>CM047807.1:95819979-97096618 GCA_026214975.1 Gentiana macrophylla
ATTGACAATATACGATTTTTTATTTGATGTATAAATTTACCGTTACACCATTTTTGGAACAATTTTCCGAATGAAAAAACCTTATCAGCGACATCCTCTTTCCTGTATATTTTTTCTAGTCATCCAATGCGCTTAAAAAAAACTTTCTGTAATTTAATCTATCATCTCTCATTCCTCTTATTTCTCCTTCCACTGCCCGTTGCACGCACGGCACATGCATGTTGCACGCAAGGCTCATGCCCGTTGCATGCACGGCTCAAGGCCTCCATTGTACTTTTAAATTCTCGCAATTTAATCTACTATCTCTCATCTCTCTTGTTTCTCCTTCCACTGCCCGTTGTACGCACGACTCAAGGCCTCCATTAAAGTACTTTATTTTTGTAGAAACCGTATTTCAATAAAACACGGTAAAAAAAAACATAAGCGGAGACAACAATGTATTAGTACATATCACAAAACAATAACAAAAAGCAACATAAATTATGTCACTTTAGAAAGAGCCTTTATTTTAATCTTGCCCCGGACCCATTAAATGTCAGGAACGGCCTGCACACACACACACACACACACACACACACACACACACATATATATATATATATACACTATTTTTATTATTTACAGTTTAGTCATTATATTATTATTATTTATAAATACACCCCAGTATCCGTATCCTATAATTTCATAAAATTGCGTGATCTGCGTATCCCGTATCCACGTATCTCAGATCCGTACATCCTGGTTTTGCTATCGAAGTTAAGTCTCTGCATATGGAGGGTGTGAACGCCCGCCTGCGATTGGAGTGAGGATGAAGGACTTTCAAGGTATGCCTGGTACGATCGGAAGACTCTTGTTGCGGTTTTCTCAGTTCTTATTTGCTGTTGTTGCTCTTTGCCTCATGGCCACCAGCAATGGTTTTCCTTTCCTCACGGCTTTCCATTATCTTGTGGCTGCTGCTGGCATATAGAGCTCGTGGAGCCTTTTCCTGGGAATTGTTGATATGTATGCTCTCTTGGTTGGACATCGACTACAAAATCACCGAGTTGTTAGTTTATTTTCTGTCGGAGATGGGGTGACGTCCACCCTTACGTTTGGTGCAGCATGTGCGTCTGCAGCCATAACGGTTCTTATAGTCAATGATCTTGGTGGTTGTGGCCAAAATCACTGCCCAGAGTATGAGACTGCTACAGCCATGGCTTTCCTTATCTGGTTCGCTGCTTTGCCTTCGTTTCTGATGAATTTCTGGTCAATGGCCTCACCATAAAAGTGTTGGAAATAATATTTCGGTGATCACTTATACGGATTAAGTGACACCCATATCCGAATAAATTATTACATAATATTATTTTTTGGTGAATGAGAAATAATGATATTGAAACGACATTATATATGAATCTGGATAGAAATGAAATATATATATATATATATATATATATATATATATATATATATATATATATATATATATTCTTGATGTATGAATTCTTTATTACACCCTTTTTGGAACAATGTTCCGATTGAAAAAACCTTATAAATCGACAACCTCTTTCCCGTATTTTTTTCTAGTCATCTAATGCGCTTAAAAAAAACTTTCCACAATTTAATCTGCCATCTCTCATCCTCTTATTACTCCTTCCACTGCCCGTTGCATGCACGGCTCATGTCCGTTGCACGGAAGGCTCATGCCCGTTGCACGCACGACTCAAGGCCTCCATTGTCTTTTAAATTTTCGCAATTTAATCTACTATCTCTCATCCCTCTTGTTTCTCCTTCCACTGCCCTTGCACGCACGGCTCCTGCCCGTTGCACGCACGGCTCAAGGCCTCCATTCAGGTAAATTTTATAGAAACCGTATTTCAATAATACACGGTAAAGAACCATAAGCAAGACAACAATATATTAGGAGATATCATAAAACAATAACAAAAAGCAATATAAATCAAGTCACTTTAAAAAGAGCCTTTATTTTAATCTTGTCCCGGACCCATAAAATGTCAGGAACGGCCTGCACGTATATATATATATATATAGACACACGTATATATACTATTTTTATTATTTGCAGATTAGTTCTTATATTTTTATTATATATATATATAGACACACGTATATATACTATTTTTATTATTTGCAGATTAGTCCTTATATTTTTATTATTTACAAATACATCCCGTATCCGTATCCTATATTTTTGTAAAATTACGTATCTGCATATCCCGTATCCACACATCCGTATCCGTACACCCTAATGTGTATATGCAACATTCATATTATCCACACGAGATTTTAAGGTTAGAAAAACGGCTACTTGTAACATAAATGGGAGGCAACCTCAGTGTTATCTTTAACTTGTCGTGCATGACAGGAAGTCTAAAATATACTACTATCTCCGTATTACAAAAAATATTCAAGAAAATAATTAATGTGTAGTGTTTTAAGTAGTAAATGACGGCTTCAAAAAAAAAAAAAAAAAAAAGTTGTAAATGACATATATCCCTATCACATCATTAATGTTTTATTTGAATGTGAAATGAACACAAATATTAAATCTTAATATAGGGTGTATGTTTGAAAAAAATCGTTAAATGATGTATTGGTTTTATAAATAAACACTTTTATAGAACAAATTATTTTCGTAAAGTGAACACTTTTTATAAGACGGATGTAATACAAATTATCTAAAATGAAAGCTATTTAAAACTTTTTACACATATTAAAAAAGAGGTTAAGTGTTATCAATTATAGTATTAAAAGTCTAGAATACCGTTTGACTTCCATTAATATAATAATCGTAAGTAGGTGAACAAATTCAAAAAACTAAAGAGATTTATTTTAGGACGAAAGTAGTATTTTATAAATGTGTTGTATAATTTATTATATAATAATTATTGTAAAAGTATATATCAATATATAAAAATACCGTGATTAGTACGTATATAAGGAATTTAATTACGAAGTTTGTTTAACACCATAAGTCGGCCAATGTAGGACCCATAATGTTCAATCAATATATTTTTGGAGTTTGAGTTTATCTCACTATATAGAATGGAGTCGTGTCGAGTGTGTTCAAACCGATGAATATTTGGGTCCCACGTGGCATTTCTTAAAAGGAAAAGTCAAGCTTGTAGCCAGTAGGGATCAAGCCGTGTGTTTCTTCTCTACAACTACTTTTAAAAAGATAAAAGCACCTATTAATAACTCAAATATTGTAATGGTCGGTTAACATTTGAATATGAATAATATGATTTGTAGTATGAGGTGGATTTGTTAATTTGTTACTTAGATATACAAGAGAAGACCTTAGCAAGGTAGTGATTTTTTTAATTTGTTACGTAAATATACGAGATATTAAGTTTGTGTGTAGAAAAGAACTAAACTGATAAAAGTGTTTGCCATCGATAAATTGTTTTTACTTGATTTTGATTTTAGGTATATCTGTTAATAAGTCGTGATGTATGAAAAAAGTTATCCCACCTACAATGGTTATTCTTTTTGGAGGGTTCGTCTTTGCTTACCTTTATCTCATTGTACTCCGCTCCTCCCCATCCTAGCTTACCATTATATCCCTACCCCATCTTTGTTTTATTTTTACCGCGTACGAACACCCTTTAAAACATTATCTGATGTTCCAGTGTTATATGAAATCGGTTTTTCCTGAATCAAATATATCAGTGAATGTCTTCTTCATGCATTACATTCATTTCATTCTCCATTTTATCACATTCAATCCAAATAACCGGTTCTTAAGTACCTGATAATATTTCAAAGGAATATTGATGAATCCCCCTTAAGCACCTTAATCATTTTTAATCCTTTCAATGTTTACCTAGGCCTTTTTCTTTTAAGACAGATTTTAGATAAGAGGATAATGATTTTTCATTGATGATAGATTCTGTAGTACACCAAGTATATAAGATGTAAACGGTTACAACTAAGTGCCACATGGCACAATCACCATTTACACAAACATCCTCAGCAATAATACTAAAAGACACATATACCCTTAGATAATTACTTAACACCCCCTCTCAAACTAAAGTTGGTAGGCATGACATTTAGTTTGCCCCTGAAGTGACTAAACTGAGAAACTGGGAGTGCTTTGGTGAAGAAATCTGCAAGATGTGCTTCTGAGGGTATGTAGTTGATTCTAAGCTCTTTGTTGATAACTTTGTCTCTTATAAAATGCACATCTACTTCTATGTGCTTTGTTACGCATGGTACACGGATTTTGTGCTAATGAGGCGGCTCAGATCGTCGGACCAAGCAACCGGGTGTGCAAGATGATTGAGTCTCATTTCTTTCAACAAACTCCACTTGTCCAGGCTATTTCACTTTCAGTTGGGCAGAGATCTATACTCGATCAGACTTGACACCTGGAGACCACGACTTGTTTCTTTGAGCACCGTGAAATCAAGGATGACCCCAGGAAGACACGAAGATCCTCATCATGACTTTTTCCGATGGAAAACAGCCCAATCAAGATCGAAAAAACCACGCAAGTTTAGATCAGAGCCAGCAGGAATAAAAAGGCAATAATCCAAAGTCCCTTTGACATATCTAAGAACTTTCTTCAAGGCAATCTAGTGGTCAACATTGGGAGATTTCATAAATTGACTCAGATAATTAACCACATAAGTAAGATCAGGCCTGGTTGAGGTCAAATATTGCAGACCACCTATAGCACTCCTGTAGAGCAGTGGATTCTGCAAGGATTCACCCTGATTTGGACTGAGATGATTTCCAACTGTCATAGGAATGTTGCAGGGTTTGATGTTCTCCATATTTAATCTCTTCAACAGCTGCCCTGCATAATGTTTCTGAGACAACAACAGACCAGTATCATCTCTAAAGGCTTGCATTCCCAGGAAGTGTGAGACTGGTCCTACGTCTTTCAAGGCAAACTTGGAATTCAGAAGTTCAATAAATTGTTGAATGAGATCATCTGAGCTACCTGTCACCAGTATATCATCAACATAGATTAGAACATACATCATCTGTCTTTTGGTTTGATGAATGAACAGGGAGTTGTCTGCCTTGGATTGTGTGAACCCCCACTCCAACATTTGGGACCTTAGAGCACCAAACCAGGCTCTAGGAGCTTGTTTTAGGCCATATAGAGACTTATTCAACTTGTAGACAAACTGAGGTTTACTAGGATCTTTGAATCCTTCTGGCTGTGCCATAAAGATGTCTTCACTAATGGGACCATTTAGAAAGGCATTGTTTATGTCAACTTGCCTAATGGACCACTTAAAGGTCACATCCACTGATAGGACAACTCTGATGGTGGCAGCTTTAGCCACAGGACTAAAAGTGTCTGTATAATCAACTCCATAGGTCTGATGAAACCCCTTGGCCACAAGTCTGGCCTTATGTTTCAGAATAGTACCATCTGGTTTGAGTTTCAACTTGAACACCCACCTGTTTCCTACAAGATCTTTGCTTAAAACAGGTGGCACTAAGGTCCAGGTGTGGTTTTGTTGGAGGGCTTGAAATTCTTCAACCATAGCTGCTTTCCATTCTGGACACTCCAAAGCATCAGACACTCTCACTGGTTTAGTAAGGTGAGGTGGAGTATTGGAATTAGTTATGGAGGCATGATAGACTTTAGGTTTAAAGATCTCACTTTTGGATCTGGTTTGCATAGGATGACACACAGGATTTTGTGGTGTAGGAGTTGGAGATGGAGAGACAGGGTCAGACTCAGACTCAGATTCTGGTTGTGAGTGTGGAATTTCAGGAGAAAAAGAGGATGGAGAGCTGGCTTAGGACAATTGGGGAGTAGGTCTGAGAGAATCATAGGCAGGACTAGCAGGATTACTATAGATAGGGACATGTGAACTAGCATTTAGAGGAGGTTGAACTGGACTAATAGGTTGGGAGACCTGAAAGGAGGTGCCTGGAGGATCATAAGAATCAGTTTTGGTTAAGGGAACAGGCAAACAAAAGGCATCAGTAAGAGCAGGATCAAAAACAACATCTATATGCTTACCTTGCAAGAACCCTTCCTTGAAGGGGAACTCTTTTTCATTAAAAACCACATCTCTACTTATGTAAATTCTTCCACTAGAGCCCAAACATTTATACCCTTTGTGATGAGTACTAAATCCCAAATTAACACATTTGGTGGAGTGGAAGCCGAACTTATGACTCTGATAGGGTCTAAGATTAGGGTAGCAGCTGCATCCAAACACTTTTTACCTGGTACAGTCAGGTTGGACATGGAACAGAGTTTGAGATGGGGTTAGGTTATTAAGAACAGGAGTGGGCAAATCATTGATGATTTGGACAGCTTGCTCAAAACTATCATACCAGAATTTTAGAGGCATAGAAGCCTGTGCAAGTAGAGTGAGTCTCAACTATGTGCCTATGTTTCCTTTCTGCCCTCCCATGTTGACCATGTGCATGAGGACAAGGGTGCCTAAATGCAATGCCATGTTGTTTCAAATATGACTCAAAAACTCTATATTCACCTCCCCAATCAGATTGCACACACTTTACAGTAGTTTTAAACTAATTTTCAACAAGTTGTTTGAAGGTGACAAATGCAGACAATGCCTCAGATTTGTGTTTTAAGGGAAATATCCAGGTATACCTGGAGTGATCATCAATAAAGTGAATGTAATACTGATAACCAGAATTGGTGACAACAGGGGCAGGACCCCACAAATCAGTATAGATAATATCCAAGACAAATTTAGCATGAAAGGAAGATTTAGAATATGGCAACACATGCATTTTTCCAAACTTACAGGCTTCACAGAAATCAACATTGTCATTTGAAAAAAGGACATTACAATGATCCAAAACAGACTTCAAGACAGTTTGAGAAGGGTGTCCAAGCCTTCTATGCCAAATATTTAGATCTTTCCCAGAACTAGAAGAACAAACAAAGACAGTACAAGGATTATTAGAGGAAGAGTTGAAAGTCTTGGAGTGAAGGGAGGTCTTGGATGCAGCTTGAGCTCCTATGACTGGAATTTGATACAATCCATGCCTAAGAACTCCTATTTGCAGCAGTTTCCTTGTGTCCTTGTCCTTAACATAAACACATTTATCATCAAACTCTATCACAACAGGATAATCATTAGTCAACTGTGAAACACTAACAAGGTTGTTTGTCATGCTAGGAACAAGAAGAGAGTTTTTCAAGTGTAAGGGTGTGCTATTAGTGGGAAGGACCCAAGTTCCAGAATTAGAAATAGGGAGAAGCTCACTATTACCAACATCAAGATTGTCTGATCCAGTGTAGTCACCAGTCAAGTGAAGGTTGTTGATGTCTGAGGTCACATGATTAGTTGCCCCACTGTCCATGTACCAAGCAGGGTCTGCAAGGGTTTGAGGTCCAGCGATCATAGCTGAGGCTTGTTGTTTTGATCCATTACCAGCATTGGGGGGACAAAGTCCTGTTCAAACATGTGCCAACAAGCTGTCACAATGTGTCCTGTTTTACCACACAGTTGGCACACATGTCTATTCCCATTGTTGTTGTTTCTACCACCTCCTCTACCCCTATTGCTCCTGCCACCTCTGCCTCTACTATTAGAGCCCTGTTGATTGGAGGGTCTTGGTCCAGGTGATGCTGGTCTTTGATTGAAGCCACTTGCAAATTAAGCAGAGGGACCATTCGGAAATTCACCAGTGGGGTTATTGAACCTTGCCAGTAGTTTCTCATGTATCAAAAGTTGGGACTAAACCTCTTACCAAGTCATGGCACCAACCCTAGCTGTTAAATTCACAATGGCAGCTTCATACTCTCTCTCAAGACCTCCTAGAGTAGCTAAAATCAGTTCAAACTTGGATATGGGGTAGCCTGCAGCAGCAAGATTGTCAGCATAGGATTTCATTTGTGAAAGGTAATCTGCCATAGATTTTGAACCCTTAGTAGCTCTAGTCAAGGCACTTTTGTATTCCAACATTCAGGCTTCAGCTTGGCTGTTGAACAAGGTTTCAAGGGTTACCCATATTTCTCTGGATGTGTTGCATCCAACCAGCTCCTGCAAGACTTGTTCTGTCATAGAACCCAACAACCAACCGATTAAGTGTTGATCGGAGAGATTCCACTCTTCAGTAGTCTGTGGTCGTTGATATGGTGAAGGTGAAATCGAGAAAGGTGAGTGCAACCTGTTGGAGTTACCATCTCCAAGAATGTGCCCTTCCAATCTATGTCCTCGAATAATAGGCAACACAATGGATTTCAACAGAAGGTAATTAGATCTGTCTAGCTTCCCACTACAGGTCTGACTCATATTACCAGTGAAGGGCATTGGGGACAAGACAGAAGAATTCAAGTTTCCCAGATTTCCGGCAACCGGAGTTGGTGGTAAACCAGTAAAGGGAACAATACTAAAATTGCCAAAGTTCATACCAGTAGATAGAGGATTTGTTTGCATGTAGCTGAAAGGAATGAAGGATCCAGTATTGAGACCGATCTGTGCAGCCAAGCTCGGAGAGATAGTGATTGGTGGAAACCCAGTGGAGAGTCCGACAGTGAGACCTGAGCTTCCAAGAACCGTGTTAGTTCCATCTGTAGTAAGATGGATTCCTTCTCCGACGGATGATGCAGCAATTGTTGTAGTGATAGCAGCTCCGGTAGACGGAGCAGCAGCTGCTGCAGGGACAGCGGAAGTCGGAGCTCCGGTGGTCATTACGCCGGCATTACTGGGCTCTGATACCAAGACAGATTTTAGATAAGAGGATAATGATTTTTCATAGATGATAGATTCTGTAGTACACCAAGTATATAAGATGTAAACGGTTACAACTAAGTGGCACATGGCACAATCACCATTTACACAAACACCCTCAGCAATAATACTAAAAGACACATATACCCTTAGATAATTACTTAACATTTTATAGTAGGAGTGTTCCCTACCTTGTCAAATTAGTATCTTTGTGATATCCCATATTTCTCACAAACGTAAAAACGTCTATCCAAAAACATATATAGGTTTATCTATCTTTAATTATTATTCTTAATTTAATAATTATGTCTTTTTTTTAGGGAAAAAGTCGAATGTTTTAGGCGGAAAGAATGATAGGGAGGAGGGGACCCATCCATGTCTGCTCCAAACAAGAGACAACCTTAGCAGTGTGCTGGAAATCTATGTTGCACGGACACTCCGTTTAGCCGGCGTGTCTCGTGTCGGACACGCACCGGACACGGACACGCCGGACACCATGTCGGACACACCATCGGGCTGAATTGGAATTTTCAAAAAATTTGGACATGCGTGTCGGACACGCAATCGGGCCGAATAAAATTTTAAAAAAATTTGGACACGTGTGTCCGAAAAAATAAACAATTTTACTTAGATTTTGACACTTTTCTACTTAAAACGACATAGTTTCAAATGATGAAGATGATGTTGAAATATAACATTATATATGATGCTACTTCTTCCAACTTTTGCGATCTTATTTTATTTATAAAATGACTTTTGAAATTTGAAGAAAGTTTATGTATTTTGCGTAATTACTTTGAAAATTATAAGTATGATGTTTTGTAATTTGGAGTGTGAGCTCATGAAAGCACTAAAAGTGTTGAATGTATGATAATGTTATTAGTTAATTGCTTGGAGTCAACTTTATCATTTAGTCCATATATTTTTTGTAATTGCATTTAGTCCCTACATTTTTTGATAATTACATTTTAGTCCCTATATTTTTAATATTTACATTTTGACCCCCCGCACCCGTGTCCTGTTTTTTTTTAAAACTCTCGTATCCCTGTGCCCCGTGTCCTTGAATCCGTGTCCCCGTATTTCAGAGTGCGCTTAATAAAGGACCAATAAACAACATAAAAAACAAAGGCTTAGTTCTTAACGTCTCTTTAGCGGACATTTTATAAATTTAATAATTACCTCTTAAATCCTTGTATTACTAGGATTCTTCCTAAATTAACATATTTAATCTCCTACTGAACACACACACATAATACCTTTTTTTATCAGCTAAGTTTCACGCCAAACACCCCCTCCTTAAATCTAGTTGACTTTTGCAAGAAAAAGGAAAATGAAAAACTCTCTTTTAATTGTTTCTGGAGATCCAATTCACAGATTCAAGTAGTCAGGACAATACTTACAACGAGGAGATCTATCCTTAACCAGCCAATCTGTTCTTATGAAATTCGGCCCGTCATTAAATTAGGGTTCATTATGATCTCAATTTATTTTCACCTTTTTTTTTTCGATTAATTGAAGCACGATTCAATCTTGTACGTTGTAGGAATTGCTCGTAGATTGTAACCGGCCACTTCCGTAAAAATTCACAGTAGATTGAGATTCAGGGCTTCAAATTTGAGGTAAAGAGGTTATTACTTAATTATTACATCAAGTGAATAATTTTGAATCAACTTTATTCTTAATTATGCAATTTATGGTTCTAGAACATATTTTTCTGCTAAACTGACACGGTGCATATATTAGTATGCATGATGGGTAACTGTTACAACATAAAATGAAAGCACATAATCCCCTGCAGGTTGCTGTACTTGCATAAGCTGTGGCGCACCTGCATGCGTTGGCAACTAGGATCTGCGGATACTGATGATCTGTGATACGGGATACGTAGATCTGGGATTTTCGTAAAATATAGGATACGGATACAGGATTTATTTGTAAATAATGAAAATATAAGGACCAAACTATAAATAATTAAAATGCGAGGACAAAATTGTAAATATAAATACCCAAGAGTCCATATAGAGATTAACAGAGAAGATGGAAAGAAAAGTTACAATTCTTGGGACGGAGGAATTTTGGGACTTTGAAAGGGCACATAACTTAATCTTCACGACATTACGAAAAAAAATGAAGAAAAAAAAAAAAAAAAAATCAAATTTTCTCATTGTAGCCGTATCCAAAGACGGATACGCGTATCTTATCAGAATTCGCGTATCCAAAGTTTTCAAAACTACAAATCAGCCCAATACGTATCCCATCGCGTATCCTTGGCGTATCCGTATCCGCGGAGTATCGCCGAAAAACCCACGTATCCATGCATCATAGGTTGGCAATAATGTTGTGTGACTCCAGTTCCGATGTAAATTGTCTCTCAACAGGTATTTTGAGTATTTATTGCATATTAGATATAATGTACTTGTTGTTAATAAGTTTTGTTCAAGATATATATGCACGTTAGAATGGAGATTAGATTGGAAGTATTGTTGTTACAGATTTTGGTTAATGCAAGACCACATGAAATAATTTGGTTGATGATAAGAATTAGTAGATAACAAGTTTAATACATGCGTTCATTCCTTTTATTTTGATTAAGAAGATTATATATATGAAGAACTTAGATGCCAATGAGTATTTATTTTGGCGATTTTGAGTTTTACTTGTACCGGGCTTGCAATTAATGGGGGGAAGTTTGATGAAATTTTATTCAAGTTGTTTTTGTTGTTGTTTCTAGCTTTCGTGTTTAATTAATTTCTGATAAAATGGTATGTCGGCGACGGCTCACGTGAGAATCAATTAAAATGGTTGATTTTCACATGCCGCCGAAAAACTCGATTTCCAAGATGGAATGTCAAAATCTTTGCATTTGGAATTTCCCTTACCCTTATCCTTACGTACTCTCGTTAGCGTACATATGTCTACATCGTCTCTTCCCCTCCCTCCCCCAATCCCCAAAATAAAAAAAAAGGAAAGAAAAAAAAGAAGAAAAAAAAGACTCATTTATCCAAAGAAATTAAAGGCTTTGCATGAACTGGAATCCTATCTTTTGTAGTGTTGGAATACATTTATCTTTCAATCCCTTTCTTACGTTCTTTCAATCCCTTTTCGAATTGATTTTTTTGAAGGTTTATCGATTCGGTACGATGCATTGATGGTAAATGTGCAGTGACGATCGACCTTATGTGCAGTGACGTCCCAGAGTTTTGTTTTAGGGCTTTTGACTATGTTAAATATTACGGTGTAAGAATTATTTTTAGGGTATACTAAGTGAAGGTGTATAAAATAATATATAATCTGGTTAGAATTTTTTTTTGTGTGTGGGTGACTAAACATGTGTATTGATTTGAGTCTAATTAAATTTGTTAAACTTTTTTTTATTTTATAAAATAGATCTAAAATACACTATGAAATATAAAAACGGGTACTTAAAGATGACGATTTTGAACGGGCCTAGGCCGTGGCCTTGTAGGCCTATCCCTAGGGACGCCTATGTAAATGCGGTAAATCAATAAGTTTGATGTGGCCTATATAAAGACACTCCTAAATCAACAAAACCCTTGATTGTTCTAAGGGTATTATTATTGGCATCACGATGAATCTATCGGGATACCATATTTAAGAGAAAAATCGATCTTAAATAAATCGAATATCACCGTTGTGTTCAAAAATAGATTCGATGTTGTTAGAATAACGATGTAATTGTTTTAATAGGATCTTTACTTGACAACCAAACTATTCTGTTTGCATGGGGCTTCATTTCCCAGTTGTAGGCCTTTTTTGTCAGAAAATACAAAAGTCCAGCCTGAATAAATCGATATCCTTTGCTGCTGACGTCCATCTTATTTTGGTGCCTTCTACGGCCCATATATAATACATCAAAAGGTTCGTGTTTTATTATATGTATATCCCTCGACCAATGATGCGATGCAATAAGAGTCCCTGTCGGATTTATTGTAAATTTTTTTAGCCACTTGGCCTATAAGATACCCCAAATTTTGCGGTAAAAACGATTTCTATCGACAACACATCTTCTATTTCGGACAACATATTTCTTATGATATTTTTTGCGGAAACACTGACGTTCCTCTGAACGTTACTTTCACCAGCGCTTGTTATGTACAAGGAACGTCAATGGTATTGAAGTTTGTCACTATCATTGCCTCCATTTTTTAATAAAAATGTCAGGCGTTTCGTAGAAAAAATAACTTCAGTAGAATTGACATTATTTTTTGCAAAATTTGATCGTAGTTTTTTTAAAGTAATATTTTATGTGCGCTAAACATTTGTGGTGCCAAAAGTAATTAAAGGGGCCAACAGAACCCAAAAAAAGGGATGGCTGGTGGAGGGGTGAGGGGAGAGGGTATTAAAAACTGCCCTGGCTATGCATGAATTGGATTGGAAAGAGTCCATTATGTCTATGGATTGGTTTGGGCCAGAATGTGTTGTTCTAAGGCCACTTATAGGGTAAGTGTATAATTTTTTTTTTAAGCGGGGCTTCTATCGACTCTATAATTTTTACTATAATCGTCCTTTTAAATCATGTATTAAAAACTAGTGAAAACGGGACTCAAGTCGCGTCTGGATTAAATCTTATAAGTTTTAACTTATTTGGCGATATTAAATACGAAGAAATGTAGCATGTAACGAACCGTTCATAACGCAATTTTTAAGCGCAACAATGAAAAATAAAACATTTTACGTCGATCTCCCTTCGGATACCACAACCTACCACATAACTCTACCCTAGTCAACACACTCTTTCTTATCTACTACACACATTATCAATCACCCAACCGCACTCGTCCCAACATTTTTAACACTCACATATCCAATCCTACCTCACCACGCCTGCACCACATTATCTTACCACACTACCCTATATTACGTGCTTTATTCAACCTACCAAACTTTACTTAACTTACGCCACATCATCCAACCATACCATCCTACCCTACCATACATCACCGCATTACATCTCATACCTCGCCTCACCTACATTAGCACACCCTACCGCACCCTACCTCTCTCTACCTACCTAAAACCTTAACCTACCTCCCAACCTACATATTAATTCACTATCCTAGCTAAGCCTATTACACCCTATTTTATCTCATCCCTCCCTACCTTACTCCTACCCACCACCCCATCCTACTCTACCCTACAACTCCTACCCTACCGTGCCCACCACCCATCTTACTATACCCTACCCTTCCCACCACCCCAACCCAACGCACCCCACCCACCACCTACCTAACATCACTTTCCTCTTACACACCACCACGTGTTTTATCGATTTTCATTTCATTCCATCCGATTTTATCCTGGTCAATTTTCATTTTATAAAAAAAAAATTAATTCTACAATGTCAGGCCTTACAAACCAGACGGTCCAAAATAACAAAAAAGGCCGAAACACAAAAAGCAACAAATAAGAGTAGAAGAGATGATTTTTTTGGTGGTTTATACAGGTGAGGAGCCGGGAGAAAAAAAGGGAGGGTGCCACGTGACATACGCTTTCCTTTCTTATTTAGATAGGAAAGAAAGAAAAAAAAAAAAAGATATGTTTTTTTACAAAAAAAATTTCATTTCAAGAATTTTAATATTTCATGTAATCATCAAACCAAATATTTTTAAGCATGATATAAAGATAGTGTAGACAACATGCAGCAATGATTTATATCTTGAAAATAGTCTTATACATGTACAAAGATATGTTTTTTATGAAATGAATTTATTTTAAAAATTTATAATATTTCATGTAAACGTCAACATAATTGTTTTGGCATGATACTGAAGATCGTGTTAGCGACAAAGTCGTGGCCTTATATTTTGAAAATAGTCATACATTTGCTACATATATTCACACATTAAAAGGTGATACATTGAGTCATCCAAAATGGAACAATTTAACTCAGGCCCTTCTTCTAAAAAAAAAAAAAAAAAAACATTTCTGCCAGCACCTTGTGAAACAGTAAAATTAATTATAAAAAAAAAAAAAAAAAAAAAAAAGGGATTCTGGATGGTAATCAATAAAATGATCAACCAATAAAAAAAAAAAACAAGTGTCACCCCTCCCAACTCTTTCCTTTCTTATATAGAATAGATAGAAATTATGTCGTACATCACGATTATTTTTCATGAAAATAACGTCAGGGAATTGACGTTACTATTGAAAACTAAATTAGTGCAATTGACGTTACTTTTCAAAACTAAAATAGTGACATTGACGTTATACTTATAAAAATGCCAACGTCAGATCCACTGACGTTATTTTTTATGAAAAAGAACATCGGTGGCATCGACGTTCATAGTGTGATGCCGGAAATAAAAAACAAAGATATATGTGTGGTGCCGGAAGTAGAAAAAAAAATCAAAAAATAGTGCTGATAGTAAAAAGTGTGGTGTCGATAAAAACCCCCTTTTAAGTATTGCAAAAGGTGCATTACATTATGTTTCAGATTTTGGGCTACTTTATGTCCCTTTTTTATGTTCAATTCTTTAGACACTATGATCGATTATCTTGAATCATTTAAAATGTTTATATCTCTTTCTTAAAAAAGTAATAATAAAAAAAAGACACACATGGGTTACGGATGGATCCCGACCCAATTCCATCACTGGGTCGACCAGGGGTGGCTTCAGGATTTTCGGAAAGTAGATTAACAATCTGTCTTTTATATGTTCGTGTATTATAACTCATTACGAGTCAATACAAAAGCGGCTCCAAAATTACGATTATCTGCGCGTTGGAGATTTGTCAGACTTTCTATCTTTTAAACTTAAGCTTATTCGTTACATTTCAATTGACGTTACTTTTCAAAACTAGAATTAGTGACATTGACGTTATAGTTATAAAAATGTCACTACTTAGTAACGTCAGATCGACTGACGTTATTTTTTATGAAAAAAGAAAGCCGGTGGCTTCGACGTTCATAGTGTGGTGCCGAAAATAAAAAACAAGGATATATGTGTGGTGCCGGAATTAGAAAAAAAAAATTTAAAAAAGAGTGTTGATAGTAAATGTGTGCTGTCGATAAAAGCCCCCTTTTAAGTGTTGCAAAAGGTGCATTACGTTATGTTTCAGATTTTGGGCTACTTTAAGTCCCTTTGTTATGTTGAATTCTTTGGACACTATGATCGATTATCTTGAATCATTTAAGATGTTTATATCTCTTTCTTAAAAAAGTAATTAAAAAAATAGACACACAAGGGTTACGGGACGTGTCCCGACCCAATTCCATCACTGGGTCGATCAGGGGTGGCTTCAGGATTTTTGGGAAGTAGATTAACAATCTGCCTTTTATAAGTTCGTGTATTGTAACTCATTATTAGTCAATACAAGAGCGGCTCCAAAATTACAGATATCTGCGTTGGAGATTTGTCGACTTTCTATCTTTTAAACTTAAGCTTATTCATTACATTTCAATTGACGTTACTTTTCAAAAACTAAAATCGGTGGCATCGACGTTATAGTTATAAAACGCACTAATTAAGAACGCCGGATCCATCGACGTTATTTTTTATGAAAAGAACGTCGGTGGGCATCGACGTTCATAGTGTGGTGCCAGAAATAAAAAACAAGGATATATGTGTGGTGCCGGAAATAGAAAAAAATAATAAAAAAATAGTGCTGATAGTAAAAAGTGTAGTGTCGATAAAAGCCCCTTTTTAAGTGTTGCAATAGGTGCATTACATTATGTTTCAGATTTTCGAAAAGTAGATTTAACAATCTGTCATTTATATGTTCGTGTATATAACTCATTATGAGTCAATACAAGAGCGGCTTCAAAAATTACAGTATACGTGTTGGAGATTTGTCATATTTTCTATCTTTTAAACTTAAGCTTGTTCATTACATTTCAATATGGGATATGGGTCAATACAGGGGTAGAGGCAAGAATTTTGTTTAGGGAGGGCATAATTGTCGATTCGATGTGTTAGAGGAAAAAATATTCAGAAAAATGCCAAAAATAAATTGTTATAATATAACTTTCACAAAATTGCAAAAAAAGAAAAAGAAAAACCACATACGAAAAAAAGAAAAAAACAAAACATGCTATATATAGTCATGGGTCGAATCTCTAACCTAAGGTTTTTTCAAAAACACATGCGTTTACCGACCGAAAAACAGCAAATATTTAACATTTCTCATACAAAATATTAGTTACCCTAAATTTTGAATTTAATATCAATAATAATGAGGGTATTTTGGTAATTTCACAATATAGTTGAGGGGGCATATGCCTCCTTGCCCCATGCTTAATCTGCCCATGGGTCAATACATACATATATGTGTGTGGGTGAATGTGTGCGTGAGTGACTTTTTTTCTCTTTTTGCTACATTTTAAAAGTTCGATTGTCTAATATGGCTATAGGGTGCAACCGCCCTTGTGTCAATACATAAAATAGTAGCGGGATAATTTCACAAATATATAAATATTTAAAAAATTATCCACCGTAGTATTTTTTAGGGGTCGATTACGCCGCCTTCCTCCACGGTGGAGCCGCCCCGAATTTCAGGAATTTAGATCCATGTATGGAATTAGGATCCCGGCAGTGGAGAGGATGAACTAAGGGATTGGGTGTAGTGTATTTTGATACAATGTTGTTGAAACTTAAAATGACAGTTAATCCTAAAAAAAAATTGACAGTTAAGATTTGTTATTTTCCTCACACAATTAACCAATGATCGGATATTGTTAAAGCGTTCCACGTTAGAGAGTTGTGACTGTTTCATCCACCATATTAAGACCTTACAATTTAGGTTTTGAAAATAAGGTCTCTGCTCTAGGATATATCACTTTCATATTGTGAGTGTATGATTAGATCACTAGCAAGTGAAAAATCACTAGGCACTCATGGCTTGCATATATATGATACCATAACATATCAACAAATTAGTCACAATAATATATACAACTTGATGTGACGATAATTCATGCACATTAGTTATTAAAATTTATTCTTTAATACATGCGATACCAGGGGCGGAGGCAGGGAGGCCATGAACCCCACTCAAATTTTGGTACGAAATAACTAATATACTTTTCTAATAATAACTGTTTATGTATATTATTTCAAACAGTTTTAGTTCAACCATCTATTTAGTTCAATTGGTGAGATGTACGACATTATCTATAGCTGCATTATTTCAACTATCTATATTACTCTACTTTTTTGGGCCCGCCACTGTACGATAAACCATCATATAATACGTGTTTGTTGTAGTGTCACTTTTATTATGGTCATAATATTACTCCATCCGTTCCTAAATATAGTCATTTTAACCATAGTAATTTTTCAGTTAATATTAGTCACATTAGAATATCAAAACACCCTCTCCTCTAAAGATGCATAAAGCATGGAACATTTATTACTTTTTTTTCTTCCTACGTACTACCTAATTTATTATTATTTTCAATAACTTTTCAATCTTTACCTTATCGGTATTAATGTTATCTAAATGGTAATTTAGACTTTATTTTATAATATTAATATACTAACGTCATTTATCCACTTTGTTAATATGGATAAAAACTTTCAAAGTGACTACGGTAGCATTTTAGAAAGGAAAAGGTAACTTTTATCGGGAAATACTTGTGTAAAAAGGAGACTTAGAGGTGAAATGACGGGTTAAAACGATCGTAACCAGCGTATTTAAAACACTACACAAATTATTTCCCAATTTTATCAGGCCACGAGGAACGAGAAAAGCAAATGTACCTTTATTTTCTCCTTTATGTTAAAAGGGGTTTCCACTTTCTCCTACTTTCAGTAGAATTTCAGCATCCAATTTAGAGTACATTATTCGTCCTCCTTTTGAGGACAACTTTTATGGCAAGAAAGCTTTCATGGCTTCACATGTTTTAGATTAATAAGTGCATTTTTCTTTTAGTAGAATTGTTGTTTATCTAAAAGTAGATAAAATGAAAAATAAAAGATGGGTAGAGTTTGTAAAGCTGAACATTTTGTTTAAATTATCTAAACTTTCCTGTCACAAAATACGAATCATCTGCTTAGTATTAATGGTATTTCCACTAGAAAAAGAAATAAAGTTGTCTCATGCTAATCATCACTAAATAGAGCGCACTATATATATATATATATATATATATATATATTGGTGAAAATGACAAACAACAAAATATTTGTAAGAAAATATACTCTTATTGATTTTTTTTTTCACTTGTATATTTTATACCAGATTCGGATTAATAACATCTTAGAAAACTAAGTAATCGTAAAGAAATAAAGCTAAATAAGTGGGTGAAAAAGCTACATAAATATTCATGATCCTACGTACCTTCAAAAAAAAAAAAAAAAAACCACGATCAACAGAGAAAAAGTGACAGATAAATGGGTTCCTTAAGACATAATAATTTTTTTTTTTTTTGACGATAAATATTCCTCAAAATACCACTATCCAGCTCTAGTGACCTAAAGCAGAACATCTTTAAGTTTTAATAAGTAGTAGAATCTGGGATTTTTATTTTCTCAATGTCTACCTTTTTCGGTATTTACATACTACAAGTTATTTTACTAGTCTCTCACGCACTTTATTATCGTGCTTTCTGGAGATAAGAATGGTGGATTCCAAAATCAAAAGCAATTAAAGTTGGGTACTATTATTTTAACCATGCAAATGCATCACCTAGCATTTAAAACAGTGTTCCCTCTTTTTATTCATTTTTCTTTTAGAGGATTTGGTTCTTTCTGTTGCTTCTTCTAATTAATGCATGAAAGCTGCCCCTCCTTTTCACAACCATGACCTTACACGAACATTTTAATCGGAGGCTCTAGATCAAATATGTGTTTTAGGGCCTTTTTGAAAAACATTACAGTATATCAATAATGCTTAAGGTATCCTAGGTGAAAAAGTGTAAAAATTTAAAAAAAAATGGTTTACTTAAAGTATATTGACGTGAGTATGACCCGCGCGACGTCATACACATCGCACCTATATAATGAGCTACTTCGGATCATCTAATCAAAAGAGCCAGTTTGATTTCAAGATGATGAACTCAGAATTTCCATGAAGAAGAAGATGAGCAACGGAATATTCATTCATTCAATAATGATGCCAAAACAGTCTAGTACCCACACAATATATGTGTACAACCAAATCTAGAAAAAGAGGATAAGATCTAGTCTAAGATTGTGACACATGTCACTACATCTAGACACACAACTAATTATTAATTCTCTTATTCTTTTCTCTCCCTCTCAAACGAACATGTGGATCAACCACATTGAGTTTGACCTTAAAGTTACAAAACATAGAAATAGGCAGCGGTTTAGTAAAGATGTCTGCAACTTGTGCAGAGGAAGGAATGTAACAGACTTTCAGTTTCTTGTCTTGAACCAGATTCCTTATGTAGTGAACATCAACTTCAATGTGCTTCGTTCTAGCATGATAAACAGGGTTCTGAGCTAGGGATGTTGCCCCAGTATTATCACACCATAGAACTGGTATAGTTGGAAGTCTGAACTTCATTTCGCCAACAATTGTGCACAATCCATCAATCTCGGTTCCTGGTTGGACAGGGCTCTATATTCTGATTCACAACTTGATCTAGCCACAACTGTTTGCTTTTTAGAACTCCAAGTAATAAGAGACTTCCCCAAGTACACACAATAACCACCAGTAGACTTTCTATCAGCTGGATCAGCAGCCCAATTGGCATCAGTAAAACCATGCAGCTGTAAGGTATCACTAGGTATAAACTGCAGTCCTTGTTTCAGAGTTCCCTGTATGAATCTCAATAGTCTTTTTAGGGCTTGCCAATGTTCAGTGCATGGTTTCTGCATAAACAGGCTTAGGGTATTAACTGTGTATGCAATGTCAGGCCTTGTAAGGGTCAAATACTGTAGTGCCCCAATGGCACTCCTATAGATACCAGAATTAACAAAAGGCTCACCTTGATCAGGGACAAGCTGTTTTCCTGCCACCATTGGTGTAGGACAGGATTTGAGGTGTTCCATGTTTAGCCTCTTAAGCAGCTGAGATGCATAATATGATTGTGTCAGATACATCCCCGAACTGCCTCTTTGCAACTTGCATTCCTAGAAAATGAGACACAGACCAAGGTCTTTAAGAGAGAACACTGGAGTTCGGCTTGCTTGATAAACTTCGTATTAAGCAGGTGTGTGTCCCTGTGATAAGAATATCATCTACATAGACTAGGACAAACAGAACTCGATTTCCACACTTGAACATGAAAAGAGAGTGATCCAAAGATAGATCGAGTGAACTCCCATCCGATCATTTGAGCTCTAAAGGCATCAAACCAGGCCCTTGGTGCTTGCTTGAGCCATACAAGGCCTTTTTCTGATCTGCACACATAATTAGGTTTTGTAGAGTCCACAAATCCCTCTGGTTGCTCCATATAAACAGGCTCTTGTGAGGTCCATTCAAGAATGCATTGTTGATGTCAATCTGGTTCACTTGGCGGCTTCATTGACACAAATTAGAGTCAAAATCACTCTAATGGTGGCAGATTTTTCTACATGACTGAAAGTTTCAATAAAATCTATGCCATAATTCTGACTATACCCCTTAGCCACTAGTCTGGCTTTATGTTTGAGTATAGTGCCATCTGGCCTCAACTTCAGTTTGAAAATCCATCTGTTTCCAATTATGCTTTTACCAGATGAAGGCTTTACCAGTTCCCATGTTCTGTTATGCATAAGGGCCCTGTATTCATCCATCATAGCATCCTTCCAATCTCCTGATTCCAATGCTTCTGATACACAGGTTGGCTCAGTGGGAAATGAGTGAATATTGTTAATAGAAGCAGAGTAAACTTTGGGTTTAAAAATACCACTTTTGGATCTAGTTTGCATGGAATGAGTTGGAGGTGTAGGTCTAGGTGGACTAACAGATGGTGAATTTGTGGGACTAGTGGAAATTTGAGTGTCAGGACTGGAATTAGGACTTTGAGATGGGACAGATGTATGAGTATATGGTGAGGGACTGTTCTGAGATGGTGATTGAGTATGTGAACTGTGAGGTAGTGAGTGAAAATCATCATTATGAACAGGAGAAACAGGAGAATTAGGACTTGAACTTACCTGAACAGCAGCAGGGGCAACAACAATGTAGTCTTCATCAGCAGGTCCACTCAGGATAGTGCCTTTCTCCCCTTCATACTGAGTGGATGGAAAAGTAGGAAGAGTGGAGAATGAAGAGTAATCAGTCAGAATTTGGGTAGAAGGGCCTTGAGTGAACCCTTGGGAAAAGGGAAATAGAGTTTCATCAAAGATTACATTGTTAGAAATGTAAATCCGTCCTGTGTCATCCAAACACTTAAAACCTTTATGACAGGAACTTGGGCCTAAATTCACACATCTTTTGGTGTGAAACTGAAACTTAGTGGTCTGAAAGGGCCTTAGGTATGGGTAAACAGCACAACCAAAAACTTTGAGATGCTTATAATCAGGTTTAACAGATAGCAGACACTCAGTAGGGGATTTATGAGCAATGACAGGTGTAGGAAGGGAATTGATGAGAAGGACAAAGGTTTGAAAACTATGCCACCAATATCTTAAGGGCATGCTGGCTTGTGCAAGGAGGGTGAGACCAGTTTCAACAATATGTCTATGCTTCCTCTCTGCCCTACCATTTTGGGCATGATCATGAGGACAAGAGTGTCTAAACCGGATTCCTACAGTATCAAGATAATGTTGAAGAGACCTATATTCTCCCCCCCAATCAGACTGAACATATCTGATTTTTCCAGAAAACTGTGTTTCTACCATAGCCGATACCAAGTTTGATTTAGACTTCAAAGGATAAATCCAAGTAAACCTAGAGTAATCATCTATGAAATGTATATAGTAACTATATCCTTCTAAGGATTTAACAGGTGCAGGACCCCACAAATCTGTGTGTATAAGATCAAAAGGTGCTGTGGCATGAGAATTAGATGAAGGATGAAACTGATTATGGACTTTACCAAATTGACATGACTCACAAAAAGATAGAACACCATTAGTCTTAACATTACAATCCTTCAAAATGTAAGATAAAATCTGATCAGAAGGATGCCCAAGCCTTCTGTACCAAACATCAGGACTAGCATTCACATTATTACAGGAAATGGAATATTTGGAAACATAAAAACAGGCAGAGAGACATTTGGAGTGAGGGGAGTTCTCAAGATGAAGAGGGATCCTGTATAGGCCATCCTGCAGTTGACCCCTGAGAAGTGTTGTCCCTGTATGCTTGTCCTTCACAAAACAAAAAAAGATCATCAAATTCAACCAGAATAGAATTATCAGCTATAAGTTTGGATATACTGAGAAGGTTCTTAGTGATGTGAGGCACATGAAGAATGTTGTGAAGTTGTAAGGAACCATGAGGTGTGTGCAAAAAGGAATGTCCAGTGTGTGTTATTACCAATCTTTCACCACTTCCTACAGTTAGTGTATCATTACCATTGTAATTAGGGTTGTTGCTCATATTGCCTAAATCAGCAGTGACATGATTTGTTTCCCCACTGTCCAAATACCAGGCATTGTCATTAACAGTGATAGGACTTGCAACAAATGCTTTGGTCTGCTTTTGAGCCACCTGCATTTCCATTTGAAGTCGGGGTTGAAAGTCCCGCTCAAATCTGTGCAAAGAAATCAATAATCAGTGTGTCCATTCTTTCCACAGAGTTGACAAGTCATTTTGGGGCCAGATGATCTCCCACCATTGCCATTCCTACCACCACCTCTATTTCCACCTCTACCTCTATAGTTCCCTTGATTGTTATTAGGTCTATATTGTGTTCTATTGCCTGAACCATCAGTACCATGAGTGACCAAATGTGCAGCAGAATTAGAATGAGCAACATTAGCTCCATTTTCAAGGTATAGGGTAGGATTGAACCTAGCAAGAAGTCTTTCATGAGTCAGCAACTATGATTGCAGCTCTAGCCAAGTAAGAGAACCAATCCTGAGGTAATGTTAACAATAACAGCCTCATAATCTTTGTCCAATCCTCCCAAGGTGGCCAAAATCAATTCAGATTTGGATATGGGGTATCCTGCTGCAGTTAAACTATCACTATAGGTCTTTATTTGAGCCAAGTAATCAGACATGGATCTGCCTCCTTTTTCAGTTTTGGTCAAGGCACTCTTAAATTCCAACATTCTAGCCTCAGATTGACTGTTAAACAAGGTTTCCAATGTAGTCCAAATTTCATGAGAGGTACTACATCCCTTCACTTCGTCTAAAGCTTGTTCAGTCATAGATCTCAACAACCAACCCATTAACAACTGATCCACAGTATCCCATTCATCTGCAGAGGACTGAGACAAACCAGTAAACATACCTGTGTTTGGAGGTCTGGGAATGGTTCCAAGAAGAAATCCTTCCAGTTTATGGCCCTTCACTACTGGAAGTATGGTGTATTTCCAGAGCAGATAATTGTCTCGATTGAGCTTCACAGTGCATGTCTGATTCAAATGGCCTTGAAACGGAGATCCAGTTTGAGGAAATGAACTGGGTGAGGGAGACCACATGAAGGTGGAAACTCCAGGAAAAGATGTTGGAATAGATGGTGGAACCATCGTACTGGAGAAAACAAGTGGTGAGGTTCCATTAAAGATCGGTGCTGGATACATGAAACCTGGATAGGGGATAGATCCAAGAGTTGATCTGTAGTATGAGGGTATTACAGGCTCAATTCCAGTAGCTGTTATGGTTGCAGTGGCCGGAATAGTAACAGAGGTAGCTGTGATGGTTGTTGTGACCGGAATAGTAACAGAACTCGTCGAAACTGCGCTTCCATGACTTCTTTCAGCTCCCTGAGCTTCCTGTGTTCCAGTTGTAGGAACAATCGAGGTCCCAGTACTCATGACGCTAGTCTACCGCTCCGATACCAAGTTTGATTTCAAGATGATGAACTCAGAATTTCCATGAAGAAGAAGATAAGCAACGGAATATTCATTCATTCAATAATGATGCCAAAACAGTCTAGTACCCACACAATATATGTGTACAACCAAATCTAAAAAAAGAGGATAAGATCTAGTCTAAGATTGTGACACATGTCACTACATCTAGACACACAACTAATTATTAATTCTCTTATTCTTTTCTGAGCCAAAGAAGCTCGGTCACGTTTAGGGCCTTATATTCCAGATAACTTCAATACAGATGGTCTTAGTCCGATATGAAATGACTCCCGACTCATTCTAGGATCACCTTGATCGGTCTTGAACTCTCAGTTCAGGGCAGATCGTCATCGTCGACCTCATGATTCCAAAATGGGTAGTTAGCTAGGTAATTAATTTAGCAGACAATATTCCACGATACTTGCACTACAATAATGGTTCCGTGATTCCCACTCCATTATGACACTAATTGTAAACCGCCTCATGATCTCAATCATGACGTCCCTAATTAATCATATGCTCCAAAGCATCCTTTCTGAGAGCAAGATCATATAATTATTAAAAAATCACTCCTCACAAAATCAAAACAATGCTAATGGCTTGATATCAAAATCTCTGAGTATGTAGGCTGTGATCACATTGGCTCAATTATAACACATCACTAAATCCACCAATCAAATAACCGGGCTATCTTCACAAAGCCCAATTACCCTCTTAAAGACCCGATTTATCAGTGACAATTTCATGCATCGTCATATATATATCTAGGGACGGGTGTTTCTATCTTACTAGATTTTAATTTTTATTTAAATGTGTGGTTAAAATTCTGTTACTTTTCTTATTTGAATATTAAATGATGTTGATATATATATATATATATTGGTAATTGAACAGGATTTAAGTGGAAAATTCATAAATATTCAGCTTGCCTATAAACATCTCCATCTTCATGCACCAAGGTAAAAAGACGATGTATATCCGATCACTGTCCACTTTTAAAAAGAGAGAAAAAGAAAGTGTGTGTATATATATATATATATATATATATATATATATATATATATGACTTTAATTTTTAAGCTCCGTTTTACTTTGACATAATCAGCTTAATTTATTCTATTCCACCTAATATGTCACAACAGTAATTTCATACAAATTCAACTCGGAGCTAGCTGTTGTTGTCATTTTTCACTCTAAAAAAAAAAAAAAATTTGGTAAACCCTACTATTAAAAGTCACCCTCACCCCCATCCCAAAGTGATGAGAGGTTAATCGAAAGTATGCTAATCAGTGAACCTAAGAAATGGGTTCATGCCGCTTTTCACCATCAGACATGACCGCTGAAGGGTGTTATCAATCTGAATCAACCCCATTATAGGAATCGAACCACCGATCTCCAGAACATAGTCCCATTTGCATTCTAAACCCACGCCGCCACCACACTGCGCCATATCCATGAATGTCATTTTTCACTCTATTTTTTAGGGTATAATGCTTTTGTGCATATGTCAGAATGCACTTGGATTATGTATATTATTAAACTAATTTTTTCTTGCAAGTATACTTTAGCTTTTTTAATTTTTCCTGAAATAAACAGTTTTCTAGCTTAATAGAGTTGTAGTCAATTATAATTTTTAATTTTTCCTGAAATAAACAGTTTTAGCTTTTTAATTTTACTTTTTATGTCCTTTTGGGCAACTCCCCATTATTATTTTTGTTGGAAAAGAGCTGTAGTCAATTATTAAGAGCCACGTTTAATTTCTCAAGTCTTTCATCTAAAATCAAGTCCAGTCAATATCCGCAACCAGTTCAAAAAAAAAAAATGTTTTCCCACTTAATCACACTTCTATTATTAATTTGTCATTGTCATCAAGTATGTGGTCAAGTTTACTTAAAATCGAAGAAAAACATATGATTTAAGAAGACCACTAAGTCCATAGTCCCCCCTCCCCCTTGGGGTTTAAACCAAATATTTATATATAATAAAATTGAGCAAAACTGTACAAATGTTCAGAAGAAAAATGAGAAATAAAAAAATATACATCAAAAAATGCGAGAACCAAATTACAGTCCTAACTATGCCAAGCTAAGTGTAGTTCGCGTTCTCTTCAAACGGCTTGAGATATGAACACCGATTTCAGAGGCCTATGCCGATCTACATGGTGGAACTCCTTCATTACACTAGTACCAAATACTTGAAATGAGCTTTCGGAATAGAAGTCCCCAAAACACAATATTGTCCTTCTTATACATATCTTTCTGGAGGCACTTGTCGAGCCGGTCTGGGACAACATGAATATTGAAAAATTCTTGCCAATGTTGGGGGTGCACGATTTCTTTCCACATTCCACGCACCCACCAACAATCTCTAAGAGTATGTAAAATTGATTCACTATGATTACCATAGGAGTTACAAGCACTACAAGAAAAACACTCTTTTGCCACATTAGCTTTTGCCACACACCAAAAAAAAGTGTTGCAATATACTTACATAGCGTGGTAAATGAGTCTAACTAAGTATATATTAGTTACACGCACTTTTACGCTAAATGTGTCTAACTAAGTATATATTAGTCACACTTTTTTTGTGTGCGGCAAAAACTAGTGTAGCAAAATGGTGTTATTCTTGAAGTGAAGTATCGTTTTCAATGATATGTCTCGTAGCGAGGGTGTCAGCCGTGGGGAGGAATTCATACGAATGAGCCAGAGAAGATGGTTACCTCGAAACGGGCCTTTGGTACTCCAAATTCATTTCCAGATCGCATTATCGTTGATCACAAGGGCCGAAGATTTGCAGATTTCATGATAGGACGAGCTTACCGAGAATTTGCTAGTTGGATAGGCAGCCCAAGCAAGAGCTCCCGAGGCATCAAACGTGAAAGCCTCCCTCAACTCGTTCGCAGCAAAGCAAATACGGCGCCACCATATAAAAGATGCAGTCGGTTTCGGGGTTCAAACAGGGAGCCATATTTCTGAGTTAGAATCTGGACCCAAAGCTTGTTATGATCAGTCAAGATTTGCCACATGAGCTTAGCCAAAAAAGCGATGTTCATCTCCCAAGCCCTTCATATAGCTAGGCCGCCATGGGGTTTGGGTCGATATATAGAATGCCAGGATACATGATGAATTTTCCTCTTTTCTTCGGCTGCCGAAAAAAAATGAACGGGCCAATCTGTCCAACTCTTCAGTAACAGAAGCCGGGATTTTGACCGTCGCCATTGTGGTGAGCACGGTTTGAGTAAGGATAGCTCTGCCTGCATTCGAGAGTGAGGAGGCTTTCCACATTTGGAGCTTGGACCGGACTTTATCAACAATGAAGGTGAAGTCCTCATTTTTAATCCTTCCATGATGTAATGGAACTCCAAGTTATTTTTCAAAATGTTGCGCGTGTGTCATTCCAAGTACATCCGCAATGCAGTTGATGGTTTGAGAGTTGACATTAGAAGAGACCACAAACTTAGATTTAGCAATGCTGATTTTTTGGCCTGATATACTACAAAATTCGCTTAGCACCCGATCCATTACCCTGGCTTGGTCGATAGAAGCTTCTGAAAATAAAATAAGATCATCTGCGAAAAATAAATGTGACAGCCATTGTCCACCCTGTGAGACTACAATCGGCTTCCACTGCTTTGCATTGACTGACGACTTTATCATCAAGCTCAAAACATGCATCACGCCGTGGAGTGAAACCTTCCAGAGAGTGACCATTCCAGAGAACCTTCATGAAAGAGCTCGAAAACGAATACATAATAAGCTGAATTAAGACACTGCTGAAACCAACCAAATGAAGAATATGTCGCAGAAAGGACCAGTTAACTCTATCATAGGCTTTTTCGAGGTCCATTTTGATGATCATAATACCTTTCCGACCAGTGACGGACCCAGGAATTTTTTCCAGCGGGGGTCAAATTAAAAAAAAAAATTTGTTAAAAAAGATGAAACAACCAGGTTTTGAACAAGTGACCTCAAGTATAGTATTCTTCTAACCAGTTGAGCTAAATAAGAGATTAAATTAGAATTTGTCTGAAATAATATACATACATGATCTTTAATATTATTAGAGGGTTATTTTAGTAACTTCGCATGAAAAGTTGAGTGGGGGCCGTGCATCCCCCCTTGTGTACATTGGGTCCGGCCCTGTTTCCGACCCGATTTTATTTTTATTCTTGAAATTTTCTTGTAATATCAAGTCACTCCGTGTAAATAATTTATTTCAGACGCGAAGAACAGGGCGCCGTGTCCTCAATTGCCCTTCCCTAGTGACACCTCTATCTAGATCAAAATATACTTTCTCATGAATAAATAAATTCTTTATGACATCCAATTCCCGAATACTGAATCCTTATCTGGAAAAAAATGTTTGGCATGTATGTATATATATATATATATATATACACACTAAAAATTCTCTGTAGTCCAGTTTGATGCATAAAATATTCTTAATCCAGCCCACCCAACGAATTCAATAGAGTCCATTAGTCTACTCAAATTAATAGCCTGGTTCCGTGCATATATATATATAAATTTTTTTCCTTTTTAAAAGAAATATATACGTAAGCCTTTATGTCAACATCATCAATAAACAAAGCGGAAACAATAAAGACCGACTCGGGGATGTCAAACGACAAATAATATCTACTTTTTCTAGTAGTGAATCTTAAAAGGAATCCAAATCCAAAAGACAAACAACTAAATATAAAGATGTTACAACCAAATTGAATCCCAAATGAAACATATAGTAAAGTAGCTTATTCGAAGGAAACAATCTATAGAACTCTCAAACGTTTAAACGTATACAATTGCCCAAGTAACTGAAAAGAAGTTGCATAGTAATAAAGTTAACATAAATCTTCATTCACTAATCCTAAAGCTCAAATATCAGCATCATCAAGTTCATCATCCTTATGTCTCTGCCAATATTCTTGGGGAGGGGGAGGGGCATACAGTTAATAGGTTCAAATACTTCATACTTAGTAAGAGGTAAAAGAATTGGCGCACGCATGCACGCACACACACACATATAAAGCATTTATTGAATTACAAACACTGTCAAACATGTTGTATAGTGCTCACTCCCCTCCACTTGTCCAACTAGTCAAACCTCGACCAATTAAGGGTTTGTTACGCTATGATCTAAGCAATTTGCATGGTGATGGTATGCACCATGAAATATCCTTCAATACCTTATATGGCACGGACTTGTCCTTGTGGTATTGCCCACACTGTGAAACTAGAACATGTCTCACCAAAGATCATAGGGTCTCAGCTTTTAGACTAATCAAGTACGTTTATTATGACGTTAACTAACCACTTATATTCATTCACATATAAGGCGTCCTAAGGACTTCTAGTCCAAGACCATTCTAAAATAATTACTTAGCACATAGCAAATGAACCATTGACTACTAAATCAATGTTCTGCAAGGCCTAGATAATGTCTTCCGGTGCTCCCACATTCTTCCCGCAGAGGATCTCAGTTGTGGTGCTAAGCCTAAGCTACCATGATTCGAATACTAGACATTTCCATGTTCCAGATAATGTCCCGAGGACATACATACCATATCACATCATATTATACACACATTGATAGCTTCGACTCGCGTCCTAGCTCGACAAAGGTAGCGTGAGGAAGATCTTTTTACCAATAGAAAGGAATGAGCGTTTGATATAGGTGACGAGCAGGAGTGGGAAACCTATCTTGCTAATAAGATAAGAAGAAAGGAGGTGAGATAGGGAATCACAATTCTGAACTTCTGAGAGTGAAGAGCACGCCTTCCACTAGTGGGAACATCATCCAGTCTCAATATTGTTAGGCGCGCGCCCAACTTTCCCATAGGCATTTGCCTACAAGTACTTGGACCTCGGATCACAAAGCCACCCCTTAGGTGCACACCTAATAACTTTTCGGCCAGATTCTTTCGTTTTATCACTTTTACGATTCCTTATTCATATAACACCGAATTCCAATACCTTAAAAGTACCAAAACATACCAGAACCTGGATTAAACATGTATATACCATACCAAACAACGATTGAAGCAGCACAACATAAATTCAACCGATTAAGAACACCCCTTTACCTTGTAATTTGCCAAAAAAATATCAAAAGTAGACATTAGGGTCTAAGAACAACGATTCCTCAACTCTACTACGAATTCTTATCAACCAATCACATAACTACGGTCACTAATACATTTAAAGCAACCTATCCTCAAGAATTCATCGGAAAATTGACACAATTCTACAAGATTCTCAGAGGGCTAAAATAGGAGTAATTATGGATCGTCAAGAAAACTGTATAGAAAGGACCTCATCGCCGAGGGACTTGTTCTGGTATGAATTATAAGCAATTCCGATGGTTTGATCAATCCCAAAGGTAGAGATTCTATTGTTTGGTATGGAGAAAAATGATGAGAAAAGAAAAGATTCTTTTTCTCAATTTAGATACGTTTGGTTACCGAAGAAAAGATCTTTTCTCAACTTACTACCTTTTCTCAAAATGTGATTATTTTCTCTATTTTTAATTCCCAGCCTTTCCTGGAGAAAAGTAAATGTATAATAGAAAAGTCCTCTTTCCCTCCACATACTTGAAAATCAATTCGATTCTCAGCATCTTTTCTCTGCATACCCAAACAGATGGTGATAATCTATTTTTTCTTTTCTCAACTTTTCGTTTTTCATGTTTATTCTCAACACTTTTATTTTCTCAGTTTTTCTTCCTACCAAACATGCCCTTAATACCCAGAGGTTAACTATTGAAGCTCTGACTTTATTATTTTTGTTTAACAGTCGAGTAAAAGGAAGAATGGGAAGGGGCGGTTACCAAATTAGAGGTTAATTACCATTAACTCACATTAATTCTTAATTTAATAATATATGATAACATAAATAAAAATGGATATATATTTAAATGAAATCTAATTTTACTCTTATCCCTAATTAAATTCTTAGGATATTTTTTTGAGTAACCAAAGAATTGTATTAATCAATGTCCGCAAAACATGCGGCCAAAACGTCTCCAGGAGACAAAGGGCCCCAAGAAGATGCACAATCCAAAGACAAAGCGTGTCGCGCTAGCAGGTGCGCATGTTCATTGCCAGTCCGACGGACAAAAGTAAAGGAAATAGAAATAAAATTGGGAAGTAAAGTCACACAATCCTGCAATAAACAGCCACGAGCAGTAATGTCCTCCACAGGGTGTCGAAACCGTTGCACACACGCCAAGCAATCGCTTTCTACCTATAATCGCAGGACATTCAAGCATTGCGCCTCCACCAGTGCCAGGTAAATAGCTCGGAGCTCAACATATTCCGGTCGACCCCCCTCCCCCCCGCGTCAAAGGGATAGCTTATCGAGTGCATGAATACCCCTGTCTGGTCCCGAAAAATCAGCCCAACGCCCGCCCTATCCTCAGAAAACAGCGGCATTCACATTACATTTCAATACCCCCTGAGGTGGCCTAGTCCAAGTATCTGTCAAGTGTTGCGGCCCCTGCACCCGGAAGGCCGACAGGGCCTCAATAAATTTCATTGTCTCCGCTAGAGAACGCGCACACACTGCCAAGACATATACCGCCTGACCATCAAACACCGCAGAGCACCGTGCCTTCCATATCTCCCACATCAGCCCAACAACTCGTACTGCATCCTACATACCCCGTTCATCCAGAAGGTGCATAAAGAAATCCACAAAGAAGGACGAGCGAAGATGCTCTGATAACCCGTGTAAAGGCGAGGCCTGTCAGATCCTGTCCGCCATTTCACTCTCAAACAAAACATGCCGCCGAGTCTCAATTGCGTCCCCGCAAGCCAAACATATGCCCGTCCCCATATTACGCCGCAGAAGGCCTTGCCCAATGGCCAAACAGTCGTGAAGACACCGCCACAAAAAGTGCTGAATACGAGGCTGAACCGGAAGCTGCCAACATCTGCGCCAAACCCGATCAACCTCGCCTGAAGTCGTCGGCCCTGCTACCAGAGAAGGCAGACAAAGAGAAAGAGCAAGATAATACCCGGACCTGACCGTATAGGTGCTCGTGCGATCATAGTCCCAAATCCGCCGATCCGGATGAGTCCCTGAGGCTATAGAAGTGGACAAAATGATGTCGGACTCCTATGGCTGAAATAAATCCCGGATACGAGGGGCATCCTAAACTCGCGTGTGCGGAATGAATAGTGCCGACACCTTAACATCGGTCGGAAGGATGTGACCTGCATAAGGTATTCGGAATGATGGCCGCCGCTCCGTCCATGCATCATGTAAAACAAAAACTGACTCCCCGTCACCCACCCTCCATCGCATCCCACTGCGCAACAGATCCATGCCTTCTAAGATGCTTCACCACAAAAACGACAGGTGGGGCCCCAACCTGGCTGACATCATGGTGCCATCCTCAAAATATTTCGCATGGAGAACCTGCGATGCCAATGACCCTAGGTGATACAGGATCCTCCACGTCTGCTTAGCTAAAAGGGCTTGATTGAAACATTCCAAATCCCGAAAACCCAATCCACCCAGGTTCTTTGCCAAACAACATGCCTCCCAACTCTTCCAATGAACCCGCCGTCTCGTTTCTGTATCCCCCCAGAAGAAACTCCTGATCGTCTTTTCCAATTCCCAGATTAAAGTAGTGGGAAGCTTAAAGCATTGCTTGACAAAAGTAGGAATGGTCTGAAGGGCCGATTTAATAAAGACCTTTTTTCCAGCTGGCGAAAGCATCTTATCTTTTCAATCTGCCACCTTTTTACATGTTTTATCCTGCAGAAATTCTTAGGATATTTCAATCTACGACATAACTATATCATTTGATGCAAAGATCATGATAAGGTTATTGTCGCACCTTTACCCCCGGAAACACAAAGCAAAAGCAAAGTAAACAAAATCCTCTTGAACACAATTTCATTTGAAAATGCAAATAATGTTTAATCAGTAATCATGGAGAATGAAAGCACTCATAATTAAATTAGAATCTATTCAGCTCATTCCTCACAATTACCAGCCCAAGATGATAATTAACTACTCATTAACCACCTAACATTTTCACATTGCTAATCACTAATAAAACGTTACATCATCTATAATCTAAGTTCTTCATGCAATTCCTGTTGTCTGAAAACTATGAGCCCATCAACACTTTCGACGATTCCTATTTCACCCTCTGACTGATCTTCTGAATCATTTCCATCGCCAAAAGATATATTCAAGTCCAAATTTACAAGCTGAATGTTTTTTCTGAATCCGTCAGTGCATAATACGATAATAGCATCACTTAAGTCCACTTCTTCGCCAATAAGGGAATCACCTATGGTTCCTCTTTCAATGGCCCTTTTAATCTGTAACTGAGAACACATATCACCTTGCACCATACCTTCCACAAAAATAACACGGTGTGGATTTTCTGATATCGCTTGTGCAATCTTTCTGATACAACTAGAGCCTTGTTCGTCCCTACGTCTTTTGTTTCGAAACCCTGAATGTCAAAATATATAGAGATTGTATTTTCATTAAGGAGAATCGACTTTTAACAAGTTGATTATAGGACAGACCTTCGAAAAGTTGATTTTCAAGTGTAGTAAAAGTAAATATCATTTTCAGGTGTGGTGCCACAAGTAGAATACTGTTTGACCAACATAAACCTGTGGCGCTTAAGTAGGTGACTAGTTTCGCAAACCATATGGTGATAATGATAGATTTAGTGAGATGTCATTAAAGGTCGACCCCTTTATATAAATGAATTACCAAACAATAAAATTAAAGCGTTCAAAATCTTTATTCTTTCGTTTCGTTGTGTTTCTGATTTTCTTTACCTTCTTCGTCTGAATAAGCCCCGGTAGGAGAGAAGCTGCTCAAAGCAATGGAAACAAAGTTTGAATAAGTACCAAACACAACATTTGCCAATTCCTTTGCAATTTTTTCTTTAGCTTGTGAATCTTCTCCACAAAAGAGCAGCCATGTCTCCTCTTTCTTTTTAGTTCTGATGTGATCTGGTGCATTAGTTGTCTCTTTTCTTCGTAACATTCCTGACCTACATTGTAAGATTGTCGCGGATATTTCTAGAATGATATGTTTTTGCCATGGAACCTTTTGTTCTAAAGCATTGCATAGCATATCTAGGTTTTGGGAGTTGAATTGTTTAAACCTTGGGGTATAATAGTCTATCTCCATGATGTCACATGAAGAACTATGAGAATTGGGAGTTGTATTGCTAAAAGGAGAAAATGTTGGGATATAGGGAAATTGTTGATCATTGGAAGAAATGGAAATAGAAGAGAAAGGAGAAGATATTGTTGAAGAGAAGTTTGATGATTTCTCTTGTGATTCTTTGTGTATTGAACTGCAAATTGAATTCCTTTTTCTGCATGGTTCTCCCATGGGCAAAGTATTCTGGTTCAAAAAAAGATTGAATCAGAAAATAGAAAAATGAAATTATACAAGATTACCAGGGCGGGCTTGAAATTTTCGAGGCTAAGACGAGTTTGTCGGACGGACCTTCTTAGATTGAAGGTTTTTTTTTTTCTTTTCGAAAACACAGTTACAAAACACTCATCGCGTTTCTAACATATATTAGATACAAAATTCAAATTCATTGGCTCCCATAAAACATAAATACAAAGTAACTCTCAACAGTTTTTCTAACATATTTAGATGCAAAATCAAAATACATACGTATACACAAAACAAATTTGCAAATTACTACTTCAACATTGTTTTTTAGTACTTTTAGATGCAAAATCATTAATCAAAATAGAATATTTGGTCAATTTCATCAACCATATTAATTTCAATCGATATCATGGATAATTCTTTTCCTAAATACATATAGTCATATTGATTATTGATATTAGAATTTGATAATAAAAAAAAACATTAGAATTATTTATTTTTTTTACACTTTCAGGACATAAGACTAAGAGTCTGTTTTGTTAAAAAAATTGTTAGTACACAACGCATCTTAGGCTGATTGGGCGTATGGAGGCTGAGCCGCCTAATGGCAGGCCCCGAGTATCATAACATGACGTAACAATTGATGTGTCACTCATATCATATCTTATTATTAAATGACATATATTGAATTGATAATAATAGAATTAGCAAGTTGAGTGTCTATCATAATTTTAAAATGACAAATAATAAAAAATAAAAAATGTATGTTACTTGATACATATTATTAGACGAATTTAAGGAGTACGTGTTAATCATTCAACAATTTCAATTTAGGTGTAAACATTAAAATGATGGTAGGTATCCTTTTTCCTCATTAAGAAGTCAAAAAGTTGCTTTCTTTTGGTGTTATCGGTTAATTATTTTAACCAAAAGATGTGGGCATGGAATTATGTCAAGGAAAAGGATAAAGTTAAGGAAACTTTGAAAAGCATGTCTCAAAAGTTAAGAACCTAAAAGCCATGTTCTCTTTTGATAATAATATTAGGATAACCATTTAGTCGCGACGAGTGACATATTTTTCATATGAACGGTTATGCCCATAAAGGTAATTCAGCATAATAACCTGGTGATTGTGCTCAAGTCTTTGCATGAAATCTGGACAACAGGAAATCTGGATCTCCTCTGATCTGTCAAGTAGAGGTTGACATGTCACGGTTTCAGCTGTATTAATGCTTGAATCATTTCTTGATTCTCTGATAATGTAATCACACAAAAAGAAGATTAAGTGCAAAAGCCAATTTGATAAAAGATTATGTTACTCGTATAACTTCTATCATAATGTGTTGAATTACCATTCTCCTGAAAGCTTAAGCTGATAAGAAAGTAGATAATTAACATTTTATATGTTTATAACAAATCTGGATCGACAAGACTTGTGATCTTTCATCATGATAAATGTGTAATGTATCGTAGCATTCGTTGTCGTAGAAACGTTATATGTGATAACATTTCTTGTTGATAAATTGAAAGTATACTGTATACACTCTTCTCACCCACTTAATGATTAAATTTATAATTAAACCACAAATGAAACTCAAAGAAAGTGCAATCTTAAAATAAGCAAAAGGTCTAAAAGCAAAAAAAAAAAAAAAAGCAAAAGAAGCAACATAAAGGCAAAAACTTTAGTTACAATAGTTGGACAAGTAACTTAGTGAGGAAAGCTTTTTAATTAAACCACCTTTTATTGGGACGATAAGTTTCTTAATTATATTATTATATTATTCAATCAAACATTGTTAGGACGTAACCACTTATATATGATTGGTATCTTTTGTTATTATATTCATCTCATTTTATCTTCAATGAGAGGATAAAAAAGCAGCATTAAATGAACTTATTGAGAGAGTATTAATTATGTATTCTTAACCAATATATATGTACTAACACTAATTTCTTTAACACATTTCTTACATAATCAATCTTGGTGTCGGACCTATTGATTGACATGTGTATCATCATCGATCATCAATCGAGAGTGATGTATGATGTATATATCCGCATAAATTTCTAGTTAAAGGCACCGGATACATACAAAGTAAGCATTTGTTTTACCTTACGATGCTAAGACTATGGCCTGAATTTTACAGAAAATACACGGAATACATACAAAGTAAGCTGTTGTTTTACCTTACGATGCTAAGACTGTATCCCGAATTTTACAGAAAAGGCACGGAATACATACAAAGTAATTAAGTTATTGATTTACCTTTCGGTGCTAAGACTGAGGCCCAAGCTTCCAGCAGGCAAAGTAATAGGATGCAAACCCCATCGATTCTCTAGCAAATGATGGCTACTTCTACATCTTGTAAATGTTCCAAATGTTGCAATTCCCAGAATCCAACAATTTCCATTTTCTCCATTATTTATCTCACAAACCATCTTTCCAAGCTCTTTAATTACATGCTCCACAATATTGCTATCACTTTTAAAATCAATCATCCACTGGTTTAAGTCACCTACATATAACACAACCCCTTTGCATAAACATGACCTCTAACCAAACCCCTTAATACATCTAACTTATCATTAACTTCTTGATTATCAATATGATTAACGAACGAAATAGGGATGCTAATGAATTTCACTTCCTTTAATTCGTTTGGGACAACGCCTTTTTCAAACTTATCCTTAACTTCTTTAAGAACGTTTTCTAATGTAACAAGACATTCACCTACTACAACTATACTTCTTCTTTTCTTGATCAAACCCTCTAAAACACTTGCAACATCTTCATCTTTAACATGATCAGAAACTAGGCTTTTGCTTATTTTGATTGTATCTAGGAGATTATTTGTAGTGGAAGTTGCTTCTTGATCTAAAGAAAGAAGTTGCTCTATATTGCTTTTCACTTGAGTACTTAAAAACCCTGCTTCCCTCATAACCCTACTTACACTAGGATCATCTAGTATAGATATTATGAGTTGTTCTAACTCTATCTTAACAACAAGAAGAGGTGGTTGTTGTTGTTGATTTTCGATGGATCCACGCCTTTGATTAGCTTGAGCACGCTTAAACGCGCCACAAGCGCGTTTGAGATCGTGGGATTCGGTGACTGCGGTACAGACAGACGAGAAGAGATTTACAGGCAGTCGATTGAGCTCGACGTTGAAGCAAAGCTCGAGGGCTTTACACTGAAGAGGATGGGAATGAGATTGAAGACAAGCTGTTCGAAATATGCCGTTTGATAGTGAAAGCATGGTGCTCGCTACGTGTAGTGGTGTGACTTGTGCATGGCCTCGACGTTTAGCGAGCGATATGGATTGTTTTACGACGCTTGTGGCCTCGAACGTTAGAGCTTGTTGTACTGTGTACCCTCCTGTTCTCATGTTAAATTAACTTGTTGGAAAATCTATGGGTTTTTGGATGATGTATGGATTAGTTTTGGATGATACCTAGGAAAGAAGAGATGATAAGTAGAAAGTTGTAGGAATATTGATGGGAAACTCGAAAAATGAAGACATTAGAATATAAAAGAAGTTGTAGTAAGTGATCTCATGTGGTAGCTTTTGTAGTGGGAATATATTCTACGGAGTACTATGTAGCTCGAGTAGTGTGAAATATGTAAGATTGTGCTATGAACGTGATGAAAGGGAACAAAATAGTATATCATAGCTTTTCTAAGAAATACTTTCGCCGCAAGTGATAAAAGAGTAGGAGTGTTATAATATAGTTTTGCCTTTAAACCGAAATGTGTAGTTCGATACTTCAATTACATCCTCTACGAAACTCAAAGGGCAGGACAATGAAAGCTCTTTGGGTTGAGACTCAACCTTTTTTAAGATATACTTTTACGGTGATGATACATCCAATACGGTTGTGTACTACCAAGGCCGGCCCTATCATAAGGCCACAAAACGCGATGCTTAGGCTTCAACTGATCTTGGAGAGAGCATTCATTATTATTTTCGTTAAAAGAAAAAAGAAATTCATGTAGATCCAATCCAATCCAACCTAATATAATTTGGCCCAAAATTTTTTTACTCGAAGCGATTAAGGCTCCAAAAATAATTACTTGGCCCACAAAAAATTAGACATATAACACATATTTTATATGGGTATTGTTTTTTTTTTTTTTTTTGAAACTATGGGCATTGTTAATGACACCACAATCGATTTACTCGGACACCACAGCTATGCAATTTCGACTTTTTAGATGTCGAAATCTGTTTTCAACCACTCCAGAGTCGAAATTATGCACAAAATTAGACTGCGGAGGTTGAAAACAGATTTCACATCTATAAAATCGAAATTTGAATTAGGTGTGGTGCCCGAATAAATCGCGTGTTGTGCCATTAATTTAACAGTGTCCATTTTATATTTATACATAAAACAAGCTTTATTATTATTATTTTTGGTTTGGAAAACAAGAGAATATATATATATATATATATATATATATATATATATGAAAAAGCAAACAAACAATGAAACAAAAATAAAAATCAATCGTCCCTCTTCCGGTCCTCCTTATCCCCTGCCTCTCGACCCTCTACTCCCCTGCTTTCTTCTTCGGTTCTTCCTTTTTTTTTTCTTCTTTTAATTTCCCACAATTAATAATACATTAATACATCTTTCCCTTCAAATGCTAATCTCAATCTTCAAGTTATTAGTTATAATATCAAGCAAGCATCAATCTTTCCCTACATAACACAAGCCCTAATTAAGTTCTTAAGTGGAGGTAAATACGTAATTTTCTTATAGTTACAAACCCTAATACTTTGATAGTCATTAGTTTGATTTTTGAAATTTTCTTATTGTGAGCTTGTATACGTATGAATTTGGTTTCTTTAAAATGTCTTGAAAAACTAAGAAAAGACTATTTTGTAGGTATGTTTTGAGACTATCAATGAATTGAATTTTGTATCTACGGATGTTAAAAACGCGATATTGAAGTAATATTCTATAAATATGTTTTTTCAAAAAATTAAAACAATTTCGAATTAAAAGGCAATTCATTGAATTCGTGTTGCGCCTAAAAATTCCAAGTACGCCATATTCCACATCGCAAATTTATCATGCACCATTGAACATATATAGTGGAGTCTCTCTCTATATACATATCAATTAAAAGTTTTACACATTAATCAATAATGACTTTTATGTTACACATTGTGCAGTGTATATATCGTATCTCATAACCTTTAGAGGTTCTTTATCAATACGTACATATTTAAACACCAAAGTTATATATTTTACAAAAAAAATTGTTGAAATTGAAATGTTATAAATCACTACTACAATCTACATAACATTAAAAATATGCCAACATCTGTTAAATAAGAAGAAGAATCTAATGACAAACAATTATATAAAAAGTAGGTAAAAAATACAGACTTTGATCTGTGAAAAAAAATCAGATTGCAATAAATGTTGATTATGGTGTAAAATCAGTAAAATACAGAATTGTATAGTGCAAATTTACCATTATTAATTACAGATTCATCTGTATATATTTGGGTTCAATAAACGATTGTGTTTGTAAAGAAGGGTAGAAAGTGGTGGAAAGGCAAAGTGGAATGCATGTGGTAAAATGAGGGGTGGAAGAATGCAGCGGTATCAAAGGCAACTCAGCTTTATGCAATCCTTTCCACAAATAAAGTTGAAGGTTTTTTGCGGTGTGTGTGTGTGGTAGGAGTGGGACTCTGCCTTTCATGCAAACATAATAACTTATTTATTTAATTTCAAATATACAGTATTATCATTCCAGAGATACTCTACTGCAAAAGTGAATCTAATCAATCACCATATTATAATGTTTCTTTTAGCCCACCTTACATGATGAATGTCAGTAATGCCCCGAGTTCAATTTCATCCCTCCGTCTCTCTCGGATCTAAGTGGCATCATAAAAAAAAATAAAGAAATCGATAAACATATCCGTTTTTACGTTAAACACATTAAAACGATCGAATTTCTGTATTTTCAGATTACGGCAAGTTGCGGCCCTAGCTTGCACTGGCGCGATCCAGGATATATGTTTAGATTGAGGTCACCGTGAAGTTAAAACTAAATTTTGTTCGGAAAATTTGTTTGATTAGTCACTGCCTTAAAACTACATTTATTTATTTTTTTTTTTTTTTGAAGTATAAAACAATTCTTCTCTCGTATTGTAGAGCAATCATCTCCTTTTTGCTGTCTTTCAGGCACTAAGTAAGTCTCATAATTTTTAGTTTTAAGTGTTTCAGCTTTAGGAAAACTAAGATTTTCTCTTCATCTCAGAAGTTAAAGTATAATTTTGTAGGAGAAGAATTCTACCTACTTGAAAAAGATACGTTACAAATTAATTTTCAGTCTCAACATCAAGGTAGGGGCTCAAATACATCAAAGTTTTTAGTATTTTACATGTTAAAGTGATTTCAATGTGAATACATGTTTTTTACTTTTTTTTTCATGTTGATAAATTTTTTTTTTTTTTTTTTCTATAATGGGAATTAATATGAGTTTTTGAAGTGTTCTGCATTGGAAGATATTCATTAAATGCCAAAAAGGCAGTATCTAGGCTGCATATGTGCCTCTGAGGCTGCAGATGTGTGGTATTGCAAATATCCACCGTATCATTACAACAAGTTTTGGGACATCCTGGAACCTGCAAAATGGTTCAGTTCTGAGTCTTCTGACTATGTATGAAATTTAATTTTCATACCGTAAAGGGTAGTAGAAACCATGTTTTAGGATCTTTATATGAATGATATTTTGTTCATGTTAAATGTTGTGTTGGAATTACTGATCTGAATTCAATTGTGTAGAAATCATTTTAAAGGCTTAAAATATAGATGTAATTGTTAGAATTGAATGTGAATAAAAGGATAATGTATGAAGTTAGATTATTTTATAGATTTACAAATGTGTTGGTGAAATATATTCAAAGCCCGTGACATGCGAATGTGAAGTAATTCTCATTTATGTATACATGCATATCATGTACTAGGATGTATTTAATGTTAGTGTAGTGCTCTAAACTCAATTGGGTTGGATCGAATCCGACCGGGTCGAATCACTTTTACTTCATTTTTATGTTTGTACGTATAACAAATGGCTTTTATGTTATTGTATGTGTGTTTGTTTAACAAACAAATTATGATATTGTATATATGATAACGTCCATAATGTCAAATTATGATAGAGAAATCATATTAGTGATTATGGTTGATGAGATATTGATTCACTTTTAATTGTTTGATACTTAAATATGTTTAATTAATCGTATGCATTATTAAATGGGATATGGATAGACTAGCACATGTTAGATGTCATCTCTTGTGAACATAGTGATAGATCTCAACTATCAAAGTGTGGAGTCACTTGGACTGTACGTGGATTTGTATTAGAGAATGTGTACGTTAGATTGGTCCAATTACTTTATTAAGTGTCACACTACGTGGCGGTTGCGTAATATCCTCAAACCGGGGTCTTCATAACATCACGGTGTAGATTGTCATGCTTTAACACTATTGAGGTTTCCCCTAGCCACATGGCGATTGTGCAGTAGCGATTGGGTGTGATATTGAAACATGCGTAGGATTTATGTCACTCGTCCGGAATTCACATTTCCTAATGGTACGATGAATATCCGGAAATGTTCATCTTATAATGGAATGTTTTATTCTCGGAATCTTTACAAAGTGATAATGAAAGTGTTCATTCCGAGGGAATATTTATTTCGTGATACATAAGAAATAGTCGTTGATGTATGACATTCAACAAACAACTAGATTGATATTGTGTATGCGAAAGAATTCTGTTTACTTGGTAACCGTTCACATGAAATGTTGTAGTCATAGCACTTGACTCTTTTCGATGATTGGGGGTCTTGACGTGTTGCTAGACGCTTATCACGATCGTTAAGTCTTAAGAGTATTTTTGTAAATACACTTTATACTTTCGGCTAAAATATTCGAAAGTCTATCGAGTCTCAAACATATAGACAACAGCCGAGAATTAAATTGTGGTTATCAGGATAACCAAATAAAGATTTATTTATTCCGACTATAAAGTGTTATAATAGTACTTTCTGTTCCAAAATGTAAGTTCATTTAGATTTTTTCACACAGTTTAAGAAATTGGTTAAATGCCATCAATTTTGATGGTAAAATTCTAAAATACTCTTTGGTCTGATTAATAAAATAGTTGTAAAGTAGGTGAATATATAATAAATTAGAGGTAAAAAAAAGAAATATGCAATAAATGTTCCATTGGTATTCTAAATAAACTTATATTATGAGACAAATTCAAAAAGCTAAATGGACTTATATTTTAGGACGGATCTAGTAATTAATATTTTGATATTTATTTATTATGAGTAAATAAATAATAATACAAGATATTATTATGTTATTAATTGATAAATATACATATAAATATATGTATATAGGGGTGTGGTGTATGTGTGTGTGTGTATATATATATATATAGAGAGAGACACACACACACACACTTAAATGAATTATTTGATATAAGATATTAAATTAATGGGATAAATCAATTAAAAAGATTTATTTCCTTAAATTCTTTTTTTGGTTGTGAAATTCTTATTTTATTGGAAAATGTCTTTCTTATTTTTCCTACTCTACATCAAATAAGCAAAAAAAAGAAGCCCACATCAGATGTGGAGGAGAGGTGTGGCGTCACTTCTTAGTATAAATAGGAAGGAGGGCCAAGCTTCTCGTTACACAAAATCATAAGAACCAAGAGAGCTCTCGTAAAGAAAGAATTCTAGTTCTTTAGTAAATATTTCTTTGAGGAGGTTGGGAGATGAGAAAAATCGACCTACCAATCGAAATTTTCCAGTAGCAGTCCTTGGATTTTGGTGGTCGTTTGTGTGGACGCGTGGACGGCTCGGTGCTTGGATCTACAACCGAAGATAAAGAGTCGATCCTTTGGATCATCCGGGTAATTGAGCCTATGTGCAGGCCCAATGTGAATCCGCGGGCTCTTTTCCGGGCTTGGCGTATCAAATTCTAGAGTAGTTCTATCTCCACAACAAAAATACACAACACATCACCATTAGTTTTGGTGTAGGATCTAATGATAGATATGAGGGTTTCATAACTATCAATGGTTTAAGATGTGTTGTGATCAATTTGTTATGTTGATGAGAGTCAAATTGTCTATCATTTTCTACATGTTTAACACCCCATAATACCTCGTTTTATATGCATTCCGAGATATTTAGTTGTACATTGATTCATTTTACACCTTTGTTATCTTTTCGAGACCTATGACGTAAAGTCTGAAAATCTCGTTGTTTTTCAGTGTTTTGATGCAATCTTGGTCACCCTAGTGTTCTGTAAGGGTTACATGTGGTATTTGTAGTGTTTTTGTGCACTAATTAGATGTTCGGGATGACCGGAAGGTGAGATTATGAATAAATTGTTGTGATCCGAAAACACGTGTTGCTGGACTATCTTTATTTTAATTTGGATTTTGTTTTACTCCGGTGTTTTCGAATTTTTTTTCTGGTAATTTGCTTAGTGTTGTTTTTATCTTGTAGCATGTTTGTTTTGATAATGATATCTTGTGTTTTGCTTAGTTTAATCAGTAGGCAAACTTTCGATACTCGAGTAATGTGAAGATCCGTGAAATCGATGCCCTGATTAGTTGATAGCAGTGCTTAGATCGTAATTCATGTTCTTGTATAGTTGATATTCTAAAACTTATGCTTTATGCCTTTGTTGATTAGCTACTCAATAATTGATTTCACACATCTTTATAAATGTATTTTGCAAGAGGGTGTGAGAATCGGGGTTTTAGAATCGTCATGTAAACCGACTGAGTTGTTCATATTTGGTTTCTTGAGCGAGGTTTGTCAGTGTTAGTTGGGCATCTCATAGAGAGAAGACCGTGTTAGGTCAGTTAAATCCGGTCGGCGGACTGTTGAATCTAACATAGGGTGATAGATTACAGTATCAGTGTCTAGTTAGCTGGAATTAGGAGATGGAACCTTTCAATCAATGCCAAGAACGTCAGGTGAGAAAATAGAAATTTCCGGATACGAATTAGGTCTTGAAAGTAGTCGGTCGGTTCATAGCTCAGTTATTTCTTTTATAGTTTTAATTCTCTGTTGTGTGTATTAGTTATTAGAACAGGTGTTGTGAAAATCACCATGTTCAAAGATAGTCTTGGCCTAAATTAAGAACCGATACCAGCTTTGTTACATAACCAAATATCAAGTAGTGGGATACGACCTTTCTCGTCATTCTATAGTACAATCGACTCGGTACATTGCCAGTTAGAGTCCGTATATAGTAAGAAGGCTATCAAGTTGTGTCCATTTTGTTGTGGATATAACATTTTCCATAAATCTGCATGACAATTACCAACTGAATGATGACATCTCCGAGCCTCATCACCTAATAGCCTAAAATAAAAAGGTTTAAATTCAAGTTGGCATGGACCATAAATGGATGTAGTCATGGCCAAAAGTCAATAGAAAAACTAACATCGTCTCTCTCAAAATCTGGCGATGACCATATCTAATTTGGTCATGGCCAAAACTCCTAAAATATGCACACACACAAAAAAAAAACTAAAAAATGATAATAACATGCCTAAACCCTTTGATTATGATTTTCTTTACCTTCTAAAGTTTATATCTACAAATAATCTTCTAGATTTGGTGCTGAAACTGGAAAATCAGCCTAGAAAACGAACACCATTGTTAAAAGAAATTTAAAAACAACAAGAACTTAAAGAGATTTGTAAGAAATTAGCTAGAACTTGAAGACATGAAAAATGAAGGGGAAAATGTCAAGCTTTCCTTACCAAAATGTGAGGAAATTTCAGCTAAATCTTCTCATTCTTCGGGGGTTTGTGCTTTGTCTTGATCATTTAGATTTAAGAGACGAAAACAGTGTGTTTTGAGTGATTTAGATATAGAGAAACAAAGGAAGAGGGGGAGACCACTAAAAAGAAGGAGGGAGAAATGAGAATGTACCCTAATTTGTAATATATGTGTAACGTAAAATTCGTTGTCCTGCAGTTAAATTACAACAACAAAAAAAGACAAGAAAATTGGAACAAATATAATTTTATTAATTAAAAATGTGAGTTGGTACAATCTCTAGCAAAATATCTATACCTACGGGACGCCTTTGATTATCATTTGATTTTGCCGAGGGTCGCGGGGACTTTTTCTCGGGCTTTGTCAACACGTCTCATATTTGTTTGGAAGAATGTTGGATTTATGGAAGATCTCCGGATATGGCGGATAATCTTCATAGTTGGAGATGACCTGGATGTTTTCATGCTTACTTGATCTTCTTCTTTGATTTCTCCGTGGGTCGCGGTGACTTGTTCTCGGACTTTGTCGATACTCTTCCGATTTTTTAGGAAGAATGTTGGATTTGCAGAAGAACTCCGGGTATGTCGGACGATCTTCCTTTGTTGGAGATAATTTGGATGCTTTCGTGCTTCCTTGATCCTCTCCTTTGATTTCTCCGAGGGTCGCCAGGACTTGGTCTCGGATTTTAGTGGTGCTTCTCCTATTTGTTGGGAAGATGACATTTGTTTGTTGAAGAACTCCCGATATGCGGATGATCATATGTTGTTGGTTGAAGAACACTAGATATGGCAGACAATCTTCGATTTGTTGAGGCACCCTGGCTCATGCGGATGATCTTTAAATATTGTTGAAGAACTTGAAGACTTATTTGTTGCTTCTTAGATCTTCTTTTGTTGAAGAACACCGGATTTTGCGGACGAACTTCGAATATTTTTGTAGATGACTTGGAGACTTCTTTGTTATTCCTTTAATCTTCTCCGTGGTGGTTGAATAGAGGTCTTGATGCTTTTTCCCCATCTTCTTCGCCAATTGTTGTTGTGTTGATGTTGTGGAACTCCCGTATATGGCGGAAGAGTTTTGACTTTGACGAAGATTTGAAGGAATACTTTGTATTACCTTCAATCTCCTGAATGAAGAACTTCGGCTTTTCAGAAGATCTTCGATTGTTGAAGACGATCCTTCTTGGCGCTTTGAAGCTTTTGGTCTTCTTCATCTTCTTGAAAAACTTCGATTTTTCCTTGACAGATCTTCGAACGTTGCTTGATGCTCGATGCCTTTGAAGGCGTTGGCTTTTGATGCCTTTGAAGGCTTTGACTTTCGATGCTTGATGCATTTGAAGAGCTTGGAATTTGATGCCTTTGAAGGCTTTGGATTTTGATGCTTGATGCCTTTTGAAGCCGCCTTTGAAGGCTTGTGGCTTTTAGATCTTGAAGCCGCCTTTGAAGGCTTGTGGCTTTTAAATATGGAAGCCGCCTTTGAAGACCTGTGGATTTTACATCTTGACGCCTTTTGAAGCCGTCTTTGAAGGCTTGTTGCTTTTAAATCTTGATGCCTTTTGAAGCCGCCTTTGAAGGTTTGTGGATTCTTATGTCTTCTTTTCTTCTTGGCTTTCTTGATGAACTTTGAGGAATTCTTGGGAGATCTTTGAGGCTTGAAGACGCTCTATGCTTTTTCTCTTGTTTTTGTTCTTTGTGTCTTTTCTGGGTGTTGGCCATCCTATTTATAGTGCTGGATAAGTGGCTTTGATTGATTTGCATTTAATGCATCCACACTCTTGATTGATTTGTATTCAATGTGTCCAGACTCTTGGTTGATTTGCATTTAATGCATCCAGACTTTTGAATGATTTGCATTTAATGCGTTTAGACTCTTGATTGATTTCAACCATATTTAAAAGATTGACATTAATTACAAATCAATCAAATCACTTAACTAATTTATTTCAGCTATTTGATTTAAGTAATTGTATATTTTCTCCTAATATTTATTTTAGGAAATAATATAAAATATTTAGATGTAATGACATATGTAGTATGTGACTACTTATATAGCCATTTATTACAAATTAATTAAATCTCTAATTTTTTAATAGATTTTAATAATTATTTTATAATATTACTTCCAAATATTTCATATAGGAAATAATAATAAAATAAATTTAATTTTAGGACATATATAGTACGTGACATATATAATATGTCACATAAAATTTTTATACCTACAAATGTCCCCAGAGACTTTTTGTTGTCTGTAGTAAATTTTACCAGAATGACGATGTAATACTCTCTACTCCTAACCCCTGCGCCCACTCAAAATCATTCTAGGAGGATCAAGACTCGCCGCCACTTCAATAACTAGACTATAATTGCCAAAATAATCCAATAAATCTATAATTAAGTTTACAAATATTCACTAAGTATTTCAATTATAAAATTACAACAAATGAAATACTACAATTGTAATTAACATAATTTACATAGAATGTTCTAAATCCAGGTCCATGTCATCGCTTTCATCCTCATTATATCTCCTTCAACCATTACCTGATTTTATTTATAGAAGAAAAACAAAACAAAACAAAAACACAAAGAAACAAAGAAGGCAGTGCGTTAGCAAAAACGCTTGGTATGAAGTATGCGAGAGTGTTATATATATATATATATATATATATATATATATATATATATATATATATATATATATATATATATTTAATATGTTGTAACAATATATACTCTTTCTAGAAATCTTGTTCGAGTATTTATGCAATAATATACTTGTTTAAAATTTATGTATCAAGTTCAAGTCGAGCAAGCTCATTCGAGATCCGTCAATTCATCAAGTTCCCTTACTAGACATCGATACAACTGATACGATTGTCTCTACCTTATGACTCCCATTTCACCACCTTATATCCACAATAAGTAATTTTTATAGTGAAGTCTGTCCTTCCGACACCCAATCTCATGGGGCTTCCAGAGGATCCACAAGTCACAGGCCCAATGCACAGCTAACCCAACAGTGAAATCCTCAGCGGGCCCATCGAACGAGAACGAGAAACCATGCCGCCGAAGCTGGAAACTAGCCATGCTGCCGAAGCGGGAAAGGTACAAGTACAATGTACCATGCCGCGCGAAGCAGGAAGTACGGTACCATGCCACCGATGTGGGATATGCAATGTCATTTGTATAAGATTTGTTTTATCATGTTATTATCATTAAGTCGAGAACGTTAATAAATCATTTTTAACAAGATACATATTATCTATCTATATAATATATTAAATTAAAATACTTTGAAAATACTTAAAAATAATACACTTGACTTTTATAGAAAATAAAATTTAACTCACAATTCAAGCTAATAATATTCTGGGCCGCAATATTAATCTTCGACATCACAGCCCATGTTGCAACACCTATTAAGAAGGTTAACCGATAGATTCATTTAACCCCCAAGATTTCTTCAATAATATGTCCAACCATTTAATTCCATTACACATGAACATTTGATAACTAAATAACTACGGATCCGGGAGAATTAGCTTTGTCAAATTACATTTCCCCAACTCGCCATCCTCACAGAACAATAATCATAGCCACACCACTAATACAAAAGTGACACTTTTGTGCGGAACTCAAACCGTAACAAGAAAATTAGTATTAGAATGGCTAAACAGCCGGAGCAGATTGCCTTACTTTTGAAACCTTTGATTCAAAATAAAATAGGAGGTGGTGATATACATGTCTATATATATATATATACACACACTAAATAAAGTGCATCAACGAGGGAATTTTTTTTTTTTTTTTTTTGGTTTAAAGGGGATATTTATATTAGAATAAAATAAATTGTCTAAATCGCTCAAACAAAACAAAAAAAAAAAAATCAATTTACATCAATCTCAAATAAAACTACAAAATTAACGAGGAATTTGATGCAATGCCGCAAAACGCATACGCATAGGCGCAGAACGAAGTAAACCCTACCGAACCCTGGAGTAGTTCGGTTTGGCTCGAACATTTTCGAATACATGGCTCGATTCGGCTCGAAAATTTCGAGCCTAAAATATCAGGATTCGGTTCGTATTCGAACTTAAAAAAAGGGAAAAAAATTCGGTATTATTCGGCTCGAACATGTTCGGTCCGAAAATTCAAAAATACCCAATAAATAATTCTAGTTCAAAAATACATGCCCAAAACCAAAATAATACATTACATGTCCCAAAAATACCAATAAACATTACTGGGCCAGGCTAAATTGAATTATTGAAGCCCTGCAACTCTACGAGCCGAACATATTCGAACATGTTCGGCTCGTTTGTCCGAATACCAATTTCCAAAGCCCTATTCTACGTTTGATGATACGAGCCGAGCCCCGAACCGAACTTTTTCGAGCCGAACACGCCGAATCGATTCGAACTTTAAGGCTCACTCACAGGCCTATACATGCATGTACTTTAGGTGATATAATTATGCATTTATTGAATGTTCTTAAGTTATTTAGACAAGACTCACATAATTAGATTTATGATAATAAAAATAATAAAAATAAAAGATGACAACCAAACTATTAGCTAATTGATAAAAGTTTGTCTAGAAAGATGATTTGTAAAGATACAATTATGTAATATCATGTGTAGTATGTAATATTCCGATTTTCGGGAAAGGGCAGACGTGTCATTTATTATTTCTTTTCTTTTATTGGAGTTAAGTGTTGTGGTATACATATATATACTTTTTTCGAAATTGTATAAATGTAATTAAAGGAAATTCTGATTTTTTTATGGTAATTAAGGGTAATTAAGGAAAAATGGATTTTTGGGAATATGTATTTAAGGAAAAATTACACTTAATTATTCCCATAACCTAAAATTAATCAGATTCGGTTTCTACGCTCTCCTCTGCTCAATTGAGAAGGAGAAAAAGGTTGAGAGAGTTCTTAATTTATCTGAGGTGAATATGAACCGTTTTTAGATCAGACTAGAGATTTGGAATCGTCGTTAGAAGGACATCGTTTGGATATCAAGCTTTTGGGAGATTGCGGCAGATTTCGAGGCTGTGGGATTTGGATTTTTGCTTGCAAACACGTAAGAGGCTCTCCCTATGATTTCGATTATGGTTTATAAGGTTTAGATCATGTTTTAAGACGTTTAGACGATAGAAAGTTGTGTCTTTTCGTTGATCAAGGATCATAGATGTTAGGGTATGATTAGACATGATTTTTCTGTGTTTTACCGAGTTTAATTTGATGTTAATTTTGTTGAAAACAGATTAGAAATCGTTAAGTGGCTGAAATCGAGTTTAGGGTTTTGAGCGGGATGCGTCGCGCATTCAATAGAATCGCGACGCATTCACTCGTAACAGTTGCAAGGTTTTAGTCTCTGTTCGTCGATCAGGGCGATGCGTACGCATTCATGCTTCAGGTTGTAGAGTCTTTTTGTTTCAGGTGCAATGCGCACGCATTCCTCAGAATGCACACGCATTGTTGGTTCAGGCTGTTTCAGGATGCTCACTGTTCGTGCAATGCGCACGCATTGGCTGGATAGAAACTTTCAGCAAGTTTCTGGTCAGTGAATGCGCACGCATTGGACCCTGTTTTGGGAAAATTAAATGTTTAAGCTATGTGTTGAGTTTTAAACCTTGATTTATGATATAATAACATTGTATAAACATGAACAAGCTTGAATTGAGCTTCTGATTCGTTTAGTTTCGGCACCGAATGTACTCTTAAAGGGAGTTGAAGTTCGGATCTGTCGGAAGAGCATGATAGGTTTGTGCTTTGATGAATTAGTATTCATCAATGTCTGTGTAATTGTTAAGCCTTGTTTATGTCTAGGGGTCTAGAAAGAGAGTAGTATATGCGAGGGAGATTACTTGAAAACACTTAGGTGGTTAGTTAATCAATTTAATAAATACGTACTTGCCAAGTAAAAGATTAAACAACATGTCACTCTTGGATAGGCACCAGACAATATCGCGATGTGTGTGCTTTCCTGAAGGTGGATAACTCCGTAGGTCCACAAAACCCTAAGTGCGGAGGACTCCACTTTGAACGTCGCACTATCGGAGTCTACCGAATAGGCTTCCGTGGATATTGGTGTGATCCACCAATATGTTGCCAAGAATATCCCCATATTGGATATGCGTAGTTCCCTTGAGTGTGGTTGTAATATAGATAAGTTAAGTTAGAAACGTTTAGTCAATTCATGTTGATGGACATGAAATGAACCCCAGATTGAGTCGGTCACATAAAGATAACTAAACTGTTAAATATCTTTTCTTTATAAATCTTAATTGTTATCATAGCTTCTCTCTTTTATTAAGTACGTTGTACTTACCTCAATGCATGTTTTCTGTGTTTGGGGATGAGAAGACGAACAGGTTGATCCAAGTTTTGAGGATGATTTTGATGACGACGCCTCATTGGAGATTTACATTTTTTATTGTCTTTTCATTTATTTATTAGACTATGTTTTCTTTTGGTCTTTCGAGACTTGTAGTTCTTTTCGAGACTTGTAGTTCAACTTCCGGATAAGGACTCGGTGTCCGGGAACGGGGCGTTACAGTTGGTATCAGAGAGAATCGTCTTTTAGGCTTCCTTTCTTTTAAGATAAGTTTCTATAGATCTTTTAGTGACGTTCTGGTTTTGCTGGAAATAAAATTTATGTTTTGATGATAATTCATCATATTTATTCAAAGTATTATCTTAACCTCATTGATGAAGTCTCAAGCTAGTCAAGTTATAGTGAAAAGCTAAAAGATGTTAGAGATCGAATGTTTAGGTTTTACTAGAGTCCGATATTTGTATAGGTTACATCGCATAAGCAATCGTGTAATAGTTAGTGTGTCGTGAAAACTCAAAACCGGAAGTCATGTAGAAAATCGAAATCATCAAGATAAACAAACCGACTCAGATACACCAATATGAAAATCAAGAAGAAGATAAGTTCGCCGAGGGACACAGACTCGGTTGGCTTATCTAAGATGAAGAACCGAGCGTCACGACTCGCTTATTGAAGATTGAAGAACCGAGGTTCAAACTCGATTATGAAGACTATGTCGAGATCAGAAGTTAGACTTGAGCAAGATTGTGGTGACTCAATCGACTTTATGGATCTTGTATGAAGACCTAAGAATTATAAGGACGAAGAATTCTTAGAAGACAATGAGTCATGGTGTACTCTGATTAAGTCAATTATAATCAGATGAAAAACTGGAGTACTGATATTCGAAGAAGAGTAAAATCTCAATTAATGCTCAAAGTCAGTCAAGAAACTGACAAGCGATAATCTCAGTATAAAACTGATAAGAAAACTCAGTTTTATATGTCAGTCATCCGATAAACTGATAGTACAGTCGAACGTTATAAAGGAAGCAATTTTATTGGATAAGTTACTGACACATCAGAACGGTCAGGAAATATATCCGTTACAAGATAGACGTTGATACAATTCGAATTCAAGCCAAATGAACGTTGGACCTCACACTATAAATAGAGGACTTTGCACCAAGGGTTATACAAGAAGATTTAACAGATTTACAAGAATATTTGTGCATTAGTCTTTTTATTCGAATTGCTATCATCTCTGTGCTATAACAAGATCACATCTAGAATTTCTTCAAGTGTTCAAGCTACAAAGAATTTATCAAGAATCAGACACTTTGAAGAACCACAAACAAGAATCAATTCATTGATTCTCAACCCAACTTTGATTCTATATCAAAGGTTTAGACTGTGAAGCAAACCGGGAAGGTTTTGTCAAGGGACAGTTGTTACAAGCGATCAGGCGATCATGTTTGTGGTAGTAGGCCGGTGAAGAGGCAATTCAACCCTCCAAGCATAAGTGTTCAAGCAATTGAAGAGCGTAAATTCTACCTGCTCTCTACAACTGCTTAGATAGTGAAGCTAGGGATTAGCCAAGGACTATTGTTTAGGACTTTTGTAACAGATTCACCTCAAGAAGTTCTAGTGGAATTTTCCTCCGCACCACAGGGGAAGAGAGGACGTACAGGATTACACCACCTGGAACCTCTATAATATTCGCCTTATTTACTTTACGCATTTATTTAATTACTCAGCATTTACTTACAACATTTTGATACACTTCACAGTTCACAAACTGACATTCATCAGAATTTAGTTTACCACACTCAGCTTTCATAAAAGAATAACAAGATCAAGAAAAAGGCTAGAAATATATCCGCTGCCGGTTGACTAAGCTTTTGCTTAAATCAGTTTTAATCTCAGCTCAGTCAGCTTAACTCCACACAAGTTTTAATTGAACCTTAATTTGTTTTAAATCCAGTTTAGGAAAGTTTTTGGTGACAAGTTTATTCACCCCCCCCCCCCTCTAAACTTAGGTTAGCATTTCCAAGGGACCAACAGGTTTTCTTTGATTATCAGGATGGTGACGACTAGAACCGGAGCGGGTGCAGAGACTTCACGAGTTCGTCGAGAGAGTCCGACACCGGTAGTAGGAGGCACCTTTGTGAGGCAGAATCCTTCACCTCATCCGAGCTTTACTCCGCCCCCTCATACTGCGACCCCTACACCACAATCTCAGTGGAGCCTGTCACCGCGACCACGTCAGAATCTTCCACCACGACCACCACCAAGATACAACTATATCTATGGAGAACTTGGGGAAGCCCCCATCCGTGTCACCGTGTTAGGGGACATTCCACCAGTCTACGTTCCCCCATCAACTAACATCTACCCTCCACCGGTAAGTGTTTATCCTCCACCAGTGAGCTATTGTAAAGGTTTCCTAAACCCAATCGGGTTGGATCGGATCCGATCGGGTCGGGTCGTTTACAGTCCATTTGGTTCATGTAATAACTTTATTATGATTAATAAAAAGCACTTATGTTATTATATATATTGTTTATCTTCATATTAGTTGTTGTATATATATAGTAACATCCCTAGTATCAAACTATGATAGAGAAACCATGATAGTGATTATGGTTGATGAGATCTCTAATCACTCTAATATGTTTGGTACTTAAATGTCTCTAGTCTTATGTACTGTCAAATGGGACATTGATAGTATAATCAGGCTAGCACGTATTGGATGTCTTCTATCTTATAGAAGGTAGGGATAGATCTCGTCTATCGAAGTGTAGAGACACTTGGACTATACGTGGACGTGTATTAGAGAATGCGTACGTTAGACTGACCCACTTACATTAAGTGTCACACTATGTGGCGGTTGTGTAATTATCCATTAGACTGGAGTCTTCATTGCATCACGGTGTGGATTGTCATGCTTTGACACTATTGAGATTTCCCCTAGCCACGGGGCGATCATGCGGTAGTGATTGGGTATGATATTGAAGCATGCGGAGTATACATGATTGGTCGTCCGGGAATCGCGTATCCTATGATTGGGATCGAATATCCGAAATGGCCTTCTTATAAGGAATGTCTAGCTCTCGAGAATCTTTGCAAAGTGGGAGTAAATGTGTTATCCCGAGAGAGCATGATATCCAGATTATAAGATACGATCGTAATGTATTGACACTAGAGATACGATCGTATGGATATTATTACAGCGATAGGATTGTAAGTTACACGGTAACTGCTTCACATGACATGTAGTAGTCATTGATTTCGACTCTTTCGATGATTGGGGGTCACGGTGTGTTGCTAGACGCTATCCCGTGATCGTTAGGCATGAAGGGCATTTTAGTAAATTGCACTTTGTGTTTACGGCCAACATATTCGGAAGCCTATCGGGTCACACACATATGAACTTCGAGTCGGATTAAAATGCGGTTATAGTTGATAACCAAATAAGGAAAGTTTATCTCTAGACTATAAAGGTTATAGTGGTTTATTAATATGGTGGTATTTATTTATTATGAATAAATAAAATACAAGATATTAATTATATAAAAATTATGTTAATTAAAGAATATTCCGGAAGCCAATTAATTGGCATTTGGGGCACCACATCTAGGGTATAAAGATACACTTGGATTGTGCACTTTAATTAATAAGATTACCATAATATTAATATAAGATATTAATTGATTTTGGAAAAATACATTTACGGTAATAAGATAATTATATTCAATATAAGATATTGGCAATATTAATTATAATAAATGAGATAAATCAATCTAATTGATTTTCCTTATTTTATTGGGAAAATGTTTTCTTCTCCTCCACTCTACATAGGGGCGCCCTTCTCAATATAAATAAGAGGTGGGTGTCAAGCTCTTTTGTACATCACAATTGCAAGAGCTCATAGTTCTTGTGTAAAACAGAGAGCATCCTATAGTGAGTTGGAGAGAGGGGGAAAATGTCGGTCTAGCAATCGGAGTTTTCCAATAGCAATCCAAGGAGGATTCCGGTGAGTGAGTTCGTGTGGATTAGCGATAGAGGCCGGACACGTGGACGGCTTGCGCACTGTACTACTCTCCGTTGACGGTCAAAGCGACGATCTTATAGATCATCAAGGTATAACCTGACGTCACCGAAACCAGACCTTAGAAACGGCGTCAAGAAAGGGACAGACCTTTTCTAGGTTAGACGGATCCTAACCGGCAGTGTACCGGGTCAAATTGTAGTGATAAAGTGGTGAGTCAGGTGTCGAATCCTCAGGGAAAAAAATGGTAATTCTTTTAAGTGTGGTTAAACACCAAATAGCTGCTATTAACTCGATCTAAACCGCAATTTTATAACACAAATTACTACTACTCTAACCAACATAAAATAAATGCGTAATTTAAAAGTTATTCTAATATAATATATATAGATATATAAATATATATAGATGTACATAAATAGTAAAATATATATATATATATATATATATATATAAATATATAGATACCAATATATAGTTTAAAGACTAGACTAGCCAAAGTATATGTAATCAATTTATTCAATCTTTTCATTTAATGGAATGTGTTCGATCTTCCTTTTTAGGTCCAATTGAGCAAATGAAACGGTGTACTCCTAATGTCAACAATTCCTCCTCACACGAGCTAAAGCGTGAGTGTGTGTAGAAAATCAAACTTACAAGCATTGCTTCATCAAGATTGATCGGAGTACTACTCTTTCGATCTAAAATTACGAGTCCGGTTTCCTTAAACCCGTAATTATTCTTGAGATCTTATGATTCGAATTTTTATCGGGAGCTTTATACCTCATAGTGATATGGGGCGTTTCTGATAACACCCTACTTGACTCAAATCATTGGTAGCTACTACCGATATATTTTATTTTTATATTGTCGATCAAAGATAGGGAAGATACGATATTTGATTAATTACATGTAAAAATGGTGCTTTGTTCCTAATATAAATTTTCATAGGCACTAACATATCTCAACTCATTCCAATCTCAAAGATATACCATTTTTCTCAACTCTTAACTCTTTTGTCATCATTTCCTCTCATAAGACGCATAAAACTCGAAGGATGTCAAAGAAATGTAGACCAAAACAAGCTAAGGGTCGGAAATTTCTAGTTAATCAAAATGGCTAAATTCAAGTGGTCTTGATCACTCTTTAAAAGTCGAGGTGGGGTCAAAATTGGAAATTTTATTCGGTGAGAAATTTATTTATTTATAGTTATATTTTTGTGGTGCTAAAAATCATCATTCCTAATTTTGATTCCAAATTCATAATTTATCTTAAAAGAAAATTATCTAAAAATTTATTTATAAATTTGAAAATTACTTGAATAATTCCATAAAAGAAATATTTGACAAAAATTATTTAGTTATACATACTCAAAATCTTAAAAATCTTATAAAAGATATAAAACATATTCATTATATATCTAATATATTTTACTAAAAAAAAAAAAAAAAATCTTCTCAAATTATATCATTTTTATTCATATATTAACCAACTTAAATTATTCAAGAAAAAATTAAAACTAAGAAATAAGTAATTAAAGTACTAATTTATATGAAAAGGTTATATTTTATAATTATTTTTATTTTTTCTGTGTTTTAATGAAATTTTCAAACCTAACTCTACTCCCCACTTACGAAGTGGCATCGTCCAGATGTTCAATGAGTATGAAAAAGTAGGTTCGAAAATTAAATTAAAATTATAGATGATCGTTATAATTATCGATAATACACGTATATTAAAATCAAACAACATATATATTAAACAAAAAGAAACTATTACACACTAAGAAATTCAAAATAACACAAACTTACTAACTAACTTACTAACCTTAATCAACTCTAACTTATTAAAGCAAACCAAACTTAAACTAAATTAAATAAAACCACTAACAACTATCTCAAATAGTTGACGAACAACCCGGATTTTCCACTGGTAGCAATCCTCTACGATGATCACGAGACGGATATATCTCGTCAGAGGTAAGTTCAGGGACTTCATTCAAATGAACACACAATCTTGAAATCAACCAGGCAAAAGGCATCGGCCTTCCATCATTATATCGCTCTACTGCAAAGTTCACTGCCGTCTTAAAAAATTCCCCAATCCACATGAGCTCCGCTTATCAATGCAAACAACAGAAGTATCTCACTATCACTAACCCACGCAAAGTCACTAGTCGGATAGACTCGCGAGTTAATGAAGCGTTTCCATGCTCTCAGATGAGCAGGTAGAGCGGAAGTGGTAGAATCATAATTTTGATCGAACTCTGGAAACAAATACGGAAAAGCTTCCGTGACATAGTTAACAACGTGACAAGAGTTCTCTAATGTCCATTGATATTCATAATGAAGATTATGGATTTGATTGAAAATCGGTATTTCGTAGATATGATTTATAATATGAGGTGACAGGTGAATAAGTGTACCACGAACAGATATAAGCTGTGACGGATCTACCGTAGTAACAGTAGAAAGAGCTGAATAAAATTCCCTAACAATAGAAACATTAATTCTTCCTCGAGGATGCTTAACAAATTTTCTCCATCCTTGATTCTGAATTAAATCCTTCCGAATCGATCAATTTTTCAAAATTGATACCCCTTTCTACCAATATTGGAGAATTTGCAAACCTCGCATTCACCAACAAATTAACATTTGAAGCGCTAGACTCCGGGACAAAAACATCTATTGCCTCCGGATCGTATGAATTGACTGATGGTGATGATCGGTTTGACATTTTAGTTGAAACAGATGAAAACAATTTAATGAGATAGAAAGGTGAAATAACTGAGTGAATTTGCAAGTTTTTCACTCTCAGCTGGCTTTCCTTAAATGGACAAAATTGAGAGTGTACGTGTCTGCATATTAACACTCTCAATCATGACTAAGCAATTTAACTCCCGGATCGGTCCTGAAACTGACCGGACCGGTCCGGCTTTAAGATATTTTTACCGTGTGAAGGTTGTAAAATTCAAGTTCTCTTTGTTTATCTTTAATAGGCTCATGGCTATTAGAGTTTAAAATAAAACATATCTAAATGATACGGATAAACGATACACGAATTATATTTTAAAAACGACATACGAAAATATATATATTTTTCTTAGATTTTTTTTTTTTTTTATGAAATATTTAAATACTATTAAAAGTGATTAAATCTACTACTACGACATAAAACGATTAAGAAAACGAAAAACTATTAAATTAGCAAACTTAGTATTTAATAAAATTAAAATGCGGAAAATAAAATAAACAGACAGAAAATGTTTAAAATTAACAAAGTTGTACGAAATCAAATAATGTCAACATCATCATCCTCAGCTGGATAAACTGGATCATTCAAACTTGGAACCGATGACGAATCGGGTCGTGGAAACGTAGTCGTGGTCCGAATCGAAATCCGAGACCTATCGAACTCATACTTGACGTCATCCTTGCAAAATCCGAAAATCCTCCCGACTAGATGTAACAAACACCACGAGAACTCAGTATAAAAGACACCTCGACCACTAGATCGGCTTTCAAAAGGATTTGGCATATGATGAAAGCTCGAGATGGTGGAATAGGTGCTATCCATTCAGTAACGTATATGGGTTAGATTGACAGAGGCGGATAGGCGCTTTTATCGAAAGAAGGATCAAGATGCATCTGCTCATGTCTCAACATCCTCTACGTAAATCATCACTCCACTGCCTTACTCGCCAAACAAACAAAGCCATATTAGCTTTGTCCTCGGCGACATCGACACTAAGGATTGAAACATATCGTATGTAATGGTGTTTGGAAAAGAAGATCTGCTGCCGATCGAAAAAGATGAAAATCTCGGGTCCGGGCCCGAATCGGTGGAGGTGCACTACGCCTAACTATCGAGTCTATCGAACCCTCTGGAGACCTCCTCAGACTAGGGCCTATCAGGGACTCATCTGCCATAGTTAACTTATCGTTAGATAGGAAAGGAACTCCTGATCTACGACATAAATCCGAAATAAAGCCAGGAAAGTACATGTGACTCCCTGCCTTGGCAGTAACAATAAACTCGAAAACCCTTCTATACATGATCTTCCCCACATCCACCTTAACATCATGAATCATCGCCCAAGTAATGCATAAATCTTCTTTACCAAAGGCGGTGTGTTTGGTAGTGGGATAGAGAGTATGGCTCAAAAATCTTTTGATTGCCCTCGATCTCTAAAACATTTCCCATAATTAAATCATTGTCCACCCACTCTGCTTTGTAGCATCAAACTCCTCTGAGCTCTGTGAGGCAATCTGCTCATACATAGCAGGATCATCTAATCTATAAACAACTCTGTAATCCTCTTCATCTGGAAAAACTTCCACCCCTAAAACAAAGATTAATAAGTTCCGGACTAAAAGAAACATGTCTAGACCTAAGGGGAATAGACTCTATCATACTACCCTCAGTGGGTGTCAAAGTAGACAGAACTGCATAAAACTCTGCCACTAAGGTAGTATTGATCTCTCCTGTCCTCTGAGCTGCAAAATCCAACCATTGGCGTCTCGCAAAAATACGCCTAACCTCCTCTCCTAAGTCATCAAAATCTAAGCCTCTTTCCAACACAACTCCACATTTACTATAGATATTCTTATAAGCATTCTTAGCTTGAGGTGAAGTCAGTAAAGCAAAGAAAACTAATGATTCTTCTTCTTCCGGTGTTAACTCTTTTAATTCTACTACCGGTACTTCTATTGGAATATTAGGCTTTCGTTTCTTAGAGATTTTTCGACTAGATGAGGCCATTCTACGAATTTTGGAATAATAAAACAAAAAAAAAAAAAACACAAACAAAAACAACACAAATAAAATGTCACAACACACTTAAAAATCAAAATAGTTGAAAATAAATCTAAAAATTATAAAAATCATGAAATTGATAACTAGAGTAAACAAATAATACCTTATAGTGAACAAAAGCGGTGAAAAGTGGCCGGAAAAGTCATTATAAGCCACCGGGATGAAATGGAGCTTGTGTTCGATCTTTTTCAAATTTTTCACTTGTGTTGAAGAGAGGAGAGTAAAAAGGAAGAATATATGTAATGGTTTAGTTTAATTTGTATTTTGAAGAGAAAAAGAAAATTTTTGGGGGTGGAGGTGGTGGTGCGGCTGCTGTTTGAAAAGAGGAGAAATGAAGAAGAAAGAAAAGATCCCGTCTTTTTAGGTTAAATCGATCCCGGATCGGTCCGGTGTAAGGGCCGGATCGGTCCGTGTGAAATTTTTTATGATTTTTTCGAATTTTTTTTTTTTTTTTTTTTTTTTTTTTATTTTTAAAACTTATAAAACTCAATAAAAACTTTATAATAAAATTTATAAATTTTATAACAATTTCTCAAAATTTATAAAATCTTTATAAAACTTATTTAAAAGTTTATAAAAATTCAATAAATTTATATTAATTTTTATAAAATATCTAAAAACTTAAAACTTTTTATAAAACTTTTATAAAACTCCTTAATTTTATAAAGATCCAATTTTATAAAATTTTCAAAGTTATGCAAAATTTTTTTATAAAACTAAAAACAATAAAAGACTTGAACTTACGGGGTTTCTAATTCTTCAATTTCTATAAACTCCAGATTTCTAACATACCGTTCAAGCAAACTATATCCTAGAAATGTAGCGTTTGAATTAAGTCTTGGAAGTCCATCGATTTTTTTGGTTAACCACCTAATCGTTCCCTTCTTAATTACATTCAAACACTCACTCTGAGATTGAGTTATATTTTTCCCACATTGCCCATTGTGTTCAATCTTTCCACAGATTCTGCACTTCCTTAAAAACTTAGCCCTTCTCTTTATCGAGCTTCTCGACGTACCATTACAAACTTCTTTCAATTTTTTCTCTCTCAACAATTGCTTGTTCTTTTCAAAAACTAAGGCTTCTATAGTAAAGGCGATATCTCTATTAAAACCAAACTTCAAAAGCAAAACAAAAACTCCTAATCTATCTAAAAAAGACATCCAGTTCTTTTACGTCTATCCGGTAAAAGACGAAACTAGTTTAGACATATAAAAGTAAAGATAAAACCTGGTAATTTGATACTTTCACTTTTTCAGAGCCTTCGCTTTTTAGTCTTTCGAGAGGTCGATCAAAGAACATCACTTCATTTATGAGAGAGACTTCTTCACCTTCCGAAATAGCTTCACCTTGTGACCATTGGCTATAAAAGTTGTATTCCCATCGCTTAGTTCAACAACTCAGATTTATAAACTCGTGTTACTTTAAATGGTCCTGTCCCATCTTGATTTAAGCTTTCACGGAAACAACTTTAAACGTGAATTGTACAATAACACTCGATCACCTACATGGAACTCACGACTATATATTCTCTTATCATGGAAGGATTTCGTGCGTTCTTGTAGATTCGAGCATTTTCATATGAATCAAGGCGAAATTCTTCTAATTACAATCAAGTAGTCTATGATCACCGCTGACCTTAGGATCGAAATTTAAAAATCTAATAGCCTGTAATGCTCGGTGTTCTAACTCTACTTGAGAGATGACAAGATTTACCAAAGACTAATTTGTAGGGAGAACAGACCAATTGGAGTTTTAAAAGCTGTTCTGTATGCCCATAACGCATCATCTAGTCTAACTGCCCGGTTTTTACGGTTTGAATCCACTGTTTTTTCTATGATTCTTTTAATCTCTCTATTCGACACCTCTACGACGACCAACGGTTTGCGGATGATAAGGCGTTCCTAACTTATGCGTTACACCATATTTTTCAATTAACTTAGTAAATGGTCGATTGCAAAAGTGTGACCCTCTATCACTAATGATCGCCCTCGGAATGCCATATCTAGTGAATATGTTCTTTTTAAGGAATCGTATGACAACCTTGGTATCATTAGTGGGAAGAGCTTCAGCTTCTACCCATTTCGAAACATAATCTACCATTACAAGAATAAATCTTTTTCCAAACGATATAGGGAAAGGTCCCATGAAATCTATACCCCAAACATCAAATAACTCACATTCTAAAATAGGTTGCATAGGCATTTCATGTTTTTCGATATATTTCCCCATTTTTGACATGATTCACAAGATTTAACATATGTATACGCATCTTTATAAAGTGTAGGCCAATAAAAACCACATTGCAAGACTTTAAAAGCAGTTTTCCAACCTCCATGATGACCTCCTGCCTCACGATCATGACAAAACGATAAAACACTTAAAATTTCATTATCAGGCACACATTTTCTGATTATTCCATCCGAACATTTACTGAAAAAGATCCGGTTCCTCCCAAGTAATAAAATTTTAAGTCATAAAAGAACTTTTTTCATTTGCCAAGTCCAATGAGACGGAATGTAATCACAGGTTAAGTAGTTAATGATATCTCCAAACCAAGGTGAATTTTCCTTAGAAGGAATTCTTTTCTTTAATAACTGCATGGTTGAAGGCATATCGATTCTAAACAGTTGTTCATCAGGAAATGAATCCTTAATTTCATTTCCTATTTCTTCCTCGCTTCCATTCTACTTAGATGATGCGCTCACTACATTCTCACTTCCTTTTTATCTTTAATCTCAATATCAAATTCTTGAAGTAGGAGAATCCATCTAAGAAGGCGTGGTTTCGCATCTTTCTTACTCAAGAAATATTTCAATGTTTGAATGGTCTCAGATAAACTATTACCTTAGAGCCAACAATATACGATCTAAACTTATCTAAGGCAAAAATCACACCAACAGGTTCTTTTTCTCAGTAGTTGCATAGTTTAGTTGAGTCGCATTTAACGTATGAGATGCATAGTAAATAGCTTTGAGAATTCTATTATACCTTTGACCTAAAAACAGCTCCTACTGACTAAATCGCTTGCATCACACATAATCTCAAAAGGTAAATCCCGGTTTGGTGCCACCAATCTCAGGTGCGATAATCAACTTCGCTTCGCAGGGTCTTAAATGCTTCCATACATTTACTATCAAAATTAAAAGATACTTTTTTTTCAAGCAAATGACTTAGAGGTTTTGCTATCTTTGAAAAATCTGCAATAAATCTCCTATAAAATCCTGCATGTCCAAGAAATCCTCTTAACGTTCTTAGATTAACTGGTGGAGGCAATTTCTCGATTACCTCGACTTTAGCTTTATCAACTTCAATTCCTACTTCGTAGATTCTATGACCTAGTACAATTCCTTCCGATACCATCAAATGACATTTTTCCCGCTTAAGCACTAAATTGGTATCCTCACAACGTTGTAATACTCGTTCTAAGTGTAACAAACGACCATTAAAAGAGTCTCCGTAAACACTAAAGTCGTCCATAAAAATTTCTAAGAATTTCTCAACCATATCGTAAAATATAGACATCATACATCTTTGAAACGTAGCAGAGAGCATTACATAAACCAAACGGCATTCTTTTATACGCAAAGTTCCATAAGGACAAGTGAAAGTAGTCTTTTCCTATCTCCTACTTGCAATGAATATCTCAGAAATAACTTTGAATAACCATCTAAGAAACAAGAATACTTATGTCCACTTAAACGCTCCAACATTTGTACTATGAATGGAAGTGGATGATGATCTTTCTTAGTATGATCATTTAGTTTTCTAAAATCAATGCACATTCGATATCCTGTAATTTCCTTGTTGGGATCATTTCATTCTTATCATTCTCTTTCACCGTGAAACCTCCTTTCTTTGGTACAACTTGAGTTGGACTTACCCATTCACTATCCGATATAGGAAAGATTATTCCCATTTCTAATAGCTTAATAACCTCTTTCTTAACGATTAATCAGAAAATTCGGGTTGAGGCGGCGTTGCGTTGAATACAAGGTTTAGCATCTTCTTTAGAATTATCTTATGAACACATATCTCGTGACTAATACCTCGAATATCAAGAATCATCCATCCAAAAGCTTTCTTATGCTTTTTCAACATTCCTAGTAATTGATCTTCTTGTTGCTCCGTTAAAGTTGATGAAATAATAAGCGGTAAAAGGTTATCATTTTCAAGAAAAGCATATTTCAGATTTAAAGGTAACGGTTTCAATTCCAGATTCTTCGGCGGATCTTCTATTGATGATTTAAGAACTGGTCCTTCTAGTTCTAACTCCAAATACTTATGCCATGGTGGTTTAAAAGTAAAACTTCCTTTATCTAGAGAAAGGATTATCTCTTTCATTTCAATGTCTTCCTCATCTTCTTTATAGATAGATAAAGTTAAACATTCTTCTAATCTGTCTTGAAGTTGGTAATCGATTATCATAGATGAATGAATATCTTCTATAAAAGAACATGATTACGTGATGTATATTGATGGTTCATAGCTTTGAAAATATTGAAAGCAACTTCATCTTCATTGACTCTCAAAATTAATTCTCCTTTACGAACATCGATTAAAGTTCTCCTGTAGCTAGAAATGGACGTCCTAAGATAAGTGGCGCTGAAAATCCTTCTTCCATTTCCATAACTACTAAGTCTCTTGGAAAATAGAACTTGTCTACTTTAACCAATATGTCCTCAATAATTCCTTTAGGGTACTTAATCGATCTATCTGCCATTTGCAGAGTCATTTCAGTCTTAGTAAGCTTTCCTATGCCTAGCTTTCTATAATCCTCATAAGACATGAGATTTATACTAGCTCCAAGATCACATAAGACCTTTTTAAACAGAAATCCTCCAATTTCACATGGAATCGTAAAACTTCCAGGATCTTTCAGCTTAGGTGGTAACTTATCTTTGCACAGATTGCAGAACATTCTTCATTTAGGCATATATTCTCATATTCCTCTAATTTTTTCTTGTTTGATAGTATATCCTTCAAAAACTTTCCATAGACAGGCATATTTATCAGAGCTTCGATAACAGGGATGTTAACATGAATATGACGAAAAGTATCAAGGAAACGAGCATACTTCTGATCAGTCTTAATCTTTTTAATTTGATCTTTAGGTGGAAAAGGTAAAGACTCTAAATCCATAACCTTTGGTTTCGAAGTCATTCTCTCTTTTCCTTTATCCTTTGGAATATTACTTGATCGCCATGTTTCAGGTTCTTGAATTTTTTCCTTTAAAATATTCCCTGAATCAATCTCTACTTCAGATTCCTTCAGTTCTTCCTGTTTTTCATCCTTGTTTTCTTTATCTTCTATTCTCAAATGTTCCTTAAATAAAGTTCTTAAATCTTTATCCATGGGGTCTTTCAAAATTCTAGGGATTTTTACCCATTTTTCACCTTCATTCTCAGGTTCCAAACTTCTATTCCTTTTCAAGAAATTCTCTATGATTTCTTCTTCCTCATCAGTAAAGTCAAGTTCATCTTTAGTCTTTTTCATTTTTATCTAAATCATTTTCTACTTCATTATTCCCGAGTTTTCTACTCCATTACTACCATAGAGTTTCCTACTTCTCGTAATTACAACATTTACCTCTCTTGGGTTTCTTTCAAGATTACTTGGTAATCCTCCGGAGGTCTCTTGTTGTTACGCTTCACCTTCCCTACTCAAATGATCTTCCATATTCCTTAATGAAGCTTCTATCGTTCTCATTCCGTATCATGTCCATTCATAGATGTTTTCATTGAACTCATGTCCTTCTTGGTCGAACCTATGAAGTCATCATTGTTTCCATATTCTTAGCTTGAGTAGATACTACACCCATCATATTTTCCATCAGTTTTTCCCATTTTTCAACCCCTTCTGTAGATTGAGTTGAACTTTGAGTTACTGGTATACTTTGAGTGGTATGCTGAGGATAGGATCTTGGTAATGATTGTAAATTCTGATTAGATGTATTTCCTTGATAAACTTGATTATTATTCATATTCTTATACTGAACTGGATACGGCGGTTGTCCTGGCTTACTAGGGTTTTCAGACCATCTAAAAGTTGGGTGGTCTCTTCTAATAGCATTAAATGAGTTTGAATATGCATTGTTCAAATTCCTATGCTGCTGAAGAAAACTCACTTCCTCTCTTGAATATCCTGTTGGTTCTTCTATCCCTAATGACACATTATCATGATTTGAGTATTCAGTTGGCATACTATTTTCTGAATTTTTATTCTTTCCTTGTTGTAATCCATCAAACTTTCTACTCAAATTCTCCAAGTGTGCTAGAACTTCCGTGTTTGACGTACATTCTTCTCGCAAAAAGCTACTTTTCTAGTGCTAGAACCGGTTTCCCACATTCTGTTATTTTTGGAAATCTTTTCTATAGCATCGTAAAACTGCTTGAGCTTCACTCATCATTAATCGAACCACCACATGCATGATCTACATCTCAGCGTGAATCTTTTCTTAATTTACTGACGTAAAAGTTGAATTTGCATATCTAAGGAATAACCATGATCGGGACAAGCTCTTAACAATTTTTAAACCTTTCCCACGCATTCCCAAGTGTTTCTTCGAGATCCTTGTCTAAAATTAGCAACCTCGACCTTTAATTCCAAATTCCGTCCCGGAGTGAAATATTGTTTGAAAATTCGGTTTGAATATCCTCCCAACTAGTTAACGAATGGTGTGGAAGCGACATAAACCAATCTCGGCTCTTCCTTTTAAAGAAAAAGGAAACATAGTCATCCTCGTTAATTCCTTATGAGCACCTTGACTTTTGGTCAGATTGCATGATTCTTCAAATGAGATAGAGATGATGATGTGGATCTTCATCATCTTCTCCTAGAAATTGGGCTCTTTATACAATTAAACCAAAAAGATGAGACTTAATTTCAAATTATTCGCTCCTTCATTTGGTAAAAGTATGGGATTATTAGTCCGGTTTCTCCTTACAGCTTTGATCACGAGATAGTCTCGGGTTTGGCGGATTGTTACGATTATTCTCGTTCCGACCTTGATTGATTCTATTATTCGATTATTATTAGGGTTAACGAGGGTTTTGGCCATGCCCTAAAGCATGATCTAGCCTCTGCTCGCTTGTTTCATCACTAGTTTCACCATTTCTTTATTTTTTTTTAGAAGATGATTCCGTTGGAGATTTTCCAGGAGTCCTAAGTCGGTTTGACCACGCTTACTCTCTATCCAAGAACGCCTTTCGTAAGCGTTTATATCAGCTTATAAGGAGTAAGTGAGGCTTTACCGCTTCGGTCATCAACTAACGAAAATAAAAAATGCTCGAGTTTTAAAGAAGAAGAAAATTGGTACTAAAAGAAAGTAGATACCAACGAAAAATATAAAAAAAGAAATGTGATAAGAAGAGTGTTGGTTTATCCTCGAGAATTTTAAGCTAATACAAGTAGTAACCATAGACACAAAAAAAAATTAGCGACTTTGTCTCCCGGCAACGGCGCGGTAAAAGTCGACGTCACCGAAACTGGACCTTAAACGGGCGTCAAGAAAGGGACAGACCTTTTCTAGGTTAGACGGATCCTAACCGGCAGTGTACCGGGTCAAATTGTAGTGATAAAGTGGTGAGTCAGGTGTCGAATCCTCAGGGAAAAAAATGGTAATTCTTTTAAGTGTGGTTAAACACCAAATAGCTGCTATTAACTCGATCTAAACCGCAATTTTATAACACAAATTACTACTACTCTAACCAACATAAAATAAATGCGTAATTTAAAAGTTATTCTAATATAATATATATAGATATATAAATATATATAGATGTACATAAATAGTAAAATATATATATATATATATATAAATATATAGATACCAATATATAGTTTAAAGACTAGACTAGCCAAAGTATATGTAATCAATTTATTCAATCTTTTCATTTAATGGAATGTGTTCGATCTTCCTTTTTAGGTCCAATTGAGCAAATGAAACGGTGTACTCCTAATGTCAACAATTCCTCCTCACACGAGCGTATGAAATTGTCATATGTCAAAAGTCATCAGTCCAATGTCCACAACTGCCCCATGCTAAACTTAGTTAGTCAAAATAGGTACCGAGTACAAATCTACCCCGGATAAAAGAGGTGATTCCATTTGTCAGATGGCCGATGTTATTCAAGAGGCTCCGGTTGTCAAGCGGATCGATTTAATACAAACGGTGTAGTTTCAATTAAACTGTGATTTTAACATTATTAAGATCTCGAGTACAAATTTTAATAAGATTTATCTTTCCAGACAAATCGCTTCGGGTAGGAAATAGGATTCCGTTAATCGACGGCCATTTTTACCTCCGGTTTTTCTATTTTTACTCATATCCTCGACTTCTCTGGTCAGTTCATCATCAGGTTATATGTGGTATTCATCATGATTGATTACTTCATTCCGAATATATTATCGTTACGTAGCGAAATAGAAAAAGATTCATTTTAACTCAATTTTAGTCAATTTTATTTTAACAGCATTCCATTACCGAAAAGATCGAAATAATATGATTACATAACTTTGGCTAGTTATTAGATTTAGCCTAATAACATTATAAAAACTAAAAAGAAGAAAATAACAAACATAATTATTATAGAAATTACCCGATTACAAATCAAGTTGACTCGTAAATCGTCTTTTCCGGAATATTACAACGACTTTAGCAACACCGAACCTTCGAGAATTTCCCGAGCATTACTACGATACTACTACTACTAATTTATTTTGGCATAAGGCCTATTTACAAACTAAAGAAAAGAAAATAAAAAGAGAAAGAAGAGGGAGAGAATATATATAGGATATTGTATATATATATTGGTACACTGAAAGTGAGCTCTGATCTCCTCTATTTATAGAAATAGCTCCTTCCCGGACCGGTCCTGAAAATCTGCCGGATCGGTCCGGTGTAATGATGACAATCATTACAGTTAGTTATCAGCATGTGCAAGCATGTTACTCCCTAATCATCACTTGTGCTGTGTTGTAATTATATATAATTATATATAATTACACACTAACTTCTAAAAATCGTAACTTGAATTCTTGATATCAGAATGACATAATCGAACTTCCGTTGAAAAGCTCGTTGAATTCTCTACAACTTTTATCAAGATCACTTCTTCAGAAAACGTATTCTCGATGAGCCATTTGTATTATACGTCCTTTTTCGAGATTCAGAAACAATTATTCCCTTGATCATTTATATCAGTGACGCTTTATAACTCCCTTCCAACAACTTGAATTGACTTCAAAAGTGTCTCAGACTGGATTTGATTTCATCTTAGGATTCTGCAATGAAATAAACACACAATACCCGTGTAAAATAGACACAATATTCCGGTCACTAAAACCGGTACAAAAACTACAACTTTTTACTATAAATACTAACTTTTACTACTAACTATACCAAACTATAAAGATTAATATTTTATACTAATTATATCATAATTTCATATATTTTATATAGAATTTGTCGATAAAACATAATAAAATCACGTAAATTCAATCATATAAAAATAATACATCATAACCGTCAAACTACTTAACGTGTTTATTGCATTAAACGAAGAACGATCTAGAAAAAAGAAATCAAATTTTAAATTCCGCTGCGTTAAACTAGTGATTTCCTAACATGGGCCACCCATCACCACCAGTTTTCCATCACCAACAACACCAGACTTTTAACCCTCCTCCAGTGGGTCATACTCCTCGACCTATTCTACCACTTTCACCGCGCTTTGATCATCAGCAAGGCGTAGGATACCCACCCTTTGGCTTCCACCAACCTCAACACACTCCACCACATCACCAAGGTTATCACCAAGGATACTATCCTTATCATTCTGAGCCTCAAGTGAATCCACTGGTTTACCCACCAGTTAGACCGATTTTTGAGCAAGTACCGCCTGTGGATTGGTACACAAGACTGAGAAGGAATCGGGTTCAAGACTTCTTTGGAAATGTGGAACACTCGAAAGCTGAAGAGTGGTTAAGGAGCTTTGAGAAGGCTTGTAGGAACATCAATGTTCCCGAGACTGAGATGGCGCAGTTAGCAGTTGGTTTTCTTCTAGGTGCAGCTGAAGCGTGGAAGGATGCTATACAGAGCAGTAACGGGAAAGTGACAGATTGGGAAGGCTTCAAAGCTATGTTTTACAATGAGTACTTCCCAGCGACAGTACAAGCGGATAAGGCGAGTCAGTTCTTGAAACTTAAGCAGGGTATTCATTTGACGGTATCTCAGTATACTGATAGCAAAATACTTAACCGCTAACCTTAACCGACAGAGTATTGGGTCAACGGTAGTATAGTGGTTTCAAGATCGAATCCATAGGGAATAATAGTGAAGTACCAAATTCGACGTCTAAACTTGGTTCAGGTCAATATTAAGTGAATTATTATAGCTAATGCAGAAAATAAATATTATTCTAACGGATTTATCTAGGTGATTAAAAGGCATAGCCGAACTACGATCCAACATGTTACTTTTTACCCCACAGGAAAGACTTGACAAGGAGTGTGTCTTACCCGACCTACCTATCCAATTCAGTTTATATGACATCCACGGGTGTCAAATCCTTATTCTTGCATTAAGGTCTGAACAACTCTCGATTAACCCCCTATACTAGGCTTATTAACCCTCCATTTAGAAAGCTAACTCGCCTAACATGGTTGACCAGAATAATGAGCCTCTCGGGAACCTGATAAGAACGTCACATAGGCATAGTCCTAACGTCTAGCTAGGTTGTCAATCTAACAATCAAGGCTATGTCTAGTGATTCTAATACCCGTATCCCACACCTCGCCGCAAAATAAATATATAAGCTCGATATGTGTGTATAATAGTGAACAAGGTTGTCAATCTCATTCAAAGCTATTAAAACAATCAAAACAAGTTTTAGAACATGAATTCATCATACAAACGTTTAATTAAGCGCTACACAACTCCCATCTCATCCCCCTTTGGGATTTTCACCCGTTTTCATATAATTCGGCTACACAACTACTTTAGCTACTCATAATCATACTAACAACGAAGTAATTAAAGGAAATTATACTAAGAACAATAATAAACGAAAGCATAATCATCATAAAAATCAAACCTTGAATATTGAGTAAAGGTACTGCGCTAAAAGTCGAATCTTTGGTGTTGAAACAGAAATTTAATCTAATAAAAAGTATGTAGAATCAATGGAATTAATCTATGGAATATGGGGATCAAAGGGTAATTAAACTACTCAAAAACCGCCCTAAAATCGCCCCTAAGATGCCCAAAGTTGTCCAGCATGAAATAGGGGCTGAATGACCTGCGTATTTATAGTGTAGGTCGAAAATCTAATGCTGTCGGTCTTGAACGCCCGTTTGTGCCTTGGCAAACGCTAGTTTGTCTCTTGTCTTCAGTAAATCAAAAATAAATTTTTGTGTAGAGCTCCGATTTGGACGATTCAAGATGCGTTAGAAAGCGCGTTCAATTCCCTACAACTTTCATGAAGATGACTTGGCCAGAAAATGCCTCCAAGATGGGTCAAAAGAAAGATTAATGGACAGGTACGGCGAATCTGATGTTGTCGTGGCCAAACGCCAGTTTGCATCCTTGCAAACGCCAGTTCGCCTTATACGAGTCGGGCCGAACCCATACAAACGTGCGTTTGAGGTGATTTGGATGCTAGTTTGCCTGAAAACCCAACTTTCAGTATCATGTGAACGCCAGTTTGAGCTGGCCAAACGCTAGTTTGGGGTAAGCTTCAGTATTTTCGTCATAACTTAACTTCTAGGGCTCCAAATGAGATGATTCAAAATGCGTTGGAAATCTGATTCAACTCTCTACAACTTTCATCAAGACAACAATCCCTGAAAATGTCTCCAAGTGTGACCAAAATTCCCCTGAAGTGACTGGTTCAGGTTTCGTCAATGATTCTTCACTCTTTTCTCCTCCTTGGCCCCAAATCTTGTTCTTTCTCGAGACTCTCTTCTTTATTCTTGACCTTATACATCAATATAATCCTGAAAACAAAGACACGGACACCAAGGCATAATATACATTGACGGAAACGTAATGAAATCCACATAAAACACGAGTTTTTAGGACGAAAACGCCTTTAGTCTCGAAACATGTATATAAGTGAATATCGTTCATATCCTACCCATAATAGCCCAAAATAACCATGAATAACTCGTTAAAGGAGGTAATCTCATATAAGAAATACACTACAATTTGACTCCCATCAACTACCCTCCACTTAGCTTTTGCTCACCCTCGAGCAAACAAAGCGACTCTAAAATGTAACATAGAGTCAACATTGTAGTCATACACGGGATCATCATATGCAAAGGGCAAGTGAAAAGAACCAGGCAAATGCAATTGAGTCTAATCCTACCTTATTACAAAAACGGAATGTGAGTGTGTGCATAGCTTCTCATCCATTCATCACAGTTAACCGGTTCAGATTATAGATGCATGACTATTGTTGTTACACCATAGGCTTATACTTCATTTACATCTCCACTAATCGAGGTCAAATCAAGGCTAACTAAGGTCAGGCAGGACTTGCACGGTTGTAACGTTAGGCTAGGGACGGGGATAAACGAAAGGATAAAAGGAGTATCAAAAGAGAAAAACGAGTGAGCTTAATCAAAACTTCTTTGACTCAGAACTCACCTCCTTAGCTTGATTCGAGCAATCTTTCTCCTTCTTTACTCTCAAATTTCAACATACTTTAATGAAAACTCGTCCACCAACGCCACTTTGGAAGAATTGATACACGGCCTTCATCAAACATTCTTTGACTCAACTTTTTCCAAACACTTCGTTCCATTTTTTTGACTAATTTTGATTTTGATTTTTTTTTTCATAAACCAAACACCAACACTTTTTCTATCCCTTCTCATTCGTAGTACAAAAGATTTACCAACACCATACTTTGATACACATCTTCACCACCCCACACTTGTGCTAGCAAGTGTGCCCAAAATAAGATTAAAACTCACTCGTAGGGTGCCAAAGAAATGTAGACCACAAATAAAGGCTAAGGGTCGGTAATTATAGGCTCAATCACGAATGGCTAAAGTTCGGGTGGGGGCTAACCACCCTACAAAGGCTCAGAAGGGCTTCTATGGAAATTATGTACAGGGTTGGCTATTTGGCTCTAGTCGGGTCAAAGAAATGCCAGGACCGTCATCCCTTAATCTACCAAGATTGACCTTTCTATTTCGCCTCGAAGTTAATCATATAAGTTCTAGGTAACAGAATAGACTATGACAACTATAAGCATCACTAATTACCATAACTCATGATATTGAAGCTATTAAGTGCGTGTGTAGTCCATTTTTATAACATGATCACGACTTAACTCGCATGCATTTACTCAATTGTAAAACACTTAAACTAAGAATATCATGATTCAATATATAACACAACATCAATCCATGATTTTTTTTAAAATATGGCCCAAATTCACACGATATAGCAAAAACTAAGACTACAAATCATTCAAGTACATGAAAACATGGCATTAAAATTTATCAACAAAACAAGTGAAGCTAAGTCTCTACCCCCCCCCCACTTAAACGGCTAATCGCCCTCGGTGTGTGAGTGAGAAAGGGAAGAAAAAACTTAGTGAATCTGCTGGCAAAGCTCATCCAATGCAATGCAACAACCGCAAATGTATCTCCCAGGGTGCCTGTGCTACAAAGTAAACACAAAGAATTCTCTACAACGAAAGGCCGAAACCTTAAGTGTAGGTAACACAAACATGGAGATGTATCTATATAGAAAATATCGACTATAGCATGCAAAAAAACAAGAATCCCGTGACAGCCTCGTGTAAGCACGACCCGAATCCCTAGATCAAAATAGATACAACCACAGCAAAGCATGCACGGGACATAATCCCGTGACAGCCTCGTGTAAGCATGACCCGAATCCCTAGATCAAAATAGATACAACCACAGCAAAGCATGCACGGGACATGGTCCTCGTGACAAAACATCGAATAGGGATATGGGGGTACGCAATATGTAACGCACAAAATGGATCGCTATAGATGGAAAAATAACCCCTACGGGTAAAGTACAGAACATTTAAGCATGATAGAAAGGCCACAGAGGCACACTCATCATAGAAAGCATCACACTTGCATACATATCATAGTCAAGGCATAAATTCGCATAAGAGCACATAGGCAGATATTCCTAGATCCCTTTCAATTCCACACTGTTTTATTTAGGGCTGGGTTGCCTCCCCCCAAGCGCCTTTGTTTTACGTCGTTGGCTCGACCTGGTGACGCTTAACAAACTCAAAACATAAACGACTCAAACAACTCAAACATACACTCATCACATATCATGTAAGCTCATAGCAAGTCAACCAAATTCCGCATTCATCAGTTTAAACACGCTCGTAGATATCCCAAGGGCAATCATAAAAATAGTCGAGCTAGTGAGCGGCTTACCTCGTGCCACTTGTGTTGCTTTCTCTTGCCATCTCACACTCTCTTTCCTCTCCGTCTTCGGCGATGGCTTCCTCTTAGACTTCTTGTAATCAGGCGGTTTATCAATACGCACTTTTCCCAGCTTAGGGAGACCGGTGCAACGGGCGATCCCGATTTATTCTGTGCCTCGATCTTGCCTCGATCGAAGACATCTCGTAAGCGCACCGCATCTCCTTTTGACAATCTTTTTCCTTCCTGCATGTCAGTACACACCACACCACAAGAAAACAAAGATTATATATATAAACATTCATCATTTATAGCATTTGGACCTCTATCCTTGTAAACATTTAACCGCTCTCTCTCACCCCCAACACCAAAAGAAATATCTCCACTCTTAACTCCTATCTGAGCGTCACTGGTGGTCAAAAAGGGGTGACCTAAAAAAACAGAGGTCTTGGAATCCATCTCCATGTCAAGAATCACAAAATCCACGGGGAACACAAACTTTCCAACTTGCACTAAGACACCTTCCGCTACCCCCAAAGGTTTCCTCACCGATCTATCAGCCATCTGTAAGGTCATTCCCGTAGGTTCCAATTCACCTAGCCCAAAATTTTCATATAAAGCCTTAGGCATCAAGCTCACAGAAGCTCCTAAATCACATAAAACATTTTCAATTATAGTATTGCCTATGGTGATAGGAATGGTGAAACCTCTTCTATCTCTCATCTTAGGGGGTATCTTACTATCATAAACCGCTGAACACACCTCCCCCAGCTTAACTATCTTACCCATTTTCTCTCGACTTGTCAACATCCCTTTCAAACATTTAAAATACTCAGGCACACTAGCAATTGCCTCGAACAAGGGAACATTGATCTCTACCTTCCTAAGAATGTCAAGGAATCTACTCTGACACTCAGTAAGGACCGGCTTCGTAGGACCCTTAGGTGGGTAAGGCAATGTATTCTCATCAAAATCAGGAGGGGGAGGGGGCAAAAAATTTCTCTTACCTCGAGTGTTTGGCTTTGGAGGCCCAGATGTAGCTTCTTTTGTCATCACTGGCTTGCTCGGCTCCTCCTCTTTAATGTCCAGCACTATGAGATCCTGCTTCTCCCTTTCTTCATCTCTTCTGGTTTGAGCTTCCTGCTCCCTCTGTACTTCTATTGCTCTCTCTTTCCTTAAAATCGCGAGATCTCTCTTAACAGCAGCTAACTCTCTTCGGGCCACTTCTAACTCGGTTTCCATTCTTTCTTTCTCTGCTGCCTCAGCTTCATCCTCCTCATCCAGATATTCTTCTGCTACAACTGCTTGCTTTGGCTGGTCGACTCCCAACTCTCTACCACTCCTAGTGAATATGGCATCCACTTGCCTCGAATTCTGCTCAGCATCACTCAGACTCTTCTTCAATATATTTGTGATTTGCCTAACTTGAGTCTATAAATTCCGGATATCTGAGTGCGTTGCTACCTTCTGTTCAATAGCATTCTTATTTAGCTCAGAGATAGTCATATCCATCTTCTCTAACAGCAACTCAGTTGAGGTCTTCTGGGTACCCGAATTGCTTGATTGGTTATTCTCGATGAAGGTGCGCGATTCGGTGTAGATAATTCCCGAAATTGTTATTTCTGTTTTGATGGTTAGAATGCTGATTATTGTTTCCTTGCTGCCCCTGATTCTGGTTCCATCCTTGATTATTCTGGCCCCAATTATGATTATTTTGTCATTGGTGGCCTCTGTTGTCGATCGCTCGATGCATGCCTTGATTGGTATTTTGATAGGCATTCTGATTCTGGGGGTTCTGATTCCAAGATTGGTTATTTGGGCTTTGGTTCTGCCTGAACCCTTGGTTCTGATTGTTATTGTTTTGATTCCACTCGCCCTGCCTGGTTCGATTCCACCGTTGTCGCCAAATTCTTGTTGATTCATATTTACCTGCCCCATTGCATACACATTCATTCTCTGCTGATCATTCTGGTTCCCAAACTGTTGTTGTGCTGGAGTAGGTATCAACTGCTGTGGGTAAGTGAACTTTTTCGGTGATGTGCAATCCAACGCTGAGTGTCCACCCCCACAAAGTTGGCATTGCCCTGCCTTCTTTCTAGCCAACTCTATTTGGTCCATATTCAGTACCATTTCTTGCATCTTATCATGCATGGCTGTCTCTCTATCGAGTTCTTCTTTCAAGGATTTTACACTTTCCATTGGGGCTTTCTTCTTCTTTCTATTAGACCCCTATTGTCCTTCCCCATCTGCCATATTCTCAATCTGCCTCATAGCTTGTTCTAGCGGCAGATTCATAATCTCTCCGCCACTGGCGGCGTTCAGCTTGTTTTGGTCCACTGGCTCTAAGGCCCTGAATAGTATGATAACTTGCTCAACAGCTTGAAAACCGTGTGGAGGGCATCTCTCAGAGGGCCCAAAATCTCTATATGTCTCTTTCAATGTCTCTCCTCGAGACCATCAAACGAAGAGATTTCTTTTTCGTATCTAAAATCTTCACTGAGGAAAGTACTTCTTTAAAAACACTTTCACTACATCCGCCTGTGTATGCAATGAATCATTGGGTAATGAATCGAACCAATCCTTAGCGGCTCCTCTCAATGCAAATGGAAAGACTATTAGCTTTAACGCCTCGTCACTCACCCCATTGTATTTCATCGTTCCACAAATCTGGAGAAAGTGATCCAGAAAGCTGTTCGGGTTCTTAGTCGACTTGCCGTGGAATAAGGCGTGTTCCCCCAACATGTTCAGAATATTTTGCTTGATGTCCATGTTGTTCACATTAATTAGGGGCACTCTAATTGGACTGTGCCCTATAACTTCCTGAGGGGTGGTAACACGCCTCGGCTGCACTCTCGGTCTCTCAGACTCTTTGAGCCATCTGTGGCTGATAATTCTGTTGTTGATAAAACTGCTGCAAAGGGGGTTGCTGAGGTTACGGGTTTTGGAACCCCTGTTGGTTCTCATGTTCCCTTAGCATTTGCAGTACTCCTTCGACTGTAGCTTGGTCATACTGCCCGAACTGCTGAGTGTTCTGTTGTTGCAACGGCGGCTGCAGAGTATGCTTAGTGTTCCCTGTTCTGTTTACCCCAAGCTGTCTATCACCAGTGCCTAACTATCCAAACTGTCCACCTCGGTTACTCCCAATTCCCGTTCTCTGAGTGTATTGAGGGTCGATCGTTTGCTAGAGTCTTAACCCATCATTCTCCAATTGTTCTATACGATCACGGATTGGGGTCAATTGTAAAGTTGTATCCCCGAGGTTGGATGTACTACCCGGTGCATTGTGCTCAGTCAAAGGCTCAAAATTATCCCGGCCATCCAAATTATCTCTACCCTTAAGCTCATCAATTTCTTCAGAGAAGTCTGACAGAGACGTATCAATTAATCCCTCTTCTTCGTGCAGAGGGTTCGGAGTCCCGATAACGATCTCCTTTCTTCTTTGACTGTTGTGGTGGTGTGAAAAGGCTTCAATCTCGTCAATCGGCTCGATAAGAGGTTGTTTTGAACTTCTCGTGGTCATGCACTGTCAAAAGTAGAAAAAAAACAAGAAAACAAATAAAAAACGACCTAAGCCCAGGCTTTCCGCCACCTTACAAGATATTCACCATGTACTCCCTGGCAACGGCGCCAAAATTTTTGATAGCAAAATACTTACCGCTAACCTTAACCGACAGAGTATCGGGTCAACGGTAGTATAGTGGTTTCAAGGTCGAATCCACTGGGAATAATAGTGAAGAACCAAAGTCGACGTTTAAACTTGGTTCAGGTCAATATTAAGTGAAAAGTATTATAGCTAATGCATAAAATAAATATTATTCTAACGGATTTATCTAGGTGATTACAAGGCATAGCTGAACTACGATCCAACAGGTTACTTTTACCCCACAGGAAAGACTTGACAAGGAGTGTGTCTTAACCGACCTACCTATCCAATTCAGTTTATATGACATCCACGGGTGTCAACTCCTTATTCTTGCGTTAAAGTCTCAACAACTCTCGCTAACCCCTATACTAGGCTTATTAACCTCTCCTTTAGAAAGCTAACTCGCTTTAACATGGTTGACCGTAATGATGAGCCGCACGGGAACTCGATAAGAACCTCACATAGGCATAGTCCTAACGTCTAGCTAGGTTGTCAATCTAACAATCAAGGCTATGTCTAGTGATTCTAATACCCATATCCCACACCTCGCCGCAAAATACATATATAAGCTCGATGTGTGTGTAACAGTGAACAAGGTTGTCAATCTCATTCAAAGCAATTAAAACAATCAAAACAAGTTTTAGAACATGAATTCATCATACAAACGTTTAATTAAGCGCTACACAACTCCCATCTCATCCCCCTTTGGGATTTTCACCCGTTTTCACATAATTCGGCTACACAACTACTCTAGCTACTCATAATCATACTAACAACGAAGTAATTAAAGGAAATTATACTAAGAACAATAATAAACGACAGCATAATATCATAAAAATCAAACCTTGAATATTGAGTAAAGGTACTGCGCTAAAAGTCGAATCTTTGGTGTTGAAACATAAATTTAATCTAATAAAAAGTATGTAGAATCGATGGAATTAATTTATGGAATATGGGGATCAAAGGGTGTTTAAACTACTCAAAAACCGCCCTAAAATCTCCCTTAAGATGCCCAAAGTCGTCCAGCATGAAATAGGGGCTGAATGAGCTGCGTATTTATAGTGTAGGTCGAAAATCTGATGCTGTCGGTCTTGAACGCCCATTTGTGCCTTGGCAAACGCTAGTTTGTCTCCTGTCTTCAGTAAATCAGAAATAACTTTTTGTGTAGAGCTCCGATTTGGACGATTCAAGATGCGTTGGAAATATCGTTCAATTACCTACAACTTTCATGAAGACGACTTGGCCAGAAAATGCCACCAAGATGGGTCAAAATAAAGATTAATGGACAGGTACGGCGAATCTGATGTTGTCGGGGCCAAACGCCAGTTTGCTTCCTTGCAAACGCCAGTTTGCCTTATGCGAGTCTGGACGAACCCATCCAAACGTGCGTTTGAGGTGATTTGGATGCTAGTTTGCCTGAAAACCCAACTTTCAGTATCATGTGAACGCCAGTTTGAGCTGGCCAAACGTTAGTTTGGGGTAGGCTTCAATATTTTCATCATAACTTCACTTCTAGGGCTCCAAATGAGATGATTCAAAATGCGTTGGAAAGCTGATTCAACGATCTACAACTTTAATCAAGACAACGCTTCCTGAAAATGTCTCCAAGTGTGACCAAAATTCCCCTGAAGTGACTGGTTCAGATTTCGTCAATGATTCTTCACTCTTTTCTCCTCCTTGACCCCAAATCTCGTTCTTTCTCGAGACTCTCTTCTTTATTCTCGAACTTATACATCAATATAAGCCTGAAAACAAAGACACGAACACCAAGGCATAATATACATTGACGGAAACGTAAATGAAATCCACATAAAACACGAGTTTTTAGGACGAAAACGCCTTTAGTATCGAAACATGCATATAAGTGAATATTGTTCATATCCTACCCATAATAGCCCAAAATAACCATGAATAACTCGTAAAATGAGGTAATCTCATATAAGAAATACACTACAATTTGACTCCCATCATATACCAATAAGTTTAATTTTTAGGAAGGTTCTATTCCGAGCTTATAAAAGTGGAAGAGAGGAAGATGGCAATATACAAGGAAGGATTATCTCACAAAATATAGTCTGGAATGCTAGGTTTTACGGCAAGGAATATGGCTGGGCTACTAAATAAGGCCTTGGAGGTTGAGATCTTCAGGAAGAAGGCCACAGTTGTCTTCGGAAATAAGAGAAAATTTGGGACTAGTCAGGGCAATTACCGAGGAGCACCGCAACAGACTGCTAAGAAGATTACTGCTCATGCAGCAACAAAGGCCCCAAACAGTGCACCACTTTGCCCCAAGTGCAACAGGAATCATTCAGGTGAGTGTCGACAGCATACTAATGGTTGCTACCTCTACGGAGAGCCAGGGCACTTTTCAAGAGCATGTCCAACCAGAGGAAATAAAGAGAATTCGAGCCAAGGAAACGGGAAAAGCGGCCCTAGCCGACCAGTTCGAGTTTTTGCTGTTGATGCTGGATACGCTGAACCAGAGGATGATGTTATCTCAGGTACCTTGTTGTTGTTTTAACTTATTAAGATATTTTTATAGCGTGTTTATTCATGCTGTAATTGTATTTAAATGAATGAATATGCATCCTAGGTACAATAATGTTAGATAACCAAGTAGTCAGAGCTTTGTTTGATACGGGAGCGTCTAACACCTTTGTGTCGACCAAGGTAGCTAAGAAGTTGAATCTACCTCCGGAACCTTTAAGAAACACCTTGGAGATAACCACACCGTTAGGAAAGCTAACAAGGGTAACTAGAATGGTACCACAAGTGGAAGTTCGAGTTGGTTCCTATCGATGCAAAAGTGACTTCACAGTTTTGGACTTTTCGGATTTCGATGTAATCCTCGGAATAGATTGGCTATCTGAGAATTATGTTCATTTGGATTGTAGGGAAAAGAAAGTGACCTTTAAAGTACCCGGAAAATCAGATAAGACTTATCAAGGTAATGTTTACAAGCCAAGTAAGAAGCGACACCCTATAATTTCAGCGGTTAAGGCTATAAGGGCTTGTCAGAAAGGGTGTGAAGGCTACTTGTTATACGCAGTGGATGTGGAACAAGTGAAGCCTAAGTTAGAGGAAACCCCTATAGTAAAAGAGTTCCCTGAAGTGTTTCCAGAAGAGTTACCGGGAAATATGCCGGATAGAGAAATAGAGTTTGAGATCAAGCTGGTACCTGGAGCGGCACCAGTTGCCAAGGCACCCTATAGGATGGCACCGGCTGAATTGAAAGAGTTGAAAGCTCAAATTAAGGATATGCTCGAAAGGAACATAATTCAGCCCAGTACTTCGCCTTGGGGAGCCAATGTTCTATTTGTCAAGAAGAAGGATGGTAGTATGAGGATGTGTATTGACTACAGAACGTTGAATAACCTCACCATCAAGAACAAGTATCCCCTATCGAGGATTGATGATTTGTTTAATCAGCAGCAAGGCAAGAGAGTGTTTTCTAAGATTTACCTTAGATCTGGTTATCACTAGTTGAAGATCAAGGTAGCAGATATACCGAAGATGGCTTTTAGTACAAGGTATGGACATTATGAGTTCTTGGTTATGCCCTTTGCACTCACTAATGCCCCATCTGCATTTATGGACTTAATGCAACGTGTTTTTATGCCTTAACTGGATAAGTTTGTGATAGTGTTCATAGACGATATCCTAGTACACTCTAAGGATGAGAAAGAACACGATGAACACTTAAGGATAGTGTTGGATACTTTGAAGCAGAACCAGTTGTATGCTAAGTTTTCAAAGTGTGACTTTTGGTTAAAGCAAGTCAGTTTCTTGGGTCATGTCATTTCTGGAGATGGTATTCAAGTTGATCCGGCAAAGATTGAAGTAGTGGAGAAGTGGCCTAGACCGACTACAGTTTCAAAAGTAAGGAGTTTTCTCGGTTTTGCTGGCTACTACCGGAAGTTTGTGCAATACTTTTTGAAGATAGCTACTCCACTCACTAAGCTTACACAGAAGAATGTGAAGTTTGAATGGACTAGCGAGTGTGAATCAGCTTTTCATACCTTGAAGGATAAGTTGACTACAGCCCAGTGTTGGCGGTTCCGGAGATCTTTGATAACTACGACGTCTACACGGATGCTTCGGGACAGGGTTTAGGCTGTGTATTAATGCAAGGAGGGAAAGTGATTTCCTATGCATCGAAACAGTTAAAGGTGTATGAAAAGAACTACCCGACACATGATCTAGAGTTGGCAGCAGTAGTGTTCTCCTTAAAGACTTGAGGCACTACTTGTATGGAGTTAAGGCTAGGATCTTCACCGACCACAAAAGCCTAAAGTATTTCCACACTCAAGAGAATATGAATATGAGGCAAAGAAGGTGGTTAGAGTTCGTAAAGGATTACGACTTGGATATTCTGTACCATCCGGGTAAAGCGAATGTTGTGGCAGATGCCTTGAGCAGAAAACCAGTGTTTGCAGTCTCGAGCGTTGAAGATGTTGCAGAAAGGTTAGATGGGCTGAGAATCCAAAGTTTTGATCAGATTGGGGATCGACAGTTAGGGGATCGGCAGCTCGTAGTTATCAAAGATCTCCGGAACCGCCAACACTGGGCTGTAGTCAACTTATCCTTCTGGACAGGGTTTAGGCTGTGTGTAAATGCAAGGAGGGGGGAAAGTGATTGCCTATGCATCGAGATAGTTAAAGGTGCATGAAAAGAACTACCCGACACATGATCTAGAGTTGGCAGCAGTAGTGTTCGCCTTAAAGACTTTGAGGCACTACTTGTATGGAGTTAAGGCTAGGATCTTCACCGACCACAAAAGCCTAAAGTATTTCTTCACTCAGAAGAATCTGAATATGAGGCAAAGAAGGTGGTTAGAGTTCATAAAGGATTACGACTTGGATATTCAGTACCATCCGGGTAAAGCGAATGTTGTGGCAGATGCCTTGAGCAAAAAACCAGTGTTTGCAGTATCGAGCGTTGAAGATGTTGCAGAAAGGTTAGATGGGCTGAGAATCCAATGTTTTGATCAGATTGGGGATCGAAAGTTTGTGGCACCATTATTAGAAAGGTCCGAGTTGATGGATGATATTCGGGAAAAGCAAGATAAAGATCCAGTTTTGGTTGATTTGAAGCGTGTGACCAAAGATAAACCTACAGTGGGTTACATGTTAGATAAGAATGAGAACCTTTGGTATCAAGATCGTTTGTGCGTGCCTAATGTTGGTGACCTAAGACAAAGAGTTATGGAAGAGGCACATAGGATCGCTTTTGCAGTTCATCCAGGAGCTACTAAAATGTACATAGACTTAAAGGAAAAGTTTTGGTGGCCCTCGATGAAGTTTGATAAGTTCCTAAAAAGTCGAATAATTCTAGATGTTTTGGACTCAATTTGGTGCCATATGTTGTTATTTTGCGATGTTTTTATCCTTTTGGGCTAGATTATCATGGATGATTGAATTATTGCAGGATGATTCGAGATTAGAAGAAAATGCCCAAAAACGGAGCTAAAGTGGAAGAATTCAAAACCAGTCTCTGTCCATACCCAGTGTGTGACAGCTTTCCAAATCGATCTCGCCAACGAAATGTTCGATTGATCGAACATTCACCAACGTGATTTCCTTCAAATTGGCGTTATTTCGATGCAAAAGAGGAGCCCACACACTAAGAGTCCAAGATTGATAGATATTTGATTTTAGAGATTTTCTTGATTAAATTAATTATGGAAACTTATTAAATTATGTAATTATCCCTTTTATACTCCCCTAAGTCGTGAAATTCATGATACACGCCTCCAACATCAGATTTTAGTCGACATTTTTCCCCTCTTCTTCATCATCATCTCCCATCCCCAAGAACAAGGATTTTAGGGTTTAAGAATTCAAGAACGAAGCTTTTTTTGAGGTTTGATTATTTTATGCAATACTTTGACGATTTATTTCTCTCTCTTTTCTCCTTTCTTTTATTTATTTATTTTTCTTGTCAAAGTATGAACTTTATGATTGAATCTTGGAATATTGATATGGAATGTGAGTAGATATCATTTTTTAGGATTAGGAGGAACCCGGATATGAATATATGATGTAAAAACCCAATCTTTCCCTTGTTATGAATTTGATGCTTATAAATTGATTCTTGTGTGCTATTCTTGTTTGATTGTCGAATTTAATAGCCTGAGAGGGTGAATAATCGCAATTCTACGTAGAGAAATTATTCGATTAATTAGTGACCGAAAAAGTACTACTTAATTGATACCTTAGGAAACAAGAATTTAATCTAGGGTTTTATTGGAATGAAAATTTGGTAAAAACCTAGATGGCATGAAATTATGGTTCTTTAAGGTATCTAAATCCATTCTTAATCGTGGGAAACCGGGTGGAGTATGACTTTAGGTACGATCACGAAAATAATTCGATAGAATATTTTTGTGATAAAATTTGATAATTGCCTTTATAAGTGTAAATTTCATATCTTGGGGGAAATATTGTTGGTAAGTCATATAGTAATTCCGTGGTGACTCCGAAATCCTAGAAATGCTTCTAAATTGGATCTTCACCTAAATCTTGAAGTTCTTGGCTTGTAGTTATATTTTCTTTATTTTCTTTATTGTTAGGATTTTTAGAGAAAAAACCTACAAATATTTGATTTGTCTAGCTAATATAAATCGGGAATTGTTTGGTGATTGACTACAAGTCCCTGTGGGATCGACATCCTAAGTACTACTCGATAAGCCGTGCGCTTGCGGTAGCATTTAGTGATTATATTGAAAATCACACAACAAAGTTGGAAATAGCCAAGTTCGTGGCAGAATGTGACATTTGTCAGAAAGTTAAGGCAGAGAATAGAAGACTAAGAGGAATGCTTAAGCCCTTGAATATCCCTGAATGGAAATGGGATAGGATCACGATGGATTTCATCACCAGTTTACCTAAGACCAGAGGTGGACATGATGCGATTTGGGTGATTGTGGATAGATTAACTAAATCTGCCCATTTCTTACCAACTAAAGTCGATATGTCTTTGAAGAAGATGACGACACTATACTTGGATAATATAGTGAAGTTACACGGAGTCCCTATCTCAATAGTTTCAGATCACGATCCGATGTTCGTCAGTCGGTTTTGGAAGAGCCTACAAGGAGCTTTTGGAACCAAGTTGGATTTGAGTACGGCCTTTAATCCGCAAATAGACGGACAGTCAGAAAGGACTATCCAAACACTTGAAGATATGTTAAGAGCTTGTGTTCTGGAAGTAGGCGGATCATGGGATGATTACCTACCGGTAGCAGAGTTTGCCTACAACAACGGTTATCACGCAAGCGTAGGCATGCCACCGTTTGAAACTTTGTATGGGAGAAGATGTCGAACGCCGCTGTTTTGAGATGAAGTCGGGGAGAGACAAGTCACCAGGCCAGATTTGGTTGAACAAGCTAAGGAAAGGGTTCAGTTGGTTAAGAAGAATCTAAAAGCGGCACAAGATAGACAAAAGAGTTGGGCAGATATCAGAAGAAGACCTCTTGAGTTTGAAGTCGGTGAAAGAGTTTATCTGCGAGCTTCACCGATGAAGGGAGTGAAACGTTTTGGACAAAAAGGAATGCTAAGTCCAAGGTATGTTGGACCATTTGAAATTCTGGAGGGAGTTGGACCGTTTGCTTACAAACTTAAGTTACCGAAATCGATGTCAAGAGTCCATATATAGTGTGTTTCACGTGTCGATGTTGAAGATGTGTCTGACGAAGAATGAGATTGAAACTACGGTTGATCCGGAAGTTCTTCAAGACAACCTTGCTTATGATGAGAGACCGATCAGAATTTTGGACAGGAAACAAAAGATGATTAAAAGACGGTTGGTCCCTTTGGTTCTGGTGCAATAGAGCAATCATTCACCGGATGAAGCCACTTGGAAGTTGAAGACGACATGATCAGCGAATTCCAAGAGTTTGTGGACTTACCAGATATATTCTAGTTTCGAGGACAAAACTCCTCTTAAGGGGGGAGGAATGTAATATTCCGATTTTCGGGAAAGGACAGGCGTGTCATTTTGTGAAAACGAAATATTATTATTTCTTTTCTTTTATTGGAGTTAAGTGTTGTGGTATACATATATATATATTTTCGAAATTGTATATATATAATTAAAGGAAATTCTGGTTTTTTTATTGTAATTAAGGGTAATTAAGGAAAAAGGGATTTTTGGGAATATGTATTTAAGGAAAAATTACACTTAATTATTCTCATAACCTAAAATTAATCAGATTCAGTTTCTATGCTCTCCTCTGCGCAATTGAGAAGGAGAAAAAGGTTGAGAGAGTTCTTAATTTATCTGAGGTCAATCTGAACCGTTTTTAGATCAGACTAGAGATTTGGAATCGTCGTGAGAAGGACATCGTTTGGATATCAAGCTTTTGGGAGATTGCTGCAGATTTCGAGACTGTGGGATTTGGATTTTTGCTTGCAAACACGTAAGAGGCTCTTCCTATGATTTCGATTATGGTTTATAAGGTTTAGATCATGTTTTAAGACGTTTAGATGATAAAAAGTTGTGTCTTTTAATTGATCAATGATCATAGATGTTATGGTATGATTAGACATGATTTTATGTGTTTTACTGAGTTTAATTTGATGTTAATTGTGTTGAAAATGGATTAGAAATCGTTATGTGGCTGAAATCGAGTTTAGGGTTTTCAGGCAGGATGCGTAGGCATTCAATGGACTGCACACGCATTCCTGTAACAGGTTGCAAGGTTTTAGTCTCTGTTCGTAGAATGCGTACGCATTCAGGTCGATGCCTACGCATTCATGCTTCATGTTGTAGAGTCTTTTTGTTTCAGGTGCAATGCGCACGCATTGTTGGTTCAGGCTATTTCAGGATGCTCACTGTTCGTGAAATGCACACGTATTGTAGGGAATGCGCACGCATTGGCTGGACAGAAATTTTCAGCAAGTTTCTGGTCAGTGAATGCGCACGCATTGGAACCTATTTTGGGAAAAATAAATGTTTAAGCTATGTGTTGAGTTTTAAACCTTGATTTATGATATAATAACATTGTATAAACATGAACAAGCCTGAATTGAGCTTCTGATTCGTTTAGTTTCGGCACCGAATGTACTCTTAAAAGGAGTTGAAGTTCGGATCCGTCGGAAGAGCATAATAGGCTTGTGCTTTGATGAATTTGTATTCATCAATGTCTGTGTAATTGTTAGGCCTTGTTTATGTCTAGGGGTCTAGAAAGAGAGTAGTATATGCGAGGGAGATTACTTGAAAACACTTAGGTGGTTAGTTAATCAATTTAATAAATATGTACATGCCTAGTAAAAGATTAAACAACATGTCACTCTTGGATAGGCACCAGACAATATCGCGATGTGTGTGCTTTCCTGAAGGTGGATAACTCCGTAGGTCCACAAAACCCTAAGTACGGAGGGACTCCACTGAAACGTGCGCACTATCGGAGTCTACCAGAATAGGCTTCCGTGGATATTGGTGTGATCCACCAATATGTTGCCTAGAATATCCCCAGTTTGGATATGCATAGTGCCCTTGAGTGCGATTGTAACATAGATAAGTTATGTTAGAAACGTTTAGTCAATTCATGTTGATGGACATAAAATGAACCCCCGATTGAGTCGGTCACATAAAGATAACTAAACTTTTAAATATCTTTTCTTTATAAATCTTAATTGTTATCATAGCTTCTCTCTTTTATAAAGTACGTTGTACTTACCTCAAATGCATGTTTTCTATGTGTTTGGAGGTGAGAAGAGGAACAGGTTGATCCAAGTTTTGAGGAGGATTTCGATGACGACGTTTGACGACGCCTCATTGGAGATTTACATTTTTTTATTGTCCTTTCATTTATTTATTAAACTATATTTTCTTTTGGTCTTTCGAGACTTGTAGTTCTTTTCTTTTAGAGGATTTCGTACGTTGTTTTGGGATTTTCGTATTTTCTCTTGAATGTAATAAAAGTTACATTTCCATCTTTAGATTTTGTTTCTATTCTTGGATGATTGAAAAATTTATTACCCGAGTCTTTTGCTTCCGTTTTCTTAACTCGATACGACGTAGTAGAGGCTTACGTATAAAGTGGAATTTATTTTATTTTATACGCACCGAACGTTCCTTTTCCGGATAAGGGCTCGGTGTCCGGGAACGGGACGTTAAATAGTATATGCACAAAAACATCATGACGTCTATTTAAAGTTTTGATAAAATATATAAGTATGTGTTAGTTAATTAATTGTTTTTATTCTCAATTTTGTAACGTATTGAAGCCAATTAATTATGCTCATATTTACTATCCGTAATTCAAATAACTAATGTGTATTTATTGTCTAATTATTTGTCACGAAAAATAATTTGTAAATCTTATTAGTATGAAATTTCATAGAGTCAAATATACAGGAAAGTATTTACTATGAAAATAATTAAACGAGAACATTAAATTTACGCATGTAGAAAAATATAATGAAACTTGATAATAGTAATCCGGATTTGAAAATATTATAGAATCCCGCATTTACCCATTTCGAAAAATTGGGGCGTTACAGACGAGTCTCGACATAATTCTTGACTTTAAAACCATTTTATTTTATATGGCCCATTGTAGGCCGATGCATTGCACCCTACCATTCTTTCTTCACATCACGTGGAGTCCACAAATGCCTCTTCGTATATGAATACCCGCCCATCATTGGAGTTTCTTGAGGTCATATTGGAGGTCGGGTTTTTATTCACTTCAGCACAACAAGAGTTTTTGGAGGCCATATATGATGTCGAATTTTCGTTCACCTCGTCACCATCGGAGTCCCGGGGGACCATATTTGGAGGTTGAATTTTTATTCACCTTATCACCATCAAAGTTCCAGGAGGGCATATTGGAGGTTGGTTTTCTTCTATTCACCTCGTCCCCACCGGAGTTTCTTCAAACAGACATCTTTGGAGGTTGAACATTAGAGCATTCACAGAGTGATGATGACCCAAAAATGTGATGAAAATCTCTATCAACTCAGCACTCTTTCAAAGGGTTTTTTTTGTTTTTGCAGATTTGGACTCTTGGTTCCTTTGCTTCATGGTCAAGCAAGGATGCAAGCGGAGTAGTTAGTTGCTCCACATTGCATAGCACAACCAGATACTAAGCAAATTTAGGACACGTGTGATGTACTTAGTGACTTCACCTTGCGTAGCGCAGCCAGATTCTCAACAAGTCATGGGCACGAGTGAGGTACTTCGTGACATCACCATGCATAGTAGAGGGAGACACATTGAGACTCAGAGCATGAGCGAGGTATTTAGTGACTTCACCTGATGTAGCTCAGCCGAGTGGATGATGACGAATCCCATCAAGAAATTGTTGATGACAACTCAACAATCACGCATTCATACACCCTTCATAGAGTGAATGGTGGCATGATCTCCCAAGGAGTGGATGACAACACATCTTCCCAATGAGTGGATGGTCACACAATTCCCAACAAGAAAGTGAAGGCACACACCTCTTATGATGGCATAAATGCTAACCTGCTGATGATTGATCACCTAACATTAAGAGAATGAAGGAACACCTTTGAACCAAGTGATGATGGAACGTCTCTCAACAAGAAGACAATGGCTCACCGAACATACGTGATGATGGAACTTCTAGCAACAAGAAGACGATGTCTGACCAAACAAGAAGTGGATGAAGGCACACCTCTGAATCTGCAGGTGATGGCACAGCTCACAACAAGTGGATGAAGATCTCCAGCACCTTGATAAATCTTCAAAGGTTTTAAACATTCACTTTCTTCTCCAGTCTTGGTAGCACTTGATTGACTATAAATATCTTTGACAATTTGTGTTGTGTCCTCAATTTTTAAAAGGCTCGTAACTTCTTCAAACATTTTTATTGGTATGACTAAACTTGGAGTAACTTCCAAAGCTGCCTACGTACCCTAGAGATTGCTCTAGTAATCAAGTCAGACGTAGTTCAATTTTTTTCATCTTGGAACATGATTGATGCAGTTTAGGCTCGTTCTTAGGAGCATGTTTATTTTAACTCATTTGATGAGTGTGATGCAGTTTAAGCTCGTATTTAGGAGCATGTCTCTTCCAACTCATTTGATGAGTGTGACACAGTTTAAGCTCATGCTTAGGAGTATTTTCTTACTTATTTGAAGAGTGTAACACAGTTTAAGCTCGTGCTTGGGAGCATTTATTTTTTCTTTTCACTCATTTGGAGAATGTAACGCAGTTTAAGCTCGTGCTTAGAAGCGATTTTTTTCTTTTCACTCATTTGAAGAGTGTAACGCAGTTTAAGCTCATGCTTAGAACATGTTTTTTTTAAACTTATTTGATGAGTGTAACGCAGTTTATGCTCATGCTTAGGACCATGTTCTTTTTCTTTTTGTTTTTTTTGAGCAAAGGACCATGTTCTTTTTTTTAACTCATTGGATTAGTGTAATGCAGTTTAAGCTCGTGTGTTGGAGCGTGTTCTTTTTTTTAACTCATTGGATGTGTGTAACGCAGTTTAAGCTCATGCTTAGGAGCGTTCTCTTTCTTTAACTCACTTGATGAGTTTAACGCTGTTTAAACTTGTGCTCAGGAGCATTTTTCTTTTATCTCATTTGATGAGTGTAGCACAGATTATGCTCGTGCCAAGGAGCATTTTTTTTCTTTTGGCATAGAGCATTTTGAGGAACTTGCTGTTGATTTGGTTGGATTTGACCATCTTTATCAACTTGTAAGCTCCATTTTTTGAACTCCCAAACAACATGGCAGCATCATGATTTTGCTGAGCTTGGCATCACTCTTAATCTAGAGATTCTGACTCTCTCAAGAGAATACAACATTTTCCTCATTTGTGATGCTTCGTGGATGGTGATCCTTAGTGGGGAGTTTGTTGCTCAAATTGATGAACCGTCTCAAAACGATTGACTAGCGAGTATGGCATGGCTTGTCTCGTGACGTAAAGAAGCAAATGCTTCATGTTTGTAGCTGCCACCAAGACTGGAGTTTTTTTCCAAGTATGCCTTGAAGTTTTAAAAGACTTTCTTGTGTGACTCATTATATTCAAATGAGACTCTTTTTTCATCAAGTGGTTGAAGTGTTTGACATATTTCGACAATATTTGATGTAAATTGTTGCAAGTAGGCGAGCCTCTCTTGCAAGATTCCAAACTCATGGAGGATGCGAAGGTCAGGCCAGGCATCTTTATGACAACATCAACTTTGGATTGAATTATCTCAACTCCTCGACAGTGTATGATGAAAACTAGGAATTTTCTTGAGCTTACCTCAAATGCTATTTGAGAGGGTTCATTTGAGTTAAAGCCTCCCATGTCTTTCAAAGACATGTTTCAAGTCGTCCAAGCGACCGTCTATTTTTGTTTAACCACGAGTTCATTGACATGACAGTTAACATCTTGATGCAACATGTCATCGATTTTTTTTTTGCATGGTACGCTGGTAGGTGACTCCAACAGCTTTTCAATCCAAAAGGACCCGCCTTGTAGCAGCGGTTCTTTTAGGCATACGGAAAATAGTGAGTTCTTCATCTTCCGGAGAAATGTGAATTTGATCATAGCCAGACGACCCATCCATAATGGATAACATCTCATGGCCAGTAGTTGCATTCACCCCTGAGTTCGGTGATTGGACGAGGGAAATCATCTTTAGGACAAGCAACGATCAAGTCTTGAAAGTAGACACAAGCACAACTTTGTCTGTTCTTTTTCCTTACCGGAACAATGTTTGAGATCCATGTAAGGTATTTGACCTTGCGGATGAAGCCGGATCCGATATGTTGGTTTACCTTTGCTTTGATAAGGGGGACAAGATCTGGTCTACACTTGCTTTTGAGCTTTCTTGACCGAATGTGATCCATTTTTTACGGAGAGCTGCGCTCTTTTTTAGGGGATAGAAGAATGCTAATATACGTTGGCCTAGGTTTTCCTCCGTGTCGAGGTTGATTTCTTTCAACTCATCAACAATGGAATCGACCAATTCTTATAACTTTGGAGGCACTTTCTATGCATCTTCTTCTACCTCATCATTAATTGTTTGCCCATTTTATTGGGATATGAATTGGTGCTTCAGGAATATTGCCTAAACCTTTTACGAGAAGTTTTTATCAAATGACTTTTACATTAGAAAGGGTTTGCGATGTTCATGTTTGATTTGTTACCCCTACATTTGCCATGGAGCTTTAGGGACTTTATCCTGCTTTGACAAGGAGCTTGTATGTGATGTGGTCAACCCTTTGATCGCGTGCAAAACACTTACTAGCAATAAGCCTAAATCTATCGTAGTAGAGTACTGGCAAGTCAAGGTCGATCCCATAGAGACTCGTAAGAATGCAAGATTTTAAGATTGAGCTTGTCACAACTATGATCTACGACCAACAATAATATAGATTGAAGTAAAATTGGTAACAATAAACTAGCAAGATTATGCAAGTTCAAACGGAGCAAACAAGAGTTTCTAAAGTATTAGTCTAATTATGAGTGATTAGTTATTCCCCCAATACTTGCAATAGTCATCCCCGTTGGAAAATTTTAATTCATTGTCAGCTACAGGTGCAACTTCTAATCCTATCTACTTCCATTGTAAGGACATCAGACAATCTGTACACAACTAACCTCGTTTAAGATGAGGTGAAAGATGATGATGTTTTAAGGATATTCTCGACATTCACCAGATTTACTTTCATACTTTCTCATGACTATTCATGGACTATGAACATCCGGCATCTCCTATAAGATGGTTCCTATCGCAGTAGCGAAGGAAACCTTCCATAAGCATCATCATCTTTCACCTCATCTTCAGGACCAACGTCCTAACACAGATAGATCTTGCGATCTATGCTAAACTCCTTTTAGCATCACATCTATATAGGTAAACTATAATTTAACAGCAGTTAAATCTATCACTATAGATTCTTATTTCTAAAATAAGGACTGCTAATCCAAGTGCTTTCATAAAAACCCTGAATTACCAAACATTAATTGACTGTGACATGGGGTGATGATTCCTAAGAGAGATATCTAATACCTTACTCAAAAATCGTAACACACTCCCACTATCCTTCTTGCACATTGGGCATATCCTTCTTTTGACTAATCAAACTCCTTTGATTATCAAACAAAGAAATCGTCTAGAGAAACTTGTTTGAGTCCATAAATGAATCTCATGGGCTTACATATCATGTTATCGTCTATGAACATCGGGATGTTTGCCCAACGTCTTCAACACTATGATACGAAGTTATAACAAGCATTGTCTGAATAGAACTGGGCACAGCTGGTAGCATAAAGATAATTACAAGGTTTACACCTCATACCCTTCAGCCGTCACTATAGCCTTATGGTAATCAGATTACTATCCATGTCAGCCTTCCAGGGACACTCCCCTTAGGTAAGACAGACTAGGTTCATAACCTGGTTGTCACTGATGGAATCTAATTCAGATATTATGGCTCCTGGCCATATCTCTCAATCTTGCCTCTTAAACATTCTTTCATGAGTCGTGAGATATTCATTCTTCAAGATGAACGCATTCGCAGCCTTTCGTGCTTGAGGTTATCTACAGACTTACAGAACTTTTGTGTGCACTCGAGCAAAGTGATCTACACCTCATCGCTATGCGGGCCCCGCTCATGTTCCATTGGTTGAATATATCTTTGTGGTTCTCAAACCCTTTGAGATCTGATTTACTCCCACTGTTTCTATTGGAAGAAACACTTCCTTTAGAAGACAGCATGTTTGGAGACAAACATTTTGCTCCGCGGACAAGTAAATAATATCCAGCTTACTTGCTAAGACATTCCACAAAGTTGCATATGTCCTACTAGGCTCCAAGCCTTTCTGACTTAGACTATGAAAACTTCAAATCATCGGTTAAGATAGATTCGACATTATCCCCTTCCATATCTAATATGGAATTTATTCAACCTTTATTCTTTGGAACTCGGTTAAGTATAAGGGCACTATCCCGAAACGGGTAAGGGATACATCGCATGGCTTGCGTTACACCTTTATCATATAAAATGTTATTTCCATTTTGGGAACACAATCTAATTGCGTATCCCAAAGATGGTATCCTTCAAGGAGAATCGATTCTATTTCGCATTTACTTCTAAAACACCCTTCAGGTATTAATTACTTCAATCCAATTGAAAATTAATTCCTAAGTAGCTCATCAATCTCAGATTCGTACTAGCTCGAACTTTTCGGGCTTTCCGAATTGTCGTACTTCAATAAATACATTCAACTATTTCTAAAATAGTCATAGAGATTAATAAACAATTATTTGTGGCATTAATTGTCATAAGCCAACAAACATCGGTATGTTTAGGCTTTAGACAATTTTTCTAGATTTTACAACCTTTTCGGTAAGTGGTATTTTAGTCCTCTTTGGATAAGATACGTATAACCCACATGATTCATAATCATATGGTTCAACATCATCGTAATGACGCTTTAATTACGCGCTTCCTTCCGGAGAGACTACATCTAGAACAACTACAAATATCAAAGATAATGACCATACAAATATTTAGTTGAGATCTCATTACATATATCAACTATATAGTGACAACAATCTAGTATGTTAGATTCAGTGACCTTTCAACTTTATCGGAATAACATTTATTCTTTACAATTGAATATGTCTACTAAATCCTAACAAGTAATCGAAAAGTATGTCCTTCATAAGAACCGGAACATAATAACATTTATTTAGTTCCCTTTATCGCTTTCTAGATCCGGAGTATGGTAAGTGTCACAACGTTTGCTTCACCTTCCATATCTGCATTTAATCTTTCTAATTTAATCACACTCGTAAGATATCATATATCTTAGAGTCGACTTTTAGATAGATTCATCTCAACTCACTTGCCTACAATAGAGACTTTAATGAGTTCTCTATTTAAGCACACGCCCTAACTTCCTTTTTAATCCTTCAAGCACTTGTAAATATTTCTTAGTGTAGTCTTCATAAGACTTAAGAAGGATCACAAGAGCTATGTCTTTGATTTCTTTTCATAAAGAAAATCTAAAGTTTATTAAATAGTTTATTTAACCTTTTAAATCGTATTTAAAACATTGACTATTTAATTAACCTTTAAGCAATGATAGAATTAAGTCGATACTTAAATCTCACAATTTTGAGAACAACATTTCCAAAATTCGATGTGGTCATTCTTATTCAACGTTTGAATTAATTGTCATCGTATGACTGAATGATCACCTTGGATCATATCCAATATATGACTAATTCGTTGAAACTTATTTCAAATGATTTAATCATATCATGAGCTTCTGCTTTCATTAATAATTAAAGTCTCGGAGAACTGCATCAATTATGTAATCTCCTTGTCTCTAACTACTATAACGGGATGGCTCATGTCATTGCTTATTTTAGAAGGATTAAAATTACTTAACCATATTTGAGAACGTTTCTCAAAATTAACAGTCATAATTTGGTTTTACTAATCGAGAATAAAACATAAATATAAAGTTTTCTAAAACTACAACATAAAAATAAAGATAAAAGAGTGTTGTTGTCTATACACGCAAAATCAAATATGGTCTTTGGGATTATGATTTTGCTCCCACTAGTCAACTACTCCCAATTGACTTTCAAGAATATTTTCAAAATTCTTTAGTGGCTGGAATCCTATCTAGTTGACTCGATCCCGACGTGGGCGATCAACCGGTCAATTTCGACGGGTAGGTACTTCTACCGATCGCGTCTAACGCGACTTCCAAAGGTTTGACTAGTCAACTCTTTGACATTCACATCGCCTATGTGGTAGTCAACCTTATGTCTCTAAAATCGACGGTCCTGGCGTGGGCCAATCACCGCAATATTCTTAGTCGAGTCGTAACCCAAGTATTCATGAGATCTCATAACGATCATATCTCGATAATGACGATATACCCGTGGTAGGTCAACTCCCGCGTGGGGAATTGATCAGTTGGATCCGAACAAGGGCTCTTCACCGTCACTATAATATTGGGAGACATATTATAACTCGATTTTTGTTGTGGGAGTAATTTTAAATTAATTCACTTAATTAATTTCGAATTAATTCTCTTGATTAATTTAATTACGGTCTCATCAAATATATCTATCTCTATAGACATACATCCTACGTATTTATCTAGATCGTGCCTAGTCATGCATCTATCGTATCATATAAAATAAATACAAGCACAAAATAAATAAATGCGTAAAGTAACCGGTATGATCATGGACTTTTCCTAGGTGCGGTTTCGAATACAAACGGACGAAACCGCGGGTCACAATCTAAGGTTAGCTGCAACCGTCAATAGGATCTTCAATGCGCCATTCTCCAATGGGATCTTCATTTTCGTCTTTCTTTGGTCTCCATCTTCTGCTCCATTCTTGTTACATTCAACTCTATCTAATATACCCGCCGCACACGGGGGGAGCCAACGGGAATGGGATAAATGCAGAAAATAAACTAGGTCACGCTTTTCATAATGGCCTAGGACAACTTTTAAACCAACAGAAAATTAAATCATTCACATCTATCCTATCGGGTCGAGTCCATGATCAATCGGGTCCCATATAATCATATTATATCTACACTATCTAATCCATACAATTAAATCTTATGAAAAAGATAAAATTAAAATTTAACTACTTGCGTCTTAATTAATCAATTAACATTTAATCCATTAAATAATTTTATCTAATCAATTAACTAATTAACATTTAATTAATTAAATGATTTTAATCGAAATAAAATTAACGATTAATTTTAATCGAGACATCCATGCACAATAAATATCACAAAACGAAAAAGTCGATCTCCCCATTGGAAGAGGACAACCGACGGACGGCAACCTTCAAGGCCACCACCGCCGTCGCCGCCACTGGCTGGGAGGAGGCCGCCATGATGGCCGAGCCCCCATTTAATTATCGAAGAGTGGGTTCACCGAGAATCCATCACTCAACCTCGACTTAACGCCTCGTGATTTAAATCTTGCATCTATCGAGTGGGATTCACCGAGAATCCATCACCCAATCACAACTATGAACTATATTGAAACATAAAATACACAAAACAAAATTTTTTTTTTTTCGTATTATTTTTTCTGAATCAAAAATCTTTCAACTAATAATTACGTGATTTAAACGATAAAATTAACTACGCAAATAAACATGCTTATTGCTTAAGCTCAAGCTCGCTCTCGATACCACTTGTTAGAAATCTACGCGAACGCAATGAATTCAAAATTTATTTCCTATCGACCCAAGATCGACTTCGTTTAAGCAATAAACAAATAAACTAAAGACGGTGGTTACCTTGGTTGATCTAAAAGATCGACGCTTTGACCGTCTAAGGAGAGTAGTTCAAAGATGGAGCCGCCCAAGTGTTCGGCCTCTACCGCTAGTCCACACGAACAGCCCGCTGAAATCCCACCATGGATTGCTATCGGAAAACCCGGTTGCTAGACCGGACTTTTCCTCCTCACAAACTCACTATAGAAGCCCTCTTTCTTACACAAGAACTATGAGTTCTTGCAATTTTTCACAAGAACAATTGCTCTTAGAATTATTATGTACAAAAGAGCTTGGCAACCCCTCATATATATAGTAGATGGGGCGCCAAGGCTTGCTTGGAGAGAGAGAGAGAAGAAAACCTTTTCCAATAAAAATAAGGAAGAATAATTAATGTGATTGATCTCTTTTCCATAATTTGATTTTCCAATATCTTATATTGATTATAAATTATGTTATTACCATAAATCTATTTTTCTCAAAATCAATTAATATCACATATTAATATAATGGTAATCTTATTAATTAAATTACACAATCCAAGTGTATCATAATACATAATGAATGGCGCCACTTATTCTCCAAAATTGGCTTATGGAAAATTCTTTAATTAATATGCTATGATTAATTAATTTGCAAAATCAATATATATCATATATCATTAATTTCGAAAATATATGTATCAATATACATACTTAATTAATCATCATAATTAATATCTTGTATTATATTTATTCATAACAAATAAACACCACCATATTAATTTACCACTATAACCCTTATAGTCTCGAGATAAACTTTCCTTATTTGGTTATCATCTATAACCACATTTTAATCCGGCTGGATGTTCATATGTGTGTGACCCGATAGGCTTCGAATATGTTGGCCGTAGACACAAAGTGCAAATTACTTAAAATGCCCTTCATGCCTAACGATCACGGGATAGCGTCAGCAACACACCGTGACTTCCAAATCATCGGAAGAGTCAAATGCAATGACTACTACCTTTCATGTGAAACAGATTACCGTGTAACTTACAATCCTATCATTTGTAATAATATTCATACGGTCGACGTCAGTGTCAAACATTAACGACCGTGTCTTATAGTCCGGATATCGCCTCTCGAAGTAACACGTTTACTCCCACTTTGCAAAGATTCACGAGAACAAGACATTCCTTATAAGAAGGCCATTTCGGATATTCGATCCCAATCATAGGATACGACATTCCCATCGACCAATCATGTATACTCCGCGATGCTTCAATATCATACCCAACCACTACCGCATGATCGCCCCGTGGCTGTGGAAACCTCAATAGTGTCAAAGCATGACAATCCACACCGTGATGCCATGAAGACTCGGTCCTAAGGATAATTACACAACCGCCACATAGTGTGACACTTATCTCGTGTAAGTGGGTCGGTCCCCAACGTCGCATTCTCTAATACACGTCCATATACACCCAAGTGTCTCTACACTTCGATAGACGAGATCTATCCTCGCCCTTAAAGACGAAGACATCGATACGTGCTAGTCTGCTTTATACTATCAATGCCCTGCTTAATAGTACATCGACTGTAGAGACATTTAAGTATCAAACTTATTAAAGTGATTAGAGATCTCATCAACCATAATCGCCTATCATGGTTTCTCTATCACGCTTTAATACTAAGGACGTCATCATATAACAATTCATAATTGGTTCTTTAGAAGAAACAGTATATATGACAACATAAAAGCCATTTAATATATGTATAAACACAAAGAAGTAGTAGAAATGATCCGACCTGGTCGGATCCGGTCCAACCCGATTGGGTTTAGGACACTATTTCAACACTTCGTTGGTTGTATTAGCTCATACGCATTAAGATCTAGAGATGCCGGCACGAGACCGAAAACCTCCCTAGGCAGCTATCGACAATGACTAGCATGTTCCTAAGGATCCATCAAGACTATGTCGTAATTAACACTTCACCTTGCAAGTCCTTAATGCTAATTTACGATGACATGCAAATACTTGATCAGGCTACTAACATGTAAATTAAACATTTCGATCAACGTAGCTGGCGCCGATTATCATGAACTAGTAATTTACTAGGCATTCAGATATAGCGATATAGACCGTCGCGGATCTGAAGAACGCAATCACTATTTCATGATTTCTTCACCAACGAATCAGATCTATACATACATGGGGTAAAATATAACTACTACATAATTAAACTAAATAAACAATTAGCACATACTAGTCAAATAGAACAACGACAGATCTACATCTTGGAAAAGACAGAGGCGGCGAATCCGTCGTCTCTGCAACTAGAACTCATAAAATAAATAAAATAAAGAACAAAGAAATTTAATTGCATAATACTTGTCTTGAAAATTGTACATACATAATTCTGAGGCGACGCCTCTTATTTATAGCTAAATAAACCGACTTAGAAACACCTAGAACAACCCTTCGTCCAAGAAAACGCGTTTCGGAAGATTCTGGAGCCTCGGTAACTCGTCGGTGCCTCCCGGTTAACCAGGGGTATTTTCGTCCTTTTCTTTCTGCCGACTTAGCTTGGAAGGTTCTGGAATACCCTAGGTCCAATCCTTTCGTTCTATCCATTCCAGAATTGTCCATTATGGTCAGCCCAATATTTCGTATCTTGAAAATAATCAAATAACACACGAGATAATATCGAATATGGAAAAATAAACATTAAGTGCAAGATACTCGACTCACGAACCCGAAATATGATATTCAACTCAAAATGGTTCATATTTATAGGTCGAAACAATTACTTTTAACTCATAATGGATATAATGTTGATGCCGTAGGATATACTATTTTGAGCGTCATCACCCTTATTTTTGCGTAGAGGAAAACATTCCATGCTCCATGGTGGGGTCTTCTTTATAAGATCTAACCATTGTAGGAGAGCATCTATATTTACTACTTCGATTTTAAGAAGTGGTAAAGTAAGTCCACTCAGAGTTTTTTTTCTCTTTTGTGACGAGCGGTTCCTTTGTTTTGGAGAACCTGGAAGCCTTTGAAACTTTTCATTTCTTTGTTGATTTATTTATGGTGCATTCTTTGTTGGTGTTTATCTTTCACCACGTCTTCCCAGAGTTCCTCCCCCCCCCCCCCCCTCTTGAAGTGCTCACTTCTTTGCAGGTGTCGGCCTTGAGTAGAACTTGGAATCATCCAGGTGAGGTTCAGCCGGTGAAGTTCATGTCATTAGCAATGACTTTCCTCATCACTTGAAGCAATGGCGTAGTGTGGAAGGAACAACTCTATTTTTGTGAAGCCATGGTCTTCCCAGAAGCATGTTGTGATATAATTTGGCATCAATCACGCATAAGGTGCACTGAATGACACGTCATCAATAAAGACGTCAAGTCTTATTACTCCAATGGCTCTTTGCCCCCATTGGTTGATTTCTTGAATCATCAAGCGATTGTAGTAGGGTCATCCATAGAGATTCTCAACCCTTTCATTATGCAAAATGGCAAGATGTGACAAAAGATCTTCCATCAAGCAACATTATTCATCTTCTGTTCACGAGTGTAAGCCGTCACGAATGATGGACGAATATAAGACGCCGATGCCAGAAACATGTCATCGTCAGAAAAATTCATCTCGACAAAGCAAGTGATTTTGTCTTTGATTGATAGCTCCTCCTCTTGCGAAGAATTTTCATCTCCACGCACAACGTTTTTAGAGGTAGAGTTTTCTTTATCAAGTATAGCATAGCAAGTGACAATTTCGTCGTCAATATGTGTGTGGCGCCAAGCTCCATTTTCATCCTTTAGGATTCCCTTCAGCATGTACACCATTAAGGTGATAGAGGTTTGAGGACACTTGTTCTTGAGATCATCTGAAGAAGCGTTTGATTTTATCGTCCACTTCTCGGTTTGTCTCCATGTCCAGGGTTTCCTTATGTTTTGACTTATTTTGCCTTGTTGGACTTGGGGCGACTTTATTTTGATTTTGTAGACTCGAAACGCCGATGCACCTTTTGTTTCGTTCTTTGAGCCACAGGAATACACCATTTATCATCCGTATCAACGGACTGCTTCTCTTGCCTTTGTATTGACAATTGGGGCTTTTATTGACAAATTCTCAAGTCTTTAACAACGTGGTGACATGACGGCAACTTGCACCTTGATAGGATCGAAGTTCCACATCGAACGGTCATAGTATGACCATGTGACGGCTCCACCAATGAGACTTGATTTGTGCTTGCTTTTCCTTCTTCAAGCACGACTATTTCTTCATTGGCTGAGAAAATTACTTTGCTTTCATTGACAAAGCAATTCTCGATAGGTATCCCATCAAGAGCTGATGTTTGCAACAGTTTCCTTCGTGGGATTTTGCAGCATCTTTAAGGCACTTGGTTGTAGGAAGATCAATGAGTTTGATTTGAGAAACTCATCAAAGTTTGATAGGACGTCGGAATCAAGAAACCGGTACAATTTTTATTTCTTTTCCTCTAGAGTTGGTTGTCGCCTTTTAGACTATTCGGCATTTGTTCTTCCAGACATTTTTTAGTATGGAATCCCCACATTTGCATCCATGGACTTTTTGCGTTTTGTTTCCGGAGTTACTTTGGCGAATATTCTAGTCTTTTCTTTTTCACATCCCTTTTAAGGGACTTGAAAGAGAGCTTGACCTTTGTTTGCGGCGATGCTCAACTTGACTGAATTCCCTTGAAAATGTATTGAAGAGTCTATTGCCTAATTTGAATGCGCATCTCGATGGAAGAATTCTTAGATGACTTGCTTACGGATTCCATCATTTAATTTTGAAAAGTGGACTCACACTGTATCATCCAAAAGACTAAGTTCGCCTTCAGATGACTTGCTTACGGATTCCATCATTAATTTTGGAAAGTGGATTCACACTGTATCATCCAAAAGGCTAAGTTCACCTTCAAATGACTTGTCTGATATTGGTTGTGTTCTGATGGGGAATCGAACCTGGGTCTCCAACCATAGGAGCCTGGGTAAACCCCTGGTGGAGACCACTAGGGTATGGGCCTTGCCCTTACTTTGTATCTTGATTGAATAAGGTTCTTCTCTCATTTTGAATCTACCGGAGAAGTTTCATTTGGATCTACTGGGCTAGCGGCTTATGGTTATGTTACTTCTATCTTGACTGAATGGGTCCGTCTTCCCTTTTAGATCTACTGGACGCCCGTAACCTTGGCATTACGATATAAAAGTATTTTGAAAAAACTAACTACTCTTTTATATACAGATAATGTGCTCTTACATAATACATAATATATATGCAATACATTTTGCATCATTCTTTATTTATATTGAATTTTTCTTTGTTATAGATATATGCGCAATTAATGCTTTCTCACACTATCTATGTTTGGAATTTTCTCAATGATTACATAAGTAGAGACAAAACCCAAAGAAAATAATCATGGCCGCTTGTATTTTTATTTATTTATTTATTTAAGTGGCATGGGCTTGTATTGACTGAAAAAAAAAAATCAAAATTATGAAATGCATTTGCGATAATAAGGTATACACAAAGACTACATAGAAAAGGGACAGCCAATCATGAAGTAACGGCCCCGGCAGCTTCAAGAACATTCAAGTTGTCGTTATCTGCAGCAGCTCCGGATCCGAATTGCAGACAACACCCAATCAAATACCCGGGAGAAGAATCTGAAAACCGCCGCAACCGGGTTCTTGCGGGAGAGTTTGAGCCAGAGACGGCTGAATAAACTCCGGCTAGATAAAGTTGTCGGTGTAGAAGACATGGGTTGTAGATAAGCCCAAGCAGCCTGCTTCACGAGACGGTTCCGGATCGAGATTTGGGACCCGGTGGAGTCGAGGCAGTGAGCTGGAGAGTCCGGCCCGGAAGAATTATTGGGGAGGAGGTCACGTAGAGAAGTGTAGAGTGGTTCGAAATCGGTATCAGAAGATAAGAGAGTGGCGGAAGCTGATGATTGGCGGGGGAGGATTAGGTAGCTTGGGGACGGGAATATTGGTGAGGAGATTGAGTTGCTGCGGCGGCGGAGAAGAGGGTTCTGATGTGGTGGTGATACGGTGGTTGAGTGGTGGTGGTTGTCGTCCCCCATAGTTTTGGTTGTAAAAGGCGCGGAGAGAAAAGAAGAGAAAGGAAGGGAGTGTATTTCTTGTGGGGGGTGATTTTTGTTTGGGTTTTATTACGGAAAATGGTGGGATGTGGTGGCGGCTACGCGACGAACCTCGTCTCACGTGTTCTCCACTCGATCAGGGAGGCTGAGGTGTTGTGTTGTAAGTCCTATTTAGATGAATAGGACCGCCACTTTCAATAAACCGTTGTAATAACATGACATACTTTTATATCGTTATATATTACAATTTATTTTTTATAATTATTTTTATAATATTAAATATGTAACGTTTTAGAATTTGAGTCTGGGGGTGTAATTTGAGATATAATGATCTAGTAATTAGAGAGACTCTTCGTTTGACTTAAAAAGTTTATAACAATTTTCTTCCAATCTTTCAACATACGTATTCAATAACGGAGACAGAAATTTATCTTTGGATGAACTTGTAGACTATCTGTGTATGGTCGGGTTGGCTATATTAAAATAACCGACTATGTTGGACTGAAATATATAGGTTTTTTAGTGTGCAAAAATACAACCTGATGACGCTAAATGCACCTAAAAACTCCTCTATCTAGCTCCGACATTGGGCATACTTGTCGGACGGCGATTAAACATAATAGATCTAAGAACTAAATAGGTTAAATCGACATAATGAATCTACTAGCTAGACAGTCTCGTCGTCATTTTGCCTAAAATAATCAAAACAAGTTTCTCTCAATCTTTCGATGTTGGGATTGGTGTCTTCGTTAGGATTCTACCCTAGGTAAGTAGAGGTGGCTCCCACCTCCGCCTCTCATGCTAATTAGACTCGTCGTCTTCGAATAACTAGATCAATTATACCTCAACATTATAATTATATTATTTCTCTCAATCTTTTGACATGCAAAATTACAAATCATATGAAATTATGTTGTGACGCTTTAGTTATGTAACTTACATTTCTTAATCTAGCGGAAATTCAAACAAAAGGTTAGCACTAATAAACCACCAATTTGGAACTTTTAATCGAACACCTAACAAATCTCCATCTTAAGAGAAAAGTCCACTATTCAGAAAAAGATTCAAAATTCCCCTAAAAAATATAGATTCAGAATCGTAATATTGCTCGACTTCCTCCTCAAACTCTCGAAAGCCGAAACAAATTCTAGCATTGCTGGAACAACTGGAAAAAATTGTATGTGGTATTTATCTTCTAAGAAGAAACACGCTTTGTGACAATCATGTCTCTGAACTTTTCTCCTTCCCAAATAAGAAGCATTGTTGGAACAACTGAAGAAGTTGTCTCTGGAATTGATCTTCACTCTGAACTCTTCTCCTTCCCATTCAAGACAATGTTGAAGTATCCATCATAAGATTCGCATCCAAAGTTGACTCGAACAGCTAGGCTCTAATACCAATTTTTGGGGATCGAAGTCTGAATTATAACCTCTAACGACAATAACATAAAACAAAGAAAAAAGAATAACACTATGAAGAAGGCACAAAATTAACGGCAATAACATAAAACAAAGGAAAGAGGAAAAAAATAATACTGAGATGAAGGCATAAACTTAGCATGTTTCAGTCAAACTGACCTACATCCACAGACAAAAGGAAATAATATCAAAGAAGTGGAGAATACAACAAATCTTTTGATATCCAAATAACAGCCCAAATATTGTGCTAGAGACAATAAAGTTTATCATAAGCTAGCTAGTGATACATCTCAATGATGCATCTAATTAAAAATTGACTTAAGGCCTTATTTATATTATGAACTGAAATGTCAACACTAATAAGCCACCGATGTGGGACTTCTGATCCCACACCAAACTGTAAGAATACAACTAGTGTGGAGTGTATTTTGGTTGTTTCTAAATTGATTACTATTTTAAAGCTTCTTCGAAATATTTCCTCCAAAGCATGTTTTCTAATTATCCTAAGATAATCCATCAACCAAACCATATTGGGATATTAGAGTACCTAACAACAAATCTAACTTGTTGCACATTACTATGTTCAAGACTTCAAGCTTGATACCCTTACATTTTGTTCCTAAGCAACAAAGACAAGGAACATTAAGCACATTAACTACATCAAACACAGATGTATCTCAATCTTTATGGTCATGTTGCCATTGTCTAATGTAAAGATTGAGTTATTAATAAAGCTTACTGTGATGTAGTTCCAATTCAATATCTGATTCAGCTTACGGTTGATTGAGCTCAACTTTTTCACCTTAACATCTTCAATTCGGATCTATGGTGAAGATTGAGTGATTGAGCTTCTCCTTCACACATGCAATTCAGAATCTGCTTCAAAACAATTTGTGTGTTGTATATTATCAATTTGAAGCCCTTGGTTATATGTTGTAACACCATAGGATTGCAGCTTCTTCATTTCATTGTATCGTCTCATTTCTCAACTTCAACACTCATGAAACCTGATAAACATTTCCAATTAGTTACAGCTAAGATGTTCTTGGAGTTGTCGGCATTTGAATCCGACCCGAACACGCGATTTGGACGAATCGGGTCGAGCCAGAACCTACACAGATTCGTCGAGATCTTGATTAGATCAAGATTTATAGCGAAAACATGAATTTTGCGATCTAATTAACTAACGAGCGAATGATCAATTAAAAATTTTCAAAAGAAAGTTACGTGATTACCCAACCGAATCGAGATGCCGTGATCTTCCAGATTGTATCATCGATATTGTATTCGAACCTCCTCGAATATGCCTCCCGTATTCTTCTTCAAATGGCCAAGACAAGGAAGATAAATTTTCTCTCTTTTCTCTCTCTAAAGTGCGCGTAAAAATGTTTGTCTTTTTGTTCTATAAACTCTCTTTATATATAGAAAATAACCGATAATATGAGAGTTTTTCTTATACACATACAAATTTATTTTTCATTTATCCAATAAGAAAAACAAAAAATAAATAATTATAATTTCCAAATTATAATTAATTAAGAGAAAATTTCTTTTCCAAAAAATAATTTAGATGTGGCGCCATTTTATAGCGTAATGGGATAATTGAAAATGTATCTTCTATTTTACATATTATTACCGAATAAATGATAATTTGCATACTCATTAATTAAATAAAATATTTAATTTATTATCGAGGTTCCAAAATACGAGAATTCGTTCGCGTAATATGAGTCAACCCGGGGACCATAAACCTATAGCCAGTAACTCCAATAAATTGACTAAAATATTTATCTAACACAATATTTCTACTCAACTTATTAATTTCGGAATTAAGTCAGCATAAATCCGAAATTAAACTCTATCAATTATAGATATTTCTTATTCTCAATATGTCGAGTTTATTGAGTGTCCACTGATATAATCATTTCATACAGACTATCTATCCGTAATAAAGTAGGAATGTTTTTATAAACCTTAATAATCACATATTATCCTTGTTTACTATTAACCCACTAGTAATCAATTAGTTCATAACCAATACAAACTCTGGGATCGATCAGTTTCTAGGATTAACAAATAAGTGGATTGTCTTTCTACTTCTCGCATGAAGAAATGAATTCCATGTCTGTGAAACACATTCGGACCGTGTCATTTAGTAATCCTTGATAAACACATCATACCCTATCTTGAAACAAACAGGAGTGTGCAATCACTTCAGGATTAAGGTTAATCCATATATAATCATCTTGTGATTTAATAAGATTTCTCAATCACGGAATTATATGAGAAATTAATATTAAATCGGTTCATCACTATATGACTACATCATATATAAATATCCTACTTAGATAACCAATATCGACACGGTCCGGATAAGACGGTCACACAATAAAGTGTTCTGGACGCATTAATGGTGGTTTAATCAATAGAACCACATACTATGATTAATTCACCACGGACTAAAAATTCAAGTGTATCGTCATAAACTTGATCATCAAGTGTGACGCACACTAAGTTATACGGCTACATATGATACGACTTAGGGTTATCTATAGAAAATCTAGGCCCAAACACAAATAAGAGGAGATGCCTCATCCCCAAAACCTAGGTTGAAAGGTGAGGGAAGTTCATCTGTTAATATGGTGGGTGAAACGATCTCAAGTTCCCAATGTGGAATACTTTAACACGCTCAAACTCATATAAGAGGAGGGGCCTCATTGATCGCGTGTAAGTCACTAACATCTATATTGCTAGCAAGAATACTAGGTACATTGTAGTATAGTAAATGCGAGTCAAGGTCGATCCCACAGAGACAATGCAACTATAAGTATAAACGATTCTAACCTAATTAAGAAGCAACATAGAGGCGGTCATTGACCAACAATAACATAAAAGAAAACAAACATGGTATTCCTCTCCCTCTCCTCACCGATCCAATAACTTGGATTAGTTAATCGTTATGTTTACTTCCCCATATAATTTTCTTAAATTAATCGCGAGCTTTCGTTTTAATTATCATTATCAGCTACGGGTGCAATTCCTACTCCTATCTACTCCGACAATGGCAGTAGACAATCTATACGCAAACAACCCTCCTTAATTGGTCCGTAATAGCCCATACTCATAAAGAACTAGAACTGCCGATATTGAGCGCTAACTCATACCGCTAACCCGCCTGAGACAAATATCGATATTGACCAAAGACGTTCCTAGGGTCCATTCTAGACTATGTCCTAATTAACACTTCATTAACATCCTTCATGTTAATTTACGATTACAATAAGCGATTGGCGGATCTAACCTAAGATCAAGTTAATGAAACACTCGCCGATCAACGTAATGTAGTGAATCCCGTTTTAGGTTTTCTAAATTATGCCTCGGTAAAGCGGTATAGACCGCCGGGTTACGAGGGCTTTTTTCTAATTTATGGATCTACATTGTTCAATATGATTAAAATAAGTAAATTATTGGGTCTTTAAACATGCAGATTAACTAAAACACGTAAACACGAACAGATCTACCATATTGAAGACAATAAAGGAACGTTCAAAGCTTCATACCTTCAACAATGGAGATCTAGCTCGATCTACTCAAGCTAGAGATGATGGGAGAAGGGAGGAGACCAGAAATAACTCTCCAAAGCTCAAGAAAACTTTATTTCATCAAAAGTGTATAATGTAATTGATAAGATATGAGATTGTATACAATAATTTGTAAAAGCGGCCTTATATAGATACAATAGATGACTTAAGACTCTCTAAAACCCTAACCGACCTAGATAATATGACAGAATCAATTTCGTGTCGAACAAGTCGCCGGTTTACCGTGCCTAGCCTTCGGGTTACCGGGCCTACTTTTCCTCTCTTTCTTCAGCAGGCTTTTTCTTGGACTTAAATCACTTGACCCAATGTACTTCTTTCGGTTCAGATCCATTCTCCAATGCTCCAGATCTAGTACATCCTATAAAACATGCAAAACGAGACAAAACAGTACCAAATCTTTGAGAAAATAGCATAGATGCAGAATTACGATCCTGGAAACACTCACATAGCATTTAACATATATTCCATATAATAACGAGCCTATTTATCCTCTCTTGAGCAGAATTCGGGGTGAATATAGGTATAATTATTGGTACCATTTTGAGCGTTATCAACTAACCCCCACTTAGCTTTTGATCGTCCCGAGCAAAATGGTGAAAAGAAAACAACACCCCCGATCAATATACAAGTTAATTAAAAACAACTATGCCTCACAAAGTCAAGATCAAGATTATGCCACTCATATCCATCAGTAAAGCTTTAAACACTATTCACATCATGAGCCAATGTGTGTGTGCAATAACTTTCACACCCGCTTAGTAAAGCAGAAAATCTCACATTATGCCAACCTGTAGTCGAACTAACCAGTCTCGAACATGTTATTTATGAATTAATTGAGCTGGCAAGGTAGATCGAGAACCGAGCATATATTACTCTTAGGCTCGCGTTTATCAGTCTATGAAAAAGCCTTGCGTCTTACGATCCATCGACTAAGATATTGCCAAAGAGAATATACATGTATATATTTCAATGCACTTCTCTTTCTTGGTGGGTGAACTCTCATTGATTTAGCTATCCTCACGGCCCCACTCATGATAAACTACCGAATCCGAAATTCCTTTGCCCTTTCCAACTCTAGTCAAAGTAATATGCTATCGACTACACACCAAGGGAAGTGAGTTATACGTGCTTAAAATGGTGGCTCATAACTGAATATGCGCTTAATACGCCACTACTTCAGAAGGGGGCATTTTCTCTTACTCGTTCAAAGTAAAACAAAGATGAAGTCAATTAACTTGAAAAGATCAAAGATATCATTTTTTTTTTGAAATTCTGTTGAAACGAATCAAAGTCTAAGTGATGAATCGTGCATCAAAGAGAATCAAGATAATCACGCAATTCACGGAATATAATGCTAAGAAGCTAAGTGACGTTCCTCTACCCCCCACTTAATCGAAACTTTGTCCCCAATGTGTAAGATGGAAAATGAAAAATGAAAAGGAACTTAGCTTCGGTTAAGCGTGAAACCAACGAAGAATCGGATCGTCGTATAAATAATCGGGCTTAGGTAAGTAATCCGTGAAGAATCTGCGCTAAGAATCTCAAACAAACCAAGAAGAATAGTGGTGACAAGAAACTGTATAATAAAAGCGCGGCAATAAAAGAGAAAAATAATTAACTCTAAAACAATTTAAGCCGACAAAATTATGATAATGTAAAATCTGCTACATCAACTAGATAGGAAAGAAAAATAAATAATAAAAACAAGAAAATGGAAAACAACCATAAAAAAGAAAGAAAATCTAATCGTCATCAGAATAACCCTCCCAGTCATCTCTAGGATCAAAACCGGGAGGTGGACCAAAACTGGAGGCAGCTGCGGCTGAAGATGATGCTTTATGACGAGGGGCAGTCCTAGGTGGTGGGGTCGAGGCAGGTATGCCAAAGTAATCTATAATCCTATCCATCTTGCGGTGCAAACTCGCAATCTCTCGCAAGTTCTCCTCAAGCAAGGCTCTCTGAGTCCTCGGTGCTCCGTGGACCGGAGTACGCTCCCTCTCAACTCGTCCAACCCCTCTTTGTACTCTTGAAACTGACTGCGAACTGAGCATCGACTCAGGGTCTTCCCAATCATCACTGATGAGCATCTTCACCTCGTCCTCCAAAGTAAACATATCAATCATCGGCCCGTATGGTAACAGCTCACGCTCAGAAGCGGCATCAAGTTCGTGGATACGGATATGCATCAGGAGACCGATGTTGATTGGAGATCCATGCTCCAGATAAAATATTAATTCCGCCCTCTTGGTGGTGACAGAGACCGTGTGCTTGGTTGGTAGAAGGCGGGCACAAACAAATCTATTAACCATCTTCCTGTCCCAAGATAACTCATTTTCTAGGAAGATGGTGGGGGCTCCTGCATGATTGCGCTTCCATTGCACCCCAAAGTAATCAGCAATCATATCCATCCTCTCGAGATCTTCAATATTGTTCGAGGATGTGTACTCATCCGGGCCCACCAGTGGATGTCTAACCCCAAAATGGGCGTTGATCCGCTCGATAGAAAAATCAACTTTGATACTGCGAACCATAGCATATGTGGCTCCGGGGTTATGCGAAACATAAGCATAAAATTCCCTTACCACCGTGGCGTTGAACCGGGCCGGTGCCTCATCCATGTCCAAAATATCTTGTGCTTGTAGGGCTCCGGGCAAGATCGATCCGCAACCGTCCAAGTATAACCCTCGTTCTCTAGCAACTGGCCTTGCGTTCCTATGGCCTCGGAACGACTCGTAGATAGCTAAAGAATGGAACTGCTCAACCTCATCTATCAAAGGGTTGGCATCTCCATAGACTGTCTGATAACCACTGTGACGAACAGTTGAACGGCTACGCTTAGGACCCATCATGGATGATAATACAACCTAATATCAATTATTCTCAAAAATTACCCTCGGTAACTCGGCAGGTAGGTCCGGTTTACCGGCTTGAAATTTCCTGATTTCCTTTCTGGGACTGGGCTCTGATGATAAAAGATGAAGAATTTCAGCACTTAACCAGATGTGGCACTACAGATCAAAAACAGCAGGTGGTGGAAAATGGGTGTTTAGGGTTTGGAAAAATGGAGAAAAGGTTTGATTAAGGTGGAGGTTTGGTGGTGATAGTGATGGTGATGGTGGCCGAATTTTATGAAGGGAAGAAGATATGGAAGAAATTTGATGAATGAAAGAGATGATAGTGATAAGAATGATGATATTGGTGATGAAGGGGTGGTTTAAATAGGAAGAAGTGAGTGAATGTGGATGGTTATAGTGGGATTGTGGGAAGAGAAGTTATTAGGGTGAGGGATTTGAGGAGGTGATTGATGGGATTGAGGTGGAGTTATGGTGGAGTGTAGGAAAGGATGAAAATTTTGAAAAGAGAGAAAAAAAGGTGGTGTTTCTGCTGACTGACCGCATCTGGTGCAACGTGTGTCCTCCACGTATTTCTAAAAATTCAGCTTTACAACCTGACGTTCAGAAATCTGAAAAACCAACCTCGGTAACCCGGTGGTTACCCTCGAGATACCGGGGGTTCTTTTTCCTCAGATTCTTTGTCTGCCTTCTCTGCACTCTATGCTCAATCTTTTTACTTAATTCTGATCTCAAATTGACTAGACCTTCACTCTTCAATTGTTATTTCCGACTCAAAACCTAACCTAGCTACTTCATTAGAATCCGCAACGAGTAAAAAAAACCTTTTCACAACCATTCGGTTTCAAGCCTAAGGGTGCGGTAAGATGAAAAAAAGCGCGTCCCTTCATCTAGCTACTTTTATTCATTCCTAATCTACCTAAGGGTTTAAAGAAAATAGTTCTGAGTTTATAGTTGCCAGCTCGACTTTCTTCAGATCTCCGATCATTCAAGGGTTGGAGCTTTAACTCGCCAAACTTTTGCTCCAGAGGCTTGTACCCTTATAGAACCTTTTTGAGCTCTCTTCCTAGCACGCCTCTCTCTCTTAACTTGTGTGCTAGGTCTGCCTCTGCGTCAAGATTTAGACTTTGAACCCAAGGACTCCACGTTTTCCACTTTTAGCTCAACTCGTTCACTATGCAACACGGAAGGACTAACTTCCGTGAGCATCTTGTCGTGGTCCTTCTCTTCTCTTTCTCTCAGCATTAATCTCATAAATTCTTGCTCAATGGTTTCTACTACAACCTCTATATTCTTATGCTCCTCTATTTCCATAATTTCCACCTTTCCTGAAGCATACATCATCTTGCAACTTTCCGGCGGTTTTCTAGGGGTTCTAAGATCATAAAAGATACAACGTCATTATTCAACCTCAAAGTAATATCCCCATTACCAAAATCCATAACCGCCCTACTTGTCGTTAAGAAAGGTCTCCCTAACAAAACATGGGCACTTGGGTCCTCAGGTATATTTATGACCGTGAAGTCAATAGGATATATGAACCCTCTTGCCTTACTCGTACACTTCCTAAGCAGACCTGCAGGCATATCTCTAGTTCTATCAATGAAGGTCATGGTCCTGGTTTGATTCATTACGACCAGAAGCTTGATCTTTTGACAGAGAGAAAAGGGTGGAATGTTGCAACTCGAGCCAGAGTTGCAGAGACCTAATCCTACTGATATACCATTAACAGAAATCGGGAGTCTTAACGTGCCAGGCTCTCCTAACTTTACCATGGTGTTTGAGTCTGGGTAATCCTCAGGCATAGAAAACATCGTGTCATGATCCTCTTCGGATCATCAGAATCATAATCCGAAGATGATATATCAATTAACTCACAAGGGAACTCACCTGGACAATACGTGCTATACTCCTTTAAGTTCTCTTCAGGCTCTTTCTTGATTGCTTCTTTCTCATTTTCCAACCATTTCTTTATAGCTTCATAATGCTCTCTTGCTTCAGATCCAGGGTACATGGAAATCGGTGTGATGTTCAATATCGTTCTAGGCATATTGTTTGACTTGTTTGCTCTTTTTCAACTCTGATTTGATCGAATTTCTGAGGTGTTCTGATCTTCCTACGAAAAGACAAAATAAAACAAGGAAAAGGTCAGCAACTTCCGCTTCCGTTGGGTGTGATCCCAACTGTTGCGGACCTACTAACTAAAATCAACAAGGAATAACACAGAATAAGAAGAACTGTACATAAATCGATTTTTTAGGCCTCGGTAACCCGGGGGTTAGCCACGGTAAACCAAAACAAAAATTTCTTTTACAGCGCAACTTAACAAGTGCAGGGTTGATACAGAACGACTCAAGACTCAAAATAAAATAAAATAAAATAAAATAAAAACGACTTCTTAATTAGAATTAAAACGTTTATATTTATAATTGGCCATTGTCCCTGGCAACGGCGCAAAAAATCTTGATCGCGTGTAAGTCACTAACGTCAATACTATTAGCAAGAATACTAGGTACATCGTAGTATAGTAAATGCGAGTCAAGGTCGATCCCACAGAGACAATGCAACTATAAGTATAAACGATTCTAACCTAATTAAGAAGCAACATAGAGGCAGTCAATGACCAACAATAACATAAAAGAAAACAAACATGGTATTCCTCTCCCTCTCCTCACCGATCCACTAACTTGGATTAGTTAATCGTTATGTTTACTTCCCCACATAATTTCCTTAAATTAATCACGAGCTTTCGTTTTAATTATCATTATCAGCTACGGGTGCAATTCCTACTCCTATCTACTCCGACAATGGCAGTAGACAATCTATACGCAAGCTACCCTCCTTATTTGGTCCGTAATAGCCCATACGCATAAAGAACTAGAACTGCTGATATTGAGCGCTAACTCATACCGCTAACTCGCCTAGACAGCTATCGACATTGACCAGCACGTTCCTAGGGTCCATTCTAGACTATGTCCTAATTAACATTTCACTAACAGTCCTTCATGTTAATTTATGATTACAATAAACAGATTGGCCAGATCTAGCCTACTGTTAATGAAACCTGTCGGTCAACGTAGCTGTAGTGAATCCCAGTTTTAGGTTTTCTAAATTATGCCTCGGTAAAGCGGTATAGACCGCCGGGTTACCGGGGGCAGATTTTCTTAATTTCTGGATCTACATTGCTCAGAACGATTAAAATAAGTAAATTATGGGGTCTTTAAACATGCAGATTAACTAAAACACATAAACACGAACATATCTACCATATTGAAGACAATAAAGGAACGTTCAAAGCTTCATACCTTCAACAATGGAGATCTAGCTCGATCTACTCAAGCTAGAGATGATGGGAGAAGGGAGGAGACCAGAAATAACTCTCCAAAGCTCAAGAAAACTTTATTTCATCAAAAGTATATAATGTAATTGATAAGATATGAGATTGTACACAATGATCTCTTCACCTTAACATCTTCAATTCGGATCTATGGTGAAGATTGAGTGATTGAGCTTCTCCTTCACACATGCAATTCAGAATCTGCTTCAAAACAATTTGTGTGTTGTATATTATCAATTTGAAGCCCTTGGTTATATGTTGTAACACCATAGGATTGTATCTTCTTCATTTCATTGTATCATCTCATTTCTCAGCTTCAACACTCAAGAAACCTGATAAACATTTCCAATTAGTTACAGCTAAGATGTTCTTAGAGTTGTCGGCATTTGAATCGGACCCGAACACGCGATTTGGACGAATCGGGTCGAGCCAGAACCTACACAGATTCGTCGAGATCTTGATTAGATCAAGATTTATAGCGAAAACATGAATTTTGCGATTTAATTACCTAACGAACGAATGATCAATTAAAAAATTTCAAAAGAAAGTGTTGGTCCCTTTGAAAGGCTAACACAAGTTTAGAGGGGGGTGAATAAACTTGTCACCAAAAACTGGATTCAAAACAAATTAAGTTTCAGTTAAAACTTGTGCGGAGTTAAGCTAACTCAACTGAGTATAAGTCAATATTGACTTATCCTTAGTCTAGTTAACTGGCAGCGGATTGATTTAGCCTTTAAAAGATATGAATTATCAGATAACGCATTGAGTGAGTTTCTTAAGTTTGCTGCAAGTAGGAACTAGATAATTATGACTGTAATGTAGTAAGTAAATGCGTAAAGTAAGTAAACAAGAGTTATAGAGGTTTCAGGTAGTGTAATCCTGTCAGTCCTCTCTTCACCTGTGATGCGGAAGAAAATTCCACTAGAACTTCTTTGGGATGGCCCGGGTACAAAAAGTTCTAAACTGATAGTCCTTGACTAATACCTAGCTTCACTATCTAAACACTTGTAGAATGGCTGCTCTTCAACCTGCTTGAAACACTGGTCCTTGGAGGTTGAATTGCCTCTTCACCACTTTCATCACAAACACTTTGTCTTTCCGATCAACTCAACTGTCCTTCACACCTTCTTGGTGTTTCACGATCTAGAACCTTTGATAGAATCAAAGTTGAGACTTGAATCAATGACTATGATTCAATTGTGATATGAGATTTTACTCTAGATAAAGACGGTTTATGAACAGCTCTGATTTCTTCAAATGATAGATCTTGATATGCTTGAATGCTAATGAACACTTGAAGAAATTTCTTGATCTTGCAATTTAGTATTTTATGGAATTCTCTTGATTTACTTATCCCTTTGATATGAGCTTCATTGACTTGATTGATTATTAGAATTCCTCCCCCTTCTTCTTATGATAGAAGCGGTGTTTAGGGTGATTTTATGTGATTTATATCGTTGTATTTCGTAACAAATTCCTCCATATTCGTATAATTTGCATAGAAATTAAGGGTTTAATCGAATTATTGAGCAAATGAGTTTTAAAAGTATTAAAGTGCAAAATCGAGCTAATTACGTGGTTTTATTGGTGTTTTCTATCTATATGTATGATTTTACATTTTGCATGTTTTTGTCGTGTTGTAGGTACATTTGCATGGCATAGGATGAGCTAAAAAAGATATTCAATTGAAGGTTAGATAGAAGGAGAAAGATGCAAGTGAAACTTGGAATGAAGATTTAGAAAAGCCGAACGAGCGTTCAAAATTATATAGACGGGCGTCCATCGCCTCAAACGTGGAGTCCAGGATGAATAGAAAGGATAAATATGGGAATATCTTTATTTCTATTTTATTAGGGTTTAAGCTTTTCTAATAATAACCCTAAGTCGGCAAAACTACTTATAAAAGGTGGCATGCAAAGCAGAAAAACGAGAACATATACACACGGAGACGAACACTTTGCACAAGAACCGGAAGCCGACCACTCGGTCGACCAATCGCTCTGCTCGCGGTTGACCGAGCCATATTTTTATTTTTATTTTATTTTTTAGTTTATTTTCTTGTTTCCGACGATGAATAAAGGTTTGAGCAATCCGATCAAGCTCATGAAACTGTTTAAACGAACTTCGATTTCAATTCTTGGATGTTTTGTAAGTTTAATTTAAAGTTGTCTTCTTTTCTATGATTAATTGTTATCTTGCAAATTAAATCGAGAGATGTTTGCTTGTTGATGTTTACCGTATGACGAGAGTCGGTGTAAACTTGATCACCATAGGAAAGAGTAGAGCTTTAACCTATTTAACGAGAGTTGTTAGGTTAGGAGTCTAGGTTCATCATGAATCATAATTTTAGTTAATTCATTACAAGGTTATCTTAGAAAGAGATTGAGGGATATCATCATCACCGGAAAGATGATGAGATTTTGCATTCGCTTATTTGATCAAGTTGTACTTGTTCTACCTTCATGTTTTATCTTTGCAGTTAATAGAACTTAGAAATACGAGTTAAAAAAGTTCATTAGATTATCGTGAAGGAGAGTAGCAATAATTATTCCAACAAACGAGTTGAGGGATAATGTTGTTAGATTAGGGTTTTAAATCCGTATCTTTGCTTTGTAAATGCGTTAGTTAAACCGAGAGGTAAACTAATTAATGGCGTGATAAATCGAGAGAAAAGAAACGCTTCTTTAGATAAGATTTAAATCCAAGGAAACTTGTGAATGAATGTTTGTATTTCTTATTACTCTCGGTGGGGTGATGGTTGCGGGAATTGGTGGATCATTGCTCGTTCGTTATTTGTTCAAGTGTTAGTTATTATGTTTCTTTGGTTAGTAGAATAAGTTTTATTTATTTTGTTCGCAAATATCGTTTCTGGCTTTGGGTGACAATCCTCTGTCCCAGATTTATTTTATCGCTTTTAGTTTCGTTTTAGTAGTAACAATTTAGAAGAATTAATAAGATTAGATTCAACATCCCAATTCCATGTGGATCGATACCGTGCATTTACCTACTACTATGCTAGCAATTACCCGATATTCGGTCGGTTAGGAGTTAGTTTGCATGTTAGGTATAGGTTTATAAATTATTTTTTTGTTTAGTGATGCAAAATCCTCCGAACAAAATTGGCGCCGTTGCCGGGGAATTGGTGTTTTTGTTGAATCTAATTGAGTTAATTTTTCTATTTTGTTACGATTTAATTTTTTTTCTTTTCTTTCAATAAAAGTAGCGTCACACAAATTGAGAGTTTTTATTTTTGCCGTGTTTCGATGACCGTTGGGTTAAGAATGTGCAAAAAGTTTTTTACTCGATTTGTGAAACGTGAAGTGTAACCTAATCTGTGACCTAGTGTGCTCTGTGCTTAAATTTATCCGTGGCTGCTGTATGTGTGATTTGATGATCTGAATTGCCATGAGTTTAAGATGTTAGTCTAGGGTTTTCGGCTGTGCTTTACTAAGTCGCAGGTTGATGTATCGAACTTTCACACGGGCGTTCGGCTCATTGAACGCCCGTCCAGTGCAAAATTTTCAGGCAACCGCCCGTTTGGTATGTTGAACACACGTTCAGGTTCCAATTTTTATTTTTTTTTTAATTTGATTTTTAATGCTTTATGTGACATGGATATTTTCATACGAGCTTCTGTGGCTAATTATTTTTACGTAGATGTTCTGAACTTGCATGTTTATATCTTTCCATCTACTGATCCATGTTAAATAATTGATTAATTTTTATATACATGCTTCATTAATTAACATGGATGTTTTATTGTGAGCCTCTGTGGCCTTTGTATATGCGTAGATGTCCTGTTCTTTCACCGTTATGGTTTTCTTTCCATCTATTGCAATCCATGTTGAGTAATTCACCTAGCTAGACGTGATTCCAAATTTGACTTATCTTTGTTCCTTTTGTCGTCTATCTAGGGTGTTAGGGTTGTTAAAGGCACGCCTCTACACTTCACATGGCAAGCTTCGTGGCTTTGAATAATCGAATTTTGTTGCGCTTCGTGGCGTTATTGAGTAGACGTTTATATTCTTGACCGTGCTTAGATTATTAGGCGACATCTATGGAATTAGTTGGGCTAGTTTATTTTCTTTATTTTCGTTTTGCCTTTTAGTATAGTTGCATATCATTTAGTTGCATTGTATTTTATTCTGTTTTTTTTTTCTTTTTATTTTTATTTATCTTTTTAGTGCACTCTAGCCCTACTACTTTGTAGTGTCCTCTATCCTTATTTCTTTTGATAAATCTTGTAACGCGCATTTACACTTTCATTTGGAGTTTGATATTTCTGTATGCACATGTGGTCCATATTTGTTTTGTAAGCTTCGTGGCTTTATGTTTGATGCTTAGATGTCCTGTGTTTTCCTTGTGTGGTGATTTTTCCATCCGAGCAATTATTTCCCTGTGCTTATATCAAACTTTTCATAATATGATATATTTTTCCCTTGTGTTCCCGAGGTCCGTTTTGTTTTGTTTTTCAAGTGTGCATGATATTTTCGATAGCAATTGTGAGCTTTTAGATGAATTCGCCCGTTTTCCGGTGGATGGTCCACAGTCTACTGATTTCTTCACGCATTTCTGGATTTGGATCTAGACCACTTTCAGAATTGCCACCTTCGAATTACAATCAGCTAAGTACTTCATTTCTTTTTAAATTCTGCACAACCTGAGGACATGTTGTGGTTTAAGTGTGGGGGAGGGAATGATTTGATGTGTATCTATCATTTGCTTATATTATGATTCTATGCTGAAATGAGCTAAAATTTTTCAAAATTTTTGTTTTGTCCCGAGTAAGCAATGCATATTTTTGTTCGGTTTTAATATTCATTGATGCTATATACCATATGTCCAGTAAGTTAGTTGTTTCACCCGATATATATTTTTCACGAGCCATAGTGAACGATGAGCTAATTTATAAAGTTATACCCCTTTTGATTAGTGATTCTTGATTATCTTATAAGTCGTGTGTTTAGTGCTAACGTAGATATCTTGAGATTTATAATAGTTTGTGTTTAGAGCCAAAGTATGATATCCTGTGAATATCTGAGGTTTGAATGTGATAAGTAACACGTAACTTATTGTCAAATGAAAAAGTTGAGTTTATAATGAAGAATTATTGGGTGTGTCGAAAGCTGGTCGATGATTGGAGTGCGATAGGGTATACTACGTATGTCCTATACCACTATGATGACCAAAAGCTCACGACAGTCAGAAGAAGCTGCCTTATGATTTGAGTAAGGTAGGGTATATCTCGAATGTCCTATTCTGCTATGACAGGGCAAGAGCTCATTCTGATGTGTGTTTAAAAGTGAAATAGTTAAATCAACTTATATAAGAAGTGGTATGAATGAATGAAAGACTTAGTTATCGTCTATCTTATCCCCAGTATAAACTGACAGATATGCTGTAGGGATTATCCTCTGAGTATGTCAGAAAGGTCCTAAATGTATTCTATCATCTTTTTCGGGATATGTCACGTTTTGTAGGGTACATCTTATAAGTATCAGTTATCTCTAGTTTGAAGGGGGTATTAACTAGTTTGCTTGAAATTTTCAAGTTTGGACTTAGTGGAAGTTTGTTATGGCTTTGCACACACACCGGGGTGAACCTCTAAGTTATTGAATATGCGTTATATGTGCTGAGATGTCTATCTTTTTCCGAGCCTTGGTTTCGTTTTGTTTTGCTCGGGACGAGCAAAAGCTAAGTGTGGGGGAGTTGTTTAGGGTGATTTTATGTGATTTATATCGTTGTATTTCGTAACAAATTCCTCCATATTCGTATAATTTGCATAGAAATTAAGGGTTTAATCGAATTATTGAGCAAATGAGTTTTAAAAGTATTAAAGTGCAAAATCGAGCTAATTACGTGGTTTTATTGGTGTTTTCTATCTATATGTATGATTTTACATTTTGCATGTTTTTGTCGTGTTGTAGGTACATTTGCATGGCATAGGATGAGCTAAAAAAGATATTCAATTGAAGGTTAGATAGAAGGAGAAAGATGCAAGTGAAACTTGGAATGAAGATTTAGAAAAGCCGAACGAGCGTTCAAAATTATATAGGACGGGCGTCCATCGCCTCAAACGTGGAGTCCAGATGAATAGAAAGGATAAATATGGGAATATCTTTATTTCTATTTTATTAGGGTTTAAGCTTTTCTAATAATAACCCTAAGTCGGAAAAACTACTTATAAAAGGTGGCATGCAGCAGAAAACGAGAACATATACACCTGGAGACGAACACTGCACAAGAACCGAGAAGCCGACCACTCGGTCGACCGAGTGCTCCCCGCTCGGTCGACTCGAGCCAGCCATATTTATTTTTATTTTTATTTTTTTAGTTTATTTTCTTGTTTCCCGACGATGAATAAAGGTGAAAGCATCCGATCAAGCTCTGTGAAACTGTTTTTAATGACGAACTCGATTTCAATTCTTGGATGTTTTGTAAGTTTAATTTAAAGTTGTCTTCTTTTCTATGATTAATTGTTATCTTGCAAATTAAATCGAGAGATGTTTGCTTGTTGATGTTTACCGTATGACGAGAGTCGGTGTAAACTTGATCACCATAGGAAAGAGTAGAGCTTTAACCTATTTAACGAGAGTTGTTAGGTTAGGAGTCTAGGTTCATTATGAATCACAATTTTAGTTAATTCATTACAAGTTTATCTTAGAAAGAGATTGAGGGATATCATCATCACCGGAAAAGATGAGATTTTGCATTTGTTTATTTTATCAAGTTGTACTTGTTCTACCTTCATGTTTTATGCTGCAGGTTAATAGAACTTAGAAATACGAGAGTTAATAAGTTCATTAGATTATCGTGAAGGAGAGTAGCAATAATTATTCCAACAAACGAGAGTTGAGGGATAATGTTGTTAGATTAGGGTTTTTAAATCCGTATCTTTGCTTTGTAAATGCGTTAGTTAAACCGAGAGGTAAACTAATTAATGGCGTGATAAATCGAGAGAGGAAACGCTTCTTTAGATAAGATTTAAATCCAAGGAAACTTGTGAATGAATGTTTGTATTTCTTATTACTTTCGGTGGGGTGATGGTTGCGGGAATTGGTGGATCATTGCTCGTTCGTTATTTGTTCAGTGTTAGTTATTATGTTTCTTTGGTTAGTAGAATAAGTTTTATTTATTTTGTTCGCAAATATCGTTTCCTGGCTTTGGACTGACAATCCTCTATCCAGTTTATTTTATCGTTTTTAGTTTCGTTTTAGTAGTAACAATTTAGAAGAATTAATAAGATTAGATTCAACATCCCAATTCCCTGTGGATCGATACCCGTACTTACCCTACTATGCTAGCAATTACCCGATATTCGGTCGGTTAGGAGTTAGTTTGCATGTTAGGTATAGGTTTATAAATTATTTTTTTGTTTAGTGATGCAAAATCCTCCGAACAAGCGGTCTATTTATAGGGGTTTATCTAACGGTTAGATTGAATTCGAATCCTTGTAGCCGTTAGTGGTCCTGCTTTCTTGCTTGTACATTATTTGTCAGAACGGATAGATTATCCTCCAATCATGAGTCTTGTATTGTAACGGTTGAAATTCTTCTTCAGTTTAGTTAAACCTTAGTTCCAGAACTGATTTACTGAGAACAGTGTCAGTTCTCAGTTTTTAAGAGGTTTAAATGAGTTTTTACTCTTCTTCAACAACTCAGTACTCTTCCTTTCATCTGATTATTATTGATCTAACCAGAGTACACCAAAGAATTAATCAGCAAAGACATCATTGTCCTTATGTGTCTTAGCTTCCCCATACAAGATCCATAAAGTCAGTTCAAGTAATCACAATCTTGCTCAAGTCTAATTTTCTGATCTCGATGTAGTCTTCATAAATTGAGTTTGAACCCTCAGTTTTTCTATCTTCAATAACTGAGTCTGTGACCCTCTGTTCTTCATCAACTGAGTTTGAACCCTCAATTCTTCAATCTTCTAAATAAGCCAACCGAGTTTGTGTCCCTCAGCGAACTTATCTTCTTCAGTTCATATTGGTGTGCTCTGTTTTCGGTTTAACTAATTTCCACTCGTTTCTCGAGCTAGAATTATTACAGTGCTTGTCTGATTTAACTTATACAAATATCAGACTCTATTAAATCCTATACATTGATATCTAGACATCTTTTGCTTTGCACTATAACAAATAGTTATGACACTTCATCAATGGGGTCTAAAATAATGACTGAATAAATGATGAATCATCATCAAAACATAAATTTTATTTCCAACAATTTCCCCCTTTTTATTGATGTCAATACCCTCCTTAAAAACAATGCAAAAAGATAAAACATGATACAAAGATTCAACACGATGAATCGTGAAAGCCCGACAATTTATTGATATCTGAGTTACAAAGCTGGGTAATAAAATACAACAAAATAAAAAGAACTAAGAGACAGCTTCTTTTACTTAACAGTTAAACTAAATTGATTGTCATAAGCTTCAGCAATATTCCTCATAGCATCATTTGTTGTAGGGCATTCGATTCCGTGGATGCTTGCCCATATGTTCCATGATTCAGATAAATTGTGCTTGCCGAAGAATTTGCTTTTGAAAAGAATTGCGAAAGTGAAAACAGATGTCCTCAGTCATTCACTGGTGGCTGATTTTAGTAATTTTTGAACAAATTCAGGTTCAGTCTTTTCAACCTTATCTGATTCTTTGTCCAGAATACCATCCTTTTCCCATTTCTTAAGTTTGTTCCAGTAGTGCACGAGAATCTTTTGCATATGTAGGAATGTTTCTAGAGATTCTTGTCTTTATTCTCTTTCTCTGGCTGGTAGGTTTTTGAATAAGCTGTAGAGACGAGAATCCAAGCCAATTCTTTTGTCAGTTGGCTCTGAGTATTTAGCAATTAGCTCCATCTCCTTATCAGTGAATTCTCCTCTAGCTTTCTTGATTCGATACGACTTATCATCAATGTTTGCAAGGACTTGTGGCATCTCAGTTGCATGGACTTTTAAGACGTCCAAACTTTCCCCTTTATTGACATCATCTTTATCAATCAGGCTTTTGATGTAATTGTTCAGGTTCTGCTGAGTTGATGCCAAAATGGTTTGAGCTACAATTGAGTCCTTCATGCCATTTTCCATTAGAGTCATTCTATCAACCAGATTATTTAGAATCCCTTCCCATCTGTCTTGGGTTTCATCTCTTCTTGCATCATTTTCAATGGTTGTTTTTCGAAGCTCAATTAGAGTGTCTTGACAGTTACTAGTGACGATATCCATCTTCTTTTCAAGTTCACTTCTTTCATTTTTGCTAGCCTTTAAGGACTTTAGAACTTTTCCAAACAAACTGCTATCGTCCTTCGAATTACGATTTATCTCATTATGATAGAATTTAATGAGATCAACTTTGAGTTGGTATGTCTTTTGAGCTTCCAGCTTGTTGTTCATTGGCTTTGCTTCAGATTGTTGATTTAGCTTGCTTCAGAGGTGAGAGAACAACTTGCTTCAGTTTTTCTTTGTATTCTACCGATCTTCTCCTTTCTTCAGATTGTTTTCTAATTTCTTCAAGACTTGATTGATCAAAATTTCTTACAGGTGAAATTTGTACGCTGAATTCATCATCTGATCCTTCTCCAGCCATGTTTGCTACAGTTCTTGCTATTTCCAGCATAGATTTATCAGTAGGAGATTGATAACCTCCTTCTTCTTCTTGTTCATCAGATATAGTTCTAGAGATAGAACTTCCACTGCTTTCTTCAGAATTACTAGAATCATCATTAGTATTCTGCTTAGTTTCAGTCTTCTTTTCTTGTAAAGAGGCGAGAATCCCTTTCTGCAAATTGGGATCTCCCTGTGAATCATTGTCATCATCATTCTTTTTGGAACTTCCACCAGCTGTGGCTTCCTTCCAATAACTATTTCTTATTCATCGGTATTGATCACTTCTGATAGATTGGTAATGTTGTAGAGAACAAATACCCATTTTTCAGTAACTTCCATTTCTACTAGCTGACTCCTTTGATTGGCGATAGAACTGAATTTCTAGATTTGGTATTTGTGCAATCGCTCATAATCAGCTGCCATTAGTTTTCCATGATCGGGTGAGGACTTAGATTGAGTGACAATCTCCTCAGATCCTCTTGAGATCTCCTGGTCAACTTCCAGAATATCTTCAGTTCTCACAATATATTCAGTTTTCATTGGGTTGGTTTTGCTGGTTCCTCCCTCAGCAGTAACTTCGGATGACTGAAGAGACTTTTTCAAAAGTTGGAACTGAGATTATCGGCTCAGTTCCCAAATCTTTGTCACTAACAAGTTTTTCAGCAACTTGTTCTCCAGCAGGCTCAAGTTCCAATCCAGTAATTGGAACTTCTTTCATCGTGGATACAGGGAGTTCTTCTTCATTGACCAGCTCGTCCAAGTGGATGACTTTAGTCGATCTTGATTCTACTTCAGCTTCTTTATCTTGGTGAGAGAAGCTGAAAATTCTTTGACTGATTCCTCAAATTCTAATCTGGAGGCAGATTTTTGAGGTGTGGATCTAGATTTTGAAAGTAACAAAAGCATGTCCAAAGTTGCTTTGTCAATTAATCTTTCGTCACTGTCAGATCCTTCATCGTCGTGTTCAACTCTCAGGGTCTATTCCCTCTGAGTGTCAGCTTCCTTCTGTAAATCAGCTTCAACATTCTTTTCTCTGTTGACAACTTCATTTTCCTTTGTCATTTCAATTTCTTATGGATGTGTAACTAGTTCTTGAATTGGTAAAACTTTAGTTACAGATGCTGAAACAGATTCGGTGAGAGTAACTTCAGTTCTGACTTTTTGTGATGATCCTTCAACAACTGAAGTGGTGACTTTTGTTGGTGACACTTCTACTGACTTCTCAGTAACAAGATCAGATTTGTCTTTTTCTGAATCTTCTAACTTTTTCCTCCTTTTCCTTAATTCTTCAACTTGTTCCAAGGCTTCATCTCTAGTTACAACTTTCTTCGACTTCCTGCTTTTCTTATTTTTAGGTTCACTCACAGGACCTTTAGCTTTTCTTTTTCCAGATCTTTCTTCTTTAACAGCAATCTTCCCATCAGCAACCGATGTTTCTTTTCTCTTTGCAAATCCCAAGTGATCGAGAATTCTTCGGACCACCAATGCAAGAGTCTTCTTGTGATAGAATTGACCTTTCTTGACATCGGTCTTCCTTTAGGGTGTGTCAATTGATTGTGCCACTAATTGATCAAAAATATATCTTTGCCAATTGAAACTTTCTCCAAACCAAATCACATATAATAAATCCAATTTTGCTCCAGAGAGATTGCTAAAGTTTCCTGCATTTCCAATTATGCAATTTGCTAACATCTTGGTGAGAAAATTGAATTCTGGTTTGAGTAAGCTTGTGCTCCTAGTCTGTGAAACTGTGGAGTCTGCATCAATTGATATATCTTTCCATAATTTATCCTTCTGTTATTTAGTTAATTTGATGGCTGTCGTTCCTCCAGATTTGTCGAACCCAAAAATCTCTGCAATTAGGTCTTCAGTAACTTTGATCTGTTTACCATTGATAGATGTGGTAAAAGTGTGTGTGCCCTCTCCTTCTAGAGCTGTACTTCCAAATTCATAGAAGTCACCAATGCTTTCCAGACAAACACTCTTCAGATTGATGTTGAATACAGCATCCAAACCTTTGATTTGCTGTATTTTTGTTGCAATTACTTTGGCTAGAGTTTGATTAGTAAACTTGGCAATAAATTGATCAAGTGAGATGATCATTCCAAGTTCAATATGAGTAGAAGTCATTGTTTTCTGGATTTGATTAAGAATTGGGAAACTTTGGGATTTAGAAAATAAAGAAACAGATTCAAAATTCGAGCGTGAGGAATTATAGAGAAAACTTCTAGGTTATTTATAAATGTCAGCAAAGGTAGTTAAGAATTGAGTGGGGCTCAAAACGTCTTGTCATAAATGTTTTGAGATTGTGAAAATGAAGATGAGTGGAAAAGATGGACGGTTGAGATTAGAAAGGATCGCGTCTTTTCCTGACATCCGTAGCTAGAAGGTAGTAAATAGAGTAGATGCTGTGTATCTCCAGCTGTACACGTTCAGTTTAGTACTTATATCAATTCAAAACTCGCCAGAATACAACTCGCTTTTGTGAATCACACCTTTCCGATTCTCGATTAGTGATTTTCTCCTGCAAAACAAAATAAGGGATTTTCGGTTCCCATATCTGTTTGGGTCCTAACTGATTAGTTTTAGATGATATAATTTTATTTTTGACTTTATACCTCTCTTGATATTTTGACTGAGTAAATTCAGTTTTCACAAACTTTTGCTGTTTTGTCCTAATGGTTTTTGGTTTGTTCAGTTTGTGGAACTGATTTGATGGTTCACTGCAGTCTTCATCAGTGGGAAACAATCTCCCTTTCCCTTTGAGTCTATTATTCCATGAATGATCTTCAATCTTAGATGGATATGATTTGAAGATTTTTCTTACCGATATCTGATTATTTTTACCTTTTTCAGCCTTCTGAGCCTTCCTGTAAAATTTGTTGGTTTGGTGCTTTTTACCAACTGATTTTTCAGTTCTGTCAGTTAGTGTATTTGGTTGTGCTGAGTTTTTGTTAGTTCTAATAATTTTCTCAGTTCTCTGAGTTCCTGACTGTTGTGCAGTCACATATTTCAATGCAACTGAACTTGGTCTGAACTTAGAATTATGCTGACTAACAAACCCTAAACCAGATCTGTCTCCAAATCATTTTCCAGGTTTGAACTGAACACTAGGAATAGGATCAACTGATGATTCTGTGATGTTTATTACTTATGTCAGTTCATCAGTTGGTCGAATTACCTTGGTTCCATTATTAGCCTTGATTAAATTGATCTCAGCATTCAATCTCGAAACTTCAGCTTTCAATAAATTTTTCTCATTTTTGACATTCTCATAATTTTTCTGAATTACCTCCAATTCCTTTATGAGTATGTTCAAGGTTTCATTGAAATCTTCATTTCTCTGATTGTTTTTGACAATGTGAGTGCTCGATGTAGATGCAATTACCTCCTGGTGTTTGATAGATAAATTCTTATTTGAGGAATCTTCATCATTTAGAACTTGTTTCCTTTTATCATGATATTTTCCTGTGCTGCTCCTAGCAGTATGATTTCCTCATCACTTTCACCTCCATAGCTCATAGGTAATATCTCAACAGTATCTTTGGCTTTTGCGATGGATGGATCTTCAATGATGGTTTCAGTCAGTTTTTCTTCTATGTAATCAGCTACTCGTAGCAACTCCTTTTTTGTTTCTTTTGAGAGATCACTTAGGGATGGAAATCCTCTGGATTCATCATCATATGTGTTAAATTCAATATCCACATCATTACTAAAAAGAGGTTCTGGATTTGTATGTGAGCTCGTAGTGCTGAATCTTTCAAAAACTTGATCCTGAAAGTCAGAAACAACATTCTACAAATAGTCAGTCAGGGGGTTATTTAGCCAGCTTCTAATTCTAGATGTATCCATTAAATTTTAATGAAATTCTTTTTCAATTGATACAGTAAGGGGTTTTCAACAACTGGTTTGTCTTTGGATCACTTCCAAAAGGAAGAACTGCTCCGATACCAATTGTTGGTCCCTTTGAAAGGCTAACACAAGTTTAGAGGCGGGGTGAATAAACTTGTCACCAAAAATTGGATTTAAAACAAATTAAGGTTCAGTTAAAACTTGTGCGGAGTTAAGCTAACTCAACTGAGTATAAGTCAATACTGACTTATCCTTAGTCTAGTTAACTGGCAGCGGATTGATTTAGCCTTTAAAAGATATGAATTATCAGATAACGCATTGAGTGAGTTTCTTAAGTTTGCTGCAAGTAAGAACTAGATAATTATGACTGTAATGTAGTAAGTAAATGCGTAAAGTAAGTAAACAAGAATTATAGAGGTTCCAGGTGGTGTAATCCTGTCAGTCCTCTCTTCCCTGTGATGCGGAGGAAAATTCCACTAGAACTTCTTTGAGATGGCCCGGGTACAAAAAGTTTTAAACTGATAGTCCTTGACTAATCCCTAGCTTCACTATCTAAACACTTGTAGAACAGGTAGAATGACTGCTCTTCAATTGTTTGAAACACTGGTCCTTGGAGGGTTGAATTGCCTCTTCACCAGCTCATCACAAACACAGTCTTTCTGACGGCACTCAACTGTCCTTCACACCTTCTTGGTGTTTCACAGTCTAGAACCTTTGATAGAATCAAAGTTGAGACTTGAATCAATGACTATGATTCAATTGTGATATGAGATTTTCCTCTAGATAAAGACGGTTTATGAACATCTCTGATTTCTTCAAATGATAGATCTTGATATGCTTGAATGCTAATGAACACTTGAAGAAATTTCTTGATCTTGCAATTTAGTATTTTATGGAATTCTCTTGATTTACTTTCCCCCTTGATATGAGCTTTATTGACTTGATTGATAATTAGAATTCCTCCCCCCTTCTTCTTATGATAGAATCGGTCTATTTATAGGGGTTTATCTAACGGTCAGATTGAATTTGAATCCTTGTAGCCGTTAGTGGTCATGCTTTCTTGCTTGTATGCGTTATTTGTCGAACGGATAGATTATCCTCCAATCATAAGCCTTGTATTGTAACGGTTGGATTCTTCTTCGATTTAGTTAAACCTTAGTTCCAAAATCGATTTATCGAGAACGATGTCGCTTCTCGCTTTCTAAGAGCTTTAATCGAAGTTTTTACTCTTCTTCAACAACTCAAGATTCTTCCTTTCATCCGATTATTATTGATCTAACCAGAGTACACCAAAGAATTAATCAAAGAAAGACATCATTGTCCTTATGTGTCTTAGCTTCCCATACAAGATCCATAAAGTCGATTCAGTCATCACAATCTTGCTCAAGTCTAACTTTCTGCCTCGACGTAGTCTTCATAAACGAGTTTGAACCTCGCGGTTCTTACGTCTTCAATAATCGAGTCTGTGACCTCGGTTCTTCATCAACCGAGTTTGAACCTCGCTTCTTCAATCTTCTAAATAAGCCAACCGAGTTTGTGTCCTCAAAGAAACTTATCTTCTTCGATTCTTATTGGTGTGCTCTGTTTTCCAGCTTTAACTAATTTCCAGTTTCCGTTATCTCGCTCGAGCTAGAAATATTACAATGGCTTGTCCGATTTAACTTATACAAATACCAGACTCTATTAAATCCTATACATTGGTATCTAGACATCTTTTTGCTTTGCACTATAACAGCTAGTTATGACACTTCATCAATGGGGTCTAAAATAATGACTGAATAAATGATGAATCATCATCAAAACATAAATTTTATTTCCAACAGAAAGTTACGTGATTACCCAACCGAATCGAGATGCCGTGATCTTCCGAATTGTATCGTCGATATTGTATTCGAACCTCCTTGAATATGCCTCCCGTTTTTCTTCTTTAAATGGCCAAGACAAGGAAGATAAATTTTCTCTCTTTTCTCTCTCTAAAGTGCGCGTAAAAATGTTTGTCTTTTTTGTTCGGAGAAATTCTCTTTATATAGAAAAATAACCGAGAATTTGAGAGCTTTTTTCTTATACACATACATATTTAATTTTTCATTTATCCAATAAAAAAAACAAAAAAATAAATAATCATATTTTCCAAATTATAATTAATTAAGAGAAAAAATAATTCCAAAAAATAATTTAGAACATGACATCTACGCATATACAAAGGCCACAGAGGCTCACATTAAAACATCCAAGTCGAATAATGAAGCATGTATATAAAAATTAGAGGATAATATATAAACGAGGTCAAATATATAAACGTCTACCAAATAATGACAGTTTACGATAAACGACAGTACTATTTATTACATGCAGTGTAGACGCGCCTTAAGACTCATCAAAGGTGATAGCATTATGGAGAACCAACAATTAGCTATACTAAACAGATATAACTCATAAGAGGCAATGGTAGCAACGGAAAACCGACAAGTGTAGGGATTTATCTAGGAAAACAAACAAGTAATAAAATTTATAAATCCGGTATTCCCCAAGTGTAGGGATCGTAGCATAGCGATTAATACCGAGTCGATCACAGGAATCGGGTATCTAGTTCATTAATTTTCCTAATATTGATACTATTATTATTAAACCTAATATAATAGAAACGAAAAGGTAAATCGACAGAGGATTGTCACCCAAAGCCGTGAAGGATAAAAGCGAAACGAAATCTAAACTATAAACTATAAAATAAACAAGAAAACAAGAAGATGATCATGGTGATTAAACAATGAACAAACAATAATCCACCGATCCTGCAACCCTTAATTTCCTCTCTAAAGTTATCTTGTGATGATTTAATTAAAGATGTGGTTCACCTATCAAAGGTATGAATTCCTACTCTCGCAAATAATTCGCCTATCAATCTCTCATCTCTCTATATATAAGATTGACGCTATCAAAACAAGGTGTAAGATCTCTCAATCTAGCAACCTAGAAATCTAACCTATCAACTCTCGTTATGTCAAGGTTAAAAATCCCATCTTTCCTATGGTGATCTAAGGTTTACACCGACTCTCGTCATACGGTAAACATCAAATAGCAATACATCTCTCGATATCGATTGCATAACACATAAGCATAGAAAAGATACAACTTTAATCAAATTCACAAAACAAATCTAGATTGAAAATAAAGAACTCATTGAAACGAATTCACATGGTTTGAACAATTGCTCACCTCCAAGCATTCAAAGATAAAACAAAGAAAGAAACGAAATAAAAAGCGGAAAAGAAACAAGAAAAATCGCAACCCAAATTTCTCCCTAAGCGGGTCAGGCCTCTCTAGGGTTTTCTCCAATGATTGTGTATCAATAGGTCTCAATAATGTATTATTAGGGTTGAAATCCACTGCCGCTATTTATAGAAAAGTAAGTCGGTTTTCAAAGATGTCGGCCGTGGGCGCCCGTCCGAATTGTGGGCGCCCGTCGTGATGCCTTGACTTGCTTGAGACGCCCGTCCACTCGGCGTCCCAAACTCTCTCAGTATCAAAAATCCTCTCTAGACGCCCGTCCAATATTGCCGACGACATACCAGTGGACGGGACTTGGACGCCGCCTCACCGGATCCAAATTCAAATCTTCAACTCTATCTCTTTTCTTAGCCAATTCCATCCTTATCTCTTTTATCATCAATAAAATCCGACTCTTATCTCTTTTGATCTTCATTTGAGCATCAAACACGCACTCTAACACATCAAAACATTGCAAAATGTAGTATCTTCCAAATCAATATAAAACCATCAATTTTACACATAAATCATACAATTTTACAACGAACCCATTGAAAACATCACTTGCTCAATATTTCAATATAAAGCTCGATTTCTATGAAAAACATCCAGATATGGGGGAAATTGATATAAAATATATCCTTATAAAACGTATAAAATCACCCTTAACATTGTGATTTAATGAGATTTCTCAATCACGGAATTATATTAGAAATGCAGATTAAATAGGTCCAGTCCTATATGACTACCTCATATATAAATGCCCCACTTAACAACCAATGTCGACGGTCCGGTTAAGACGGTCACACCATAAAGTGGATCAGGCGCATTAATGGTGGTTTAATCAATAGACCCCATACTTTGATTAACTTCACCACGGACTAACATTTCAAGTGTATCACCATAAACTTAATCATCATGTGTGACACACACTAAGTTATATGGCTACATATGATACGACTTGGGGTTTTAAAGATGTATTACTTATAAGCACGGTTTAATAAAAGATGAGAATAAATCTATCATTTATTAATTATAAAACAATTACAGAAATTGTCTTTCGGGCGCTACTTCCAACAGTTTAATCAATAGAACCACATACTTTGATTAATTCACCACGGACTAAAAATTTAAGTGTATCATCATAAACTTGATCATCGCGTGTGACACACACGAAGTTATACAGTGACATATGATACGACTTAGGGTTATCTATAGAAAATCTAGGCCCAAACCCAAATAAGAGAAGGGGCCTCATGTTTGGAAATCTACACAGGAACGCAGCGGAATTCAAAATTTATTTCATTTAACCAGGATCGACTTCGATTAAGCAACAAACATAATAAGCTAGTAGAAGGTGGTTACTTTTCTTGATCTAAAAGATCGACGCTTTGACCGTCTAAGGAGAGTAGTGATGCATGGAGCCACCCAAGCGTTCGGCCTCTACCGCTAGTCCACACGAACAACCCCTCAGAATCCCACCTTGGATTGCTGCCAGAAAAACTCGGTTGCTAGACCGACCTTTTCTCTCTCTCGAATCTCTCTCTAGAAGCTCTCTATTTTTCACAAGAAAATATTAGTCTCTTGGAATTGTGATGTACAAAAGAGCTAGCCAAGCCTCCCCTTTTATAGAGTGACCTGCGCCCCTAGTCAATCCCAATCTGATTGGGAAAAGCTTCCTATTAGATTGGAGAGAGAAAACTTTTTTCCTAGTAAAATAAGGAAAATACATTTGATTGATTTATCTCATTTAATTTAATATCTTATATTAAATATTTTCAAGATATTGTCGATATCCAATATTGAATATCTTTATCTTATTACCATAAATCTATTTTTTCATAAATCAATAAATATCCGATATTAATATATGGTAATCTTATTAATTAAATTGCACAATCCAAGTGTATCTTATACACATTAAATATGCGCCCCATGTAGCCTTTAATTGGCTTCCGAATATTCTTTAATTAATATAATACTATGATTAATTAATTTGCAAAATACATATATATATATATATATATATATATATATATATATATATATATATATATATATATATATATATATATTCGACATATACATACACATTATATGTATATTTAATTAATCAACATTATTACTATCTTGTATTATATTTATTCATAATAGATAAATACTACCATATCACTATAACACTTTATAGTGAGATAAAACTTTTCCTTATTTGGCTATCACTATAACCGCATTTTAATCCGCTAGATGTTCTTATGTGTGTGACCCGATAGGCTTCCGAATATGTTGGCCGTAGGCACAAAGTGCAATTACGAAAATGCCCTTCATACCTAACGATCACGGAATAGTATCTAGCAACACACCGTGACCCCCAATCATCGGAAGAGTCAAATGCAATGACTACTACCTTTCATGTGAAACAGTTACCGTGTAAATAGAATCCTATCGTTGTATTAATATCCATACGGTCGTACATCGAGTGTCAAACATCAACGACCGTATCTTATAATCTGGATATCATGCTCTTTCGAAGTAACTCATTTATTTCCACTTTGTAAAGATTCACTAGAGTAAGACATTCCTTATAAGAAGGTCCTTTCAGATATTCACCCCTACTAATAGAGTACGCGATTTCCGGACGAACAACATGAATCCTACGCATGCTTCAGTATCACACCCAATCACTACCGCATTACCGCCCCGTGGCTAGGGGAAACCTCAATAGTGTCAAAACATGACAATCCACACCGTGATGCCATGAAGATTCCCGTCTCAGGATAATTACACAACCGCCACATAGTGTGACACTTAATAAAGTAAGTGGGACAGTCTAACTTACTCATTCTCTAATACACGTCCACGTATAGTCCAAGTGTCTCTACACTTCGATAGACGAGATCTATCCCCATCTTCAATAAGATGGAAGACATCTAATACGTGCTAGTCTAATCGTACTATTAATGTCCCGTTTAACAACACATACGACTAGAGACATTTAAGTATCAAACCTTTTAAAGTGAGTCGAGATCTCATCAACCATAATCACTATCATGGTTTCTCTTTCACAGTTTGACACTAAGGACGTTATCATATATACAATCATAAATTGGTTCATATAAATGAACAGAATATATAATAACATTAAAGCCATTTTTCATATGTATAAACATAAAGAAATAGTAGAAATGATCAGACCCGGTCGGATCCGGTCCAACCCGATTGGGTTTAGGACACTATTTCAACACATTATCCCCAAAACCTAGGTTGTGAGGTTAGGGAAGTTCATCTCTAAATATGGTGGGTGAAACAATCTCAAGTTCCTAATGTGGAATACTTTAACACGCTCCCTCAAGTGTGGGCATATAAAGAGCCTGGGCCACATTGCACACCAGGCATATGAAGTACACTATAAGGACAAGAAAGAGCGTCAATACTTGCACAATAAAGGGGTGGCTCTGACACCATGTAGAAAATCTAGGCTCAAGCCCATATAAGAAGAGGGCATCATCCTCAAAACCTAGGTTGTGAGATGAGGAAATTCCATCTCTTAATATGGTGGGTGAAACAATCTCAAGTTTCCGATGTTGAATACATTAACATTATCAGTGGTGTACTACTTATAAGCACAAAGCAAATAATAAGATGATTAAATTTGTCATTTATTAATCAAAAAAATTACCATAAATTGTCTTACCGCCTAACAGATGTATGATGTGTTCATTTATAACAACGGTGGTCTTCTTCTATCGGATTGCATCCTTGATTTGCATATTGATGACCGGATCTTTAAGCTCAGTACATGAGCTCTTAGGTTCGGCTCATGGCCAACAACCTTCAGTAAAACATAGCTTCTATTTATCGCCAATGAGACTTACCTCAATGGTTAAGCTGAGGCCCAGTCACAGGTTTGAGTCTCACTGTGTGTATGTGTGGGTTATAGTCTTCTAAATGAGATAATTTCGATTCGTTGAAAAAAAACATAGATTCTATTTATAGGAAGAAGCTTATAGCCGTGGATGATAAATCTAAAAGGTTACCGTTTGCCAAGTTGTTGTTCATGGCCGTTGGAGACTTGAACAAGAATTCCAATCTTATTTCAATTTGGATAATAATAGGTGTGCTTCCAAAAATGTAGATAAAATTTACACCCAACATGATCATATGGTTGTGAGTATGTTTATGTTTTTTTTTTTTTTAATATTCTTCAAAAATAAAAATAAAAAATAAATAGTGAGATGATGAGAGTATAAACTATATATAAAATTTTGGAGGTACATGTATGATAATGATTATCCTTTTGGTGTAAAAAAAAGTGCTCTAAGGGGCCGGTAAAATTTGCAGCAATTTCATGTTGATGGGCTTTGCTGCAACAAATTTGCCAGCGGGTCAAACCCGGCAGCAAATATTCGAAACGCTTTTAAAGGCACCTAGGTAATTACTCAAATTAGTTCATATTTTAGAATTTGTCATAATTAGTTCATATAAAGGCACCCGCTGGCACTACTCATAATTAGTTCATACACTTGGTTGATGCTCGATAAAGATCTCCAAAGGAAGTGAGATTGAACTTGGCAACCAACCATTCATGAGTTATCAGGTGCCTGAACTTTCTGCCAAGACAAATAGCCGATTCTTGATTGTATGTTTACTATGACAGATTCATACTCTCTATCGAGGCTGTTGAAATAGTGTCTTAAACCCAATCGGGTTGGACCGGATCCAACCGGGTCGGATCATTTCTACTATTTCTTTATGTTTATACTTTATACATATATTAAATGACTTTTTGTTATTATATATTTGTTCGATTAATGAACTAATTATGACATTGTATATATGATAACGTCTCTAGTGTCAAACTATGAAAGATAAATCATAATAGGGATTATGGTTGATGAGATCTCGAGTCACTTTATTGAGTTTGATACTTAAATGTCTCTAGTCGTATGTGCTATTAAATGGGACATTAATAGTACGATTAGGCTAACACGTATTAGATGTCTTCTATCTTATTGAAGATAGGGATAGATCTCGTCTATCGAAGTGTAGAGACACTTGGATTGTACGTGGACGTGTATTAGAGAATGCGTAAGTTAGACTGACCCACTTAATTTATTAAGTGTCGCACTATGTGGCGGTTGTGTAATTATCCTGAGACCGGAGTCTTCATGACATCGCGGTGTGGATTGTCATACTTTGACACTATTGAGGTTTACCCAAGCTATGGGGCGATCATGCGATAGTGATTGAGTGTGATACTAAAACATGCGTAGGATTCATGTTGCTCGTCCGGAAATCGCATATCCTATGATCAATTAGGAATAAATATCCGGAAGGACCTTATTATAAGGAATGTCTAGCTCTCGTGATTCTTTGCAAAGTGGGAGTAAATGAGTTACTTCGAGAGGGCATGATATCCGGATTATAAGATATGGTCGTTAATGTATTGACACTCGAGATACGACCGTATGGATATTGTAACAACGATAGGATTATTTTTACACGGTAACCGTTTCACATGAATGGTAGTAGTCATTGCATTTGACTCTTCCGATGATTGGGGGTCACGATGTGTTGCTAGACTCTATTTTGTGATCGTTAGGTATGAAATGTATTTTAGTAAATGCACTTTATGTCTACGGCCAACATATTCGGAAGCCTATCGGGTCACACACATAAGAACATCTAGCCGGATTAAAATACGGTTATAGAGATAACGAAATATGGAAAGTTTATCTCGACTATAAAGTGTTATATGTGATAAATTAATATGGTGGTATTTATTTATTATGAATAAATATAAATACAAGATATTAATTGTGTTGATTATTTAAATATATATATTATATATATGTGGCCGAAAATTTGTGTGTGTAGGATACACGTGAGTTTTTGCTAATTAGTTGAGTATTAATATATATATATATGTGTGTGTGTGTGTGTGTGTGTGTGTATATGTGATATATACACATGTGTAAATTGATTTATGGTAATATAATAAAGAATATAATAAAGATATATTCAATATTAGATATTGACAATATATATCCTAGAAATATTTAATACTCCATTAGGAAGCTTTTCCCAATCAAATTGGTTTGAGATAAATCTAGAATATATATTTTCTTTATTTTATTGGAAATTGGTTTTCTTTCTCCTCTATCCATTAGGAAGCTTTTCCCAATCAAATTGGGTTGTGCATGTGGCGCCATATATCCCTATAAAAAAGGAGTTGGGCCAAACAATTTTGTATCACAGTTATAAGTTTTATTTTATACTAGAAAAAGACAACCTAGCAGCTGATTTTTTCCGGTAGCAATCCAATGGTAGATTCCGGCGGGTTGTTCGTGTGGATCAACAGGGAGGCCGAACACTTGGGCGGCTTCGTACAGAAACTACAACTGTAGATAAAGCGACGATATATTTTAGATCATTCAAGGTATATTCTACGTCTACTTATTTTATGCTTGTTGCTTAAACGAAGTCGATCCTGGTTAAAAAGGAAATAAATTTTTAATTCCGCTGCATTCCCGGGTAGATTTCCTAACAGATGCCACCTAAGGTTGCCAGGATGATCTCTGAGTTAGTGATTGAAGATTCAGGTGAGGTAAGCTTAACAGAGTATGAATTCATCATGGCCAAATAATCAACCATGGACTTAGTTCATTTGGTTGATTTGGTCAAAACATCCTTGTATGCAAGCATATAAGCCTCTCGATGATTATTGAAAAACACATCAATGTTTTTCCAAAGCTCGCATGAGTTGTTGAACATTCTACTACTTCCACCAAGGCATGTTCAATCACCGAACTAAGAAACCTCCCATTAAAAGTTGATTTGTACACATACACTCTTCATAAAATTTGGATTTGGTACAATTCCAAGCACGCTTTACTAAGGGATGAACTCATCACAAACTAAAGGGGCTATGGCCTAGTTCCTTCAAGATCACCATCAAGCCTATGTCCTTTTACAATGGGTAAAATGGTGTAGTGCCATAAAAGTAATTATTTCAATCCAATTTCATATTACACGCCTTAGAAAGCTTACATTTGAAGGGAGTTAAAACTAGATCTGAGACTGAAGGAGCTTCTGATCTCATGAATGATGGAATTTGCTCTGATGATCTGGAGGATAATGGTTGTTGATCCGTGGTTGGTAAAGGTATTTGATCCATTCTAGCTCATAATCCAAGTGACATCTAGGGAGAGATGTGACCCCATGCAGATAGTAAGTGTCATTATTGCAACACCACCTCGAGTTGAGTTGAGAGAGACAAGTGTCTCCACTAGAATAAAGACAAGCGTAAGCTATATCTTGTCACTAGGTAAGGCTCAGATATCGTGAGATTTTTGCATGGTGTAAAGTCTCACATTGGTAAAGTAAGTGAATGCTCACCCCATATAATTGTGATACATAAAGGTCTTGTCAACTCGAGTTAGCCTTTTTAGACCAAGCGATGACGGTGGTCTAAGCGGATGACCGGACCATTTATGACTCATTTAAGCGCTACCAGGCACATGTCTGGGGAATTACAAAATGGTATTGAGAGCGACTATTACATGGAACTATCGCCGCACCATAAAAGATGGTGTAAGGGCACCTTAAAAACATTGTAAGTGTCGCCTCTGGTTACCTCCGGTGGGGCGAACCGAGACAAATCCACGAGGACAAGTCTTGGCCGTCTGGCGAGGATGCGGACCCTTATAAGGGGACAATGTAAAGTCCAACATCGGTAAAAAAAAGTGAATGCTCACCCCCATATAAGTGTGAGACATAAAGGTCTTGTCGATCAACTCGGGTTAGCCATTTTAGACCTAGCGAGGACGGGCGGTCTAAGTAGTTGTCCGGACCATTTATGACTCAATTAAGCGCTACTGTGTGCAGGGCGTTACACATGGTGAGTGTATTTTGTAGTGAGGTGATGGGCGAAGCGATCGAGAACCACATAGTTTATATTCGTGATATAAACTATGTGGTTCTAATCGCCCACGCATCACTTAACAACAGATGGAGTGAGCTTGTAAGAATTTTTCCGTATATCAATCTATACTCCACCTCGTATGTATATGTTATAAAATTTATTAATCGGATAATGCTAGTACTAACGATTTGTGCCACAATGACAACACAACATATTTTTATATCATTGATTATAATGTGTATATCCACATACATCTCCTAAAAACATTTGTAACGCCCGTTCCCGACACACGAGTCCTTATCCGGAAAAGAAACGTTCGCACGTATAAAATAAAATAAATTCACTTTATATGTAAGCCTCTACTACGTCGTATCAAAAATAAAGCAAACGGAAGCAAAAGACTTGGGTAATTTTTTCAAATAACCAAGAATAGAAACTCAATACTAAAGAAGGAAATGTTACATTTATTACATTGGAAAAAGAATCAACGAAAACCAAAAGTACAACTCCAAAATATACTAAAAGAAAATTACAAAGTTTTCTACAAACTTCCAAGTCTAACAAATGATAAATAAAAACATAAATAATGAAACTCTTCAACTCCAGCGTCCTCAAACGTCGTCATCGAAGTCCTCTCTCGAACTCTGAATTTACATGTTCGTCTTCTCTCCCCCAAACACATAAATAAACATGCATTTGAGGTAAGTACATTGTACATAGTAAGAAGTAGATGCTACAATTTAATTAAGGTTTATTATCGAGTTTTAAAAAAAGTATTATCTTTACGAGACCGACTCAATGTAGGGTTCATTTCATGTCCATCGACACGTCATGACTATACGTTTCTAGCTTAGCTTATCTTGGTTACATCATTACTCAAGGACACTGTGCATGATTAGCACCGGTAGTCCGGGATCTCCCCGGTATGCATATACGTTCGATGGATTTCCTCCACTACCCTTCAGCCTTTTGAGCCAGTAGCGTTGTCCACCTTTTATGAACGTATCACATCGCCGATATGAAATAGTGCCTAACCGAGAATAAGTGACGTTTTAGCTTTTACTACACTTATGTAATTATTAATGTGCATTAACTAGCCACTTAAGTGTTTTCAGAATAAACGCACCTTATCAACTCTACTCCCCCACTTAAATAGTTAGACATCACATCCTATCAATTACACAGACATTGATGAACTCTAGTTCATCAAAGCACAAGCCCTTTCATGCCCTTCCGACGGTCCCTAACTTCAACTCCCTTTAAGAGTACGTCTGGTGCCGGAACCAAACGCATCAGAAACTCAATCGGGGCTTGTTCATGTTTAATTAGTGTTATTAGGTCAAGTTACAACGTTTAACATCTCATTAAAAGGTTTAAACATCATTTAATTAAAAGCTGGGGCAATGCGTGCGCATCCTTGTGGAATGCGTGCGCATTCCCTGCTTAAACATGATGATAACTCTCTATTCAAACAATGCATGCGTATTGTTATCAATGCGTGTGCATTACCTGACCAAAACCTAAGCTGAAAGGCACTGTCCAACCAGTGCGTGCGCATTTCTTGCAAAGTGTGCGCATTGTTCACGCTGGGGCATCCTGCACAACTCTGAACCAACAATGTGTGAGCATTCCCTTGAATGCGTACGCATTGGTCCTGCTGAACCTAGGCCATCATGTACTAGGAATGCGTGCGCATTGCTAGTCAATGCGTAAGCATTCTACGCAGAAAAACCCTAATAACCTGATTTTCATCTCTCTACTATCTCTACTCGATTCCAAACATATTGTACATGATTTATAACAGAAAAACACAACTTTCTCATATCTTAACATCCCTTAATCCAAAATCAACATCTAAATAGAACTTTGATATGAAAACGCTTCAAAACAATGCCTAACTACTCTAAACCATAATTATACTGTAGGAAGAGCTTCTTACCTTTTAGCAAGCTAATTCCAAATCCAAAACTCAGAAAAACTACAGCAACTTGCTCCTTTTTCTGCAGAAACCTATGTGATCAAACCATAATTAAATTAGATACGATCACAAGCTTCTAATCACAACAAACTACGATGTGATGAGTTTGAATCCATCAAACTCGAACAAGAACAAAACTAGGGCTTAAACATACCTTAAGAAAGCTTCAACTTTCTGATGTTGAATCGACGCTCTCTTCACGACGATCCCGTTGCTCTACTCTGATCTGAAACGATTGAAATCCGACTTAGCAGTTGAAAGAAAATCTCTCAGCCCTAATCCTTGCTTTCACACGCAGGAATAAAGATTAGAAGGTGGAAAATCTGATTCAAAAGGATAGAGAAACTGATTGGGTTTATTTTCCTTAAATAGGAAAAATCCCAATAATTAACATAAATCCTTATTTTCCTTAATTAACCTTACTAATTAGATTTTCCTTTCCTTAATCTATACATATATCTCGAAATATATATATAATATTAATGAGATACTTAAACTCCGAATAAAAGGAACCGAACCCAATATTTCGTTTTTGCAAAATGACACGTCTGCCCTTTCTCGAAAATCGAATATTACCTTCCTTCCCTCTTAAAAGGAGTTTTGTCCTCGAAACTAGAACATACCTGGTAAGTCCATAAAATCTGGAAACTCGTTGATCATATCGTCCTCGACTTCCCAACTAGCTTCATCCGGTGAATGATCGCTCCATTGCACCAAAACCAAAGGGATCATTCTTCTCTTAATCATCTTTTCTTTACGGTCCAAAATTCTGATCAGTTTCTCATCATAAACTAGATTATCTTGAAGAACTTCCGGATCAACTGTGGTTTTGAACATCCGTCCTGGTCAAACACTTCTTCAACATCGAAACATGGAACACTTTATGGACTCTTGACATTGATTCCGTTAGCTTAAGCTTATAAGCCAAAGGTCCAACTCTTTCCAGAATCTCAAAAGGTCCAACAATTCTAGGGCTTAGATTTCCCTTTTGTCCAAAGTGTTTCACTCTCTTCATCGGTGAAGCTCGTAGATAAACTCTCTCACCGACTTCAAACTCTAAAGGCCTTCTTCTAACATCTGCCCAACTTTTCTGTCTATCTTGAGCTGCCTTCAGATTCTTCTTAACCAACTGAACTCTTTCCTTAGCTTGTTCAACTAACTCCGGCCCGGTGACTTGACTTTCCCCGACTTCATCCCAAAACTGCGGTGTTCTACATCTTCTTCCGTACAAAGCTTCAAACGGTGGCATGCCTATGCTTGCGTGATAACTGTTATTGTAGGCAAACTTCGCTACAGGTAGGTAATCATCCCATGATCCGCGTACTTCCAAAACACAAGCTCTCAACATGTCTTCAAGTGTTTGGATGGTCCTCTCTCGATCGTCCATCACATGCGAGGGATGAAAGGCCGTACTCAAATCCAACCTCGTACCAAACGCTTGCTGCAAACCTTTCAAAAACCGACTAATGAACCGACTATCTCGATCCAAGACTATAGAGATAGGTACTCCGTGTAACTTCACTATATTATCCAAGTATAGTGTTGTCATCTTCTTCAAGGGCATATCAACCTTAAATGGTAAGAAATGAGTGGATTTGGTCAATCTATCCACAATCACCCAAATCGCATCATGTCCGCCCTTTGTCTTAGGTAAACCGGTGATGAAATCCATCGTGATCTTATCCCATTTCCGTTCAGGGATATCCAACGGCTTAAGCATTCCTCCTGGTCTTCTATGCTCTGCTTTAACCTTCTGGCAAGTATCACCCTCTGCTACGAACTTAGCTATTTCCAGTTTCATCGAGGGCTACCAAAACTTTTCCTTCAAGTCTCTGTATATTTTAGTAGCTCCTGGATGAACCGCAAAATCAATCCTATGTGCCTCTTCCATAACTCTTTGTCTCAAATCACTAACATTGGGCACACACAACCAATCCTGGTACCAAAGGTTCCCATTCTTATCTAACACATAACCTATTGTAGGATTTTCTCTTGCAACACGCTTCAAATCAACCAAAACTGGATCTTCATCTTGCTTCTCCCGAATATCATCCATCAACTCCGATTTTGCTAACAACGGTTCCACAAACTGCCGGTCTTCAATCTGATCAAAACTTCGGATTCTCAGCCCATCTAACCTCTCTGCCATATCTTCAACGCTTGAAACTGCAAACACCGGTTTTCTGCTCAAAGCATCTGCCACTACATTGGCTTTACCCGGATGGTATTGAATATCCAAATCATAATCCTTTACGAACTCTAACCATCTCATCTGCCTCATATTCAGATTCTCCTGAGTGAAGAAATACTTTAAACTTTTGTGGTCGGTGAAAATCCTAGCCTTAACTCCATACAAGTAGTGCCTCCATGTCTTTAAGGCAAACACTACAGCTGCCAACACTAAGTCATGTTTTGGGTAATTCTTTTCATGCACCTTCAATTGTATCGATGCATAGGCAATTACTTTTCCTCCTTACATCAACACACAACCTAAACCCTGTCCCGAATCATCCGTAAAAACGTCGTAGTTATCAAAGTTCTCCGGAAATGCCAAAACTGGGATTGTAGTCAACTTCTTCTTCAACGTTTGAAAAGCCTCTTCACACTCACTGGTCCACTCGAACTTCAAAGTCTTTTGAGTGAGCCGAGTAAGTGGTGTATCTATCCTTGAGAAGTCCTGTACAAACTTCCTATAATAGCCAGCCAAACCGAGAAAACTTCTAACCTCTGAAACTGTAGTCAGTCTGGACCACTTCTCAACTGCTTCAATCTTTGCCGGATCAACCTTGATGCCATCTCCAGAAATGACATGACCCAAGAAACTAACTTGATCCAACCAAAAGTCGCACTTGGAAAACTTAGCATACAATTGGTTCTTCCTTAAAGTATCCAACACTATCCTTAAGTGTTCTTCATGTTCCTTCTCATCCTTTGAGTATACTAGGATGTCATCTATGAATACTATCACAAACTTGTCCAAGTATGGCATGAAAACACGCTGCATTAAATCCATAAATGCAGATTGAGCATTAGTGAGTCCAAAAGGCATGACTAAGAACTCATAATGTCCATACCTCGTACGGAAAGCCGTCTTCGGTATATCTGCTACGTTGATCTTTAACTAATGATAACCCGACCTGAGATTAATCTTTGAGAACACTCTCTTGCCTTGAAATTGGTTAAACAAATCATCAATTTTTGGCAAAGGGTACATATTCTTGATGGTAAGATTGTTCAAGGTTCTGTAGTCTATGCATATCCTCATGCTACCATCTTTCTTCTTAACAAACAGAACCGGGGCTTCCCAAGGCGAAGTAATAGGCTGAATTATGTTTCTTTCAAGCATATCCTTAAGTTGAGCTTTCAACTCCTTCAATTCAGCCGGTGCCATTCTATAGGGTGCCTTAGCAACTGGTGCCGCTCCTGGTATCAACTTGATCTCGAACTCGATCTCTCTATCCGGCATGTTTCCTGGTAACTCTTCTGAAAATACTTCAGGGTATTCCTTTACTACAGGGTTTCCTCTAACTTAGGCTTCACTTGTTCCACATCCACTGCGTACAACAAGTAGCCTTCACAACCTTTCTGACAAGCTCTTATTGCTTTAACTACTGAAATGATAGGGTGACACTTCTTACTTGGCTTGTTAACATTACCTTGATAAGTCTTATCTGATTTCCCGGGTATCTTAAAGGCCACTCTCTTTTCTCTACAATCCAAGTGAACATAATTCTCGGATAGCCAATCTATTCCAAGAATTACATCGAAATCCGAAAAGTCTAAAATCAGTAAAGTCACTCTTGCAACGATACGTTCTTACTCGTACATCCACTTGAGCCATCAACTTGGCTACCTTAGTCACTTTTCCTAAAGGTGTTGTTATTTCCAAAGTGTTTCTTAAAGTTTCCATTGGTAAGTTAAGCTTCTTAGCTACCTTAGTCATTCATCATCCTTAGAATGTTCCACGCTCCCATAGAAATCTGAACTCTATTCCTCTCGACCTTGTATACCAATCCACTTGGGTGGTGCTTGCTCAAACGCCGGTCTAACGGTGGGGACTGGTGGATAAACCTGGAGGGTATCCATAAGGTATTTCTTCTTTGGAACTTGGGTTGTAGAGGTAGGGTGGAATCACTTGGGGCTCGATCGATAAGGGGTAAAACTCCGTGTTGTTGTGGTGTATCTGAGGTTGGGGAAAACCAAAGGGTGGGTAACCAAAGCCTTGCTGATGGTCAAAATGGGGTGAATGAGGTATAGTAGGTCATGGAGTGTGACCTACTGGAGGAGGGTAGAAAGTCTGCATGTCTGCCGATGATGAAACACACAGGTGGGAGGAGTGGCTTACCAGGTGGAGGATAAACACTAACGAGTGGAGGATAAACGCTGGTTGCTGGGGGAACGTAGACTGGTGGAATGTCCCCAACACAAGAACTCGGATGGGGCTTCCCCGGGTTCTCTATAAATGTAGGTGTATCTCGGTTGAGGTCGCGGTGTAGGATTCTGGTGTGGTCGTGGTGACATGCTCCACTGAGATTGTAGAGTAGGGGTCGCATTATTAGGGGGTGGAGTGGGGCCCGGATGAGGTGAAGGATTCTGCCTCACAAAACCGCCTCCTACAACTGGTGTTGGACTCTCTCGTCGTACTCCTAATGCTTATGCACCTGCTCCAGTTCTAGTGAACACCATCCTGATGATCAAAGAAAACCAGAACGTTACTAAGAGATCTAAAGAAAACATATCTTAAAAGAAAGGAAGCCTAAAAGACGCTTCTCTCTGATACCAACTATAACGCCCCGTTCCGGGACACCGAGTCCTTATCCGGAAAAAGAACGTTCGGCACGTATAAAATAAAATAAATTCACTTTATACGTAAGCCTCTACTACGTCGTATCAAAAATAAATCAAACGGAAGCAAAAGACTCGGGTAATTTTTTTCAAATAACCAAGAATAGAAACTCAATAACTAAAGAAGTAAATGTAACATTTATTACATTGGAAAAAGAATCAACGAAAACCAAAAGTACGAACTCCAAAATGTACTAAAAGAAAACTACAAAGTTTCCTACAAACTTCCAAGTCTAACAAATGATAAATAAAAACATAAATAATGAAACTCTTCAACTCCGGCGTCCTCAAACGTCGTCATCGAAGTCCTCCTCGAACTCTGAATTTACCTGTTCGTCTTCTCGCCCCCAAACACATAAATAAACATGCATTTGAGGTAAGTACAATCTACATAGTAAGAAGTAGAAGCTACAATTTAATTAAGGTTTATTATCGAGTTTTAATAAAAGGATTATCTTTACGAGACCAACTCAATGTAGGGTTCATTTCATGCCCATCGACACGTCATGAGTATACGTTTCTACCTTAGCTTATCTTGGTTACATCATTACTCAAGGACATTGTGCATGATGAAAATTCCACCACGAGATATACTTGCCAACTACGGTGATTAGCACCGGTAGTCCCGGGATCTCCCCGGTATGCATGTAGGTTCGATGGATTTCCTCCACTACCCTTCAGCCTTTTGAGCCAGTAGCGTTGTCCACCTTTTATGAACGTATCACATCGCCGATATGAAATAGTGCCTAACCGAGAATAAGTGACGTTTTAGATTTTACTACACTTATGTAATTATTAATGTGCATTAACTAGCCACTTAAGTGTTTTCAGAATAAACTCACCTTATCAACTCTACTCCCTCACTTAAACAGCTAGACATCACATCCTATCAATTACACGTACATTGATGAACTCTATTTCATCAAAGCACAAGCCCTTTCATGCCCTTCCGACGGTCCCGAACTTCAACTCCCTTTAAGAGTACGTCCGGTGCCGGAACCAAACGCATCAGAAAATCAATCAGGGCTTGTTCATGTTTAATTAGTGTTATTAGGTCAAGTTACAACGTTTAACATCTCATTAAAAGGTTTAAACATCATTTAATTAAAAACTGGGGCAATGCGTGCGCATCCTTATTGAATGCGTGCGCATTCCCTGCTTAATACATGCTGATAACTCTCTGTTCAAACAATGCGTGCCCATTGTTATCAATGCGTGCGCATTCCCTGACCAGAACCTAAGCTGAAAGGCACTGCCCAACCAATGCGTGCGCATTGTTCACGCTGGGGCATCCTGCACAACTCTGAACCAACAATACGTGCGTATTCCCTTGATTGCGTACGCATTGATCCTGCTGAAACTAACCTAGGCCATCCTGTACCAGGAATGCGTGCGCATTGGTAGCCAATGCGTACGCATTCTACGCAGAAAAACCCTATTAACCTAATTTTCATCTCTCTACGATCTCTACTCGATTCCAAACATATTGTACATGATTTATAACAGAAAAACACAACTTTCTCAGATCTTAACATCCCTTAATCCATAATCAACATCTAAATAGAACCTTGATATGAAAACGCTTCAAAACATTACCTAACTACTCTAAACCATAATTAGATTGTAGGAAGATCTTCTTACCTTTTACCAAGCTAATTCCAAATCCAAAACTCAGAAAAACTGTAGTAACTTGCTCCTTTTTCTGCAGAAACCTATGTGATCAAACCATAATTAAATTAGATACGATCACAAGCTTCTAATCACAACAAACTACGTTGTGATGAGTTTGAATCCATCAAACTCGAACAAGAACAAAACTAGGGCTTAAACATACCTTAAGAAAGCTCCAACTTTCTGATGTTGAATCGACGCTCTCTTCACGACGATCCTGTTGCTCTACTCTAATCTGAAACGATTGAAATCCGACTTAGCAGCTGAAAGAAAATCTCTCAGCCCTAATCCTTGCTCTCACACGCAGGAATAAAGATTAGGAGGTGGAAAATCTGATTCAAAATGTTAGAGAAACTGATTGGGTTTATTTTCCTTAAATAGGAAAAATCCCAATAATTAACCTAAATCCTTATTTTCCTTAATTACCCTTACTAATCAGATTTTCCTTTCCTTAATCTATACATATATCTCGAAATATATATATAAAATTAATGAGATACTTAAACTCCGAATAAAAAAAACCGAACCCAATATTTCATTTTCGTAAAATGACATGTCTGCCCTTTTCCGAAAATCGGAATATTACAACATTATCATCCAAACGCAATCCTTATAATAATTAAATACACAGAAATTCGAAAGACAAATTTACCTGCACATAATGGGTGTCAAGGTACATATAATGCAGGGTTACTCATGAATTAATTAATCCTGCTTGTGTGCACATTTTTTGAATGAATAAATAATGCATGGGTACGTATACGGCTAAAAAATTGTCAAGCACAAGGATTAGAAGTTTCGCCGCGAAGCATGCTAAGAATCTGGGCTTCCAGATCAATGTGCAAGTAATTAATATTATAAAAAATACAAAAACTCTACATAGATACTAAGTACTACTAGTCCTGAGTTGACATTTATCTTATTATACAAAACTCTACAAAATTTAATTATTCTAAATTTCATAAAGTAGACTAACTGAAATTGCATAATTACTAAACTTTTGACATAGAGGTTATCTAGCATACACCATTTTATTTTTATTTCCGGTAAGAGACATGAGAAGGAAAATAATTTTTTATTATATTGATGAAGAATATGTGATTCAAACTCCGGTTGATATGAGAAAATGCAATAACATATAATGTAGCACTTGGGATCTACTATTAGGATGTGTTTGATTTGTTTTCATAGCATACTTGGTTAAACTTAACCATAAGGGTCGTCAATTCTCATGTCTCACGGGATGAGTAGAGATATTGATCAAGTAATCTAATGCCTTAGAATAATGGGCTTGCTATTATATCAAAGACTGAAAGAATTCTTCATTTACGAGGTTCAAATATCAACACTCCAGAACTTAGGTCATATTTGTCATTTTTAAAACACTCAAACCTTGGGGATGTTTTCATAGCATAGTGGTAGTGATTATCTTTTCACTAAAACACATATACTTGTTACCAACAAAAAAAAAAGCAGCAAAAGAAAACCCACTTATATTACCCCTGTCTCAAAATATAACTCATTCTATAATTTTCACACATATTAAGAAAGTTGTTAAACATTATTAACGTATGGCTAAAATGCCTAATGCACAATTTGATTATCATAAATGCAACAATTAAAATGTGGTTGGATTAATATGAATTAGGGGTGAGATGAGGAAAAATATTAATAAATGTTATCTTGGTATTGTGAATGACTTATATTATGGGTCAAAGTGAAAAACTAGAATGAATTATATTTTGGGACGGAGGAAGTATGTATTACTATACAATTAAGATTTTCGTACAACTTAAAGTTTGATCAATGCGATAAAATATGGATGTGTAATACTTTCGAGAGATTTTATAGTGCAATGGTTGTATGAAGTTTGTACTAAGTGGCACACATTAGAGTTATTCATTTTTACTCTTTTTCGCATAATATATTTTTATAGTGTGCGAGAGGTTAAAAATAAAATGTTGTAATTATGTCACTTGACACAATTTTCCTACAACGATTATATTGTTAAATTTTGCTATACTTTAGGGTATTTTAAAGATAAAATAAAGGAGTTTTTAAGACACCAATTTTCCATTGTCTTTACATGCCTCTATTTAAAGATTGTTGTAGTGTCCCGTGTAGTTTTAGTGGGGTACCTTTAAATGTCCCAAAATAAATGATTTTGATATGGATGTCAAAAGTCTCTGCGCCTATAATTTATTAAAGAACACAATAAACTAGCAAAAATCAAAATCAATCGGATATCAACCCGAACCGAATTGAATTGCGCCGTGGTCATTGGGGTTTTAAAGTTTTTTGTACTCCACTTATATTGTAAATATGAGTGTAAATTGATGAAGCGGTTCATGAGCAGTTCAAATTTGGTTTGATTTTTTGCTTGATTAATTAGTTCGGTTCGATAAAGCTTGTTAGGAATATTTTTTTGTTTTGATGATAGTCATACTAATTGTTATAGCAAGCCTGAAATAAGTCTAAAGGAGTTAGTAATGTTTGTATAAAACTTTACTTAGAGTTTAAAATTTTGTATAAGTTCATCAGACAAGCATTGTATTAGACTGGTAGGACAACTCAGTAAAATGAAGAGCAGTGGACCAGCTAAGTGAAGACATCCAAGTACCAGCACACTAAACTGAAGACTTATGGACTGACTTATAACCAGGGAAGTCTGTGATGACCTTGGATAAGTCTAAGATATACATTACAAGAGATGGATCATAATTTGTTATTCAATATAGTGTACACTGATCTCACACAAAATAAAGATCAGTGAAGTGAAGCTCTATCAGCTGTACAAATATCTGTTAAGAAACATAAGCAGAAAGGAGGCAGCAGACTGATAGCAGCCTATAGCAGCCCAGTGACAAGCAGATAAGTAAAGTAGTCACTGGACCGGCTAAGCAACAGTCGTGTGAAGCAACAGCAAAATCAAGTATGATGTCTACACTTGATTCAGAACGTGGAAAATATGGAGATCAAGCAATTAATGCAGAATCAATCAATGGCGGATTTTATGAAGAACGTTTGAAGAAAATCCGGATCATTAAAATGAAGGAAAATGAAATCAATGATTATTCTCCGCATTAATAAATAGCCAACGGACCGAAATTCAAAATCAAGAAATCATGGCTATAAATAAAAGGCATTCACAGACAAAAATAACGAGGAACACACAATATACGATCGATCATCAAGAATTCTAAGTGCTGAAACTCTGTCAAATTTCCTAGCCTTCATCTTGATCTACATTGTTTAGTCTAGAAAGGATCAACTCAGAATCAAAGCCTCAAATCCATATCAAGTACTGAGATTGATCAAGCCTTGTGAATCCTATTCACAACTGTTTGCATCAATTGAATCAGATTGTCTGAGAAGGAATTGCAACCCAGTGTGATAGCTGCTGAAGGATTTGTTCTCAAGGAGCAGTGTGTGAAGACTGAGTCACTGAAGCTTTTGTAGCTAGGGAGTGATAGTCTTGAGATTGTGAAGCTTGTGTACCCAAGGACAATCATACTATTGTATTGGTGAAAAACAATAGTGAATTCCTTCAATCATCACAGGAGAAGAGTGGATTAAGGGGTTAGACCACCATGAACCACTATAAACCTTGTGTTATTTACTTACAGCACTTACTTTCAGTATTTACATTCAATATTTTATTTATATGTCTGTGATTGCTTATGTGGTTTGAAAATACGTTTTAGAAGAGTTTTAATATTCCATTGCACAAAGGCTTTTATTAGAAAAGTTTTATAACCCATGATGTTTAAAGTTTTAAACTCCCAATATAGTCAATCACCCCTTCCCCCCCTCCTCTGACTATATTTCACTCTCCTCTGGGACCAACAAAGCTTGAGATCGAATATGCTCGAATCAAATGCCAATAAATTACCAAACGAGTCAATCTTAAATATTTTTATGCTTGACTCGTTAGCTCGAAACATATTCAATCATCACTTAGTGAAAACTTATGTACAAAGTGGATTTATATTAAATAAATTTTATGTTTTATTGTGATTATTTGTGAGCTAATTAAATCAAAAATTTAAAATATATATTTAAGAATTGAATTGTATTTGAGAATATTAGCTTAAATGAAATCTATCATGATGATTTCAGATTTGTCGTATTTATTTCAAGTGAAAACACATTTTAACTCAAAATAAGCTTGAATAAAACTTGAATTCAACTTGAGTTGAAGGTGCTTTCGTGATCGAGCTTCAGTTCAATAATCTGTCAAGTTCAGTATCAAACTCGAGGTCGACAATTGAAATACGGTCACTCGGATTATTTACACCCTTGATCGTAAAGTAGACCCATAAGCTTGAATAATTTCCGAATCACCATTGTTCGAGCCAATTGATATGAATGTAGTCGATACATCCTTAAATGTCACGAAAATAATAATAATAATAATAATAAATTTGAAGAAATTAAGCACAAAGTTTCACGTGAAAGAATCCATAACAAAGTGAAGATGGATCAGAAGGATCTTGTGTTTATTTTACTTTTATCTTGTTGGCCACATTTCATGATATATACCGCAACAAAGTGGTTATGAACAACAATTGCACCTTATAATATAACTAGCTAGGACCACCCAATATGATTTTATTAATTTTTTTTTTTTTTTTTTTGCCTTTTATTTATTAAGGAGTGGATAGATATAATCTTTTTATTGTTAAGGCTATTAATTGAATTTTGATATGTTACATTCGAATGAGATGGAACATGCGAGCAATGATTTTTTTTTTTTTTTTTTTTTAAATTTTTTTTTTTGAGCGAACAATGATTTTAACGGAAACAAAATTTCAAAATTGAATAATGATTAACGAGCCGAGTCAAACCGAGTATCTATTGTTTAAGTTTATGTTTGTTTAAGTCACGCTTGTTTGTGTTCATTCGTTTAAAAAACGGAAACAAATTTATGTTCAAGTTTGATTCGTTAAGGTCGCGCGAAACAAATGTTTTTGTTCAAGTTTGATTCGTGTTCATTCATTTAAAAAACAGAAACAAATTTATGCTCAAGTTTGATTCGTTAAGGTCGCGCGAGCTTACCCGCGAACGTTTGTTATTAAAAGAACAAAAACATTATGTTCAAGCTCAAAACATTTATAATAAACAAAAACAACAACCAAAAAAACAAAAGTCGAGCTCGTGTTCGAGTTTGGCTTGTCGCATAATTTTTTCTTCCTAGTCGAGCTCGGCTCTAAAAGTTATATAAAATCAAATCCAAAAGAATAAATAACAAAGTACAAATCAATATTCAAACATCATATTACCAATAAAATTAAGAGAACTGTATAAGTAGTATATAAAATTACTCAAGAGTGCCCATTAGATTAATAGATGGATTATCAACTTATGTGTTAGGGTTAGTTTGTACATTGGTTCATCTGTATAAGCGAATTCGCAATATAATTGAACGTTCACGAGTAAGCTCGTGCTCGACGTTTAGGAAATAAGCTTACAATCTTGTTCAAGCCAACTAAGTTTATTAAACTAAACAAACGAACGATCACAAAAACTAATGAGTTGAACACAGTTTCTTGCATGAAGTCCAAATAGAGGGATACAAACGATATTCGCTCGGACAGTGTTCATTTAAAAATTCGCAAAATGTATTTTTAATTTTGTTTGTTTTTTTTCAAAGATCATGAGTCGTGTTCCACCTATGCGGTACATCTTGTGGCAGTTTGACTTGGCGATGACCTTTCTCTTTAAGAAATTTATACCACTTATTAACCAGAATATTTCTACCTAAAATATGTGAAATCGCAGTTTTTATTGCATTAATATTATGGTCAAAAACTGTTAGACCATCCTTTACACATAAATTAAAAATATGGCATAAACATCTAACATGAAAAAATTGACCGTTACAAAGAGGTTCTCAATATCGGGATAAGTCGGGAATAGAAGCAGTGTTGTTTGAAGCATTGTCAAACGCAATAGAAAAAACTTTACCTTTTAAATCGTATTCCTAAAAAATATCAACTAATAAATATGCAATGTTAGAAGCAGTATGAGTGTCGTTAAATAAACGAAAAGCAAGTAACCGTTTTTGGACAATCCAAGTGTTGTCAGTCCAGTGACCCGACACGCCCAAATAAAAATTTTTCGTCCTCCCATCCTCCCAATTATCGACACATATACATATTCGGAATTTATTTTTCTTCAAACTATCTATAATAATATTTTGTCGTTTAATAAATTTATTTTTGAAATCCCTAGTAATCAAGGCCATTTGAGGATACGAGTAAAAGCCGGCCGCAAAGCCCTTATGCATAAACTTTCGAAAATAGGATTCTCGGGAAGCTAAAAGGAAGACTCATCCCCGCAATAAAATCGTGGTTAGATCTCTACATTTATCACGAGTGTAAATAAAGAGTGGATTAGTGTTACCTCATTGGAGCTCGGCATGTTTAATTTGGGCTTGAGGCGCTACTGCCTTCTAATTTTTCCGGGTGTTTAGTTAAAATGTGACCCCGCATCATTCCGTAACCACCGGCATGTTTAAATTGGTATTTTTGGCCACAGAAATTGCACACACCGAAGAAATACTTTCCGGGGTTAGCTAATGCTATTTCATCGATCTGAGCAACATTTGTAAAAAATTCCGTAAAAATTCTCGATTTTAACCTTTTTTCTTGTGCATTGGATCGGGTACTTTCACCACTGTCTAAATCGACTGACTCGGGAGTAGGAGTAGGATCAGCACTAGCACCACGCCGACTCCCACCACGTCCTTGTCTAGGACGGGAAGCATTCGGAAATACATCATGATCATCATCAACGTCGTCTTCATCATTATCTTGACCTTCGTTAAGGTTGATGAAAAAATTTCCGGGTTGAGACATTATATCGTCGTAATGACTATCAAAATCATCTTGATTGTAACCTGAAGGTGTGTCAAACTGAGGAATCGAAATGTGATTACGGTGGCGAGTGCATATAATATTGGGGTCTATAGCCACCAAAGAAGATCATCCGATTCCGGCACAACCGTGTAATCACGGAAAGTAACATTTCGATTGCCTTGTGTTGATGCACCTCTTCTTGACATTGTAAAAAATCAAAATTATATATAACGGTTATAAAAAAATTAAGTAAAGTAAATTTGATTTAAATCTAAATTACATATAATGGTTATAAAAAAATTAATTTAACTAACCAATTTTACTTATAACTAAAACCGAATTGAAATAACGATTAAATCAGACCAACTTCAAATTTCGAACTAGTAAAGTAAATTTGATTATAAAATTGAATTTTTTTTTACACTTGTAAAAAAATTAGTTGAATAAAATACAAAACCAAATTTACTTATAACTAAAACCGTATTGAAGTAACGATTAAATCAGAACAACTTCAAAAATCGGTAGTAAATTTGATTGTTGTTTTTAACAACTAAACAAACTTGATAATCAAAGAAATGAGTAAAAGATGTAAGAATTGAGTTAAAGATTTAAGAATTGAGATGTAGAGATTGGTGTAAGAATTTTTGAAATGAAATGGGGTAGTATTTATAGGAAATTTTTTGAGGAGTTTGGGAGAAAAAAAAATAGCCGTTGGGCCGGTTCCGGTGCCGGCCGGTTTCAACCGGTTCCGGTCGGTCCGGTTCCAACCGGCGGTTCCGGTCCGGTTCCGGTTCCAAAAATCTCAAACCGTACCGGCGGTTCCCCAAACCGGCGGTTCCACAAACCGGCGGTTGACCAAACCGCCGGTATCGGTTTCAACCGGCGGTCCCGGTTTCATTTGGCCAGGTCTAATGGCACCCGTGCATGTAGCAATTACATATGAGGGAGGCTGATCGAGCACCCCAATCATTGCATGAAAGAAAATCAAAACCACAACAGGGTAGTAGATGAGCCGTGTGGTAATTTTTGTATATTATTGTATGATCAAAATATTACAATGGTTGGTATATATATACACCATACAAGGGTATCTAGGTAACTACACAACAAGTAATTATAATACAGTATGTAAATATTAAGTATTAACGGTATGTGTAATAATATCTTCGACACGCCCCCGCAATCCCGTGGGTATAGAGTAGACACGGAGATTGGTCTTCAGGTTGGCAAATCGCGGATTCCCCAACGGCTTGGTAAGCAAGTCTGCAAGTTGATCTTTGGAGGTGAGGAAGGAAACATTGAGTTTCTTGGCAGAGATAAGCTCACGGACATGATGAAATTCAATTTCTATGTGCTTAGTCCGCGCATGAAAAACGGGTTTGTGTGCAAGATAGGTAGCACCAATGTTGTCACACCATAAGGTGGGCATGGGAGAAGTAATAAGCATATCGGTGAGGAGACTGCGGATCCATTGTATCTCGGCGGCAGTGTTAGACAAGGTCTTGTACTCAGCTTCAGTGCTACTTTTGGAGACGGTAAGATGTTGTTTGGAACGCCAGCTAATAAGGTTATTGCCAAGAAAAATACAGTAAGCCCCAATAGATCGACGGTTATCCGGATCTGCAGCCCAGTCAGAGTCAGAGTATGCACGCAGATGCAAGGAGGATCGGCGAGAGAAGAATAGACCCTCAGAAATCGTGGCCTTGAGATATCGAAGTAAGCGCTTAACCGCTAACCAATGAGCTTCGGTTGGAGCATGCATAAATTTGCTAGCCTTATGAACCGCAAAGGCAATATCGGGACGGGTAAAACTCAAATATTGAAGGCCTCCAACTCTTGTCGATAAAAGAGCGAGGATCGAGAGAATTTTGGACCCGGATCGTGATATAGGCGAGTGGAGGCAGCCATAGGGGTCGAGCACGGTTTAGACTTGTCCATATTTGCCTTTTGGAGTAGTTGAAGGATATATTTGCGCTGTGTGAGAAACAAGCCATCCGTGGTGTGAAGTGCCTCGACACCAAGGAAGTAAGATAAATTGCCGAGATCCTTGACCGGGAAATGGGTGCCCAGAAACCGAATAACCTCTTCAATGTGAGCAGTGCTGTTGCCAGTGATGATAACATCATCCACATAAATAAGGATATATAACCGAATGGGACCGCTAGAGTAAACATACAAGGACGTATCAGCTTTGGAGCCGACAAAGCCAAACCGGGTGAGAATGTCAGTGAAACGAGAGAACCATGCTCGAGGTGCCTGTTTAAGGCCATATAGACTCCGCTTTAAGCGGCAAACATAGTCTGGATGATCGGGGTGAGCAAAACCAGGAGGTTGAGCCATATACACTGTCTCAGTGAGGTTACCATGAAGAAACGCATTTTGAATATCCACTTGCCGAAGTGACCAGCCCTGTGAAATAGCAAGAGACAGCAGAACACGTATGAATTCTGAGTTTTAACAACGAGGACTAAGCGTTTGGTGTAATCAATGCCCTCTGCTGATGAAAACCTTTGGCGACGAGGCGAGCCTTGTGGCGTTCAACATGACCATCCATGGGTGTTTGGTGCGAAACACCCATTTATTTCCAACTACATTCATATTCGGGTGATAGGGCACGAGTTCCCATGTGTTAGTCCGAAGTAGAGCATTAATTTCGTCTTGCATGGCATCACGCCAGACTTTGTGTTTGGAGGCTTCGGTGTAAGAAGTGGGGTCGGTATGTGTGTAGTGGTCGCAGAAGGGCTTTGGGAAGAGGGTATTTAATAAAATCGGGGTTTCGTTTAGGCTTGAGCGTGTTGGTGTGGGTGCAGTGGTCATAGGGTGCCGAGGAGGGTGGTGGTGGGATCGGTGAGGTGAGGAGGAGAGGTCGGTGTTTGGTGAAGCAGGTGAGGAGGCACGGGTTGTGGGAGAGTCTTCTTTGGTGGGGTCCCAGGTGGGGAGGAATGCGATGCGGGTGTGGATGTGGGAATGGTGGTTCGCGGAGCGATAGGAATGGGTGGTAAGAACGAAGGTAATAAAAGCACCGAGTTGGAGGAGAAGGGGAAGGTAAGCGCAGGTGTATAGGAAAAATCTTTTCATCGAAGATAACGTGTCGAGCAATGTGACCACGACCGGTTGATAGGTCAAGACACTTGTAACCATGGTGGGAAAGATCGTAGCCAAGGAAGATACAAGATTTGGAACGGAAATCCGTTTTGTGACGGTTGTAAGGGGCGGAGGTAGGGCCAACATGCACAACCAAAGCGCGGAGGAAGGAGTAATCGGGAAGACGGTGATAAACGAGTTCAAAGGAGATTTGTTGTGAAGGACACGAGAAGGTAAGCGGTTGATAATATAGGTGGTCAGGTGAAAGCATCTTCCCAATAAGGAAGGGGAAGATTGGAATGGGCGAGGAGGAAAGGCCAACTTCGTAATTTGACGGTGGCGGCGTTCGATGGCACCGACTTGCTCATGAGTATGTATGAGGCGGAACGGCGATGGTGAATTCGAGTTGAGTTAAGGTGCGTTCAAAATGATGATATTCCCCACCCCAATCAGTTTGGATGTTCTTAAGTTTGGTATTAAATTGCCTTTCGATAAGTGCTAGGAAGGACGGAAAAATAAGTTCAACATCGATTTTAGTTTTAGAGGTAAAGCCACAAATATTTCGTATAGTCATCAAGAAAACTAACATAATAACGATTGCCATAAATAGAGGATTGATGGGTCCCCAAACATCCGAGTAAATCAAATCCAAAGGGATTGGGAAGTAAAATCCGGCAATGCGTAAAGGTAAACGATGACTCTTAGAGAGTTGACACGGAGCACAAACCGCATCCGGTGGTTTATTTGGAATAGAAATAGATAAAGCGCCTAAGGCTGACGGAGAACCGGGTGGGAGCGATGGCCAAGACGGTGATGCCACATAGTGAGGTCTTTGGGCCAGAGTAATGGGCTTGAACGAGGATTGCGAGGCGATTGTGGAAATGGTAGAGACCGTCCACGACGAAGCCTTTAAGAAGTGTGGTGCCGAGTGATCCTTCACAAGAAAGAAAGAGGCATGAAATTCAAAATAAGCGAGTTATCGGCCTGAAGCGTTGAGCGGATAAAAGATTTTTGGTTAAATTAGGTGACACAAGGACATTAGAGAGATGATCGTGCGAGTCGAGAATAATACGTAGAGGTGCCAAAGTGAGAAATAGGCAAACTGAACCATCGCCAATGTGAACTTGCTCGGGACCGTCATAGGCTTGAGTGGACATTTAGATTACGGAAATCGTTTGTAAGGTGATGGGTGGCACCCGTGTCGGGAAGCCATTCGACATTGGGGTGGTAAGCGGGGTGAGTTCGCATAAGCTTGGGGGCGTGGGTTACGTGGTGGTGGTGGGTTGGTGCCGGGTCGCCAGATTGCTCGTACTGTAATAACATGCATGGGCGGTGTGCCTACTTTTGCACAAAATTTGACAAGTAGTGGAAGTAGAATCGTTACGATCTTGTTTGACGAGAAGTGCCACGTCCGCGACCACGACCACCACGCCCCCGATAATTAGGAGAGTGGCCGCGGCCACGGTTAGGAGTAGAGTTGTGCTGGGTATTGTTGTAGCTGCCTGGGTATGAGCTGTTGCGTGCAAAGTTGGCTTGAGGAGTATTGGTGGCCGAGACTGGTGCAAGAGGAGTCGGCTGATTGTGCTGAATGCGGCTTTCAGTGGTGAGTAGAAGCGCATATAGTTCATCAGGGGAGATTGAGTCACGTGTGGAGACCAGGGTAACCAGAGAGTCGTAATCGTGCCCAAGTCCAGCGAGGAGATAGGCCACAAAGTCGTCATCCTGCAATGGATGGCCGGCGAGGTGCAGCTCATCGGCAATTGTTTTCATTTTAAAAAGTATTCAGTACAGCAGTGAGTTCGTTCTTCCTGGTGGATGCAAGTTCGGTTCGCAATTGAACCGATTTGGCATGACTTTGAGAGCGAAAAGAGGTGCAGTGCGATCCATATGGCGGTGAGGTGGTGGCGGTGTATACAGAAGCGACACCTCGTCGAGAGAGAGATGAGGTGATAGTCGGCGAAATCATCGATCGGTTTTGGTCCATGCGGCCGATTCGTCCTCATACTCGGTGTTTTCTTCCGTTTGCCGGTAGCGGTGGTAATAGTTTTGGTCGGCGGTGGTAGTGTGCCATCAATGAAGCCAAAAACACCTTGGCCACGAAGATAGGGTAGAATCTGAGCGCGCCATAGGTTGTAATTAGTCTTGAGTCGGTTTGGTAATGTGCAAGGACGAGCGAACAAAGGTGGGGTATTTCTTTGGTTGCTCTGAGAGGATAAGCCATCGTCGGAAATGGTTGCCGGTGAAGAGATGGCGGCGGTGGTTGCGTCGAAGAAGAAGAAGAAGGATCGGCGGTTTGGTTGTTTTTTTGTTTAACACCATTTCACGATACGTCTGTGTAATTTGTGTATATTATTGTATGATCAAAATATTACAATGGTGGGTATATATATACACCATACAAGGGTATCTAGGTAACTACACAACAAGTAATTATAATACAGTATGTAAATATTAAGTATTAACGGTATGTGTAATAATATCTTCGACAAAGCCGACACATTGTCAATTCTCATTACAAAAGAGAATGATATAAATAGAAATAAATAAAATAAAAAGATCTTCGCATGTAGAATTACTCCAAGCTCATAAAGGTCCTCTGTTGGTGATCGGAGATGTTGAAAAAGAAGAAGGCAGTCTCCTTCAACAATATTGCAATATTGTTGCCTCCATAAGCCAAGACTATTGTTAGAGAATGATATAGAGCTAAGGCATCTCTTTGAATAACACTGTGACAACCTCCTAAAGGATATGTGAATGCTGCTATAATACTTCCATCACAGTTGTGAATTATGCTTCCGGCACTGTCCAAGCAGTCGGCCATGAAGGTGTAATCTCATTTCCACGTGTGTTGAGAGTCAACTAATTAAAAAGGTCAAAAGACCTTACGTTAATTATAAGACGGTGGGAATACAATTAGTTCTTGTATTTTAAATATTTACATGTTTCTTCACTCTACTCATATCCAATAATTTATAAAAAAAATATATCCCATTCATGTATCCCGTATCCCAGGGGTGGATTTGTTTGTGTTGGGAAAGGGTCACGTGACCTCACTGAGATCCGAAATTTTTTTAAACACTAAAACGATATAGTTTTGTTATTAAAAATATCATTTTTTAGATTTAAAAATACAGTTTTTGACTCTGGAACAAATTTATGTATAAAAATATAATTTTAGACTTAGTGACTTTGCTAAACCATGGGTTTGAGGGGGCTGGGGAGGGGGGGGGGGATTCGAAGGTACAATTGCACCATAGCTAGGACCACCAAGTCCTAACACAAGCTATTGTGGGGAAGATGAAAATTTCCTCTCAGTGATGAGATCCATAGAGAACATGCTAAGTTTTTGTTTATGTATCCATCTTTTAACCAACGCAACACTCTTTGGGTAGATAAAGATGGTCTATGGCCAGTGGCCAGCCCAAATGTACGTTTTGCATTATTGTTGATAAGAAAGCATTCCTAATTTGTGTTTAATCACGTGCAACGTGTTATGCCATCTTTTGATTTTTTTTTTTTTTTTTTGTCTGTGAAGGTTATATATGCCATATTTGATTGATGTCCAAGTATATTAATAGTATTGTATAATTTGTTTTTTTTTTAATTAGAATTTAATGCATACATGAATAAAACCATACATAAATCTTCATGTCTATACCCTCAAAAAAAATTATAAAAAATAAAAAATAAAAAATAAAAAAAAAAAAAACCTTTATGTCTAAGAGCATCGGCATCAAATAATTTAAACGAATTATTTATTGTTTTGAATACATACTTTTTTAATTTACAGAATATCTATCTAAGATAAAAATTAAAAAAAATCAAAATTTCTATTTTACATAATACGGAGATATAAAAAAATGTAATGAATCTGAATAAATGAGTTAGATGTAAAAAAAATTACATAACATGTATTTTACAGTAAAAAAAATAGAGTTTATACTGTGATGATGGCCAGAGGTGACATTGTCACGTGTCACTCAAAGACTGGCCTTGTAATAGATACATGAAAGAATATTGGGGCAAGGACCCCCATGTTAATCAAACCCTACCCCAGGTGGGAGGTCGATCTCAGTTCTGCCTAACCTGACCACCGCAGATCAGCTCGGTCATGATGGGAGGTCGGGTAACCCTGGTCGAGACGATCTGGGGAACCTGACGCAGGACGTCAGGGTTTTCCCTTATAAGGATAATTTAAGCACGTGCCTATATTATCGGATAACGATGGGATGAATCCCTGGATTATAGGACACAGATCTTATAGTTTAAATGCAGGCGTAGTTATCTCTTATCAAAGGTTGACACGTAATAATCCTTTGGGTTTAAGAGTCCAATTCTTGTCCAACAAGAAATGGGGCGAGACGCCTCATTATATAATCTACCCTAAGGAACCACGGAGACTTGATTCCAATTACACACATTGGATACATAGGCAACTTGAGAGAAACCAACTCTCAGGCTCAGTCTAAATCATATCACAATCACCATCTCCATTGTTAAAGGTTCTTGATAAGTCATTCTAGAGTATTTCAGGACCGGATTACATACTCGACGATATCCATCATCGTCAATTGGCTCTTGAAGGAGGGTCTTCTCTCAGAGATTTTATCAAGAATTAGCAGTGGCACCACCAAAAAATACAGGAAAAAAGACCCAAATGTTAGATCCGTTAGTCCAGGAGGCTGACCCTTCCGCCACCGTTTGCCGGACAAGCAGCGAAGAAGGAGACGGATCCTCGTGCATTACAAGCCAACACCAAACTCATCAAGGGAAGTCTTTGGCCGATCACGCTCAACAAGCCTGTTGGATGCTTTGAGAAATCTCGACATGGCGGCATTCAAAAGTGTGATGGGGCTAGCCACTGAAGGGCGCGAGAGAAGCGACCACGAGGACAACGCTCCCAAAACCAACCAGCACGCAAAGAGGATAAAGTGGATCGCCTATCTTCCACATCTAATGCCTGGAAAAAGAGGTTAATGCTCAAGCCCAAGAGGCTGCCCGAGCAGAGCTCGATGGAATTCTAGGCCAGAAATCGGACGATATGTAGTTCAAGTCGCCGTTCTCAGAACAGATCTTAAACTACCCGCATCCAGAGATGTTTAAGATCCCTAAGTTGGAGCCGTACGATGGCACAAAGGACCCCCAGGATCATTTGTTTCAATATTTGACACATATGAATCTAGATTGCGTTGCAGAGGAGATGAAGTGCAAAGCCTTCCTTGCCTTAATCACTGGCAGAGCCCGTGAGTGGTTCAGGAAATTGCCACCCCACTCAATCCCCAACTTTGATATTACGGCTGAAGTTCACCGCAGCGTTAAATCACATCCAACCCCTTTCAAAGGAGTGCCACCTACCTTCTTACTATCCGACAAAGGAATGAGGAGTCAGCATTACAATACCTGAAGAGGTTCAATGAAGAATCAAGGAAAGTCAGGAATGTAGATGAGCATCTTTTGATTACCCCATTCGTAGCAGGTCTACAAGAGGGTCGGTTATACGCCAAGTTGAACAGCAAACTTCCCCGATATATGGAAGAATGCATGGACTTCGCTTACAGGTTTTATCAGGGTGAAGAGGCTAACCGCCTAAAAGGGAAGCGAGAGGGCTCTAAGAAAGATAAATCGATGTGGATCGGCCAGAAAAATGCAAGCAAGTAAGGGACCGAGTCGCCGCACCCATATCCGACCGACTGGGAAAGAAATGAGATCTTCAGGAAAGAGACTTTATCCCTCTCAATAGGTCATACGAGTAGGTCATCTCTATAATGCAACGAAAAAGGCATTATCTGAGTCCCTCCTCCCCTGAGGGGCCCTCAAGAGAAAAGAGATCAGACCAAATACTGCAAGTATCATGAAGACATTGGTCATGATGCGGCTGTCATGGAGGGCAAGTTGGATGAGGTTATAGACCGATCACAGAATACAGAACCCAGAGGGAGAAGAGAGTTCAAGAGAGGGAACTTCGGTCAGGACCGAGGCCGACGTGATGACTACCGTCGAAGAAGGGATCGATCCCGGGTCTGATGGGCGGTCGATAACCATCCCATCAACACCATCAACATGATTTGGTGCTTTGAGCACATCTTCCCGGTCCGAGGAAAAGAACGATGAGCAGTCGACCACTCCCCCACTCCAACAAAGACAAAGGTTTTCCGGAGAGGTAATTTACGGACATCGAGACCCTTTGCCCTTAGTCACTAATAACGAAGGGCTAGTTATTGAAGTTGTAATTAACAAGTTCGGGGTGAATCGTATCTATGTCGATACGGGTAGTGTGGTCAATGTGTTGTACTATAGTGTTTTTCAATCGATGGAGATGAAGGATACCGGTGACACTGTCTCGGCTCCATTATTCGGGTTTGCTAGACCCCTAATCCATCCCATGGGCATGATTAAATTACTGACCACTTTCGGACAAGAACCTCGGGGCAGGACCTTTATGATGGATTATGTTATAGTCAAAGCGCCCTCATCCTACAATGTTATTCTGAGAAGGCATGCACTGATGGATTTATGAGCTTTCATCTCCCCAGCCCACATAAGCATGAAGTTTCCCACACTACAAGGGTCAGTGGAAATCAAGGGCGACTTGGATACAGCCAGGAGCTGTTAAACGGCCACCGTTAGCAGAAAGATGATGGTGCAACAGGTCTCTGTTGAAGAACTACTACCGGAAGAGGAAGAAAATTGGTCTTCAGAGGATAAAATCAAACCGGTGAGTTTGTGGGAAGATCATAAGGACTTAATTGTGAATGTGGGATCATGGATCCCAGAGCAGCAAAAAGAAGAACTCATTAAAGTGTTAAAAGAGTTCCGGGACGTATTCGCATGGAAAACGGAAGACATGCCAGGCCTGTCACCCGAGCTGGCCCTGCACAAACTTAACGTCGATCCCAGCAGAAAGCCAGTCCGGCAAAAGAAGAGGCAAATTGCCAAGTAAAGAATGGAGGCCATTCATAAGGAGGTTGAAAAACTCCTCCAGACAAATATCATACGGGAAGTGGTTTATCCGATCTGGCTAGCCAACCCCGTATTGGTGAAGAAGCCAGATGGAAGTTGGCGAATGTGTGGACTTCACAGACCTGAATAGAGCTTGTCCTAAGGACTGCTACCCGCTCCTTAAGATTGACAGGTTAGTTGATTCAACCGTGGGCTTTGAAATATTTGCATTTTTAGACGCGTACAAGGGATACCACCAAATAGCCATGGACCCGGAAGATGCAGAAAAGACTGCATTCATTACCGAGCTAGGTACTTTATGCTATGTCACCATGCCGTTCGAGGCTCAAGAATGTCGGAGCCACTTATCAAGGAGCAGTGAATAAGATTTTTGAAAAACAGATTGGAAGATGTATTGAGGTCTATGTGGATGACCTCTTGATTAAGAGTAGGTCCCTTGATCAATACATTATAGACATCAGAGAAGTTTTCAGCGTGCTCAGACAGACTCAAACGAAGCTCAACCCTAAAAAGTGTACTTTTGCGGTCAGGTTGGGTAAGTTCCTGAGGTACATGATCTCCAAGGAAGGCATCAAAGCAAACCCCGACAAGATCATGGCACTAAGGTCAATGCCACCTCCAAGGAACATCAAAGAAGTGCAAAGACTGACAGAGCGTATGGCTGCCCTGAATAGGTTCCTGTCCAGATTGGCACAGCGTGCCTTACCATTCTTCAAGGTCCTCAGGAAAACAATTCCTTTCCAGTGGAATGAGGACAGCCAAAAAGTGTTCGAGGATCTTAAGGCTTATTTTGCCGAGTTGCCGACACTGACATCTCCTCAGGAAGGAGAAACTTTGTTAATATACTTAGCAGTTGTTGAAGAAGCAGTCAGCGTGGTCTTTATCAGAGAAGAGGACACCGTACAGAGACCCGTGTTCTATGTAAGCAGGGCTCTACATGGACCAGAAGTCAGATATACTAAGGACGAAAAACTAGCTCTAGCTCTGGTACATGCTTCAAGAAAGTTGAGGCCATATTTTCAAGCACACCCGATAACTGTGGTAACAGATTAGCCTCTACGACAGATATTAGCTCGAACTGATACCTCTAGGAGGCTAGCCAGGTAGGTCATAGAGCTTACAGAGTATGACCTGGACTTCCAACCCCGAACTGCTATAAAGGCTCAAGCTTTAGCTGACTTCTTGGCTGAAGGAATTTCTATCGAAATTGAGAAAGATCCACCAATAGAACAGGTTGAGTCATGGACCCTGTATGTGGACGGGGCCACAGGAAAAGAAGGAGTAGGGGCAGGCCTCTTGCTCATAAGTCCAAAAGGAGAAGAATTCCCTTATGCCTTGCGTTTTCAATTCAAGGCCACAAATAATGAAGCAGAGTATGAAGCTCTGATCACCGGGCTCCGACTAGTTAGCAAACTCGGAGCTGCCAATGTACAAGTATTCATTGACTCCCAACTAGTGGTCAACCATGTCAATGGGGAGTATGAGGGAAAGGAAGAACCAATGAAGAAGTACTTGGCGGTAGCACAGGCGTTACTCAGGAACTTCAAGTCAGTTCAGATCGAGCAGGTCTCTCGGTCCCAGAACAAGAGAGCTAACGCCTTCTCCAAGCTGGCCTCTAACTTCTTCTCAAACAAAAGAGTTCCAGATGAAACGAGATAGCGAGCGAAGCTATGTCACAGTATTTTTACGCAATTTATTCAAGAACAACAACGAGTTTATTTATTTTATTATGTGATTACAAAACAATGAAGTGACGATTCGAGTGGTGGATTGCTACAGTTTCTTTTGGTAAATTTTATTCAATCTTTTTATCATGTTTATTATTAATTTCTTCATTAATTTCTGCACTTTTATTTTTATTATGCATAACTAAATTTTCTGATAGCTAGATTATGTGATGGATCGTGAAATTGAAGCTTAAACGATGATCTAGGAATGGGTAGAGCTTAAAAATTAAATCTTTTGGGTTGTTGTGTCCTAAAATTTGATCTTAATGCTTGAATTAAACTGATCACCTAATTCATGATTCCACACACGAACTTTATAAATGTATTTTGCGAGTGAGTGTGCGAACTAGAATTTTAGGATTGCCATGCACGAACTAGTCGAGTTTTTCGCAGTCTGTTCCTTGGTAAGGTTTTTCTTGCTAAGCCGTGAACTCGGTGGACGAGGAGCATCTCATAGTTCTTAATCATATTAGGTCAATTAAATTCCATAGAGGAGACTGTTGAACCAAATATAGGGTAACTAGGTTGTAGTATTAGCGCCTAGGGACCAGTTTAGGAGATTGCACCCACAACACATTCATTAGAAATTATTGGTTGGCTGGTAGGTTAAGGCTCGTCCCTAGTGATTCGGTAAAGGTGTTAAGAGTAGTGTTCTTGACCATAATTTAGCAATTCCTTTATTCATATAATTTAAAGTCATCATTTTTATTTTCTTAGCTATAGTTAATTACTTCCACCAATATTTGTGAGCCTGAACTAGATACAAAAGTGATTGTGGTACTTGACCAATTCCTCATGGGATACGACCTTGCTCGCCGTTGTAGTACAACCGACCCGGTACTCTGCCGATTAAAGTTGGTTTGCTATAATTTGGCCATCACTCTCCTCAGCCCTTCTATCAATGGGGGGTAGACCTGGTCGGACCTCTTCCTCGAGCACCCGGAAACCTGAAGTTCCTCGTCATGGCAGTTGATTATTTCACTAAATGGGTAGAGGCCAAGACTCTAACTACCATCACGGGCAGGGCCATTCAGAAATTTCTATGGAAAAGTGTTGTCTGCAGAGATGGAATACCAAAGATCCTGATCTTGGACAACGGAATGCAGTTTGAAGACAGGACAGTCAGAACATGGTGCGCCGAGATGGGTATTACCCAACACTTTATCTCTGTCGGCCACCCACAGGCTAATGGCCAAGTTGAACATACAAACAGACAAGTCAATGTCGGTTTGAAAAAGAGGCTGGAGGAAGAGGGAGAGAATTGAGTTGAACACTTACCCAACATACTATGGGCGTACAGGACTACGCCGAACTCAGCGACCGGCGAGACACCTTTCTCCTTGGCTTATGGATGCGAGGCAGTCATCCTGGCAGAAATTGGACTCCCTTCTCCGAGGACCAAGCTCCATGCCCAGTCAGATCAAGACAGTGAGCTCAGGCAAGCCAATGATGACTTGGAAGAAGCCAGAGAAGTGGCCTACATCCGAATGGCTAAATATAAACAGAGGATATCTCAGTATTATAACTCAAAAGTCAAGACACTCCTACATCAAAGAAGGAGATTTGGTGCATTGAAAGAATGAGGTCAGTAGGCAGGATTCTCAGGGCAAGCTTGACCCGAACTGGGAAGGCCCCTACCGGGTGGTCAAAATTCATGGAAAGGGCTCGTACCAGCTAGCCGATGCAAGAGGTAGGACCATACATCGCAGTTGGAATGCCAACAATCTCAGGAAATTGTATGTCTAGGACAGGTGCCAGACTTGCTGTCTTTACTTTTCAGTTCAGTCTTTTATTTTCAATAAATGATGTACCTAAGCATCACTGCAGACTTTAATAAAATTCTTCTTCTTTTTACGAGTATTATATTGTTAAGTTATCACCCTTATAAGGGAAAATCATTTTAACTGAGTACTGCAGGTCATACTTAGAAAGTTTGAATTTTACAAACTTCCCGAGTCTGCAGGTCAAGCCAAATTTTAACTGAGTACTGCAGGTCATACTCAGAAAGCTTGAATTCCACAAACTTCCCGAGTCTGCAAGTCAGGCCATATTTTAACTGAGTACTGCACGTCATACTCAGAAAGTTTGAATTCCACAAACTTCCCGAATCTGCACGTCAAGCCAAATTTTAACTGAGTACTGCAGGTCATACTCAGAAAGTTTGAATACCACAAACTTCCCGAGTCTGTAGGTCAGGCCAAATTTTAACTGAGTACTGCAGGTCATACTCAGAAAGTTTGAATACCACAAACTTCCCGAGTCTGCAGGTCAGGCCAAAATTTCAAATGACTGCTCAGACTAACTACAAGCAAAGACGTAGCGGTACCAAAGAACTAGTATGCCATCCATTACACTAAGCAATGTACGCCATACTGAGGGGATACACGGGATTCCAGGTAAATGTTTAATTCCCAAAATAAATTTCAAAAATGAAACATAAACAAAAGTACAGTGGCCAGAGCACCACTAACATTCAGAAAACATACAAGTTTTTAATTTTCACAAAACAAAATATGTCTTAACGATAGAAAAGCAATTAATTCTGGGCTCCAGGATTTTGCTCTGTTGAGGAAGGAGTCGGCTCAGTACCCTGAGGGGCAGGTCGGCGCTTAGCATACTTAGCCCCGATGTCTTCTCCTCCCTTAAACTCTCTCAGGCGGTCATCATAGATCTGACCCGCACCCGCCTTGTACATAGTTCGATAATGAGGGAGCTCAGGAAGAACTTACTCGGCACATTGCCCTTTCGATTCATCAACCCTAATAGTATAGCAGTGCTGCATGACTGGGTTCTAAAACCTTTAGCGCTCGAGCGAGATGGTCAAAAGACTTATATTCGTGCACAGCCTGGGTGATCCGGACAGGGATAAAGGCTTCCAGAGCATCCCTTTTCCCCCAAACTTTAACTAACGCCTGCCTCAGCTTAGAGTCTTGACCTCCTCGAGTTGCTTCTTCAGGGCCTTGATCTCCTCATCCTTGGCCTTGGAAGACTCATTGTGTCTTTCCCAGCTCGCTTTTAGCTCCTCAATGCTCTTCTTTTGAGCTTCCTTAATGGCCGACGACTCGGTGAGTCTGTGCAGAAATTCCTGACCGATTTGAGCTCCCTGAAAAGGTTAGTCGATTAGATAGTGAATAAATACCTAAAAGATCAAAACATTGAGAGATGACTTACCACCGCCGCTAAGTCCTGGTCAGATAGTTCAGCTAGATGCCCTTGACCCACGGGTGCGTCTTCCTCTGGGTCAACATCCTCGATCTCTTCAACAGGACGGGGAACCGTTTTCTTTTTCTTGGATTTACCCCATCGAGGGGTGTCCACGATCACCACTTGCTTCCTTTTTCTGAAGCCGGAACTCCTCTCCTCCTTCCTCCTCATCCTCCACCTCTATTGGAGTGATTGGAGAAGAGGAAACCAGGGCATCCTCCGGGAGCTCAGATAGGATCCTGGTCGTCTCGGAACTCAGCACATTCCCGGCAGACCGAGTACCACCCAGGTCGGTGCTCACAGTCCTCTCTGAGTCCTGTTCCAGATGGGCGTCAGCAGGAACCTCCTCTTCCTCATCAACATCGGCGACCAACTCAAAGAAAGGAAGACAACATCCCCAAAAGGAAGACATAAGAGAATTAGTACAAGTATTTCACAAACTCGACAAAGAAAAAGCACAAAGTAAAACGAAAGGTCCTACAAGTTCTATATTCCGCCTGGTCAACTCCCTATATAAGGATCGGGCCCAATCGTCGGCGAGACGGGCCAATCGATCGATTGAGAAGAAAATTTCTTCGCACCGATATAGATGTCACTTTTCTGAATGTCGTCTATCAGCTTCTTGTCAACATTTGTAGGTCGGGGATCGCTTCCCAGGTCTCCAAAATTCCATCTGCCAGGTCAGCTTCCACTTGAGGGCAAATAAAGAAAAATCGGGATTTCCATCCCTTGTAGGAAGATTCACCCTTTTCGGTTAACTGGACCTCTTTGTAAAAGTCTCCTCATCGGGGAAAGCAGTAGTACCCAGCCTGATCCAGCACTTGTTTGCATTGATAGAAAACTCAAAAGTTTGAGCGGTGAAGGGATCGCAGCGCACCGGCACCAAATAAGCGAAAACGACTATTGCCCTTATGCCGTTCGAACGATCTGGCTAGGCCCAACTGTAATGCTCTCAGGCGGCCAATATAGGTGAGCGGATGGAAACCTTAGGCCACATAGAGGTGCTCCTTGTAGACGGCACACGGCCGGCCGGCGGGCCCGATAGGCATAGACACCAGGAGAGCGGGAACTTTGGGTTTGAACAAGGATTCTCAGGATTATCTCGCTTACAAAGGGAAGCTATGTCCTTTTTGGTCAGCTTGGTATCGATACCATGACAAGCAGCTTGAGATTTCAAAGCCATGTGCGCTTTTAGGTTCAGAATGAATTTTGAGGTGCCAGAAGAACGAGGCGGACCAGTGTAAGTTAGATCGTATCGAGGGCTAGAACCAAGTGTTTGAATCCTGCGATTGATTAAGGGTTTGGGAACGAGTTTCCGGCCGTGGAAGAACGGAGTTTCTCGGGAGTAACCCTAGAATGGGAGGTTTCGTCTTAAACTCGATTCGGATTCGAATAAAGCTTGATTGAACTATCGGTGAGAATAATTGGCTCACTCATTAACCATAAAGGAAATTAAAATTGACAAAGTACAAAGAGCTTACTTGTTACGAAATGGTTTAAGGTTAGAATGGCAACCGTCCGACTTCAATCTGGACTTAAATGGAGTGTGGTAACATCTAAAAGGACGTGATAAGACTAGGAGGGTTATAACCCCCAAAAAATAGTATGGGGAAAACCGCCCCATCATTAAAGCATGTAGAGAAAGCGCTTTAGTTTTATATGCCCGTCATAGCTAACTAATAACAAAGATCACGACCACGTGGCAAGGCTTACCTCAACTCGTGGAGTAGCAAAGGCGTGTTCCGCTTAAGTCGAGTCCGCCTACCTACTGAGTGCAGTTGACTTGGGGCGGATGATGATGGCCAGAGTAGACCTCACTACGTGTCACTCAAAGAGTGGCCTTGTAATAGATACATGAAAGAATATTGGGGCCAGAGGCCCCATGTTAATCAAACCCTACCCCAGGTGGAAGGTCGATCTCAGTTCTGCCTGACCCGACCACCGCAGTAGAAGCGGCTCGGTCATGATGGGAGGTCGGGTAACCCTGGTCGAGACGATCTGAGGAACCTGACGCAGGACGTCAGGGTTTTCCCTTATGATGGTAATTTAAGCACGTGCCTATATTATCGGATAACGATGGGATGAATCCCTGGATTATAGGACACATATCTTATAGTTTAAATGCAGGCGTAATTATCTCTTATCAAAGGTTGACACGTAATAATCCTTATGGTTTAAGAGTCCAATTCTTGTCCAACAAGAAATGGGGCGAGACGCCTCATTATATAATCTACCCTAAGGAACTATGGAGACTTGATTCCAATTACACACATTGGATACGAAGGCAACTTGAGAGAAACCAACTCTCAGACTCAGTCTAAATCATATCACAATCACCATCTCCATTGTTAAAGGTTCTTGATAAATCGTTCTAGAGTATTTCAGACCCGAATTACATACTCGACGATATCCATCATCGTCATACTACAGTGTTATTCTTTTTATTAAAATCTTAATACAATTTTTAAATTATTTACGGGATCCACTGCAACATTTTTTCTTAGACTGTGTCTTTAATGTCAAATGGCCAAAACTTATAACATATAGCTAGTAAAAAAAAATCCTGATCACTCCCCTGAGCAAACATTTTTGCTTTAAACTTCAAATAACCGTTGTGGCACAAACCGTTGTATCCGTATCATTACTCATAATGAGAAACCCATAACATCATTTCAATTAAATATACAACGCATCCAACTTCTCTCCACTCATTTTTACTATGTGAGATATAATAAAAGAGTAATGATAGAGCATTAACAACAAAATTACACAAATCTCTGACGCCACAAGGAGATCGTGTTGTGGCGTCAGATTAATGTAATTTTTATTGTCTTCTATCATTCTCATAATAAAAACAGTAACATTATGTTCATAACATTCACGACAACTCGATCCCTTCACGGATTTTATGCACACCCAAGCTGCCAAGACGGAAAATGATACGTAGGCCTAGGCCACCAAGTTAAAAATCTAAGCCAAAAAATAAACTACCCAAAAAAACAAAAATTATTACTCCAATAATCGATCTAAAAAAAATTCTCATGGAGTTTAATCGATCTAGCTACAATATAAAGAAAATACTATTGACAACAATAACTGACATTTTATAACATTGATCGATTATGATATATAATAAGTTGTAAAAATGTCTTAATACAAAAACAGTCTAAAGAAATATAATTAAGAAGATGTTACAACATTAACAGTGGCTGGTTTTTCCACGTCATCATCAACATCCAATAATGAAGATACACAAGGGCTATTTGATGAACTTGAAGAAGTATATGACTCCATGGGAGAAGTAAAAGAATGAGTGGTAGAAGAAGAACATTGTATAAATTCAAGAGAATGAGATCTAAATGAATTATTATTATTATTAGAAGAAGAAGAAGAAGAATAACCAAGACCAACCAATAACTCAACAAAAGCACCAATAATATACCCATGATTGCTTTTGTTATTGACCTTTAAATAGCAACCCAAAAGCTCTTCAAGACAATCCCAATCCTTCAAATCATGAGCTTCCACCATTTCCTCCATTGATTTCTTGAAATCAACTAATGGGTCCCTAGATTCCACCGATATTGCGAAGCATTCTGTAGATTGAACCCTGTTTTTTTTATCATTTACTACTGATTCAAGAATCGAGCTTGTTTCATCTGGCTGATCAAAAAGTAGTCTTTCTGAACTTAAACCTCGTATCAATGTTTCTATGGAATCTTCTTCTTCTTCTTCTTCGTCTTCTTCTAGAAAGATTTCGGGGGCGTCGATGAATTCGTTAGGATTGGTGGGGTCATGAAATGCAGAGTTCATTGTATTGAAAATGTGTTGGGGAGCACGAAAAGAAAGGGTCTTTGGTGTAGTGGTGCAGGGGTTTGGCCATGGCCATGAGGAAGGTGTTTGTGATGATGAAGATTTAGAAGGGAAAGAAAGGTACTTTTTGTTTCCCATTTTGGTTGATTGATTTCAGAAGGAATGGAAAGTGGATTTGAATCTGAGAATCAGTTTGTTTTGGTAGTAGAAATTTGTTTATTTTGTTTGTAATGTGACCTTTTTTTTTTTTCTTTTTCTTTTTCTGAGGCAGTTTGTAATGTGACTGAACGTGAGAGAAAGACTTTGTTGCTAAGCATTTAAAGCCGGAGGGAATCTAGCTTGAAAGAAATATAAAGGTTGATTCTCAATCCAATATGGAAAATGCTATGTCCACTACACAAAAGTGTAGTGGATGATGTTAATGGATGATCACCCATGCAGATTGGAGAGAAAAATTTTTTTTTTTGGGTCCTGACTAAATGTGTGGTGTGGATGATGTTGTGGATGATGTTGTGGAGGTAGTTGTAGTGGATGTAGCACTACCGATCCAATATATTAGGTCTTAAATAGTTATCCGATTATAATTAGTGAATGATGTAAATTGTATCTCAGTTTTAATGTATTTATAGTGTTTTTCGTCTTTTTGTTGAAATGAGTATTCATACTGTTTTTAAACATTTTAGTTGAAAAGAGTCACCCGATATAAGATTTGAATCTCACGTATAAGTCCTATCATAATTATTCATGTATGCCTTAGAATCATTGATCGATGAATATTCATTAAATCAACTAATTAATATACTGTATCATTATTGATATAGGTGAGTTCGGCCATCACCATCGTATCACTTATCGAACCTCAAAAGTCGCGTTAGCAAGAATTTATCTTCATATGGCGCAGATCGCGCCGTATTAATTTATTGATGTGAACACAAGTCGTCCATCGGTCCATCATTGTCGGCATGGCGCATACGCACACAATCCTTTATATACAGTAAGCGTGATGGAGGTCGTCGCCCGACCTCAAACAACCATTACTGGCCCATTAAAAAACAATCCGGACATTACGCCACGACCTAACTGCTTCGAGATATTCGCTTCACTACTTTAATGCGTGGTTACGTCTTTGACCACGATTGTACACTATATAAAGGAACCATCATCCTTATTATTCAGGAACGCACACTTTTACATACCAAGCTCATCGTTTCTATTCGCAAATACACTTATACCGAACTAAATTGAGCGTCGCAGTGGCTATCCGGAGAACAAGCTTCAGGCCCTCTTACGTCTTGTTTGTTTCGCATGCTTCTTGTCTCATTATTTAGAGGCCCAATTACCCGATTGTTCACCCAAATTGTGTCCGGACAATATTCAACATCGTTAATTAATTATCATCGTTTCACAAGCATGTAGTAGAATAATCACAACGGATTTACCTAATGACCCTGTCATTTTTCATTTTTGTTAAAACTGTTATTTTTCTCGATTGAATACTTGTTATTATTTCACCATTATATTAATACATGAATTCTCTCGCCTCATAGACTATATTTTGAGGGTGACTCTTTTGCTTATATGCAGTTGGGCCTTTAGTTTTAAGGTAGTGCTAGTTTCACAACAAATAGTCATGACAAATGACCAATTTTACATAATTCGTCATGGTATATGACATATTCAATGATAAGGGTATCAACATAATCAATAGAGTTTTGAGCAATGCTCTACTATATTGAGGCTTCATTTCTTTTCGCACCCTGCATAATGCGGGTGGGTTGGGTTGGGTTGGGCTAATCACATATTTTTTACTACCTCAAATTATAAATTATGTTCATCTTAATTTTCACATTGATTAAGAAAGTAGTTAAATGTAATTAATGTAGGGATAAAATGTCTAATACACCCTTGACTATCATAAATGCAACAATTGTGGAGTAAATAAAAGTGGTTGGATTGATATAAATTAGGGGTAAGATAAGGAAAATGTTCATTAATCTTTCTCTTGATATTGTGAATGAAACATATTATGGAACAAAAGGAAAAAGTTTAGGATGAAACATATTTTGAATGGGAGGTAGTATTAAATGTCCGAAATTTAACAAAAGAATCACTTCGAACCTCTAAAAACAAGAACACTCAAATAATATTTGTTTCATTTAAGAGACCACTAATGCAAAAACAACGATGCAAAACTTGAAGATTATCCAAATTAAGGAATCTCATACATACAAATTAAGCGACAATTTATTTTGATCAAATATGATATTCTAAATTGAAGATAATGAAAATATAACAATACAGAAAGCTGGTATTTCCATACTATATATATCGAGCTAACATCTTCCTTAAAAAACTACCAACTACAACACTAAATAATTAACATGTACTTAAGACAAAATAGTATTTCAGTGAGTTCCAAGCAGAAATATCAACGTATTATTTCCCGTAAGTCGGTGAGATAGATGAAATGTAACTATTTGGGCATATATTAGAAAAATATTGATGTGTCGTCTCAAATGTTAGTCTTGAGAAAGCAAAGATAACATAGAGTTAGAGATTACAAATCGTTAATTGATTCGTGTTGTGTTGTTCTTTTATGATATCGATTTATTGAAATAAAAGCTGTTAGATATTTTTTTCTTAAAGTAAATATTTTTATAATCGTTTGGATAGGAGTTGTCGTACGAATTAATGTTATCGCAACGAAACGGGGTTCGACCTGCCCGGTCAGCGCCAACTCGTGGGGGTTCGGGGACAATGCCCCCCCAAAACCTAAACGAATACATGATGAAGGAAAAGGCAAGTTAAGAGTTGGTGTATGTTTATGTACTAATAATGCAATCATGGTTGTTTTGTAAGCTTTTTAAAAGCAAAACTTTGATGTAGTGGGAACATAGTTAGTATATTACCACCATTATCTTTTGTCATCAATAATGTTTAATGGAGTAGCAATATACATAACTAGGAGTGCTTACAATGATTATATTCCACTATTTTTTGTAACTTATGATAGCCAAACTAATGTTTTTTTTTTGAATTATACGACTTTATATTAATAAAAATCCATGATTGTAAAAATATCATCCATTTCTATATTTACGGTTTTACTGGCACGCCGTAATTTAACCACTAGTGTTGTAATGTAATTTTACCGTTAAATGTTGACACATCACGGTAAGTGAATGACAGTGTGACACACTTGAAGCTTGTTAAACCTTTTTGTAGCTAGATTGACAACTTAATTACAATGAGTTTTTAGTGTAATTTCATCAAACTCTACCCCTTTGCTACTTAGTCTAAGCAAACTTGTAAGTTTTTCTCTCTCCCTGAAATTCATGCGGGATCGATCTCGACTCACCACTCTCTATGTTTCGAATACTTTTGCTAATGAAGTTGAAGCTATAGTTAGTAGGGTTGCATAGTTATGGTTCCTTTACTTTAACATATAATTAAATTCACGAACGTATCTTACGACTACAACAGAGTATGTTGCATATAAAATTTTTTTCTGAACCAACACGAACCATATGAATCGATACACTATTGTATTGATTTATACGGTTCGTATCCATGTGGTTTTCAATTTTCTTTACTTAAAAATACTTCTAAATCATTTTTAACATAGTATTTTTAAGTTTAGTTATGAAAACCATTTAGAAAAAAAAAATTAGATAGAATAATTTCTACCCTGTCAACCGACGGTGAAAAAAATGAAATCCGGTACATACCAATACTTAGGACAGGTAAAAGAGATAAATTGAAAGAAATAACTCTCGTGGTCCCGAATAAAAAAATAAGAGTTTTGAGCAACCCGTCGAAGATCATGCTTGTATGTTAAGAAATAATATGATAAAGATAGAAAGTTATATTGTATGGCGGCGATATGTAACGTTACGTTATAAAGGTGTGATATGTATGATGACGATATGTAACAATGTATGTCACAATGTAACTAAATTATTGTTCATGGTTACCTACTATTTTACCGAAAAGACAATGAACCCTTGAGTTTCTTCGGTTGAATTTCTTTGCTCGTGGCCAAGAATTATGAGTACAGAACCGAGCCGACAAACTTCCCCTTCAATAGGCTCGAATAATGACATATGTTTTGTCTTATATTTATTGATCTCAGACTATCCACGTCGACTTCACAATTGAGATACTGGTATTCCATGAAGACGTTGAGTTGATTTTGAGTTGATTTTGATGTTCCGTGATGTCGTCCATGTTTGGTGAATCTTAGTGTAGTATTTATAAAAGATATTTCAAGACATGTATTTGAAAAGCAATTTTGTATCAATAGTGACTATTGAGATGCTGATTTAATATTTTTTTAATGCAATGACGGATTCGGAAAAAAAGTGATTCACCGAAAGTATTAACGATGTTTTTATAATTTTTAACCACAAACTGTATTGATGATGTCGAATAACACTTAGGGATCCAAATAACCTCTAAGACGATACAATCAAGAACAGAGATAATGGGGATGGTGATTTTGTGTGATTAAGACGAGCGCGAGAGTTAGTTTCTCTCAAGTTGCCTACGTATCCAATAGCTAAATTGGAATCAAGTCATTCGTAGTTCCTTAGGGTTGTTTATATAGGAGGCGTCTCACCCTTTTCTTGTTAAACAAGTCGTATAATCCTTAAACCCTAAGGATCATCACGTGTTTATCTCTCACAAAAAGATAATTATGATTATATTCGAATTATGGGATTTCCTTCCGGTAATCCAGGATTCTCCTCTAATATAGGCACATGTGTTATTTATCACTTAAGGAAAGAGCCACCGGGCCTTCGACGGGCTCCTCGAGCCACCGACTGAGCGTGCCTACCTCCTCACTAGACCGAGCCTGCCTTTGCGGTCGGTAGTCGGGAAGGTCATCACAGACCTCCTCCTGGGGTAAGGTTTCTTGGTGCGGGCTCCTGGCCATAGATGCTTCCTTCTTATCTTTCTCTCTCAATCTTGGGGTGTTATAAGAGTGACACGTAGTCGGTCTATTTCCACCATCGTCATAAGCCCCCAGTGTCAGCCAGATCGCTTAGAGTGGGGCGGACACTGAGATCGGTCGGACGTCTCAAAGTAATATGCTTACCATGACACGTGTCCTTGCTACCGTTCGATTTGCCGTATTAAGTGCGTGAAAACGCAGCGTCGTGACACAATAATGGGGCGGTTATTCCAAGACTTCTTTTTGGGGTTTTATAACTCTAGTCTCATCAATCCTTTCAGACGTTACTCTTTAAATCAAGTGTGAAGTCGGACGGTTGCCATTCTATTCTTCCATTCCTTCAATTTCTCAAGTAAGTTTTCTTTCTTCTCTTGCTTCTCTAAGTCTTTTCCGTTGTTAATGAACGAACCTATAATTCTACTTGATAGTTCCATCGAGGCGTTGTTTGAATCGGGCCGAATTAGAAGGAGAAATCACCACTACCAGTCGATCTTGAGAGACTGTTCTTTCTTTTTTAATCCTCCCCTTCTTCCTCATCTTCTAGGTTTGTCCTTTCCTTAAAGCTTTTATGGCTCAAATCACAGGCGACTGCCATGGCATTGATACCAAAATAACTCCCACAGATTTGACCCGCGATCTCAAACAATACAACCTAACAAATCCACTTTTCAAACCCATTATCCCGCCCCGGCGTTTATGCCTATCAAGCTCCGGCGGTATCTTTGCGCCGTGTCTGAGGAGCGAGCTTTTATGCGGTTTACGATTCCTATCTGCCCACCCATTTTATCTGTCTGGAGCATTACAACCTGTAGGGCGGGCCAGGTCGTGCCCAACGGGATAAGGGCAATAGTGGGTTTTGCCATTTGGTGTAGATGTGCTGCATCCCTTTAAAGTTCAAACATTTATTTGTTCTTTCAACGCAAACAAGTGCCTGGCGGTGGGTACTCTTGCTTCCTCTCGCGGGATTTCATGCCTGACGTTCAATTTACGGGCCGGAGATACCTCATACAAAGGTTGGAAGACCAGATTCTTCTTCATATGTCCGGAGGTGGCCCAAACCTAGGCGGTGGAACTCTCTCCGACTGGGACAAATGATCCGCGACCAACTGACGTGGATCAGAAACTGCTAGACGACATTCGCAAAAGTGGGGTTTATATCAGAGAGAAAAAATATTCTTCTGAGTTGATCCTGGCTGCCCAGTTGCCTACTGCGGGCCCTAACCCCTACAAGGAGTTAACCAAGGAAGAGTACAAGATGTGTAGGACTTTAAAGTCTGTTCCTTATCGTATTTTGCTATTTGTAAAACATCCTCTAACATTTCTTATTATTTACATTGGCAGTGTCTTCCTTTGCTGATCTCTTGGAGGACGTGAATGATGAAGCGGTTCCTTCTGTTAACGCTGACGAGCCTATCCAGGAGACTGAGCAGCAGGAGCACATACAGCCGGAGCCTCTCCGAGGCTGCTGGGACCGTCCGGACCCTACCTCAGTCCATCTCCTATCCGAGCAACCAGACGACTCATCTGGGGAAGCGGAGAGGATAGATGTGGATGAAGATCAGGAGACCCGAGAGGATGCGATCGAGCTGGCCGAAGAAGAAAGATAGCCTCTTCTTCGCTTTCGGAAGAGTCGATCTAAGAAAAGGAAGGCTGGTCGACAGACCATAGAAAACATTGAGGACTCTCCCGAGGAGCGAACTTCCCCTGGGCACAACCGGTTATACGAGCTGTCAGACCAGGACCTCGCCGCCGTGGTAAGCTCTGGTGTACATATGTCGATCTTTCTTGTTTGTTTTTCTTCCTCTTGACTTTTCTTTGTCGCTGCGGGGAGCTCGGTCGGTCGAGAGTTCTGGATCGCCTTCTTTGAGTCGGCGGCAAGCAAGGAGGCTCTGCGGGGAACAATTGAGGAGCTCCGGAGCGAGTCGGGAAAGGCCTGAGAAAGCCTCCAAGACTAAGGACCGAGGAGATTGCGGCTCAAGAAGAAGGAACCGGTCGAGACTAGGACCAAGTGCACTTTCTTGAGCTCCAGGCCAAGCACGATGAGTATGTAGCGGAGAACTCGAGCTCGGGCAAAGGCGCTGGCCAAGGTCCGGGCTGAACTAGCTACTCTGGAAGCTTCTCTTCCTGCTCGGGATGCCCGAGTTGTGCATGAGTATAAGTCCTCCGATCATCTAGCCGGAGCACTGAAGGTCTTGCTGAACCCTGTCATGCAACATGGGTATACAATGGGTGTGGACGAGGCAAAACAACAAATACCACTGAGGTGGTTCTTTCGAGACCTTCCCATTACCACTCTATGTACAAAGAAGGGCCAGGTCAGATCTATGACGATCGTTTGAGAGAGTTCAGGGCAGGTGAAGACATCGGTTCAAAGTATGCCAGACGTCGTCCTGCTTCTCAAAGTGCTGGTCCAAACCCATCTTCGCCGAGAGCGAGCTTCAGGACCTGACACTGATTGTTTCGGACTGATTGTTTATCCTTGTTCTTGTTTTTGTTTGAAAACTTTGAAACTTTTGTTATCCAAGTTTCGTACTTTATTTCATACTTTATGGTGCCACCTAATCTGTATTTTGTACTTTGAATTTACTTGGTTTATTTTGTGCTTAGTTATTCGCATTCTGCCTTATAGATGTCCCCTGTTTCCCCCCAGTATGGCATGCATTACCGATAGTTAGGATGACATACTAAGTCTTGATTAAATTACGGCCTGACTGCGGACTTAGGAGGTTTGACTTTTGCAAACCTTCAGTATAACTCGACTCGATTAAAGCCCTGTCTGACTTGAGGACTCGGGAAGCTTGTGGTATTCAAGCTTTCTGAGTCTGACCTGCAGGACTCAGTTAAATTCTGGCCTGACCTGCAGACTTAGGAGGTTTGACTTTTGCAAACCTTCTGAGTATGACCTGACTCGATTAAAACCCTCGTCTCGACTTGAGGACTCGGGAAGCTTGTGGTATTCAAGCTTTACGAGTCCGACTTTGCAGACTTCGATTAAATTCGGCGACTGCGGACTTAGGAGGTTTGACTTTTGCAAACCTTCCGAGTATGACTGACTTCGATTAAAACCACATCGACTTGAGGACTCGGGAAGCTTGTGGTATTCAAGCTTTACGAGTCCGACTGCGAGACTTCGAGTTAAATTCGGCCCGACTGCGGACTTAGGAGGTTTGACTTTTGCAAACCTTCCGAGTATGACTGACTTCGATTAAAACCCTGTCCCGACTTGAGGACTCGGGAAGCTTGTGGTATTCAAGCTTTACGGTCCGACTGCGAGACTCGATTAAATTCGGCCCGACTGCGGACTTAGGAGGTTTGACTTTTGCAAACCTTCTCGAGTATGACTGACTTCGATTAAAACCCTGTCCTGACTTGAGGACTCGGGAAGCTTGTGGTATTCAAGCTTTCTGGGTCTGACCTGCAGGACTCAGTTAATAAAAAATAATCACAGTACACATCATAATACTTTATAACATGAAAGAATCATATATTTTATTAAAACTCAAAGGTGTTTGATAACACTTTTATTGAAAAAGACAACATAAAATGAAAAGATAGAATCAAGCCTGGATTCATCTCAGGCATAAAACTTCCTAAGGTTGCTAGCATTCCAGCTTCTCGGTATGGTCTGTCCGCTGGTGTCAGCTAGCTGGTAAGCACCCTTGCCATGAACCTTTACTACCCTGTACGGACCTTCCCAGTTTGGGTTAAGCTTCCCCTGGGGAATTTGCTTGCTGACCTCGTTTTTCCTCAATACCAAGTCTCCTTCCCTGAAGTATGAATGCTTCACTTTAGAGTTGTAATATTGGGATATCTTTTGCTTATATTTTGCCATCCGGATGTAGGCTACCTCCTAGCCTCTTCCAAGTTATCCTTGGCATGTCTAAGCTCGGTATCTGGTCAGTACTTGCATGGAGCTCAGTCCTGGGAGAAGGAAGCCCTACTTCAACTGGAATGACTGCTTCACAACCATAAGCTAAGGCAAAGGGAGTTTCCCCAGTAGCCGAATTTGGAGTCGTTCTGTATGACCAAAGGACGTTAGGCAAATGCTCGACCCATGCTTGTCCCTCTTCTTCCAACCTCTTTTCAACCCAACCTTGAGTTTGCTGTTTGTTTTTGCTCCACCTGCCATTGGCTTGAGGGTACCCGACAGAGGTGAAATGTTGGACTATGCCCACTTCGGCACACCATGACTTGACCGCCTATCTTCAAATTGCGTTCCATTGTCGACACTAGGATCTTGGGTATTCCAAAACGACGAGATAATATTCTTCCATAAAATTTTACGTATTGCTTTCCCGTGATGGTGGTCAAGGCTTGACCTCCACCCACTTAGTAAAGTAATCGGCGGCCACGACTAGTAATCTGTAGGTTACCTGGAGCTCGGGAAGGGGTCCAACCAGTCCGCCCCACGATAAAAGGGCCAAGGAGAGACCAAAGGAATCATGTTCTGCGTTAGGTGATGGGACAAATTATCATGCACCTGGCATGACTTACATCTCATTACGGATCATTTGCATCCGCTTGCATGGTTGGCCAATAGTACCCGAATAACCGGCACTTGCGAGCCGGTGTCCGGGCTCCGCGTGGTTTCCACAAATGCCGAGGTGGATTTCCACTGAGCGGATAATTTCCTTCCTCCTGGGTAGCACACCTAAGCCATGGTGATATAAATGACCGTCAGTATAAGATATCATCAAAGAGAGCATACCTGTAGCTTTGTAGCTTGACCTTCTGGATTGAACCTTGTAAGTTGGTAGAACACCGTGTTTTAGATAGGGCGTTATGGGATCCATCCAGGTGGCTGTTGGCAAATCGGTTGAACTTCATTCAACGCATAACCGCCGCCAGCCGCTCCACTAGAACTTTTTTATTTGAGAAGAAATTAGATGCCAACTTGGAGAGGGCATCAGCCTTTTTGTTCCTGGATCGAGAGACCTGCTCTATATGAACTGACTTGAAGTTCTTGATGAAATCGTGGCGGTGCCAAGTATTTCTTCATTGATTCCTCCTTTGCTTCATATTCACCCTTAATATGGTTAACCACCAACTGGGAGTCACTGAATACATGCAGGTTATCTGCCCCCAGCTTGCTGGCTAGTCGGAGCCCGGTAATCAAAGCCTCATATTCTGCCTCGTTGTTTGTGGCCGCAAAGTTGAAACGCAGCGCGCGCGCATATGGAATTCTTCCCTTCGGACTAAGGAGCAAAAGGCACCGCTCCTGCTCCTTCCTTTCCCGATGCTCCATCCACAAAAGGGTCCATGTATCGACTGACCCATTTGGGTCGTTCTTTATGCGTCTCGACTTGAAGCCCTTCACTTCAGAAGTCCGCTAGTGCTGGGCTTTGACTAGCATCCTGGGTTGGTAGTCCAGGTCATACTCTGCCACTTTCGATAACCCATCCGCCAATCTTCCCGAGGTGTCTGGTTTCGCCAAGATCCGACGCAGGGGTGATCTGTAACCACAATGATTGAATGTGCTCAAAGTGGGTCGCAACTTCCTAGAGGCATGGACTAGAGCCGAGCTAGCTTCTCTGCGTTGGTATACCCGAGCTCGGTCCATGTAAAGCCCGGCTCATATAAAACACGGGTGTCTGCTGTTTTCTTCTTCTCTGTCAGATCAGCCACCGATTGCCTCATCAACTACTTGCCAAGTATAAAGCGAGTTTCTCCCTCCTGGGAGATGTTAGGGTTAGCGGCTCGGCCAAGTACTCCTTTAAATCGTCAAATGCCTTCGATTGTCCTCATTCCACTTTGGAAGGGACTTGCTTTCCTCGGGATTTTAAAAATGGTAAAGCACGCCAGTCTTTGACTTGGATAGGAATCTACTCGGGGCGGCCATGCGGCGGTTAACCTCTGCACCTCCTTGATGCTTCGGGTGGTGGCATTGTTCTTAAGGCTTCAACTTTATCCGGTTAGCCTTAATTCCTTCTTTTGAAATCATGTAACCCAGGAATTTTCCTGACCTGACTCCAAATGTACACTTTTTTGGGTTAAGTTTCATTTGGGTCTGCCTGAGTACCCCAAATACTTCCCGGACATCGATCATGTACTGATTTAGAGACCTGCTCTTGATCAGGAGATCATCCACATAGACTTCCATGCATTTCCCGATCTGTTTCTCGAAGATCTTATTCACTGCTCTTTGATAAGTGGCTCCTGCATTCTTCAATCCAAACGGCATAGTAACATAGCAGAACGTTCCTTCTTCTGTAATGAATGCCGTCTTTTCCGCATCGTCCGGGTCCATGGCAATTTGGTGGTATCCTTTGTATGCATCTAGAAATGCAAAGATTTCAAATCCAACCGTTGAGTCAACTAACCTGTCAATCTTAGGTAGTGGGTAACAATCCTTGGGGCAAGCCCTGTTCAGGTCGGTAAAATCTACACACATTCGCCAGCTACCATCTGGCTTTTTTACCAGGACTGGGTTGGCAAGCCAGGTCGGGTAAAACACTTCACGTATGATCCCGGCCTGTAATAACTTTTCTACTTCCTTTTGAATGGCCTCCATTCGGTCTTTTGCAAACTGCCTTTTCTTTTGCCTAATCGGTTTCCGGGCTGGATCCACATGCAACCTGTGTAGAGCCAGTTCGGGGGACAAGCCTGGCATGTCATCCGTCTTCCATGCAAACACGTCTTTAAACTCCTTTAAAATCTCAACGAGCTCTGTTTTAAACCGATCTGGGATCCATGATCCTATGTTGACTGACAAGCTTTCTTGTTCCTTTCCCAAATTTACTAACTCGATCTTATCATCTGATGACCAACTCTCTTCCTCCTCTGGGAGTAACTCTTCCACAGATACCTGTTGTACCATCATTTTTCCATTTACAGTGGCCGTGTAACAGCTCCTGGCTGTTTCGACATCACCTTTGACCTCTGCTGTCCCCTCCCAGGTCGGGAACTTCAAACTGATGTGAGCCGGAGAGATCACAACACCTCGCGAGATCTATTAGTAAGGCGGTCGCCCCATAATAACATTGTAGGCTGATGGGGCCCTGACCACCACATAACTCACCATGAGGATCCTGTCCCGAGGTGCTTTCCCAAAGGTGGTTGGTAAGGTGATCATGCCCATGGGGTGAACCGGTGGCCCTGCAAACCCGAATAGCGGGGATAATACAGGTGCTAGCTCTGCATCCTTTAACTTCATGGATTGAAACACATTGTAGTACAACACATTGACTGCACTTCCAGTGTCTACACAAATACGCTTCACCGTATGTTTGTTGATTACCGCCTCGATAACCAAACCTTCATTATTGCTGATGAGGGGAAGAGGATCACGAGGGCCATAAACGACCTCCCCTGACAACCTTTTGTCTCTTTCCTGAGTCGGTGTTAGTCATTACTCGGCTACTACTCTGCTCCTCAGGTCGGGACGGTGTACTCGGACCACCTGAGATGGTATTAATGGTGTTGATGGGGCGATTATCTGGCTGCCCTTCCGGTCCAGGGGACGGGTCCCTCCTTCGTCTGTAATCATCTTTTCGGTCATGACCGAAATCTCTCCGCTTGTATTCCCGCCTTCCCCGAGGTTCTGGGTGACGAGATCTATCTATTACTTCATCGAGTTTACCTTCCATAACAGCAGCGTCGATCTCTCTCTGTAAATCCCTGCACTGCTCTGAGTCGTGACCAATGTCCTCATGAAACTTACAGTATTTGGTTTGATCCCTTTTTTCCCGGGGACCCTTCATAGGAGGTGGAGTACGGGCAATGCCTTTCCTCTGCATTATGGCGAGGACCTGCTCGCGTGATCGATTCAAAGGGATAAAGTCCCTCTCTTGCAGGGCCCCTTTCTTTCCGAGTCGGTCAGCTATGGGCGCAGCTACTCGGTCCCATACTGGTTTGCGCTTTCTATCAGATCTGTCCTCTGCCTTCTCTTTCCTAGGGGCTTCCGACTCCCTCTTTAAACGGTTGGCCTCTTCACCTTGACAGTGTTTATATGCCGATCCATACACTCATCCATAGATTTCGAAGTCGACCATTGAGCTTTGCATACAACCTACCTTCTCGCACACTGCTACGAAAAGAGGTGATCGTGAGGTGTTCATCAAATTCCCGACCGCCTAGATTCCTCATTGAATCTTTTAGTGCATCGCAAAGACACGCTTTCTTCTTTTTTCTGACGAATTGTGAGGAGGTACGTGACATTCCTCTGGAAGGGTTTAGCGGTGACGAAAGCCTGCAAAAATTTTCTTGCCAGGGTTTCAAAATTCTCAATAGACCGAGGTGGTAACTTCGGAACCACTCACGAGCCCCCGCCTGTGAGTAAGGCCGGGAAGGCTTTGCACTTCATCTCCTCGGGTGCACGATCCTAAATTCATGTCGTTAGATCTTCGAAAGAGGTGGTCCCGGGGATCTTTCGTTCCGTCGTATGCTTCTAGTTTTGGGATCTTAAATCTCTCCGGCGTGGGTAGTTCAAAATCTGCTCGAGAACGGTGATTCGATAGAGATCATTCGTTTTCTTTCCCGTGATCCCATCTAGTTCCGCCACAGCCGCCTCCGGGCTGAGCCTTAACACATCAGGTCTTTGCGTTTGAGAGGTAGAGGAGAGAGTTTCTCCTCTGTCCTCTTTATTTGCCGCATTGTCTTTTGGGTCCACGTTTTGTGGAGCTTCTTCTTCTCGCCCCTTTAGGGCCAATCCTAGTACGCTTTTGAACGCTGGTACGTCCAAATTACGTAACGCCTCCAGCAAGGCCTGCTGTGCTGGATCTGCCAATGTTTCCTCCGGATTGGTTTGCGGCTGGCTAGCAGTAGCCGTGGGGTCTATGTCTCCAGTATCTCTAGCTGCCGCGGTTTGGGTCCTTTTTCCGGTATTTTTTGGTGGTACCATCGCTGTTTCTTGATCAAATCGCAACAAAAGAGGCCCTCCTTCTAGCGCCAATTGATGATGTCGAATAACACTTAGGGATCCAAATAACCTCTAAGACGATACAATCAAGAACAGAGATAATGGGGATGGTGATTTTGTGTGATTAAGACTGAGCCTGAGAGTTAGTTTCTCTCAAGTTGCCTACGTATCCAATAGCTAAATTGGAATCAAGTCATTCGTAGTTCCTTAGGGTTGTTTATATAGGGAGGCGTCTCACCCCCTTTTCTTGTTAAACAAGTCGTATAATCCTTAAACCCTAAGGATCATCACGTGTTTATCTCTCACAAAAGATAATTATGATTATATTCGAATTATGGGATTTCCTTCCGGTAATCCAGGATTCTCCTCTAATATAGGCACATGTGTTATTTATCACTTAAGGAAAGAGCCAGTCGGCCTTCGACGGGCTCCTCAGGCGACTCGACTGAAAGTGCGTACCCTACCTCCAGACTAGACCGAAACAGCCTTTGCGATCTGGTAGTCGGGAAGGTCATCTGAGACCTCCTCCTGGGGTAAGGTTTTACTGGTGCGGGCTCCTGGCCATAGATGCTTCCTTCTTATCTTTCTCTCTCAATCTTGGGGTGTTATAAGAGTGACACGTAGTCAGGTCTATTTTCACCATCGTCATGTATCGTTGCATCGAGATTAGTAACACTCAAATATTTAACTACATTAACTTAGGGCCCTCTTACCAGAGGCCTCAAAGTTTATCCCTAAAATAATATAAAATAATACATATCCCTATTTTACAACATCTCAATTCAAAAACCTCCACAACAGCATCCCTATCTTTATCCCTATAACATTTCAAATAATATTAAATAATACATATTCTACCTCACAACCATATTCATACACATTAAATATTTATTATTTCACTCCAGCAGCATCCCTATCCCTATAATTTTTAATAATTAAATATGTTTAGAGACGTGAATAGTGCATCCCCACAAGTATGGATGCACTGTTTATATCTCTAAAAATAAATAGGATAGAGACTCTGCTGTGGAAGCTATTTTGAAGTAAACTCTATTTTTTATATGGATATGAAACCATATAGGGCTTCTGTACCGCATACACATAAGTTTCTGTTACGATCGATGATTCGAATCCGAATTTTTTCATGCTTTTCGGATCGGATCGTTAATTTTTATTAAATACTAAACATTTACTAGGAATTTCCTTAATCCACTCAAACATAAAAAAGGAATTTCCTTTTAAAAAAAAGAAGCATATTACTAGGAATATGTTGGAGGGTATTTGGGTATCAATCCTACATCATCATCGTATACGTGACGGAGGACGCAAACCCTGAGACGCCATAGGCGAGAAACCGCAGCTCAGCGAACAGTGGTCAGACTTTACTCCATCTTTGTTTTTACAACGTTTGCTATTCGGTATAAAGCCTGTTCAGATTGTTTTTTTCTTTTGTTGTAATGTGTGCTTCATCTATGATTTTTGTGTTTTGTATGTGTGTGATGAATTGGGTTTAGGGTTTAGTTTAATTGGTGTGTTCTCGTTGAAATCGAAATGGAGATTTCCCTGCTTGTCAAAATTACGATAATTATCCTTACATTTAGTCTGCTCTGTGCCCATGAATCAGAAATTGACTATGAATGCCAGTCTTTTTGGGGCCTATTATTCATATGTAATCTTTGTTAGGTTGTAGTTCTTAGCTAAAGAGCTTAGGAATTCTCTTTATTGAAACCGGAATTCGGTTTCTTGAAGTGAAATATCTACATGTTAGTATAATGTTGAATTGTCATATCTCCAAAAGAGCTTAGAAAAGAGGTGGTAAATTAACTTATTTCAATGGGGAAATTCTACTGTAGTGTAGGTGTACGTGAGAACCAGAGATAAGAGTTCAATGTGGAAATTATACCATAGGTGTACTCATTGAGGAGCTTCACTTATAGTTGTCGAGGCGCTAGGTGAAGCCTAGGCGAGCTTAGGTCGCGATCGCCCGACACTCAAGGCGAGATATGCTACAAACACTAAAAAACCGTATTATACAAGAATGAAACAAGAATAAACTATATCCATGGGTGAATAACAATTAACAAATGCACTTTTATCAACTAAAAGATGAAAGAAATGCAGTTTGAAAGATGCAGCCTTTGCTTTAACAAAAACAACTACATTAATAAGGAAAAGAAACATAAATTGAAAAAGAGCTTCATGTCTTCATCTATGAGACTATGACACTCAACAAAGAACAGAATAGAAAAGAGAAGAAGACAACAGGACAAGGTCATAAGATCATAAGAAGAAAGTTACATGCTTGTGAGTGTGAAAGCTTGAAGGTTTTTTTCGTCAAAAAAAGAAAATTCATCGCTTCCCTTGCCTAGGCAGCCTAGCCCATTTTGGTCGCCTAGCTCATGTTCTAGGTAGTTATTAGTTAAGGGTTGCCTAGCGCCTAGGCGGCGATTTAACAACTTAACTTGCATCAATCAAACCAAGACATGCGACGCTTTGTCTTGGAATCCAAACCCTGACCTGAACAGACCATTCAGCACGTGCCTCTTAAATTTCTTTTAAGGACCATGTCAGCCGAACGGTCCGTTCATTCAAGGGCTCGTCGTTACACACGCGGTCTGATTATTGGTGGCTTACTTTGTTTATAGACTTTATTTGTAATGTGGTTGATGCCACTTGTCGTGCTTTGATTAGATGCAAAATGGATCTTCTCATGGAGGACAATCCGCAATTGAATTTCCCATTTAAACGTAACACGCAACATTTTCTATTAAATGTGTGCCTATTATAAAGAGTGTAGGCTAACAAAGGGTTCACAAAGACAAATAAAGGGCACAAGAAGATACAGATATTTTTTTTTTGGAATGAATTAACATCTTTATCAAATGCTAAAGGTGTTAAAGAGCTGACTAATTGGATATTTCAACACAACACACTTCGACATATATAGTAAGTGCTCATGTATATCAGTTAGCTTGAAAGAACCGGTTGATCGTTTAAGCAATGACTAGGCGTTCTTCTTTGTTCACTCACCCTCGGTATTATTTGTGAATTTCTGGATCTTGAACAATGGATAGTTTCTTTTTTATGGTTTACTATATTGGTTATGGAATCAATAGTTGTTATTTATGCAATTTCCATCTGATTTACAACACAAAAATGTAACCTGTGCTGATGTCACGTCTTTGATTTGACGGTTTGTTACAGATGTCCTTGTATCTTGGAAATTTGTCTCCTCGTGTCAGAGAAGATGAAGTTCATCGTGTTTTTCGTAGATTCGGGGATTGTACAGTACAGGTGAAGGACAAATTCGGGTTTGTAATCTACCAATACCCTTCAAATGCTGAAAGAGCCTTGAGGGCACTCCGAGGCAAGACCATTTGTGGGGAGAGAATTTTCATTTCATGGTCCAAACGTCAGCCTCAACGCTTGCAGCAAAGGCATTCTGAAGGTGTTAGACACTCTGATTTTTCTAGGAAAAGAAACTACGGTAGAGAAAATGTTGCTAACAGTAACTTAGATACGAATGTTGAAGACGATGATAGAAGGCACGTAGCACAAAAAGATAGAGGTGGTGGGAGAGTTGACTCTACAGAACCGATCAAGGAACACGAGGCACGTTGTAATCTGCCAGTGGAAGACGATATAGCTGAAGCCAATATTCCAGAAAGTGATAATAGGACCGATATAGCTGCTGAAAACAGATTAGCGGATGGACAAGACTTTGACCGCTTTGAACCTTACATAGGTGATGGCAAGGAACAAGACGAGCTGCATTCTTCTCGCCACGTGGATGGTTAAATCGCCTGTAAGGAGGTCCGTTGATGGACCAGAAACTGATCGTGCTGGAAATGCTACTCCGGAGCGTTATAACAGATCAAAATTGCTAAAACCTTGTTATGAATGTGGGCAAGTGGGCCACACGATGCGCGATTGTCCTAATGAGTTGAAGAGAAAAACAAATATGTATCGGGGACTTCGTCTTGGCAGAGAGGACAATGGTGATGGAGAAGCAATCCATTCTGGAAACCATTATAGCCAACCGGATAACATTAATTCTCGAGATATTAGGATGCCTAAAAGACGAAGAATAAACGACTATCAAGAAATGAAGAGGAGGGAGGACAGATATTCCGAGAGACACGATCCAAAGAAAGTAAGAGTCCCCGTGTCACGACGTTCTGATTATACTGCTTTAAGACCTCACTCAAGGTCAAGATCACGAAGGTCTCGTTCTGGTTCCAGTACACAATATAGATCTATATCTAGGAAAAGATCTCCATGTTCTAGATCCTGTTCAACTTCGGTTCATCCGAATTCCAATGAGTTGAAGTCCCAATTGGTGTTGAGGTCAACATCGTGTACTTCTCTATCCGTATCACCAGATCGACCTTTACCTTCCTCTTCAAATGAGTTGCTTCTGGGTCAGAAAAAACCTCTGTTTAATTCCGCTGGGTTTGAAATCCAGGAAACTAATGCAGGTTTGGACAATGCCAAGGTTGAAATCTTGACAGCTGGAAATGGAAATGCAGGTTTGGACAATGCCAAGGTTGAAATCTTGACGACTGGAAATGGAAATGCAGGTTTGGACAATGCCAAGGTTGAAATCTTGACAACTGGAAATGGAAATGCTGAGGTTTTAAATGAAGATCATTATGAAAATACGAATGATACAGAAAACCCATCTGGTGCTAGCGATTTGCATAAGGAAAACAAGTCGGGTACAATCCACTTTGACGATGATATTCATGAAAAAGGCGTTTTATCACCCAAACATGTGCAGGAGACAGCTAATTTCAAATGTGATGATGGTTTTGTTAGAGAAAATGAATCGATATCTCGTGATGCGATAATGAGAAACGTATCAGCCACGGAGATAAGTATGGTTTTCAACACTTACGGTCTGATGCATACTACCAAGAACGAAAAGGATCTGTCTCTTGAAAATTACTTTGGTTCGGCTCGTTTATGGCCTTGGGAGATTATTTACTACCGGAGACTTAAAAAGGGACCCATATCTACAGATAATTATGCGCGAAGGTTAGCTCAGAACGAAGAGTTTGGTATTGTTGACAAGTATATTAGGAGCAGCAGTGGGTGGAGAGAACTGACAGCTGAAAATTCATAACTCTTTTAGTATGTGATGATATTTTTATCTTCTTTCTGCAATGGTAGTCTAAACAATTTGCAGTATTTACTCGTAGTAAAAAGTATTATTATCGATAATCGAATTTACTTGAAAGATTACAGTTTACAGTGCCTTTTATTTACCTCATTATTGTTTTGTTGTTTAAGTTAAAAGGTTATATCTAATTCAATTGCAGGCTTTTAAATTCCTATATATGTATACTCATAAGAAGGCTCGTTATTGCACTGGATTGTAAGATACAGTGGCATGTGCATAAAAGATTTTTTTTTTTTTTCTTTTTCCCGGAGACGAAAAGAAACACTCCCATTTAAACGCTCCGAACAGGATCGAACCTCAAATTTCTCCCACCTTAAATTCTGCACTGCACTTTGCCTGTGGATTATATATATATATATATATATATATATATATATATATATATATCATATAAAAACTAAGACTATGTACATAGAGTAGCTTTAAATGGCTTAGTTGTTCAGTTTAATGTGAATTTAGTTAGGGGGGTTGGATGTTGCAACAGAAAATGACGTAGGAGCTAAAAACAGATGCATATAATAATTATAATAATAAATTCTAGCTTCATATATATATAAAAAAACATGCTAGTAGTAATTAGATATGGATACGAACATGTATATGTATATGTATGTGTATACGTAAACAGGTAAACTGTATTATTCTATCAAATGACGCAGTAATAGTGGGTTCAATAATTCTCAACTGTTATACCTTAGAATTTATTTGGCTGATATGTGATAGTAGTAGAGTAGTAAAGTCTTGGTTCTTACCATAAAGTGACACATTGTAATTTTATATAATTGATAATAGTTTCTGGTCTATTTATTAATATGAGTCTCATCATTATCAACAGTTTAAAATTTTGTTTTATATTCCTAAAAAAAAAAGTGTGTTTTATGCTTTGTCATAACAATTTTATTATATAATTCATAAAAGGAAAAAGAATAATAGCACTCTGAAAAAGAAAAGATAAAAAAATAGAAGTGAGGTTTACCCTACTTATTGTATAGAGAATGATAGTTACCTCCAAAACTTTACATAAAATCTACTCAAGCCACAACCCACCGTATACTTTTTTATTTGATGAAGAAATTAAAAAAAAATAAAAATTACTCATACTTTATCTAGAGTTTCATGAATAACTATCATTTGTTTGTGTGCTGAGCAAAATAGACACAACAAAATGATCAACATATCTTACACATTTGATTATGTTGAGACAATAGGTCGTATACAATAATTGTAAGATGTGTTGTGATTTTTTTATTACATTCATTTTGCGGTGGATGTATCATTACCCAGATTAATTCAGTTCTTCTCCTCCGTTTTTGACGCGTTGCTGTGGCGTTGGCTGCGGCCATTAATGCCACCATCACTGAACACCTCAAGCAGGACGGTGCTTTTACATTTAGGACATCTGGGCTCCTTCTCCGGCAACATGACGTACATCAGGCAACGTGGGCAGCCGGCGACAATCATCGAAGTCGCCTCGGGACTGTTGGAGAAACAGTTCTCTTCCTGCTGCTGCTGGTGGCTGTTGAGCTCGATGGATACACACGAGCTAGGCGGCGATGTCGGCGTCGTCACCACCGTTGACGACTGACTTGGTGACTGAAGACGTGGCGGCAGCCAGCGGTTGATCCTTGGCGGCGACAAATTCAGCTTCAAGTCTAGTTTTTTACCGTCTCTGTTTCTCCTGCTCATGGCTTCTTTTTGGCTCTTTCTTGTTAAGTTACCACACTGAAGTTCAAATAACTAAGGCACAACGAATAATACACTATATATTTTTATGTCAACAATAATAATGTATAATCTTTTCCAAAAAAAAAAAAAAGTAATGTATAATTTATTGATTAATAGCATAATGTGATGATAGAATTATTCATTACAAATTAAACCAAAAGAACACGTATAAAGTAGATACGGTAAAATAGAGTAAACCTCTCAGAAACAAATCCATATCATTCAACTATATAAAAAATAAAAAAAAATCATATCAAACAGAATTTCTACTCATATTTATAAAATATATTATCCGCAAATTATGCATTACTATACTGCATAAAATACAAATTTTCTATATATGAATTATGAGAAATAGAGATTATGTAAGACCAAAATGTGATGATTGCATGAGCGTGTGAAATAGAAAAACAAAATAAAGAAACTGATGTAGCTAGGTATTCTAAAAGAAATTTGACACTCAATCTAATTAAATTTGCAAGGTTGTCGTGATCATTAAGTTAAACACTTTCATAATGTGATCAATACACCAACCAACAACCAAATAGCAACAGCCAACAGCTAATTAATTAAGGTTAAGGTTTTGACTATGAAAGCAGAAGGTTCGAATTAAACTCAAACAAGAACGAACAGCATGCTCTGAATCTAATTATGCAAGATTATTTTGTGAAATCTAATACAGCTGATCGAAGAAAGTATATATGCTAGCTTGAATCACAAGAAAACATGGGGTAGGGTTTAGATAATGAAATGAAATTAATTAAGGGATCTGCATACCTTTAGATTTTTGACAATTTCTGAATGAAACAAACCAGCAGATCTTTTTTCTAAGTTTAAAATGGTGGATTGAGGAAGGTGGTCATATGAGGACGATGACTAACTTATAAAAGTGATGGAGATTTGAAAATTAAAGAAGGGGTAACTATGGTATGGTATAGGGTGGTTGGTGTTAGAATAAGGAGTAGGGAGAAGAGGGGGGGCGGCATGATAATTAATAGTACCCAATAAAAGAAGGGGGGAGGAGAGGGATAAGAATGTTTGTTTAGTTGAGTCATGGGAGAGGTGTTAATTAAAGAAGACCAACTAATTAATGGGGTGATGACTATGAGAGAGTGAGACATATAATAGAACCAAGGAAAATTTGTATAAAAGGTATGGGACATTTACTATTTATTAAAAGGGTATAAATATTCTATAATTTATAAAAGGGTGCAAGAGAGTTTTAAAATTATTATAAAGGGCACAACGTACTTTATAATAATTTTTAGACTTCTACACACTTTTTAAAAACTTTAAAATATATGTTAATAGAAGATAAAGCAAATATTCAAAATAAAACTATTATGATTAAAATATACAAAAATAATAAAATAAAATAAAAATACATTATTATTCAAAAATATAGCATAAAATAAAAAAATACAAATACAAAAAGGGTTTTTTTCCAAGAAAACAACACCTCCACCCACCTCATCCGCTAAAATTTTCCACACCCTACCCAACCGCACAAAAAATAATTTTGTCAAATAAATCATTTTCCTGAGCTTTTGCAATCATTAATGGTGTTGTTCTTATGCTTTTAAAAAAAAAAATAATCTCACACCCTTCCTCGAGAATTTTTCTAGAGTCAAAATTACATATGGCATTGTATCGAACGCGAAAAAAAAAACAATTAACGAAATGATTTACACGTCAAATAATTATTCAGGGGTAGGGGAAGGGCGGGAAAAATGTTAGCGGATGGATGGAGTGGATGAGTGGAGAAAAACAAAAATTTCAGAGGAGAAAAAATAATCACGAGGGGCGGGGGTGGTGATGTGAGCGTTTTTTTTTTTTTTTTTTTTTTTTTTGGAATTTTATTCGCCATGTTTTCAAAGTTTAAGGTCTTTTTATTTTCTAGATTTTTTTATTTATTATAATAACATGTATTTAGAATGTATTTTTCCATTTGTAAAATATTTCAAAATTTGTAAAAAGGGCGTAAGGAAGTTAAAAAATAATTATGAAGGGAGTTATGCCCTTTATAATAATTCTTAAACTTCCTTGCACCCTTTTTACTAATTTCAAAATATTAACACCCTTTTTAATAAATAGTAAATGTCGCATGCCCTTTATACAAATTTTCCCTAGAACCAATTGTAGTTGAGGGATGCATGGCACAAGACAATTATTAATACCGTTAGAAGTGGTGTCCGGAAAGACAATATTGTATCGTTCTAAATTAATTTTCGCTTTTAATTATATATCTTATTTGCATGGTAATATAATACGTTATTAAACGAACATCGCATAAAAACTTAATTAAGGGGTTATTTGTACGGGGAGAATTAAGTTTATTGAGAATAGAACCATACATAGTCCGGAGGAGGGAAAGCAGAACTAAGGCTGCTAAAGCAAGCCGCAGGGGAAGATGAGGAAGAGGGCCAGGTTTGCTGCCCTACCCGATGCCACCTAAGATCCTCCTATTCTAGAAGAGGAGGCAGCTTTTGATCCGGACTCGTTGACCCTGCCAAAAGGCCAAAAAGTGCAACATGCGATATACTCTTTGAAGAACCCGAACGGTAAATTGTGTTTCTTAATTATCTAGTACCAAATCATGAATAACCATCTTCGTAGAACACATAATAGCACATAATTCACGTTTATTTTTATATCTTTCTAACCACTTAAGTTAGCACATAAAAAAACCAACTATAACTAACACCAAACCTACAAAACCTAATCTTCATCTGCTCAACGAAAGCATGGACAAAATACTGCAGAAATTTCCAAAAAATATAAAATACTTAAATACTTCGTATAACACAGAAACATGACATGAGCCTTTCCAAAGCTCAACCCAGCTCGCTGAGGCGTACGTGACCTAGCTAGGCTCACCTACGCGAGTTTGGAAACTTTCCAAATTCGTTTCTACTTTGACACGCAGGTACTGGCAAAATGCAAACACATAACCATAAAGTAAAAAATATAATGAAAATATGTGGTGCGCAGAGCATTTTCGCGATGCAAATAATTAACACTTCATTCTTCATTATATATGATTGAGATATATACTTAGTTTTGAATCAGATTAAATATATATCCATGGATACAGCCCCGTGGATGTGTGCATTGAGAGGATATTGATTAAAAAAATTCTACCCCTACGGATAATGGATAGGGTATGGGTAGAAAATATTTATGATCGGTAGGGTATGGATAGTGCAAAATCCGTATCCATCCGTATCGATCGTTATCCTACTACAAAAAAGTATACAATGCTGTTTTCATTTGTTCCCTTACTAGCTATGTAGCACGGGAAAATTAAACACATTAGCCACTTTAAAACCACAACTATCGTCTATAATTATTAATGGAGAATAAAAAAAATTGAGTCATTGAAGGCACGTAAAAATATTGAAGAGGCCACTCCATAGTTTCAATGTAAAACAAACAGACAAACAAACAGTTATAAAAAAGAGACACATCGTAATTTTATATAATTGATAATAGTTTCTAGTCTATTTATTAATATGAGTCTCATCGTTATCAATAGTTTAAAAATGTATTTTATTGATTCAAAAAAAAAAAGTGTTTTATATTCCTAAAAAAAAAGTGTGTTTTATGCTTTGTCATAACAATTTTATTGTATAATTCATAAAAGAAAAAAAAATAATTGTACTCTGAAAAAGAAAAGATAAAAAATAGAAGCATACGCGTAGGGTAATAGGTGTTTCTTTTTGTCCTTCAGCCCAGCGTCTGACGCGTGAGTTAATACGCCCGTCCACGAGCCTCCCGGTTCGTATAGAGCAAAAAATGGGAATTTTCGCCAGGTTATGTATATGGAGTTTCCCGGGAGTTGATCCGCTGGAGTTTAGGACTCTGCAAATACAAATCACCCAGCTGAACCCACCCCCCAGATCATCTCCGAAGCTTTTCAATGCATTCCTGTTGATGCAGAGATCAGACGAGAAGGCCCATCTCTTTACTAGAATCCGATGTGATAGAAGGAACTGGCAGTACCGCGCGTCATACACCGATACTTCTACCGCGCCAGAGCTAAAGGAGGCACGCGCATACCACTCGCACTCCACGAGTGGATTAGTTGAGTGGCTAGACTAAGATTTGAGATGAATCGCTAAACTAAAGAAAGTAGGAAAAATCAGGGTATGGGTAGAAAATATTTATGATCGGTAGGGTATGGATAGTGCTAAATCCGTACCCATCCGTATCCATCGTCATCCTACTACTAAAAAGTATACAATGTTGTAATGAGTTTATTATATATACCATTAATTTTTCATAGAAACAGAACATGAGCCTTTCCAAAGCTCAACCCAGCTCGCTAAGGCATACGTGACCTAGGCTCGCCTACACGAGTTTGGAAACTTTCCAAATTCGTTTCTACTTCGACTCGCAGTTACTGGCAAAATGCAAACACATAACCCTAAACTAACGAATTACGTGCAAAAACTTGGAAAACATTTTACTTTAAATAATTTTAACAATAAAAATCAAGCATTTTTTGATAAAAAGACCTTATTGCCTTATCAAGCAACACCTCCTACGAACCAAACTGCAACTAGCCTTCAAATCTATGTGAATCTACGAACAAGAAATAATTCTAACATGAATCTTATGAAAATTTGATCTAACCAAGATCAAAACTAACAACCCTTACAAAAAGACTAAATGTATACAATCTAACGACGATTATGAATGCGAAATCGCTTCCTGAACCGAACCGAACCTAGCACTATGATTAGCAAACACAAACAACACGGTCAAATCATCATGTCGGACTTCGGGGGTCCCACTGTGTTGACGGTTGTATTTTTTTTTTATGCTTTTGACTAGTCAAACTGGGGTATAAATACCCATTTTCCCAACTATTGTAATTAGAAAAAACAATTCAGAAAAATAGAAATGAAATGAGGATGGGGCTCTCCTCTTGCTGAAACCCTAGCTTTCCCGTTTCCGTTTTTCATTTCTCCGATCTACTTTTTCCACATGGTATCAGAGAGTGAAATCGATTGAATCGCTCTTTTCGCTGCAATCGAAGGTATATTCATGGATAATCAGGAGGTAATTCCAGTTTCGAGTCCTTTTTACATTCACCCCAACGAAAGCACTTCACAAACCCTAGTTCATCCGGTTTTAGAAGGAAATGATTATCACGCATGGATCAGATCGATGCTGATGGCACTTATTACAAAGAATAAAGACGGTTTTATCGATGGAACGATTGCTCGACCAGCAGAAGAAGATAGTCACTTCGATGCCTGGAATCAGTGCAACACGATGGTTACCTCGCGGATTTTGAACTCCGTTCATAGTACGATTGCTCGTAGTCTACTCTGGATCAATACCGCGCATGAGGTTTGGGAGGATTTAAAGGACAGGTTTTTTTAACCTAGATTCTTATCGTTTATCAGATCTTCTCGAAGAATTGAACAATTTGAAGCAGGGAAACGCCTCGATAAGTGAGTATTTCACTAAGATGAAGGTGATTTGGGATGAAATCTGCATTCTGAGGCCAATTTTGAAATGTTTATGTCCTCCTGGTTGCAATTGCAAAGCTATATAGTCAAGGTGTTTGTTGATTATTTTGAGAACGAGCATACAATTAGGTTTTTGAAAGGCCTTAACGAAGATTACTCACAAGTCAGCAATCAAGTCATGATCATGACGCCTATGCCAAACATCAAAGCAGTGTTTGGAATGGCAATTAAGCTGGAAAGACAACTGCAATATGCTGGTGGAAAAAATAACACTGCTACACCCATGGTGTTTTCTAATAGGATTCAGGAAAGAGCACCTAGAATCCAAGGTGAGATCAGAGCAAATAGAGGTTTTGTGAATGGGCAGACACAAGGAAAGAAAGCATAATGCACACACTGCGGGCTTCCATGGGCATCTTGTTGATACTCGCTTATAAATTCATGGATTTCCACCGGTTTTAAGTCAAAGCGCAAAGCAAATCTGTAGACGGAATGACTGGATCGAAAAGTGCAACACAGGGAAATGCCAAAGAAAGAGCTACACAGAAAACCGGGACAACATGCTTCACCACATAGCAATATGAAGAAATTATCAAGCTTATACAGAACACTCAGGTCATTGGTGCTACTCAGAGGACACCTGTGGTCAACCAAATGACCACACTGACTGCAGCTCTCAATCCCATTGATGGAAGTGCAGGTATACATTCTGCATCCTCTTTTTTATGGATAATAGATTCGGGGGCAACTGACCACATAGTGTGTTCAGTGCATGATATGCATAGTTTGAAGCCAGTTAGGGGTATAAAGGCTGGTCTACCAAATGGCAATGAAGCTGTTGTTAGACATATAGGCACTGTTAAGCTACATGGGAACATGATCTTAAGGGATGTCCTGTGCATACCAACATTCACATTTAATCTTGTTTCTGTTGGATGTCTCACAAGAGATTATCATGTCAGAATCAGTTTTGAATCTGATTCTTGTGTTATTCAGGACATGAGGAGTGTGCAGAAGATTGGTGCTGCTAAGCTCAAGCAAGGGCTCTATCTTCTCACCCGGATTTGTCATTAGAAAAGTGTAACATTTGTTGGTAATAAGGTCATGTGCTACATAACCGAGGTAGTCCCTTCCGGTATGTTATGGCACTTCAGACTAGATCACTTGTCACACGCTTTGTTAGCCAAGTTGTCTTTGTCGAGCATTACTAATGCAAATAATACACAACATGATAGGGAAATATGTCATGTCTCATCCATTAGCCAAGCGAGAAAAGGTTGTCTTTTCCATTGAGGGAGTCTGTATCCGGATGTATCTTTGAGCTGGTTCATATGGACATATGTTAGAAAATCACTAGTTTAACGCAGCGGAATTTAAAATTTTGATTTCCTTTTCTAGATCGTTCTTCGTTTAATGCAATAAACACGTTAAGTAGTTTGACGGTTATACCTCAGATGATCTATAAGATCGTCGCTTTGACCGCCAACGGAGAGTAGTTCAATGCGCAAGCCGTCCACGTGTCCGGCCTCTATCACTAATCCACACGAACCCCTCGCCGGAATCCTCCTTGGATTGCTATCGGAAAAACTCCGCCGCTTAGACCGGACCTTTTCTTCCTCTCACAAACTCACTATGGAAGGCTCTCTATTTTACACAAGAATTATGAACTCTTGCAATTGTGATGTACAAAAGAGCTTGACACCCACTTCCTTTTATATAGAGAGGTGGCGCCCATATATGTTGTGTGGAGGAGAATAAAACTTTTTTTCAATAAAATAAGGAAAATCAACTAGATTGATTTATCTCTTTAATTATAATTTATTTTGCCAATATCTTATATTGATTATAATTATCTTATTACCATAAATCTATTTTTCAAAATCAATTAATATCTTATATTAATATTATGACAATCTTTATTAATTAAAGTGCACAATTCAAGTGTATCTCATACACTTAAAGTGGCGCCCCATTAGTCAACAAATTGACTTCCGGAATATTCTTTAATTAATATAATTTATATATAATTAATATCTTGTATTTTATTTATTCATAATAAATAAATACCACCATATTAATTTACCACTATAACCTTTATAGTCTAGAGATAAACTTTCCTTATTTGGTTATCAACTATAACCGCATTTTAATCCGACTCGATGTTCATATGTGTGTGACCCGATAGGCTTCCGAATATGTTGGCCGTAGACACAAAGTGCAATTTACTAAAATGCCCTTCATACCTAACGATCACGGGATAGCGTCTAGCAACACACCGTGACCCCCAATTATCGGAAGAGTCAAAAGCAATGACTACTACCTTTTATGTGAAGCGCGATTACCGTGTAACTTACAATCCTATCATTTGTAATAATATCCATACGATCGTATCTCGAGTGTCAATACATTGACGATCGTATCTTATAATTTGGATATCATGCTCTCTCGGAATAACACATTTACTCCCACTTTGCAAAGATTCTCGAGAGCTAGAGACATTCCTTATAAGAAGGCCATTTCGGATATTCGATCCCAATCATAGGATCACGCGATTCCCGGACGACCAATCATGTATACTCCGCGTGCTTCAATATCATACCCAATCACTACCGCATGATCGCCCGTGGTTAGGAGAAATCTCAATAGTGTCAAAGCATGACAATCTACACCGTGATGCCATGAAGACTCGGTCAAAAGGATAATTACACAACCGCCACATAGTGTGACACTTAATGTAAGTGGGTCGATCCTAACGTGACGCATTCTCTAATACACGTCCACGTGCCCAAGTGTCCCTACACTTCGATGACGAGATCTATCCCTATCTTCTAAAAGATAGAAGACATCCAATACGTGCTAGTCGATTATACTATCAATGTCCCATTTGATAATATATAAGACTAGAGACATTTAAGTACCAACCTTGTTATAGTGATTAGAGATCTCATCAACCATAATCACTATCATGGTTTCTCTATCATGATTGATACTAGGGGCGTTACTATATATACACAACAAATAATATGAAGATAAACAATATATAATAACATAAGTGCTTTTATTAATCATAATAAAGTTATTACATGAACTAAATAGACTGTAAACGACCCGACCCGGCCGGATCCGGTCCAACCCGATTGGGTTTAGGACACCTTTCCAACAACATCTAGGGACCATATAGGACCTCTACCCTACATGGACACAAGTATTTTTTGACTGTAATAGATGATTTTTCTCGTTTCACTTGGGTTTACTTGTTAAAATCTAAAGGGGAAGTACAATTTTTAATACAAAGTTTTTATGCTTTTGTGCTTACACAGTTTTAGCAAAAGATTAGGGTAATTAGGTCAAAAAATGGAAAAGAGTTTGACCTAAAAGATTTCTATGCTGAAAAGGGTATAATACACCAGACTAGTTGTGTAGAGACTCCTCAACAAAATGGCATTGTTGAGAGGAAGCACCAACATTTATTAAATGTTGCTAGAGCTCTAAGGTTCCAGTCTAATCTGCCTGTGTCTTATTGGGGCTATTGTCTCCTACATGCTACTGATTTGATCAACAGTTTACCTACCCCAATCCTGAAACATGACACTCCTTACCACATATTATATCACAAGGAAGTTGATTACACTCAGTTTAAGGTTTTTGGGTGTCTAGTTTATGCCGGCACTTTACATGAACATAGATCCAAATTTGATCCAAGGAGTAGGCTGAGTGTTTACATTGGAAATTCGAAGACAACCAAAGGCTATATTCTCATTGGATTATTCCACTTTAGAGAGGTGTTTGTATCTGGGATGTCATATTTCATGAATCCTATTTTCCCTTTCATGCTTCCTTCAAAACTGGGCCTACACAACTACATGAGCTAGTCTCTTTACCTGTACCTTTTTGCACCACCAATGAGTACTCATCTTCACACATTCCTACTACCTATGAGGAAGATCAACACTTAGATCTTCCAGCACCTTCACCTAGTCCTGCTACATCAAGTGTCTCATCACCCAGTGTTTCAGGTTCCTCACCTAGTACATCCTTATCTTCATCAAATGCTGATAATATTGTTGTTCCTGATATCCCAACAGTTAGAAGATCCCTCAGATCCAAACAGACCCCTAGCTACCTACATGACTATCTTTGTAATCAAGTCATCCACAAATCATCCCACAACCTGCCAGACCCAAACACTTCCTTTTCCTACCACCACAATTCAGAACATACATCATACAATCAAGCCATACAATATCCATAATGGAGAGAGGCAATGAGTAAAGAAAGTACAACCCTAGAACAAACACACACTTAGGATTTAGTTGATCTCCCTAAACAGAAACACCCAATAGGGTGCAAGTGGGTTTACAAGATAAAATACAAATCAGATGGGACCGTTGAGCGGTACAAAGCTAGGCTTTTAGCAAAAGGGTATACACAAACCTTTAGGGTGGATTATGAGAAAACCTTTTCTCCAGTAGCTAAAATCACAACAGTCAGAATGCTTCTAGCCATTGCTGCAATAAAAGGATGGTACTTGAAGCAATTAGACATCAATAATGCCTTCCTCCATGGGGATTTGGAGGAAGAGGTATACATGAAGTTGCCTCCAGGATACAATGAGACGGCTCCTAACCAGGTCTGCAAGTTAAGAAAGTCCATTTATGGCCTTAAAAAGGCCAGTAGGCAATGGAACCATAAGCTGACCACTGCACTGCAAAGTCAAGGTTTCAGACAGTCTGTCTATGACTATAGCCTTTTCACTAAGGGACAGGGAGAGAGTTTTATGGTAGTAGTAGTCTATGTAGACGATATTATCATTGCTGGGACTAATTTGGTTGATATAGATGTTGTAAAAGGTTTTTTGCACCACTCTTTTCAAATCAAAGACTTGGGTGATCTTCAATACTTTCTTGGTATAGAAGTGCACAGGACATATGCATGTATTACTATTTCACAGAAGCAATATGCCACAAAATTGCTGGAAACATTTGGCTTTCTTGCTGCAAAGCCTGCTGACACACCCATGGCCACCAAGACAACCTACGATGCAGGGATTCGAGCCTTTACCTGACAATACAGAGTATTAGAGTTTAATTGGAAAGCTGCTCTATCTTACTATCACTAGACCGGACTTGTCCTTTGCAGTCCAATAGATCTCTCAGTTCTTGGATACTCCAAACATTGCTCATATGAAGGCTGCACATCGTTTGCCGCGATATATCAAGAAGGCTCCTCATCAAGGGATATTTTACCCAGCAGACAATAGTATGAAGCTGACATGGTATGTTGATTCAGACTGGGCAGGTTGCAAGCTCACCTGAAGGTCTGTTTGTTTCTTGGGACAACAGTAGTGTCATGGAAAGCAAAAAAACAAACCACGGTTGCTCAGAGTTCGGCTGAGGCAGAGTACCGTGCCTTGTCTAATGCAACTTGTAAAGTGCTTTGGCTACAGTACGTTCTTCAAGATTTGCAAGTTTTTGACGGCAGTCCTACCACACTGTACTGTGACAACCAAAGTGCCATACACATCGCCCATAACCCGGTCTATCATGAACATACAAAGCACTTGGAGATTGATTGTCACCTTATACGTGATAAAGTTCAAGCTGGTTACATCAAGCTCATCCCCATATCCACCGTTCACCAATTGGCAGACATCTTCACAAAGGCATTGGATGCACCTGTTTTCAGCTCTTTATTGAGTAGCTTTAATGTTGTTTTATAGCTTGATTCCCCAGCTTGAGAGGGGGTGTTGACGGTTGTATTTTTTTTTTGTGCTTTTGACTAGTCAAACTGGGGTATAAATACCCATTTTTCCAACTATTGTAATTAGAAAAAACAATTTAGAAAAATAGAAATGAAATGAGGATGGGGCTCTCCTCTTGCTGAAACCCTAACTTTCCCGTTTCCGTTTTTCACTTCTCCGATCTACTTTTTCCACACGCTGAGGCGGTGCTGGCTCTCGCCTCGGTGAGCCTTCGACTTCCAGGAAACTTGTAACGCGAAAGCATATCATGACGAAGCAACTAAGTTCCAGAAAACCCCAAACTCGCCAAAGCGGGGGCTTACCTTAGTTAGGTGAACCGATCGAAACTTAGAAAACCCGGAACGGAGAAAATTGAGAAAAAGGGTGATTTGTAGTCCATTTTATAGGCTCTTTCAATATCAATGTCGATTTTCCTTTACCTTAGATGAAAGGAAAAAACTTAAAAAGACGAGAAAAAAGAAAATAAATTTCAGTAAAAAACAAACTACCTTGATTAAAAGTGAGAATATGATCGTTATTGAGCAAGTATGATATAGTGGTACACTGGTACAATACCATCACAAGATTAGACGTTGTTTATATCATACTCTTTATATTAGATTGTGTTCATTCTTATTAATCATCAAGGTGTTACTAATAGAAGATAAATTTTGAAAAGATAGATAAATGCAAAAGCCAAAATAGATAGAATTGTTATATTGTAAATTCAACTTAAGTAGATAAGTGTTTGTTTATTGTTAGGATTTAAATAGATTCTAAGTATATCTTTAGGATTTTTATTATTTGAATTCTTTTATGATTTACATCCTTTCTCTCCTAGGAGACACTATGAATCATTTTAGATTAATTCAAGAAAAACGCGTTTCAGTATTTTACGTTTCTATTTATGATTTTCTTCATTGTATCAGAGCAAGGGGCGAGGGTTCCGAGGCCTTGACAGTGGCGAAACCTCACCCGATCTTTTTCCGCTTTAAACTTTTTACTTTATTTTTCATTATACGCATCCCATTACAATCAGCACTTTTCATTATAAACCCATTAAAATATGCACTTGCATCCTTGATCTATTGTTCAATCTTCCAAATTTTTTTTTTTAGAACAATTGTCGTTCTTGAGTCCGGCAAATTATTTGTCCCAAAAAAAATAAAATAATTTGCATCCAAAACAGTCAGTCCAGAACCATGAGTCATTTCCTACTTATTATTTTTTTTTGGAGATGAAGGGAAAATGACAAAAAAAAATATAAAATATATAAATAGGATAGACTTATTTTTTTAGTTGTAAAAATGACGAAAAATTTCAGACGGACAAGAATACCTTTTTAATAAAAGGGACACGCGCATATCTGTCCTTCCGCCTACGCTTCCAGCTAGACCTGGCCAAATGAAACCGGACCGGCGGTTTGGTCAATTGCCGGTTGGTGGAACCGTCGATTTGGCGGTTGGGGGGCGGTTGGAGCATTTTGGCAACCGGAACCGGACCGGAACCAGTGGTTGGAACCGGACCGGCCGGCGGTTGAACCGGGCCAACGGTCAGAGTTTTCAACGGCTATTCTTTTTTGTTTTTACCTCCAAAACACCTCAAAAAAAATCCAATAAATACTACCCCATTCCATTTCAAAAATCCTACACCAATCTCCTCTCAATTCTTACAACTTCTTCTCTCATTTCTTACATCTTCTACACATTTCTTTGATTATCAAGTTTGTTTAGTTGTTAAAAACAACAATCAAATTTACTTTACGATACCGATTTTTGAAGTTGTTCTGATTTAATCGTTACTTCAATACGGTTTTAGTTTTAAGTAATTTGTATTTTATTCAACTAATTTTTTTACAAGTGTAAAAAAAATAATTCAATTTTATAATCAAATTTACTTTACTAGACCAAAATTTGAAGTTGTTCTGATTTAATCGTTACTTCAATTCGGTTTAGTTAAAAATAACATAATTTACATGTAAATAAAATAACACAAAATTAATATTATATTTAAAACCGAATAAAAAACTGTTTATAAAAAAATATATATTACATTCGCTTTAGTAATTATAGTGAAAAGAATAATAATTTGTTATTGTAGTGAAGATAATAAGTATTATATGAAAATGTAAAAAAAATAAAATTTAAAACTATGGTTAAAACCGTGATATGAACCGTGAATCGTGGCGAACCGGCAACCGCCGGTTTTAATCCTCCAACCGCCGGTTTGGCAACCGTCCAAAACCAAAACCGCCGGTTTCGATTCCGGTTCGGTCCGGTTGCACCATTTGGACAGGTCTTCTAGCTTCAGGTTTAGTTCTTTTTTTTTGTTTTTATTTCAAACACTCGTAACTTTTGATTTATAACTCCGATCATCGAAATTTTTTCACCAAAATTCATCCTTTTTTTTGCTCTTTAATTTGAGCCCAAATACGGTACCCTTCCGACGTAAATTTTGAAAGCCGAAAAAATATTTACATTAACCGGAGCTTTTTTTCTTATAAACGACCTTAATTTTTGATTTAGAACACCGATCATCAAAATTGTTTCACCAAAGTTCATATTTTTTTTATCTTCATTTTGAGACCTCATTTGATACATTTTCGACGTAGTATTTGGAAGCCGAATTTAATCGCAACATTTACACTAACACAGTATCAGTACACAATATCAGGCTCATTTAAGGCTTAATTCATCTGACTATTTCAGGGCACACATATCTGGCTTATATAAGGCTCATTTAAGGCTTAATTCAAAGGGCACAATATCATATCTCGCTCATATAAGGCTCATATAAGGCACACAATACGAGTAACAATATCATATAAGGCACACAATATGAGTAATAAGATGTCATATAAGGCACACACATGTCGATTACATAGTATCGATAACACATGTCGAGGCTCATTTAAGGCTTAATTCAAGTGACTACTTCAAGGCACACATATCTGGCTCATATAAGACTCATTTAAGGTTTAATTCAAGGGACACAATATCATATCTCGCTCATAGGGCTCATATAAGGCACACAATATGAGTAACAATATCATATAAGGCACATAGTATCAGTACACAGTATCAGGCTCAAAAGGACCCTCCTTTCGGTTTTTTGTTGCAAGGTCTGTGTCCCCTAGTCATTGATATGAACTGAATGTCTTCTTACAGTTCAAGCACTCATATTTACTTCTTTTCGGAGCATGTTTTGATACTACTTTTTCTTTAGGATCATTTCTTTTAGGCCTCTTCTTGTTCTTGGGTTCAATCACATTAGGCCACTTGTTCTTGGCTTCATAAACAGCTGCATTCTTGAAAAATCCTTCGAAAGACGTATCCGATTCGCCTTTTTCACATTCATCCAAATAGTAACCTGAATCAGAGCTTTCTTGCTTATTAACCTCTGCTTTACTATCCATTTTATTAGCTTCTGGAGTAACAACTTGAACAAAGATGGGATTTCGAGCGATTTTTGTCTCAATAGAAGATGATTTAGTCTCTAAAACATCAGATTGATTGTCAGAAGATTCTACAACTGAATTCACCCCACCTTAGTTACTAGAATCCTTAGATAACATCATCAAACACATAGCCACTTCTTCTTGATCTTGCTCATCAATCTCCGAAACCGAAGATGAAGAACCATTACCTAAACACAAAGGAGATGACTTAAGCAAACAACACACCAGCACATATGAGAAGAATTATCTCTATATTCTTCATTCTTCTTCTTTTCCTCCTCCTGGATATAATTTTTAATGGCGGCGAAAATGAAAAAAGCAGCGGAAAGTAATAAATGGAATAATGAGGGCACAGTAGTAGAAATAGTAGTACAGAGAGTTCCATTTGTGAAGCTCTTCTCCTTTGCTGACTCCATTGACAAAACGTTGATAATTGTCGGTGCTGCGGTTGCTAATGGCTTGTCTACTTCCTGGACATAAAAGGGACCGCATAATTTTATAGTACCTGGAGGGATATGTTTTGTGAGAGAATAGGGGTATATTCGTCCGGTGAAATTTATTTGTCTTTAATGCAACTAAAAAATTGAAGCTGGATTAATATTTAATTAAATGGAAAAAAATGGACTATAAACTAATTTTTCCTTTTTTTTGTTTTTTTATAATCAAGGTATTAGCTTTCTAGGAATCACCATCATCAGTCGGCATTCTAAACAAAGTGACCTTGTTTCTCACCTCCATAAATTTTATTTTTTATTTTCAATCTGCTTTATCAATAAACAAACTTTACACATAGCATCAACTCTTTCATTTTGGCGTCATTTCTCTATCTTTTTTAGGTGCAATTCAGAATGGTACATATGTGCTAGTATCACAGTTGGAGGTGAAACTATACAAAATCTGAAGAAGAAAGAAAAAGGCATAGCAAGACTCTCGGAAGAGCCGGAACAATGAGCATCGAGAAGTCAATGGCACAATACACAACCAGACTCCCGGACGAGCCGGAAATACGTGCACCGAATAAGTCAAACATACAAACTAATGGACTCCGGAAAATCCGAAAAAGAGATGCCCCGGAGTGGAGATGCCCCGGAGTGGAGATGCCCTCCAAAACACACATCTAATGGACTCCGAAAAAGCCACCGGAGTGGAGATGCCCTCCAAATTATCCAAAAACCAAACTCAACCTCGGAACCTGGCCTCGTTTGAGGGAAGGTAATAGAAGATAAATTTTGAAAAGATAGATAAATGCAAAAGCCAAAATAGATAGAATTGTTATATTGTAAATTCAACTTAAGTAGATAAGTGTTTGTTTATTGTTAGGATTTAAATAGATTCTAAGTACATCTTTAGGATTTTTTATTATTTGAATTCTTTTATGAGTTACATCCTTTCTCTCCTATAGAAAGGAGACACCATATATCATTTTAGATCAATTCAATAAAAACGTGTTTCAGTCTTTTACGTTTCTATTTCTGATTTTCGTCAGTTACAATTGCATGATTAATATGTAATTGTCACACATTATTGTAAGTATCAGTATAGATACATGCAACTTTCAAGCATTATTACGTTTTGTTTGATTTACTTATTTCATTCGCCCTAATTAAGTATCTATACACTCAACAGCTATTGTGATTGTAATTAAATAAGTTTATAAATTCAAAATCGTAAGATAATTAAAGGGATAAAAATCAAGTGGTTTTAAAAAGCTACTACCTCCGTTTTTTTTATCTGTCACATTTCAGAATTTGCCTTCTTTTTATTTATCTGTTATTTTACATTTTCAATGCATCATTTATTATTTTTTCCTCATTTGCCAATAAATATTTACATCCCCAATAACAAAAATACATTTCCAATACTAAAAACCTCTTTATCAACAAAATATTTACCTTTTCAATAAAAAAAAAACATTTCAAATACTATATTTTAGACATTAATTATTTTCTTAATTTATGTGATTTTTCTCTCTGCGACATATATATAAAAACGAGGGAGTATGAGCTTGTGAGAGAGTTCTTGATCAATACGGCAACGGAAGTTTTTAAAGCAAAACTAAAATTTCCAACAAACCCAACCATACGGCTATTAATCCTTTTTTTCTATTCAAAAATTGGACACCATTTATGATGATTCCCTTTCTTTCCCTCTCACATTTAATTGTCATTGTGTTATTTTATTTTTGTTCAAGTTTACATTTTCTGTTTATAATATTTATTTTCTTAACTAGGTGGCTACTGCCCTAATAATAAAATTTAAAAAAACAAAAGCCAAACTAGGGGCTGCTAAAGTTTTATAGGAGTGATTGAACACCAAGTTTTACTTGCTCATTTAATAAGATTATTTAGATTCGAAGAATGTTTAAATTTCTCGAAAATAAAAGACTCACCTTCTCCCAAAAAAAAAAAAAAAAAAAAAAAACCTCACCATAATATTCATAAATCCTATTGAAGTTTTTATGGCAACACTTGATATTTTTAGTTTTACTTACAACCTCATTTATGGATAATACAAAGTTTCTGAATAGGAAAATGTCTTGAAATGCCTTGAGAAGCAATTGAACATGAGATACATACAAGAATGCCCTTGTGAAAAAATGAATACACTTTCTAAAGTGAATACAATATGACTTAAGAAGTAAATTTTTAAATTTTTAATTGAATATTTTATTTATTTAACTTTATTATAAATTAAACTGTTATTTTCCTTTTGAATGAACATGTAAATATATCCCGGCACATTCATATTATATTAGGTCTAGTTGTAAGGTCATTAACACTCACCTACCTTTTCTCTCAATTTAATTAAGGGAATTTTTTATGTGGAAAATTCTACATATATTTTAAAATATAAGTCAATCCTACGAGTTTTCACACAGATTAAGGAAGTAGTTGAATGTCATAAATTTAAAGATAAATGTCTAAAATACCTCTTGACTATCACTAATGCAATAATTGTTTGGTAACGAAAAGTGATTGAATTCATATTAAATTAGGGTAAGATAGAAAAAAGGCAATAAATATTACATTGGTAATGTAGAATGACTTATATTGTAGGATAAATCTAAAATTATAAGATGACTTATATATTGGAAAGAATGTAAAATATGATATAATAAACCAATGACAACATCATAATAACGTCAGGCAACATCAGACCAATACGGAGGATGAAAATTGGGGGAATGAGGGAGAAGGATAGAAATATTTCATCAATTGAGTAGAAGGACAGTCTTTTGAAACTTTTGCATAAAGGACAAAACTATTTATCCACTGTCGAAATTCACTTGTGTTCGAAATTCACTGTTTAAATTTACTGCCGAAATTCACTGTCGAAATTCACTAATTTTCAAAATTCATTGTCGAAATTCACTAATTTTCAAAATTCACTGTCGAAATTCACTATCGAAATTCACTGATTTCAGGATTCACTGGGGAGATTCACTAATTTTCGGGATTCACTGTTTGTCCTTCTCGCTATAAAAATTATGCAGTTGTCCTTCTCCTATAAAAAATATGTAGCTGTCCTGTTACTTAAAAATATTCCAGATTGTGTCCTTATCCCTAATTTTCCAATGAAAATTTAGGTTATTTTATGGTATATATTTTTTTTAATTCTTCTGATAATTTCACGGTCGTGCAGCTGTAGATGGATATTGCACTTAAAAACACACGCATATGTAAAGATTTATATACACATCGTGTAATGCCCTTGTTCTGGGAGGTCGGATCCTCTGCCGTAGGTCATTCACGGCAGACGCTGCTGTGATGCCAAAACGGCGTCGTTTGGCTGGGAGACGACGTCGTTTTGGTCCTAGCTTAAAATTAGGGCAAGGACGGATACACTTGGGCGGCGTCGTGTGGAGACAAAACGACGCCGTTTCACTTCACCGCAGACACGGTAGAGGTGGATTCACGGTAGACGATCCCAATTCCTTGTTCTGGATATCGAGTCCTTATCCGGACATGGAACGTTCTGCACGTGACATTTAGAGTAAACCCTAAATCCCATGTAAGGCTCGTGTCATATCAGAGTAATAAAAGAATTACGCGGAATATAACGAGCTGAGGACTCGGGAACTAGACTCTCAGGGTCTTCCAATAACAACCAACATCCGGAATACAATTATTGTCAAGCTAAATCATAAATAACTGAAAATAAACACTATCATCCGTTTCAACTGACATATCTGACAAGAAAGAACCACACTATTGGCAACAATGCCTTATTTAAAAAGAACGGCTATAAAAGAAAAACTAAAGCATGAAAAACTTCATTGCTCCATCCTAGGCTAGCACTCCAAACTCATCGTCAAAACATCATGTACCTGCAACCTTCTTTTTTAAATAAAGGAGTGAGCACTAGCTAGATGCTCGGTAAGGAGAAAAAAGATCAAAAAAGAGATCATGGTTGTCAAGTGCCGGGAGATACGACATGGATCCACTTTATCCACTTTCACAAACAGTTTAATGAACAAAACATAAAGGAAACCACCTTAATGTACATATTTAATGCATAGAAAATATGCCTACTTACTTTATCAGTTTATCTTGCACATACTTGTTAAGTTACATTACTTACTTACTTAGCCTACTCATGTACTTGTCATATTCTTGTCTTCTCTTGACTTGTCTTGTCACTTACTTAACATGAGGGCATGGTGTGACACGGGGAACATGACTTGTCATACGTCCAACGTGGGGTGGGTCATGGCACCCCGTTCGGTACATCGTCTTGAGAACGACATGGGGAATACCACTAGTCACACGTCCGACATGGGACTTAGAACCTATGGTACTCCATTCAGTTCATCGCGATGTCACTAACTATAAACACATAAGAGCACATGAAGCACATAGGACCATGTCTAACCTACGAGAACATTCCAAGGTCATATAAACACCGAATCCCATCCTATCTCCACTACTCGTAACCAAAACACACAATAATTTATAGGAAAATAATTAGAAATAGAATAATGTTCTGAAAACGCAGCTTAACAAATACCCAACAACACGTAATTATGATGTTGCATTAAAACAATATTCAAATCAACATAAAACATAATCTTTAAACTTAAAGATGGAACCTTTTGATAAGAAGAACTTCGTACCTTTAGACGAGCCGAGACCAACCAAAAACGATGATTAACCTTTGAAACCTTGCGATCCTATGAACAAACGAAAACATAACATGATTACTATGAATCATAACTATACACAAGGTTGAAACTATGAATTAAACAAAAATCTATGATATTCACCTTCTTGAGAAGAACCGAGATTCGAAACTGATCCTTGACCTGGAACCACCTTGAAACTAGTACTCTGGTCTGCACAAGCAAACTAGATCGATCAAAACAAATCATGGGGAGCAAAACTGGGTCTCTTAACCTACCACAGTTCTCGGCTCAGCGAGCTAGGGAGTCCTAGGCACGTTCTAGGCTTGTCCAGGTCTGTCTGGGACACGTCCTGGGACAACCTGGGCGTTTAACAAAGGGCAATTCTGTTAGGAAATCTACGCGGGAACGCAGCGGAATTCAAAATTTTATTTTCTATCGACCCAAGACCGACTTCGCTTAAGCAATAAACAAATAAGCTAAAGACGGTGGTTACCTTGCTTGATCTAAAAGATCGACGCTTTGACCATCTAAGGAAAGTAGCGATGCACGGAGCCGCCCAAGCATTCAGCCTCTACCGCTAGTCCACACGAACAACCCGCCGGAATCCACCATTGGATTGCTACTAGAAAAATCCGGCTGCTAGACCGGCCTTTTCTCTCTCTCAAAGCTCTCTCTATTTTTCACAAGAACTATTAACTTTTGGAGTTGTGATGTAGAAAAGAGCTTGACACTCACCTCCTATTTATAATGGATGTGGCCCACCAATGTAGAGTAGAGATGAAGAAAACCTTTTACTAGTAAAATAAGGAAAATATAATTGATTGATTTATCTCATTAATATTCGATATCTTATATTAAATATTTCTAATATATTGTCAATATCTTATATTGACATATTTATCTTATTACCATAAATCAATTTACACATGTGTATATATCACAAATATATATTACACATATAAATCTATACATAAATATATTGGAAACAAATGTGCACATGCATATCTAATATGCATTACACGCATGTAAGCACAAATATATAGATATTAATATCTAATATTAATATATGGTAATACCATTAATTAAATTACACAATCCAATTGTATCTTACACACACACAAATTGTGCCACCTTAGCCAATAAATTGGCATTCGGAATATTCTTTAATTAATCAACATAATTAATATCTTGTATTATATTTATTCATAATAAATAAATACCACAATATTAATTTACCACTATAACATTTATAGTCCCGAGATAAACTTTCCTTATTTGGTTATCATTTATAACCACATTTTAATCCAGCTAGATGTTCATATGTGTGTGACCCGATAGGCTTCCGAATATGTTGGCCGTAGACACAAAGGGCAAATTACTTAAAATACCCTTCATGCCTAACGACCACGGGATAGCGTCACAGCAACACACCGTGACCTCAATCATCGGAAGAGTCAAATGCAATGACTACTACCTTTCATGTGAAACAAGCTATTACGTGTAACTTACAATCCTATCATTTGTAATAATATCCATACAATGCGTTAGTCGAGTGTCAAAACATCAACGACCATATCTTATAATCTAGATATCATGCTCTCTCAAGTAACTCATTTACTTCCACTTTGCAAAGATTCACGAGAGTAAGACATTCCTTATAAGAAGGCCCTTTCGATATTCACCCCCCTACCGATAGGTGCACGCGATTTCCGACGACCAAACATGTATACTCCGCGATGCTTCAAAGATCACACCCAATCACTACCGCATGATCGCCCCGTGGCTAGGGGAAACCTCAATAGTGTCAAAGCATGACAATCCACACCGTGATGCCATGTAGAATCCGGTCCTAAGGATAATTACACAACCGTCACATAGTGTGACACTTATCCATGTAAGTGGGTCACCTCCCAACGTCACGCATTCTCTAATACACGCCCACGCATACCCAAGTGTCTCTACACTTTGATAGACAAGATCTATCCCTGCCTTAAAGACAGAAGACATCTAATACGTACTAGCCTGTTCGTACTATCAATGTCCTGTTTAATAGTACATCAGCCTAAAGACATTTAAGTATCAAACTTATTAAAGTGATTAGAGATCTCATCAACCATAATCACCTATCATGGTTTCTCTATCAAAGTTTAATACTAAGGACGTTATCATATAACAATTCACAATTGGTTCTTTAAAAGAACAAATATATGACAACAGAAAAGCCATTTAATATATATATATATATATATATATATATATAAACATAAATAGTAGAAACGATCCGACTCGGTCGGATCCGGTCCAACTCGATTGGGTTTAGGACACTATTTCAACAAATTCTCGGTGCAGCGAGCCGAAAGAAGCTGGAAACTCTACAAACACGATTTTTATGATGTGTAGGGCTACCTAGGGTACTTTTTATAGCTCTTTCTCAACATAAGTCGGTTTTCAAAGTCTTGTGAGAAAAGAAAACCTAAAAAAAAGGAAAAAGGAAAACAATTTCGAAAATAATGAAATACCCTTACAAAGAGATGATGGGTTTTACACACTGTAACATATGTAATATAATATTCACATCCAAAAAATAAGAGAAATATTATCAAAATGTGATATTGAAACATTATGACTCAAAATATTAGACTTGAGTTTTGGCAACGTTAGACCTGAGTTCTAGATTAACCATTTTAGGCATGCAAATGCTCGTGCTTAATTATGATTGATGGAGGTCGGATCAACACCTCTTCACGTGTCATCCCCGGAGTAATCTAACAGTAAATGAGGGTAAGTAATAAACATCTTAAGGGCCAAGAGCCCCAAGGATCCGAACCGAGCTCTGCTCGGCCGCTCCCCAACCTCAGTAGGTCGTCCTAGGCACAAACGAGTCCTCACGGCTCGGCCTAAGTCTATCTTATAGCCAATTCCTCCACGTGCATATTAAATCAGATAAGTACGGAAAGAATCCCCAGCCATCTTGGCTCTGATCTTTATATTCAAATCACCGAGATTATCTCCTAATATCAAGGGGATCAAATCATAATTATCTCTTCCTTAGGGAACACAAAATTAGAGTCCAACATGGACACGCTACATGCAACGCTAGGGCACAAGCCCTTCTATAACAATCCCTAAGGAACTATGAAGACTTGATTCCAATACTGACATTGGATACGTAGGCAGCTTGAGATACAACTTCTCTAGTGCAGTCTAAACCACCACCCAAACACCCCCCCTTTCATCTCTCTTTAGGGTTCCACCTTGAACAGATTGTCAATAAGAGGAAGGAAACCCCGGATTTAATACCCACGATTTCCAACATCGTCAGTTGGCGCTAGAAGGAGGGCCTCTCAGACAGTCTTGTTTGAAGTTTCGGAATCAACATGATGACAACACGACATTAGGCAGCAAATGGCAACCACGCTAATAACGTGACAGATTCGGATGCCAACTACCAAAACCAACAGTAGGAAGAAATCACCCTCGACGCTACCCACCAAGCATTGGTGGATCAGCTTGTGGCTCTTGACGGTGCAACCAAGCAAGCCGTCCTTGATGCTGCCTTGGCAGAAGAAGATGAGGAAGAGGAAGATCTGGAGGAGGAGGATCCTCTGAACGAAGATCTGCAGGAACAAGACCTGCAGGGAGAAGATTTGTCGAAAGAGAACTCACTGGAGCAGAACTCAGAGGAGGAGGACCCCAACAATGGATCATGGGAAGAAACACATCCCTCTCTTCCAAAGCCTAAATGGGCTAGGAAGGATGATCATTCGTCCTCTTCAAACTTGAGAAGACAACTGATAGTCCCATAAGCAAAGGGATGCGGCGTAGTATTTTGGATATTATAGCCGGGAAGAGATCTCCGCCTAATCGACCTCGAGTCCCCTTTGCCGAAAGGCGGTGGACAATTACCCTCGACCTGCAAGATTCAGATGCCAAAACTGGAGCCTTACGATGGAACTAAGGACCCACAGGATCACCTGTTTCAATATCTTACTCATATGAATCTCGATTGCGCCCCGGATGAGATGAAATGCAAGGCTTTCCTAGCGTTACTAACTGGCCGAGCTCAAGAATGGTTTGAAAGAATCCTGGCCAGATCAATCTCCAACTTTGAGACTTTAGGGAAGATGTTCCTTAATGCCTTCATCACGGCCAAGCCATTCTAGAGAAATGCTACCCATCTGTTTACTCTCAAGCAACAACGGGAAGAAACCGAACTACAATATCTGAAGCGGTTCAATGAAGAGTCGATGCAAGTCTGAGACGCGGATGACCACATCCGAATTGTTTTCATCATGGCGGGGCTACGAGAGGGAAGGCTATACGCCATATTGAGCAGCAAATTACCCGCGTCCATGGAGGAATGCATGGAGATGGAAGCATTGTCAATGAGAGGAAGGTAACCGGCTGAAACAAGAGTCAGAAAGCAGAGCACAAGAAGGAGAAGACAGAGGATCCTTCTGACAGGAAAAGAAAATCGACAATGACCGGCGTCGGTTCGATAGCCACTGATCGGCCGGAGAGAAGGTACACCCTACAACGAAGGGACTTCCCAACGTTGAACATGACACGAGAACAAGTCCCCACAGTGAGAAAAAAGGCCTAGCCCGAACTCCACCTTCGATGCGAAGTCCCCCAGAAAGGATGGACCAAAGTAAATTATGCACATATCACAAAGACATTGGGCATGACTTAGACAAGTGCAGGGACTTTCAGAGAGATATCGATTTGTCGATAGCTGAAGGGAAGTTGGATGAGGTCGTGGACCGACCTCACCCTGCTGAGCCGCGGGGTCGGCACGACTACCCGCGAAGGAATTTTAATCAAGATCGAGGTCGACCCTCAGAGAAAGAGAGATCGATCTCTAGAGGGAGATCGATAGAAAGATAATCGCCCAGTCAACACCATTAACACCATCGTGGGTGGCCCCACCAACACATTTGAGGGAGTTGGTATCCCTGATGTGCGACCTGGCAGCTCGCTGACAAGCAAGATGGATCAAAGGCCAACTCGGGAAGTAACCTATGGTCCTAGGGATCTGATGAGAGTCAACCTTACTACGCTCCGGTGCGTGTTTTAACCCTCGTTTACGGCATTTTTGGCTCATTCCGGGTAGTTTTAGACCCTTTATAGGGCAAAAATCCCGTAGAGCGTGCACGTCGAGGCAAATCATCACCTAGATGGTAAACCTCATCATTTTACGGTGTTTTTCGCCATTTCGAGCCCTATTTATCTTGTGGCATTATGCTTGGTATGTTGTGCTATGGAATTGCAGGATATAGGTGACTCGTGAACCCGGGAATTGAGGCATGAGGCTTAGAAAGACAAAACCAAGGCATTGGGGAAGTAAGAGTTGAAGAAAAAGTGAAGTTTTGGAAGTTCAAGAATCGATGTGTGCACATCGACGCAGCAGTGTACATTCGTAAATTGGATGGACAGTTGTATTTTGTGCAAGACACCAAAGCGGAATGTGCGCACATTAGGCCGTTCAAACATAATTTTTGGAGCATATATATATCTTTTTGCACAGATTTTTGCAGACTTCCTCTCTACTTTCTACACTTGAGAATTCACTCCTTGATCCCAAAATTGATCTCTAGGTCGAAATCCTTCTCCTCTTTCCCTTAGATTAATTTCTACACCTAATTTACTTAGATTAAGCTTAGATTTTAGCTTCCCTTCCCTTAAGTTTTGCATTTTGGATCATCTTCTTCACCAATTGACATGGGTGTTGATGAAGCTTGATGTAAACCTCGAATTTCTGCGTTTTGGGTAATCAATTTCATTTCTCTCTCATTTTTATGGCATTAATCTTTGTTTTGATTGTTATTTCTTGCTTTGAGATGAGTAGCTAGATATACCATAGTCAAATTATGTGAAAATTGAAGAAATTCTCCTCAATTGATGAAATTGGGAATGGGTAGTGTTTAATTGTTGTTATATCGATGAATTCATGTCTTAAAACTTGTTCTTAATGCTTGAATTAGCTTGTACACCTAGTTCATGAACTCACACACCACTTTTATAAATGTATGTTGCGAAGGGTGTGGGAAAAGGGTTTTAAGATCGTTATTTACAATTGACTGAGTTGTTTAGATCAATTGGGTAACGAGGTTTGTCGGTGTAAATCGAGCGGCTCTAGTTCTTAATCTTGTTTCGATCCGGCTAAATCCTTAAAGGCGGATTTGTTGAACCGGGCAAAGGTACTAGGTTGTTGCATGGCGTCTAGTACTATCTTAGGAGTTTGCACCCATGAACGAGTCGATATAAGCATTAGGATGGTTGGTTGGTAGTTTCCATTCCCAAATAATCGATTAGAGGCGAAAAGTATTCAATTGGATCATGGTTTGACTATGTTTCTCTTCCCTTAGTATCTTTAGTTTATATTACGTTTTAGTGTAATTGAACTTGAAACATCTCGGTTAATCTGAACTAAATCCGGAAACGACTTTGGTATTCGATTGATTCTCCGTGGGATACGACTAAAACAGTTCCACCAACCATAGGGATCCGCTTCCATTGGTTACCAACTGTTGGTCCCTTTAAAAGGCTTTGGTTAAGTTTAGAGGGGGGTGAATAAACTTAACACTTAAAAATTTTGGAGTTGACAAACTCAACAAGGTCGATAGCTCTCTTTGTCGCTTTCGAGTATATCTTTGACCACTCAATAGTCTGGTGACTGTTGATGTTACTGAATTTGTTGCAGCGGAATATATTTAGTTTAAGCCTTATTACTTGTTGTTAAAAGAATGATACTAAGTATTAGATACTCAGTCGTGTAAGTGTGTGATTCAGTTGCTAGTTTCAAAAGGTTGATGTGATCAGTATACTAAATACATAAAGTAAATGCAGAAAGTAAGTAGGCAAATTTTATAGTGGTTCCAGGTGGTGTAATCCTGTCAGTCCAATCTTCTCTTGTGATGTTGGAGGAAATTCACTAGAGATCTTTGAGGTTGCAGTTACAAAAATCCCTAAGCTGTTTGTCCTTCACCAATGACTATGGCTTCACAAACTGAACACTTGAAACAGGTAGGATTGTTGCTCCAAAGTATTCCACTGGTCCTTGAAGGTTAGGATTGCCTCTTCACCAGCTCCACCACACAAACAACAGTTCTTGACACCTAAGTACTTCTCTGTCTTCAGCAGGTTTCTTGTAAAAGAAAGATTGAATCAAGTAAATGATTTAGTTGTCCGCAGCTTGATCAGGATGAAATGATCACCAGCTCGATGTCTTCAAGTGTATATACTTGATGTAACTTGATAGCAGGTTACACTTGAAGAAATTTCTTGATCAGTAAGTTTAAGCCCAGTGAATGTCAGCAGGGTGATTTTCTTGATTTAACTTGATAGCTTCGTATGGATTATATGCTCATCTAATTTTCATCACTTGTATCTGAATCAGGAGTCTTCTATTTATAGGTGAGAATCCTGTGACATATGTTTGAATTTCAAACATAGCCATTTCAGACTTGTCTCCATCTTGACTTGCTTTTTGTCTTTGTTCATAGGAATGACACTGTCAGTTTGCCTTTTGACAGTTTTCAGACTGTCCACCCTTTGACTTGTATCCATTAGATAAAGCTCTGAATCTTTCCAACGTTCCTTTTATCTTGACCATTGATTTGTTGAGAAAATCAAGGCTTGTAATCCATCCTTATCCTTTTAATCTTCCAATGTAACCTTTTATTAAATCGAGAATTATAATCAGCAAATATCTGAAGTATATCAGTCTGCTGATGTACAAGTCTGTCAGCAGGTTTAAGTCTGCTGTGTTTTAATAATACTTCAGCTGACTTCTTCTCATCTATCTTTTTAATTGTGAAGTTAGAGTACACCATTTTGAACATAACTAAGTTCCAATCACCACTTAACATATGGAACTTAGACCTTGTACAAAAGGTATATGTAATTAGTTTAGGTCATCACAGACTTCCCTAAATTCTTATTCCATATCCTTGACTTTAAATACTAAGTTTGATCCCTTAGCCTTCAATAACTGAGTTTGAACCCTCACCTTGATCTTTCATCAGTCCCTAGTAAATCTATCGACTTAGACAGTCTCTGTGATAAAGTCACCACCATTTACAATCTTGTTTGATCAAACCTATACATAGATAAAACTCTAATAAACCTATACATTTGATCTAGACATCTTTTTGCCTTTGCTCTATAACAGTTAGTCTGACACTCATCATTAAAACTTAAAATATGTCCAACACAAACAATGAAGGTCTAGTCATAGAGGCCATGGTGACCAGGAATTTGGTAAAGAGGATTTGCATCGATACATGTAGTGCTATCAATGTTCTATACTATTCGGCCTTTCATTCAATGAATCTCAAGGAGTCGGAACTAACCCCGGTCTCAGCCCCTCTGTTCGAATTCACCAGTCCACAGTCCATCCGATGAGAATGGTTCAGCTCGCAACAACATTTGGAAAAGAACCAGAAGAACACTCATAGTAGATCGTAACTGATGTGATCCGTGACCGAATCAGATCTGAAATTGCCGAAGGACCGACTGAAGGCACCAATAAAACGAGCACCGCGACCCCTAGCTAACTCGTAACTAAGAACCTTGGTATGACCTCAACCCTTAGATAGCCCGTATCTAAGAACCTTGGTATACGAACGCCATAAGGTCTGCTCAGAACCTTGATAAGTTCCGTTTTGAATCCACCAAACAACGGTGTTGGAATCCACCAAACACCAACGTGAGAAAACTCACCAAAGCTTATAGCTTCAAATATAATATATCAAAATTTGTCTCCCTTCAAAAGATTACAACTAAAGCCTTTTTATAGGCTAGAATAAAAGACATAAACTACTTCCAAATCAATGTGGGACAAACTTATTTAACAGAAATAAAAATAAAAATAAAAATAAATAAATACTAATAAAATTCTAATAAAATCTTCCACGGAAACAATGTGGGATAAATGATAACGTAAGTGGACTCCAAGCCAAAACGTCTCATCTTGGATCACAGCATTCCTTCCCGGTTGGAAAGGATTCGACCTCGAATCAGAAGGATGTCGTAGAAAGCAGAAACAAGGACAAAACAGGCCGAACCAATAACAAACACCAATGAGATGCCTGGATCAAATACAAGGCGTAAATACGGCTTCCAATCACTAGAACGTCGAGCTGATGATGAATACATCACCAAGGAAACCAATGAATAGTAATGTTGCGAGTGCTCAATGCAAATAATGTTCTTTGGAGCAGCAACATAATCATAGGGATGAGAATTTGGAGAAACCGCAAAAGGATCAATGAAAATGTGCTCCGGTTTTCCGCCAATGTCTACCGGAACAAGAACATCCATAGGCAATGTAGGGCCTGGAGTGGGTAGATCAAATAACTCAGGGTGGACCTCAACTGGATGATCATCATGTGCCTAAAAAGAAGACACAATAAAACTCGAGCAAGTAGTCGGTGAAGTAGGACCAACTTCACCATTTGCCTCGGGGATCGCCTCTGCCACGATCGACTCTTGGACTACCTCCACTAATTTTGCTCCAACAACCACCTCCTCTCGAGTGCTAACAATCTCCCCGGTGTCCTCTACAATCTTCTGAGGGATACTAACATTCACCTGGTCGTCCGTAGGTGACGTCTCACGTAAATTACGTATTTTCTGCCATAGATTAGGGCAATCATAATAGTGATGATCACTCCTATGACAATGACCGCAATAAACAGAAAACAGCTCTGCAGAAGTCTTCTTAACCATATCTGTACCACCACGTGTACCTCTATTACCACGATTACTTCTACCACTGCGGTTATCTCTACCGCCACGGGTAGATTGCTCAGTTACTCCCTTCAACATATTCTTCATCTCATCCATCATATCATCAAACCGTCGTTCTATCATCTCCAAATTCCGATTCATCATATCATCAAAACGTCGTTCCATTTTCTCTAAATTTTGACTCATCATATCACCAAAATTTCAAAAATAGATATCCATAGGACCCTTCTTTAACATTATTCAATAGCTCCAAAATAACCAAACAAGAATATTTGGCAAGCATTTTTTTTGGGTTTTTTTTTTTTTTAGAGAGATGTACTAGAAATCACGGGTGTGATAGAAATCACAGCTAGGGTATGAATCCTTCGTCCATAAGCAGGGGGTTTTTTTGGGAGTTGGTTTGCAGAATCACACCAGAAAAAGTAAAATTATAAATAAAATAAAAAAAAAAAGAAGAAGAAAGAATACTACCGTAATTCTCTTTTTGCAAAAGGAGATTTATAGCTAAGACAAAGTCAAATAGCGGCTGGGTTGTTGGACGATTTTTTTTTTTTTTGATGATAAAAGTAGGAAAATAAGATGAATGAACAAAGGCTGGAAATTCGCTAGTAGCAATTTGCAGGGATTTTTTTTGCTGTTTTTAATAACTAAAAATTGATGAATAAGGAGAAGTACAGGCAACGCTAGGAATTTTTTTTTTTGGTTGGAAAAATAATAACATGAACGAGAAGAACTGGAATTTTTTTTTTGATATTGAAATGAAAAATACCGTCAGAACCTTTCTCTGATACCAACTGATGTGACCCGTGACCGAATCAGATCTGAAATTGCCGAAGGACCGACTGAAGGCACCAATAAAACGAGCACCGCGAACCCTACTAACTCGTAACTAAGAACCTTGGTATGACCTCAACCCTTAGATAGCCCGTATCTAAGAACCTTGGTATACGAACGCCATAAGGTCTGCTCAGAACCTTGATAAGTTCCGTTTTGAATCCACCAAACAACGGTGTTGGAATCCACCAAACACCAACGTGAGAAAACTCACCAAAGCTTATAGCTTCAAATATAATATATCAAAATTTGTCTCCCTTCAAAAGATTACAACTAAAGCCTTTTTATAGGCTAGAATAAAAGACATAAACTACTTCCAAATCAATGTGGGACAAACTTATTTAACAGAAATAAAATAAAAATAAAAATAAATAAATACTAATAAAATTCTAATAAAATCTTCCACGGAAACAATGTGGGATAAATGATAACGTAAGTGGACTCCAAGCCAAAACGTCTCATCTTGGATCACATCAGTAACTTTCCTAGATGTCATATCTTACCAGCAATGTACCGGGTCAATTGTAGTAGAGTCTAGCGGTCAAGGTCATATCCACGGGGATTGTGAGGTCGAACACCGAAAATCTATTATTATCTTGATCTAAGTCGCAATAATACAAGAAGGTGATTGTATCTAAAAATCTACTCCTACAAAGGGTGATAAAATGATAAAAAGCCTAGCCAAGATAATGCATTGATCAAGAAAACCTCTATTAGCATCATGAATGAACTACCTACCAACCTTCCATTAGTGTTCAAGTGTGTGTTACCGGTGCACTCCTAAGCTAGCAATTTCCCCTCGTACGAGTGTATGAAATTGCTCTATGTCTCCTCCTTGGTCTAAGAACCCTAGACCTAATGATTCAACATGATATGAACTTGAATGCAATGACAATGTCAATACTCCCCGGATAAGAAATCGAATACCTCTAGAGGTCGATTTTACCTTCCGGTTTTCCTATCCCTTCTCTCACACCAAACATCTCCGTTCGGTCTCAACTAAGTGTGTGTGTGCAAGTGCTAGGTGATCAATCCAACACGAACAAGCAATTAAATGAAAATAGGAAAAGATAACAACAACCCATGAAGCAATGAAATACAATCTAACATTCTCAATCAACCAATAGAGATTAATAACTATCACAAAAACTTTATCTTGGCTAGTATAGAACTAGCCACTCATAGGTATGAAATACAACATGTCAAGCTTGAATTCATACTAATGAGAACAATTAAAACAAAGTAAAAGTTAAGAATTTACGAACAACAAGCTAAAAACTTGAAGATGGAAGCTTTCATTCGAACTCAAGAAACTTCAATGGAGTTTGCATACCAAAAGTGATAAACTTGCTCCAACAAAAGATAATATAGAAATCAAACTAACAATCCTTAATGTTACAAAGTTATTAAGAGCTAAATATTTGGGAAATTTGGCTAGAAGAGCCCTTTGCGGCGGTTTGCCTCCAAGAGACAAGAAGGGGGGTTTGGGGAAGAAGATGATATATTTTGGATTAGGTAAAAATTCGATCCAAATTGGGTTTATATGACTGGAAACTGCTATCTTCAGCACTTGGCGTGTGCCATTAAAGGTTTGGCATGCGCCATATATGAGGAGAAACTCTCTGAATAGCTACAGTGATGTTCGGCGCGTGCCACTTTTAGCAGCTTAGTAAAATGCCCATACCTTGAGTTGTAGAGCTCCGATTGATGTAATTCAAAATGAATTGGAAAGCTCGTTTCTTGATCTACAACTCTCATGATGAAGACTTCTCCAGAAAATGCTTCTAAGATTGGTCAAATGTCTATTGAAGATAGGCTATAGTAGAAGCACTAAAGACAAAAGATCCGTTTGACTTGTTAGCTTCCGGCACACTCTTCTAGCCCTCAAAAGACGTTCTATGCTCACACGTGGCATCACTCGGAGTCTTGGTTAACTTATAATCTTGCAATACAACACAAAAATACCAAGCATAAACCCGACACGACGCTGCGGTCAGTATAACCGGTACAAAACTATCAAAATATGATATTCTATATAATCATTACTATTTTACACATTTGAGTGAAACTAAGCAAATAATGGCTTGAATTGATACAAGAACATCAATAAATGCATGAGAAATGAGGACAAAACATCGAAAAAAGTATCATCTAGTTGACTTACATCAATAGTTGCTTATGTTGTAGTCAGGGTTTCATCAGCGTATAACATCATCTTGGGAAGGCCCGCTCTAATCGATCTCCGAGCCATAATTTCTCCGGCTCACATCAGCTTGAAGTTTCCTACTGTGGATGGATCAGTCGAAATCAAGGGAGATTTGAAGGTCGCCAGGAGCTGTTACGTGGCCACAATCAAGAGCAAAGGAGTGGTCTTAGCTTGAGGAGCTCGGCAAGTTTCTGATACTTGTTATTTTTCATTCGTGCAATTTCATTTACGCCTGCTTTCCTGCAATTTCATTAGCAGTTCTTTATGTTTGGGACATTGTCTGAATAAATTGCGATCTAGGAGCACCTAGTTTTTCAGCTCTTTTGTTTATCTTATCTTATCATTACAAACGACGATAAGTCCATGAGGACAAATTAACCGAGCTCTTAAGTTTGGATACGGAAAACATTAACGCGAGAAGTCAGTCCGACCTGGGCCTGCTCGCCGTTAACTTAAAAAGAGAAGTCGGGCTTCATCTCGACCTCGCCAGATATCAATCCATTAACACGAGAAGTCAGTCCGACCTGGCCCTGCTCGCCGTTAACATAATAAGAGAAGCCGGGCATCATCCGACCGCCGCTCTCAATCCATTAACGCGAGAATTAGCACAACTCTGCCTCGCCGCCGATAACTTAAAAGAGAAGTCGGCTTCATCCGACCGCTTGAATTAATTCATTAACGCGAAAGTCGATCGACTCGCCATGCTCGCCGTTAACTTAAAAAGAGAAGTCCGTTTCATCTAACCATGCTCGTCTCAATCTATTAACGTGAGAAGTCAGGACGACCTGGCCTTGCTCACCGTTAACTTAAAAAGAGAAGTCAGTTTCATCTGACCCTGCTCATCTCATCCATTAACGCGAGAAGTCAGCCCGACCTAGCCCTGCTCGCCGTTAACTTAAAAAGCGAAGTCAGTCCGACCTGACCCAACTCGCCGTAAATTAATCGAGAAATAACCCTAATCAGGCCAAGCTCGGACTCGGTATCCAATGTACGACATGTCGAACTCAACAAAGGCAAATCAGTAGAAAAACTGACTCTAACCCCCCCAGGTCCGACCCGGCCGGGGCACTACAGGTTAACCCAATAATCGGACTCGGCAAAACAACTTCAAACAGAAATTTAAAGTATGTCATCCGAAGCCGTTGGCTGATGCATGACATACTGGGGGTGCAAAGGAAGTACACTCAAATATCCAAAAACAAAAATTCACAACAAAAGTCTTCATTAATAAAGAGAACACTACAATAAGTTGAAATAGAAATACAAATAACCCGATAAACTAAGCATTGGGGGTCGGATTCTGTGGCTCTGAAGAGGGAGTTAAAGTAGGAGCAACAGCAGGATGAACGGAGTACTTGGATACAATGTCCACTCCTGCCTTGAAATCCTTCACACATTCATCATAAGCCTTACTCATCCCTGGCCCTAATAGACCTTCTTGGGGAGATTGTCCACAATAAGGCTAGGAAATTGGATCATCGCCTCGTTCACACTTTGAGTGTAGCCGTGGTTTAAGACGGGGATGAACAGTACCTTCAAATCCTTGTCAAAATCCCTTGAGGCCTTGTACCCATATACGGCTTCAGCACACCGAGCTGGAATAGCTGCCTTCAGTTCAGATAACTTTGTTTGGAGCTCGGCCACGGACAGCTCCCTATCCCTCTTCTCTGAGGTCAGTTGGTCCAACATGGACTTAAGCTCCTCCTCTCTGACCAAGATTTGATCCTAGAGAGTCTTTATCTCCTTATCTTTGAGCTTATCAGCAGCTCTAAGCTCCCCCCGAGTCCGTCTTAACTCGGCAATCTTCTTCTTGTTATCACTAGACTCTTCAGAGGCTTTCCCCAATCTTCAGAAAACCTCTTGACCAACTAAGGTCCCCTTCACAAGTAAAACAAAAAGGTTAGTAAGGCCATCAAAATCATAGCATCAATATAAAAAGGATAGCCCCCTACAAACTCCATAGATTTAAAGCCAACATCGGCCAGCTCCTAGTACGACATACTGACGATTTACTGCTGTTCGACAGCAGTCCCCTCTTGAGGACCAGATGGTCTTGAGATCCTCCTAGAGCCTTTGATTTGCCCCTTTTTAAAGGCCTACTCACTTGCGGGGTCGCGGCCGACCTAGACCGCCCCTTCTTCCTAAGGGTCAGGTCCCCTTCCATTGTCTTCTGTGGACCAAAATTGTCCAGAGGACCCACATCTACTTGTTCTTGAGGAGGGTCCCATTGCAGTAGCATCCACAGAGGGCTCCTCATTCATCACGCTCCCGGGAGAGAGGGTCGGCTCAGGCCTAGTAGATCAGCAAAGTCGGACACTGTAAACATGAAAAAATGTTAGTCAAATAGGTAAACATAAATGCAAGAACAGTTTACAAAGAAAAAGACCCTACAGGGCTTCCATTCCGCCACCTCAAATTCCTTGTAGGGGCTGGGCCCTGTATCCTATAACCGAGCCACCGTAATCAGCTCGTCATACAAATATTTCCATTCAATGGAATATCCAGATCTGTGGATCTTCTCCACCAGCTTTTTGTCCAGCTTGAGGCGTTCATCCTTATCCATTTCTTCCTTATTCCACCAACTTAGCTCAGGATGATCCTCGTGTCGAACAAAAAAGAACTGCTCCTTCCATCGCTTGAAGGACTCTTTACCTTTGGGGATAATGAGGACGTCACTAGAGCGACCCGTCCTCTATGAAAAATAATTCCGATAAGGGTGGTCCTTTACCCCAACACGATGGTAAAAGTGAATTTCTTTATGGTAAACCTGAGGTTAAGCAGCCGACAGCAAATCGCAAACCCAATGATAGCCCTGACACCATAAGGGGCTATCTGGGTGAGTCCTAGTTCGTAATAGCCAAGTATGACGAGGAGAGCTGGGCAGAAAGGGAGCCTCAGGCCAACCTTGAAGTATTCCCTATGAACGGCACAGAACCCCTCCGGCGGGTAAGGAGCAAAAAAGTGCGGATCAGAAGGCAGCATGGGACCTTTCCTTGTTGATCCCGTACAACTCGCAGATTTCATCCAAGTCTCCCTGACTGGGAATGGATTTAACGTCCCATGCTATTGATGAGAGATAAATTTATGATCATTATTACGACATTTTACCCCAATATTGATACCATTTTGAGCATTATTGTATCAAATCAAGTCAAAATTACTAAGTTTTATTCAAATGTATAAGTAGTAGTTATTATATAAATTATCGTATTTTTGTAAGTTTTTTTTATTAGTTTTTGTACCGGTTTAGTAACCGGAGTGTCGTGTCGGATTTACGTTTGGTATTTTGGTGGTTCATTGCAGGATTATATATTGACCAAGATTCCACGTAACGACATGTTTTGAGTCTAAAAGATGTGTTTAGAGGGTTAGAAGAAGGTGCCACAAGTTTATAAGTTCAACGGAGCAAATTTTCTAAGTACTTAAATCGTTACATATTTTCGACGGAGATTTGACCCAGCTTAGAGTCATTTTGAGGGGATGACTTCTTCATGAAAATGGTAGATTATTCAACGAGCTTTCCAATGCCGCTGAAATCATGTCGTTTGGAGTTCGGGAACTCAAGTTATGGCCAAGTGGCCAATCGATTCGATTAGTAAAAATCCCAAATATCTTCGACATACGGATGGCTCATCAAAACAACATTTTCTAAAGAAGTGGCCTGAATAAAAGTTGTAGATCTTTGAAGGATCTTTCTAACGGATTTTGAATCAAGTTAATTGGACTTCTACAACTCAAATGGTGGTCAAGTGGCTAATTGATTTGTATTAAGGAAAATGTCGCAAAACGACGCGTAATGGGAATGGCTCATCAAAAAGGCGTTTTCTGAAGAAGAGTCCTTCATGAAAGTTGTAGAGTTTTCCGAGAGCTTTCTAATGACGTTTGAATCATGATTTTTGGAGGTCTACAACTCAAGATATGAATTTTAGAAGTTTAATATATAATTATATATAATTATATACGCAGCACATGCAAGCATATGAAGAGAAATGATTGCAATGATGATAGCCGGCCCGGTCCGGCCATTTCCCGGCCCAGTCCGGCCTTCCCCCTTTTTCTATATATACAGAGCAGATCGGATGAAAACATTTGCCCCTTCTTTTCTATTTCCTCCTTTCTTCTTCTTCGTCCCTTTCTTCTTTCTTTCTTTTTTTTGTACACACTTTATATATATATAGATATATCTATATATATATACACACACACACGTCCCAAAATATATATATACATCCGTATATATATATTTCATCTATCTTTTTAGTTTGGGCCCGTATATGTATACATATGTCGATGTATGTATATATATATGTATATGTTTGAATAAATAATAGTAGTAATGTTGTAATGCTCGAGAAAATTATCGAAGGAAAATGCTTTTAGAAAGGTTGCTATTTTCAAGAATACAACTTAGATCTGAAGTAAACGGATAATTTTATTGAGTTTTACTTTTTGTTGTTCTATATAATTATATCTATCTATATATATATGTGAGAATTTGATAAGTGTTTGGATCGAAAGGCTAAATTTGGTTGTAATAGAATTTTGTCATCTTGATGAAGGCTATTATGGAAAACTTCCACCGCTTAATCCATGACATTTTGACAGAATCGATATATATATCTATGTATAACTAAAAATATATCTAGCCAAGATATGAATCTGAATTAGTTAATCTTTTGGTAAAATGAATGATCGACTCTGGTAATAATGACTAAAATCAATTATAATGAATCTTTTTCTATTTTAATCGTATTCGTATTGACATATTTAATTGATCTGAGGAATTCATAATCTAATTATGAATTGACGCCTCGTAGTTAGGATACGAGATAAAAGATAGAAAAACCGGAGGGTAAAATTGGCCGTGTGAACAACGTGATAACGGAATCCTATTTCCTACCCGGGGGTAGATTTGTTTTGGGAGAAATGAATCTTATTATAATTTGTACTCGAGATCGTAATAATGTTAAATCATCAGTTAATTGAAACTTAAACCGGAAAGTTGAATCGTCCGGCTTTGACAACCGGAGCCTTTTAAATAAAATTGACCGTTTGACGAACGGAATGACTCCTTTTTATCTAAAGGTAGATTTGTACTCGGGACCTGTTCAGAAAAACCGTAACAGTTGTGGACCTTGGACTGATGCAATAGACATATGACAATTTCATACGCTCGTGTGAGGAGGAGTTGTCTAGTTTAGGAGTACACCGATTCATATATAATTTACACCTTGAATAAAGGAAGATCTGTCTCATTTATTTCTACTAAAAGATATTGATTCAGTAACGTATTCTTGGCTAGATCCAAAAATATATATATTATCTATTTTTATATTTTTATTTACTGCACTACTAACCTCTAACATCTAACATTACTAACTGATCTAACCCGAGGAAAATGTTATAAACCTGCGACTTAGATCGAGTTAATAATAGCTTCTTGGTGTTTAACCCCACTTAAAAGAATTACCATGTTTTCCCCGAGGAATACGACCGACTCACCGCACTAGAGCTACAATTTGACCCGGTACAATCGCCGGTTAGGATCTGTATAGCCTGGTAATGTCCGCGCCTTTCTCGCGCCCGTTTCCAAGGTTAGGTTTAGGTCTCACAAGATTTTGGCGCCGTTGCGGGAAAACGTCGCTAATTTCTTTCTTTGTGTCTAGGGTTACTACTTGTATTAGCTCAAAATTCTTGAGGATAAGTCAACACTCTTCTTATCACATTTCTATTTTTATTTTCCGTTGGTATCTACCTTCTTTAGTTACCAATTTTTTTCTTCTACCAAATTCGAGTTATTTTCTATTTTCGATAGTAGAAAGTAAACGTGGTCATAACAAATTGAGGATAAGTCAAGACATTTCTCAATCTCATTTGTATTTTTATTTTCATTGGTACCTACCTATTTGGTAAGATATCAATTTTTTTATAAAATACTCGATAAATACTGAGTGGCTTCGGTATTTACCGAGAGAGAGAGAAAAAAAAAAAAAAAAAAAAAAACTACTCGGTAAATATTGAGTGGATTCGGTAATTACCGAGGAGAAAAAAATGTGGTTTTTTTTTTATCGATTTTGTGTTATTTTCTATTCGATATTTTCTATTCCACAAGAATTATCAAATCGAAAGTTACTTAAAATGGCCGAAACCGTTGGTGAAACACCTGAACAAGGGATTGCTCATGCTCAAGGGTATGGCCAAAACCTTAATCGAATTTACCTCAACCTAATAACGAAATCGTAATAATAGAAATAATCGAAATCGGAATAAGCATAATCGTAATAATCGAAACCAAATAACCCGAGACCTATATGTGATCGACCGTAGAAGGTACCAGATTAATAATCCAATTCGCTTACCCAATAAAGGAGCAAATAATTTCAAATAAAATCTCATCTTTTGGTTTAATTGACACAAGAGCCCAATTTCTAGGAGAAGATGATGAGGATCCACATCATCATCTCTATCTTTTCAAGAATTGTGTAATACACCAAAAGTCATGGTGCTCATCGGGAATTAACGAGGATGTCTATGTTTCCTTTTCTTTAAAAGGAAGAGCACGAGATTGGTTTTGTCACTTCCACATCATTCATTGACTAGTTGGGAGGATATTCAAACCGAGTTTTTAAAGCGATATTTTACTCCTGGTAGAAAATTGGAATTAATAGTCGAAATTGCCAACTTTAAACAAGGATCTGAAGAAATGCTTGGGAATGCTTGGGAAAGATTTAAAAAATTATTAAGAGCTTGTCCCGATCATGGTTATTCCTTAGAAATGCAAATCCAACTTTTCTGTCGTAAATTAAGGAAAAACTTACGTGCAGATGTTGATCATGCATGTGGTGGTTCGTTAATGATGAGTGAAGCTCAAATAGTTTACGATGCTATTGAAAAGATTTCCAAAAATAACAGAATGTGGGAAACCGGTTCTAGCACAAGAAAAGTAGCTTTTGCAGGAGAATGTACACCGAATCACGGAAGTTCTAGCACACTTGGAGAATTTGAGTAGGAAATTTGACGGCTTATTAGCCAAGAAAACTATAAACTCGTAAAATATCATACCGAATGACTACTCAAATCATGATAATGTGTCATTAGGGATGGAAGAACCAGAAGGCTATTCAAGGGAAAAGGTGAGTTTTTTACAGCATAGGAATTTGAACGACGCGTATTCAAACTCGTTTAATGCTAGTAGAAGAGATCACCCTACTTTTCATTGGTATGAAACCCCTAGTAAGCCAGGACAACCACCGTATCCAATCCAATATAAGAATCCAAATCTAGTTTATCAAGGAGATACCTCGAATCAGAACCTACAATCATTACCTAGACCGTATCCACAACATACCACTCAAAGCATACCAGTCACCCAAAGTTCAACCCAACCTGAAGGAGTTGATAAATGGGAGAAATTAATGGAAAATCTGATAGGTATGATGTCAACTCAAGCTCAAAATATGGAAAACATGATGACTTCTATAGGTACAGTCACTAAGGATATGAGTACGTTGAAAACATCTATAAGTGGACATAATACCAGAATAAGAATTATAGAAGCTTCATTGAGGAATCTGGAATATCACTTGAGTAGAGAGTAGAACGTAAAAGCAAGAAACCCTCGTAAGGATTGCCAAGTAATATCGAAAGAAATCTGAGTGGGGTAAATCTTCATTATTACCGTAGTGGAAGGATCTGTGGAAGTAATGGATTAGAAAAATTCGGGAATAATGAAGTAGATGATGATTTAGATGGTAAATATAAGAAGAATATGGAATCTAAAGGGCCATTTCAAAACGAACCTTATCCGGCTCAACTTAAATTCACCTCGATTCAATCTGGAAGGGCATCACCACATCCACTGCATATTTTGAAGAAAAAGGTACTGAATGATGACACACTATGTCTTCAAAAGGCACAATCATTCAAGGAAGCTTTACCATCTTCATCTAACGACAAGGGTAAAGGAGGTATTCATTCTAACCCTACTGATCTTGAATTACTCCCCCATTCCCCGAGAAATGAAATGAAAAAGATGAAGTTGGATAATAAGTATGCATATTTTCTTGACACTTTTCGGCACTTAACTATTAATATCCCTTTCATCGATGTTTGTAAGGGAGAGCTTAGTTTGGGAGTGAATGATGAGAGCGTTGTCTTCAACATTTACATTTCATTGAAATATCCATGCATTACACTAGAATCTAGTTCTTGTGTAGACACTTTGTGTCCCCTTGTTGTGGATTGTACTAACACGCAGGTAATTGAAGAAGATGACTTTAGCAATAATATGAAGGCTCGCAAACCGAAAGCTCGAAAATCAAAGGAAAAGTTCAAGAATCGTGTGGATTGGTGGAAATTGTCTAACCTCTGTTGGAGACCGGTATTGAAGACGGATGCAGTGCGTGAGGATGACCCACCACCAGTGCCTTAAAATCAAGCACGGTAAAGTCCGCTATAGACTATAAATGTAGTCAATGACGGGTACTATCCTTCCTTTTACTCCTTAAGCATTTATTTTTATTGGATTATGTGCTTAATTGTTACGTGCTTTTGTGAGTAATTGTTAGACGTATCCCGTTTTGTTTAGTATATTATATTAGTTAATCTTTATCATTTTGGTCGAGCAAACGACGTTAACCAAAAGCGCTACGGAGAGCAGCCCGTAAAAATGTTAAATATAATAATTACTCATACTTTGGATGATACTTTGCGAATACTTAGGATTGATTTTCATTTTGTTTCACCAAGTCTTAGGATGAATGTTTGAATGACATTATAAAGGGAATGATTAGGTGGTTATCCGAAAATCCCGATGGAGAAAAAGAGAAAATTCAAATGCATCATTTCTTGGACTAAGGTTGATAGAACGATTTGAAATAACCTCGAGGATCTGGGGTATAAAAGACTCGAGTTAATACTTTGTCATACATTTTATATCATGATCTAGTCTGCTTTAAATTTCAAAAATAATGTGTGACATGTATTAGTTCAACTCTTCAGTAGAATATTGTGTGTTTTAAATCAATAAAAGTTTATGTGGTGTGTTTATCTACCCTTTTGCATTACAATCACTACACTCCACATACTTTTATTTCATTTGCACACACAACGGTCATAACTTTGACCCACCCACCCACCCTTTTTATCATCCGAGTATTTGTTTTGACTTGTTTTAGTGTACCATTGCTTTCCCAACAACTTATTTACACTCACTTTACATTGGGGACAATGTAAGTTCGTAAGTGGGGAGTGGAGTCGTTGGTCTAAAGAATGGCATTAATGTTTATTTTGTATCAATAAATCTCTTAGTTTTCGATCTTTTTCGAGCATTATTTAGTTGATTAAAATAAACTGTATAAGGCATATATTTCATGGATTTGAAGATATAATGATCAATTTGGATGTGTATAACCAATGTGAACCGTAAGTGCATTGTAATTCCAAATATATTTGTGTAACATGAATTCCTTCACGTAAGCCTTTGATATTGAAACGAAAATTTTAAATCAGATCCATTCAAGATCCTAGTAGTGGTTATTCTATAGATAATTGCAGTAACTTAGTACCTAATTTTTGAACGTGTACTGTGAATATCTGAAGGTTTGAATGTGATAGAGAGGATATAAGTTAAGTTTATGAAAAATAAAAAATAAATAAATAAATAAATAAAGATGAACTATCTATATGTTGGTTGTAGCTACCAATGATTTGAGTGCAGTAAGGCGTTATCACGAAACGTCCTATATCACTATGAGGTTTAAAAGCTCCCGACTGCCTGATGATAGTAGTCCAGCTAGGGTGTTATCACGAAACGTCCTATTGCTGGGAATGAAGGCATATGCTACACATGTGAAATTAAGTTCATCACACGAAAAAGAAAAAAAGTTTAAGAAAGGTTGAAAACTTAGTTATCTTCACTATCCCCATATAGATCGAATGATATGCTTTAGGGATTATCCTAATAAATACACGGAATGACTTTGTGTGGAAATGTTATTTGCGCTATACCTAGGAAAGTCATTAGAATCATCTGAATGGATATTTGTTAGTTTGCTTGAATTATTCAAGAGAGGATAGTGGAAATGGAAAATGCTTGTCACACACACACTGTTATACATTTATATTAAGGTTAACGCTGGTTGTAATTCTATACGGTTGCAACATCCGGTTGTCTCTTATACCTTCTATCTTCATGAATTTATCTCTTATTCATTTTGTTTTATCGCTTGTTTTGATCGAGGACGACCAAAAGCTAAGTAGGGGTTGTGATGAGAGATAAATTTATGATCATTATTACGACATTTTACCCCAATATTGATACCATTTTGAGCATTATTGTATCAAATCAAGTCAAAATTACTAAGTTTTATTCAAATGTATAAGTAGTAGTTATTATATAAATTATCGTATTTTTTGTAAGTTTTTTTATTAGTTTTGTACCGGTTTAGTAACCGGAGTGTCGTGTCGGATTTACGTTTGGTATTTTGGTGGTTCATTGCGAGGATTATATATTGACCAAGATTCCACGTAACGACATGTTTTGAGTCTAAAAGATGTGTTTAGAGGGTTAGAAGAAGGTGCCACAAGTTTATAAGTTCAACGGAGCAAATTTTCTAAGTACTTAAATCGTTACATATTTTCGACGGAGATTTGACCCAGCTTAGAGGCATTTTGAGGGGATGACTTCTTCATGAAAATGGTAGATTATTCAACGAGCTTTCCAATGCCGCTGAAATCATGTCGCTTTGAGTTCGGGAACTCAAGTTATGGCCAAGTGGCCAATCGATTCGGATTAGTAAAATCCCAAATATCTTCGACATACGGATGGCTCATCAAAACAACATTTTCTAAAGAAGTGGCCTGAATAAAAGTTGTAGATCTTTGAAGGATCTTTCTAACGGATTTTGAATCAAGTTAATTGGACTTCTACAACTCAAATGGTGGTCAAGTGGCTAATTGATTTGTATTAAGGAAAATGTCGCAAAACGACGCGTAATGGGAATGGCTCATCAAAAAGGCGTTTTCTGAAGAAGAGTCCTTCATGAAAGTTGTAGAGTTTTCCGAGAGCTTTCTAATGACGTTTGAATCATGATTTTTGGAGGTCTACAACTCAAGATATGAATTTTAGAAGTTTAATATATAATTATATATAATTATATACGCAGCACATGCAAGCATATGAAGAGAAATGATTGCAATGATGATAGCCGGCCCGGTCCGGCCATTTCCCGGCCCAGTCCGGCCTTCCCCCTTTTCTATATATACAGAGCAGATCGGATGAAAACATTTGCCCCTTCTTTTCTATTTCCTCCTTTCTTCTTCTTCGTCCCTTTCTTCTTTCTTTCTTTTTTTTGTACACACTTTATATATATATAGATATATCTATATATATATACACACACACATTATCGTCCCAAAATATATATATACATCCGTATATATATATTTCATCTATCTTTTAGTTTGGGCCTCGTATATGTATACATATGTCGATGTATGTATATATATATGTATATGTTTGAATAAATAATAGTAGTAATGTTGTAATGCTTTAGAAAATTATCGAAGGAAAATGCTTTTAGAAAGGTTGCTATTTTCAAGAATACAACTTAGATCTCAAGTAAACGGGTAATTTTATTGAGTTTTACTTTTTGTTGTTCTATATAATTATATCTATCTATATATATATGTGAGAATTTGATAAGTGTTTGGATCGAAAGGCTAAATTTGGTTGTAATAGAATTTTGTCATCTTGATGTAAGCTATTATGGAAAACTTCCAAATGCTTAATCCATGACATTTTGATGAATCGATATATATATCTATGTATAACTAAAAATATATGTAGCCAAGATATGAATCAATTAGTTAATCTTTTGGTAAAATGAATGATCGACTCGTAATAATGACTAAAATCAATTATAATGAATCTTTTTCTATTTTAATCGTATTCGTATTGACATATTTAATTGATCTCGAGGAATTCATAATCTAATTATGAATTGACGCCTCGTAGTTAGGATACGAGATAAAAGATAGAAAACCGGAGGGTAAAATTGGCCGTGTGAACAACGTGATAACGGAATCCTATTTCTACCCGGGGTAGATTTGTTTTGGGAGAAATGAATCTTATTATAATTTGTACTCGAGATCGTAATAATGTTAAATCATCGCTTAATTGAAACTTAAACCGAAAGTTGAATCGTCCGGCTTTGACAACCGGAGCCTTTTAAATAAAATTGACCGCTTGACGAACGGAATGACTCCTTTTATCTAAAGGTAGATTTGTACTCGGACCTGCTTCGTAAAAACCGTAATGAATGATTGTGGACTTGGACTGATGCAATAGACATATGACAATTTCATACGCTCGTGTGAGGAGGAGTTGTCTAGTTTAGAGTACACCGATTCATATATAATTTACACCTTGAATAAAGGAAGATCTGTCTCATTTATTTCTACTAAAAGATATTGATTCAGTAACGTATTCTTAGCTAGATCCAAAAATATATATATTATCTATTTTTATATTTTTATTTACTGCACTACTAACCTCTAACATCTAACATTACCAACTGATCTAACCCGAGGAAAATGTTATAAACCTGCGACTTAGATCGAGTTAATAATAGCTTCTTGGTGTTTAACCCCACTTAAAAGAATTACCATGTTTTCCTCGAGGAATACGACCGACACTCACCGACTAGAGCTACAATTTGACCCGGTACATCGCCGGTTAGGATCTGATAGCCTGGTAATGTCCGTCGACTTTTCTCGCGCGCCGTTTCCAAGGTTAGGTTTAGGTCTGCATCGGCTATCGGCAATAGCCATCTCAAGGTCTAGGGTTCCGGCGAGGTTAGTTTAAACTGGCTTCGGAAGATAATAAAAAGCAGGCTACAACGGAAGCTAAATTGCGAATGAATACAAAGAAGCAACTTACATGCAAAGGCATTTTGAAGATTGAATGGAGAAGTATAGCAATCGGCAGCCGGATCGTGGTCTTCTGCTTTAATAGCAAGTGGTACGAAGGAACGATTGATATGACAGGGGTATAACTCCCCACTCACCTCGAGGGACACCCTTGTTCAGAGTTAGTGGGCAACGATGCATCGATTCTCGAGACCGTTCGACGGTGTCGTAACAGCTTCCTGCCACCTGGCACTCAAAAATTCAAAAGCCACAAGTTTGGATGACCGGGCCGAGTCTCAACTTGGGTATATCTGAGCTGATCTCGTGAGGTCAGCTGGATTTAGGGGGCTTATGACGGATGTCGGATCAGCACCTCGCCACGTGTCATCCCCACAGTAATCTAAAAGTAAATGAGGGTAAGTAATAAACATCATAAGGTGCAAGAGCCCCAAGGATCCGAACCGAGCTCTGCTCGGCCACTCCCCGGCCTCGGTAGGTCGGCCTAGGCACAAACGAGCCCTCACGGCTCGGCCTAAGTCTATCTCATAGCCAATTCCTCCCCATGCATATTAAATCAGATAAGTACGGAAAGAATCCCGAGCCATCTAGGCTCTGATCTTTATATTCAAATCACCGAGATTACCTCCAAAAATCAAGGGGATCATATCATAACTATCTCCTTCTTAGGGAACACAAAATTAGAGTCCAACATAGACACGCTACTGCTGAAATAGTGTCCTAAACCCAATCGGGTTGAATCGGATCCGACCGGGTCGGATCATTTCTACTATTTCTTTATGTTTATACATATATTAAATAGCTTTTCTGTTGTCATATATATGTTCTTTTAAAGAACCAATTATGAATTGTTATATGATAACGTCCTTAGTATTAAACTGTGATAGAGAAACCATGATAGGCGATTATGGTTGATGAGATCTCTAATCACTTTAATAAGTTTGATACTTAAATGTCTCTAGGCTGATGTACTATTAAACAGGGCATTGATAAAACATACAGACTAGCACATATACATGTCTTCTGTCTTTAAGGGCAGGGATAGATCTCGTCTATCGAAGTGTAGAGACACTTGGACTGTACGTGGACGTGTATTAGAGAATGCGTACGTTAGACTGACCCATTTACACCGTTAAGTGTCACACTATGTGACGGTTGTGTAATTATCCTAAAGACCGGAGTCTTCATGGCATCATAGTGTGGATTGTCATGCTTTGACACTATTGAGGTTTCCCCAAGCCACTGGGCGATCATGCGGTAGTGATTGGGTGTGATACTGAAGCATGCGGAGTATACATGTTTGGTCGTCTGGAAATCGCGTACCCTATCAGTAGGGGTGAATATCCGAAAGGGCCTTCTTATAAGGAATGTCTTACTCTCATGAATCTTTGCAAAGTGGAAGTAAATGAGTTACCTCGAGAGAGCTTGATATCCAGATTATAAGATACGGTCGTTAATGTTTGACACTCGACGTACGACCGTATGGATATTATTACAGCGATGAGATTGTAATTTACACGGTAACTGTTTCACATGAAAGGTAGTAGTCATTGCATTTGACTCTTCCGATGATTGGGGGTCACGGTGTGTTGCTAGACGCTATCCCGTGATCGTTTTGCTTGAAGGGCATTTTCGTAAATTGCACTTTGTGTCTACGGCCAACATATTCGGAAGCCTATCGGGTCACACACGTATGAACATCAAGTCGGATTAAAATGTGGTTATAGTTGATAACCAAATAAGGAAATTTTTATCTCACGACTATAAAGGTTATAGTGGTAAATTAATATGGTGGTATTTATTTATTATGAATAAATATAATACAAGATATTAATTATGTTGATTAATTAAATATACACATAATGTATGTGTGTCGAAATTATTGTGTATATTGTTACACATGTATTTTGTAAATTAATTAATCATAGTATTATATTAATTAAAAAAATATTCCGGAAGCCAATTTGTTGGTCAAAGGGTCGCCACTTTCAATGTGTATAAGATACACTTGGATTGTGCAGTTTAATTAATAAGATACCATAATATTAATATTCGATATTAGTTGATTTTTATGTTAATAAGATAAAGAAATATTCAATATAAGATATTGTCAATATATATATCTTGGAATATATTTAATATAAGATATTGAATATTAATGAGATAAATCAATCAAATATATATATTTTCCTTATTTTACTAGTAAAAGGTTTTCTTCCTCTCCACTCTAGTTGGGGTACCCCTCTCACTATAAATAGGAGGTGGGTGTCAAGCTCTTTTGCACATCACAACTCCAAGAGCTAATAGTTCTTGTGAAAAATAGAGATATCCTTAAAGAGAGTTTTGGGAGAGAGAAAATGCCGGTCTAGCAGCCGGGTTTTCCTAGTAGCAATCCAATGAAGGATTCCGGCGGGTTGTTCATGTGGACTAGCGGTAGAGGCCGAACACTTGGGCGGCTCTATGCGGAACTACTCTCCTTAGACGGTCAAAGCGTCGATCTTTTAGATCAAGCAAGGTAACCACCGTCTACTACCTATGATGGAGGACCATCAAGCCATCATCATTTTCTACATAGCTCTTATGGTCCACGATTTCACATTGATGATCATTAACCGTCTAAGACTTATATCAAGTGATTTGCATGAGATATGCATTCCCTTCAATGTGGAAAACTTATGGAACTTTAATTTATCATTTATTTTGATAATTTTAAGGTTACTCATAATTATCAAGGGTCACTTCATTGGAGAATACAAGTTGTTTTTTATTTGGGCTAAAGTCGGTAGGTTTGCATATTCTGGCGGACTTGCACATTTTCATCGATCCAGTTGTCATCCCGTGGACTATTTTGATCCAAGAGAAGCCCAATGTGATGAAGTACATATCCAAATGAAGAGAATGGTTTCTTACTTCGACTCATTTAACACATTTGGGCCGAAGAGCATGGATCAAACACTGAAGAGAAGAGAAGATGGGCTTTTTGTTACTTTATTTCTATTTGGAGTCTTATTATTAATTAGTGTCCAATAAGGTCTACCAAGACCATCTAGCACGAAAATTAGAAGTATTATGGTGATTGATTTCATCAAATCTTCATCTTATTTTGGTAGATAATCAATCAATCTGATTGGAGGATTATTTACTAATTTATGATTTGAAAATCTTTTGTATTTTTGGAATTATCTTTTTTTTTCTTTATTTCACCTAGACTTAGGAGTTGTCTAGGTACAATTTTTACATTTTCTTATTTTATTTTTATATTCTAGGAAACAAAATGCCAACATCCTTTGCCTATAAAAGGAGGGGCACACCATATGTATTTCACACCTTGAATATAATATTGAGAGTTTTTCTCTTAGAGTTTTACAACTTTTGTTAAGTGCATTTTAAGTTTGTGAGCATAGCTTAAAGTGTTTCATTGTAGTCTTTGACTTAAGGATCATTAGAAGGGTCTTGGCTTCTTCATAGCCATTGGTTCTTCTAGTCTCATCCTTGAGTTAAACTACTTTTGCTCAAGTCTTTTACTTCATCTCATTTTATTTTTATTTTCATTTTGGGATCAAAGCGTGGTTATTCATTGTATTACTTAGGATTCTTGACAATTTCATTGTTAGGGGTCCAAGGTATACATCAACCTATTTGTTTATTGCTTAAACGAAATCGATATTGGGTCGATAGAAAATAAATTTTTGAATTCCGCTGCGTTCCCGCGTAGATTTCCTAACAGCTACACGCAACGCTAGGGCACAAGCCCCTCTATATAAACAATCCTAATGAACTACGAAGACTTGATTCCAATACACACATTGGTTACGTAGGAAGCTTAAGACACAACTTCTCAAGTGCATTCTAAACCACCACCCAAACATCCCCCGTTTCACCTCTCTTTAGGGTTCCGCCTTGAACAGATTGTCATTAAGAGGAAGGTAACCCTGAATTTAATGCCCGACGATTTCCAGCATCGTCAATGACCAGTGGTGGACACATAATCAAAAGGGTAGGCCGGCCGGTAGGGGCAAAGCTCCTGGTGAGATTCGAGAATGTTTATTTTAATTTTATTGAAACAATGTCAGTCTTGCTATAAAAAAATATGTTCTACTAAAAAATACTACCTCCGGCCCAAAATATAAGTAATTCTAGAATTTTCACATTGATTAAGAAAGTAGTTAAATGTAATTAATGTATGGATAAAATGTCTAATACACCCTTGATTATCATAAATGCAACAATTATTAAATAAATAAAAGTGATTGGATTGATATAAATTAGGGATAAGATAAGAAAAAATATTCATTAATGCTCTCTTAGCATTGTGAATGAATTATATTATGAGACCAAAGTAAAAAATTAGAATGACTTATATTTTGGACCGGAGATAGTATAATTGATGTTTCTCGTAGCCGTAATTGTTTCTCGAGACCATGCATCTGTGTCCATTTATTTCTGTAGCTACTCATTCTTACTCATTTGAATTGTTTCCACACAATGTTGTTACTGCATTTATTTTACTGTATATGTTCATTTTGTTTTTCTGAATATTTTATAATTTTGAATTCTTTCTTGTGGAAATTTTATTTCGATGGTAACATTAATGATAGAGACAAAACCCTACTTATCAGCTCAAAGTCTACCCAATGTTTGATCATTCACATACCCCTAGTATCTAGTGTGACACTATATCGTAGACCTGGCCGGTTCCGGTGCTGGGGCCGGTTCCGACCTGGCGGGTCCCGCTTCCAAACCGGCGGGTTGCCGGAACCGGTGGGTCCACGGGTTGCCGGTTCCCGGAACTGGCGGGTATACGGTTCCACTCCGGTTTAAGGTTCTACCGGACCCGGACCGGCCCGGAACCGGCGGTTCTACGAACCGTACGTGAAGCCGGCGGTCAAACTGGCCGGAACCGGCCCGGATGACCCGTACCGGGTTTTTTTTTCTTTTCTCCAACGTCTATTTTTTCAAATTTTTGAATAAATTTTTTTTAAAAATTTTAAAATATCACACGCTAATCACACTATAAATACATATCCATTTCATCACTTTTTACTCACAATTATATTCTAGCTCTCCTATTATCATAATATTATCTACCATTATAATAAATTTTGGATAGTGATTTGAAGTTGTTTTGAATAAATTTGTTTACTTTATCACATTCGAAATATATTATTTTGCAATGTCTATCATTGCATGTGTCAGGTTTTTGATTTTTTTTTCGTGTATAAAATGTTACTGATGCAACTACCGGGGAAGTGAATCCTTCAAAATTTAAGGTTGTTTGTAAGGTTTGCAAAAAAGTGTATCATTATCAGCGTGAAATCGGTCTTGGTTCTTATGTACGACACTTACGAACAAGGCATTCCGAGGAATATGAAAATTATATGCATGATGCGCGGAGACGTTGAGATGGGTAGCCGGGTAGGATGTGACATGTAACAACGTTTACATGCACGTTATGAAAAATTGATGTAATATCAATGTTGAATGTTGTTTTTGTAGTGTTTTGTTGTATTAATTTAGTTTTATCAATGTAACCGTTACATAGAATAATCGGTATCCATCATTTATTGTATTAGTATGGTGTTAAGTAATGTGTATCAAGTGATTCAAGTGTGCCGTCATTGATGTATTGTTCAATTATGTAATGGTGTTTCTTAATAAAACAACTTTTATATAAATTTTTCCTCGATTCATTAAGATATAAAATCAACTTATATACATAATATTATAAGTATAAATCAACATAATCACGATATGAAATATACGTTTATTCACTTACAAATTAATCATAAAAAATAAAAAATTAGAAAACTACGCATTATGCTTTAATTTACTTACAAATTATTTAGAATATAAGTTCCAAGCCGTGTGTTTTTTTTTTATTTTTTAAATATAGTTATGAAATTAAATATATTGTATATAGTTTAATAACCAATTATAATTTATTATTAATTTTATCGTACGTTATACAAATATCTAAAAAAAATATTGATTTTTTTGGAACCGTGATCGGAACCGTGATCTGAACCGTCTGGAACCGGGAACCGCCGAGACCCGGAACCGGCCCGGAGAACTGCCAAACCCGCCGGTTCCAGAGACCCGGCAGAGCCGGCTAGAAATTGGAAGCGGTTACGGTTCCATTTTGGACCTGGAACCGACGAGTCCAACCAGAAAAACCGTTCCGGCCAGGTCTACTATGTCGTGGTGTAAGATCGACTTCTCAAAAGTTTATTATTTTTATTTTTAGAAAGACTTCTCAAAAGTTGAATATGGTCGTTTGATCAATTAAAAATCAAAGTATCATAATTTGGAATCACTTTTATAGATATAAGTAAGTTTAGGGGGGGGGGGGGAAGATAACCTACAGTGGGCTTCCTCCGGAAGTATTCTCTCTCTAGTTCCTTTCACTAATCTTTCTCCGGCTACTTTATTACGACAGAGATTTCCTCCGGCTACCGGCCGGAGGGGCTTCGCTCCTCCGACTGTAATACTCAATCAATGGCGGCATCATCATCCAATCCTACAGCTAACCCAACGCTTTCTACAAAATCGTATGCTCAAGCTCTCAACCAATCAAAATCACCAACTCCGGCTACATTAGATATGGTCGTTCAAAATTTCAGTTCCAATTACACGGTAGGGCTATTGGATTTCAAGCATGTTTTAATCAATTTCAAAGGGGAACAAGATTACATTCGGTTGTACTCCAGACCGCAATGGTTTGTTACTAGTAAGCCAATGCGAATACTGAAATGGACGCCTGACTTCCATGTTGATGTTGAATCGACAATTGTTCCGGCCTGGGTAATTTTTCCTAAATTACCTGCCCACCTTCATGAGAAGGAGATTTTGGAGATAATTGTTAGAGGTTTTGGAACCTTTCTACAGGCTGATGCTGCTACAAAAAGTTTTAAACGTCCTTCCTTAGCCAGGGTGCAGGTAGAAATTGATCTTCTAAAACCAATACCGAACAGGATTTGGATTCAACAAGGGACCTCTGAAGGCTTTTGTCAAGAAATTTGTATTGAAACTGAATTGCCACAGTATTGTAAATTCTGTAGGCACGTTGGTCATGATGAAGATCCTGTCGTTATAAACATCCTGATCTAAGAGCACAACGGGTAGAACCAGAACATAATATTTCCAGTGAGGAGCAGCAAGTGGAAAAAAGGTATACCCAAGTCTGGCAGGAGAAGAAAAAGGATACCCCTCCAGTTCCAGAGCAATCTTCAATCCAATCTTCAAAAGCTGCTGAGGTTGAAACAACACATGTCTTAACTCCAAAAAACGGGCCATTGCTTTCTATGGATACTAATATCATGTCCTATCTAAAAAGGCTAGGAAAGTTAAGGAAAGAAGGGACAGTGGATGTGTCTCTGACCAAGACCTCCCAAGTACAATTGGTTTTACTAGGCAAGCAGACAAGATAAACTTCCAGCATGCTAAACAAATGTTTGAGGATAGACTCCATCAAAGAGAGGTCCAGCTGGCCTGTCTAGGGAAGGTAATTAATATTGAAGAAACACCTTTGGCAGATGAGTCTGATTTTATTTATGTTACCAACAGAAGGAGAAAAAAGAAGCAGTAGAGCCAAACATAAGGGCATTATCCTTAGAATTTCGTTCAAAACTTCAACAATGATGAAATGCCTCTTCTGGAATATTAGAGGGCTTGGCTCTACAAGCTCTATTAGACGTCTGAAAAAGCTAATAAAAATCAATAAATTTTCTTATGTTGCAATATCTAAACCGATGCTCCAGAATAGTGCTTTAGATTCTATAAAAAATAAACTAGGTTTTCAAAGATTCTTTTCTTTTGCACCGAGATAAACTTTGGGTTTTTGGTCTTGGCTGGGTAATTTTGATGTATCTTGCACCAATGAACAAGCTATACATATCAAGTTTTACGGTTCTCCAAGTGAAGTGTTTATGCTAAAGGTACTAGTCTTATAGAAACATTCATGGGAAGATTTATGCAATATGATGGATTCTCAGATCCCTTGCTTAATTGGTGGTGACTTTAATGTTATAAGATCCTTGGATGAGTATTCTGGTATGGCTCAGCCTGATGCTGGAGCAATGAGGGATTTTAATCAAATGATTGCTACTTACTCTCTCCTTGAACCTTCCACATCAGGTCCCCTTTTACTTGGGCGGGATGGAGAAACTATATTTATGTTCAAAAAAGATTAGATAGGGTGCTGATAAATGAAAGTTGGCTAGACATTTTTGGTTGTGGTTTAGTCAAGATTTTGGGCAAGGCAGGCTCAGATCATAGGCCCTTGACTTTTGATCCAGAGGTTAGAAAAAAGGGTCCCTCTGTCTTTAAATTTCAGAATAAGTGGACTATGCATAAGAATTTTCACAGTATGGTTCAGCAGGAAAGGAATGCACATGAGGTAGCCACTTCTATGGCAAGTTTTATGTATAAACTCAAACTTCTTAAGCATGCTTTGAAGATCTGGAACAAACAGGTCTTTGGGGATGTTCATAAAAAGGTGTTGGAGTTGGAAGCTAAGGTTTTGGAGCAGGAAATTATCTATGACCAAAATCCTATTCCTGAAAACAGGGAGAAAACTCATCAATTAAATGCTGAATATTTTCTTGCCTTGGCACAGCAGGAGGAGTTATGGAGGCAAAAATCTAAGTATAAGTGGTTTAAAGAAGGGGATAGAAATACAGGCTTCTTCCATGCCTCTGTAAAAGATAAGATTAGCAAGATGCAAATTCTTAGAATCCTGGATGCGAATAGAGAATGGTGTAGTAATCGGACTGATATTGCAAAAGAGGCCATTAGATTCTTTTCTGTCTTGCTTAATCAGGAAGAGAAATCTGAGGAAAGTGATATTCAGTATCTTCTAGAGTTCATACCTACCTTACTTACTCATGAAGACAACATTTCCTTAACTAAACCTATCACCATGGAAGAGGTTAAGAAAGCCGTGTTTGATTTAGATCCTGCAAGTGCCCTTGGGGTTGATGGTTTCTCTGGTTCTTTCTACAGACACTGCTGGGACATTATTCAAATGGATGTGTATCATGTTGTACAAGATTTTTTCTCTAGCAATAACATCCCCAAAGCAGTGGGATCTACTTTAATTACTCTCATTGCTAAAAAAATTTGCTCCTACATCCTTTGCTGATTATAGACCTATATCTCTCAGTACCTTCTTCAACAAGATCTGTACTAAGATTCTGACCTCCAGACTCCAACCCTTGCTGTCTATAATCATATCTGAAGAACAATCTGCCTTTTTGCAAGAAAAGGACATTGCTGATAATGTCCTGTTGGTCCAAGAATTAGCACAGTTCATCCACAAAAAAGCTAGAGGCCATAATATTATTTTTAAGCTTGATATCATGAAGGCTTTTGATAGGGTTTCCTGGTATTTTATGGGCAAGTTGCTTCGAAAATTTGGTTTTAAAGAGCCATTTATACATTTGGTTATGAACAATCTCTCTGGCAGTCACTTCTCTATTCTTCTCAATGGTTCTCCTGTTGGATTTTTCTCTTCTACAAGAGGTATTAAACAGGTGACCCCCTCTCTCCTTATTTGTTCATCATTCTAACTGAAGCTATTTCTAGAGGTTTAAAAAGAATCATGACTCCTGGTACAGATACTTATGCTACCCCTACTGGCTTTGCTCCTATCACTCACTCTTTTTATGCAGATGACCTTATTATTTTTGCAAGAGCAGCTAGGACTACCATTAATAAGCTAGCCAGTTTCTTGGCTACCTATGAAAGGGCCTCTGGACTGAAGGTCAACAGAAGCAAAAGCTCTTTTATTATGTCTAGTAGAGCTCCTCAAAATGCCATTCAGAATGTGGAAGCTATAACTGGTTTTCAACAGGCCACTTTACCCTTCACTTATTTGGGATGCCCTATTTTATATGAAAGAACCAAGTCTTCCTACTTCCAATCTCTGATTGATAAATTTGAAGCTAAGCTTAATAAATGGTACACAAAATACCTAACTCATGGGGGCTGACTGATCCTCATCAAACATGTCTTATCCTCTGTCCCTATTAACATTATGTCTGCAGTCAAGCTGCCCATGGCTACTATTCAGAAACTGGAGCAGATTATGGCTAATTTCCTTTGGCATGACAATGACAATCCTAAGAGAAGGTACTGGAGAAGCTGGCAAAATGTGTACTATCCAACACCAGAAAATGGCCTTGGTATTAGAAGTCTAAAGATCTTTCAGGCAGTGCTTGCTTGTAAACTATGGTGGAAGTTCATCAGCAACTGGGGTTGTGGGCAAGAAAAGTGATGTCTGGATCCTACCCTCTTTATAAGCTCTATGCTTGGAAGCTTCTGGGTCCAGTACAAGAATGCACTGACCAGAATATGGTGTATCTTACTAGTCCTGTCAACAAATGGGTATGGACTTTAGTTAATTCTGGTCATTTTTTTGTTTCCTCTGCTTCTGAAGTCCTTAGAACCAAGAGATCATCCCTGTTCAAATTAGGAGAAATTTGGAAGCCCTATATTCCTATCAGAATTGCACTTTTAAACTAGAAACTTTACAATGGGTTGCTGCCTTTTGCTGATCAGCTGCATAAGATGGGGTTTTCAGGACCTTTTAAATGCTTAAACTGCTGTCATGATGATAATATGGATCATGTTTTCTGGAGTTGTCCTAGGGCCCAAGAAGTATGGAAGTTCTTTCAAAATGCTCTTAAATACTATCCGGCTACTGAAAACCTACAGGATGTGCAAAAGGCTTAGAGATATACTAACATCAAATGAGCTCTTGGCAAGGTTATTCGGATCATCCCTTCCCTGATTCTTTGGGTTCTTTGGAAAGATAGATGCAGCATTTTGCATGATAATACCATGGATACCAATCAGATTATCAAGAATATTGCTGCTGATCTGCAAAACACATGCCAGGTTATGAATCTCACCAAAAAGAATAGTGATGACTTAATTCTTGTTAACACAGGCCTTCTCAAAAATCTTGATGCTAGACCACAAAAGACTGCCATTGCTGTTAGATGGCATGCTCCTCCTTCTGCCTGCTATAAAGCTTGATACTGATGGCTCCTCCCTTCAAAATCCGGGCCTAGCTGGGGGTGGTTTCATCATTCGTGATGAACACAGCACTCTTATTATTGCAGGTACTAGAGCTTATGGTATAGCTACAAATTTTGAGGCAGAGCTGAAGGATCTTATAGATGGTATTCAGCAATGCATTGACCTGCAACTTCATAATGTTGAAATAGAATCTGACTCTAAGCTGCTTGTTGAGATGATTCATGGAAATTCCCAGTCTCCATGGAGATATTGACTGAGATTAGTCTCTTGACTGAGACCTTGCATCAGAATAATTTCAAGATCATGCATATTTTCAGAGAAAGCAATATGGACGCTGATTTCTTGGCTAAGAAGGCTAGTTCAACCCAACACAATAGTACTATTCACATGGGGGAGGTTGATGGGAAGCTTAGAGCTATCCTTCTTGAAGATTTGCTCCAGCTGCCCCATGTCAGATACCACTAATGGATAGAAGCTTTCAAAAGGTCATTACACTTGGAAGCACCCTTCAGTCCCTCTCTGAAGGGTGCAAACCAGGTCGTATCTACATTCTATGTGCCATTTTGCATATAGCTTTTATCTGCAGATTATCTTTTAATATGATTCTTGGCAGGATTAGATCGATCAACAATCACTACGATGACTTCATCAGTCCAAGATTTTAGTGGATTATTGCTTGGCTTGCAGATGGTAGCAGGTTTCATTTGGACTTCTTTTGCAGCAGACCAAAGCAGAAGATTACAGCAAACTGAATGATGGACAGTATTTTCCCAGAGATTACATGTCATTTTTTAGGCTTGATAGGACTTATAGGACTTTTCAAAAAGATGTTTTTGGTTTTTTCCTTTTGCTGGGAGGTTTTTCCAGTGTGTCAAGGCCCGTACTCTTCCCCTAGCACCCGATTTTTCCCACCCTGGGTTTTTCGGACTAGGGTTTTAAGGAGGCGGGGTTGCTCACTGAAGACATTATTGGAGTGAGGAGGCCATGGATGGCAACACTTGTAATTTTTTCTGCTTATTAATAAAAATTACAAGTTTATCAAAAAAAAAGTTTAGGGGAAATTGGAAATTCAGGTCTTGTCCCTCCCTCTTGGGATTAAAGTTGCATTTTGGACCAAAATCGTATTTAGGTATAATGACAATAATATTGTCGATTGACATCTCTTAACGACAATAATATTGTCGTTAACCCACACATACAGACTATAGATCATTATTGGCGTAACGAGGTGTATTTTACGCCAATAATATTGTCGTTAAATACGTAACGACAATATTATTGGCGTTAAATACCCTCGTTCGCCAATAACGGTTTAAACGATGCTATTATTGTCGAAAACTCTTCTTCTCCCCAAATTATCATTCTCTTTGCAAAAAATTCCAAAATTTCTCGAAAAATGATCTGATTTACTAATGGATTCCGGGCTCCTTTGGAACAAATGGATCAAATTGCACAACGTCAAATAACCCCCGAGGTTAATATTAATGTGTATCTTTCATTTTTTTTCGCATAAGAAGCTAAATCTTAGATTATTTGATTGTTTGATTTTTATTGTGCAATTTGTAAGTATTTTTGTTTACTTTGATGTCAAAACGTGTTGTTTATCATGATTTTGCAAAAGGAGGGGTATATTGGTTAGGGTTAGGGGGTGTTTTTGAATTTCCTGAAAAATCTCACCATTACGCTTTGAATAATGATTTTACGCCAATATTTGGGTGTTTTAGGATAGATTCGTTGTTATTGGCGTGAAATATGTTTTTAACGACAATAATATTGTCGTTAAGTGCTGTTTAATGCCAATAATATTGGCATAGAGTGTTTTTTAACGCCAATAATATTGACGTAACAAGTTGTTTAACGCCAATAATAGTGTGTATAATATTTGTATGCAATGACTTAGCAATTTTTTAATTATTTGTATGTAATGACTTAGCAATTTTTTAGTGATTAATATAATTCAATATACATAGTTTGTATGTATAATAATTTAATAGCCTTGTTATAATGGTGTGCACATAATTTGACTTAGTATAATTTGGATGTAATATTTAATAGCCCTGTATAATATAATTGCCTTGGCCTTGTTGATAATGTAATGTAATTGCCTTAGTATATTAATATGCTCAATATCACTGACAATGTAACCTAACGAAAACGACGATGATGAATAACACATATAACATAACACAAATAAGAACGAACAACGACAATAACATCGACGAATTCTATTCTGCCTTACGGTGAATGCCTCCACCCGAAAGGGAGGTTTTTGTAGGTCTAGATTGTTTTCAATTCCACTCTTTCCTTATCACCAGTTATGGCCTTCCTCATGCCCGTAAGAAATGAGGTTCTATAGGATAGCTCGTAGAGGATTTGTAGGTTCTCTTATTCATCTCTCCACTCAACAGCTTGGTAAAGCCTTAGCCGGAAGTGAGGCTTCCTGTAGATTATGTATTATAGTGCTGTTTCGCCGGACTCGTCCGGCATCTACATCACTCCTCCCGTGGTTTACTAACAAACAATGCAACTAAATGACACAAAACTTAATATTCAAAACCTCACCGTTACTTGGAAATAATTGACTGTACGCAAGTAATGTTATTATAAACGTATATCCTACGTTGTAATTATATTTATATGTATGCTGCCTTAAACTTTTAACAAACAACAATGCAACTAAATCACACAAATAACCAAACAAACAAAACATCAAATCGTAACAACTTATATGAAAATAGAGACGACACGACACGACTTTTACTTCTATGAACCTATATGCATATTTCCATGTATGTATATGTGCATATATATATATATATATATCTTACCTTTTGGGTACTATTATATACGAATGTTTCAACGTCGATTTTGTCGTTTTCTGCCCCCCCCCCCAAATTACTCTCCCTCTACCCCCTCTCCACCTCCCTCCTCCCTCAATCTGCAGATCCGATCCTGCCTTCCCACCACCGCCTTCAACGTCCAAGCTCATCATGCCACATCGCCTTCTCTACTACTATGATAGATGGTGTTTGTATATGCGGTGGTGGAGAGCTATTGCAAATGTCTGTGCAATTATTCAAGTCGGTAGAAAATTATCAAGCTGTGTCTTCCTCATGTGAGTCCTCCTCTTCATTTTCTGCTTCGAATTGAATCGCTCTCCGTTGATTCTGAGGTAAATTTCTCCCTCGTTATCGGTATTTGCCGTCCTTTGTCTTGATTTACATTCATCGTGCTTTTCTTGCGACTGCTTTGTTCTTTTTAAGAGTATCTCATTTGGACGCTGTAATCAGGTAAGCGTTTTACCATCTCTCTGGTTTTTTATCTTTTGGGTGTATAGTTACAGTTTATGGGTTCTGCATTTACTTGCTGCATGTATGCTTCTGTGGTGTTCGGAGCTTGAATACTTCCATTTCTGGTGTTGGTAGATAGCTCTGTTCGTTCGTATTTATGGATTCTTGCTCCTCTGGTAGGTGGTTTTTGCCTTCGGGTTTGTTTGCCGGGCTTCGCATACTCGATTTGGGTTTTGTGGTTGTCATATTTCATGAATAGCTACTTACAAAAATAGGTTAGCAGTTCGTTTTATGCAATTACGGGTATGCTTATTCATTGGTTTGTGCATTGAGGCTTCTGTACTGTTCTGAGCTTCATTACTTCCATTTTTGGTGTTGGTAGATAACTCTGTTCATTCGTATTACTTGATTCTTGGTCCTCTGGTAGGTAGTTTTTGCGTTAGGGTTTGTCTGCGGGTTTTCGCGTGCGCGATTTGAGTTTTGTGGTTGTCATAATTCATGAATAGCTACTTAGAAAAATAGGTTAGCTATTCGTTTTATGTAATTGCGGTCGTGGCAATGTTTAGGATCATTACGTGATACCATCATCATAGAACCTTAAAATAATTGGAATACAATGTCGTGTATACTTTGCGAAATCATTCAGTCATCTAAGCTATTGGTTTTCTGATTTTCTGAATACGTCGTTCACATTTGGTTTTAATTCTACTTGTGTTTTAGACGCACGACCAAAACTCGTGTTCACAGGTTGTCAACTGTTTACCAAATCATCTTCACACTGTATTCTTAGTAAAAAAAAACAAATGGACAGCAGCATTTATACGTTAGTCACTCATGTTAAGACTCTATTTATGCGATGATTCGGTTGTTATAGCTGCTGCTATATATCTGAAGAATTTTCCTATATGCTCAGATGGTTGTACTTGAGTTTGATGTACTCTTTCTGTGCAAGTGAAATGTCCTGCAGTGCATATAGATAGATTGAAAATATATGTGTGTATATACACAATGTTTGGCTTTTATTGTGGGTGCAATTAGTGCCTGTGTCTATATATATCCTGTGACTGATAATTGCTTACATAACAGGTCGTCTGATTGTGTCTTGCAAGTCGAACACGTTCGTTGCACGATATAATAAAGACTCTTAAATAGCATACTTACTCTCGTAAAGTTGATTAGCAGGCCACAAAAATTAAAAAAAAAAAACAAAGTGTTGTGTTGTTTACCAAGATGCCTACAATGTGGATATATCTTTAGTAATATTTGATGATTACCTTCCTGGCTAACTAGGAGGTATAAAAGTGTAAAAGTTCATCTTCCAAAAAAGTTTATACAATGGAGTATAATTGGACTGGTGCTTACGGTTATGACTGAATTAGAGTATTCGTACTTGACTCGGAGAGAAGTCTGACTCGATTTGGGTTTTTCGAGTTCAAGCTTCGGTCGAGTCGAGTAGTAGGCAAGTCATGCTCGATCATCAAATATTTTATTAAAAAAAATTAATGAGTTCTAAACAAATAATGAGGCTCACAAGCCGAGTCGAGTTACATTGTTGAGTTGTGTCTTAATTTTGTGCTTCTCATCCAATCACTGACCGTTCGTTATGGGCTAACTTTCTTCCCTCATTATTCGCAGCGTGCTGGTCAGTTTGAAATTCTCTTTGCGGTGCTTTTTTTGCAGCCGGTAGGTAATTTCAGCCTATCTCGTGTCGACGCTCCAATCAGGTTTGCTTTCTATTATTGCTCCATTTCATTATCTTCTTCTTGTGGAGTTACAATTTATGGGGTCTTCAATTACTTGCTGCATATATGTTCATTGATTGGATTGTGCGTTCATGCTTGTTATTTTGTTTTGAGCTTCAACAATTCTATTTCTGTTGTTGGTTCATCATTTGTTGGTTCTTCTTCTTATGGAGTTACAATTTATGGGCTCTTCAATTAGTTGCTGCATGTATGTTCATTGATTGGATTGTGCGTTGATGCTTCTTTTTTTGTTCTGAGCTTCAACAATTCTATTTCTGTTGTTGGTTCATCATTTGTTCATTCGTATTTCTTGATTATTGCTTCTCTTGTTCGTCGTCTTTGCCTCCGAGTTTGTGTGCGGTTATTTGCTTATTCGATTGCCCATTTCTTGTAGTGATCATTCTTCAATAGTCACTTACCGAAAATAGGTTAGCAATTCGTTCTGTGTAGTTACGATCGTAATAATGTTTACCATGTATATGTGATGCTGTTACCGCGTCATAAAAGCTTAAAAACAGCCAAACACAACGTCACAGACACTTTGTCAAATCGTAGAGTCATCTAACCTATGATCCGAAAATGATTTTCGAAGGGAAATAATGCCATTCACTCCAAAACAGAATAAAAACAAATACCATGTTCTTTTGTTTATTCAAAATAACTGTTGGTGGATCCTAAGTACTGCCAATTTTTTTCTATATGCATTTCCAACTTGCTATTGTGCTCTGAGAATGTCGTTACTACGACCTTAGACAGGTTTGTCTTCGTTCGCCGTACATTCTCACGTACTTATTTCTCCTTATCCATAGCCGAACTTCATGGAATATTTAACTGTTATACATTGTCTCGTTAAATATTTTCGTGGCTGTTGCCATTCTTAATTTCTGAACACCTCGTTCAGATGAAGATGACCTGACTGCTCCACTATTGTTTTCTATTTTCCCTGGGATGTCGTATGACTAATCCTGTCAGAATTTCTGTTGCTCTGCCCCTTCGTTCCGCTGTAGCTATTATTTCCTATTGCTACTGCATGGACACTCAGAGGCGTGCTCTCGTTAATGAGAAGAGACGAAGGTCCTACGCTGCGATGAGCGAAACTGACAAAGATTCTTTCCTTCAACGCCGCCGAGCTCAGTATGCAGCTCGCAAGGATGCAGGTGCTTCTTCGAATGCAAGTTCTAATGTTGCTTCTTCTGCTACTTCCAATGTCAATGTCCAGAACACATGTTCGACCACCGCGAGTTCTACGCCTCGTGAAACTCAGTCTCGTAAAGCATATGTCGATCCTTGTTCAAATCCTACTGCAAATGCACGAGCTGAAATGCGTGCTAGCTTGCTATGTAGCAGCTCTGCATCTGTCATGTCTGACGAGCCAAGCACGACGTTGCCTCAGGCACCTACATGTGAATACTGTCGTGCCTTTCGTTTCTTCCACGAACCACCTTCTTTCTACTGTTCTGAGGGAGAAATCAGCTTAGCAATGCCTGAGATGCCTCAGGTTTTGTCTGACTTATTCACCGGGAGTAACCCCTGTGGAAATACTATGGTTAATATTACATTATTATTACACTCATAACATGTTACAATGTAACGTGTTACTTTTTATCAAGAGACATATTAATTGCATTGAATAAACAATTAATATGTCCTAATAGTCATAAAGTAACTATCCTTTGTCCTATTATGTAATAGCATAGACATAGCCGACTCTAGCATTTATTGTAGCCGGCTCTAGTTACTTTTACTTTACTAGCTAGGATCCTCTCTTGTAAGGATCCTCTCTTGTATCTATTTATACTCATTCTTTCAACATGAATAAATAAGTTGAAGTTTACTCTTGTGTTTATCACATTCTCAAACTCTCTTCATGGTATCAGAGACTTAAAATCCTGAATCCGCTGCAAATTCTCAGTACCCTGCTGAATCAAGAATGTCTTCATTATCTGAAGCTTCCTCACCCTCAGTTGAGTCCCAGCTACCTCAGCAGACTGGGGTCACTGACTCTTCATCTTACACAAATCATAGACTTGATGGCAACAACTACTTGCTATGGTCAAGGTCTATGAAAATGTACATCTCTGGACAAGGTAAGATGGGATACCTGTCCGGCTCTAAACCTGCCCCTACTGAAGATGACCCAGGTTTTGAAGCATGGGATACTACTAATAATCAAGTCATGACCATTCTCACAAGATCAATGACAAAAGAGATTAGTGAGAACTTTATGATGTATGATACTGCAAAGGAGATCTGGGATAATGCCAGGGATCTTTACTCCAAGAAAGACAATACATCAGAAGTGTATGAACTTGAAGCTCAGATTCAAAATTGCGATAAGGAGATATGTCTATAACTCAATACTTCAACCAATCGTCTAGGGCATGGCAACACCTAGACATGTTGGAAACTCACCCCTGGAATGATGTCAAGGATGCTTTGCCTTTATAAGGACATTATTGAGAAAAAAAGAGTATTCAAGTTTCTTACTGGACTGAATCCTACTCTTGATGATGTTAGGGGAAGAATCCTTGCAACAAAACCTCTCCCCAATCTCAAATCCATGTTTGCTGAAGTCAAACATGAGGAAAGCAGGAGGAAAGTGATGTTTCTTTGAACTCCCTGCCGACAACCTGGCGAGAGTGCTACCTGTGCCACCATCGAAAGCTCTTGAGGTTAATGAGACTGCGGAAGCCTCACGATAGAATCGAAAGTTGTTCTGTGAGCACTTTGCAAGCGCACAAATCACACCAGGACACTTGCTTTGGAAGCTACATGGCATGCCTAAATCCTCAAACCTACCAGGAAAGTCAGGCGAGGCATGTCCATGAAGAGGAGAATGACAACAAGTTGAATGCTCGGTTTGTCGCATTCAAAGCTTTCCTCACTCAACAAAAAGAAGGTAGTACCTCTCTTGACACGGCTACTCAAAGCTAGTGCGGGTAAATTCTACTCTTCTATTAGTAATGAAACATGGATTGTTGATTAGGGCCTCCTCCCATATGACTGGTAATAAAAACCTCATAACTCACCTTATGCCATGTCAACAAATTCACAATGTTAAGAGGCTAGCGATGGATCTATCTCTCGTGCAAAAGGTTTTGGAAATGTTAAACTCACTAACAAGATATGTCTAAAGGATGTCCTATTTGTTCCAAAATTAGACTGCAATCTCATATCTCACAAGAGACTTGCAAAAGATTTAAATTGGATTGTTGTTTTTAATAAGAATCGTTGCACTTTCCAGACCCTTCTTCACAGAAGTGATTGGGAGGGCTAAACCACCGCTTAGGATTGTATGTGGTCGACCTCTGCTGAAGACAGAAGAGGCGACGATCGAATCGCCTCCTCAAATGCACTCAAACCTTAGATAATATCATGTTATGGCATTATAGACTAGGACATCCAAGTTTTGGTTATTTGAAGTCCAGAATTCTGAATTATTTAAAGGATGTAATGTCAATGATCTTCAATGTGATATTTGTCAATTTGCCAAACTTACCAAATCTGTGTATGCCAAACTACCTTATTTGCCTTCCACACCTTTCACTTTAATTCATAGTGATGTATGGGGACCTTCAAGGGTAAAAAGTATAACAGGAAAAAGGTGGTTTGTCACTTTCATTGATGATCATACCAGAACACATGGTCTTTTTTTAATGAAGGATAAATCTGAAGTTGGACCAGTTTTTCAGGAATTCTACAACATGATCTCTACTCAATTTGACACTAAGATCAAGATCTTAAAGACTGATAATGCTCTTGAATACTATGAGTCTAACCTCAGTAATTTCTTGATGAATAAGGGGATTGTCCATATCAGCAGTTGTGTGGAAACACCTCAACAAAATGGGGTTGCTGAGAGAAAGAACAGGCACCTCACCGGAGATGGCTCGATCAATCATGTTCACTACCCATGTCCCAAAAATATATGTGGGGTGAAGCTATATTAACTGCCACATACTTAATCAACAGACTTCCCAGCAGAGTGTTAGGCTTCAAAACTCCTATCCAAACCCTCCTGACCACACACTCCTGCCCTCATCTTATTTCCCAATTACCACCAAAAATCTTTGGTTGTACTGTATTTGTTTATATCCATGCCCAACACAGAAGCAAACTTGATCCCAAAGCTCACAAGTGCATTTTCCTAGGATATGCAAAGGGCGAGAAAGGTTACAAGTGTTACTCTCCTTCGAAAAGAGATTTTACAATTCTATGGATGTAAAATTCTTTGAAAGGACTCCTACTACAAACAAGTCCACTGAGGCGATCATCGATGGAAACTGATTGAACTTGACCTAAATCCTTTCCTCAAGAAACTCTTGAACCTCAAAGACTTAATCGACTCTCAAAGATCCTCATCGATCCTCAAAGAACCTCCTCGAACCAGAGTCATCGACCCGAGCTCTTGAACTGTAAACTCATCGACACTCAAAGAACCTCATCGAGTCACAAAGAGACCGAACCTCAAAGACTTACTCGACTCTCGCACTGCCGACGTTGATGACAGACCTATTGCTATCAGGAAGGGAAAGAGATCTTGCACTCATCGATCACTCTATTCATAATTATCTATCCTATGATCGCTTATCACTGTTTTTGCCATGTTTACACAGACTTGGATTCTCACTCTATTCCTAAGAATATACAGAAGCTCTCCAACATGATAAGTGGAAGGGTAAACACAAAAGCGAAATGATCGCTTCTCCTTGACAACCATACTTGGGATCTCACCACTCTCCCACATGGAAAGAAGACATTCACCGCAAATGGTCATTCACTATCAAGTACAATCTTGATGGTACTATTGACAAATACAAAGCTAGATCTGCTGCAAGGGATTCACTCAAACATATGGCCTTGACTACAAGGAAACCTTTGCACCTGTGGCAAAACTAAACACTGTCAGGGTACTGATCTCAATTGCTGTCCAACTTGACTGGCCTCTACACCAATTGGATATCAAGAATGCTTTCCTAAATGGTGACCTTACTGAGGAAGTCTATATGAATGTGCCTCCTGGTTTTTCCAACACTCACACTCAAGGGAAAGTTTGCAAATTGAGGAAATCTCTATATGGCCTAAAGCAGTCCCCCAGAGCCTGGTTTGGCAAACTCACCACTGTGGTTAAAGCTGCTGGATACCATCAATGCAACTCAGATCACACAATGTTTATCAAAACAACAAACCGAGAAAGGTCCATTCTTATTGTCTATGTGGATGATATCATCCTTCTTGGTGATGACCCTGCTGAGATCCAACACTTGAAGACCTGTTTGGCAAAAGTATTTCAAGTTAAAGATTTGGGCTACCTCAAGTACTTTCTTGGTATGGAAATAGCTAGAATACCAGGGTATATCTGTTTCCACGAGAGGAAGTATGTCTTGGACTCTTTGAAGAAAAATCGGCATCTTTGGGATGCAAACTCTTCAGATCCCCAGTAGACCCCCAAGTAATACCTGTTTGCATGGTGACATTCTTTGTCGAAAGGATCAATATCAAAGACTTGTAGGGAACTCATTTTTCCTGTCCCATACAAGACTGGTATTGCCTATGGCGTCCATCTGGTTAGCCAAGTCAAGCATTGCCCCTACTGAGCAACATTGGGATGTTTGTGAGAACAGATAATTGAGGTACCAAGTCCACTCGGCCAGGGCTTACATTTCACCAAGTCTCCTCGATAGATCAATCAAGGTCTACACTGATGCTGATTGGGATGGATGTCACATTGACAGAAGATCTACCACAGGCTATTGCTCATATATATGGGGAAACCTAGTTACTTGGAGAAGCAAGAAACAACCTACTATGTCAAGAAGCAGTGCTGAAGCTGAACTCAGGGCACTTGTACTTGGCATTTGTGAAGCTCTGTGGCTAAAAGGATACTCACCGAACTTCAAACATCCTCTTGAAGAACCTATCACACTCTGCTTGTGACAATAATTCACCTTATGCATGGCGGAGGATCCACCCATCATGATAAAACCAAACATGTGGACATTGATGACACTTCCTAAAGGAGAAGATTGATGCCAAGATTATTCAACTCCAAAGATATGTTCCCTCAATGACTGAACGTCTTGATATTCTCACCAAGGCCATACCACCACTTATGTTCAAAGAGTCGAGTAGCAAACTTGGTTGTATAAACATATACAACCCAATTTGAGGGGTGTGAAATACTATGGTTAATATTACATTATTATTACACTCATAACATGTTACAATGTAACGTGTTACTTTTATCAAGAGACATATTAATTGCATTGAATAAACAATTAATATGTCCTAATAGTCATAAAGTAACTATCCTTTGTCCTATTATGTAATAGCATAGACATAGCCGACTCACAGCATTTATTGTAGCCGGCTCTAGTTACTTTTACTTTACTAGCTAGGATCCTCTACGTAAGGATCCTCTCTTGTATCTATTTATACTCATTCTTTCAACATGAATAAATAAGTTGAAGTTTACTCTTGTGTTTATCACATTCTCAAACTCTCTTCAACCCCGAATGCAATGCTTTCCAAAAGTACGTCTGAACGTACAATAACAGCCTAGCTTTCACTACTTTCTCAGCTCGAAAGGATAACGACCTATTAAAAAATCATCAAGGCATTTATATTTTCAAGGTCCAAGGTAAGGTCCACCATTTTCTTAATCCTCTGAAACATGGAGCTGAATCGCCTAGTGGTATTCAGCTTTATTTCTACGATCCTCAGACAGAGCTTGATGAACGTTTGAAGGTTTCTGAGCGCTTCTCAAGAAACATCATGATCAGACTGATGGATATCCTTTCTCGCAATCCTTACGTTATGTTTCTACGACAACTAAAGGATCTACAGTCTTTAGACGACTACCAACTGTACTTAGTAGCTAACCCAAAACTTGATCAAAGAGTCTTCAACGAACCTACGTGCACCGAGGTTGCAGGGATTATCTGTATTGCAGATGATGTATCTTTGAATCCTCAGTGTCACATCCAAATATACTCCGAGAATACTACGCTGCACAAAATATGCCATAACCATGCTTGTTATGACTCGCTTGCATATCCTCTGTTGTTCCCAAGGGGAGAGGCAGGATGGCACCATGGTATCGAGAAGCTTGCGCCCAACATGCGCAAGAAAAACCGCAATTGCAAAATGTGTCTACCTCTTCTACCTTCAAACATCACGAATGCAGCGCAACTTATTTTCCAGGAAGATGAAGGTAAAACTTCCTGCTCTGAGCCGCACTCTTACTTGCTTCGTGATTCCAATAATCCTCATTGTTCGATGTTCTATAGTGCTTAGGTCTGGTGTACGCAAGCGCAATGTAGTATCGTGCAGACAATACTATTGCTACAAGCTCCAAATGCGCACTGGAGATAAGTCAATCTTTGTTGCACAATGAAGGTTGTTCTGCAATGAAGACATAGTCGATATGTTCGTAAAGATTGAAACCACACGTTTGGAGTATTACTATAAACAACAGAAAGAAATACGTACTGAGTGCTTCCAAGGATTGATTGATGGCCTAGCCTCCGGCCACAGATCAGCGTCTTGTTAAGGGTGATTTTATACGTTTTATAAGGATATATTTTATATCAATTTCCCCCATATTCGTATGTTTCTCATAGAAATCGAGCTTTATATTGAAATATTGAGCAAATGGGTTTTAAAAGTCTTTAAGTGTAAACTTGAGCTAATTTCGTGATTTTATTGGTAGTTATCTATGGTTTTACACTTTGCGTGTTCTTATGGTTTTGAAGGTACATTACATGTCATGGAGAGGGATGAAAGGAGCTTAAAATATGTTCAATTGATGATTTGCATGGAAGGAAAGAGATAGAGATGAAGTTGGAATGAAGATCAAGATGAATTTGGAAGAAAAAGGGTCTGAACGGGCGTCCAGGTCCCGTCCAGTCTGGACTGGCGTCCAGAATATTGGACTAGCGTCCAGGGTGAGATTTTTGGTTCAGAGAGTTTGGACGCTGAGTGGACGAGCGTCTAGAGCAGTCCAAAGCAGCTGAACTGGCGTCCAGAAGGTCTGGACGGGCATCCAACACCGACATAGCAGCAGCCGACCTATTTTTCCTATAAATAGCAGCGCGATTTCAACCCTAAAACACACATTATCGACTCTTATTGATACACAATCATTAGAGAAAAACCCTAGGCGGCCCCAGCCCCCTTTGGGGAGGCTGGGGTTGCGGATTAGTTAGGTTTTTGTTTTCTTTTTCTTCTTTTCTTGTTCGCATGAAGATGGCCTGAAGCTGTGAACTTGGAGCAGGCATGAGCAACTTTTTCCTGCAGCTTTTATTTTCTTTCCTTTGGATATTTTGTGAGTTTAATTTAAAGTTTGTTTCTTTCCTTTGTTTATTTGATTATGCAATCGATATCGGAAGATGTATTGCTATTTGATGTTTACCGTATGATGGAAATCGGTGTAAACCATAGATCACCATAGGAAAGATTAGACTTTTAACCTTGACATAACGGAAGTTGATAGGTTAGATTTCTAGGTTGTTAGATCTAATAAATCTTGCACCTTGTTTTGAGAGCGTTAATCTCTATAGATCGGAAGATGATGAGATTGATAGGCGGATTACTTACGGAAGTAGAATTCATACCTTTGATTAGGTGAACCACAACTTTGATTGAATCATCATAAGATAATCTAGGGAAGAATTAAGGGTTGCGGGATGGTGGATCATGTTTGTTCTATGTTGATTTGCTTCAGTCATTATCATGATAGTTAGTTTTATTGTTTTCTTAGTTGTAGTTTTATTTTATTTGCTTTTGTTCGCAAGCGATATTTTCTCTGGCTTTGGGTGACAATCCTCATGTCGGCTTTATTTTCCGTTTTAGTTTAGGTTTAGTAATAAATAGTAGTGACGATTTTAGAAGAATTAATAAGAACTAGATCAAACAACCTCGATTCCCTGAGATCGACTCCGGTATTAATCGCTATACTACGATCCCTACACTTGGGGAATACCGGATTTATAAATTTTATTACTTGTTTGTTTTGTTAGATAAAATCCGTGGACACGTCTAACGTGGGTAAGAGGTTAATCCTTCCTCCTTCTTTCGTGGGTGGTCCGCGCGATATGAGGAAGAGGTACATGGACGCTATGGCGTTGGTGCAACAGTTCGGGAAACCAGATTTCTTCTTAACAATGACCTGCAACCCCGCTTGGCCATATATTACAAAGCACTTGCTTCCCAACGAACTGCCACAAAACAGACCTGATCTATTGAGCCGAGTCTTCAAATCAAAACTCGAACTCCTCAAAAAAGATCTTGTGCAAGATGAAATCTTTGGGAGACCCGATGCGTTTGTATATTCTATCGAGTTTCAAAAGCGTGGTTTACCCCACGCACACATCCTTCTCATTATAACAAAAGATCATAAGCCAATGAATTCTGAAGCATATGATCGCTACATAAGTGCTGAGTTACCAGATCCGATACTCAACCCACATTTATATGGATTAGTGCTAAAGCATATGATCCATGGTCCCTGTGGAACTGCCAATCCAAAAAGCCCATGTATGCAAAATCACAAATGTAAAAGCAGATATCCTCGGGAGTTCCAACAAGCAACCACACATGGATGTGACAGCTATCCGCAGTACAGACGTCGTGACAACGGTTTGACTGGTAATGTACGTCGACACTTGATCGACAACCGCTGGGTTGTGCCATACAATCCTTATTTGTTGCGTAATCGACGCCACATAAACATTGAGATATGCTCGACTATTAAGTTGGTTAAGTATATCTATAAGTACATCTACAAAGGTCCCGACAAAGTGGCTTTTCGTATGTCTGTTGTAAATGCTGACAATGAGATCGAAGAGTACCAACGCGGTCGTTGGGTTGGGCCGCCTGATGCTGCGTGGCGTCTATACTCCTTCGATCTATTCGAGATGCAACCAGCGGTGATAGCACTACAATTACATCTTCCTAACGGTCACTACATCTCTTTCGCAATGAATCAAGATTTGCAATCCCTCATTTCCAATACTTTCTTATCGAGAACCATGCTAAAAGAATTTTTCCAGATGAATCGCACTGATGCTACTGCCATATCTCAACAGCTTCTTTACAAAGATTTTCCTAAATAATTCACTTGGGGCACTGCAAGACGTACGTGGAATGTAAGAAAGAAACGCAAGGTCATTGGACGTATTGTGTCCGCAGGACCAAATGAAGGTGAGCGATATTACCTCCGTCTATTGTTGAACCATGTTAGAGCTCCATCATCGTATACCAATTTACTTACGTATGATGGACATCTGTATGTAACCTTCCGCGAGGCTGCTTTAGTAAGAGATCTTCTAGCAAGTGATTTTGATCTCGATAAATGCCTTGCAGAGGCTGTGGAATACCAAATGCCTGGCCAACTACGTCATTTATTTGCTTCTATCCTCGTATTTTGCTCACCATCGAACCCACAAACTCTTTGGGAGAATTACTACCTATCCATGTGTGATAACTACCATACTCCGCATGAACTGCCTGCAATGCAACAGATAGAAAACAAGCGCAAAGCGTTGTTGGATATATCTCAGATTCTCGGACGCATGGGACGTAGGTTATCAGATTTTCATCTAGGTAGTCTGGTGAACTTGGTGTGCAAAGACAGTAGGCTCAGTAGGGAAGTTTCATGTGAACGAGACATTGTCGTATCGAACGAAGATATCCTCAATGTGGAACGACTTAACGCACAACAACGTACTGCGTACGACATAATTCTGACAACTGCTATGAACAACGAACCATTGGCATTCTTTGTAGATGGTCCTGGGGGTACTGGGAAGACCTATCTCTACAAGGCAATCATGGCCACTCTGAGGTCTGAAGGGAATATTGTACTAGCCACAGCAACCTCAGGAGTAGCTGCATGTATGCTTCCAGGAGGTAGAACAGCGCACTCCCGTTTCAAGATACCGGTTCACGATGAAACCCAGAAAACATGTAACATAAGCAAACAATCAGCCACTGCAGAGCTTATCCGGCAAGCGAAATTGATTATATGGGGCGAGGCTCCGATGGCCCCGCAGGGGAAGCGATTGAGGCGTTACGCGAATGCTTAAAGATATAACCGATACACAGCTTCCGTTTGGAAACAAGACTGTGGTCTTCGGTGGGGATTTCCGGCAAGTTCTACCTGTCATTTCCAGAGCAAGTCGAGAAGAACAACTGGATGCAAGCTTATTTCACTCTCCTCTGTGGCCTGAGATAACACATTTACGGATAACAGAGAATATGCGATCGATGGACGATCCAAATTTCGCTGTATATCCCCTAAGAATTGGCAATGGCACAGAACCAGAGGATGACAACAGAAACATAGTACTTCCGAAGGACATCACAATTCCCTTCTCTGATGAATATCAATCTATTCAGCTTCTAATAGATTTCGTATATCCAAATATCACAGATCTCCAGAATAACTTATAGATATTGATGAATAGAGCCTTACTATCTCCCACAAATGATTGCGTAGATGAGATGAATGCTGCTATTCTGAACAGGGTTCAGTGCAATCAAAGAACATACATAAGCAATGACACTACCATTGACACGTGAAATCAAGCAGATTATGAAGATTTCCTGAACTCTTTGAACCCCAGTAGTCTACCACCGCACGTGCACTACCGGTTGAAAGTGAATGCGCCAGTAATGTTACTAAGGAACATCAGCCCCACTGAAGGACTATGCAACGGAACTCGGATGCTTTGCAAAGAATTGAACACCCACACAATCGTAGTCGGCGTAGGCCTTTGGACCGCATTTGGTCGAACCACAATATTGCATAAGATACCGTTGCGACCTTTTCTAAGAGTGAAAGATTTGGAGTCCTTTCAAGCGGTACCGCTTCCTAATCCGGCTTTGCTACGCAATGACTATCAATAAAGCGCAGGACAAACATTAGAACGTGTAGGAATATATCTCCGCGAACCTGTATTTACACACGGCCAGCTCTACGTAGCTCTATCAAGAGTACGGTCATTTGAGTCGATAAAAGTACTCATAGCTCCACCAAATTTTGCAGATAAATTACAAGATACGAAAACGCAGAATATTGTCTTCTCTGAGATCATTCAGAGAATGGAAAATCATATTTAACCTTAAGTATCATACAACTTTACCAAACAAAACATGAAATGCGCAGGTAGTAAATAGTAAGAAACAATAATACCGCAACCTATCCACTGCTGCGTACATCATTACATACAGTACCTGTATATATTTGCCAATAAAGAACAACAAAAGCACAAATGCTCCTAACTTCGTTACTCCACTACTACGGCATGCAGAAGTGCTAACACTGCCTCAGCACAGCCATGGCCAGAAAACCGCCAAGCAAGAACATCATTGAAGTGCTTCCAACAACAACCGAATGGAGGGTGAAGGTGGTGGTTCTGGCAAAAACCCACTTGCATAGTAGCGAGAAAGGCCGACGAACTCAGAAAGTACTTCTACAAGATACACAGGTACGCATATAAACTTTATCTAAAATTACACACCCATTCTGCATATCATTTCCTAAATTGCTTACTTATGTTCCTGAAATCAAATAGGGAACCATTGTCGAGGGAATAATGTGGGACCAAACTATAGAGCTACTGGATTCCATGTTCACTCCTGGCTTCACATACACAGTGGGAGGAGCTACTGTACAGCCTATAAAGGTGGATTTCCAACACATGTCCCCGGGAATGCCGTGGGAATGGATATTGAACAAAGCGACATTCATCCAACCAATCAGCAATCCAGAAGAAACAATCCCATATCCAAAGCTGCAATCAGTCCTTTTTCGCCAACTGTCGGCACTAGCAGGAACGAAGAAACCCTTTGGTAAGTCTACAAACTACAAATACAGAACGAACTACCAGAAATACACATTATCAAACTACGCATATAATAAACAATTGACAGATTACATACTAACACAAGAGTCCTAATTACTACACGATTTAGCTCCTCATTTGTCCACACAGTAAATCCAGCCTCGACAATATACTGAGAAACATAACAAAATATATCCTTCTCCGACTAACAATGGCTGAATAAACATTGCATACATGCTTCAGAATTTACAATATATGTAACAAAAAACGTGCGAATTTAAATCCAATCTTAGACAGCAGCTAAATATGTTAAATGTTGACTGACAATTTGTAACTGTTAACAACAGATATGCTTGCAGTTGTGGTGGAGGTCAAAGCGCCTAGAGAAGTGGAGATGAACAGGAAAAAAACTCCACTGCAAGAACTCACAGTCGTGAATGAAAAGTAAGTCCGTTTTGCAACCAATACGCGATACTGCCTCTGTAGTTACAACACACGCAAATACACAAACACTAACACTCACATAACTTTCTTGCCCTCGTTCAATGATTTGTGCATCTAACAACAGGCTACAGAGTACGACATTGACAATCTGGGGAGATTTCGTCTCAATCATTGGACCTCAGATATATGAAGAGAGACATGACCTACCAATCATTGCCTGCAGAAGAATTCTAGCAGGGAGTTACTCAGGTAATACTAAACAAACAACTCACTCAAACAAGCAATCATGCCCCTTGTACATATGTACTCACCAAAAACAACTAATGCAGGAGGCTCGCCGTCAACCGTACCATTTTCCTACATAGCAGTCAATCCCGACTTGAGCAAAGCTACACAAAAAGAACTTGGTAAAACCAAACACTAAACAAACCAGAAACCACACCCACAAACTAACTGAACATCTACTAACTTTGGGTATTGTGAACCACAGGATCAGAAACAACACAGACAGGATCAGAAATGCTCCAAAAACACCAAACAATCCACACCTTGAGCAACCAGAAGAAGAGAATCAGGCTGTACAACCCATCCACATTCCACAGCACTCAACTCACACACAGGTAAATATCTAAACAATCCTACATCAAAGAGTTAGAATGACACGAAAATATAACCTCACGAAGAACACTAATTACGGCAGAGGCACTCGCAAGAAAGGCACATCAAAGGGACTATGTACATTGCAGAACTCCATCAACAGATACTCTACTCAACATGTCCAAAGTGCACCGAACTTACGAAAGCCCTAGGGAATGAGGAATTTCGATGCCTGATGTATAACATTTATATGATAAAAATTACGATGTTTTATATACATTATCGACTCTTTTTATATAAAATATAAGTAATTATAACGATAATCTTATAAAATATTAATAGTTATGAATAAATCTAAATACTATAAAAATCAAGTAAAAATGATAAAAAGTTATAAATTTTGTACCGGGTTAATAACCGGAGTGTCGTGTCAGGATCACGTGGGTATTTTTGGTATTTTATTTACGAGATCTTAGGTAAACCAAGACCCCGAGTGACGACACTTTTTGGAGTAAAATCATATCTTTTGAAGGAATTAAGGAAGTGCCACGAGTTTTAAAGTTCAAGTGGATCAATGGTTCGTGACACCGTATCAAGTTATATTTTCGACGAACAAATGGCCCATCAAAAAGGCATTTTCTGAAGAAAAGTCCTTCAGGAAGTTGTAGATCTTCTCAAGAGCTTTCCAACGATCTTGAATTATGTCATTTGGAGATCCAGAGCTCAAGTTATGATTTTATCAAGTTTCAGATCAAGTTTGGAAAAAATCTATCCGGATCGATCCGGAATTACCTCGGATCGATCCGAAGAGACATGATGATTACCCAGCATGTGGCCCTGCAGAGAAAAATCCAGGGGATAAGATTTTTTATTCCCGGATCGATCCGGCCCTTTCTCGGATCGATCCGGCTTGGAAAAATCTGCCTATAAATAGAGCAGCATTGCAGGCACATAGGGGGGTACCAAATATATTTTCTTTACCTCTTTTTATTAGTAGTAGGTATGTATATAGGCCTTATGCCATAAATAAAATAGTATCGTTATAATGCTCGAGAAATTATCAGAAGATCAATGTTGTTGAAGTCGTTGTAGCATCCGGAAGAATACGACCCGATTCAATTGTTGTAATCGGGTAAAATTTCTAAAGTATTTATGTTTGTTATGTTTGTTTTTATTTTCGTATAATGTTAGTAGGCTAAATCTAATAACTAGCCAAAGTTATGTAATCGTTTTATTTCGATCTTTTCGGTAAAGGAATGTTGTCTAAGTAAAATTGACTAAAATTGAGTTAATTGAATCTTTTTCTATTGATAAAGTTTGATTCGAAAGAATTCATAATCTAATTATGAATTGACGCTCGATGAGTTAGGTTATGAACTCGTTAATAGAAAAACCGGAGGGTAAAATTGGCGAGTGAATAACGTGACAACGGAACCCGATTTCCTACCGGGGCGATTTGTCCTAAAAGATGAATCTTATTGAAATTTGTACTCGAGATCGTAATAATGTTAAATCATCGCTTTAATTGAAACTTAAACCGGAAAGTTGAATCGCCCGCCTTGACAACCGGAGCCTTTAAATAAAATTGACCGCTTGACGAACGGAATGACTCCTTTTATTCAAAGGTAGAATCGTACTTCGGGACCTGTTCAGAAAAACCGTAACAGTTGTGGATCTTGGATGGATACCATGGACATATGACAATTTCCTACGCTTATGTGAGGAGGAATTGTTAACCTCCAGGAGTGCACCGTTTCATTTACTCAATTGAACCTAATATAAAAGGAAAGATCGAGCACATTCCATTCACTGAAAAGATCGTATAAATCAATTATATAAACTTTGGCTAGTTCTCTAATAATATATTTGGCATCTGTATATTTATATCTATATATATATTCTGCAACTTATGCATATCTATATATATTTATATATCTATATCTATTATATTAGAATAAATTTTAAATTATGCATTTATTTTATGTTAAGTAAAATAGTAGTGATCTATGTTATAAAACTGAGATTTAGATCGAGTTAATAACAGCTCTTTGGTGTTTAACCACACTTAGAAGAATTACTAAGTTCCCTGAGGATACGATACTCTGACTCACCATACTAGCACTACAGTTTGACCCGATACACTGTCGGTTAAGGACTGGTATTAGCACTAGAAAAGGCCACGTCAGCTTTCTGGCGCCGTTGCCGGGGAACGACGCTAACTTCTTTTTTGTGTCTATGGTTACTACTTGTATTAGCTCAAAATTCTCGAGAATAAGTCAACACTTTTCTTATCTCATTTCTATTTTTATTTTCGTCGGTACTTACCTTATAGGTAAGTTACCATTTTTTACTACTATTAATTTCGTGTTATTTTCTATTTTCGTTAGTTGATGACCAGAAGTGGTAAGGCCCCACTCACTCCTTATAAGCCTGACATAAACACTTACGAAAGGCAGTTAAGAGTAGAGAGAAAACGTGGTCATACTAGTCGGAAATCCCGACGAATCATCTTCAAACAAAATACGAGAATGGTCAAATCGGTGATGAAACACCGAACAAGGGTCGGAACATGCTCTAGGGCATGGACAAAACCCTCGTTAACCTTAATAATCAAAATAATAATAATAATAGAAATAATCAAAATCGGAACTGAATAATCGTAACAACCCAAGAAACCCAAGGCCTATCTCGTGACCAAACCATAAGAAGAAAAATCGGACTAATAATCCCATACTTTTACCTAATGAAGGAGCGAATAATTTCGAGATTAAATCTCATCTTTTGGTTTAATTGACGCAAGAGCCCAATTCTAGAGAAGATGATGAAGATCCGCATCATCATCTCTATCTTTTTTTGAAGAACTGTGCATCACAACCAAAAGTCAAGGTGCTCACAAGGAATTAACAAGGATGACTATGTTTCTTTTTCTCTAAAAAGACGAGCCCGAGATTGGTTTATGTCTCTTCCACATCATTCACTTACAAGTTGGGAGGAGATTCAAACTGAATTTAAAACAATATTTCACTCTGAGGCGGAATTTGGAATTAAAAGTCGAGGTTGCTAACTTTAGACAAGGATCTCAAGAAACGCTTCGGGAATGCACAGGAAAGATTTAAAAATTGTTAAGAGCTTGTCCCACCATGGTTATTCCTTAGATATGCAAATTCAACTTTTTTGTCGTAAATTAAGAAAAGATTCACGTCTTGATGTAGATCATGCATGTGGTGGTTCTTTAATGATGAGTGAAGCTCAATTAGTTTACGATGCTATAGAAAAGATTTCCAAAAATAACGAGAATGTGGGAAACCGGTTCTAGCACCGGAAAAGTAGCTTTTGCAGAGAGAATGTACGCCTAATACGGAAGTTCTAGCACATTTAGAAAATTTAAGTAGGAAATTTGATGACCTACAATCGAGCAAAACCAAAGTTCGAAAATAGTACGCCAACCGAATACTCAATTCAGATAAAATGCCACTAGGGATCGAAGAACCAACAGGATACTCAAGAGAGGAGGTGAGTTTTCTTCAAGAAAGATAGGAATTTAAACAATGCGTACTCAAACTCGTTTAATGCTATTAGAAGAGATCACCCTACTTATCGATGGTCCGAAAACCCTAGTAAGCAAGGACAACCGCCGTATCGAGCCCCATATAGGAACATGAATAATAATCAAGTTTATCAAGAAAACACGTCTAATCGAATTTACAATCATTACCTAGATCCTATCCTCAACATACCACTCAAAGTATACCAAGAACTCAAAGTTCAACTCACCTGCGAAGGAGTTGAAAAATGGGAAAAACTAATGGAAAATATGATGGGTGTAGTATCTACTCAAGCTAAAAATATAGAAACGATGGTGACTTCTATTGGTACAAATCACTAAGGACATGAGTTCAATGAAAACATCTATGAGTGGACATGATACCGTGGATGAGAACGATAGAAGCCTCATTAAGGAATATGGAAGATCATTTGAGTAGGGAAGGTGAACGTAATAACAAAGCAGACCCCGGAGGATTACCAAGTAACACCTGAAAGGAACCCAAGAGAGGTAAATGTTGTAGTTACGAGAAGTAGGAAGCTCAGTGGAAGTAATGGAGTTGAAAACTTTGGGAATAATGAAGTAGAAGATGACTTAGATGGTAAGAATGATAAAACTAAAGATGAACTTGAATTTACTGATTTGAGGAAGAAGAAATTATAGAAAATTTCTTGAAAAGAAATAAAAGTTCGAACCCGAAAGTGAAAGGGAAAATTGGGTAAAAATCCCTAGGATTCGAAAGATCCCATGGATAAAGATTTAAGGACTTTATTTAAGGAACATGTTAGAATGGAAGATAATGAAAACAAGGATGAAAAGCAGGAAGAATCAAGGAATCTAAAGTAGAGATTGATTCAGGGAACAATTTAAAAGAAAAAATTCAAGAACCTGAAACATGGCAACTGAGTAATACTCGAAGGTTTAAGGAAAAAGGAAAAGAGAAACTGACAAAGGAGCCAAAGGTCATAGATTTAGAATCTTTACCTTACCCTCCTAAAGATCAAATCAAAAAGGCAAAAACTGATAAGAAGTATGCTCGTTTCCTTGACACTTTTCGTCATATTCAAGTTAATATCCCTGTTATTGAAGCTCTGATTAATATACCTGCCTATGGAAAATTTCTCTCGAGAAATTTCATCAAACAAGAAAAAATTAGAGGAATATGAGAATATATGCCTAAATGAAGAATGTTCCGCAGTTTTGCAGCATAAGTTACCACCTAAACTGAAAGATCCTGGTAGTTTTACCATTCCGTGTGAAATTGGAGGATTTCTGTTTAAGAAGGTCTTATGTGATCTAGGAGCGAGTATAAATCTAATGTCTTATGAGGATTATAAAAAGCTAGGCATAGGAAAGCTTACTAAGACTGAAATGACTCTGCAAATGGCAGATAGATCGATTAAGTACCCTAAAGGAATTATTAAGGACGTATTGGTTAAAGTAGACAAATTCTATTTTCCAGTAGACTTTGTAGTTATGGAAATGGAAGATGGTTATTCAAAGACCTCTTATTCTAGGTCGTCCATTTCTAGCTACAGGAAGAACTTTAATCGATGTTCAGAAAGGAGAATTAATTTTGAGAGTCAATGAAGATGAAGTTGCTTTCAATATTTTCAAAGCTATGAATCATCCATCATCAGAATCGTGTTCTTTTATAGAAGATATTCATTCTGTCTACGATAATCAGTTACCAACTTTTGAAGACAGATTAGAAGAATGCTTAACTCTGTCTATCTATAAAGAAGATGAGGAAGACATTGAAATGAAAGAGATAATTCTTTCTTTAGATACAGAAAGTTTTACCTTTAAGCCACCATGGCATAAGTATTTGGAATTAGAACTAGAAGGATCAATTCTTAAATCGTCAATAGAAGATCCGCCAAAGAACTCCGGAATTGAAACCGTTACCTTTAAATCTGAAATATGCTTTTCTTGAAACTGATAATCTATTACCGATTATTATTTCATCAGCTTTAACTGAGCAACAAGAAGATCAACTGCTTAGAATGTTGAAAAAGCATAAGAAAGCTTTTGGATGGACAGTTGCCGATATTCGAGGTATTAGCCCTGAGATTTGCGTTCATAAGATAATTCTGAAGGAAGATGCTAAGCCTTGTATTCAACATAACGCCGCCTCAACCCAAATTTGCAGCTAATTGTTAAGAAAGAGGTCATTAAGCTATTAGAAATGGGAATAATTTTCCCCATATCAGATAGTGAATGGGTAAGTCCAACTCAAGTGGTACCAAAGAAAGGAGGTTATCGAATATGCATTGAAAGAGAATGATAGGAATGAATGGATTCCAACAAGAGAAATTACAGGTTATCGAATATGCATTGATTTTAGGAAACTAAATGATCATACTAAGAAAGATCATCATCCACTTCCATTCATTGTTCAAATGTTGGAATGTTTAAGTGGTCATAAATATTACTGTTTCTTAGATGGTTATTCAGGTTATTTACAGATTTTCATTGCAGCAGGAGATAGGGAAAAGACTACTTTCACTTGTCCTTATGGAACTTTTGCGTATAAAAGAATGCCGTTTGGTTTATGTAATGCTCTGCTCGTTTCAAAGATGCATGATGGCTATATTTTCCGATATGGTTGAGAAATTCTTAGAAATTTTTATGGGCGACTTTAGTGTTTACGGAGATTCTTTTGGTAAATGTTTGTCGCACTTAGAAAAAGTGTTACAACGTCATGAGAGATACCAATTTAGTTTTAAATTGGGAAAAATGTCATTTAATGGTATCGGAAGGAATTGTCCTAGGCCATAGAATCTCCGAAATAGGAATTGAAGTTGATAAAGCCAAGGTGGAAGTGATTGAAAAATTACCACCACCAGCTTAATCTAAGGACTCTAAGAGGATTTCTTGGACATGCGAGGATTTTATAGGAGATTTATTGCCGATTTTTCAAAAATAGCAAAGCCTCTAAGTCATTTGCTTGAAAAGGAAGTACCTTTTAACTTTGATGGTAAATGTAAGGAAGCTTTTCGGACCTTAAAAGCGAGATTGACTCTCGCACCGTGCTAGTAGCACCAGTTGGAATTTGCCATTTGAGATTATGTGTGATGCCAGGTGATTTAGTTGTAGGAGCGCTTTAGGTCAAAGATATAACAAAATTCTCAAAGCTATTTACTATGCATCTCATACATTAACTGCAGACTCACCGAACTATACAACTACGAAAAAGAAGCTGCTAATCGTAATTTTTGCCTTAGATAAGTTCGGATCGTATATTGTTGGTTCTAAGGTAATAATTTATCTGAGACCATTCGACTTTGAAGTATTTACTAAGTAAGAAGGATCTGCTAAACCACGCCTTCTTAGATGGATTCTCTTACTTCAAGAATTTGATATTGAAATTAAAGATAAAAAGGAAGTGAGAATGTAGTAGCGGATCATCTAAGTAGAATGGAAAATGATGTTGAGAAAGGAATAGAAATTAAAGATTCATTTCTGATGAACAACTGCTTAGAATAGATACTCCTTCGACCATGCGGTTATTAAAGAATAGAATTCCTTCTAAGGAAATGTCACCTGGTTTGGAAATATCATTAATTACTTAACTTTGTGATTATATTCCGTCTCATTGGACTTAGCGTGAAGAAGAAATTCTTTTATGACTTAAAATTTTATTACTGGGAGGAACCGGACCTTTTCCGTAAATGTTCGGATGGGATAATCGGCAAGTGTGTGCACGATAATGAAATTTTAAGTATTTTATCATTTTGTCATGATCGTGAGGCGGAGGTCATCATGGAGGTTGGAAAACCGCTTTTAAAATTTTACAATGTGGTTTTTATTGGCCTACACTATATAGAGATGCTTATAAGTATGTTAAATCTTGTGAGTCTTGTAAAAAATGGGAAATGTATCTAAAAACATGAAATGCCTATGCAGACTATTTTAGAATGTGAGTTATTTGATGTTTGGGGTATAGATTTCATGGGACCATTCCTATATCTTTTGGAAAAAGATTTATTCTAGTAATGGTAGATTATGTTTCAAAATGGGTAGAAAGTGAAGCTCTTCCCACTAATGATACCAAAGTTGTCATACGATTCCTTAAAAGAATATATTTACACGTTATGGCATTCCGAGGGCTATCATTAGAGATAGAGGTTCACACTTTTGTAATAGACCATTTACCAAGATAATTGAAAAATATGGTGTAACGCATAAGTTAGGAACGCCTATCATCCATAAACCGGTGGTCGAGGTAGAGGTGTCTAATAGAGAGATCAAAAGAATTGTAGAAAAGACAATTGGATTCAAATCGTAAAAGCTCAAGGCGATTAAACTGAGCGATGCATTATGGGCATATAGAATGACTTTTAAAACACCAATTGGTTGTTCTCCTATAAGTTAGTTTTTGGTAAGTCTTGTCATCTCCAGCTTGAGTTAGAACACCGAGCCTTACGGGCTATTAAATTTCTGAATTTCGATCATAAAGGTCATCGGTGATCATAGATTGCTTCAATTGATGTAACTAGAAGAATTCCGTCTCGATTCTTATGAAAACGCCGAATCTACAAGAACGCACGAAATCTTTTCACGATAAGAGAATCTATAGGCGTGAGTTCCATGTAGGTGATCGAGTACTCTTGTACAATTCACGTTTAAAGTTATTTCCGGAAAGCTTAAATCAAGATGGACAGTCCATTTAAAGTAACAAGGGTTTACAAATCTGAGTTTGTTGAACTAATCGATGGAAATACAACTTTTATAGCCAATGGCCATAGAGTAAAGTTATTTGTGGAAGGAGAAGGAACCGCATGAAAGAAGAAATAATGCTACTAATCGATCCTCCGACAAAGTAAAAAGCAGAGAAATCAAGAAACCGAAAAGTAGAGGAACTAAGTTCACCAATACCAGTGCTGCTATCCACTCTACTTTTCTCGTGTTTTTATTTATGTTTAAATTAGTTTAGTCTTTTACGGATAGACGTAAAAGAACCTGGATGTCTTTTAGATAGAATAGGAATTTTTATGTTGCTTTTGAAATTAGGCTTAGATAAAGATGTCGCGTTTAAAATAGAAGCTTGGTTTTGAGAAAAACGAGCAATTGTTGAGAGAGATCAGTTGAGAGAAGTATGTAATGGAAAGTCGAGAAGTTCGATAAAGAGAAGGGAAAAGTTTTTAAGGAGATCTGAGAATCATGGAAAAAGTGAGCATGAAGGGAAATGTAGGAAAGCACAACCAAATCCCAGGATGAGTGTTTGAATGTTGTTAAGAAGGGAACGATTAGGTGGTTATCCGAAAATCCCGATGGAGATCAAAGGGAAAATTCGAACGCCTCATTTCTTAAGGTTAGGTTGATAGAACGTTACGTCAGAACTCTGGAAGATTTAGAAGTATTGGAATTAGGACCCTCGTGAATTTTGTAATATTTATAAAATTTTTATATAACTTTTGAAAATTTTATAAATAGGATCTTTATGAAATTACTTAAAAGTTTTATAAAGTTTTTATAAAAAGTTTTTTTTTTAATTTTGTAGAAGTTTTATTAAGTTTAAAAAAAAAAAAAAAAAAAAAAAAGTGGTCGGATCGATCCGACCCCAACCCGGATCGATCCGGAACACGAAAAACCTAAAAAAGGGGACGGGGTCCCTCCTTCTTCTTCTTCTTTTTTTTTCTCAAACAGCCGCCCCTCCCTCTTCCCCCAATTCAATTTTTTCTTCAAATCATCACACAACATCACCATTAAACTACCCCAACTCTTAAAACTTCTCTCATTTGCCTCTACTCTCTTCAAATTTTCATTTAAATTGAAGAATTTTTCAAGAGAAGCTTCAACTTTTATTCCGGCGAATTTTCATCGTTTCCGGCCAAATTTCAACCTTTTAAGCTTTGGAAGGTAACATTGTAGTCCCTTATTTTGTTAAATTTCGTTTTTTTTAGCAATTTTTTTTTATTTCACTATTTTGTGTAACTCATTTGTGTTGTTTTGTGTTGTTTTGTTGTTGTTTTGTTATTTTGTCATTATCGTAGAATGGCCGAATCATCAAAGCCGATGAAAACGTGAAACCGCATATCCCTACCCAAATTCCAGTCATAGAAACTAGGCCTTTAATGAAGAAGAAGAATTGATCGTTAGTTTTTATAGAACCAGCGTCTAAGCAATAAAACGCCTTAAAAATAAATTTGGACGGTGTTTAGTTGCGATCGAGAGGGTTTGGATTTTAAGGATTTGGGAAGGAGGTAAAAGAGATCTTTGAAAGCGACAGTGGATGGAATTAGCCGATTTAAGGTCGGGAGAAGTTAACACCACCTTAGTAGGCTGAATTTTATTCTTTGGTAGCAACTCACAATGCTACGAGAAGATGGTGAGTTAACCACATCAACCTAAGAACTAGATGCCAGTGCCGTTTACTCTCACATTATAAATGCTATTTATGGTATTCCTGATGTACCAGAGAATGAGGATTATTATACAGTTTGGAATTTGGATGAGCCTGCAGACTTTGATTATATTGTTTCACTAGCCCAGAATGAGTTAGATCCCACTGCCGTTTGGCATGAAAACAGGTTTTCTTATGGAAAATGTATACGGGATATGAGAGCCATTAAACGTTTTATTAGTCACACTCTTTACCCTACTCGACATTTTACATCTTTTGGTAAAGAGGATTTGTGTATTGCTTGGGCTATAGTTAATAATATACCTGTGGATGTAGGCAGAGTAATGTGTAGAAGGGCCAAGGAATTTGCCCTGACTGCTAGACCCGGCCATCCACATGCCTTTTCCATGTTTTATTTCTTCCTTGTGTCGCCAGATAGGTGTCCGTGAGCTCCCAAGTGATAATTTGATGATGGTGGATGACACACTTATAGGTCCTAGTTTACCACTTAGGCCGGCAGGAAGAATAGATTTTTTGGACCCTAACCGTCGACGACCTCAGCCTACTCCATCCACTGCTGTCCCTCCTTCATCCAGTCAAACTCAAACTCAACTTCCGAATACCATCACTTACGACATGTTTCAATCCATGGCCTATGATGTTCATCGTGCTAATGCCAATATGGCATTTTTATGAAAGGAATAGATTATGGTCTCAAGATTTACGTCAAGGCATGCGAGGTTTATATCAAATGAATTTACCGCAAAACCCTACCTATGCCGAGATGGATATTCCGCGATTGCCAAACCCCCGCCTTATACCTTGCCCGATTTCATTCCACCGATGCCACCTCGCTCGGACTTTCCAACAAATGCCACATTCTTTTGGATTTCAAACTAGTGGTGTAGGGGATTTTTCGACAGTACTACGGGCGACCGCGACATCCGAATGGGCTGGATCTGGATCATTTGGCCATACCACGACGGGATGGGGAAGCACTTTTTACGATATTACGAGAGAAATGAGCTCGATGGGACTAGATAGCCTCGATGCGGATGTCAACTTATTTTCAAGATCCATCCCAAGAATCGACCCGTTATCAAGCTATGCCAAGTTCAAGCCACGTCGAGATGAGTGATGAAGAGGAGTAATTTTAAACATTCTATGATTTTTGACATTGAAACATTTTATTTTTCGTACAATTTCGTTTTCGTAAAATTTTAGGTTATTTTGATTTTGGTAGGATTTTATTTTAATACGATCTTCATGTTTTCGTTACATATTATGGTATTACGCATCGTGTAGTAAAATTTATGGTTATAACACAATGAAAATGAACCAAAGATAGAGAAAACGTGTCATCTAGAAAAATCTAGGCATTTTACAAGCAAAATCAACTCGTCTGCGTGAATAAGAGTGTTCGGATCGATCCGACCTTTACCGGATCGATCCGACTGAAAAATGTACCGACCGGCGAGGATTACTAGTTTAGAGGCCGGATCGATCCGGCCCTTTCTCGGATCGATCCGGCAAGTACAAAAACGCCAAAACAAGAGATCTTTTCTACTTTTGCTTGATAGATTTATTTCTATAAAAGGAAAGAGCAGCAGCCTTGACCTTTGCTCATTTCTTCTTTCCTCTATCTAGCTTAGTTTAAATCTCAGGTCGAAAATGTCTAACCGCTCCTCTCCTCGGTTAATAGTTACGAACCACATACGCTGATGGTGTGGTTCCCGAAGGCATGCCTCTTGTTTTCATAACGAAGTCCCGAGACATCTAAATTTCGTCCGTTCTCCTATTACGATGGAGAAAGGCTTAAATACGAAAAAAATTGATCGGTGGGGACGAAATCTAATCCGAGGTTGCGGATGGAAAAAGTTGATTAGGACTCCCGAGAGGTAGAATAAACATTTCGATTGTCGAGATTTTTATCGTCTCTCACCGAGATAACGTCGAGAGCCTCGTCTCAACTTATTACGATTAGGGGAATCGTTATTTCATTTTCACCACCATCATAAATCAAATCTATCAAATCCCACCATGTACTTTTGATCGAAACCCACACTTGAGTTTCTTTGGGAACTTGGAGATGCGTATAATGTTGTAAATCGATCGCTGCGAAGCTTTTGATTCGATTTCCGTTGTTTGATCATAACTATGATTCTTCAACTCTGGCCTTACCCCTCATTTAAGGGCGTGAAAACGCTTCATTAATTCTCGGATCTATCCAACTAGAGATTTTTATGGGGTTACGGATGATGAAATGCTGATGTTGTATGCACTAACCATCGGAGCATACATTGATTGGGGAGTGAAGAGAGTTTGAGAATGTGATAAACACAAGAGTAAACTTCAACTTATTTATTCATGTTGAAAGAATGAGTATAAATAGATACAAGAGAGGATCCTTACAAGAGAGGATCCTAGCTAGTAAAGTAAAAGTAACTAGAGCCGGCTACAATAAATGCTAGAGTCGGCTATGTCTATGCTATTACATAATAGGACAAAGGATAGTTACTTTATGACTATTAGGACATATTAATTGTTTATTCAATGCAATTAATATGTCTCTTGATAAAAGTAACACGTTACATTGTAACATGTTATGAGTGTAATAATAATGTAATATTAACCATAGTATTTCCACACCCTCAAATGGTTGTATATGTTTATACAAACCAAGTTTGCTACTCAATCTCACGAACATAAGTGGTGGTATGGCCTTGGTGAGAATATCGGCATTCGATCTGCTGAGGAACATCTTTGGAGTTGAATAATCTTGGCATCAATCTTCTCCTTTAGGAAGTGTCTGTCAATGTCCACATGTTTGGTTTTATCATGATGGATGGATCCTCTGCCATGCATAAGGTGAATTATTGTCACAAAGAGAGTGTGATAGGTTCTTTGAAGAGGTTCTTTGAAGTTCGGTGAGTATCCTTTTAGCCACGAGCTTCACAAATGCCAAGTACAAGTGCCCTGAGTTCGGCTTTTCTTTATCGCTTGACACACGAGAGGTGCTTTCTTGCTTCTCCAAGTAACTAGGTTTCCCATACATATGAGCAATAGCCTGTGGGTAGATCTTCTGTCAATGTGACATCCATTGTCGACATCGGTGTAGACCTTGATTGATCTATCGGAGACTTGGTGAAATGTAAGCCCTGGCCAGAGTGGACTTCAGTACCTCGGATCCTGCTCACAACATCCCAATGTTGCTCAAGTAGGGCAATGCATGAATCGGCTAACGGTGATCGACGCCATATGCAATATCGGTCTTGTATGGGACGAGATAAATGAGTTTCCTACAAGTCTTTGATATTGATCCTTTCGACATCAATGTCACCATGCAAAGGCGATTATTCGGGGTCTACTGAGGATACTGACGAGTTTGCATCCCAAAGATGCCGGTTTCCTTCAAAGAGTCCAAAGACATACTTCTCTCGTGAAACAGATATACCACTGGCTGTTCTAGCTATTTCCATACCAAGAAAGTACTTGAGGTAGCCCAAATCTTTAACTTGAAATACTTTTGCCGGCGAGGGTCTTCAAGTGTTGGATCTCAAGCAGGTCATCACCGTAAGGATGATATCATCCACATAGACAATAAGAATGGACCTTTTCGGTTTGTTGTTTTGATAAACATTGTGTGATCTGAGTTGCATTGATGGTATCCAGCGGCTTTAACCACAAGGTGGTGAGTTTGCCAAACCAGGCTCTGGGGGGGGCTGCTTTAGGCCATATAGAGATTTCCTCAATTTGCAAACTTTCCTTGAGTGTGAGTGTTGGAAAAACCGGGAGGCACATTCATATAGACTTCCTCGATGAAGGTCACCATTTAAGAAAGCATTCTTGATATCCAATTGGTGTAGAGGCCACCAAGTTGGACAAAGAATTGAGATCAAGACTCTGACAGTGTTTAGTTTTGCCGCAGTGCAAAGGTTTCCTTGTAGTCAAGGCCATATGTTTGAGTGAATCCCTTGCAACCAAACCTAGCTTTGTATTTGTCAATAGTACCATCAGCATTGTACTTGATAGTGAACAGCCATTTGCAGCTGACTGTCTTCTTTCCATGTGGGAGAGTGGTGAGATCCCAAGTATGGTTGTCAAAGAGAGCAGTCATTTCAGTTTTGACAGCTGCCTTCCACTTATCATGTTGGAGAGCTTCTGTATATTCTTAGGAATAGAGTGAGAATCCAAGTCCTGTGTAAACATGGCAAAAAACAGTGATAACCGATCATAGGATAGATAATTATGAATAGAGTGATCGATGAGTACAAGATCTCTTTCCTTTCCTCGATAGCAATAGGTCTGTCATCAACGCCGCAGGTCGCCGAGTCGATTGGGGTCTTTGAGGTTCGATCTGTTGTGACTCATGAGGTTCTTTGAGTGTCGATGAGTTTCGTTCAAAGAGGCTCGGGGTCGATGACTCGGTTCGAGGAGGTTCTTTGAGGATCGTGGATCTTTGAGAGTCGTCGAAAGTCTTGAGGTTCAAGAGTTTGCTTTGAGGAAAGGATTTAGGTCAAGTTCAATCGTGTTTCCATCGGTGATCGCCTCGAAGGACTTGTTTGTAGTAGGAGTCCTTTCAAAGAATTTTACATCCATAGAATTGTAAAATCTCTTTTCGTAAGAGAGTAACACTTGTAACCTTTCACGTCCTTTGCATATCCTAGGAAAATGCACTTGTGAGCTTTGGGATCAAGTTTGCTTCGTGTTGGGCATGGATATAAACAAATACAAGACAACCAAAGATTTTTGGTGGTAATTGGGAAATAAGATGAGGGCGGGAGTGTGTGGTCGTGAGGGTTTGGATAGGAGTTTTGAAGCCTAACACTCTGCTTGAAGTCTGTTGATTAAGTATGTGGCGATTAATATAGCTTCACCCCACATATACTTTGGGACATGGGTAGTGAACATGATTGATCGAGCCATCTCCAAGTAGGTGCCTGTTCTTTCTCAAGAACCCCATTTTATTGAGATGTTTCCACACAACTAGCGATATGGACAATCCCTTATTCATCAAGAAATTACCGAGGTTAGACTCATAGTATTCAAGAGCATTATCGCCTTTTAAGATCTTGATCTTAGTGTCAAATTGAGTAGAGATCATGTTGTAGAATTCTGAAAAATCGGTCCAACTTCGATTTATCCTTCATTAAAAACAACCATGTGTTCTGGTATGATCATCAATGAAAGTGACAAACCACCTTTTCCTGTTATACTTTTTACCCTTGAAGGTCCCCATACATCACTATGAATTAAAGTGAAAGGTGTGGAAGGCAAATAAGGTAGTTTGGCATACAGATTTGGTAAGTTTGGCAAATTGACAAATATCACATTGAAGATCATTGACATTACATCCTTTAAATAATTCAGGAATTACAGACTTCAAATAACCAAAACTTGGATGTCCTAGTCTATAATGCCATAACATGATATTATCTAAGGTTTGAGTGCAGTCGCTGAGGCATCGAACATCGTCGATCTTCTGTCTTGGCGAGGTCGACCACATACAATCCTAAGCGTGGTTTAGCCTCTCCCAATCACTTCCTCATGAAGAAGGGTCCATGAAAGTGCACCGATTCTTATTAAAAACAACAAATCCAATTTAAATCTTTTGCAAGTCTAATTGACAGATATGAGATTGCAGTCTAATTTTGGAACAAATAGGACATCCTTTAGACATATCTTGTTAGTGAGTTTAACATTTCCAAAACCTTTTGCACGAGAGATAGATCCATCAGCAGTCTTAACATTGTGAATTTGTTGACATGGCATAAGGTGAGTTATGAGGTTTTTATTACCAGTCATATGGGAGGAGGCCCTGTAATCAACAATCCATGTTTCATTACTAATAGAAGAGTAGAATTTACCTGCACTAGCCTCGAGTAGCCGTGTCGGTAGAGGTACTACCTTCTTTTTTGTTGAGTGAGGAAAGCTTTGAATGCAAAGAAAACCGAGCATTCAACTTGTTGTCATTCTCCTCTTCATGGACATGCCTCGCTCGACTTTCCCGGGTAGGTTTGAGGGATTTAGGCATGCCATGTAGCTTCCAAAGAAGTGTCCTTGGTGTGATTTGTGCGTTTGCGGTGCTCACGAAACAACTTTCCAGTTCTATCGGTAGGCTTCCCGATACCTCATTAACCTCAAGCAGCTTCCCGATGGTCGGCAGGTAGCACTCTCAAAGAGGGGTTGTCAGCAGGGAGTTCAGCAGCATCACTTTCCTCCTGCTTTCCTCATGTTTGACTTCAGCAAACATGGATTTGAGATTGGGGAGAGGTTTTGTTGCAAGGATTCTTCCCTAACATCATCAAAAGTAGGATTCACCCAAGAAGAAACTTGAATACTCTCTTTTCTCAATAATGTCCTTATAAAGGCGGATCCTTGACATCATTCCAGGGGTGAGTTTCCAACATGTCTAGGTGTTGCCATGCCCTGCAACAGCTGGTTGAAGTATTGAGTTACAGACATATCTCCTTGTCTGCAATTTTGAATCTGAGCTTCAAGTTCATACACTTCTGATGTATTGTCTTTCTTGGAGTAAAGATCCCTGGCATTATCCCAGATCTCCTTTGCAGTATCATACATCATAAAGTTCTCACTAATCTCTTTTGTCATTGATCTTGTGAGAATGGTCATGACTTGATTATTAGTAGTATCCCATGCTTCAAAACCTGGGTCATCTTCAAAGGCGGGCAGTGTTTAGAGCCGACGGTATCCCATCTTACCTTGTCCAGAGATGTACATTTTCATAGACCTTGACCATAGCAAGTAGTTGTTGCCATCAAGTCTATGATTTGTGTAAGATGAAGAGTCAGTGACCCCAGTCTGCTGAGGTAGCTGGGACTCAACTGAGGGTGAGGAAGCTTCAGATAATGAAGACATTCTTGATTCAGCAGGGTACTGAGAATTTGCAGCGGATTCAGGATTTTAAGGCTCTGATACCATGAAGAGAGTTTGAGAATGTGATAAACACAAGAGTAAACTTCAACTTATTTATTCATGTTGAAAGAATGAGTATAAATAGATACAAGAGAGGATCCTTACAAGAGAGGATCCTAGCTAGTAAAGTAAAAGTAACTAGAGCCGGCTACAATAAATGCTAGAGTCGGCTATGTCTATGCTATTACATAATAGGACAAAGGATAGTTACTTTATGATTATTAGGACATATTAATTGTTTATTCAATGCAATTAATATGTCTCTTGATAAAAAGTAACACGTTACATTGTAACATGTTATGAGTGTAATAATAATGTAATATTAACCATAGTATTTCCACAGGGAGTTTTGATGTTTAAAACTGCAATTAATTTTGCAGTAGAGAGACGTAATAGGGGAAGACCGTTACCGTTTGCCTGGGTTATCTCTCATCTTTGTGTCCAACTGAATCACGTGCCTGAGTTTACTACTGACGAGATTTTTCCATCTCGTGATTCTCAGTTAGGATTACTTCCGGTGGATACTCCCGGATGTTCATCTACGGTTTGATAATCAGTTAGAAGTTTATGTTTTTATGTGATAGTCGTTTAAGTTGATCGTTTAAACGTTTTTTTTTTAGTTTGTAATAGTTTCCTTAATGTTTAATATATATGTCATTTACTTTAATCAAAATAATATATGTTTGTTAAAAAAAAATAATAAAAATAATAAATAATAAAAAAATCAAAATTGTGTAAAATTTTAATTTTATTTTCGAACTATTTTTATTTACTCATCAACATCGGACGATGCCATTTTAAGTAAGTGGGGAGTAGAGGTAAGTTAGTAAATACAAATTAAATTTTTCTTATATAAAGTTATACTTAATTGCTTAATACTTAGTTTAATTTGTCTTGGATCAAAATAACTAGATAATATATAATTAATATGAATAAAAATAGTATAATTTGGTAAGAATAGATTTTAATTAAGTAAAGTAAATTTGATATATTATAATTATATTATATATGTCAATTTTAGATTTTATAAGATTTTAAGTATATGTAACTATACATAAATATTATCAAGTAAGTTTCATATGAAATTTAACGAAAATACTTATATTTATAATGAATTTTTTAGAATAATTTTCTTTGCAAAACAAAATATGAATATGGAATCGGATTAGAATGATGAGATTTTTGACACCACAAAAATTACCTCACCCTTGATTAGAGTGATTAAGACCTCACTCGAAATAACCATTTTGATTATAACCGACCTTGGTTTATTTTGGTTTACATTTCCTAAAAATCCCACGAGTTTGTACGCGTCTTATGATGAAAGGAGATGATGGAATAGAAGCTAAGAATGGTGTATGCTGAGGTGAAAAAAAAAAAAAAAGAGAGATATATATAAGAACGAAGCACCATATTTACACAGAATTAATCGAATACCAGGTATCTTCCTTATCTTTGATCGACAATTACAAAAATCGGTAGCAGCTTCCAATGATTTGAGTGCAGTAGGGTGTTATCTAGAAACGTCCTATATCACTATGAGGTATAAAGCTCCCGATAAAAATTTGAATCATAAGATCTCAAGAATGATTACGAGTTTAAGGAAACCGGACTCGTAATTTTAGATCGAAAGAGTATTACTCCGATCAATCTTGATGAAGCAATGCTTGTAAATTTGATTTTTCTACACACACTCACGCTTTTAGTTCTTAATATTGAAAAAGAAGAGAAAAAATCTGAAAAATAGTTGGAATAAGAGGATATTATTAATCGAGATTGTTTTTGATCAAACGTGAAGGTGTAAAGTACGTACGACTTGCCTCTTTTTGATTTCCTTTTCTATCTTTTCGATTAACCAATGTCCCATCCTAAAAAGTATAAGCCATTTTGTCAATTACTTGACTTATTCTTTGATTCCAAATATTTCATACAAGTTGAGATAGGAAAATAATTCTAGAATTTTAATTATATTTATTGAGTAGATTTTGTGAAATTTCATTTGAATAATAGTTGATAAATAATTTATCAAAGTTATCTACACTTTTTATCTTGTTAATTTCTAAGAAAGATATAATTAATATGTTTATAATATTGAAATGATATTTTACTAATTTGAAATATAATCTACCACGATATTATTTTATCGTAATTTTATATATATTACGCTTATTTTGCTCGAGGGCGATCAAAGAGCTAAGTGGGAGTAGTTGATGTATAACATTTATATGATAAAATTACGATGTTTTATATACATTATCGACTCTTTTATATAAAATATAAGTAATTATAACGATAATCCTATAAAATATTAATAGTTATGAATAAATCTAAATACTATAAAAATCAAGTAAAAATGATAAAAAGTTATAAATTTTGTACCGGTTAATAACCGAGTGTCGTGGTCGATTCACGTGGGTATTTTTGGTATTTTATTTACGAGATCTTAGGTAAACCAAGACCCCGAGTGACGACACTTTTGGAGTAAAATCATATCTTTTGAAGGAATTAAGGAAGTGCCACGAGTTTTAAAGTTCAAGTGGATCAATGGTTCGTGACAATCGTATCGTTATATTTTCGACGAACAAATGGCCCATCAAAAAGGCATTTTCTGAAGAAAAGTCCTTCAGGAAGTTGTAGATCTTCTCAAGAGCTTTCCAACGATCTTGAATTATGTCATTTGGAGATCCAGAGCTCAAGTTATGATTTTATCAAGTTTCAGATCAAGTTTGGAAAAAATCTATCCGGATCGATCCGAATTACCTCGGATCGATCCGAAGAGACATGATGATTACCCAAAGATGTGGCCTGCAGAGAGAAAATCCAGGGATAAGATTTTTATTCCCGGATCGATCCGGCCCTTTCTCGGATCGATCCGGCTTGGAAAAATCTGCCTATAAATAGAGCAGCATTGCAGGCACATAGGGGTACCAAATATATTTTCTTTACCTCTTTTTTATTAGTAGTAGGTATGTATATAGGCCTTATGCCATAAATAAAATAGTATCGTTATAATGCTCGAGAAATTATCGAAGATCAATGTTGTTGAAGTCGTTGTAGCATCCGGAAGAATACAACTGATTCAATTGTTGTAATCGGGTAAAATTTCTAAAGTATTTATGTTTGTTATGTTTGTTTTTATTTTAGTATAATGTTAGTAGGCTAAATCTAATAACTAGCCAAAGTTATGTAATCGTTTTATTTCGATCTTTTAGGTAAAGGAATGTTGTCTAAGTAAAATTGACTAAAATTGAGTTAATTGAATCTTTTCTATTGATAAAGTTTGATTCGAAAGAATTCATAATCTAATTATGAATTGACGCCGATAGTTAGGTTATGAACTCGTTAATAGAAAAACCGGAGGTAAAATTGGCCGAGTGAATAACGTGACAACGGAACCCGATTTCTACCCGGGGCGATTTGTCCTAAAAGATGAATCTTATTGAAATTTGTACTCGAGATTGTAATAATGTTAAATCATCGCTTTAATTGAAACTTAAACCGGAAAGTTGAATCGCCCGGCCTTGACAACCGGAGCCTTTAAATAAAATTGACCGTTTGACGAAACGGAATGACTCCTTTTATTCAAAGGTAGAATCGCACTTCGGGACCTGTTCAGAAAAACCGTAACAGTTGTGGATCTTGGACTGATGACAATGGACATATGACAATTTCGTACACTTATGTGAGGAGGAATTGTTAACCTCAGGAGTGCACTGTTTCATTTACTCAATTGAACCTAATATAAAAGGAAAGATCGAGCACATTCCATTCACTGAAAAGATCGTATAAATCAATTATATAAACTTTGGCTAGTTCTCTAATAATATATTTGGCATCTGTATATTTATATCTATATATATATTCTGCAACTTATGCATATCTATATATATTTATATATCTATATCTATTATATTAGAATAAATTTTAAATTATGCATTTATTTTATGTTAAGTAAAATAGTAGTGATCTATGTTATAAAACTGAGATTTAGATCGAGTTAATAACAGCTCTTTGGTGTTTAACCACACTTAGAAGAATTACTAAGTTCCCTGAGGATACGATACTCTGACTCACCATACTAGCACTACAGTTTGACCCGATACACTGTCGGTTAAGGACTGATATTAGCACTAGAAAAGGCCACGTCAATGCCACATATGCAAGACAAACGAAATCGCAATGCCAAGGTAATCTTAAAATATCCTAAATTATGTGAATAATAGCAAACACACAACAACAACACAAATTACATCACGAAGAATCATTGCAGGTGCAAACTGACAGTACAGATCAACGATGGCAAGGACATTATATCAGCGACAATGTACAACAAACCTGCAGAGCAATTACTGAAAAACACAGCTACACAGATACATCAAAGAGATCCAGAGGTAAACAACTCACAATAGGCCCATTCAGTTATAAGATTACTTATGTTTCAATCGTACAACTACATCTCGTGTTCAGAGGCTCTGAACAGTTATTCAACCTGTGAGAGACCTCTTAGTTGCCTTTTACTTCTCATTTTATGAGACTGTGTTCTGTCATGCCTTCTCAACGTCTCAGTCTCTTAGTCAGGAAAACTTAAATTCAGTTTCCGTAAGCTTTTTACTCTTTCTTAGTTCACACATCAACAGCTCTGCTTGTATTCACTCTCCACATCTTGCAATGATTCTCACTTTCTTCAAACTCACTATCGGCAGATAGAGTAAAACACACTGCTTCCCTAAGATATACAGCGCTTTTGCAGATTCTGTGATCTGTGTACTCTCTCTGCCGCATTAGATATGATCTGTGGCACTTTGTTTTGGACAATTAGGTTTTACTACTTCACAGAAAAGGTCGTATGGTTGCACCTGTTCTCTACATCTAACAATGCACATACTTTGGCTGCAATAATTTGGTTTATCGTCAAACCGATTCTCAGCAAGTAGACTAAATCAACTATTGCACTTTTTAACATACTGTGGTCTCTACGACGCATTCATGCTTCTGTGCTATTCTGAGCTTCAACACTTATATTTATGTTGTTGGTTCTTGATTTGTTCATTCGCATTTCTTGATTCTTGCTTCTCTAGTTAGTAGTTTTTGCCTTCAGGTTTCTGTGCGGTTATTTACGTATTCGATTTGGTATTTCTTCCTGTGATAATTCTTCAATAGCCACTTACAAAAATAGATTAGCAGTTCGTTCACATAATGCCATTCTCAGAAATTTGATCATGCTTGAAAATCAAATCCCTCTGTTTTTCTTGGGAAAAATGTTGGAAATTCAGTATTCATCATTTGAGCTAGCAGACAACAGCACTTCTCCCACCTTACCGAATGATCTTCGTGGTGTGTTCTTAGTCAGAAAAACTTAAATTCAGTTTCCGTTCGCTTTTTACTCTTTCTTAGTTCACACATCAACTACTCTGCTTCCCTAACATATACAGCGCTTTTACATATTCTGTAATCTGTGTACTCTCGGTGTCACATTAGATGTGATCTGTGGCACTTTCTTTTGGACAGTTAGGGTTTTTTACTTCACAGAAAAGGTCCTATGGTTGCACCTATTCTCTACATGTAACAATGTACATACTTTGGCTGCAATAATGTTGTTTATCGTCAAACCGATTTTCAGCAAGTAGACTAAATCAACTATTGCACTTTTTAACATACAGTGGTTTGTACGATACCCCTGTCAGATTCGATATGCTACGCCGCACTTAGTTTCCAATTTTTAGTATTTCTTCATTAACACAAAAGTTCTTATCGTTAACAATGCTGTGTACATCTACAAAAATGATTTCAGACATTAGCAAAAACATTCACTGTCACCTAAGCATGTACCAAGGACCACTACATCACACCTGACTAACAATTAACAGGAAAATGCATCAACAATAACCAAAAACACACACTAACCCCCCCCCCCCCAAGATCATTGCAGGAAATACAGGGTTTACTAGCAACAATCAACAAGGACCTCAATACCAAGATCATAGCAGCAACAATCATACCATCAACAAAGGAGTACATGGATCACAAAACCAGACACGCCATCCTAAGTTGGACAGAGTCACAAGCAACAGACAACACTCCAAAAGACCCTGAGATATACAGCACAGGAATCGGAAGCACTCCAGGTAAACATCTACCCAAATATCGCACACACTACCACAGAAGCGTACGACTACAACAACAATAGATTAGATTACTAATCGTCCTTTCACAACATTTCTCACTCAGAAAAAAGCGAAGGGAAGCGACCAAAAACAACGGCACAAGAAACACAGCAAAACACACCCCTGAAGAAGGTTAAGCTAGAGTTCCCACCAAAACCGTAACGTCATGGAACTACACAGCCTAACAAGTAGTACAAAAAAATTTTTGAAAGGACACGTGCACCAAAAACGAGAAAACACAAAAAGGTGCAGTCAGGCGTCGCAGCATACAACACTTTTGAAAGGACACGCGCACCAAAAACGAGAAAACACAAAAAGGTGCAGTCAGGCGTCGCAGCATACAACACTTTTGCAACTACGAAAGAACCAACACTTTTGTAACAGGCAGGCGTCGCAACATAGAACACTTTTGTAACTACGAAAGAACCAACACTTTTGTAACAACCAACAAACTTACTACTCAAACAACCATGTACATATTTAATTACTAAGGATAAAGAATGTTATGTCTATTACACAATGCAACAAAAACAACTACAAAACGAGGACAAACGAGGGCAAACGTGTGCAACGCACACATGAAACAACTTGTATATATATATATATATATATATATATATATTTATTTACACCGAAACGAAATTACCACAAACAGTATACTCACACGTGCACACGGTGTGAGAATCAAAAGTCAAACTGAAGACCTTTCCGTAATGCCCCCAGACCCCGGGCCTGGTAGCGCTAAATTTGTCATAAATGGTTCGGTCAACTGCTTAGACCGCCGTCCTCGCTTGGTTTAAAAGGGCTAACCCGAGTTGACAAGCCTTTTATGTCTCACGCTTATATGGGGGTGAGCTTCTACTACTTTACCGATGTGTGACTTTACATTCTCTCCCCCTTATAAGGGACTGACGTCCTCGCCAAGACGGCCAAGACTGTTCCTAGATCGTCCCTACCAGAGGTAACTAGAGACCATCCTTACACCATCTTCCGGTGCAGCGCATAGTTCCTCCGGCTGATAGTCGGCTCTGAATACCATTCTGTAACGCACCGAGACATGTGCCGGTAGCGCTAAATGAGTCATAAATGTCCGGTCAACTGGTTTGATTTTAGGACCTCAACTTAACCCTTTGGTAAGCTTCATTGACCTAATTTTAAAAGTACTCGGGTTCTGTAACGGTGTGTAACTATTATAGTGTGTTGTTTCGAATGAATGTAATGGAATTAAATGAAATCAAGTAGTAAATAGGATTGAATATAATCAACTTACTCCATCAAAACGTTGAGAACATGAAAAATAGAATGAAACGGATTCCATAACAAATGACACACCGAGTGATGATTGAGGTGGGGGTGGAAGTGTTTTAAAATTAGCAAACCGAAACTAAACCATAACTAACTAAATATACACACATCGTAACATTGTCATATGTTACAATTAGATTGATTATATTACACTATGTAATTGTTTTACATATCTTGGCATATGTTCATATTAGGCCGTGTAACAACCTATGTGTGTGAGGTTTTTGGCCACGATATTGTTAGTACATACGCATATACATATATGGTTTGGTCCGGTTTTCATTTTAAGAAACCAAAATCAAATGGTTTATTACGGTTTGGTCTTTTAAGATAAAAAAAACCAACCAAGAAATTATGTTTTAAGCTAAAGAGAGTCATGTTACATAAGGTTACTATTCACCTCCTATGCGCCGACTGAGCATAGGGTTACTATTCACCTCCTTTACTATTCACCTCCTATGCGCCGACTGAGCAGAGCTTGACGACATTGGTAGAAGGTGTGGTTAGTCATCGATTATTTCACTTTCTCCCCGTAAGTTTCTCATTAGATTATTATTATTATTTTTATTATTTGGTATCTGCCCCCATTTGCACTGAACCTCTTTCTCTTTAAACTCAGATTCAAAGCTCGATTGACTACATTCAGTTTGTTCGGCTCAGCTTTTTGCTCGACTCCTACTGATAGCTCAGCTTTCTAGCTTGGTTTGCTTTCTTGTCTTCAATGTGCTGATCGACTCATTAGGTTTCTTGCTCGTAACCAAGCTTTGTTTAAATAATTAATTAAACAATCATATTTAATGAACAACAAAGAAAACACTATATAAATTGTGATTGAATTTATGAGTCAAATCTAGTATATATATATATATATATATATATATGGAAATATGCATATGTATTTCCATATATATAGAAATATACGGTGTAGCCGTGTAGGAGCTCAAGAGTAAAAGTTTACACACATATATGTGTTGATTAGAACTTATTATAAATATACGTGAAATTTGTAATGTATATATATGTATTTATACATATGTCATATATATATATATATATATATATATATATATATATATATATATATATATATATATATATATGACATATGTATACATATATATATATACTTGACAACTTTTTATATTATATTTATATACATAGTTTGATTTCAAATCTATATGCACACACACACACACACACACTCACACACACACACACACATATATATATATATATATATATATATATATATATATATATTATATGGGAAATTAGGGATAAGGACACAATCAAAATATTTTTAAGAATAATGAGACAAATTTACATATTTTTTATAGGAGAATGACAACTGCATAATTTTATAATGAGAAGGACAAACAAAGGAATCCTTAAAATCAAAGTGAATCTCCTCAGTGAATCCCGAAATCGGTGAATTTCGACGTTGAATCCTTAAAATTAGTGAATTTCGACGATAAAATTTTGAAAATTAGTGGATTTAACAAATGAATTTCGTCGGTGAATTTAAGCGGTGAATTTCAACACAAGTGAATTTACGACATGAATAAATAGTTTTGTCCTTTATGCAAAAGTTTTAAAAACTGCCCTTCTACTCAATTGATGAAATATTTCTGTCCTTCTCCCTAATTCCCCCTATATTATATGTGTTACATATGATGTAATGCATGCTCGTTATACTGTGATTTGCAGCTCGTAGGCACCTCCGGAGCGTATATAATTGATCCATGGAGTCAATTCAAGGGAGTGTGGAATTTTAAAGGGGAATCCGGTAAGTTGACAAGTGTTTTAACAAATTTAAAAAATGTGAGCGTGGGTGATGTAGATTTTGAAGTCAGGTTCAGACAGTCCATATTTAGGCGTTTTATAGAGGCGAATGAAATACATGAAAAGTGGAAGTTCTGTGGGGTGATTTTCAGATATCTTGGATTCAACATGGTATACCCCGACATGCCTGATGAGCTACATTTTAGGTTTGGTAACCCCGGGACAACATGCGTGTTTGGAAAGAGAGAGTTCGCCATGATATCTGGCTTACGGTTTAGCCATCTTGATCCGAATTTGGCTACGGGTACTTATATATGCTTTGGACCCGGATGTTACTTGGAAACATATAAAAAACAATCGATTACCATAAAACACTTGGAGAGGGAATTTGAGCATCATGTACGAGACGGTGCTCATACCGGTGAGACTTTATACCGGTTAGCATTGGTGTATTTTATTTATGGATATCTATTAGGTTGGAATGACAGTCTTGGAATCCCAAAATAAATATTCTCCCTCGTTGAAGATTTGAATATTGTAAACGAGTTTCCATGGGTGGAGTACTTGTGGCGAATTACTTATGAAAATATAGCAAACCTCATATAGATCGTTAAGCGCTTCAGTGTACAGAAGCAGGATCGAAACCAGCACAAGCCACCGGTTGACGGGTGGGCACCTGCTTTAGTATACTGGGCTTATGAACTTTTCCCATGTTTGCAAACATGCAAACCACCTTTTTGTGTGCGTATTGACGGTGAAGCCATCCCTCGGATGTTGAGATGGATATGCGTGGATAGTACACCGCGTGGACCCACCATGGAAACGAAAGTTATGCATGAGGTAATAAATGACATTCCATTTAATAAAATGCATTTAAGATTATGTCAATACCGTGATTAACGATTCTTTTAAATGTCTTGATATTTTTTGTGTGCAAGTCGGTATGTTGGATGGTATGACAACCGACAACGCTGAAGTTGAATTTCTACGTGGGCTCGGTCTACCTGCAGAGCAAATTTCACATCCCCGATGCACGTTTCCACAACCGCCCTGACAACAGCCCCCACAGGGATTCAAGCAAGCCGCGGCCGTTCCCGCTAATGGCAAGCGTAAAGCGGTTCAATCTTTTATAATTGTCACGACTGTAGGTACTAGTCAATCCAATGTTCCTTGTTTAGACCATAATGATGTACCTTCCACTATTAGACATGTATCGGCATCCCAGGGATGCGTCTGTAAGATGTAATATCATCGGATGGATCATGGATCCACCCGATTACGCAACGGAAAGCACAAGATCTAGATCTAAACAATCAAAGCACATAAAATAATAGATCTAAACTACGAGGGGGTTTAGATTACCAACCTTTTTATGGTGCAATTACTCCAAGAACAAAAGGTCAATTCAAGCTAGTTGAGATCCTAGTTGAGAAGCCAAAGTCTTCCAACGTGTGTCTCCAAGCACGACCAGGTGGATGGTGTTTCAAACCGCTTGACCTCCTCAATATGCTACCGGAATAATCCCGAGGATTATCCCAACTCGAAACCCTAGTGTTGAAGCCGAAAATTCTAAGCTTCCAACACTCATGTATGTCGCATTATTTGTTATGTTTTAAGGCTTGAGAGAACTCTCTTTATATAGGAGAGTAATCCTTGTCCTCCAAGGATTTAATAATTAAAATATAATTATTAAATTAATCCTTAATTTAAATATAAGATAAATATAATATATATCCCAAACAAATTAGGATAAATAAATATATTATCCAATATTCTATGATTTATCATTTAACAAATAAATAATTAAATCATATATTAAATAATTATCCAAGAAAACTAATTTCTCTCTAATTAAATAATAATCCAAAAATGCGGCCAATTCCCTAATATATTAGGTCATCCACGCATCTCACACACTTGGGCCGAGTCCACGAAAAATTTCTTTTCCATGTATTTAATTATCTAGTCTAACTCAAAAATTAATCCATATATCAATTAAATAGTCCAATCCAACTATTTAATTATAAATAAGGTGAAACGACGAGAAAACATATGCATGTTAGGAGCCACGTCGGGGACCATGGACCCATATTCAGTAGCTAAAATAAATTAAATAATATTATCCGTCTGACCGAACAATAATATTCAATCTATTAATTCCGGGATTACACCACCATAAACCCGAAACTGAACTCTGCTGAATATAGATAACTTACACTCAACCATGAGTTGATAAGGTGTCCACTGATATAATCATTACATACGGATAAATCCTCCATAGACTGTTCGTTTCGATTCGGGATATCTCCGTAAACCCTTCTCGAAACCTCTTATCCTTATTTACCATTAACCCCCTAGTGATCAATTAGTTCATAACTAATATAATATGACTCCCGAGATCGATCAGTTTCTAGGATTAATAAATAAGGGAACTCTCTGTCTACTTCCCGAGGGAAGGAATGGATTCCATATCTGTGATAGCACAGACTACTCACTCATCCTAAAATAGAGCCAATGAGAAGTGTTGGACCACATACTACGAAGTGATCCTTACTAACACATCAAACTCTACCCTAGTCTAAGTAGTTGTCTGTGATCACCTCAAGATTGAGATTAATCCATATATGATCATCTTATGATTCGATAAGACTTCTCAATCACGGGAATTATATCGAGAACTCAAGTCAAATCGGCCCAGCCCTATATGATTATCATCATATATAAATGCCCCACTAGGTACCCTATTACCGATGAGATGGATAATACTTGTCGGACTAAAGTGTTCAGGCGCATTATTAGCAAATTAATCTTGAGACCCGTACTCGGATTAATAAACGCTACGGACTAAGTTAATTTTAAGTACATCTTACTAACTCAATCCTCTTGTGTATAGCTATACACTGAGTTATGTGATTACATAAACGAGGTACTTAGGGTTTTCAATAGTGTCTTAATTATAAGCATACACGCATATAATAAGATGAATTATTAATTCTGTCCTAAAACAATTACATAATTGTCTTTCGGGCACTACACCTAACAGCGTCCTACGGGGTGATGATGACGATAATGGGGATGACGGTATTGATGGCGAAGGAGAAGATCATGCTGATGTCCATATCCAGTCACCTAAGCAGCGCCATACTAATGTTGTTGATGGAGGGAACACTATTCGAGGAGACCCGGTAATTGATGCGGTTGAAGAAGATATAATTGAAGGAAGAAGAATATATGTTCTTGGAATATATAATCCGAGTTAGACATTGAGATGGAAGCAAATAAACAAATGTATTTGTAAGGATATTTTGAGTGAACAATTTGTTCGTTCTTGCATGGGTACATGGGTACAGTGTCAAGTCTTTTCACCAGTCGTGCATGGGGTCTAGGGATTATACGACGATAATATTGTCGTCAAATGGCCTCTTACATCGATAATATTATCGTCAAATGAGAATCCCTGCAATGTGTGGTAGCTATCGGCTGGTCCCACACGTCAAGTGGTGGTGAGTTATGACCGTAGGCAGGACACATGGGTACAGTGTCAAGTCTTGTCACCAGTCGTGCATGGGTCTAGGGATTTTATGATGATAATATTGTCGTCAAATGGCCTATTACGTCGATAATATTGTCGTGAAATGAGAACCCTTGCCATGTGTGATCACTATCGGCGGGTCACACACGTCAAGTGATGGTGAGTTATGACTGTAGGGAGGACACATGGGTACAGTGTCAAGTCTTGTCACTAGTCGTGCATGGGGTCTAGGGATTTTATGATGATAATATTGTCATCAAATGGCCTCTTACGTCGATAATATTATCGTGAAATAAGAATCCCTGCCATGTGTGGTCGCTATCGACGGGTCCCACACGTCAAGTGGTGTTGAGTTATGACCGTAGGTAAGACACATGGGTACAGTGTCAAGTCTTGTCACCAGTCGTGCATGGGGTCTAGGGATTTTACGATGATAATATTGTCGTCAAATGGCCTCTTACAACTATAATATTGTCGTGAAATAAGAATCTCTGTCATGTGTGGTCGCTATCGGCTGGTCCCACATGTCAAGTTGTGGTGAGTTATGACCGTAGGCAGGACACATGGGTACAGTGTCAAGTCTTGTCACCGGTCGTGCATGGGGTCTAGGGATTTTATGACGATAATATTGTCGTCAAATGGCCTCTTACATCGATGATATTATCGTGAAATAAGAATCCCTGTCATGTGCGGTCATTATTGGCGGGTCCCACACGTCAAGTGGTGGTGAGTTATGATCGTGGCGCGTGGCGCGCACGGGTGCAAAGTCAAGTCTTGTCGCCAGTCGTGCATGGGGTCTAGGGATTTTACGACGATAATATTGTCGTCAAATGGCCTCATACGTCGATAATATTGTCGTCAAATGAGAATCCCCGCCATGTGTGGTCGTTATCGGCGGGTCTCACACGTCAAGTGGTGGTGAGTTATGACCGTAGGCAGGACACATGGGTACAGTGTCAAGTCTTGTCACCAGTCGTGCATGGGGTCTAGGGATTTTACGACGATAATATTATCGTCAAATGGCCTCATACGTCGATAATATTGTCGTCAAATGAGAATCACTGCCATGTGTGGTCACTATCGGCGGGTCCCACACCTCAAGTGGTGGTGAGTTATGACCGTAGGCAGGACACATGTGTATAGTGTCAAGTCTTGTCACCAGTCGTGCATGGGGTCTAGGGATTTTACAAAGATAATATTGTCGTCAAATGGCCTCTAACGTCGATAATATTGTCGTGAGTAATTGTACTTCATACTGTGCAAATTTGTCACGGCCTGCACTTTTACATACTTGACAAATCTGTATATATCATAAGCTTTTACACTACCTCTGTATAACCCTCGGTTTTTCTTCGCCCTAATCACAATGTCTGAACCGAATTCCCCTACATCTTCTGGTCCTCCGGAATGGCTGAACCAAATTCCCCCGGGTCTGATAATCCTCCGGCATGGAATCCTCATCAACCTATGTTTGTTAATGACCCTAGGATGGGTGTTAATAATCACTATTACGACTTTCAGACACTAAGGTTGAGGTTCAGAACAGACGAAGAGCATTCAAATTGGATTTGGATCTTTCAAGATAGATCTTTTGTCGGAGAGAGGAGAATTGTATAGAAGAGTCTACCTACCAAGATGAAGAGTCTCTTACGCAGGATTTCATTGGAGCGCCTCGCAAATAGTCTTGCACCGATATCGACTATGAATCGATCAATTGTTCGTGAATTCTATGCAGTTGTCAGGTCAAACGTAGCTGGGAAGTACCTCCCCATAGCATCAGGGGTGCACAAGTTACGTGGAGTAGTTAGTTGTTTCCTTGGAGGTGGACTGGATCAATAACTACTATGGTGTAAGTGGAGTTGAAGCATCCAGTGACTTCTTCAACCGGTCTTACAACATTCATGTAATGCAACGTCTAATTACTCCGTTAACTACTACCTACCGAATGGGAGCGTGTTATGATCAAATGGTTTGCCAATAGCGCCTATGGTACTATACACACTCTTGAACCGCCATTTGATTTGTACGTTTTGTTGTACGCAGTTCTCAATTACGAAGTTGACTTTGGACGTTACATCATTAGTAGGATTTGTGACATATCGCTTGGCAGAAGTGGTGATGGTTATATCTATTATCCATTTCTTATCATGGCTTTCGCAAGAGATTTTCACGTATAGGAGTATGACACGAATGAAATTTCGGAAAACTCCCATATCATCTTTAATCTGCACCCTTAGGTTTATTTAAGTACTTTATGACATTTCCTTTGATGTTTAGAACTTATAAAAACATTATGTAGAAGGGTTGGGGTAGAAGTATGAGCTCAATATGACATTGTTTGGCAATCGGTCGATGTCATTTTCAATAATCCGGTTAAGGGTTTATTTAAGTAACATTGTCTATTAATTTGATGTTGTCTTTTTTACTTTGATGTTTTCAACTTTAAAAAACCAAGTTTGTCTTGTATTAATGGCTCCAAATTATTAAGTATTCATACTCAAACGATTACACGTTGAATAGTGATATATTGAGATAACAATAAGATGATGCTTAAATAAACCAAAGGTGATCATTAAATACGATAGGATGACGCCTAAATAAATGCTCTTCAATGTTTAGTAATCACCACATTAAACACGACGTGATTTTCTCTATGTTGATCAACGACTTCAAAGCTGCATTCATCTCCAACATTTAGGTCATTGTCCGTAATGAAATCATTCAACCCGCTTAAACGAACTTGTTGATAGTTTGCGACAGAAGCTACAATTCTAGCAGGCCATGATTCCCCTGTGGCACTTCGCAGTTCCACGGTCTTGTTTCGCAACATGTCGTTAGTTCTAGCAAATGGCATTGGAATATTCTACAAATCACAAATAAATTTAAATACTGTTAGAAAGTGCAATGAGGAAAAAATATAAAACAGGAAAACAACTAAAAAGATTTTAACATATCTCACCACATAACAATGTGAAAATGCCCAGTTTGCCAGCGTCATCTGAAAATGGGGATTTTGGTTACCTGCACCTGCATCATCATCTGCACTCTCGGACTCAGGAAAAGTCTTCTCACAGGAAGTGTGATCCAGCACAATAGTGTCGAAAGTGAAATCCCCCTTGTGTTCAAACACTATAAACTCCCTCTCATTCACGTCATGAGCGGCCACATACTCCTCCCAACCTTCCCCAAACTAATGAAAAAGTCCATTGTCTGCAACTCCAACCCTCACTTCCCATGTCCCTAATCAATTTTTAGAATGGCCCTATCTAGGTTCCTCAACGTGTCGTTCAATTTATTAACGTATGCTGGAGGTAGTGTCTATGAAAAAAGAAACTTATCACATTTTTTCAATCATAATATAAGTGATATAAATGTAAGTTAATTAATAATGACATACCAAACTTGTTGCGAAACCGCCAACAAGAACTTGAAAGAAACGATCAATATCCATTTGCTTCACTGTAGATTAAAAATGAATTAGAATCAGTACGCATGCCAATCCAAAACAAGACATCATATATACTCAAGCCAAACATAACCAATCACACAAGACAAGACTAGTATCTTAATCCATACTATATACCTGAAGTTCTTCTATTTATAGGGAGATTTTGAGTGAACAATTTCTTCGTTCTTGCATGAATATATGGGTTGTCTCATAGTATATATTGGGAGAATGGGGCGGGTCGTGCATGTGGTCTAGAGATTTTACGACGATAGTATTGTCGTCAAATGGCCTCTTATGTCGATAATATTGTCGTGAAATGAGATTCCCTGCCTTGTGGTCACTGTCGGCGGGTCCCACACGTCAAGTGGTGGTGAGTTATGTCCGTAGGCAGGACACATGGGTACAGTGTCAAGTCTTGTCACCATTCGTGCATGGGTCTAGGGATTTTACGACGATAATATTGTCGTCAAATGGCCTTTTATGTCGCTAATATTGTCGGGAAATAAGAATCACTTCCTAGTGTGGTCGCTATCGGGGGGTCCTACACGTCAAGTGGTGGTGAGTTATGACCGTAGGCAGGACACAAAGGTCAGTGTCAAGTCTTGTCATCAGTCGTGCATGGGGTCTGAGGATTTTACGATGATAATATTGTCGTCAAATGGCCTCTTACATCGATAATATTATCGTCATTGAGAATCCCTGCCATGTGTGGTCGCTATCGGTGGGTCCTACACGTCAAGTGATAGTGAGTTATGACCGTAGGCAAGACACATGGGTACAGTGTCAAGTCTTGTCACCAGTCGTGCATGGGTCTAGGGATTTTATGATGATAATATTGTCGTCAAATAGCCTATTACGTCGATAATATTGTCGTGAAATGAGAACCCTTGCCATGTGTGGTCCTTATCGGCGGGTCACACACGTCAAGTGATGGTGAGTTATGACCGTAGGAAGGACACATGGGTACAGTGTCAAGTCTTGTCACTAGTCGTGCATGGGGTCTAGGGATTTTATGATGATAATATTGTCGTCAAATGGCCTCTTACGTCTATAATATTGTCGTGAAATGAAAATCACTGCCTTGTGTGGTCGCTATCGGGGGGCCCACACATCAAGTGGTGGTGAGTTTTGACTTCCCATAAGAAAAAGTCTATATATTGACCGATCCTTTATGAAATGATTCATCCCTCTCATTTCCCATCTAGTATATTCAATGTCTAACCCGCATGCTCCTATGTTCATTCCCAATGATGAAATGGATCTGTCGTTGGATGAGCAGTCTCTCATAAGACGTTTCACAACTGAAGAGGAGATGTGTGAGTACGTGGCTAATTGGATGGCAAGAGTTGTTGTTCTAGAGAGGCGATTGAATATGGAGAGTCTACCTAGTTTGATCAACAACTTGTTCCGAGATAATGGACGGCATGGTGTCCCCCAAAGCCTATTAAGCTTTCATCATGTGAATCAGTCTATTATGCGAGAATTCTACGCTTGTGTAGCTACGGTAAGGCTCAATGAACGATGCGTGACAGTGCGAGGCGTTCCGGTTATTTTGGATAATACATGGATCAACAACGAGTATGCCATTCTAGAATGTCCTCAGGGTTTGGATTTATTTCTTTTTCCAGATGTTCCTGAACTACTACAGCGTGACATGGCTGCCTTATTTGGGAGACCCATCTGTGGGAACGTTTGAGGCCTCGGCGGCCTACCCGCCCTTCACCATGGTCATGGTATGGTCCATTCCTTCCTTTCTTGATTACGTTTCTTGCCAGCAATATGTATGGTACCGTCAACTACACGGCACCCACATTTTATTTGTACGCACTTGCGTACGCATTTATTACTTCTTACTTCGACGTCGGAGAGTATATTCTGTCTAGGATTCGTCAGATAGCAATGGGAAATGCAGGTGATGGATATATATTTTTCCCATATTTAATCACAGCTATGTGCGTGAGGTCAGCCCGGGTGCCAGAATATGATGATGATGATGATGTTACATACGGTCATGATGACGTTATCACCTATGAAAATTTTAATGATGAAAGAAGCAAACATAGATGAGTTAATTGATGATGGTAACGTTACATCCGGTTAAAGGCTTATTTAAGTAACATTTTTTGCCTTATTTGTAGTTGCCTTATTTCCATTGATGTTTAGAATTTAAAAAAAAAACATTATGTAGAAGGGTTGGGGTAGAAGTATGAGCTCAATATGACATTGCTTGGCAATCTGTCGATGTCATCTTCAATAATCCGGTTAAGGGTTTATTTAACTAACATTGTCTACTAATTTGATGTTGTCTTATTTACTTTGATGTTTACAACTTTAAAAAACCAAGTTTGTCTTGTATTAATGACTCCAAATTATTAAGTATTCCTGCTCAAACGATTACACGTTGAATAGTGACGAATACGACATTATAGACACGAACATAAATTCAATTTGAAAGTCATTGTTCCGATGAAGAAAGTTTTTCTCTCTTCTCAGAATTAGTATAACCGATACATCCCATTAAAGATAACGGTAAATAGCATATGAAATGGTTGCAAGAATTCTAAATATCCATGTATTTCACTAATTTAGAATAACGAGCCATTGTTGAGCAAAAATTCTAAATAACCATGCAAGCATTCCAATAGCCAAGTGAGAATTCTAAGTAGCCATGCAAGCATTCAAAAAGTTGAGCAAAACATAAACGATTACAGACCATTGTTCTCGAAAAGACAAAGCAAAAGTCGTCATTCTTTTCATATATTAAGTTAACAATCTAAATTATATTGTACATTGAGTGGGCCAGCCAAATGAAGTGGTGTAGGACACTTGTCTTTTCTGTGTCCAGGAAGACCGCAAGTTGAACATTTTTTTATACGCCGGCCTACCGAAAGTATCATCATAATCCTGGCAGCTTTACGTTCTCCGTTTGAACGTATCCTCTTCGTTCTACGTCGGCCTCATTTTGTCCATGCCGTATCCGGTCTCCCGACACATTATCCCTCTCAATAGGTGGATGAATACAGTCTGTCCGAACATTATATGGGAGTTTCCAATGTTGTTCAACAGGAACATGAAACACGCGGCCTTCATAAATACGTTTGAAGCACACTGCTTTGAAATAAGGATGACAACCATCATGAATATTCAAACGACGTTCTGCGACAGCTGCAGCAGCATGTACACATGGTAGCCTATGTGCTTGCCACTCTCCACAATAGCACATCTGCTCATTAAGATTAACTCTGCTGCTGCAATCAATGTTCGACACCTGAAACTCAACGGCGTCGATGGGATAGAGCGTGAAGTTTATTCTACGATGAACGGTATCCATCACCTTCGTTTAAACTTCTGGTGCTAATACACTACTACAGCCGTATGCTAACTCTCTCCGCTCATGATACCAACGTTGTAACGTCTTCTTAATGAATTCGAACATACTCATTATATTCATGTTCCGTGCCTCGAGAAGTACAACGTTGAAGCTCTCAGCATAGTTGCTTGTCATGATAGCGTATCGCGTTCCAGGAAAATATGCCCGTGCCTAATATTTCACCGACATTCTCCAAATAAGTATGAACCTCCTCATCGTTCTGCTTAATCTCCTCAAACAATATTTCGAATTCACGTTCTGAACAAGTGTAAGCTGTTTTCTTCAATGTCACCTTACAATATCTTTTCTTACCGTAAGTGTCATTGACGTTCATATCAGGGTGGTGGTAGCAATATCCATGGTAAGCATCTGGAAACACTCTTTCAAGGCAAGACTTGATTGCCTGATTTCTATCGGAGACAAATGACAAATCTTCAAGATCCTCACGTTCTCCGATTGCCTTCTTCAAGTGGTTAAAGAAATACGTCCATGAATCATTTCTCTCACCGTTGGCTACGCCAACGTCCAATGGAAACAAGTGATCACCCGCATCTACTCCGACAACAACTAATAAAGTCCCCTCATACTTATTCTTCAAATGAGTACCATCTACGCATAGTATAGGACGACAAAATTTGAATCCAACAATACTAGGTCCCAACGACATAAAATACTCGAACATACCCATGATATCCCTTTCTATATGTGTCAATGTATCGGCATTTGCTTCATCAACCATGTGAAAGTAGCCACCAACTTCTATCAGAAGATCGCTCAGAGTTCCACCAATCGACGTAAAGACTCTTGTATACATCTATAAGCTTGGCCATAACTAAGGATAAGCGAAATTCTTTATTCACCTCAACTTGGACATTCTTTGCTTTATATTTTCCCTTAAGTTCAATAATGTCGCTCCTTACCAAACGGCCTATAGAAGAAGGTGTGGCTTGAGCATGTTGATTAGTTATGTTTTCCACCCACAAGTATGTTTTGCCTCATACTCGGTTATCTTGAAATAATGGACATCGTCACCCTCAACCTTCCTACCATTCAACTTCCATTAACAATTATTCGATCACTTACATTCCAAATACGCTTTACCCTTATCGGACCTTTTGAGCTTGAATCGATACTGCTTCTTCATTGCGTGATATCGTAATTTGTCACGCATCTCATATTTATTTTTGAACAACTTTCCAACATACAAACCATCTTCGCCTTCAATGGTAATCGCCCATGTGCTGTGGCACAACGGTATTTCAATTTCCGTAAGATCGTATCCAAAATCACTTAAATCACTCCTCCGTCACGATCGCTACGCTTACGTGTGTCGGGATTCAACATGGTGTGCAACATCGTGGTTTAAAAACGAACCGCCTAGGCCAAAACTTGGTTGAACTGGAATAGTCGAAACACTACAATTCGTTGTAGGTGGTGCGTTATAACTTGTATTCAGAATTTGGTGTCCACCACGTAATCGACGACTTGTATTCACAACTGGTATAGTTAGAGTTGTTGTAGCGTCGTTAAAAGGTTGACAATAGCTACCAAATAGTAGTTCAGTGAATGATGTATTCGGTATCTCACTGAGTATATGATCAGACGAGTATGGTGTATCAGAAACCCCGTAATCTGGCATATGATCCGATCGTTCTCTTCCATTATCCAGAGGATAAATTTCAGGAACCCTTGCTGAGAAAATCTCTGGTTGAGCACAACAAACAAGATTGTCATTGTTACTGGGAAAATCTTCACCGTAGTTTTCTTCATTTAAATCAATCCACTACTAGAAATTAGGTTTTTAATGAGTAGAAATTAATGAGGAGTTGAAATTTGGTCATTAATTGATATTTATAATGAGGAGACCTAAAAATATCTTACTTGATGACCAAATCTTAGGGCTCTCATTATTGATCTTAAATTCTCCTCATTAAAAATATAATATATAAAATCTCCTCATTATTCATCTATTTTGTTTTTGAACATAACTATTTTAATTGGTATATACACTATTACACATTTATTTAATAAAACCAACACAATCCTAAAATAAAAATATCGACCAGCCCTTCTTTTTCTCATCCCAAATCCGTAACACCCAAATCAGTTAAACCTACTTTTCCTCTGCTCCATCGCCATCCCTATTTCAATTTGAGCGCACAGTGCAACAGGGCACAGAGCAACGGGTAGAACCCTACTCTTTTCACTTGTGCGATTTTTTTCTCGTATGACGTATGCCCAAAACATGGTAAGTTGCTTCAACAACCCTAAACCTTGTTTTTATTTATTTTTGTAAATCATTTAGGTTTTTCTTTTAATTGGTTTGTTGACAAAACCCCCAAATCGTTTGCTTTTAAATTCGGGTTGTTGTTTTGCTTAAATTGAGCGCAGCTGATGAAGATGGAGAAAGAGAGGAAATGGGATTTGAAGGTGGAGATTATTTTGGTTTCCAAAAGATTATAGTGATTAGGATGACAGGGTATAGGACATGCATGGTTGGTTGGTTGGTTTTCATCTTTTTGGTAAGGACATTTGAGAGCTGAGTGTTGTGCTATGGAAAGTTTATACTGATTGAATGTCACGATAAATTGGTGCATTGTGTGATGTACATAGATTGATTTTTTATTGCTATTTTGTTCTTATTGTAAAATCTTTTCTTTTGGAAAGCTTCTTGTATAATATTATATTTCTGCAACATATTTTCATGTACATATTTGTCTATTACGTTTTTCAGAAGCCAGTTGATTGATCATTGCTTCATGTTATAGATTAATGTATAAGAAGATAAAGCTCTGATTTGGTGCTGATCCGAGCTTTTAAAGCTTTGATTTTTGAAGATACGTAGTCAACGCTCCTCATAAGGTGAATCCATTTTAGTTATATCATTTGTATCATTTGTTTACTGATATTGACTTGAATGCTGCCTGATTTCTTGCCATTCGGCTGTTTTATTATGTCTAAAGAATCAGGGAAGTAATGACTCTGATTCTTTGGTGAATTAACAGCTCTGTAATCAACAAAACATGTGCAAGATCTGAAGCTGTTGATTCTGCATTAAAATGAGGATTGCAGTCATTGGTTTCAATTCAGGCTAGGCTCCTCATTTAAGTTGGTTGTGTCTGTTTTGTTTCCTGTTTTACCCCTCTGTATGGTGTGCTGAATCATTGAAGGAATGCACTGATTCAGTGGTCCTGTTCTGTGTTTTTGTCTGTGCTTGGCATGCTCTTGTTTAGTCATAATCTGATACACTTGCTTTTCCTTGCACATTCACTTTGCTGCACTTTGCACATTGATCCTGTGGTACTACAATCTGTTGTTCGTGTAAATTGCTGCTAAGTGCACCTGCTTGAACCTGCTATAATCACTGTGCTGAAACCTTGGTACTTGATGAATACGTTGCATAAGTTTTGCTGAGCACTTTGCATCTAATCCTGCTAATACTGAAGCCTGCATAAGGTTGTTGCCGAGTTGTACTCTTTCAGCCCTTGTCAAACCTTGTATCTTCCTGAGTGATAATCTGTAATAAACATTAGTTTTGATCAGCTATGCTCTTTTGTATCTATCTGATGAGTTTTGTTGTGTTACGTTGTATAGCCTGAACTGAAGCTGTATTTCTGTTTGGAAGACAATTTTGGTTACAGACTGTTGTTCTATAATCTCATAGATCTTGGACTAAAGTGTTAACCTTGTTATTCATAAAAAAATCTGATTTTTTTTGTATTTTAGTTATCTGAATTGCAAGTCTCTGTTTTGTATCAAGCACTAGTAATCTGATCTTTTTCTTTGGCATCAAGTATTAAAGTTGATGGTATGCGTGAAAAGGTTTTAAGAATCGCTGAAGGTCCGTTACACGATTCTTGCCTGCCAACTCTGTAAAAATAGGTTAGAAATCGCCTTTTTACTCGTGTGTTTGTTTTCTTTCTTGAAGCTCCATTCATTTGTTTCCTCTGTTTCTTTTCAGCCTTATGATTCTTATGAAAAGCGGGTCGACATATAACGCACTATAGCTAGAATTAGCAGTGAGAAACCCCTGGTTTTTGTTGCAAGCTGAAATTTTATCTTGAATTGTCTGTCCCCGTTGATCTCTGAATGTATATTGTATCTGATTATGTGATTTACAGGTTGGTGCAATGGCTCATGGAGCAATTGATGTTGACTATGTTGACGAGTATATCTTGAGTAAGTTGACTCTTGACCATTTCTTTCCGAGTCTTTATTTTCACCATAGCAATTCTTCCGTGCACCACACCTACTATATATACACCACACTCGAATAAACCTTTTGAAAGTCGGTTGTGGAGCCAAAACTGACTTTCCGAAGGTCGATTCCCACAATACACCTACGTGAAAAGTCGATTCTAGTGTGGTGTATGGTAGCTCTTGTTCTTTTCTGTCAATACATCTGTTCAAATGGTTTTCAGTTATGTTAGTATCCTCTAACAATTACAATAACTTTTTTAGTTGATAAGCATCCGGAGAGTGCCACCATGCCATGAGTTATATAATCTATATTACTATTACTTTAACTTTGTAATCAGATAGGCTGCATCATATTGAACCTGCACCTTGTGATCCTCAATTAACGTGCATCTATTTGCATAAGAAAATAATTAGATCTGCTGCTTTCTTTTGAGTTTAATATTTATATATCCATTGGTTTGATAAGTCTTTGTTTTGATCACATAGGTAATACCTTTTAGTCTAATAATTACAATAAGTTTGTGCTTCCAGGACTTACTTAATTAGGACTATAATTTTGAAGAAATACACGCTATAATCTTGCATAAATCGAAATAAGTTTAAAATTACCTTATAGACTATTGTTGCACCTTTGTTGTTTTTCCTTCCCCCAATAGATAGCTTGTCGGCCTTTTACCTTTTTGAATTGAATGTTTCTTTTTCTGAGCTTTGTTTGTCTATGTTATTTGTTTTACAGAGCTACTTGTTTCCTTTGACTGTCTACTATTTTCTTGCATAGATCAGAGATCATCTATGTGTAGTACTACTCAATTGCTTTACGCTGCCAAGTTGTCAAATCGTATTATTATAATTGACGCGGGGATACATTTCCATCTTATTCTAACATTAGTCATGTAGGACCTATGGATCTTGTTTCTGATGGAGTCACGATTTCTATATTTACCTAAACTACCAAACTCTTCGTATCCAACTTGTTAATGCAACTTTTTTTGTTGTAGAAGAATGAAGCTACCAGAAACTGATTCAAAAATGCTGAAGGCTGGGGCACTTATGATGATTCTATTGTTGTTTTTGTTATGCATTATGGTAAACATTCCATCTTGCAACGTTGTAGGATTGATTCCTCAAGTGAGGAGGATATGGTTTTAGTTTGTTCTTACTTAATGTAATTTTACAAGATTTTGAAATAATGGATAAAGTTCTTTTGTACTCTGGTGATGTGATCTGCCCGGCCCTTTTTGATCCCGCTGGCCGTTTTCTTGTTTTGTGAACATTTGTATTCTTATAATGAGGGTAAAATTTTCTATAATGAGAGGATATGTTGTCAATAATTCATGATTTAATAAGGAGCAAATAACCCTATAATGAGGAGTTATGTTGTCGCAGGATCTTTATTTAATGAGTAAATGACCTAATAATGAGGAGGTTAGTAGTCATTAAAACTAATTTTTATGAGGAGAATATATCCTCATTAAATGTATGAATAAACTAATGAGGAGTTCCAATTCTCCTCATTATATATCTTTAGCGGCGGAGGCGGCAATGAGGATCGATTTCTCCTCATTAAAAGTCTTTATTGAGGAGAAATGGACAATTAATGAGGAGAATTCTCCTCATTAAAAGCCTAATTTCTAGTAGTGATCGTACACTCATTTAAATCAATCATGGTCTTATTCATATCTCTCGAAGGATCATAACTAACCATTTTTTCGGCATCAACACATAGTTTCACGGGAATATTTGCTAATTTTTCACAGATGTAACCGAACCATGAGTCATCGTCAGAAATCTCAACAGGAGGTGTTTGGTGTGTTCGACCGGTCGTGTACAAGGATTTAATGTTCAGCTTATACCCAAGAGGATCAATGCCAGCTCTCTTGTAAATTTTCTCCGTCATTTCGTCAAATGAAATATTCATGTTCACGCAAGTGATATAAGCGGTTCCATTCGAATAAGACCATTCTTTACTAGATTTGTGATTCCACTTCCCATTCAAAGTAAATGAAATACCCAACATGTTGTCACCTTAGAAAAAATCAATAACCACTCGTCAGTATGTAGAAGTAATTTGAAACTTTGAAATAGGTCCGTGTATGCATATGTGTGTATACATATATTTATAAGTGTGTATGTATGTATAGGGTGTGTGTGTGTGTGTGTGTGTATATATATACATATAGGGAAATAGTACACACACACATACATATAAATATAATGACAACTTCTACGTATATCTATTATTAGTCCTAACAATTTCTATGAAAATAGAGATGACATTACACAATCGTAACATACACAATATCCGCAACTGTCCTATCATGCCGTCTCTCTTTTCATATAAGTTGTTACGACTAATTATAAATATAGTAAAAGTCGTGTTTATGTTAGTGTGCATATGAATGTACATGACACAAACAAACACATACGAAGTCCGAACCCTTATGATATCCGTTTGTGATCAGATATATTTATACATACTGATACAAACAAACACACACACGAAAAACCGAACCCTTATGATATTTGTTTATGATAGTTTGCATATATATATATATATATATATATATATATATATATATATATATATATATATATATATATATATATATATATATATATATATATATATATTCGTCATGCTCTGGCATAGGAAATATTAAATTCCTTAAGAAGGGTAAATAAATAGTCTATGAGGAATAGTGGAATTAATGGGCAGTGTGGATATGTTAAAAAGACGGATTTGCCCTGAAGGTGGAATTGGGTTTTTTGTCGTGGCATGGAGAACTTGTATGCATACAAGGTTTTGGTGAGAAGTGAGAAGTTTCGTCTCAGGTTCTCAATTGAGTGAGGTGAGAACTTGAGAACCTGAGTTTTCCATTTTTATAATGGTGTTGTGGGGCCCTAATTACGTCAGTAAAACCTTATATTATTACAGGTTTTGCCCCATCTGGCCGACACGTGGGTCCCACCACTAATAAAGTAAAGTCGAATATTCGTGCCTTTTCACTGTAGCCACGTTCTTTTGTTCACTTTAATAAAGTAACAGCTGTATTTCTTTGTCGGTTTATATAATCGGTATTAAATTTTTGCTTTACTTGCATTTTATGAGAAAAGCATTTGCAGTGTCCATTAAAATCAAAATGGAGATTGGGTTAGGCAAAACGGTGTCGGGGGATTATGAGACTGATTGTACCGATATCAAATTGGGATCATCGGTTGATACAGTAAAATTGATGTGTATATATATATACACGACACAAACAAACACACACAAAGTCCGAATACATGTGCATACCGTTTGTGACAGTATACATATACATAAGATTGGAAATTAGTATAGTCATTCATTATCGAAGTTACGGTGATGTTTTGTTTGTTTGGATATTAGTGTGATTTTGTTGAATTTTTGGTTGTTAGATGTTTAAGGTACGGCGGTGACACAACAGCTGTCACGACAGGAGGAGTGATGAAGATGCCGGACGAGTTCGGCGAAACAAAGACTAAAATACACAATCTATATGATGCTTCACTTCCGGCTGAGGCTTTACCAAGCTGCTGAGTGGATAGATGAACAAGAGAACATACAAATCCTCTACGAGCTGTCCTATAGAACCTCATTTCTTGCAAGCATTAGGAAGGCCATAACTATGAGAAGGAATGAGTGGAATCGAAAACAACCTAGACCTACAAGAACCTCACTTTCGTGTGGAGGCTTTCATCGTAAGCGCGCAATGTGTGTCGCCGATGTTATTGTCGTTATTCGCTCTTATTTGTGTCATGTGTTGTATGTTATTAGTTATTTCGTCATTGTCGATTTGGTTAGGTTACATTGTCAGTAATATTAGGCATATGCATATACTAAGTCATTAAATTATAAAAAAAATGCTAAGTCAATTATATACATATACTAAAGATCTTAAATGATAAAAAGACTAAAGACAATTATTATATTAAATATGATACAAGGCTATTAAATATCAAATTATACTAACGACGATACAATGCTATTAATTACAAGGGAAAAAACATAATTTTCACATAATTAGTACATAATATATTATACATAGTATAATGTGAAAAATATGAAATTATGTGAAAATGCTTAGTATATTTAGTATAATATACTTATATATATATATATATATATATATATTATATATATATATATATACTTAATATATTATATACACAAAAAAATAACTTTTCGCCAAAAAAAAAAATAAAAAGAACGCCAATATTATTGGCGTTAAACCAGTATTAACGCTAATAATAGTGGCGTTAAAACACTCTTAACGCCAATAATATTGGCGTAAAAAATGGTTTAACGCCAATAACAAACAATCCATTTCATCGTCTTCATCAATTTCTTCATGAAATTCAAAACAATTAATTTACCCATCCTTTTGCAGAATAACAACTAAATTATCCCCCGACTCCTTTTGCACAACAATAATAAAAAAAAAACACTATACACATTACATCATATGAAGTTATTGCAAAAAAAACGAAAAATAGTTACCCATGTCGAACTTCCTTGATAGAGCAACCTCTTTGTTTGATGATACCCAACTTCAAGATTAAACCCAGGATTTTGTGTGTATGATTTTTTGAAGGTAAGATTTTTTGTGGTAAGTGGGGTGAAATGGGGGGAATTAACAGAGAAATAGCATCGTTTAAACCGTTATCGGCGTAACGAGGGGTATTTAACGCCAATAATATTGTCGTTACGTATTTAACGACAATATTATTGGCGTAAAATAAACCTCGTTACGCCAATAATGATCTATAGTCTCTATGTGTGGGTTAACGACAATATTATTGTCGTTAAAAGGTGGCAATCGACAATATTATTATCGTTATACCTAAAAACGAGTTTGGTCTAAATTGCAAATTTAATTCCAAGAAAGGTGAAAAGACGTGGATTTCCAATTTTCCTAGGTTGAGTGTGCTGACACCGATAACGACTTCTTTGCTGTGGTTGCTGACCTAACACTATTTGGTGACCAAAGAAAACAATTAATGATATCTTGAATGAAGTTGGATAAAATCAACAAAAATAGTTGGCAAAATGGGGATGATGTGTACTTAATTATTTATGTTTTGAGTGGGATATCCTTACATTCTGGGATTCAAATCTGAAGTTTTCCGATGTCATTAATTGTTAGGAATATTATCATTACAAATACTATACTTTCTGAATCCCTATTAGATAGTTGTCAAAAACATATTTATTAAAAATGTGATTTAATGATACAACTTTAAGGATATAATGACTAAAAAATCCACATAATATAATTAATACAATATTATTTTTAACTACTTATCTAGTACTGTAACGCCCGGCCCCAGATACCGAGTCCTTATCCGGAAACAATACGTTCGGCACGTGACATTTAGAGTAAACCCTAAATCCCACATAAGCCTCGTGTCATATCAGAGTATTTAAAGATTCGTACGGAAGGAAACAAGATGAAGACTCGGAAAATAGACCCTCGGGGTCTTCCAAAACAACTATCATCGAGAGAACAACTACTGTCAAACTAAGTCATAAATAACTAACAGCAAAAGTATTATCCATTACAACTCACTTGTCTAAAAAGAAGAACAACTACAAAAGGAAACTAAAACATAAATGACGTCATTGCTCCATTCTAAGCTGGCACTCCAAGCTCGTTGCCCAACTCATCATATACCTGCAACCTTCTTATTCCAAATAAAGGAGTGAGCACCAGCTAGATGCTCAGTAAGGATAAAGAAGATCAAAAGGGAAATTCATGGTTGTCAGGATGCCGGGAGACACGACATTAATCTACTATATCAAGTTTACAAACAATTGAAAGCATAACTTGGAGAATACATAAAACACCTTTAAAAGCATCCCTTGACACATAAGGAACTTACCTTAAAACTTAACACGACATATAAGGGAAAACCACACGTAAATCAACTTTAAACCATGCATAGAAAACATGCCTATTAGCTACATTCAATTTATCTTGCACGTACTTGTTCAGTTACATTTAGTACTTACTTAGTTAACATAGTCCCATTCTTAACTTGTCATGTTACATGTCTTGTCTTTTCGTGGTTATATTTGTTACGCGGCACCAAGACACTTGGCTAAGGGACACGGTGTACAACACGGCTAATACAACTAACACACCTCTCATGGGAATTAGGGACCCACGGGACTTAGGGACCGCCGTCTTGAGAATGACATGGATTAGCATAGTTAGTCTTACCTCCGACATGGGAATTAGGGACCCATGGCACCCCTTCCGGTACCTTGCCAATAACTGTGACCTTGCCAAGCATGATGGAGCAAAGACACATAAGCACATTGGAGCACATAAGACACATAATTTCACGTCTAACTTATGAGATCGTACAAAAACCATAACAACACCAAACTACCATCCTATCCCGCTACTTGTAACCAACAGCACATAACAATTTACAGAAAAAACTAGAAATAGAATAACGTTATGAAAACGCAGTTTGGCAAATACCCGGCTACACATAATTATGTCTCATTTCGTACAGATGCATTAAAACAATACTCAATCAACGCAAAACATAATCTTTAAACTTAAAGGTGGAACCTTTTGATAAGAAAAACTCCTTACCTTTAGACAAGCCGAACCCAACCAACAAACGAACTACAATTAGCCTTCGAAACCTCACTACAAACACTTAAACCCTAATCTCAAAGCCAAGAACCAAAACTTAACAAGATCAATCTATGAATTAATGATGGACTAAGATAATTACTTTTTAAGAAGAAACAAGATCCAAAACTGATCCTGAATTAGGATGTGCCTTGAAACTGAGTCTCTGATCTACAGACAAGTCCTGCATATAAGGTCGACACGCCCCGACACTAAAATCGTGTCGCAGAACCGAGAGCAAAGGTTTCTCGTTCGGCCAGTCTTGGGTTGATCCTGGACACGCTTTGGGCTATTTGGGACATGTCCTGGGCACTCTGGGACAAGTCTGGGCATGTCTAAGGCACAACAGGACGCTTTACCAAGGGGATTCCTCGGTTCAGCGTGCCAGAAGGAGCTGAAAACCCTAAAAATGCGATTTTGATGAAGTCTAGGACTCTTAGAGCCTTTTTATAGACTTTTCAGGGCTTAGGTCGGTTTTTCAAAGACTTGGAGGAAAATAAAAGCTAAAATGAAAATGAAAATGAAAAGAAATTTCGAATGGACTAAAATACCCTTACAAAGAGGTGAGGGGTTTTATACCTCCGTCCCACAAAAAGTGTCTACTTTTTCAAAATGTATTGTCTCATAAAAAGTGTCCATTTAGAATATCAATGCATCATTTAATGCATATTTTCCAAACACACCTCTATCACCATTTAATATTTGTATACACTTTTCATATTCCAAAACAAGCATTTATTATAAAGTAGGGGTATATATGTCCATTAGTATTTAAAATACAACACATTAATTATTTTCTTAATATGTGTGCACCACAAAAAGTGGACACTTTTTATAGGACGGAGGTAGTACTCAATCCGTTTATTAACTGTCGGAGAGAGAAGAATCAAACAGATTAATAAAGTGATTAATGTGTCTGAAACAGAGTAAAATAATAAAAATACCTTTTATTTCTTGCGCATAGAATTGGGTTATTGAAATGAACGGTAAAGAAGGAAAAAACATAATAAATATTGCATTGGTAATGTAAAATGACAGATAAATAAAAACAAAACAAATTCTGAAAAAGTGACTGTTAAAAAAACGGAGGGAGTATTAAATAAGGATAAAGTGGTGAAATAAACAATAAATACTGCATTGGAAAATGTTCTGCATTAGACAAAATGGAACAATGTTTTTAGGCAATTGCATCAGTTATTCTGGAACGGATGGAGTAATCAATCCCATGGGCCAATGAAATTTATATATAGCAAAACAGTTAAACCGATGTACCAGGACCATTCAAGTCATACCGTGTGGGTCCACTATATGTGTTTATTTCGTTTCGATGAAGATAAAAAATAAAAAATCTATCCCATGTAAGAGGTTGAATAAATTGTTTGGTCAACAAAACTAATACTATATAACATGCATGCATTTCCCCCTAAGAAATAATGAATTGAAGGGTGGAGCTTTTTTTCCACTAACGAAAGTTTATTGAAGAAACATGATTAACGTCGGAAATATAACCGGAATGATCCGGACAAAGCCACCACCTGGTGGACTCAACAAGAACTAAAACAACATAGATCAATCAAGCCTAAAACACAACAAACAACAAAGTCAAATAATGAACTAAAAGAGGCGTGCTAAGCGGAAGTGTAAAATATTTATCAACGATAAATGTTGCTCTGACAGAGGACCACATTACAATCCAATATTCAACAACACAAAAGCTAAATTAAAATAAACTATATTAAAGATTCTAGCAAAATGACTCTCTTCCATAGGAACCACCGCGGCAAGTTTCTACTCCACCACCGCGCCACCGAAAGCCACCACCAGAACAGAGATAGCCCGTAAGATAAGCATTCATCTCCACTCAGAAAGCAACAGACGGATGGAACCGAAGGCTAAACGAAGACGACAACCAAGCCGCCGGAGATACCAAGCCAAACCCGATAACCACGCCCCAGATCTATACAGGACGACATAGATCTAGCCACCACCACTAAAGCTTGCAGAGAAAAGACAAGGAAGAGGCTAAGTCTCCTGATGAGGTGGATGCGAAGTCGTCAAGCAGCCCCAAAATGGAAGAGCGCCGGATCTGAAAAATGTCCGCCGGCCGGAAGGTGCTCCGAAACCAAACTCCGAGCAATCAGCAGCAGCAATGAGAGATCGAAGGAGGCCACCGAATCAAGGAGAAGAGCCGGAGACAACATATAGAAAGAAAATCTAAAAAACTAAAGCGGTTGGACGCCAGCAACATAGCGCTGCTGGCGTCGGAAGCCGGAAAAGATGGAGGCGTGCAGATGACCAGAGATGGATTTTAGAGAGAAAGGCTAGTGAGAGAAATGCGTGTTTTAGGTTTACTATCAAATTTTGTTAAAGGGTGGAGCTTAAAAAATTGCAATATATATTATTCTATTGCTTTCAAATGATATTTACGAGTAGGGAAATACTAATATCATAACGGTTGTGCATCACGATTGATATTACACACTTTTATATTCTTGATCATGATGCACGACTCATTGTTATTGATGTATACAGATTGGAAATTGTACTAAATTATCATTGGATTTTCTTAGAAGATAATTACGTCACAGGAATACATCATACGTACAGAAGGATCTTGTCCTTTACAAGCTACTAACTACCTCTCTAAGATGATGATAAGCGTCCAAACTAAGATAAGTCACCCATAAGGATAAAGACGACAAAACACTTAACATAATAAACATGCATCTTAGTTGAGCCAACTTCAGCTTACTTCATTTCTGTCTCAGCTGCTATCTCAGTTGCATGTGCTAACTTTAGCTTACTTAACTTATGTCTCAGCTACAACTGCATCATCATTTCACTCAACATATACTACCATGATCGATGGCACAAAAGTGTACATGTTAGGTCTATATATGGCCGGATTTAAAACCTAAGGGGGAAATGCCCTCATTGAAGTCTAGAAAAAATAAATTAATGTTAAAACACTACTAATGCCCCTCGGGTGACTATAATTTGATTTGGGGTCCCTATTGAAAATAATATATTAATCCTTCCTTGATTAATTGTGTTTTTCGTTGTAGCACACTCGTCGTGATAATAATCTCCTTGGGGTTAGACTTTCTAATAGTACTTTTGCCAAATTAATTACTTCTAACTTAATTAAAATGAAAATGAGCAACCATTTAATTTCATCATTAAAGATTACTACTACATTTGCAGGTGATGTGCGTGATTGCAGTGATTGCACCAGCTGATGTGCATGGTGCATTAAACTTAATTACCGAAAGTACTTAAATATAAATCACTCAACATCATCCACTTTATTTTGCTTTCAGAAATTAATACCAGTAGTAACATGCACGTTTGCAATTGGCTACTACAGTAGTAATTAAAAGGTTTTAGGCCAAAAGGATGAACGACAACAATGCATGGTGCTATTATATATATCCCAAAGTTTCAACTTTATGTTAGATGGATGTTGTCACGAGAAATTATTAGTCCAGAGAGATACTTCTCTCCTGATCGCTAATGATTTAGATCGAAATATGTGTTTAAATAACTCAATATGCAAATGGTTGTAATGTTGTATATACATGTATCGTCCTGAAAAATTATAGTAAAGATATATACTTGGATATAAAATTGAGAAATAATGACTTGGTGATTTAGATCAATCATTTAAGCCCTAGTAAGGACGATGAGCATAATTAGTTGTTGAATTTATTATGTTTAAATCTTAAGTAACGCCTCGTATCTCTCATTGGATTCATTATGTTTAAATCTTAAGTAACAATCATCGGATATGAGTTTTAAGACGAATAAAGATTTAGTTTGAATGATAGTGGCTATGTCAATTACTAACATTGTACATATTCGGAAAAATGTCAATTTGGAATAAATACACTCACAACTTCTATTAGAATAAAAGTAATTCATATTTTTTAAAAGCAATATACTGACAAGTTAAACGTATTAGAGTAAATATAAATCATTGTAATTATAAATTGTAATTGTATTCTTTATATATGTTAGGTAGGCTCAACTCGATTCGTTGTACTGTAACTATATATATTGTAACACTCAATTGTGAATAATACAACTCATCTTTCCACAACTCTGTCATGGTATCAGAGCCCTAATTTTTTTTTCTCCTGCATCGCTCCTCTCCCATCGGCGCCACCCTCCTCTCTTGCCGCCACCTCCTTCTTCTTCGTAGCTCCTCTCCTCCTTCTTCGTAGGTATCATCTCTCCTTATGGCTGAGTTCACTCCCAATGCTTTTAATTCCGCTACTCAAACTCCGATCAAGCTTGATCCCACCAATTACAGTATATGGCAATTTCAAATTGAGTCTCTTCTTGTTGGTTATGGTTTATTTGGTTATGTTGATGGCACCGTCGCTGCTCCGCCAAAAATGGTTCCCGGTACAGGCACTGCTACTAAGCCCAATCCGGATTATGCTAATTGGAAGCGTCAAGACAGCTTAATTTTACATATGCTCATTGCCGCTTGCACACCACAAGTCGTGGTCTTCCTGCGTGCCGCCACTAATGTGTATGAAGCCTGGGAGATCCTTAAAAATACGTATGCTAAAGCTTCTCGTGGTCGGATCAAACAGGTACGGAAATCTCTTAAATCCATTAAAAAGGGTACCCAAACGATTTCCGAGTACATGTATGCTATCAAGCACAAAGCTGATGAACTGGCTCTCTTAGATAAACCACTGCATAATGATGAATTGATTGAATTAATCCTTGATAATATTGGAGATGAATATAAGGATATTGCTAGAGCAGTGGAAGCCCGAGAAACTTCAATATCGTTTGAGGAATTACACGAAAAAATGCTTAATTTTACGGTCTCTTCACCCTCACCTGCACAACCCTCGTCATTCGGCCCCATTGCTGCCCATGCCGCCAATTATCAGCCCAACTGGCGTGGCCCCTCTCCCTCCAGCCGTCTCTTCTATCAATAGAAACAACCCAACAATCAGCAGCAGCAGCCCGTCCCAACGCCTACGCAAAGAAGCCTCTCGCCTCTTACTCCTACTACCACCCCACCCCCCTATCGGCCGCCCGACTATAATCCCAACAATCATCGGCCGACCGCCTGCCCCTTGGGAGGTAAATGTCAATCTTTATCCAGTTTCATGGTCATTCAGCTAAATTTTGTCCTACTCTGCAGGCACTGTTGCAAAGGGTTCCTCAAAATAATCGTAATGTGCCCCACTATCGCCCCCAGGCTAATTTGGCAACTTCCACTGATTCGACCCCTACTGATTCGACCCCCAGCTCAAGTCCGTGGCTTCTTGACAGTGGTGCTACTCACCACATCACCAATGACTTGCAAAATCTCTCCCTGCATACACCATATTTGGGTACCGATGATGTCATGGTTGGAGATGGCAATGGTCTAAACATTACGCATACTGGTTCCACCTCTATTCCCTTGTCTTTCTCCAAGTCTTTTAATTTACATTATGTGTTGTGCATTCCTCATTTGTCTCGTAATTTGCTATCTATTTCTCAATTATGTCAATCCCATAATTTATCCATTGAATTCTTACCCCATGAATTTCTTGTGAAGGATATCCAGACGAAGACCACTCTTCTCCGTGGTCCAGTTAAGGATGGTCTCTACGAGTGGCCATCTCAACCTATTCTTGCGTTTGCTTCCAATAAAGCCAACACTTCATCTGCATCATCATCGCTTGGGTCATCCTCGCTCCCAAATATTTTTAATAAAATTATTAGTCATTATGCTTTGGAGACTACTCCCTCTGCTTTTTCCCATTGTACTGCTTGTTTAGAAAATAAAAGTCATAAACTTCCTTTTACTTTATCTACTTTATCCTCTTCCCGTCCTCTTGAAGTAGTGTTTACGGATCTTTGGACCTCCCATGTTCTGTCTATTGATGGCTACAAGTACTACTTTATTTTAGTTGATCATTTTACTCGTTATATCTGGTTTTATCCTCTTACTCGCAAGTCTGATGTGGCCAGCACTTTTATTCGCTTTCGCGCCATTGTTGAAAAATTCTTTGATCAATCACTTAAAATTCTTTATTCTGATAATGGGGGTGAGTTTATTGGCAAGTGTGATTATTTAGCTACGAATGGGATTTCTTTTTATACTACACCCCCGCACACTCCTGAGCACAATGGCCTCTCTGAACGTCACCACATGCACATTGTTGAAACTGGCCTCGCTCTCCTCTCTCATGCCTCTCTTCCTGCTACTTTATGGCCCTATGCCTTCGTAACCGCCGTCTATCTCATCAACCGTATGCCTACTCATGTTCTTCAAATGAAGTCTTCTTACGAATGCATCTTCCGCACCACTCCCAACTATCAAAAACTCCATGTTTTTGGTTGTCTCTGTTATCCCTGGCTTCGCCCCTACACTGATCACAAACTTCAATCCCGCTCCAAACCTTGTCTCTTCCTTAGGTATGCTCTCAACCAGCATGCCTATTACTGCTTTGATCCTGCTGATTCCCGACTTCATGTTTCTCGTCATGTCAAATTTGTAGAAACTGTCTTTCCATCCCTACCTCCTACCATCGTTTCCTCCTCCTCCTCCCCTTCCCCGGTTCTCTCGGATTGGCTACCCACTCCCCCTTCTTCACCGCACCTGGCCTCTCCTCCAGCCTCCCCCCTCCTACCCCCCCATCGACTTCCCCACTCAACTCCCCACCCTCGGCTTCCCTCCTCAACTCCCCACCCTCGGCCTCTCCACCCCCTCATCCCCCTCCTCCCCCCATCCTATGCGTACTCGAGCCCAAGATAACATTCATAAACCAGTTCAACGACTAAATCTCCATGCTCACCTCTCTTCCCCACCTGTCTCTGAACCTACCTCTGTTTTTCAAGCTTTAAAAATCCCTCAGTGGAGAGATGCAATGCAAGAGGAATATGACGCTTTGATGCGCAATCAAACCTGGGATCTTGTTCCCTACGACTCTACTCTTAATATAATTGGCACTAAATGGATATTTCGGTTAAAGCACAAGCTTGATGGCTCTGTTGATCATTACAAAGCTCGCCTTGTTGCCAAGGGCTTTGCACAGCGTCTTGGCATTGATTACTATGAAACATTCAGCCCGGTTGTTAAGCCCACTACCATCCGGGTTGTCCTCACTCTTGCTTTAACGCAGGGGTGGTCTCTCCGACAATTAGACATTAATAATGCTTTCTTGCAGGGTCATTTAAAGAAGGCGGTCTATTTAGCCCAACCTGCTGGTTTTCTTGATTCCTCTCGTCCTAATCATGTTTGCAGGCTTAAAAAGGCGATCTATGGTTTAAAGAAAGCCCCCAGGGCTTGGTATGATGAATTAAAGCGTTTTTTGACCGAGTGCGACTTCAAAAATTCCCAGGCTGACACATCCTTATTTGTTTATCATCATGGTAGCCTGCTCATTTATGTTCTTGTCTATGTCGATGATCTTATTATCACAGGAACTGACTCGACTGCATTGGAGATATTTATCCGACGTCTTGGTTTGCGGTTTGCTCTCAAGGACCTCGGTGATCTGTCCTATTTCCTTGGGATTGAGGTTGTTCCTAATGCTCCTGGGTTGGTGTTGTCTCAGAAAAGGTATATCACAGAGCTTCTCACTAAATTGAATTTGCAAGATGCTAACCCCACCACTACGCCTCTCCCTGCTGATATCTCTGGCTTAAAATCTACCGTTGGCACTCCTATGGATGATACCTCCACCTATAGTATGGTTGTTGGCAGTCTGCAATATCTCACTTTTACTCGCCCTGACATAGCCTTTGCAGTCAATAAGCTATCTCAATTTATGCACTCTCCTACTGATGTTCACTGGTCTCATGTCAAGCGATTACTTCGATATCTTGCTGGGACGACTCACTATGGCATTCAATTATATCATAATTCACCCCCCATACTTCATGCTTTCTCTGATGCAGACTGGGGTGGAGACAAAGATAATTACGCCTCCACTAGTGCGCATGTGATATATCTTGGTAAGAATGCCGTTTCTTGGAGCTCTAAGAAACAAACGACCGTTGCTCGCTCCTCCACTGAAGCTGAATATAGGGCGGTTGCGGCAGCAACTGCTGAACTTAACTGGCTAACTTTTCTTCTTCGTGACCTTCATGTTCAGTCCTCAGGCACACCGGTAATCTGTTGTGATAATCTAGGCACTACTCAATTTTGTGTGAATCCGGTTTTTCACTCTCGCATGAAGCATGTTGCGATTGATTACCATTTTATTTGAGATCAGGTTCAACATGGGTTGTTACGTATTGCACATGTTAATGCTCGTGATCAATTAGCTGACTGCCTCACCAAGTCTCTTTCCAAGGCCGATTTTCTCCATCAACGCGACAAGTTAGGCCTCCTTCCTTGTCCAACTTAAGGGGAAGTCTTGGTCTCGACTCGATGCATACCGACGTGGGTTATCGAGGTAGGACACTTGCAGAATCTGCCGGTTGTTAGTCTTCACTGGTGAGTCTCATATTCAATCCGATGTAGGTAATCAACGTAGACTTTTCCACATGTCGACTGGACCAATCAGATTATTCCACGTGGAGGGGTGAAATCCCGTATCGTCAGTATACATGTAGGGTGGTTTATATGTAGAATCGTTGCGGAAATAAAGATTTTTTTTGAAAGTTTTTTATTTTGAGTAATGATACGACACAACCATTATGTCACAACAAGTGACACAACGGTTGTCTGCACCGTTGATCGTGATGAGTGTAAATTGATCACGGTGTAATTCATCATTATCAACGGTGCAGACAACCGTTGTGCCCGTATCATTACTTCTTATTTATTTAGTTTGTAGAACAAAATAAATGTATTTTGTTAATATTAAATATTTTCCTATTTATAATATCTTAAATTAAGATGAGGTGTTTTTTTTGTTAGGAAAGTGTTCGTTTGTACATTAAATATTGGTGAGTTCTATCGCTACAAGTTAGTAATTTTGGTCCAAAATTTACATTTATCTAGGGTTTCACATCAATGTTTATAAATAGACAGTTATTGAAATGATCTTAACAACAAATATGGATTTACTGTGGTTCCCTAAAAGACTGCTTAAAATCCGTATATAATTGCGACGTAAAAAATAATTAATTTTTTTATTGAATTAAAAATAATCAGGTGTTGTCAACAAAATTTCCGTAAGGGGATAATTACACTTTTAGCCCTCATATTTCTTTATTTTTCTCAAACTATATCCTTCATTGCTACAATAAACATTCACATGTATTCATTTTTGTTACGATAAACACTTCTATGTTTCATGTTACGATAAACATTTATATGTATTGTTTTTGTTACGGTAAACACCCCTATATATGTTTTTTTTTTTTTTATATTATAGGATAATTATAGGATCGTAAATAAAAACAATTTATATGGTTGTTTATCGTAACAGTGAAACACAAGGGTGTTTATCGTAACAAACCGAATACATATATGCGTTTATCAATAGAGACTAGTTTTGAGAACAAGAAAAGAAAAAAACATGAAGCACTAAAAGTGTAATTATACGCTTGAGTAAATATTTTGAATTTGATTCATGTTCCAAACACATAAGATCTTAATCCTTATGGGCCTTCTCTCATTAACTAAAGAAGCTAAAGGCCCAAACAAAAAGGTAACTCATGCAACCCCAAATTCGTAGTGGGCCCTTCCTGCATCCTCTACAATTCTATCAAACAAGTCCATAATTTGCATCATCAATGTCCAAGAACTCGGAGCGAGGAAACGAAGAAGCAGCAGAAAAACAGGAATTAAAAAGCACAGCAACACAACAGTAAAATTGCTCTCGTGGAAGGAATAACATGGGCAACTCTTCTTCCTCCTCAACATCTGATCCTCGATTCATTTCTGCTTGCAGGTGAGTTTACATCAACCCACTTCTCTGCAATTTACTGTTTTTATCCTTAATTCATTATTAATTGAACATATTTGCAGAGCATTTACTGAGAAGGAGCTAGAAGATCACAAATCATTGTTTTTGTCTCTTGCTAATCAATCACAAAGCAACGACCAGTATATTATTCCCTCTGTTTTCAATGCTTTTGTGGGGATTGATGGACCTCTAGCGGATAGACTCTTCGATTTGGTCACTCAGAAACGCCGTGATCAGAAACTTACTTTTCAGGATCTCATAATTGCTAAAGTATGCGACTTTTTTCATATTTCATTCTCCTCTTACATAGCCCATCACCGATTTTGCTCGTTAAGTTTAACAAAAAATTTTTGGATTTGCTCTGTATTAGCTCAATTTTGAGCATAAAAAACGCCCTAGAAGGTATAGTACAACATTCCCAACTCCAAATTGGTAACTTGAAGTGTTAATTGTTAGGTATTTTTTCAAATTTGCATATTTTAGTGATAACGGCAATTGAGCTTACGCCTAGATAAATGCCCCAAAACTAAATAGCAGCTGCAGCCAAAGAGACATAGCTGAATATAGTAGCGATTCCCATTCAATCGAGTTTCTAAAAAATCATGGCATAGAGTTTGACAAGCGACCAATGGGATTGACTCAAAAAAAGTTTGAGTGACTCAAAAAAAGAAAAGTTTGATCTTTATTTCTAAATTCAGACTTGGTCTATCCGTAAAAGCGTTTTACAACTTGAAGGTAAAAATAGATCGTGTTATGATACTTATACTACATGGATAACATTTCAAGGCTTGTGATATTGGTTATTTAACGAAGATTTTGAGCAAATAGTGTTTGTGTGCGAATCGGGTGGTTTTTAGCGCCTTGGTTCTGGTGTATTTCGGATTGTGCTTGTTTGATGTAAAGGAAATCTTAGATTCGATGAGTCTACAAGGAGGTTTGGATAAAGTTGCGGATCAACTAGGAGTAAGACGTAAGGCCGGACATAGTCATCATGCGGGTTCAAACAGTTGAGGTATTCTTGAAACTCTTCTCCGGGTCCGCAAATTTGTCGATCAATTACAAATGAAAGGGGTGAAAGAAGACGAGTCAAAGGTGAGGGATTGGTGATTTTCTCAAAGCAAAAAACATAACGTTTTGTCTCCCGTCAGTTACATACCCGTCCAGTTTTATCATCCACACGTTTAGACAATATTATCGTATTACGTTAGACAACTTTACCCTATGATGCTATCACCCCACGTTCAGGCATTTCATGATAACTTGTATATAATAGAATGTTTTGTTGTTTAGGGTAAGGTTGTCTAAACGTAATAGGATAAGATTGTCTAAATGTGTGGGTAATAAACTGGATGGTATGCAACTGACAGGCGACAAAACGTTATGTTTCTCGTTTTGAGAAAATCATTCCTTATAGTCATGACCAATCCCTCACCTTTGACTTGTCTTCTTTCAACCCTTTCATTTTGTAATTGAATCGACGATTTTGCGACCCGGAAAATAATCTTCTCAGCTTCAGGAATACCTCCAATGTCAATAAATTGTCTGAACCCGCTTGATGACTTTGTCCGGCCTTACGTGTTAATCCTAGTTATCCGATCCTCCTCGTAGACCCATCGAATTTATGATTTCCTTTACATCAAACAAGCACAATCCGAAATACGCCTGAATCAAAAGCGCTAAAAACCACCCGATTCTCAGACAAACAAATTGCTCAAAATCTTCGTTAAATAACCAATGTCACACAAGCATTGAAATGTTATCCATGTAATAGGATTAGGATTAGTACCATTACACGGTCTATTTTTACCTTTAAGAAAGTTGTAAAACGATCTTACGGATAGACCCAATTCTGAATCTAGAAATAAAGATGCAAACATTTTTGAGTCAATACCATCGGTTTGGTGCTTATCAAAACTCAATGCCATGGTAGTATCAAACTGAATGCCATGATTTTTTAGAAACTCGATTGAGTCAATCCCATCGGTCTGCAAAGTATTATGTTTGTTGTCTTTGCGAAGAGTTGCATCATTTCGGACATGTTTCGCCTCTAAAATGCCTCAATTTGTGAACAAGAAAATAAGTTCAGAAATCGTAAGCATCATTAGTCCATATTCTCCGAGTGTTTCTGATTTGATCAAACGAGTCACCTTTTGAATTAAACAACCTTCATTGTATCCTGGGTGAGATTTTCAATAGTTTATTGTCGGTGACATTTGCATGTGACAAACCATCTCTCAAAAGATATTGTGTTCTATGTTTCTTGGAGTTCATTCTCGTTTTTTTTTTTTCATATTCTGTATCATTTAATATTTTCTTCATTAATCAAGTTTGACAACTGTATATCCTTAAAATGCCAGGGAAAGGTATAGAATACATGAGAGCAGATAATTGGATCTTGATTTAGTTTAATCGATCATTTCTTTGATTTAATAGAGAAATGGAATGCATTTTCTATTTCTTGATTAGCATATATCTATAAATTTACTAGAATTTAATTTATTGCCAGTTTTTCAAAAAAACAAATTTCTGAAACATTAGTTAGTAAACCATACTTGCAGGGGACTTATGAGAAAGGAACAAATGAAGATATAGAAGATTTTATATATCAATTATTAGATGTATCTGATGATGGCATAGTGGGAAGGTATATTACATTTACAAGTGCAATAAATTCTATTTGCATTAACCTGTCCTGTTTTTATTTCAATTTTCTTGCCTACGCTTTCGTGTTTGTGGGCACTGATTTTCAGGTCTGATCTTCAAATAGTTGTAGACACAATGTTGAAGTATATATTTTCACTGAAAAGCCCTGATCTTGAATCTAATTCAAAGGAATTCATTGACAATATTGTCCTTGCTGCCAACTTTGAAGAGCATCATGAAGGAGGTTCTGAAAGTAATTTGTCTTTTGACAACTTCAGAAGATGGTGTACCCTTCTTCCATCTGCCAAGAAGTTCCTCGGAAATCTATTAAGTCCATACAATTTAGGTTATTATACGCTGCAATGAAATTTTCAATTTCCGTAGCTATTTTAGTATATAGTAAACGGTTTATTATAATCTTCGGTTCAATTTTGTAGGTTCTCAGATTCCACAATTAGTGATTCTTGATAACATCAACCCGAATATTGTGCTGTTGAGCAACGTACACGCGTGGATAATTGGTGGAGCGTTAGCCCTATCTGAAATGCATACATGGAAGCTTCTTTATCATAGTTCAGTTCATGGAAACAGCTTCAATACATTCTTGGGGAAGATAAAGTTAGTGTCTTGTTTCTTTCCGGCTAGACTATGAATGCACGGATACTTTTGTCTAGTAGCATGTTCCGTATCTGATACGTATCCGACACAAATACGCATCAGATACGAGCATTAGCATCAAAGTTCCTATCCCTATCCCAAAAGTACTATTAAAATATCCATATCCCTATTTTACAACGCAATTAAATTCAGAGTACGCTACATCAACATCCCTATCTCTATCCTTACACCATTAAAATATTCATTCTTTATATATAAACAACTTTTTCAAAATTAACTTTTGTGAGAAAGAGAGAGAAAGAATGAATAAAAAATATGTAGGGTGAGCTACAGTACCGCCCTACATTTGGGATGGCACTGTTAATGGTCTCTATTGTAGGAAAAGGATGAGGAGGCTGATGGAGTGTATTTTTCATTGTATCCCTACATTTTAACCCTATTGTGGAGATAAAAGATGGTGTAGGGACTTTGATGCTAATGTTGGTATACACACCTGAGGGTGAATTCGGACTTTTAATAATTGGATAGGGGATTCCAAATATGCAAATCCATGATTTGGATATGTGAAAGATAAGTATAAAAAATTATCAAAACCACTAAAAATTGTTATCGTGATATGATTTGAGTGTATTTTTTGATTAATTGAAATGCAGAAATCATGAAGGACAAACTGTTATGGTGATTAAAGATAAGGAAGGTTATATGTATGGAGGTTATGCTTCTCAACCTTGGGAAAGACATGCTGATTTTTACGGAGATTTGAAGTCTTTTCTTTTCCAGTTACATCCAAAAGCTTCAGTCTTTAGGCCCACTGGTGCAAATCAGAACTTACAGTGGGTAAGTTATTTATTCAACACTTAAATAATTGTATATGCTTGTATGTTTTTAATTTCTGAAAAAATTTATATCTTGTGATGTGTAACTACATGAAAAAGGATAAATTGTACATAAAGTTCAGTAATACTTGTAAATCATCAAACTGTACTCCAGCACGTGATAGCGGTAAGAAATTATAGAATTAACCCTGTTCTTGCATTCTAGGTTGCGTGGGTACGGATATACGGATACGGGTTATGCGGGTGCATGATTTTTGTACAATGTAGGATACGGTACGGTGGGCTTATGCGTATATATTAAAAATACAGGGACCAAACTCGACATAATGAAATTATAAAACACATAAAAGTAACAATTTTAATGGTTTTCTTCATTTTTGGTAGTTTTTCAACATTTTTGGACTACTTTTCATTCATTTTCTTGCGGTTTCACCAAATTTTCATCATTTCACATATCCGAGTTATGAATATGCATATTTGAATCTTGTATCCAACTTTTAAATATTACAAATTCTGGCCTCAGGTGTGTATCTAGGTATCCTGTACGTATGTGTGTCCAATACGTATGAGATGTGAGACACACTGCTTGACAAATGTATCTATATGCATCATAGCTTGCATTTGTGTATACTGTCGTATGAGATTGGTTCCATTACTATGAAGCCCGGCATGTGATTCAGTTCAGCTAGTGACATGGGCTTAATCCGTGTTTTGTGATGTCACAGGACGGATCCGTCCAGACATAACTCATTATAGAGTATGCCCGATTCTTGCTATATTTCTGAAAGTCCTTATTATCGGCTCCTTATTTTTCTTGCAGTGTGCTTTGAATTTCAGCTCGGAAAGCATTCCAAACGGAATCGGTTTTGGAGGGAAAATCCATCATTTCGGCCTATTTCTTTCTGCAAACTTCGATGAAGGCCATACCTTCGACTGCACGACATTCGGAAGCCCTTGTTTGTCGAAAGGCAACCGGATTTACCCAGAAGCCATAGAATGCTGGGGGATACAGTTAAAAAGAGCTGAACAAGAAAGGCAAGAGGGAGGTGTTAAATCAGGAACTATATTGGATAGATTTAAAGAAGACCGTAATATGTTGAACATGGTTGGTCTTGCAAATTCAAGTGAGTAGTTTGTTTTGTTAAACCATTTTTGTAGGTATAGTATATGCTGTACATGTTTCTGTGTGTTTAAAGGGAGGGTCGGAAAATAGGCACCCGTTTTTGCAGTTTCTGAATCGTGTTAATGGGATTTTTTTTACGCCGTACGTGTAATGAGGAAGAACCATGGTATACGTCCGTCATTTTCTTTTCCTGTATATAAGTTTGTTCTAAAGATGATTTTTAGCCATTTTTTATGTACGTTGTTAAGGCGATCTCATCGACCAGAGGCGGGATTTTTTTTCCCTCAACCTTGTATGAACATAAAGCCTTGAGTGCATTTATTTCTTCAGTCAAATATGAGAAATTTTGAGGGTTTTTTTACTAAAAGGAGGACACTCTTTAACCCAGAAATTGTTGGAAACACACTATACAACCCATTCGTCCAACTCAATAACATATACATATTCTACCATAATCTGGATGAGTAATGATAATGACACACAACTGTTGTGGCACAACGTGCATCTACACTGTTGATCATGATAGATGATAATGATCAATGAATCTATATTATTAATCAACGGTATAGATGCAATCAACCGACTTAGTTCCAATCTAAATGCAAACTGATATTGTTCGATTCGGTTTCATAATTGATCGAAACCAAACCATAGGATAAACAAGTAGGAAATTTTGGTGAGATTTCACTACTGGTGAAGACTCCATTGATTTCTTGCGCCACGCAGATAAGAGACAAAAAAATAAGACACACATGGCGTAGAATCTAATTTGAGTTCACCAGCAGTGAATCTCACCTAACTTCCCAAACAAGTTAGAAAGGGGAAAAGCAAAAATCAGTCTGCTGATGCAGCTGAGACGACTCAGATCCAACCCAGATCACTGGATTCCTGCTCAGATAATGATTTAAGCAAAAAAAAAAAAAAAAAAAAAAAAAAAAATCAAAAAGGGAAATAAGGAAGAAAAAAAAAGATTCATATGATAAAACGACGTCGTTTTAGGAAAGGTAACATTCCATTCCACAATTCTCACGCCGCTCTCCCCTCCATCTCTGTACGCAGCTTGAGATAAGTGTGCCGTTTCTCCGCGCTGCACTACTCCAGCGTTCCGGCTCTCCGGCGGCCGACACTTCAGTGCTCTACCTCTCCACCACTACTAGAGGGTTCTGCTACTGTTTTCATTGCTTGAATACGGTAATCGCCAATCGCTGTGATTCTTTTTTCCTTTTTTTCCGGATAATTATATATTCAGTTGCCATGAATTTTCCTTCTTCTTGCTTGATTTTCAACTATACTGTTCTACTTTGCTGAGCATATTATGTGAATGAATGGACTTGGTCGATGGTGTGAGTTGGCTGGTATTCTTCTCTATGCTAATTTTAGTAGATATCTTCCTTCTTTCTCTCTCTTTTTTTTTTTTTTTTTTTTTTTTCTTCCGTCTTCTATTCAGTCGACAAGCAGCCAATCTCATGAAGGCGTTGGAGGTCGTGGGCGGAACCACACTCTCTGTTGGACTCTTTGAGGATGTCACTAATGCCAGGTTTTCGCCCTTCTCTTACCTGTCAAAATTGGTCAGTAAGTGTTTGATGAATTTCCCCTTAAAAATCTATCAGAGAAATACAAGTGAATCCTTGTTTCTAGTAGAGAATGGAAGTTCCGATTTTGACATCTAATTACAATTCGTCAACAAACATTTGGTTAGCCTGGCACAAATCGTCTCATTTGTATAAAATTATCTGCTTGTTTTTTCTTAGAAAGAGCAAGGAACTTTAACTTCTCATAACACGTTATACAATCTGTGTGAGCTCTTTAATTTAATGCTTCTTCTGCTAGTTCAATTCTGTTTCATTCATTGTTGGTACGATTCTATTTTAGCAATTCCTGTTGAAAGAGTGGATACATACTTTTTAATATTGCTTATTTGTGCACTACATTGTTGCTTTATTGTATACATTTATCGGTAAATTGGGATTTCTGTTTGTGTGTTACACACTGAACATTACAGGTAAAATGGAGGGAAACCTGAAAAAGTATGCTCAAAAGTTTGTGTGCCCTGTAAAATACACACTGAACATTACAGGTAAAATGGAGGCCATGTAAACCTGAAAAAGCCACATGTCTCAAAAGGAAAAATCTACTAAAATAATTTACAGTGGCTTCAATTTCACCTCAAAACATTATAGTGGGTCTGTCCACTTTATTCTTCATGATGTGTCTTTGCTTTTTATTATTATAATATTTTTTTACTCTCTCCCTAAGACAATTCTCTCCTCTTAATCCTCTCTGTCTTTCTTCCTTAATGATTGCCCAAGAAGATTTGGATATCTTGAGTTTTGTTTTGTTTTTTTTAGTTGTTTCCATAGGTTTTCCACTAGCATAAACAACAGATGACATCATCTGCATTTGTTGAATTTTTTTTTGTTTTTGTTTTAGAGACATTTTGATTGAATAGCAAAACTCTGTGGCATATTAGAAAAGTATTTTTGGTGGTAGAGGAGACTGTGTGATAATTTTGTGAATGTGATGGTGATGCCAAAGGATAATACTTTTGAGGTAAATTGATGTATACATTTAGGAAAGTAGGCAACTTGTCTTATCAAGCCTTTTCTTTTCTGTATACTTTCTCCAAAGTCGTTCATGGTTTTCTCCACTTGGATAAGTAAATATTGGAATGAACAATCTTTCAAGCATTTCGCAAGCTCAGACAATCAACTTTTCTTGGGTCGTTCTTGAATTTTCCTTTTGAGTTGAGAGCCCCAGTTCTTTTTATCTAACTTCAGAAGGAAAAAAAAATGTCTGCAGCGTATATAGAAGGGCAACTTATGTCACATCCGTATTAGTATATAACTTAGATTTTCAGATGTTGTGGAAGAGCAAACAATAATTGAGGAGGATTGTGAGATAAGGGATGACATTGGTGTATGTTTAATCATAAAGGTATATTTTCAAAAGGTATGCAATTTCGACAGCCGATACGTAACAATTTCACTGCACAATAAAATTATGTACTTTTTCATACCACTTTGTATGACACTGAAAACTTACGGAAGCATAGTATTCAAATCTTATTTTACAGGGTCATACTTGACAAATATTTTTCTTTTCGGGCATATTTTTTCAAGTTCCCCAAAATGGATCGATCTGTGGGCTAAAGGATGCAATTTTTCTTATTTTCTTTATTTTATTTGCAGAGAGCTTCTAGAGTTGATGCAAGCTGGAACCTTGGCACCTGAAGTAGCATTGCTCAATGCATCACTTGTCAGCATTCACTGCCATATTAACACTTTTTTCCCATTTTCCCTTATGCTTTTTTTTTTCCAGGTGTTTTTAAGTTTGCTCTGCATGAATGACAGATCCCAGATGTTTTCCCCGTTCTAGCTGCTGCCCATAAGACATTTTTAGCTAAATCACGACAATCATTAACTACTCGCACTGCCCATTCTGAGCTTGTCTACAACTATTCAGGTTCTAAACATGTAAGTGTTTCCTATATCTGAATCAGAAAGTTTGTCTCTTTTCTCCGGTTGATCGGCCTCCTTCTCCATTACACCAGATTTCTGAGTCTTTAAAAAGATGTGGCATCTCTGACAGCTCTACGTACATCCTCGTGGCTCGATTTGATGCTTCTGCTGATGAGGTGAGATGAATAATCACGAGTGAATTCTAGTTTTTGCATTAGGATCCATTTACAAGTTGGTTCATTATTGTCTTGAGTCTTGTTCTACCGTCAAACCTTTCATGTAACGACGTGCATTTTTCGGTGTGTCGAATAGTTGTTAGCCATTGGAAAACTGATCAAAGGAAAGGAGATTGACTTGGAGGAATTGGAAAAGAGAGCAAATGTAGCTCAAATACAGAAGGCAAGTGTTCTTTTGTTAGTTTCTCTGCCAAACTTGTAGTCTCTGGGAATGGACTTGTTTTACTTTTCCAAATCCAAGTTGCATTCATTCCCTGATAGATGTTGATAATTTGTCTTCATTCTCAGCACTACAAAATCTCAGGCTTGGAATTGGGAATATCTTCCCTTGCAGATGCTATAACATGTAGAATTGCTGCACGAGATGCATTGTGATGCAAAAGCCACTGTTATCTTCTTGTTCCAGTTCTCGGTTGATAACTCGGGACTTCTCATTTCGGTGTTTTCATTAGCTTTTCAAATATGGAGTTTTGCTTGATCTTGGAACTTTTGTGGCATGGAACCAGAAGATTTATAGCTAGTTTTTGTACTGTGTGTGATAGTTGTTGTATGCCTTGTGTGCTTTGCGGAATCAACTTTGACAGTTGGGTGCAATAGAGGCAATGCAAAAAGATGTTTTGTACTTCAGGTTTATTTCGTTATTAAGCTAACCATTCCATCATTCACCACCCTCTACATACCCATATAATAATATAAAATATAAAAAGCTAAATAATTTATTTAACAAATATGGATGGATGGCAATAGCTACTTTGATAATGTTTTGTTTTGAATTAAAACAACGTTGATCACTTCTTTGTGTTACTTTCACAACAATCAATCGTGACATGATGAATGACACCACATAATTTTACATGTTTGATTATGATGATGAACTTTATATCGATTAATACATTCTATATTACGATCAACGGTATTAAAGATTGTTGTACCGTTATTGTTGTGACAGTTAAAGATTGTTGTACCATTATTGTTGTGACAGTTGCATTTTTCGTTCTTTTAAGACAACCATACCAACAATCAGGGTGCGTGGTAGATATTCCCTTGGATCCGAAAAAAAATATTATTCTCTCTATATATATAACACACACTATCTCCGATTTCATTTTGGGAGATGTAGAAGCATCTCAACCGAGTGCATTTGTGCATTAATATTTCTCATGGCAAACAGATTTAATATTCCTTTCAAAATCTTTCTACTAATTATTCTTTTTAACTTTCATATCTCCACGTTGAATTGCATCACTCCCGTATTCCCTTCTTCTTATTTTACAGCTCGGCCACCGGAAGGCCGAGAAACGGCAACCATTTCCGGCAAAAGTACTGCAGGGGTTGAATATGAGACTAAGTATTTCACTCAGATACTGGATCACTTCACCTACACACCGGAGAGTTACCATACATTTCAGCAACGGTATCTAATCAGCTCCAAGTACTGGGGTGGTGCCCACAGCCATGCCCCCATCTTCGTTTACACCGGCAACGAAGGTGATATCGAATGGTTTACTCAGAATGCCGGTTTTTTGTTCGACACCGCTCCTTCTTTCAATGCCCTTCTTATTTATATATCGAGGTCTAATGTATATATAATATAGAATATGTGTTCCAAATGATTTTATTTTTATATATATATATATATCAAATTGCATACTCTCTTAACAGTATATATATATATAATCATATATGGGAATATTGTAATGATGTTAATTAATGATGTATATATATATGCGCAGCATAGGTATTATGGGAAATCAATACCATTTGGGGGTGAAAAAAAGAGCATATGCAAATTCAACAACACTTGGATATTTAAGCTCCACACAGGCTTTGGCAGATTATGCATCTTTGATTATTGACTTGAAAAATAATCTGACTGCAAATTACTCTCCAGTTGTTGCCTTTGGTGGTTCTTATGGTGGAAGTAAGTATATTTATTAAATTATTAATTACCCACCACCTGGATCTTCTACTTTTTTATTTTTTTATTTCTATAGATCGAAAGTGGTTTTATGGTGGACCAGGATCATCATATCACACTTGTCCACCAATAAAAATATTTATAAGAAGGGTAAAAATTTATATTTTACACGGTGAGCCCTTATGTGTTTTGTTGATTTCCTATTGGTGCTGGATCACCAAATCATACTTGGTCCAGGATAATAATAAAATTTCCGACAGATCGAAGTTATAAATATTGTATACAAGTTGAACACTTGCGCGTTGGGTGCAGGACAGGCCACAGCATATACATAAAAACGAATTATACGGACAAAACCAAATAATTTGAACAAGTGACATTTACATTTAGGAAAATGCTATGTCCACTACACAAAAGTGTAGTGGATGATGTTGTGGATGATCCTGTCCACAGATTGGAGAGAGAAATGTGTGGGTCCTGACTAAATGTGTGGTGTGGATGATGTTGTGGAAGTAGTTGTAGTGGATGTAGCACTACCGTTACATTTAACGCCATTTCTAGTGAAATCGCTATTTTTCCTCTCTCTCTCTCTCTCTCTCTCTCTATATATATATATATATATATATCTTATAATTGTTTTATAAGACTTACTTTTCACCAATATTCTTATACTTTTCACCAATATTATACTATAAAAAAAAAAAATTATATATATATATATATATATGTTGTTTTATAAGACATACTTTTCACCAATATTCTTATATGTCCCTACATGTAATATGTTAAATACTACTCCCTCCGTTTCGATTTATCTGAGGCAGTTGCCAAAATCACACATATTAAGGATATGAGTTAATGCATTAATTTTTACAATGAAATGACTAGAATGTCCTTGGATATAATTAATGTGTCTTTTTTTTATATCTCCTAGTGTAATAAATAAGGGTAAATCAAGTAAAAACATAATAAATTTTACATTGGAAATTGTACTGCCTCATATAAAATGAAATAAAATATTTTGGCAACTGCTTCAGTTATTGTGGAACGGAGGGAGTATAAAACAGTACATATTCTTCCGTATATTACTATATCTATATACACTAAATATCAATAATCTCACTCCGATATCATCTCTATCTTTATTCATATATTTTTTGTCTTATAATATAATATGTTTAGGGACGTGAAAATCTCATATAGATAGGTATGCACTATCAATAGATCTAAATTGTTTTAATGATAGAGATTTTTTAGTCTATCTTTAAATTTTATCCTTATTTTAGAGTAGAGAACCATTTAGAGAATCTCCGAACACTCTTGACATACTTTTACACCATTAATCAATATAAGACTCAAATCAATCATTAAATTTTTTTTTATCAAAAATGATGGTGTAAACATGAGCTGATTTATATGCTTCCTAAAATGCCACAAATTTTGACCTTTTTTTTTTGTGCACATGCCGGAAAACAATGTTTGTTTAAAAAATTATTTGTACATATCCTGAATTTTTGTTGGATAACATTACTTAATATGAATATTTAAATCAACACTTTGTTGTAAACATGCAGTGTTGGCAGCATGGTTTAGACTAAAATACCCACATGTGGCAATCGGTGCATTGGCGTCATCTGCACCGATTCTGTATTTCGACGACATAACATCTCCAAACAGCTTCAACGGCGTCGTATCTCGAGATTATAGGGTTTTCCTCTTTTACCCCTCTACCACTTTTTTTTTTTCTTCTGGTTCTTGTGCATGCATCACCCAGGGGCGGAAGCAGGATCTTGGGTAAGAAGGGGTAATAAAATTTTCAAAGGCAAATAAAAAATTTAAGGGAGAGCAAACGATATGCCTTATATATATATTAATGTAATTTTTCTGGATCAAGAAGGGTCAGTTGCCCCTCTTGATTGTATATAGCTCTGTCACTGACATCACCACTAAGTCATAGTCATACCTTTTTATTATGAAAATAATATTATTCCTTTGAAAAAGCTACAAGCCAAAAGGTATAACTAAGCTAATTATTCGGTTCTTTATTTGAGGTAGAATCCTTATATTCTCTATCCACAAATATAAAACACTACTTATTCTTATTACCATATATATAAATATATATATATATCCCTCGATTCAGATAAGTGGTCTATATGGCCCATACACAATAGCATGATTAAAGAAAACCGACGTTTTTAATGACATCACACCAGAGTTATTTTTAATACACTAAATGAGGAGTGCCTATGTAGGAACTACCTGGGACCATAATGTCTAGCCCGGCCTAGAGTACTATGCATGCTATAAATACCTGTAGTTAGGGGCGGATTTACCTTTTGTGAGATCCGGATTTCTTTTAGTATTAAAATGATTTATGTTGTTTTGTTCATAGAAGATATCTTTTCTCGTTATGATGCAGTTTTAGATTCTGATAATAATCTCACTGGAACAAATTCCTTGATTCGCTATATTCTTTAGTGTGTGTTAAGGGAGTGTAACAAGTGTAATTTTTTCATTGGCTCTCCCTTTTTTTACTGTTCATCAGCCTGGCCCAAATTTAATTAATATTCATTTCATCAACCGACACCTGTTAGATATGGCGTCGGGGTGTATCGAAGCGTGTCGTGTCGTGTTTTTGGTAGAACACGTGTTGTTGCAAATAATGTCGAAGATAGATTCATTTTTTCGCTAAAATAGATTTAAGTATTAATTGAAAAAAATTGTTCAATGAGTGTCGAAAAGATTCATACGATGTCGGAGGTGTCGAAGATGTGTCGGATATTCATTTCATCAACCGACACGAGCCGGACGTGCCATCGTAATGTATCGTAGTCAGAAACATATCATGCGTGTTGGTTATCGGACACGATCGTATACATTTTTATAGTTTACTCGGGTTTATTATTTCAAATTCTCTATGATTATTACATTTCTTTGATTCACTTTAATTTTCACATTTCGGTGATTATAAAATAAACCGGAAAGACTAATAGTCACAGAAGACGACGCTTTCTTGGATGTTTGATGTTCCACATTTTTCCTATATCCTTTACATATTCCAACGACTCATCATTTATTATAATATATTTATTACATCTCTCTACTGAAACTAAAAATCCAATTCATCAACGATGCACACATACGTTAAATTGCATTGTATATTTACAATCTGGGACACCTAGCCAGTCTGACGAGAAGACGGATTTTTTCCTAAAGATTTATATATATATATATATATATATATATATATATATATATATATATATATGACTACATCAATTTTGAATAAATCAGAGTGAAAGCGACAACTGCTACAAAGTAATAAAAAATTCATGGCAACAAATGGAAGATGCTGCGAAAAAATCTGGGGGGTTGAAGATGCTCCAAAAGACCTTCAGAATTTGCAAGTAAGGACACAATCTTTACCGCAATTTGCTCCCTAACTAGCTGGTCCAACCTATATTGAAAACGAATCTTCATTGCTTTATTTAATTATTCAAATTTATATATTTTTTTTCAAACCTTATATTTTGCGTTGGAAATTAATGTAGAAATTATATGGATGGAGATTCACTTGAAAGTTGGCTATCTACAGCATACATATACACGGCCATGACTGACTATCCAACTGCTACCAATTTCCTCAAACCCTTGCCAGCTCATCCAGTTAAGCAGGTACGCACATAACTTTTTCATAACAAGTATAAATACTGTCATTGCAAAATTACACAATAAGATGTCACAACAACATAGCAAAGCATGATAGGGATGTCGTCAGGGCCGTCCCTGAGGGCAGGCCAACAAGGCCGCGGCCTAGGGCCCACGCTGAAACCCGAAATTTTAGGGCCTCCGTTTTCATGTAATAGAAGTGTATTTTAGGTCAATTTTTATTATTTACTCAAGTTATAGCCGAACTCATTGAAAGAAAATCTAATTAAATTCTGTTACATTTTTTTATAACCCTTATGAACATAGTACACTCAAAAATATTTGTGATATATTATTTTTTACATAGTCGGGGGCCTTAAAAAAAATTTGGCCTAAGGTCTCCGATTACACAGGGACGGCCCTGGATGTCGTAAACCATAGCAAAGCGTAGTAAACCGTAACAAAATGTAGCAAGCAATGTGAAACGTAGCAGATCGGGTCATGTTACTGGCACAACGAAATGTCACATGCAATAAATAACAAAGTTAGAGAAACCAGAGGACTAAGACATTTGATGAAAGGTTCAGTGTCGGGCTGCTACTAGGATTCATTCATAGGTAAACATGGATAAGGTTTGTTACACATATTCTATATAAGCATATAGTCAAAAGAATCTAATGTAAGGTACAGCTGGGTACAAACCATAACTAATTGCATAATTAGAGACTAATGAGTGAGCAAATGATCTAATTATCCTTAACATCCATCCTCAAACGAAAGGGTGTCTTCACCACCTTGAGTTTGTCTCTAAGAACGATGAATCTTCTGAGGGAAAGTGGCTTAGAAAGTCTGCAATGTGATCACATGCAGGAATATAGTGAACATCTAGAAAGCCCATGCACACTTGATCTCTTATGTTGTGAATATTAATCTTTACATGTTTGGTTCTTGAGTGAACACTGGATTATAAGTTAATGCGCCAACAACTTGATTGTCACACAAAACTATAGTTGTCCCAACTGGTATAATTTGTAACTCTGGAAGAATAGATTGAAGCCACTTGATTTCATTTGTCGTATGTGCAAATGCCATGTCCTCAAAGCCAGTGCTAGACCTGACAACCACATGTTTTTTTTAATCCAAGAGACTATTGATCCATCTAGACAAACACAGTAATCAAGAACAAATTCCCTATCAAAGATGGAACATCCCCGTCAGCATCTGAGTAACCTACCAAAGCAAGAGGATGATGTGGACTAAAGTTAACTCCAAAGGATATAGTCCCCTTAATATATATTAAGATAAGACTTTCTTCAAAGCTTCACACTAAATCTTGGTAGGACATTGCATAAACTAAATTATATGATTAACTAAGAAACTCAGACCAGCCTAGTAAACGTAAGGTATTAAAGAGCCCCAATAATACTGATGTATGATAGCAAAATAACTAACCGCTAACCTTAACCGACAGAGTATCGGATCAACGGTAGTATAGTGGTCTCAAGGTCGAATCCACAGGGAGTAATGTCTAAGTACCAAAGTCGACCTAGAACTTAGTTCAGGTCAAAATAATGGTGGGGAGTATTATACTAATGCAAAAGTAAAGATTATACTAACGAGTTTACTTCTAGGTATTAAATGGTATAGTCGAACTATTATCCCACGAGCTACTTTTACCCCTAAGGAAAGACTTAACAGGGAGCGTGTCTTAACCGACCTACCTATCCAATGTAGTTTAACGACATCCACGGGTGCCAACTCCTAATTCTAGCGATCAGACCGAACAACTCAATCTAACCACCCTATGTGAAGTTAATTAATTCTCCCTTTAGAAAACCGATTAACATAACATGATTACGTGCTAGAGTCGCTCGAACAACGATGACAAACCTCTGTATTGGAAACGGACCTAACAACTAGGCCGAATCTACGCAACGATCCTAAAACCCCTTATCCCACATCTCACCGCAAAATACATCTATAAGTTTGATGTGTGTGATAGTGAACTAGGTGATCAAACTAATTCAAAGATATTAAAATAAGTTTTAGGACATGGATTAATCATTAAAACATTCAATTATGCACTACACAATTCCCTATCTCATCCCTCTTGCGGTTTTATTTCATTTTCACATAATTCACTACACAAATGGATTAATTTACTCATGGTAATAATAAAAGTGCAGAAATTTATGAAGAAATTAATAATAAACATGATAAAAAGATTGAATAAAATTTACCAATAGAAATTGTAGCAATCCACCACTTGAATCGTCACTTCGTTGTGTATCAATTACCAAATAAAAAATAAATAACAGTGCTGTTGTTCTCAAAGGATTTGCAGGAAAAAGAAATAAAATAAATTTTGTTCTAATCTAAGGGGAGAAGGACGGCAGGAACAGAAATAAAAAAATAAAATTCTGGTGTAAAAACTATGTGTTGAAATTTGACCTAAGTGGCTTTTTATATCATAAATCAATAGCCGAACAAAATTTCCGTAAATTTCCGTCCCCTTTTCTGCATTTGACAGCTTCCTTCTCTCATTGGATGGGCGTGGGCCCCCTTTGACTAATAGTTGCCGCTTTTCCTTTTTCTCTTCTTTTATTTATTTTTCTTATTTTGTATTGATAATATAATCAAATATTGCCAAGAAAACAGCCTCCGTCACATCCTGGGTGTGATACATTCTGTTTTCGACACGCGATCAGATTAAATTATTTATTTTTCTTCGAACACCCGACATGAATCTTGCGTCATTTCCTACGAACCCTGTTTTGATGATTTTTGTACTGTCATGCGACTCGCACACGCCTCTATCACGCCGCACTGTAATAAAAAATAAACCACATATCCAAGCGTGACAAATGCCAATAAAACACACACAAATCACCCAAAAATATCAAGATTTTCGACGTAAACGTCTTATCGTCTCGTGATTCAACTCATGGTGAACGTGCCTATAAAAACACTTAACTACCCCAAAATTACATCGAATAGACTACAAATAGGGGGTAAAATGCACACGAAATTATAGCAAAGTTGACTCTCATCAACGTACATTGCAGGATTAGGCATATGCTCACTAGAATTGAGCAGCTTATGAGCACCGGCAAGTATAGGACTAGGACAAGATTTTATATTTAGCATTCCAAGTCTTTGGAGAATTTGTTTTGCATACATATGTTGTCTCAGATACAATTCAGTAGTGTCTCTATCAGCTTTACCTAAGAAGTGACTTAGTTGGCCAATATCTTTCAATGATAACCTAGTGTTTAGTTTTTGTATAAAGGACTGGATTAGACTCACATCACTTGCAGTGATTAGTATGTCATCGACATACACTAGGACACAGAAGATGGAGGAACCCTTTTTAGAACAAAAAGAGAGACATCAGACCTTTACTAATAGAATCCCAATGCAACAATTGAGACTCGAGTTCCTCAAACCAAGCACTTGGTTCTTGTTTTAAACCATAAAGAACCTGCTTCAACAGACAAACATGTTGAGACTTATAAGGATGTGCAAAACCTTCAAGATGAGGTATACAAACTACTTCATGAAGGGTGCCGTTTAAGAAGGCCTTGTTGATATCCATCTAAAGTATGGGCCAGTTGAGAGACACTTCCAGGCCATAACAACTCTTATAGTCGATGATTTTTTTGTTGGACTAAACTTCTCAATATAGTATAGACCTAGGGTTCGTAGAAACTCTTTTGCAACAAGTCTGGTCTTATGCTTTAATACGGAGACATACGGATTGCGCTTTACCTTAATCATCCATTTGCTTCCCACTAACTTACGATCAGGGAAAGATGGTACAAGCTCTCAAGCTTCTTTCCACTGTGGAGAGGTAAGAGCTTTTGACACTGAGTTAGGTTCAGTTGGATATGGTTAGTTCACATGGGTGGCTAAAATATCCCACTCTTAGCTCTAGTTTTCATAGGATGTATGTTTCCAGGTGGTGGAAATGTTAGGTAAGGTTCAGGTTGAGGACTGTAGCTAAGTCTCAGACTAAGAGAGGATGTATCATGTGGATTTGAAGGTGATGACGCCTGTTTGGAGGAGTTGGAGAATGAATGATATCTCAAGGTTGCTGGGTAGGCTATTAGAATTTGTGGGATGTGTATCAGTACTTGGAAGAGCATCTATAGGACTTGTTGGGGTTGAAGTTGATATGTAGGCTTTAGTTGCTTCTGATGCGCGCAGAGACTTTAGGATGGACTTCACATGCTGCTTGTATAAGAGGGTCAGATAAGTAACCAAGGATTTCATATGGTGATTTTGAAGAGGATGAATCAAAAGACTCATAGGTAAAGCATGACTAGCAAGGATACGAGGACTCGTTGAAAGACACATATATGAAGGTGTGCAATCTTTCTAAGGGATAAAGACACAAAAACCATTTGTGATTTGGACTTTTCCCTAAGTATAGAAATACACCTTTCAGAGTGGAACTGAAACTTATGCCTATTGTATGGCCTTAGATATGGGTAACAAGCACAACCAAAAAATACATTTTCTTTTGCATATTTATTTTCGTAAAGTTTCAAAGACCCCAATAATAAGAGGAAGAGCCTCATCCACAAAACCTAGGTTGTGAGGTGATGGAAGTTCATGAAATAAAGGGATGACTCTGATATCATGTAGAAAATATAGGTACAAACATATATAAGAGGAGAGACATCATTTCAAAAACCTAGGGTATGATGTGAGAAAAGTCAATATGATGGGTGACACAATCACGAGTTTTCAATGTAAGACACTTTAACAATAACAATGAATGTATTAATTATAAATGTAAATCGAGAACCAAAACAATTCTTATCCACTATATATAAGTATGAACTATGAATTGTTATCATCTACTTTACATGATATGCCTCTATTTTATGCGTAAAAATATATCATTTCTTAAAAACACTTGGAATTTTTGGTCAAAGTTTAAAGTTTTTGATGTATACATATAGATGTGCAAGGCAATTGATAATGCAAAGGAAGGAAGTAACACATTCGAGAAGTTATATGCTGCTGCTAATATATATTACAATTATACTGGAAAGGTCTCTTGTTTCAATCTTGATGACCACTCTGATCCACATGGCCTAAGTGGATGGACATGGCAAGTAAGTATTACATTACATCACAATTTTTTTTTTTAACTAAATGTATAATTTATATTGTTTACACAATTTAATATACATAAAAGATATATAATTAAGTTTATCAGGTTTATATTTCGATAGCTACGACATTTCTATATATATGCGCACATATTAATTTTCTCTGTCAATAATCTATATTTTGCAGGCATGTACGGAGATGATAATGCCGATGGACGGAAACAACAAGGATAGCATATTTCCAGCCTCTCAATGGAACTACACCGAACGAGCCCAGTTCTGCCTTGACAAGTTTAATGTCCAGCCCAGGCCCAACTGGATTACTACCCACTTCGGAGGCCATGTGAGTTTATATTCATGGGAATCACGTATCATCTCTAACGAGAAGTTTCACTTAAATACAGTTAAAACACGACACATGTTAATTACCAAATCATATATATATATATATATATATATATATATATATATATATATATTACAAATACAAATCTATAAACAAATTAAGTCAAAAACGCATAAAATCAAACACGTGTTGTGTTTTTATTGAATTCAAGTGAATATATATCTTTTGAATTTTGAAAACACTCCAATCAAAGGGGGATCTTATAATTTGTAATGTGGTTTAATTAATAATAATTGCAGAATATAAAGAGAGTGTTAAAGCAGTATGGAAGTAACATAATCTTCTTCAATGGCTTAAGAGATCCTTGGAGTGCTGGAGGGTCTGCATGCTCATCTTCTTTCCTTTTTTTTTTTTTTTAAATTTTTTTTTTTAACAAATTCTTTCATATTTTTTTCACTTTTTTTTAAGAATTATAATTTGGAAATTGCAGGGTTCTCAATGACATATCAAAAAGCTTGGTAGCCATTGTCGCTGAAGATGGTGAGTCAGTCATTCATATAGGGGGGTGTAAGCGAGTTGAGTCGCTCATAAATAGCTCGACGTTCGGCTTCAATCCCGATATACTTGCTCAAATATAATTAAACTGTATTTGAGTGACACTCGAATATTCGTCAAGGTTAACGAGCTGAATTCAAACACTTTGAAGCTTGACTCGAAATGCTCACGAGTTTAGTATAATAAACAACAATGTATTATATAAAAAGTAGTATATATATTCTTTAGTATTTTTCTTAACAATTTTAACTTGAACGCTTTAAAACTCAACATTTTACTTAAACTGTTAGAGTTCGAGTTCAAACTTGAAAATGCTCAAAATTTTGTCAAGCGTAATTGAGCCGAACTCAAGTATTTTTATTTATTTATTTATTTATAAAACTTGAGCATTTTTAGAACTTATATAGTTGTGCACATTTTTTACTGCTCGAACGAACTCACGAGCTAGCCGAATTCAAACATTATTATTTTTAATGATTGCTTGACTCGTTAAGTAGATGATTGATTCGTCTCGAATCGTTTACACCTCTAAATCTTTCCTTCCTTAGAGTCTTTTTTTATTTGATACATTTATGGTTTTGCATTGGATTAAAACATCACCTAGCAATTTAATTCTTATTACATGGTATTGAAGCATAATATATATAGTTCTAAACAATGTAACTGTACTAATATAATATATCATTTGGGTAACAGGTGCACATCATGTGGATCTAAGATTCTCTACAAAGGAAGATCCAGAGTGGCTTAAAGATGTAAGAAATAAAGAGATGAAGATTATTGCTGACTGGATTTCACAATACTATCAAAGTTTGAAAGAGGATTAACTTTTTTATTTTTCATAGGAATTAACACAATTTTCATGCTTTTGAAACTCTAATTGAGATAATAAAAAAAAATGAAATACAGGTAAAATCAGTGTAATACATATAAAGACCTCCTTATTATATACTGCTTTTTTTTCTCCTCTGATGATATTGTCGATCCAATTCTATAGGATTGGTGATCATGATTTCATTCTATTGCTTCATAAAAGATGGTGTGGATTGAGAAAAAAGAGTGAATTTGGGGGAGAGAGTAAATAGTGACCGTTACATTACTGATTATTAATGCCTGGCGGACCTATGAAAATTTTCCAGTGGAGACCAAATTCTAAAAAAAATGATTTCATTCTATTGCTTCATAAAAGATTGTGTGGATTGAGAAAAAAGAGTGAATTTGGGGGAGAGATTAAATAGCGACCGTTACACTACTGATTATTCTTAAAAAAAAATGATGCAAGAGCCAAGTTTTGGACCCATGACCTTAGGATATGTATTCAAGCTTAACCAATTGAGCTAAATAAAGAACTATACTAAGAATTGTCTGAAATAATATACATACGCAGTTTTAATATTATAAGAGGAGTATATTAATAACTTCGTCCGGAAATTTGAGTGGGGTCCATGCACCCCACCCCTACCATGCTGGGTCCGCCCCTGCCTACTCATCATTCCACGCACAAATTATCAGCGCCTCCTTCTTTTTCATATTTTTTTTAAGATTAGATAAGGGTATTTTACTCTACTACCTACATCTCAAAATATAAGTTATTTTAGGAGTTTTCACACAGATTAAGAAAGTAGTTGAATGTCATAAATTTGAAGGTTATAAGTCTAAAATACCCCTTGACTATCATTAATGCAATAATGGTTAAGTAATGAAAAATTGTTGGATTGATAATAAATTAGAGATAAGATAGAGAAATGAGCAATAAATGTTGCATTTGTAGTGTCAAATGACTTATATTGTGGGACAAATCAAAAATTATAGAATGACTTATATTTTAGGACGTAGGTAGTATATCACATCAAAGTCAATGCAATAAACTGCTTCTTTAATCTGTATGTATTTAGCAATTGTCTAATTTATTTCGAAACAAATGGATATATAAAAAAACTGATTTTTTTCTAAATGCATTAATTGCTTATTGAATATTGAATATTATAAAGGGCTCTGATAAGCAGGCCGGATCTACGGGGAGGGGAGGAGGTGGGGCATTCTCCCTCTAATCCACGAATATTTCGAATAATACACCTTTTTTGAAAATATATCCGAAAACTACCCCTTTGAAATTTAAAATCCCCGTCTATCCCCCGCCTTATAGTGAGTGAATCCGCCCATTTTTAGCCGAATCAGCCCACTTTCCGCAGTTTACCTGCCCACCCGCTGTCGGTACCGCCTAGAAACCCGCCCATGATGGCCGGTTACGTCATCCAGAATGACCGAATCCGCCCTGATTCCGCCCAAGGTGGGCGGATCCGCCCGTTTTAAAAAAATCCACAATAATAGACGGGTTTTGCCATTCTTCTCTGTCCAACCTAAGTTTTAAGATTTTTGCTATTCCTTTCGTAAAAAAAATAAATAAATAAAAATCGGCTTTCTCCATCCCAACTATTCGAAGGTTTATATCATCGAAGGTTCATAGAGATTTGATGCATAATTTCAGGTTTCCCATTACGATTTGAAGGTAAATTTCGTGTCTTCTTTTTCAGGTAGGTTATATGCTTTATTGCTTATCCATTGGCTAATCAAATTGTTTTCTTAAACAGACATGGTCTTTATCCTAGCTAATGAAGAGCCTTTCTGTAAATTGCTTTCCAGTTTATCCAGAATGCATGTTGTCAACATGGGCGGGTTTCTGGGCGGTATCGACAGTGGGTGGGCGGGAAAATGGGCGAACAAAGGGCGGATCCTCCCATCATGGGCGGGTTTTTGGGCGGTACCGATAGCGGGTGGGCGGTTAAATGGGCGGAAAGTGGACGGATTCGGCTAAAAATGGGCGGATTCACTCACTATAAGGCGGGGGATAGATGAAGATTTTGAATTTCAAAAGGCGTAGATTTCAGATATATTTTCAAAAAAGGTGTATTATTCGAATTTCCCCTTGAATCTCGTTGTAATGAAAAGACTATAATAAAGTGTTGAATGTTGTTGTAAAGAAAAGGGGAAATTCGTTTTATACCAATTTTTTGAAAATTTATCCGAAATCTACACCCCTTGAAATTCAAAATCTTCGTCTATCATCTGTCTTAAAGTGAACGAATTCGCTCATTTTTAGGCTAATCCGCCCATTTTTTGCCCTTTTCCCCACCCACCCGTTGTCGGCCCTGCCCATTTCCCCGCCCACCATTGTCGGTCTTGTCATCCATGATGTGCGATCTCGCCCACTTCTCGCTCATTTTTTTTTGCTTTTTTTTTTTTGCGGTTTTTTTTTTTTGTTTTTGTTTTTTTTTTGCTTTTAAACACAGAAATTCTACATACCAAAGCCAAAACAATTATGTTAAGATCAAGCGCTTACCGTTGTACTAAAACCAATAGGTGTCAGTAAAGGCGTGCTTTTAAACACAGAAATTCTACATACCAAAGCCAAAACAATTATGTTAAGATCGTTGACTATCAGTTGACTTAAAACCAATAGGTGTCGAGAAAGCGCACTACTTTATTTCTTATACATTAAGAGTGTGGGCAATCTGTCCCAACACCCCCCCCCCCCCCTTGAAATTCAAAATCTTCGTCTATCATCCGTCTTAAAGTGAACGAATTCGCTCATTTTTAGGCTAATCCGCCCATTTTTTGCCCTTTTCCCCACCCACCCGTTGTCGGCCCTGCCCATTTCCCCGCCCACCATTGTCGGTCTTGTCATCCATGATGTGCGATCTCGCCACTTCTCGCTCATTTTTTGCTTTTTTTTTTTATGTTTTTTTTTTTTTTTTTTGTTTTTTTTTTTTTGCTTTTAAACACAGAAATTCTACATACCAAAGCCAAAACAATTATGTTAAGATCAATGACTTACTTGTCTTAAAAACCAATAGCCACAAGATGGCGTGCTTTTAAACACAGTAAATTCTACATACCAAAGCCAAAACAATTATGTTAAGATCAATGCACATTGGTTGTCTAAAACCCAATAGGTGTCGATAAAGCGCACTACTTTATTTCTTATACATTAAGAGTGAAGCGAACTGTCCCACACCCCCCCTCTCTCTCAGTGTTGGCAATCATCATCCAACACTTGACAATTTTTTTTCAAGAGTGTGGGCAAATCTACCCAACACCCTCCTCAAGTGTGCAATCTCTCCCAACACTGACAATTTTTTTAATAATGTTCCAACCAGGGTTCGATCTCACGACCTCCTGGCCCGATACTACGTTAAGATCAATGTCTTACACGTCAGATTAAAACCAATTGGTGTCAGTAAAGGCGCTACTTATTTCTTATACATTAAGAGTGTGGGCAATCTGTCCCAACAAATTACAACCAGGAATACCTTCGTACCGTAGAATTGATCCCAGCATTCATAAATAATAAAATAAAATAAAAAATCCAATTTCAGAATCATTCAGCCAAAACAATATGGAACGGCAAAGCAATTAAGCAAGCCAATTTCATCAATTTACAGAGCTATAGTGCACTGCTTAGCCAAACAATCAAATACTCTCAACTGCAGAATACGCTACCCCTCCCACATCCCACCACCACCTTCATCCCTACTAGTATCTACTGAAGTTAAAGAGGGAGCTAATTGTAGGTATTTTTTCATAGAAACTAGCAAAAAGAAAGGATTGAAAATCAAAAGATTTAAAAAGAAATCCGAACGAGATTTGAAGAAGAATTAACATGAAATTTCCCCTAAAAAAACACAAAATTTACCTTCAATGGAAAACTGAAATTGTGCTTCGAATCTCTATGAACCTTCGAATTGTTCTCCACACCTACAATGGATGGATGGAGAAACGCGATTTATTTTTTAATTTTTTTTTATGAGAGAAGGTCGAAATCTGAAAAATCAGGTAGAATGGGGTGAACCCGTCTATTAATGTGGATTTTTCAAAAAATGGGTGAAATGGCCCTTAATGGGCGAGACAGTGGGCGAGATCGCCCATCCTGGAGGGCGAGACCAACAGCGGTGGGCGGGAAAATGGGCGAGACCAACAGTGGGTGGGCGGGAAAAAGGGCAAAAAATGGGCGGGTTCGCCTAAAAATAGGCGGATTCATTCTCTTTAAGGCAGGGGTTAGACAGAGATTTTGAATTTCAAAGGGTGTAGATTTCGAATAAATTTAAAAAAAAAAAAGGATATAAAACGAATTTCCTCATATAAAAACGGTAGGCTTGTTGTAAAAAAAAAATGTAAATACCATTGGTACCGTCAGTGTATCTTCATATTTGCTTCGGCAGTCTATTGAATCTAATTTATGAATCCACTCCTCTTATGAATCAAATTATTCAAAATTAAAATTTTAACATCTATATTAACATCTAATTTAAGATGAACTATCTTACAAGAAGATACATTACACATTTTATCCAAATTTATCCATGATGTCTACTGGAAAAACATATTGCAACACATTGTGTACAAAATACTAAATAGTAGTAATAGTTTTGCTGATATGAAAACAAGAAAAATATTAGGCCTTGTCGAAAGCATTTAACTTATGCCCCAATCTTTTTTTTAGGACCGACCCCTATACTATATAAGTACTTAGTTTAGTATCTCAGTTCTAATTGAGATATAGACATTTGTTACTAATTTAGTAGTTTTTTCAAACTCTTCTGATTAAATATTGTTAATACAAACATTTAATTGATTAAACACTCTGGTTGTGTTTGTTTTGGGTTGGAGTTTTTTTGGGAGTTTTTTTTTGGAGTTTTTTTTGATAAAGTGATTGAAGTAATGATTAAAAAGTTGAATGGGTAAAATAAAGTAGAATAATGATTGGTGTAGATTATGAAATGATTGGTGAAATAAAGTAGAATAATGAATAAAATAATGGTAAAAAATGTAATAAAGTTGATAAAGTGAAATGATGAGAGATGATTTAATATTTTTTATTTGTAGTTAAAGATTTAATTGGTGAGAGAATTGTAAGAAATGATTGGTGATGTGATGTAAAAAAAACGCCCAAAAAAACTCCGGCCAAAACAAACGGAGTGTCTGTGTTTGGATTAAACATTGGAAGGAGCCCAAATTCCAACACTTCCCGATCGTAATATTCCAATCTTTTTCATGCCACTTTCCTATTATTCCATCCGTTCCAAAATAACTGATGTAGTTGACAAAAAACAATGGTTAATTAATACTTTAATTTGAATATCAAAATTACTAAAAAAAAATCTTATATTATAATTAATGCAATGTTGTTTTATCCTCTCACACCTTAATAAATAAGGGGTAGATATAGAAAAAACACAATAAATGTTGAATTGGAATTGCAATTGTCTCACATAAAATGGAACAATGATTCTGACAACTGTTAATTTGGAACGGGGGAGTACCTTTTAATATAGGGTAATGATACATTCATTTCGAATGTGGCATTACATCTTTCATGTTTATCATCATTGATTGGTGTATGAGTCATATCAGTTAATGAGTCTTGAATACATGGTTAATTGTAAGCGAGCTAAGCTATTTGTGAATGGCTCGAAAACAACTTGAGTCAGAATTCGACTCGGCTTAAATTAGTTTGAACCCAGACTCGTCTCGACTCGAAAATTAAACGAACGCACAAACAATGAATACTCCAAAGTCCACTCGACTAATCGTGAGCATACAAGTATATACATACATGTATACAAACGTATACATTATTACAAATATCGATATTCGTCTTTATATTTATAATCAATGTGTGGAATTGATCGATTTGAATCAAGAAAAGAAAGAAATTATGAACTTCCGTTAATGAGAGGAAAAATACAAATAGTGACGGGAAATGCTTTACAACATGAATGCAACAGCAATTCAGCATAAATAACTAATAATCCAGATGATCAATGTTCCAGCTCTCTAGTAGAGTATATATAGGAGACTTAGGAGTGTCTTAAGCTATAATTACACTAGATAACCGCTGATAAAAATCTCAACTACCTAATAACCAACTATTGAGTAAAATGTTTGATCAAATGCCTCTATGAACACTTGAACATGTTTAACACACAAAATATCTATGTGTTAACTCCAATACCCCCCCCCCCTCAAGCCAAAATTAGGTTGAAGCTCGCACTTGAACATGTTTAACACACAAAATAGCTATGTGTTAGAAGTTTTGAATATGGAGAATGTGCCTATCCTTTGCAGCAGATAGCTGAAAATGGGAGCATCCAATGGCTTTGTTAGGATGTCTTCCAGCTGATTTGTAGTCCTAACATGCATTAGTCTTAGGAATCCTGCTTGAACCTTTGCTCTTGTTATGTGACAATCAAGCTCAATATGTTTTGTTCTTTCATGAAAGATAGGATTTTTGGCTATGTGTATGGCACTTGCAATATCACAAAACAGTAAGATAGGTAGAGGGACCGGGATTTGCAGATCCTTCATGATGTACACACAAGTAGCATTGGTCATAGCTCTATATTCTGCCTCAGATGAGCTTTTGGCAATGGTGCTTTGCTTCTTTGATTTCCAAGACACTGGTGTTGATCCAAGAAACATTATGTACCCTAAAATGGACTTTATAGACACCTCAAAGCCTGCCCAATCAGAATCTGTATACCTTTTTAGTACTAAATCATTACCTGCTTCAAATAGAATACCTTGACTAGGATTGTTCTTTAAATATCTTAGGAGTCTATGGACGGCTTGCATATGATTAACTGTAGGATGAGATAGAAATTGGCTAAGTTGTTGTACTGTGTATGCTATATCTGGTCTAGTAAAGGACAGATATATCAGCTTACCCACTAATGTTCTGTATGAGGTGTTATCTCCAAGTAATTCAGAGTCTCCTGAAGTTAACGTCTGTTTAGAATGTATTGGAGTTTTGACTGGTTTTTCCTCTAAGAAACCATACTCTTCTAATAGGTTTAATGTATATTTCCTTTGGCTTATGTAGATGCCTTTGTCAGATCTTGCAACTTTAATCCCCAGGAAATACCTTAGATCACCAATGTCCTTTATTTGAAATCTTTTATGCAGCACTTGCTTCATCTCTTCTATTGGATCCGTGGAAGAACTTGTAGCAATTATATCATCAACATAAACTAGTAAGCTATGAAGTTGTCATATGTAACTCTAGTAAATAGATTGTGGGCATGGGTGACTGGATGAAGCCTACCTCTGTTAAAGCAGAAGTGAGTTTCGAGTTCCATTATCTACTAGCCTGTTTGAGTCCATATAAGGATTTGGTTAATCTGTATACTTGATTAGGTTTCCCTATTTTGAACCCTAGTGGTAACTCCATATACACTTCTTCATTCAACTCACCATGTAAGAAAGCATTGTTTACATCAATCTAATGTATATGCCACTTTTTGGATGCTACGAGGGCCAAAATATTTTTGATTGTAGTTACTTTTGCTACGTGTGAAAAGGTATCTTGATAGTCAATTCCATAGGTTTGTGTGTAGCTGTTTGTCATCAAACTATCTTTCTACCTTTCTATAGAACCATCAGCATGATACTTCACTTTATATACCCATTTACAGCCTATAGTAGACTTTCCTAGTGGTAGAGTTACTATTTCCCAAGCTTTTGTTGCTTGTAGGGCATCTAGTTCCTTTTGCATGGATTCCTTCCAACATTCATGTTTAATAGCCTGATTGTAAGTCTTAGGCTCCTAAACATATATTGTATGCAAGACACACAAACTTCTGATATTTGGTGGTAAGATCGTCATATGTAACCACATTATTGATAGAACGTGGTGATTTTCTTGTAGGAAGCACATATTCATTAAGATATGTAGGTGCATTCCTCTGTCTATTTGATCTTCTTATATCTGATTGAATTGTCTGAGCAGGAACATCTGGAACCAATGGATCCGCATGTTGATCAACTTCAATAACAGCAGTAGTAGCTTGAGTGTTATACATAAAATCATCTACAGCATTTGCATAAGGGACGTGCAAGGGAACACTACCCCCATGTTATATGTAGTCCTAACATGTAAGGGGAAAATCTTTTCATAAAACTGAACATCCATAGACATAAAGATGCCCCTAATTTGTTGATCCAACAAGATGTGACCTTTAGTGTAATAGGGTACACCAAGATACACACAATGTCTAGCCCCAGGGTCAAATTTGGATCTGTTATGGGCAGGAATAGAAGCATAAACAAGGGAACAAAAAAACCCTCAAATCTTATAGTCAAACTATTTGTCATATAACAGAAAATAAGGTGTTTTATTACTAATGACTGGGGAAGGAGTAAGATTTATCAAATAAACAACATGTAAAACACAATAGCCCCAATATTTTAATGGAAGAGTGAACTGAAACTTCAAAGCCCAAGCTACATTCAATATGTGCTGATGTTTCCATTCTAATATGCCATTTTGTTGTGGAGTATCCACACAAGATGTTTGATGTACAATACCCTTTTTCTGAATAAAATACAGTCATATATGACTCTGCACCATTATCTGACCTAATGACTTTAACATGTTTGTCAAACTGAACTAAAGCATATTGAACAAAAAATTGTACAAACTGTCTAACTTCAGACTTATGTTTTAACAAAAGCACCCAAGTAAACCTTGAGAAATCATCTACAACAATAAGAAAATAAGATTGACCATGCACAGTTTCTTGCTTATAAGGGCTCCAAATATCAAAATGTACAAGATCAAAAATGCTTTGCACAGAAGTCTGGCTTAAAGGGAATGGATTTCTTTTTTGTTTAGCCAATTGAAAAACATGACAAATTGTAACATCATGCAAAGAAGAAGTGTTTATACAACTCAGATCTAAAAGTCTTTTATTAAACAAATGACCAAGTCTGTAATGCCAGACTTGTGCATCTGTAATACTAGACTGAAAATCTATCAAAGAAACATTATTGATTCTGCTGGACTTGAGCAAACTCTACTGATTAGTAGTCAAAACATATAGGCCTCTAGATTTTTTAGTCGGTCTAATCTGAATCCCATGTTTCTTGTCATGTACCAGACAAGAATGAAGATAAAAAAATGATAGACAAACCAGGATTAAAAATAAGTTTAGCCAGTGAAATTAGATTGAAACTAAAGTCTGGTATACACAGAACACCTGTAAGTACCAGTCTCTCATTCAAAAAAATTGTACCTTTTCTGTGTGACTTTTACATTGAAACCATTAGGAAAACCAACCAGCATATCAGTAACAGGTCTAGAAGATTGTAAATAACCCTTACTACTAACAATGTGTTCAGTAGCCACAGAATCTACAATCCAAGACAAAGACAGACTCAGGTTAGGCAAACCTGACACATCACTAGTAGGCACAAAATTAGTTGACAGCACAATAGCTTGGTTAGCCATGTGATCATAAGAATCTGGTTTTCGAACATCCAAATGCCTCATCAACTGTTAATATTGTGCTTTATTTAAAGTGAAACTCTCTGATTCTTGAGCAATAGAACTAGATCCTTTCGCAGAAACCTCCCCTTGATCATCTGCCATTGCTTCTGCCATATTCACCATGTTTCTTGGTTTAAAACCAAGTGGATACCCATGCTTTTTATAGCATTTGTCCATTGTAAGCTCTGTCTACCCACAGAATGTACATTTCACTTTCTTGCCTAATTGATTGTACCCTGCATTTTTCTTGAAACTTGTGGTATTACCAGTTGCAGGCTTATTAAAATTCTGTTGATAACCAAAATTATATGAATTCACACTAGCAACATCTCCAATATTAGAAGTATTTGCACTAAAGTCCCTATTATACAAAGTTGTGGCCTCTGGAAACCTATTCTCAAAATCCCTTTGATCCTCCAACTTCAAGGCCAAAAGAAAAACAGTTTTCAAGTCTTGGACTGGCACCATCAATTGTGCTTGTGTCAAGACCTTTCAATAACTTTACAACATGCTCAGTCTCAGCATAACCAGCAAAAGTCTTAATAACATCACAATGACATCTAGGCATGCAAGAACAAGCAGGATCTGGCCTCATAATGGCTATCTCATCCCACGTGGGTAAAGTAACTTGTAACATCCATTTCTCCTTGTTTAGAGCATGAAATTGTTCAAGTGAATCCCTCAAACAAAAGCATCAAATCTAGAAAACCTAGTCTGTAAATCTAGCCATATCTCTCTAGTTGTTTCTTTATACATGACACTTTGTGCAGTAAAAGGCATAACAGAATTCAAGATCCAAATCTTAACAAAAGTATTGCATTATAGCCAAACCTGAAAATATGCAGGTTTCACGGTTTCACAGCAGGCTTGGTGATAGAACCCTCTATAAATCATATATTGTTCTTGGTGATAAAAGCCATCTTCATAGAATGACTCCATGGGTGATAATTCTTGTTGTTCAACAATGGCTGCACCAGCACCAATGTAGGATTTTCATTGGGATGCAGATAAAGGGGATTCTCAGGCAAGATTCCTTGATTCTGAGCTGCAAGCTCCCTGATTTGCAGGAAAAAACAAGAAAGTACAAGAACAAGTAGAAAAGTAAAAAGTTCCTTTCAAGAACTTTATGAAAAATGAAATGCAACTAAATAATCATGTTAATTCAACACAGAATTATGCAATTGATCCAAGAATAAGCTCTGATACCATGTGGAATTGTTTGAATTGAATCAATAAAAGAAAGAAATTAAGAAGAAGAAATGATGAACTTCCATTAATGAGAGGAAAAATACAAATAGTGACGGGAAATGCTTTACAACATGAATGCAACAGTAATTCAGCAAAATTAACTAATAATTCAGATGATCAATGCACCAGCTCTCTAGTAGAGTATATATAGGAGTGTCCTAAGCTATAATTACACTAGATAACCCCTGATAACAACCTCAACTACCTAATAACCAACTCTTGAGTAAAGTGTTTGATCAAATGTCTCTATGAACACTTGAACGTGTTTAACACACAATATAGCTATGTGTTAACTCCAATACAATGAATTATTATTATATCAAACATTAATTGAAGTTTTAGTTGATTTTTTGTCTATCTTGACGTCTATCAAATAATTCACATAAAAAAATGTGTTCGTTAATTACAAAAATCTTTGCATAATAAATGTCTAGAATGACATTTTATTATTGTCGAATAACTTAAAATACTTTTGGATAAAATTTTAAAAACACGGCTATTTTTTTCAGGGGAAAAAGAAAAAAAATTTATTATCTGCAATCAAAGAGCTAGCCAAAAGTACATGAAAGGGCGGGGAGACGCCCTATTCCACATGACTTACTAGCCTAAGACCTTCTCGTGCTAACAAATGGGCATGAATATTTCCTCGCCTTTTAACAAAAGAGAAGGAGACAGAAACAAAATCCGGCAACAAATTATAACTATCGTTTATAATGCATCCTACTGGTGAGAGATCCTCACTGTGAGATAAAAGACGATGATAAGTAGTCAGTGAATCTCCCTCGAAGATAACTCAGAAAAATCCCCAACCGATGGCAAGGAACAAAGCATGGTAGATGGCCAAAGCTTCATCTGAATTCACGTCAAACCCTCATTCCAATTTTCTAGAAAAGCTCTTATGATAACACCATCTCTATTTCTTAGAAGCTCGCCTACCGCTGCAATACCATTTCCAAAAGAAGCATCCACATTGAATTTGAGAAGGCCATGATCTGGCGGTATCCACTTCACAGGAGAAGGTAGCGAAGTTGTGAAGTTAAAGAACTTTTGTGAAGCACTCATGTATTCCTCCGATTCAGCCTTGGATTGAGCGATAATAGACTCAACCCGGACCTCTTTTTGCTCAAAACTCCAATCACATGTCGACTACCATATGTTCCAAAGCAAACACATAAAAAATAACGTCCAACTCTTTCTTTTTTCCTATCATTTAGTCAAAAAAATCCAAGAGAGAATGAAGACGAAAAGAGTGGAGATGATTACCAAAAGGGATCCTTTTCCACAAAGTACTAGGCAATTCGCACTCTACCAGACAATGCCAATTCGTTTCAATGGACTTTTTACACAACTGGCACAATCCGTCACCTAAACTCACGCCTAAAGTCCAGAGGTTATGGGGAGGGCACTAGAAAGAACCTTCCACATAAAATGAACAATTTCAGGCTTAACTTTTAGGCTTCAAAAGGGAGTCCCAAAGATGACTTCCTGATGCCGAAGAAGATGCTTTTACATTAGGGCCCCTTTGGGTTTTGAGATCATAAGCTAGAAGATACCCAGATTTGACTGAATATTTGCCATTGCTATTGAAGTGCCAAATCAATTTGTCTTCTCTAGGTTGAACTGATAACGGGATATAGAGGATTTTCTTGCTTCATAAGGATTAAAACCCTCCCTAATATGTTTTTGTCCCTATAAGCGGGTTCTTGGATCGATTAGTCAGCTAACTTTGTCGTCGGGTAGAGCAACCACATTTGGCCTAGGGCAGAAACACAGCCATGAAGGCAACCAATGGTCGTCAACTATGCTAATTGCATCTCCCTTACCAATGCGCCATCGAAGACCTTGGAGTAAAAGATCTTTACCAACTAAAATACTTCTCCATATAGAAGATGGGTGGCTAGTAGCAGTGGTAGAGCAGAAATTCTTGAACTCAAAGTACATGGCCTTTAGTATCCGAGCTGATATCGTATCTGGGTCATTTACGATTCTCCATGTATGTTTCGCTAAAAGGGCTGTGTTGAAACATTCTAGGTCTTTAAAACCAAGACCTCTGTCTGACCTTTTTTTACAGCACACCTCCCACGACTTCCAATGTATTTTTTCCCTCCATTCTGACGAACCCCGGAAAAAAGATCTAGTCACCTTCTCCAATTCCATGACGAGGGTCTTCGATAATGCAAAGCATTGCATAATATAATGCGGGAGAGCTTGAATCACATATTTGATCAATATTTCCTTGCCTGCAGGGGATAAGTAATTTTGTTTCCAACAATTCAGTTTTTTGTGCACACGATCTCTAATATAAGCGAATATTTTTTTTCTACGAATAACAAAAGGCAACCCCAAGTATTTTCCTTTTTGCTCATAATTAGCCAATATTTCCAAGATCACCATGCAGGCTGTTGAAATATTGTCCTAAACCCAATCGGGTTGGACCGTATCCGACCGGGTCGGATCATTTCTACTATTTCTTTATGTTTATACATATGATAAATGACTTTAATGTTATTGTATATTCTGTTTATCTACATAAACCAATTTGTGATTGTATATATAATAACGTCCCTAGTGTTAAACTTTGAAAGAGAAACTATAATAGTGATTATGGTTGATGAGATCTCAACTCACTTTAAAAGGTTTGATACTTAAATGTCTCTAGTCGCTGTGCTATTAAACAAGACATTAATAGTACGATTAGACTAGCACGTATTAGATGTCTCATATCTTATTGAAGATAGGGATAGATCACGTCTATCAAAGTGTTGAGACACTTGGATTGTACGTTGACGTGTATTAAAGAATGCATACGTTAGACTGACCACTTACGTATTAAGTATTGCACTATGTGGCAGTTGTGTAATTATCCTAAGACCAGAGTCTTCATTGAATCATGGTGTGGATTCTCATGATTTGACACTATTACGGTTTCCCCTTGCCATGTGGCGATCATGAGGTAGTGATTGGGTGTGATACTGAAGCATGCGTAGGATTCATGTTGCTCGTCCGGAAATCGCGTATCCTATGAATAGGAGTAAATATCCGAAAGGGCCTTCTTATAAGGATTGTCTTACTCTCGTAAATCTTTGCAAAGTGGAAGTAAATGAGTTACTTCGAGAGAGCATGATATCCAGATTATAAGATATGGTCGTTAATGTATTGACACTCGAGATACGACCGTATGGATATTGTAACAGCGATAGGATTCTATTTACACGGTACTGTTTCACAGGAAATGTAGCAGTCATTGCATTTGACTCTTCCGATGATTGAGGGTCACGGTGTGTTGCTAGACGCTATTCTGTGATCGTTACGTATGAAGGGCATTTTCGTAATTTGCACTTTGTGTCTACTGCCAACATATTCGGAAGCCTATCGGGTCACACACATAAGAGCATCTAGCCGGATTAAAATACGGTTATAGTGATAACCAAATAAGGAAAGTTTATCGAGACTATGAAAGTGTTATAGTGATAAATTAATATGGTGGTATTTATTTATTATGAATAAATTAAATACAGGATATTAATTGTGTTCATTAATTAAATATACATAATTGTATGTACAAGTCGAAATTTATATATGTATATTGATACAAATGGATTTTGCAAATTAACTAATCATAGTATTATATTAATTGATTAAACATATATATATTTGGGTAAATGTATGTGGCGCCACTTTCTAAGTATATGAGATGTATTTGTATTGTGCACATTAATTAATAAAATAAATAGTATTATCATATATTAATATTAGATATTAATGACTATAGATTTGCACATAAGTGTAAATTGATTTATGGTAATAAAATAAAGATAGTCAATATTAGATATTGACAATATCTTGGAAATATTTAATATGAGATATTAAATTTAATGAGATAAATCAATCAAAGATACTTTTCTTATTTTAATAGGAAAATGTTTTTTTTTTCCTTAATCTACCAAGAAATTTTTTCTATTGGGTTGGCTAGCTTTTTTGTACAACACAATTAGAAGAGTTCTAATTTACAAAATAAACTGAGATCTTCTTAGAGAGAGATTTGAGAGAGAAAAAAGATCGGTCTAGCAACCAAGTTTTTCTAGTAGCAATCCAATGTTGGATTCCAGCGGGCTGTTCGTATGGAGTAGCGGTAGAGGCTGAACACTTGGGCGGCTCCATGCACCACTACTCTCCTTAGACGGTCAAAGCGTCGTTCTCTTAGATCAAGCAAGGTAACCACCGTCTACTAACTTATTATGTTTGTTGTTTAAACGAAGTCGATCCTGGTTAAAAGGAAATAAAATTTTAAATTCCGCTGCGTTCCCGCGTAGATTTCCTAACACAGGCATCTTCAGTTGCCTCTGCAAAAAATAGGCCGACATCTACAAATAACAAGTGTGATAATTCTCATGAGAGATGCCTACCAAACTTTACCCCCTGCAAAGATAATGATGAAGAAGTCCTTCTAAGCATAGCTGATAAGCCTTCCGCACAAAAGATGAATAAGAAAGGTGACAAGGGGTCTCCTTGTCTAATACTTCTGCTTGGTTTAATGAATTTAGAGGGATTTCCATTTATCAAGACTTGATAAGTAGTGGAAGATATACATGCCATAATAATATAGACAATAGATGGAGGAAAATTCATAGCTTTCATTACAACCTTTAAAAAACCTCATTCTACCCGATCGAAAACCTTCATCATATCAAGCTTCAATTCCATGTGCTTATCACGTCCTCTTTTGTCCAAATGCATATAATGGAATGCCTCAAAAGCTGCTATAACATTACCAGTGATGAGGCGCCCTTTACAAAAGCTGATTGGTTTACAGAAATTATAGAATCCATCACTTTCTTTAATCGATTCACCACAGTTCGAGAAATTAATTTATAAATCGAATTGCATAAGCTAATGGGTCGGAACTCCGTCATTCTCTTAGCGTCTTTGATCTTTGGGACCAAAGTAATATACGTTTTATTGATATATGAGATGTCATGCCCCTAGTTTAAGCAGCCTAAAACAACTCGGATGATTTGTGAACCAACAACATTCCATATTTTTTGTAAAAAAAATCATGTGCATACCGTCGGGTCCGGGCAACTTTTTGTTGGCACAATTAACCCAATTAGCATGCTGTCAGACATAGATTAAACAAAAATACAATTGCTGAGAAGATAAAACAATCCTTACCTTCTGAACATACGACACTTGTAATGAATCAAAAGCGGCGAACTCGAAAGCCTGGTATGAAATCTCTTATTGACTTTGAAAAATGCAAGGTATAAAATATGATGTTGTAAAAAAATTCCGCAGAATTTTTATGCGTAAAAAAATTGTATCATTCTCATTTGGGAATACTTCTATTTATAGAGGAAAAGCAACCTTCCATTAAAGGATGCAACTCTTCTTACGTATTGGTTCAGCCACAAAGATGCAACTCAAATGAGCCGAACTGATGCAAGTCTTGAACCTAAAGGATACATCTCTTGAACCAAAAGGTTGCACCGATTCGGTTCAGTTTGAACATATGCAACCGTTCTAATAAACTGGTTCAATTTGAATAAGCATCATTTGCTCTAACTTAAACATTAATTTCTTATTCATCCGATATCCGAATCGAGTGATTCAAAAGTCTAGTAGACTGATCGCCACTTTAAATAAGACTCAATATGAGCTATTTTCTCCAACACTTTTTACCCGGCATTTGTGAGAGAGACACTTCAACTTCCTCCGATGTAAACGGAGCAGCCAGCATATCAAAATCACCGCCTGAAAAACACGGCTATTAAACTCCATAAAGTTGATGCAAAACTCAAACTCGCCTCGAATCTTTAAATCTCCATTGAATCTGATCGAACTTTAGTTTGAAATACTAGTTTTCGAACTTGAGAATATTTTAAATTCTTCGGTTCGGTTTGACTATGCTCATTTACACCCCTGGTCCCGGGCCCTAACGCCACACTTCAATTAATCAGTGATAAGATATTACATATACAGTGATATATGTTGTGACATAACGTTTTCCTGCTAAAAAAAATATATCATTGTCATTTGTCAACCATATATTGACGTACCCATTAGACTTTATTTGATAATGTTTGCTGCGGTTGAGACGTTTCTTTCATAGGAAAATGATTTTGGCACAAAAAATGTGTACCGAGAAAGGTACCGAAAAATGGTGGTTTATTTTTACATTTCTTTCTTATTTAATTCACAAATCTTATTGGATGGTGTAGATCTTTTTCTGTGTATTTTGTGTACAAAAGTGATGTGCCTAAATCATCATCATATATGAAGCACTATTATAGTAATTATTGACGTATGACGTATGATATTGACTTGGGATGTCTTTGGCACCGCCATTGTGGGAGGAAGTTGGCAAGTCATAAATATTAAATATTCTTTCCTACCTTTTTAGATGTTCATATTTTTTTTTTATTGGAAACTTGAATAAATATGTCTGAAAAGTAGTTTTTTTAGGAAAAATAAGCTTCGACGAATGCGGCGTGCATGCGTCGCGCGAATCAAGCAGCGCGTCGCGTCGCGATCTGGCACGCGTCGTCGCGAAAATATCCATGCGGCTCGCGACGCGCCCTCGTCTACCCTCCCTCGCAAATGATATTTTTCAAATAACTACTTTTCGAGTATATTTTTCCCAAACACTTAGTTTTCGAGCATATTTATTCAACTTTCCCTTTTTTTATTAAAGATGTTTCAAAATAACTATTCTCCTTATAAAATTATTGATATAATTTTTTATATGTCTATGCAACTTTGTGTTATATTTACAATAGAAATGACATGTAACAAGTACAATATAATATCGATAAATGAATACCTCAGGACCAGAAAAAAAAATATTCGTTTAGCGAGGTTATTCATTTATCGAATATTATTTTAAGCCTTTTTGCCCAACTCGAGACCAGAGAAAATTATACATTTGATGAGGTTATTCATTGATGAGGTTATACCATCAAACAACTTACGGCAAGTATACGTGTTGAATTATTAGATCAATTTTGAGGGAGTGAGACATTTTTTGGTATATATTTAGCTTAATTTCTTTAAAATCTCAAGAAAACAAATACTTCCTTCGTTCCGAAATATAAGTCATTTTAGGTGTTTTTATGCAGATTAAGAAATTGGTTAGCCCTAAAAAAATGGTTAAATGCCATAAATTTTTTAAGAAGAAATGCCTAAGATATCATTTGACTGTCATTAATGAAATGGATATAAAGTATTAAATAGTACTCCCTTCATTCCAAAATAACTGAAACAGTTGTCAAAAAGTTTTGTTCCAAAATAACTGAGGCAGAACATTTTTCAAAGCAACATTTATTGCTAATTTTCCTACTTTACCTTTATTTAATACTAGATAGGAAGTTAAAAAGAAGACTGCATTAATTGCATCTAGAGATTTTTTAGTCATTGCATCCTTAAAGTTGTAGCATTAAATCGCATTCTTAATAAACGTGTTTTTGGCAACTGCCTCAGATATTTCGGAACGGAGGGAGTAGTTGGATTGTCAATAAATTAGGGTTATAACAGAAAAAAAAAAAAAAGTAATAAATGTTTTATTGATATTGTAAAATGACTTATATTCTGGAACAAACAAAAAAATATCGAGTAACTTATATTTTAGGACGGAGAGAGTAAGATTTGAAAACTAAAACCGTAAGTGACTGTATATAAATAAGCTTGAATCACGGTCATAAACAATATGGAAAGAAATTTAGTGAAAAACTGATTATTTCTAGAAGTTACCTCCACCGTTGCGGCGGTTGTTGTCATAACCGCCGCGACGGCGATACTAGTTATCCCGTTTTATTATATTCTATGGGTATTTGTTTATAAGGAGATGTTTTGAGGCTTAATTAGACACTTAGTACACATCCAAAAGATCATTGATTATAAGAACAAAATAACACTTATTGGACAAAATTAACCCTCTCTTTAATCTTGTAAGGACCCTCCCAGCTCGACTGTACTAATAGGGCTCATTTATTCATACTCAGGCTCCGTCACCACAAAGACTTCCAACTCAGGGTTATACTTGTGCTCTAGGTAATGCTGTTAGGAAATCTACGCGGGAACGCAGCGGAATTTAAAATTTTATTTCCTTTTAACCAGGATCGACTTCGTTTAAGCAATAAACAAATAAACTAGTAGACGGTGGTTACCTTGGTTGATCTATAAGAACAACGCTTTGACCGTCTAAGGAGAGTAGTTCTGCATAGAGCCGCCCAAGTGTTCGGCCTCTACCGCTAGTCCACACGAGCACCCCGACGGAATCCCATCATGGATTGCTATTGGAAAACTCCGGTTGCTAGACCGGCTTTTTTCCCCTCTCTCCAACTCTCCAAAAGATGCTCTCTATTTTACACAAGAACTATTAGCTCTTGGAATTGTGTTGTACAAAAGAGCTTGACACCCACCTCTTATTTATAGTAGAAGTGGCGCCATATCTATGTGTGGAGGAGAAGAAAACATTTTTCAAATAAAATAAGGAAAAAATAATTGATTGATTTATCTCATTTATTACAATATCTCATATTAAATTAATTTAGGATATTGTCAATATCTTATATTGAATATTTCCAAGATATTGTCAATATCTTATATTGACAATATTTATCTTTTATTATATTACCATAAATCAATTTACACATGTGTATATATCACATATATATTACACAAATAAATCTATTAATACCCAAAATTCAAACATGTCAATCTTGGCATTCACATGTGACATGCACACAAATTTCAGCCACATGCATCTTAGATATATATATATATATATATATATATATATATATATATATATATATATATATATATATAATATCTTATATTAATATTTAGTAATATCATTAATTAAATTCACAAATCCACGCAGTATCTTATACACATTAAATGTGGCGCCCCTTTGACCAACAAATTCGCTTCCGGAATATTCTTTAATTAATATAATACTATTAATATCTTGTATTTAATTTATTCATAATAAATAAATACCACCATATTAATTTACCACTATAACCTTTATAGTACGAGATAAACCTTCCTTATTTGGTTATCATCTATAACCACATTTTAATCCGGCTAGATGTTCTTATGTGTGTGACCCGATAGGCTTCCGAATATGTTGGCCGTAGACACAAAGTGCAAATTACGAAAATGCCCTTCATGCCTAACGATCACGGGATAGCGTCTAGCAACACACCGTGGATTGTCAATAAATTAGGGTTAAAAAAAAGTAATAAATGTTTTATTGATATTGTAAAATGACTTATATTCTGGAACAAACAAAAAAATATCGAGTAACTTATATTTTAGGACGGAGAGAGTAAGATTTGAAAACTAAAACCGTAAGTGACTATATATAAATATGCTTGAATCACAGTCATAAACAATATGGAAAGAAATTTAGTGAAAAACTGATTATTTCTAGAAGTTACCTCCACCGTTGCGGCGGTTGTTGTCATAACCGCCGCGACGGCGATACTATTTATCCCATTTTATTATATTCTATGGGTATTTGTTTATAAGGAGATGTTTTGAGGCTTAATTAGGCACTTAGTACACATCCAAAAGATCATTGATTATAAGATCAAAATAACACTTATTGGACAAAATTAACCCTCTCTTTAATCTTGTAAGGACCCTCCCAGCTCGACTGTACTAATAGGGCTCATTTATTCATACTCAGGCTCAGTCACCACAAAGACTTCCAACTCAGGGTTATACTTGTGCTCTAGGTAATGCTTCAGGCTGCGGCGCTAACTGTGAAAGTCTGCCCAGAGTATTCGTGCTTAACTTCACATGCTCCTGAATTTAAAACTTTGGTGATCACATGTGGTCCATACCATCTAGACTTCAAATTTCCAGGAAAAAGACGAAGACGTAAGTTATACACCAGCACTTTATCTCCAACTTGAAATGTGCGGTTTAGAATCTTCTTATCGTGCATACGCTTCGTTCTTTCCTTGTAAATCTTTGCATTCTCATACGCTTGAAGTCTAAACTCCTCCAATCTATTCAACTCTAGCATCCTCTTTTCACCGGCTAAATTCTCATCCATGTTTAGAAACCTCGTAGCCCACAGCGCTCGGTGCTCGAGTTCTACCGGTAAATGACACGCTTTTCCAAACACTATCATATATGGTGACATTCCAATCGTGGTCCTATAAGCTGTTTTGTATGCCCAAAGAGCGTCATCTAATTTCAAAGACCAATCCTTCCTCGTGGGATTCACAGTCTTCTCTAAGATCCTCTTAATCTCTCTATTCGTGACTTCTACTTGTCCACTCATCTAGGGGTGATATGCTGCTGCAATCTTATGCCTAACCCCATATCTTATCATCAATTTTTCAAACAACCTATTACAGAAATGACTCCCTCCGTCACTAATTATGGCTCTGGGCACTCCAAACCTTGTCAAAATATTTTTCTTAACAAACCTCAGGACAACCCTGGCATCATTAGTAGGTGAAGCTACTGCTTCCACCCATTTGGAAACTTAATCAACTGCTACCAGGATGTAACGATTTGATTCCGACGATGTGAAAGGCCCAACAAAATCAATTCCACATACATCGAATAACTCCACTTCTAAGATACTCTGTAGTGGCATCTCATTCCGCTTGGAAATATTACCGGTCATTTGACATGAATGACAGGCTCGTGTAAACTTGTAAGCAGATTTATGAATTGTAGGTCAATAGAATCCACACTGCAATAATGAATTGTAGGTCAATAGAATCCACACTTGTAAGCAGATTTGTCTTGTCTGGCCCATAATGACCTCCAGCTTCTCTAGAATGACACATGTGCAAAATACTTGGAATCTCATCATCATGGACGCATCTCCTAAGAATGGCATCAGGGCACAACTTGTATATGTAGGGATCGTCCCAATGATAATGCTTCAGATACGTGAAAAACTTCTTATTATCCGCATTTGTGAATTCTGGTGGTAGGTATCTTCCTGCTAGATAATTGACAATATTAGCAAACCAAGTGTATACCTTACCCACTCTTGATGTATGTTGTCGGGGCTGAGATTCAAATCTAGCTACCACTGAGACAGCAAAAGGTTGTTCATCGGGAAAGCTCTCCCTGATCTCAGTCGGTTGCTCTTCTCCCAGAAAAGTTAATCTTGACAGGTGATTAGCCACCTGGTTCTCAGATCCATTTTATCTTTAATCTTAACATCAAACTCTTGTAAGAGTCGAATCCATCTCAACAATCTTGGCTTGGAGTCTTGCTTGGTTAGAAGGTATTTCAGAGCTGCATGGTCAGTGAATACAGTGACTTTCGATCCTATCAGATAAGGTCGAAACTTGTCAAATGCAAAGATGACAGCTAAGAGTTCCTTCTCTATAGTCACATAATTTCTATGGGCACTATTTAGGGTACGACTGGCATAATAGATAGGCTTAAAGATTTTGTCCTCTCTTTGTCCTAGAGCTGCTCAAACTGTCGTGTCGCTTGCATCACACATAAGCTCAAAAGGTTTGTTCCAATCTAGGGCTACCGGAATTGGGGCAGTTATAAGCATTTGCTTTAATGTGTTGAATGCTTTCTTGCACTCTCTCCAAATACAAAAGGTACATCTTTTGCAAGCAATTCAGTCAAAGGTCTAGAAACTTTAGAGAAGTCCTTAATAAATCTCCTATAAAATCCTGCGTGGCCAAGAAAGGCTCGCAACGTCTTTAAGTTCGTTGGAGGGGGTAAATTCTATATTACCTCTATCTTTGCCCTATCAACTTTCATTCATATGACCAACACTATTGCTTCTGTAACCATGAAATGGCATTTTTCCCAGTTAAGAAGGTTGGTCTCTTCACATCTCTTTAGCACTTTACTCAAATTGTCCAAGCATTTATCAAAGCTATCCCCAAATACAGTGAAATCATCCATGAAAATCTCTAGAAAATCCTCCACCATGTCCGCAAATACCGACATCATGCACCTTTGGAATGTTGCTGGTGCATTACATAGTCCAAAAGGCATGCGATTGTATGCAAAAGTTCCATAGGGACATGTGAAAATGGTTTTCTCTCGGTCCTCGGGGGCAATATGGATCTGATAGTAACCAGAATATCCATCTAAGAAACAATAAAAACGCATGACTGCTTAATCTTTCTAACATCTGATCAATGAATGGTAGGGGAAAATGATCTTTACGAGTTGCATCATTCAGTTTCCTGAAGTTAATGCAAACTTGATGTCCCGTAATTAGTCTCACATGGATTAACTCATCAAACTCATTAGGTTGGACAGTGAATCCTCCTTTCTTGGGCACCACATGAATCGGGCTTACCCACTCACTGTCTGCAACTGGGAAAATGATTCCCATCTCCAACATCTTTATGATATCTTCCTTAACAACATCCTTTAGTTGTGGCGTCAACCTCCTTTGAGGTTGAGCTACTGCTTTCTTTTCAGGGTCCACAGAGATCTTATGCATGCACACCGATGGGCTTATTCCTCTAATATCTGCAATCGTCCATCCAAACGCTCCCTTATACTCTCTCAGTACTCTTAAAAGTTTCTCCTCCTCCAAATTGATAATGACGATGAAATTATAAGGGGAGAGTATCATCTTGTAAGTACATGTACTTCAGGTGAGAAGGCAAAGGTTTTAACGTTATGTTCCTTGGTGGCTCCTCTAATGATGATCTTAACAGCTTACCAGTCAATTGTAAGTCAAAGAACTTGTGCCACGAAGGTCTATGAATGGTTCCTCCTAAATCCACAGAAGATATAGGCTCTATTTCTCGCACTTGACCTTCGCTACACCTAGGCCAAGTTTCCTCATAACCTTTCCTTATCCTTCAGGAGCAAAGTCTCTGCTACTTCAGGGTCTAGTGCCACTTGCTGATATAATTCTAAAATAAGCTCGTCTATGGCATCTAGCATGTAGCATAATTCTCTTTCATCTTGCGTATATCTCATCAAATTCATCACATTGAACACTACTTTGTCCTCATTCACTCTCAGAATCAGCTCACCCTTATAAACATCTATCAAGGTCTTACTCGTAGCTAGGAAAGGTCTTCCTAAGATTAATGGAACATCGTGATTAGCTTCCATGTCTAGCACCACAAAGTCCACAGGGAATACAAACTTATCAACTTTTACCAGGTACATCCTCCACCACTCCACACGGTTGCTTCATAGACCTATCAGCCAGTTGAAGGGTTATAGATGTTTCATTCAACTCTTTCATGCCTAACTTATGAAAGATGAAGAGTGGCATAAGATTGACACTGGCTCCAAGATCACACAATGCTTTATTTAGGCATACTCCTCCAATTGTGCAAGGTGTGAGGAAGCTCCCAGGATCTTTACACTTGAGAGGCAGTTTTGCGTTGTAAAAAAACCGAGCATTCCTCGTTAAGGCATATAGTCTTCAGGACTAACAATTTCCTTTTGGTAGATATTGATTCTTTCAAGAACTTTGCATACTCTGGCATTCCGGCCAGAGCTCCTACTAAAGGTATATTCACTTGCAACTTCTTAAACATCTCTATAAACTTTTTATAACGAGCATCATCATTATTCGGCTTATAATTCCTATGGGGATAGGGTAAAGTAGCAGGATTAATAGTTACAGTTCGTGAAGACTTACTTGCTGACTGCTGCTGCTCTGCCTGCTTGACTGCTGAATTTTTAGACTCGCGGTTTACCGGAGTAGTTTCCCGGTTTACCAGTCCATCTTTTTCTCCAGATTCTATTGCGTTCTGCGATCGCTTCGATTCTTCCTAGGCGCTTGGTATAATCGGGTCCAGCGCTTCCTTTCGCGCTTCTAGTTATAATTACATTCACGTCCTTCGGGTTCTTCTCAGTATTACTTGGCAATCCTCCCGGAGGACGGGCTGACACTTGTTCTGCAATCTGCCCCACTTGGTGCGACAGATTCTGCACCAATGCTTCCTGATTGGTCAGTCTTGTATCATTCTTCTGACAATATGTGGTGAAGTTTGTATTCAGCTCAGTCATGGATTTCGTATGTTGATTGACCGTATCGGTCACAGTTGAGCTCATTTTATCCATGGCTGCTTCCTAACCACCTGTCTTGTTGAATTGAGGCATGAATCCGCCAGTTTGTCTCGGTCTCTCTCTACTCTTAGAATCACTTGTCGAAAACCCCCAGTGGGGTTGCTCAGTCTAAAACCAGGGTGGTCATGAGAACCAGGGCGATATCCGCCCCCAAAAGGATTTCCTTGCCTCCATATATAGTTCACATCATCAGTGTTGGTTGCTTCAATATCTTGTACTTTCTTGACCTTGGAAATGCGCTCTTGCATGCCATCTATCTTCTCAACGGTGCCAAAAAATCTTGATCGCGTGCAAAGCACTTACTAGCAATAGGACTAGGTCTATCGTAGTAGAGTACTGGCGAGTCAAGGTCGATCCCAAAGAGACTCGTAAGAACGTCTAATTATCAAGATTGAGCTTGTCACGATTATGGTCTACGACCAGCTATAATATTGACAGTAGTAAATTTGGTGCCTCAAACTATCAAGGTTATGCTAGTTCACACGAAGCAAAATGAGTTTCTAATGTATTAGTTCAATTATGAGCAATTAGTTATTCCCCCCACACATGAAATAGTCCTCCCCATCGATGAATTTATTCATTGTTCAACTACGGGTACAACTCCTAACCCTATCTACTCAGACAATGGTAGTAGACAATCTATACGCAAGCTACCCTCCTTAATTGGTCCGTAATAGCCCATACGCATAAAGAACTACACCTATCGATATTGAGCCCTAACTCATACCGCAAACCCGCCTAGACAGCTGTCGACATTGATCAGCACATTCCTAGGGTCCATTCAAGATAATGTCCAAACATAGCACTTCACTATTCGTATGTCATGCTAGTTTACGATGACATGCAAATAGTTGATCATGCTACTAACATGTAAATTAAATCTATCGATCAACGTAGCTGGCGTCGATTATCATGAGTAAGTAATTTACTAGGTATTCAGATCTAGCGATATAGACCTTCGCAGATCTGAAGAACGCAACCACTATTTCATGATTTCTTCACCAATGAATCAGATCCATAACACATGGGGTAAAATAAACTAACTTCTACATAATTAAACTAAATAAGCAATTAAAACATACTAGTCGAATAGAACAACGATAGATCTACATATTGGAAAAGACAGACAATCATACCCTCGAAGATGAGCGTATATCTCCCTCGGATCTCTCCCTAGGCGGCGACTCTGTCGTCTCTCCGACTAGAACTCATAAAATAATAAAATAAAGAACAAATAACTTTTATTGCATAATTTGCCTTGAATAATTTGGGTACATTAAATTCTGAGGCGAAGCCTCTTATTTATAGCTATCTAAACTGACTTAGAAACACCTACTTCTACCTCTCGTCCAAGAAAATGCATTTTGGAAGGATCTCGAATCTCGGTAAACCGGCAGCACCTCCCGGTAAACCAGGGGTATCTTTGTCATTTTTCTTCAGCCGACTTAACTTGGAATGTTCTGGAATACCCTAGGCCCACTCCTTTCGTTCAGTCCACTCCAGATTCGTCCATGATGCTCAGCCTAATATTTCGTATCCTGAAAATCATCAAATAATGCACGAAATTATATCAAACCAGGGAAAATAAACGCTAAGTGCAGATTTCTCGACTGACATATGCTATTCAACTCAAATGGTTCATATTTATAGGTCGAAACAACTACTTTTAGCACTTTATAGATAGAATGTTGATGTTGTAGGATAGACTATTTTAACTGTCATCAGGCATTCGATTTCTTATCCGGGGACAGTTGACTTTGCCATTGAATTCACGTGCGTAGCATACCGATTCATTAGGTTTTGGACCCCTAAACCAAATAGGAGGTAGAGAGTAGTTTCATACACTCATATGAGGGGAAACCACTTGCTTAGGAATGCACCGTTTCACACTTTCGAACACCAATGGTAGGATGGTAGAAAGTCATTCTCATGACACTACAAGAGGATAGTTAGGCTACACATTATCTTGGTTAGTTTCTTTTATCATCTTTGTTATCACAAGCACTTTATTTATTTATGCATTCAATTACCATCTTGCAATTTGTGACATAGATCGAAATAATATAAACTTTTTAGTGTGTAACCTCTCAAGTGATTTTCCCCATGGATTCGACATTGACTCACCAAACTAGACTACAATCGACCCGGTACACTACCGGATGCATTGGACACCTAGGATTTGGCCATCAAGCTTTCTGGCGTTGTTGCCGGGATTTCTTTTTGAGTAATGGTTACTACTTGTACTAGTTTTAAAGTTTTCGAGAATAGGTCGGACTTTTCTAATCTCATTTCTATTTTACTTCTTTGGTGCTTACCTTTTGGTGAGTAACCAAGTGTTATTTTATTGTGTTTTTGTTGTTTCTATCTTGTAGTGGATGACCAAGACTCGATGTGGTAAGGCACCGCTTACTCCTCTCATTCCGGATATAAACACGTATATTAGGGAACGGGTAGCTGAGAATAAAGTTGGTCAAGCTCGTCGTGGTTTGGAACTTAGTGGAGACTCCTCCCAAGGATCATCTACCCAAGGCATAGAAATGGACGGAGACATAGAAAATGCACAAGTTAATCAAGGGCATGAAGACGCCCCAAACCAAGAACAAAACCAAAACCTCCTTATCCTTAACCCATCCAATCTCAACAACAACAATCCCCCTCCACCACAAAACAATAACCAACAAAACCGCAACCAAAACCGGAATCAAAATAACCGGAACAAAAAAAATAACAACCCCCCAAACCCAAGGCAAATTTGTGATCAAACGTGAGAAGGAATGAGACCAACAATCCAATTCGTTTACCAAATGCGGGAGCAAATAATTTCGAGGTTAAGGCTCATTTCTTTGGATTGGTTGGAACAAGAGCTCAATTTCATGGGCGTGATGATGAAGATCCACACCACCATCTTTACAACTTTGAGGAATTGTGTAATACGGCCAAGAGTCAAGGTGCTAATCGAGAGTTGACAAGAATGTCCATGTTTCCTTTTTCCTTGGATGGGAAGGCTAAAGATTGGTTTATGTCGCTTCCTCACCATTCCTATACAAGTTGGGAGGAAATCTAAAATGAATTCTTGAAACAATACTTCACTCCGGGCCGGAATTTGGAATTGAAAGTTGATATTGCTAGTTTTAAGCAAGGTGAACATGAATCACTCGGAGTTGCATGGGAGAGATTCAAGAGGTTGTTGAGAGCGTGTCCTGACCATGGTTATCCGTTGGACATGCAAATTCATTTTTTTTGTCGAAAGCTTAAAAAGGAATCCCGAGCCAATGTTGACCAATCATGTAATGGTTCGTTGATGATGAGCGCGGCATAAGATGTGTACGATACTATTGAGAAGATTGCAAAGAACAACCACATGTGGGAGACCGGTTCAAGCACAAGAAAAGTTGCTTTCGTGGGAGAAGCCACCGCTCAAACCGAAGTGCTAGCTCAATTAGCTTCTCTTAGCAAGAAGGTCGATGAAATAAAGGGAAGTAAGAGTTTGGAAGGAAATGCATCCAATGACATATGTAGTGGGGAAATGAAACAAAATAAGGATTATGCACAATTGGAGATGAATGAATCCGGTGATTATTCTAATGAAGAAGTGAGCTATATGCAACAACACCGAGCACTACATAATGCCTACTCCAATGCATATAATACCTTGCAAAGAGATTTTCCTACATAATGTTGGACTTCATACTCAAATAAGCAAGCATCATCTTTCGTCCCTCAACAAAAGACTTCCTTCAACACCAACCCTCCAACCCAAAACTTCCCAAGCCATACTTCATACCAACCGTCACAACCACCTACACATTCTTATCAATAACGTCCTACACAAAACATCCCGATCACTCAAACTTCAAGTTCAACTACGATAAATGATGAGAGATTGGAGAAGTTGATGAAGAATCTTATGGGTGTTGTATCGATCAGACTAAAGAGGACGAAAAAAATGAATTAGGGTGAAAGAATTATGTTGATCAGAGTTTTATATGAGAAGGTATAGTCGTTTGAAGTCAATTTTATGAAGAAACGAAATTGATTTTGTGAAATTAACTTGGAAAAATATTACATGTCATCGTGGTGTCGCTTCATCACGGTGTCGCTTCATAAAATGTCACTGCATCGCGATGGTCACTGCATCATGATAGTCAATGTATCGCGGTGGTCAATGCATCGGGGTGGTCAGTGCATCGCGGTGGTCAATGCATCGTGATGGTCACTGCATCCTGATGGTCACTGCATCTCGATGGTCACTGGATCGCGGTGGTCACTGCATCGGGGTGGCCACTACATCGGGATGGTCACTGCATCGATGGTAGTCACTGCATTGGGAGTGGTCACTATATCGGGGTGGTCACTACATCGCGGTGATCAATTTATCACGGTGGTCACTACGTCCCGGTGGTCAATTCACCACGGTGGTCACTGCATCGGGGTAGTCACTGCATCGCAGTGGTCAATACATTACGGTGGTCATTGCATCGGGGTGGTGACTGCATCACGATGGTGAATGCATCACGGTGGTCAATGCATCGGGGTGGTCACTGCATCACGGTGGTGAATGCATCACGGTGGAGAATGTTTCAATGTGGTCACTGCACCGGGTGGTCAATGCATCGGGGTGGTCACTGCATCGCAGTGGTCAATGCATCGTGTGGTTACTGCATCGCGGTGGTCAATGCATTGGGTGGTTAATGCATCGCGGTGGTCAACGCATAGCGGTGTCTCTTATCACGGTTGTCAGTGCATTGCGGTGGTCACTGATTCGCGGTGGTCAATGCATCGTGTTGATTTTTATGAAAAATATATCGATTTTCTGAAATTAAGTCGAATATCACATGTGATATCAGAATAAAGAGGACGAAAAAATATAAATTATAGTGAAAAATTACGATGATCGGAGTTTTCGATCAATAGATATAAGCATTTGAAATATTGAGTAAGGCAAAAAAAAAAATAACTATTTTATTCAGCTCTAAAGTCATCGGGTATAGATAGTCAAGATTCTATCCAAGCTGAGCTCCAATAAATGAGATTGGACCCAAAATCTCAGCTGGGTGACTACATTTCTGATAGGGTTATTGAAGAGAAATTTAATCCGGCTCAGAAGATTACTCGAACATGTAAGAAAAAGAAAATCTTTGATATTTTGTTGGCTTTTTCTTTTGTTTTTTGTTTTTTTTTTTGTTTTTTTTTTTTTGTAAGTAAAGGTTATTTTTGTCTAAACTTCTAATGAGTCTTAAAAAAATAAAATATTTAGCATGTTCTATTTGTATAATTAAGTATATTTTGAGTCTTTTTGGACCCTTAGCCCTATATTCTAATCATAAGTATATTTCCCGGTTTCATTTAAAAACCATATATGTTTTACTAGTTTAATTAATAAGGTTAAAGGTTGTAAATGACTGTTTTTTATCTAAAATGAGGAAAAATGACAAGAAAAAAAGATAGTGGTGGTAGAAGACAAAACGTGCGTGTTATTACGTGTGTTCTTTACTACGTATTCTTACAACCAAATGTAGTGAACACACGTAGTAGCGTTTTTGTCATCTCAACAATTATTTTTTTCTTATCCTTTTTCCTATTTTGTATCTTTTTGTCATTCCTTCAGCCTCGACGGCGCTAATTAATATCATAACATGAAAAAATGAGTCTAGAATATGAAAGGTTGTTTTTCGCGAATTCTGAACGCTGCAATCCGCAATGGCCGGATGAAAATGCATGGCCCGGCTGACAACTTTTTATTATTAATTTAAGATTTCACTTGTTGTTTGTCAAAATTCTGGGTGGTGCTAATGCCAGAGCATAAATGCTCCAGCCAGAGCAAACAGACTTTTATACCCTTCTTACTATTTTCTCAGATTCTATGGAAATTGACGTGTATTAAATGTCCGACAAGCGCGTGAATTTCAGTACTACCTTTTCAACTTCTTGCTTTATTTTCGCGTATTCTTTTTCCTGTATTGCTCTTTTGGTAAAAGCAAAATGGTATTGTCATACTTTTTATATTGTCATTTTTTAAGACATGTTTCTTTAATGTTTTGCATAATTTAATACTCAATCCGTTTTATCTCATCGTATTTCATAATTTACTTTATTTTTATTTTTACATTATTTTATATTTCTAATGATCATTTATTATTTTTTTCATTCTTTTTGCAATAAATATCTCCAATAACAAAAATACATTTTCAATACTAATATTTTTTTTACAAACAAAATATTTACATCTCTATAAAAAAATACATTTTCAATACTATATTTTAGATATATCAATTAATTTTTAATCATGTGTGATTATTCCTCCATGACGAGATAAAGAAAAAACGGGGGAGTATCTTCATAAGATGGAATCATAATTTCCTAGAAAAGTGACAAAACCTATCCATTTCATTATAAATATTATTATGTGTGCATGTTAAATAATGCATTCTCAAAAAATAAAAAAATAGTATAGGGCCATATTTAGAATTTTGTAATAATGTTGGTCGAATTCAAGAATCATAGTTACGGATAAATAAAAACACGGATATTATAAATTTATAACACAACTTGATGACAATGTATTATAAAAACATACGATATTTTGCAAGCATCAATAGATATTTTGTTAAGACGTACCTAACATGAACTTATATAAGCCAAACAAAATTACATCGTGAAGAAACACACTTAATAAATTCATTAACATTTAAAATTTCTTGCTTTGTCTAAAAAAAAAAACCTTTCTTGCAATAAAAAAACACGTTATGGAGGAGCACTTTTTGGCTTTATTTTGCGTTGACAAAGAGCAAAGCTTACCTTTGCAATTTTTTAAGCATTTTGTCACGGGTGGCATTTGGGAACAGACAACTTTGGCCCTAGTGTTCCTTTCTCAAGGAAAAAAGAGAAAAGACAAATTAAAACCACTGTATATATATATTCTGCCTCGTAAGGTTCTTGTTTGGATGAAAGCAATTTAATGTAACGTAATGAATGGTATACAATAACAATAAATAAAAAATTACATTATGAGGTCTGATATGCAATGTAACAAAAACGAATAAAATTACAATATATATTACACCACCGCACCTCACTCACCCACCCTTACCCACTCACAAATTCACCTCATAAGTCATAACCTTACCCTTAACCACCACCCTTAACACCTTCCTCACTTACCCACACATTTTACAAAGTTATCGAATATTTAAACAAACACTAATCAAATAAACCAAGATCAATCAAATATTTAAAGATAACAAAGAAATAAAGTTACTTTACAAAGTTATCAAATGTGTGTATGAAGTTGTATATCGGTGGCATCAATATCATTACATCGCTTATCTAATTGTAAATACATATCATCATCATCACCGTCATGCGTAATCAACGCCGTCATTTGCGTCGACATCAATGTCATTTGCATAAATCATCAGTGTCATTTGCGATCATACATCAATGCCATCATTATTGCAAAATGTAATCTGCTGCTTGCATATATACAATTTATTATTATAACTTTTGTGTTAAGTAATTTCAAGGTTTAATTCCATCATATGATATTTGAATATTTATTCCCATGTATATATAGGTGGTCCTAAAATAGGCATGATAAGATTACTAATAATTTAGGTATCAAATTTTACTATACATAAGTTAATAATGTATAATATATATATATATATATATATATATATATATATATATATTATACACACACACACGTTCAAATAAAAATCATAAAATGATACATACTCATTACCAAATAAATTTACATGCCAAGAGTATCTTTCTTCAAAAGAAAGCGACGCACATTTGTTTTCTGTAAAATTTAATTAAATTGGTTTGAATTTATAATTTGTCTCAATATAGTATCTTAACATACTACATTTAACTTTAGTTAGAAGTGCAGGCCTTTTTATTAATTTATTGTTCTCTATACAAAATCTAGTACTAAAAAAATAAAATTAAAAGAGTAAAACTAAAATTACCAAATGGCTTTAAACTTGTATATTCAGTCATGCTACAAACTATACTATTCGTATACAAAAGTAAGGAAATAAAATAAAAACTTGCTAATTGCCGATTGGACAGCTAATAAATGCTTGTACAAACAGGGTTACAGGAATGACACGACAATATAGGACCCGCGTGTAAAAGGCTGAATATATGCAAAAGATAAAAAGGGTATAATAGTCAGCTTGCTCTGGATGGAGCATTCCTGCTCTGGCATTATCCCTACCCCAAAATTCTTACAATAGCAAGTTTCTTTATCGTTAATAAAAAATAGGAAGGAATTGATACAACCCAATGGTAGCCGGCAACGTAAATGTTTGATGTGAAAATAATAATGTTATATTGAAACAAGTGGAAAGAGACATGAAAAGAATAAACAAATAAAAAACCATAGTTATTTGTGCATAAATGGTAGAGGTGGGAAAGGTCTGTACCACTTTCACTTCCATTTGAGATTGAGACTTCAAACGTTGATTGTTTAGACTATTGTAGATAGACCCGGCCAAATGGTGGAACCGAAACCACCGGTTTTAAACGATCTTAGGTTTTACGCTCGGTTTGATTTAATCACCGGTTTGAAAAACCATTATTATTTCTTCAAAACCGCCGGTTCTTAGGTTTGGGCGGTTCGCGGTTTATCGGTTTCTTCCTGTTGAATCACGGTTGAGATCACTGCTTCGCGTACGGTTTTAAATTTTCATAATTTTTATTTCTTTTCATTTTCACATAATACTTATTATTTTCACTATAATAACAAATTATTATTCTTTTCACTATAATTACTAAAGCGAGAGTAATATATATTTTTTAAAAATAATATTTATATTGTTTTATTTTATTTATATGTAAATAATGTTATTTTAAAAAAATTGTGTTATTTTTTCAACGCCATGCAGAATTCGGTTCTTTCGTATTTTTATATGTAATCGTGTCGGAGGCACAACACATATAAAAAAATCAAAGTTAACGTAGTTCTTATTGTTTAATTTGTAGTCTTTTATAGTTTGTTGTAAAAGTTTTTATAGTAATTTTTATTATTGTTTTCTTTAAAGTCTTTTATAATTTTTTTAATAAATTTTTTGAGTCGGTTTTAAGTATACGTTGATTATAAATGTTGTTTTATTAAATATTATGTGAGAAATATAATCAAATATTGTGTTGTTTTTTTTAAATGTAAATTGTGTTGTTTTTTCAACGCTTATACCGGTAATTCGGTTGCCTACGTATTTTTTATATGTAATCGTGTCGGAGGCACAACACATATAAAAAAATCAAAGCGAACGTAGTTCTTATTGTTTATTTTTTAGTCTTTTATAGTTTGTTGTTTTTTAGTCTTTTATAGTCATCTTATATGTTTTTATAGTTTTTAAAGGTTTTTTAAATGTTTGTTTTATCATAGTCTTTTATAATATATATATATGTTTGTATTTTATAGTTTCATACAATTTTTTAGGTTTGTATATGGTTTGTTTGGGTGTTTTTATAGTTTCTTATAGTTTTTTTAGTTTTGTGTAGTGTTGTTATGGTTTGTTATAGGTTTTTATTGTTTTTTATATTCTTTATAGTATTTTTTTAAATGTTTGTTTTATTGTAGTCTTTTATAGTATTTTTATGTGTTTGTATAATTGTATTATATAGTTTCATATAAGTTTTTTTTAGGTTTGTATTGTAAAAAGAAATAAAGTTGCGCCTTTACTAGCACCAGTTGGTTTTAGTAGAACGGTAAGCGTTTGATCCTAACATGGTATCGGAGCAGGAGGTCATGGGATCAATCCTCAGCTCCTCGCTTTATTGTCTGCAAGTGTTGGGCTCTTTGTCTTGTTGGCCTAGTTTGGTCTTGTCTTTGTGTGCTAGATAGCACATGGCCTTGTTAGAGACCCACACTTGAGGGGCGTGTAAAAGGAAATAAAGTTGCGCTTTTACTAAAGCACCAATTGGTTTTAATCTGACAATGATAGTGATTGATTCTAATATGTATATGGTTTTTATGGTTTTTTTTTATATAGTTTTCTATACTTTTTTTTTTAGGTTTAAAGTAGTAGGTGTTTGTTAGTTATTTTTAACAGGTTTTTATAGTTTCAATCGGGTTTTTTTTTAATGGCTTTTTTAATAGTTTTCTATAGTCTTTTTTCGTTTTTAGTAGTAGGTTTTTTATAGTTATTTTGAATAGGTTTTTTTTTTAAATCTTTTATAGTTGTTCTATGAATTGTAACAAATATATAAGTAAGATATAAATTGCGTACCTTTAATCGATGTCGGTATTTCGAGCGCTTGTTCCTCCCGAAGTTTCAGTGTCACCGCCTTCGAACTGTGACTCCTCATATTCTAACTCAATGTGTTGCATCCTCTTCTCGGCTCGTACCCAATCTTGACAAAGCATTTGCTTTTCTAAAGTGGTGGGATGAGCGAACATCTTTTATTGTTAAGCACATATCCTGCCATGCTGAAACATCGTTCAACAGTGACGGTCGAAACAGGGCAACTTAAAAACTCGACCGCCATCATTGCTAGAATTGGATATTCTTTAACATGTCTCTTCCACCACGTCAATAAGTCGAACTCGAAATCATAGGTATCGATTTCACAGCCTTCAAATGTTGTGTTTAGAAATTTGGATATCTCTGTACGTTGATCGGATGACGATGTTGATGTCGCTCCCTTCCGTCGTATAGAATTCATTTTATCCAGAACTTTTTGAAGTCCCCGTACGATACCTAGAGGGTTAGTAGAAGCACTTGCAGATGGATTGGGAACCGCTTCGTTTCTCAATCCATACATACGCTCATATTCAACATACAAAGCGTTTAATAAATTTTCTAGTCTAAGTACTTCAATCAGAAAATCTACAGGGCACATTATGAGTAACAAACAAAGCATCATAGTAAGCACCTAACATGTTAGACAAACCTACTAGTCTTATACGAGGGTCGAGCATAGAAGAAATGAGATAAGTGTCGGGAATATACAACATGTATTTATTCCATTTCTGCTTCATCGGCTCTAAACATTGAAATAATTCTGGGTCGTGTTCCATGGTTTCAAACTCGGCAGTTATTTCTATACAAGCAGGCAAAGACTAAATGTGCTGTGGGTTCATAACATTTTGAAAACAATACTATAAATTTTTTGAATATTTCAAAAACATCCATCAGTTTCTTGCATGAAGTCCACATAGAGGGATACAAACGATATTCGCTCGGACAGTGTTCATTTAAAAATTCACAAAATGTATTTTTAATTTTGTTTATTTTTTTCCAAAGATCATGAGTCGTGTTCCACCTATGCGGTACATCTTGCGGCAGTTTGACTTGGCGATGACCTTTCTCTTTAAGAAATTTATACCACTTATTAACCAGAATATTTCTACCTAAAATATGTGAAATCGCACTTTTTATTGAATTAATATTATGGTAAAAAACTTTTAGACCATCCTTTACACATAAATTAAAAATATGGCATAAACATCTAACATGAAAAATTTGACCATTACAAAGAGGTTCACATTATCGGGATAAGTCGGGAATAGAAGCAGTGTTGTTTGACGCATTGTCAAACGCAAAAGAAAAAACTTTACCTTTTAAATCGTATTCCTCAAAAATATCAACTAATAAAGATGCAATGTTAGATGCAGTATGATTGTCATTAAATAAACGAAAAGCAAGTAACCTTTTTTGGACAATCCAAGTGTTGTCAATCCAGTGACCCGACACACCCAAATAATAATTGCTCGTCCTGCTATCCTCCCAAATATCGGCAAAAACACATATTCGAAATTTATTTTTCTTCAAACTTTCTATAATAATATTTTGTCGTTTAATAAATTTATTTTTGAAACCCCTAGTAACCGTTGCACGAGGGATACGAGTAAAAGCCGGCTGCAAAGCCCCTTGTACGTAGCTTTCGAAAATAGGATTTTCAGGAAAGCTAAAAGGAAGACCCATCCCCGCAATAAAATACGTGGTTAGATCTCTACAGTTATCACGAGTGTAAATAAAGAGTGGATTAGTGTTACCTGCGCTGGAGCTCGGCATGTTTAGCTGGGATTGAGACGCGCTGTCTTCCAATTTTTCCGGGTGTTTATTTAAAATGTGACTCCGCATCGTTCCGTAACCACCGGACTGTTTAAATTGATATTTTTGGCCACAGAAATTGCACACCCCGAAGAAATACTTTCCGGGGTTAGCTAATGCTATTTCATCAGTCCGAGCAACCTTCGTGAAAAAATCCGTAAAAATTCTCGATTTTAACCTTTTTTCTTGTGCTTTGGATCGGGTACTTTCATCACCATCTAAATTGACTGACTCGGGAGTAGGAGTAGGATCTGCAGCACTAGCACCACGCCGACTCCCACCACGTCCTTGTCTTGGACGGGAAGCATTCGGAAATACATCATGATCATCATCAACGTCGTCTTCATCATTACCTTGACCTTCGTTAAGGTTGATGTTAAAATTTCCGGGTTGAGACATTATATCGTCGTAATGACTATCAAAATCATCTTGATTGTAACCTGAAGGTGTGTCGAACTGAGGAATCGAAATGTGATAACCGGTGACAGGGTCTGTATAATATTGGGGTCTATAGCCACCAGCAAGATCATCTGATTCCGACACAACCGTGTCATCACGGAAAATAACATTCCGATTGCCTTGTGCTGATGCACCTCTTCTTGACATTGAAAAAAATCAAAAATATATATAACGGTTATAAAAAAAATTTAAGTAAAGTAAATTTGATTTAAATCTAAATTACATATAATGGTTATAAATTTTTTTTAATTTAACTAACCAATTTTACTTATAACTAAAACCGAATTGAAATAACGATTAAATCAGAAAAACTTCAAATTTCGGTCTAGTAAAGTAAATTTGATTATAAAATTGAATTTTTTTTACACTTGTAAAAAAATAGTTGAATAAAATACAAAACCAAATTTACTTATAACTAAAACCGTATTGAAGTAACGATTAAATCAGAACAACTTCAAAAATCGGTATCGTAAAGTAAATTTGATTGTTGTTTTTAACAACTAAACAAACTTGATAATCAAAGAATTGAATAGAAGATGTAAGAGTTGAGTAGAAGATTTAAGAATTGAGATGTAGAGATTGGTGTAGGAATTTTTGTACGAAATGGGTGGTATATATAGAAAATTTTTGGAAGAGTTTGAAAAAAAAAAAAAAAAAAATTTATATAGCCGTTGCCATGAAAATAGCCGTTGGATGGTTCCGGTTCCGGTTCCGGCCGGTTTCAAAAATCCGGTTCAAACCGGCGGTTCCGGTTCCGGTTTCGGTTCCAAAAATATCAAACCGGCAAACCGGCGGTTTGACAAACCACCGGTTTACAAACCACCGGTTCCGGTTCGAACCGGCGGTTCCGGTTAACCGTGGCCACCTCTAATTGTAGATAATATTTTACAATTGTCAGAATAATGTCAGAATTTTATGAATGCAGAGGGGCTAAAAAGCGTTCATTGCGATTCTCTTAGAGCACATGCAATAAGCAAATGGTTTAAAATGCTCATTTACCTCGTGAAAATAAAAGAAATCCTATGTTGCAACATTTGCTTTTACAAGCAAAAGAAAAGACTAATAATACAGGCAAAGTGGAACAAATAGTGGGCAGAGCCCCATTCACCTTCACTTCTTACTAATCACGTTGACAATATTTGCTCTATTGTAATTTTCACTAAATTACCAACTTTTCTTTTTCTGACAAAAGTGCATTGGTCACTGTGAAAACAAGCACTATTGTATGTGCTCTTATGATGGGGAGGTAATCCCCAAACTTAAATGTGAAAATTCAGCTATGAAAGGATAGGGTATAAAAAACAAAACAAATAGTCTAGAGAGAAATTCATATATACATATTTTCAAATAAATCGAAAAGAAAGTCGGTGGGTACAAATAATGAATCGGATTATAGATCGTGTGGACCCTGTTTGGTTGTGAGTTAGATTGTGGTTGAATAGATTCAAGAGAGAGAAAATAAAATAAAATAAAGTGCAATAATGATTATAAAATTGAAAGGTTGTATTGAAATTTGTGTAGATGAAAAAATAATTGGTGAGAGAAAATATAATGAAATACTACTATTATATTGATAAAGTAATATTAAATAATGTAGTGGGTGAATTGATTAATTTTTTTTGTCATCTCATTTTATTTGTTAATGGTGAAATAGTTGGTAAGAAAAATTATAATAAAATAATGGTAAATAAGATAGTAAAGTAAATAAAATATTTGGTTTGATTCAAATGGATCCAAGTCATCCAACCCGACATGAAACCAAACAAGACAGTGGGGTTCGAATTTAATAGAATAGATAAGCTAAATATGTATACATGCAAAGATTTAAAAAAATAACACATGTTATATGCTATGATAAGTTTAATCGTTTATATATATAAACGATTAAATATATAAAAGATTAAACTTATCATGACATATAACAGGTGTTATTACCTTATTATTTATATTTTGCCTACCACATCCACATGCCATGATGCATGCGTGAGACGTCCGGTTTAATTTTGTGATACACAATTGGGTGTAACTGTGCATTGTCGCCTCACACCTACCACCCATATATATATATCAATGATAACAATTTTGAAAGCATTAATTACCAATAATTTCTCTGGGACGACATACTTTTCGCACACCGTTTATCACATGTATTAAATTAATACTAAAGTGGTATACCATTTTTATTTTTTATTTTTTTGGTTTAAAAACAAAGAAATTTATTAAATTGAATCCGTAACAGAGACGGAGATTACATCAACAGGAGGTATTGTCCCCCAATAAACATGACCCAAAGGAAGCAATCATGTCTAGTTAGAAGGTGAGTTGACTTATTACGAATGTCTGTCACAAAAAAAATAATTGTAGAGTAATAAAAGATGACACAAGAGACAAGCAATGACGTGCAACACAACCTAAAACGGTAAAGTCTCTGGAGGGGCGATGAAACGCTTGCACACAGCACACACGATAGACAATCGCGCGCTCTCCAGTCTCCACAATAACCAATGAATAACCCAAAAGTGTTGCCTCTGTTAGAGCCAAGAAGATAGCTCGTATTTCTAGAACCTCCAAGCGAATTCCAAGATCAAAGTGAAATGAGAAAGCTTCCAAAATCAAACCAACACTATCTCTGAAGATCAAGCCTACACTTTCCCCCTCATCCGGCACAGAAGCATCAACATTACACTTGTGAGACCTAGGTGGCGGAAGGCTCCATGCTACTGGGTACACATGACCCACATCAACATGCAGATGGAGGGACTCCATAACTTGCCCAAACTCAATCGCTCCAGCTAGAGAAGAAGAAATGATACTAGAGAAGAAGAAATGATACGCGAAACATTTATAGTGGCATCCTCATACACTGCACTACCCTGAGTTTTCCACAAATTCTAGAGAATCATACAAAATCCGAAAGCTCATCCTCCGTACATTGCTCCATAATCCGAAAAAAAAAAATATAATCATGTTGTTGTATCCCTCAGTATTTATTTTCAGGTCTGTCAGACCTGACATTTTTTAAGGTAGCCCGTGCAAAATTACACGTGTAAATTTGCACGGGCTCAACACAATGGCGCGTGGAAAAATTGCACGTGGGGGGTGTAATGAAATCTACGCGGAAACGCATCAGAATTTAAAATGTATTTCCTTTTAACCAAGATCGATTTCGTTTAAGCAATAAACATATATGTATTAAACGAGAAAATTACCTTGGGTGATCTAAAAGATCGAAGCTTTATCTTCTACGAAGGAGTAGTGGTGCACGGAGCCGCCCAAGCGTTCGGCCTCTACCGCTAGTCCACACGAACAGCCCGCCGGAATCCCATTATAGATTGCTACCAGAAAAACTCGGTTGCTAGACCGACATTTTCTCTCTCTCAAACTCTCTATAAGAAGCTCTCATATTTTCTGGTAAATTAGAACTCTTCTAATTGTGATGTACAAAAGAGCTTGACACCCACCTCCTATTTATAATGAATGTGGCGCCCTAATGTAGTCCCAATCTAATTGGGAGAAACAGAAACTTCCTAGTAGATTGAGTAGAAAGAAAACTTTTTTCCTAATAAAATATTGTAAGTATCTTTGATTGATTTATTTCATTTAATTTAGTATCTCATATTAAATATTTCCAAGATATTGTCAATATCTAATATTGAGTATCTTGATCTTATTACCATAAATCAATTTGTATATGTGTGCAAATCTATACTCATTAATATCTAATATTAATATATGATAATACTATTAATTAATTTGCAAAATTCATGTGTATCACATACACATCATCTACGCCCCATATAGCCATAACTTGGCATCCGGAATATTCTTAATTAATATAATACTATGATTAATTAATTCACAAAATACATGTATATCATATATATACATACATATTTCGACATACATACATGTATATTTAATTAATCAACATAATTAATATCTTGTATTATATTTATTCATAATAAATAAATATCAGCATATTAATTTATCACTATAACACTTTATAGTCGAGATAAAACTTTCCTTAATTGGTTATCACTATAACTGTATTTTAATCCGGCTAGATGTTCTTATATGTGTGACCCGATAGGCTTCTGAATATGTTGGCCGTAGGCATAAAGTGCATTTTACTAAAATACCCTTCACACCTAACGATCATGGATAGCGTCTAGAAATACGCCCATGACCCCTAATCATCGGAAGAGTCAAATGCAATAAATACTACCTTTCATGTGAAACAGTTTACCGTGTAAATAGAATCCGATCGCTGTAATAATATCGATACAATTGTCTCTCGAGTGTCAGTACATCAACGATCGTATCTTATAATATGGATATCATACTCTCTCGAAGTAACATATTACTTCCGCTTTGCAAATACTTTCGAGAGCGAGACATTCCTTATAAGAAGGCCCTTTTGGATATTTACTCCTAATCATAGGATACACGATTTCCGGACTAGCAACATGAATCCTACGCATACTTCAGTATCATACCCAATCACTACCGCATGATCGCCCTATGCTAGAGGAAGCCTCAATAGTGTCAAAGTATGACAATCCAAACCGTGATGTCATGAAGACTCCGGTCTCAGGATAATGACACAACAGCCACATAGTGCGACACTTAATAAAGTAAGTGGGTTAGTCTAACGTACGCATTCTTTAATACACGTCCACGTATAGTCCAAGTGTCCCTACACTTTAATAAATGAGATCTATCCCCATCTTCAATAAGATAGAAGACATCTAAGACGTGCTAGTTGTTGAATAGGTGTCCTAAACCTAACCGGGTTGGACCGATCCGACCGGGTCGGGTCATTTATAGTCTGTTTAGTTCATGTAATAACTTTATTATGATTAATAAAAGCACTTACGTTATTATATATTGTTTATCTTCATGTTGTTTGTTGTATATATATAGTAACGTCCCTAGTGTCAAACTGTGATAGAGAAACCATGATAGTGATTATGGTTAATGAGATCTCTAATCACCTTAATAAGTTTGATACTTAAATATCTCTAGTCTTATGTACTATCAAATGGGACATTGATAGTATAATTAGACTAGCACGTATTGGATGTCTTCTATCTTATAGAAGGTAGGGATAGATCTCGCTCTATCGAAGTGTAGAACACTTGGGTATGCGTGGATGTGTATTAGAGAATGCGTCGTTAGGTGACCCACTTACATTAAGTGTCACACTATGTGGCGGTTGTGTAGTTATCCTTTAGACCGGAGTCTTCATGGCATCACGGTGTGGATTGTCATGCTTTGACACTATTGAGGTTTCCCTTAACCACAGGGCGATCATGCGGTAGTGATTGGGTATGATATTGAAGCATGCGGAGTAAACATGATTGGTCGTCCAGGAATCGCATATCCTATGATTGGGATCGAATATCCGAAATGGCCTTCTTATAAGGAATGTCTAGCTCTCGAGAATCTTTGCAAATTGGAAATAAATGTGTTATTCCGATAAAGCATGATATCCAGATTATAAGATATGATCGTTAATGCATCGACACTCGAGATACGATCGTATGGATATTATTACAGCGATAGGATTGTAAGTTATACGGTAACTGCTTCACATGAAATGTAGTAGTCATTGCTTTTGACTCTTCCGATGATTGGGGGTCACGGTGTGTTGATAGACGCTCTCCCGTGATCGTTAAGCATGAAGGGCATTTTCATAAATTGTACTTTGTGTCTGCGCCAACATATTCGGAAGCCTATCGGGTCACACACATATGAACATCAAGTCGGATTAAAATGCGGTTATAGTTGATAACCAAATAAAGAAAGTTTATCTCTAGACTATAAAAGTTATAGTGGTAAATTAATATTGTGATATTTATTTATTATGAATAAATAAAATACAAGATATTAATTATACACAAATTATATTAATTAAAAAATATTCCAGAAGCCAATTAATTGGCATTTGGGGCGCAAGTCATTAGGGTATAAGATACACTTGTATTGTGCTCTTTAATTAATAAGATTACCATAATATTAATATTTGATATTAATTGATTTTAGGAAAATAGATTTATGGTAATAAGATAAATATAATCAATATAAGATATTGGCAATATTTAGATTTTATTTGATATGAGATATTATAGTAAAAGAGATAAATCAATCTAATTGATTTTCCTTATTTTATTGGGAAAATGTTTTCTTCTCCTCCACACCTAGATGGGCCGCCCCTCTCACTATAAATAAGAGTTGGGTGTCAAGCTCTTTTGTATCATCACAATTGCAAGAGCTTATAGTTCTTGTGTAAAATAGAGAGCATCCTATAGAGAGTTTGGGAGAGAGGAAAAAGGCCGGTCTAGCAACCGGAGTTTTCCAATAGCAATCCAAGGAGGATTCCGGCGAGGAGTTCGTGTGGATCAACGATAGAGGCCTGACACGTGGACGGCTTGCGCACTGTACTACTCTCCGTTGACGGTCAAAGCAACGATCTTATAGATCATCCAAGGTATAACCGTCAAACTACTTAACGTGTTTATTGCATTAACCGAAGAACGATCTAGAAAAGGAAATCAAAATTTTAAATTCCGTTGCGTTAAAATAGTGATTTCCTAACGCTAGTCTAATCGTACTATTAATGTCATGTTTAATAGCACATACGACTAGAGACATTTAAGTATCAAACCTTTTAAAGTGAGTCGAGATCTCATCAACCATAATCACTATCATGGTTTCTCTTTCACAGTTTGACATTAAGGACGTTATCATATATACAATATCATAATTGGTCCGTTAAACGAACAAATATATAATAACAGAAAAAAGCATTTGATATATGTACAAACATAAAGAAATAGTAGAAATGATCTGACCTGGTCGGATCCGGTCCAACCCGATTGGGTTTAAGACACTATTTCAACAATCTCCCACTTGGCCTAAAGCCAATCACTCATACACACAAGACTAAGTTAAAACACAAGAATCTCATGCAGTACTCGCAACCAACCCCAAGCGTGGACGGATCACCATCCGTGTGGACTCACACTATCTTCATATCATGCTCCAAATGACCAAGTCAAAAAGAACCGCCTCAACACACATATGAATCTCTGACGAGACCCTGGCCCTTGCTTCAAGCAATGAATCCACCCCAATATCAACTATATAGTAAAGGTGGAAGAACCACACAAGGTTCAGGAATGAACCTCTTAGATCCATGTACTGCTCCCGCTGCGCCTCTAAGATCCATGTAAAGGTGAAAGGATGCCGGAAGTGAAAAATGGAGTGCCAATAGAAGCCCCATATTTATATTGTTAAAGTGTTGGATCACTCTGTTGGTCTTGTATTGTCATTTATATGTCTTGTACGGAAATCTTAGCCATGCTCTTTGTTATCTGTCACACACGTAAAAAAATGTATTGAAGTGTTTAATATTAATTATCTACATCCTCGTCAATTTAATCTTTAAAGAAAAATTGTAATTCGACAAGTTGGGTAAGGCTTTTTTAGTAATCAACGGCTGGAAGATATAGGTGAAGGTGAACAAAGGAAAAGGGACGTTAATTATCCGGCTTGACTTTTTTTTACTATTATACTACCTATGTACCAAAATATAAATCCGTTGATCTTTTTAAATTTGTCTCTTAATATAAGTCTATTTAGAATACTAATAGAGCATTTAGTATATTTTTCTCCTTTAACCCCTAATTTAATATATACTCACCCACTTTCACTACTTTGGATTAGTGACAGTCAAAGGTCATTTTAGACTTTTCTCATCAAAATTAATGACACATAACTTATTTGTTTAATTTTCTTAATCTGTGTGAAAATGTCCAAACGGGACTTAAATTTTGAGACGAAGATAGTATATATATACTTTGACTTGACTTATACCGTGAGTTTGAAGCTAAAAGGCCAACATCATTTGAATGCTAACGTGGATCATCACCTTACCTATGAAAAAATGTTTCTCACTAGCCTATCAATCGGTCGTCTAGGAGAGTCGTTCTCTTCTTTGCGTGCTACGGATATGGGATCCGGGAAATTTTATTAATACAAACATATAACACATATAGAATCAAAAATGCAAAAAGCAAGAGTGAACGAAAACTTATTCAGACTGGAATGAGTTTAGAACTCTGTTTTTAGAACATTATTGCCCTAACTATGTACACACGGATATTGCAACATGTCTCCTAAGATACAACAGTCTACCTTGTTCTGATCTTCGCACATAGATGGGAACAAGTAACAAACTGATCAGGCTTTGAATATCTCTGACTTGTCAAATGCAAAAAAGTGCAGTTTCTTATTTTTGCAGACTGTAGGAAAAAGTATGCAGAAAAATTCCATGTCTTTATTACTTCAGGATTGTTTCTATATATAGGTAGAGATTATAGAGTAGCACCTTTTTCAGATTTTCGGTTGGAGGCAGTTTTTCCTATTTCTTGTCATGAACAGACATAACAACAATTTCGAAATTTTGCTTATGAATATTTTCGAATTGCTCCAGATGCTTCAATTTTTGAACTATTGCTTCAGTTCATTCGAACAGGTGCAATGCATTGAACCGAACCAAACTGTTACAAATTTGATTGAGAATTATTCTTGTTGAGTTGTCCCAAAAATATTAATACCGACCCAACCACAATCCACAAGCCTGAACCGAGCCGACCAGCCAGAGGGCGGCGGCGCGCGCGTGTGGATTTTTGAATAAACAAGCATCTATGTCTTCCATCCTTCACAAAATTCTCTTGCCTCGTAGGGCTTGTCTCTAAATGTCACACTACTTCTTAAGTAATGATTCCACTTAAGTCTCATTACCTATGTGGGAGAAATGGAACACATTTCCATTACAACACCCACATAAATCACTATACCTCTAGCCTCTAAGCATTAATTTCTCATTCACCCGATATCGGAACCGAATGATTCAAAACAACTACTATCTTAGTAGTTTCCCAAACTGTTTTTAGCTCCCGGAAATTCATTCCGTAACTCATCCAAATCCGGGCATGAAGTTGATTGTTCGTCACTTACACTTAAACTCGTTTCAGAGCTAAAACACAATAAAGTTCCAACAGATTTAACTTATTTTTTAAAAAGTGATAATCGTCTCGGATTGTAAAAAATTCTCACATGGCTCTTATTTGTCGAATTTTCTTTTATCAAGAGAGCATGGAATGCCCCAACGCATCTTTTAACTTGTGTTAGTAATAGTTTTCCTCCACCCTTAAATTTGGACTTACCCAACCACAAGATGTTCTAGTATCCTTCATGTTGGATTGTGCTAATTAAATTTTTTGTTATTCTAAAAAAAGATGAGTGTTTGGTTTTCGACATGTAATTATTACTAGACAGACGCCTGTGCGTTGCACAGGCCGTCGTCGTCTTTTTTTCTTATTTTTTATTTTTTTATTTTTTTTGTAAGTAATGAATTAGCAAGGGGGAAATTTATTTAAAAGGGTGCGCAGGTGATGATTCTGCTTAAAAGGGCTTTGACTGGAGTGATTCTGCTTAAAAGGGTTTGATTTTGTGTGTAAAATGAAGGGTTTTTAGATGAAGAGCTCCTTTTAAATGAAAAGAGTTATTGAAATCATTTTTTTAAATGAAGTATTACTAACTCCGTTAAATTTATTTGTAAGGATAAGTATATTTATAAGTAAATAGTGTTAAAAAAGTATGTGTATGTTGAATTTTGAATAATTTGAGTGTTGAATTTATCAAATATTTATTTTATTATAAAAATTAATTTGTTTAAAATGTTTTTTTAGGAGAATGTAGAAATAATTAGGATGAGTAGAATACTTATTATAATATACATATTATCCGGTAACGCTTATCATGATATATTAAATAGAGTAGTTATTATGATATTAGATGCAATTTATTATATACTTATTAGAAATGTATAGTTAATTGAAATTTGTATGTTAATTATTACGGTGGATGATATTATAAATTGGAAATTATAATGATGATTTTGTCCATAAGTGGAACTTGTAAAAGAACTATACGTATACAATTGACTTGAATGAAAGTAGTATGATTTTTTTTTTATAATTTCATATTTAGGCTAATTAACAGCTTCTTAGAAAACGCATCATGGCAATGACATGTATTTTCAGGTAGTGTGGGGTTCATAAATAATTGTATTCATTCAATATGACATAATGTTTTTTATTTTGTTGTAGTTTATCATTCTGCTTGTATGTATAAAACATTTGCTCACTTGTGGTGTTTATTATTCTTCATTGCACTCTATATTGCAATTGTGTAAATAGGTGATATAAAAGTAAAAAAAAACAAAGAATAATAGATAGAGTTTGGGAGAAGGAACAACGATTGTGCAGATTTTTATATTGTTACGATGTACGTAGTAAAATATATCACATGCGTATTATATTTGTGTAAACATTTATTGAATTTGTATTAACAGTTAGATCTTCTTGGAATATATATATTGCGATATGTTCTTAACAAATGTAATGATGTTTCCGTTTTCTTTTAATTAGTAGCATTACGTTCATTGATGTTAAGCCATTGAATTTATGAATAAGTAAAGAGGACAAATTTTAAAACTTTATTTACAATGTATAAAAAAGCATACATAGAATCACGTTATGTTTGATAAGGACCTTTCTATGTATGCTTACAAAACATTTGCAGAAGCATTACATATTTTAAAAGTAGCCATAGTACTAAGAGGAATGATACATTACAAAACACAGGTAAGAGACCGTAGGTAGGGAGTATGGCATACTATATATTTTCCCTTGCTTTCTCTCCAGTAAGAGAACGTAGGTAGGGAGTATGGCATACTATATATTTTCCCTTGCTTTCTCTCCAGCTTCCAACTTAACTTTACGTAGTTTATTTGGATCAGAAGGACTGATAACACTCTCTTTTGGATCGGTTTCTGCAGGTATGAATGCTGCAGTTGCATGATGTTTGTGTACAATGGATTGCTGTAGTGGCATGGCATGAGCATCCTTTAATTGAATGTGTGAAGGATGTGGAATATCATCTTCGTGGTCTGTGAAATGGATGGAGTCAGTGCTTGGAAATTCAGCATTCTTAGACTTCTTAGTCAGTGTGTTGTCCTCTGAAGAGTCTCCCTTTGATTTCGGCCTCAAGCGTTTGCTTTCACTTTTCTCTAGAAAAGAATAATCGTTATTAGTGTGCATGACTATTACTTTTGTCACATGAGAAAGCATCATAGTTATATACTTGGTAAGGAAAATGGTAATCCATACAGATTTTCGTATGTGCACATAATTTGTTTACCTGGGGTTATCATTGGCTCAGGTAGCTTATCAGTGTTGGGATTAAGTACAGCAGGTACAACGGAAGTTTCTGTATAGACGATACATCAGTTAGTAAAATGTAAAGACATGTGCAAATGTGTAAAGGATGGTTCCTTATACGAAATTGGTAGATACCTTATGATTATTTTCAGGTAACAATAAAGTAGTCCATGAGTAAGTAACGAATACCTGTTATTTCAGTTGTGGCTGTGGTGTTTTTGACGGGTAGGGAAGAACAAGCTTCGGTTTGAATAAGCTCATTCCAATTGTAAATTGAATATTTTGTCTGCTGCTTTTCATACTTTCGTACTGAAGCACGAACTTCAGCCAGAACAACTTTATCTTTGAACATAATGTTTGTTCTGTGCAGCAGTTTCTTTAATTCCTGATAAAGAAGAAGGGAAAAAGAAAAGGAATTGTAATCTACTTTTTTTTATTCTTGTACATAGTTATGGTTGTGTAAGTTGAGCACGTTCTATACCTCACAACTGAACTTATGTGCATCTTCAGTAGTTATCCCTAGTAGATCGTGAGCAACTTTGTCATACATTGTTGCTTCCAAACTTTCACGTGTTTTTTCCAAACGAACAATGACTTTATACCTTGTAGTAAGAAATGAAAACTGGATGAAATACATTCGTGTTTATGTAGTACAGTATTGTATGAATAAATTTGTTAAACTTACTTAGGGACGATTTTTTTAAGTTCTCCACAGTTAGAACACTTTACTTCCTCATCTAGTTCTGCAGCTAGAACTCGACCACAGTTTGAACAAACACAGTAGGGGATGATTTGGTTCAAGTCTGGTATTGACAGTTTTCCCTCAAAGATGAAGTGCTATGCAGTAGTAAAAATAAGTTATTTAGTAGGATTATTTGAAATGAAATGTATAGGAAAGTATGAGTATTTTGATTCAGATTCTATTAAGGAAAAATAAAAGCAGAAAAAATGGAAGTACCTTAACATCGCTTGTTGTTAATGTAGTGTCAGGCGAAGTGAACGTAGACTACTGTGATTGTGTAGTTGAAGAGCCCTACTAACTTTACGCCTTTCGTCCACATTTGTGATTGCTTCCATATTTTCAGTTAACCTGTATTTCATTATTATACCATAAGTCAGTTGAGCATGAGAATGTGCAATAATAAGAATGCTATAAGTGTAAATCCGTAACGTATTATTTAGTCAATTACCAAGTCTGGAGTTCATGAGTTCTTTGCAATATTAGGCTCAACAAGAATGAAAGTAGACATGGTTGTAGTTAAAGCTCCTACTGCGCAGTAGTATAACATACATAATAAGTGAGTTATTGTTATGTAAAGAAGAAGTAAACATGTAGTTGAGAATGCATAGACCACGCATGACTGTATGATCGAGGAAGCAATTAAATTTCTGCAGACAATAATTGGCATGTGGTTCCCGAGGCCATGAATGTGTTCACCCCGATTTTGTAGGAATTCTCCCAAATTGTTAGAACAACCTGAGTGAAGTCAGTATAATGAAAATGAAGCAAGTCAAGTATGTAAGTAACGGGTGTTTATAATATCATTCGAAAATAAGCATACAAAAATGTATAAAATGTATCTAGGATTAACTTATTACCTTTGATCAATTAAAGTCATTTCACTGTAACCATGTTGTTCCTTCTTTACTGTAGTGCAGGCGAGGTTCTTCAATTTTAATAACAAAGAAGAATGACATCTGCTTAGAGTATATAGTATTGAGTAAGTTTATAATGTATATTGTAAGTAAAAAAGCAGTACAAGTTTATGCGTATGGAAAGTGATAATAAACATACTCGATGTATTGCCAAGGCCAGTAATTCTCTCAAATCTATCAACAAAGATCCCGTAAAAGGTGGATAAGGAATGATTTGATGAGGCTCGATTATAGGTACAACAACAAGTACCACCATCATGATCCACTCTAATGTGTTACCACTTGATAGATGTTGATATTGTTCCTTAGGACGTTGGACCTTTGCACCCTAATCTTTGTAAGTTTGATAAGGTACGAAAGTGCTTGCAAAAGCTTCGATCATATTATTCCACATAACACCCTCAATAACAATACCCTACTCATGAGAAAAGCAATCGAGATCTATCTAGTCATATTGAAGGTAAAGAATAAAATAGATTTACATTTCCACTAATTATACGTTACGTGAATCCTGAAGTAGTACTTTTGGATTCGATCTTTGGCTCCTTGTTGTGTGCATATTTCCTTTTCAACAACTACAACTTTTGCTCGCCAACGGTAGTCACCCGAGTTATCTCGAAATAAACTTAGTAGGTATTTTTCGACCATCTGCGTAAAAAGAAAAGCGCACATAAGTTTATAAGATTACATCAATAACATAGCACAGAGTAAGACAAATAACTTTTACCAAGGCACATGTAAACAGAAAACTATAAGTAATTTGAGTAATGGAAAAATTATGAAACTTATACTATTGAATCTATACCTAAATGGCTTGGATAATTTCATCGTTATACAATATTTTGTGTTTTATTGGTAGCTACTTGTTCAAAGAAAAGTCGGAGGAGTAATAAGCACTTTCAATGAATCAAATTTTCGGACTCTTGAAAAGGCTACGTCTGGTGGCCATGAGAAAGACCGGTTCCGTAAATACACACCAACCCTGTCTAAAGTCCGCCTTGAGCTTTATTTATTGTCATTGCATAAGCTAATCTAACAGAAATTGGTAACGCTTAAGGAACCCCGAATCGCTCACTATTTGATGCCTCTAAAGGTATTTTATGTAGAATTGTAATATCTCCTTTAAAGGGGTCCATGAGCAATCTCAAAGAACAATTATATGGCCCTTCAATTCTTTACATAATAAACGTGTCCCGTTACAAAGCCCTTCATTGGCTTCAAATTCGAGAGTAAGACAATCGGAGAGTGTACTTTCAAAGTAAGTTCATGAGGTGGTAAACTACTTGGGCTTGCTTTGAATGTAGGAGGTCCTCATAATCACCTTGATGTTGTGGATCCAAAGTAATATCGATCTTAAAGTAAGTAACAAAGCAGATGACTGGAGCTCACTTAATATTGTATGGTTCACTCATCGACACAATTGTTCGTCGGTCACGAGTAGTACTCGTTCCATTATAGCATCTCCACCAAAAGAAAAACTTTCCATTTGAGGATAAACAAATTGTATAAGTTTGTTGTAAGGATTGTTCTTCTTGTATGTAAGGAATAACAATCGGCTTGGAAGTTCAATGTTACCATTTTCATCTGTTGGTTCAATACCATTTCCTATTCGTAGTAGATAGTCCGCAAAGGCGGTCTCCGCATGAGCACGCATATTTTCGATTAATTGTATTCGAGTCAATCGAGGCCATATAGTTGAGTGAAATAAATCGCCGAGAATCGATCGGCTCGCGTACCACGAGTACTACTACAGTAAAACTTGACGAAAGTCACCTCCAAAAAAAACAGCTTTTATTACCAAACGGTGCATCTACATCGGTTACATCCTCTAACATAGCTGCAAAAGCTTCTACTGCATCTCGATGAGCCATAGGACTTTCATCCCAAATAATGATTCTGGATTCACGTATGAGCTGAGCTGTTGATGATTGTTTACTCACTCTAGCAATACCACCTATATCATCTTGTAGGGGTAAGTTAAAGCGTGAATGAGCTGTACGACCGCCTGGAAGGACACACGCAGCCACACCAGAGGTAGCAGTAGCCAAAACTATATAACCAGCTGCCCTTAATGTTCCCATCAAAGCTTTGTATAAGAAAGTTTTTCCAGTTCCACACTCCGTCAATGAAATAAGAAGATTGTATTTCATTATTCAAATTTGACATGATGGTATCATACGCAAAGACGTTGGCTTCGCATTTAGCGCGCATCCACTGCACGGATGTCGGCAGGACTAACAAAGATATTACGTTCAAAAAGTAAATCCCGAGCAGGCTTTCTAGTAAATCCTAAAAAGACCACGTCAGGTCCTAAATGAAAATCTGATATTTGACGACCGATAGCTTGCAACCAACTGTCAATGTCTTCCAAAGCTTTCTAATAGGTGAAGAAGAAGAAATGAGATCGGCGGGTTAGATGATCTTCGGTAGTCATCGGTTAAAGAATCACGGTATTTTTCCCATAGTAAACGTGGATTAGTCGGAGAACTCAGAAGCCAAAATAGATGCAAATAAAAACTGAGTTGTCTAGGCATTTGGAAAACTTGACTTTCTTCTAAACATTTATCTAAGTCCATATCCGTGGCCAAAGATCTCTAGCCAAAGCAAAGATCTCGAAATTACCATAAAGCGGCCATCTACGGTTTGTAAGGCTTCAAAGAATGTGGAGCTCTTACATGGCCGAGTAATAACTGAGGTAGTAACGCTCTCCTTCCACTGGGCCTGCCGAGACAATCCTACCAACAACTTTTCCCCGTTTACGTAAAGCCCAGCTTCGCTTACTACTATCCCAGACGAAGAATTTTGGAAAATCACGGTACAGAAGTTGTAGATTCTTTGCACTATCGTGATATCTATTCATCCAGAAAAACTCGGTAAGCATTGTACGTGCTAAGAAAGTGTTACCAACAACAGTGGCCAAATCTTCTTTACTTTTGAAAGAGACATAATGATTGTTGGGTAAATGAAGTTGCAAAGCTATTACAGCAGGATATATTTCGAAGAGGTCAAAAGCATAGATGCGCCCACGCTGCCTCAGGTGGTCCAACCCAACGGCCACTCTGATATTCTTTGATTTCATCGTCGGTGTAGAGTTGATGAAATTTGAAAAGCAATCTTATCAGGGCCCTTGTAAATATATTTGTAGATATATTTCACTAATTTAATAGTAGAACAAATCTCAATATTTATATGGCGGTCAAACTTACGGAGTAAATACGGATTGTAAGGTACTACCCAACGGTTGTCAATTTGTTGACGTCTTTACAATAACCGTTATACCATTATTTCGCGCCGATCTTCGAAGTGCGTGTCGCCCCATGAATAGTGGATTCTGAAATTCTTTAGGAATCTATTCTTACACCTCTCATCATGCATGCATGCAAGACTTGCACGGTTCAATGCTCCACACGGACCATGTATCATATGTTTTAGAACTAAAGCATGAAGGGCAGGATTTAAAACAGGATCAGGAAGTTCCGCACAGACAAACCGATCATATGCCTCACTATTCAAAGGTTTACTCTCTCGATCCATTATAATTAGCAAATGTGCATGAGGCAATCCTCTTTTCTGGAACTCAATGGAGTACACAAATGCTTGTGTTTTACCAAATAATTGATCTTGTACCAAATCTTTTTTCAATAGTTCAAGTTTAGCTTTAAAAACTCGAGACAACAAATCAGGACGATTTTGTGGAAGTTCACCAGGAAGGAGATGTGCTGAAATTTCAGGCCAAGATGGATTACATGTTATAGTTAGGAAGAAGTCAGGTTTACCAAGCTGTTGAACTAATGCCATAGCATCTAGATAACGTTTCCGCATATCCCTAGGACCACCAACGAATGAAGGAGGCAGTATAATTCTCTTGCCAACATCACAAAGATTTATGATTTCCACCCACACTATCTAGTAAACCTTGGAAAGCTTCGGTTCGCATATTTTCACGGTGTTTATAGAAGTATTCTAACCTTGATGTCTCAATCTTGACAAACATATCAACTATATATTGTTGGAATAACCTTCCGGTATGTAGAAGCATAAATTATCGGCATGACGTATTTGCAATTTGTAGCAGTAGTAGTACTCTCTTGCGAAACAACATTTCTTTTTAAATCTTGCACGTACCATAGTTGTGGCGCGAGAATAATAATAATTAGAAACGTAATTGTTACCGTAAGAGGGAAGTCGTTAAAAGTCAGAAACCTATTACCTGCTTCTTCACGATCAACAAGCTGCTCAGCATTTGTTACATCTTCATTAATTAATGGAAGAAGCATACCACAAGCAGGTTGACCACTGACATCATTAGATGGCAACCTTTCTATACCATAATGCCAGCCTGTATGACCGTTTGGGAATAAGAGAGGATATTGTAGTGGATCATAAGATCCATAGTTATGGCAAACTCTATGAGCCTGTCCATCTTTAGAGTAGATCTGAATATGACATTGAGGATTGAGGTCAGCATCATCATCTTGGTGTATGATTGCCGCAACGTCAGTAGTAGTTGGTTCATTGTACACTCTCTGATCAAGCTTAGGGTCCTTCACTAAATACAAACGACAACTATCAAGACCAGGTAATGATCGAAGTTGTGTGAGAAAGCGTACATAAGGATTGCTTGAGAGTATTTTAGACAACCTTAGCATTGTTCGCTTTTCAAAATAGGTTGAAGATTTCAAGCGTTCTTCAATCTGAGTATCGGGATCATACATATAGAGTTGAATACCAGATGGAGGAACATGAATTCCAGCTGATGGATTCAAAGGATTAAGAAAATGATGTATCTTACCCTGAACCTTGAAAGTATAAACACCTAAATGGTTTTTCAGAGTTCATTGTCTTTTAAAGTGAGAAAGTAGTAAAAGCCAAATTATTATTGTAAGAACGTGCATATTTACGGAATGCAATTGATTCTGGATTATTATCTAGAAACAAACTTCTAAGATCCGGAGGCATTTCAGGATTGACTAATTGTATCTCTCCCTTATAGCAACAGAAGCAAGCAGTTTCATGGAAAAAACGAAATGCTAAACAGTAGCAACACCTCGGAGCCGCAGGCAGTAATGAAAGAATAACATTCTGCACATTGGCAGCAGGGCCATGTGATAACATTTCACTACGTAATTGTGCACGCACTCCTTCATGAGGATAATCAGAACCTTTAACAAAACCCCTTTCCTGAAAACGCCTAGCATTTAAGGTTGATAGAGTTGGGCTAACTAAAGTGCTGGAAGAGTTTGTGCTGGAAGATTCACATGTAGAAAGTGGAACAAATTGCCAGTCACGACGACGCAGATTCTGCTTCTGAGCATATTATGTCGACGTCTCAAAGAAGATTGCGACCTTATCGTGAGGAGCCAAGTCGGATAAAGCTTGCGTTTCCTCTCATTACGCCTTGACCCGACCTTCCTCATCCATATGAAGATGTAGCACTTTTTTTCAGTAAGTCCAGTAGCGGGTTTTATATTCATATGATACACTAATATAAGTAGATGTAAAAGTAAAACTAAATGCTCTGTAAATGTGAGTACCCTATATCAAAATTCCAAAGTTGGGCAACTGTATAGTAAGATAGAAGTGCGTAAATGTCTATACCTACACAAGAATATGTAAAACGTAAGGAAACTATAGAAAGAAAGAATAAATAAGATCCCAATGCAGGAGAAGCAAGGTATTAAGGGAAAGAAGACGTAAAAAAGAAAACAAAATCCAAAAACACAAACAAACAGAAGCATGAAATGCAGACAAGATACATAGAGCAAAGTAAATAGTAATTGAAGGGAAAAAAGGTAAAACTGAAGCAGAACAGAAAGCATACATTTAACTGAAAGAGAAGTATGCAAAATTGTAATCATATACCCAGGATATTACCTGTACTAAAGAAGATTATAATGCCTTCCCGAATTACGTAAGTCCTCAGGTAGAATGAATTACACCTGAAACAACATAAGCATAGATTGAATTAGTCTATGTACAGAACCAGAATCTGTGAATTTTAACATGCAAATACTAAACATAAGCAAAGAAATCATTAGTAAACATCGAAAAATCACATGCAATGAAAATAACATTCAAATAATGAATACGGAGTAAAACAAAGAGAGATTTAACATAAAATAGAGTCCAATCTTGTGTAAGAAGATGAACTAAACTAAGACTTTAAAACCCCACGAAAACATATTATCGCAACCTATTTTTCCAACTCAAACACACATATGACAAATTGAATAAATATACAGATTGGTGAAAAACAACAACGCAAAGAATATGCAATTAACCATACTGCTGTTTGTCCTAAATATGCAATGTAATGGCTAACACTCCTAAACATGCAATGCAATGGCTAACACTCCTAAATACGCAATGTAATGCCTTCACAAACTGCCATTTTTTTATCTCATTCTTTTGCATTTGCATCAGTGTTTTTACAAATGTATTTGTGTATATGAAAATAGTATGTCAAGAAAATTTCATAGTCATTAGGCTTCAAAGCTGCATTTATATAGACATGCAATAAGTAATCAGAGCATACAAAATATGATTCAATCGAAAGGCTATGATGTTGAAGGTAAAGTGAAATGATTCACTGGATAATTATTTCAAATCTTGATACAAACCAAAATTGTAAATGAATTGAAAATTGACATTTCATTCATGGAAACAGCACACCAAACAGAGACCTCACACACAGTCCAAAACTATTCAAATCGATAAACACAGCAGCCAAATTGACAGGAAGAACCTAGACTAATGGAGAACATAATCTAAGAAAGCACTTACCGGAAGCCCGAAGCACACCGAGATGACACCTAAAGCGAGAGTTGCAAACTATGTAATCAAGAAACGTGAGGCGGCCGAACACCAACAATTCAGAGGCTTTAACCAACTCCATTCAGTGGAGTAGACAGATCTCTATACGCTGGATGAGGCGGTGGTGGAGGCAGAATACGTTAGTGGAATCTCCACTTCCATGAAACACAACCGCCATACCCAGATGCTATACATACGGTATAAGTATACTTGTACTTACTTGGAGAACCAATTGGATGTTCGTCGTCCTCAGCTTTCAGCGCTTATAAGTATACTTTAAATTAGATTATTATTAGTATTTCTTAACTTAATTCTTACCTAATTTTCATTAAGGGCTTAGCATCCAAAGACACCTCTAATCAAGCCCTTAATTTTATTTTGTGTCTTATTACAATCTAGCCACCTTTATACTAGCTTTTTGGGGCATTACATTGAGGGACCACATAAGACTAAAATAAATTAGGGGCCAGAGGGCAGAAGGACAAAATAAGATACAAAATGGAAAAAAAAATGACAAGAAAAAAAAAATGGTTGGGAAGTAACACGCGCGTTTTTGTCCTTCTTAACCACTATATTTTTATCTTGTCATTTTTCCTCATTTTAGATAAAAAAACAGTCATCCACAACTTTTAAACTAATAAATTATTGACACATCTTTAGAAGAAAAGGTCTCCATTGGACATGCATAGTTTTTGTTCCCTTGTTTTTTTAGCATAAAAAACTATAGAAAAAAAATACTTGTTCAAGAATGACAAAAAGGAAATGGAACACATTAGACAACACCTATAATTATTTTAATAACATATATAACCATTTTACTAAGTCATCAAGTTAGTATTTAATTAGTATAAGTTTCAATAAGAAAATAGTAGTACTTCGTTCAATTTCTCCCAACTCTAAACATTTGATTAAAAAATTGTGTAACATGTATTTACGTTTAGTAGAGAGTTCAGCTATTGTATGAATGTTCGAGTATGTAATAACAATTTTTATATTAGCCCTTGGATTACCCACGGGCATTCTCCACGGGCCATTCTCCAAAGCAGTTAGATATAATCTTGTTTCCCGGTGAATCGAACAATATAGTACCCGTTGTCGAGGTCAGTGAATTCTAATCGACCCTCAGCTTGCCAGAGATTAGAGAGGTAATTATAGGACACGGCATCGGAAAGGGTCAAGTGCTATGACTACAATCTTTTATTTGAAACGGTTACCGAGTCATCGAAGCCGAGCTTTTTGAAACACTCGTAGTACAGGACGTCTCTGCAGGTCCCGGTGTCTATCAGAACTCGACTTATACGGGCATCCTTGATAACAACAGACACGATGATCGGCATGTCCAGAGGATTGGGGAGATCCGTCAGTTCGTTACAGGGCTTTAAGCAAGAAGTGCAAGTGATGAACCTCGAGAGTTTCATAGGCTCAAAGTGGGTGTGTGTCTGAGATATCGGAAAACTTGTTTTACAACTTTGAAATGCGATATCTTAGGATAAGCCTGAACACGTGTAAATAGTTTTACGGCAAACTGAATGTCAGGTCAAGATAGGGGGAGGTTAAGGCAAGAAGTAAAGGGAAACTCTTTACTTGGACCAACATTTCAATGTTATTGATAAGACCAAAGGTAATACACAAAAATTGATATACATTAAAAATAAAAAACTAAAAACAAAACAAATATATTCACTGCTTCTATTACTTTAAACTTTTATCATAATTGATTTTGGTCGGTTTTATATCATTCAATATTTGAAAAAAAAAAAAAAAAAAAAAAAAAACTTGCGCCTCTTGCGTGCTTTCTCTTCTTCTTCTTTTTTTTTCCCAATTTCATTTTCAATCACTCATATCTTTTTATTTTGATATTCAAAAAAATTCATCTAATTTTTTTATTTTTTCATTCTCTTCATTTTGAAACTTGGTTTGCTATCATTACATCGTTTTTCATGAGATTCATTGTCGAAATTCACTAAGTGAATCTCGCCGGAATTTCGTTTTGAATAATAGTAAATTTCGATAGTGGATTTTTGGAAATTACGTTGGAATATGATGGATGTGGTATCAAAATAAAGAGCATGAAAAAATAAAAAAATTGGTGAAAGAATTTTCAGGTTTGAGTTGTAGGTCGAGAGATATAAGTTTTAAAAATGATGAATTAGAGAGAAAGTGTGTTTTTTTTTGTGAAATGCGTCCAATTTTTTTTTTAATTTTTTTTTTGTCATTTATACAAATGTTTTGAAAACATGTCATATTCTAATTTTTTTTACATTCTTCCTAATTACACCTATTTATTATGTGATGAAAAGACATTCAATGTTGGTGCATCTTTTTGTACAAGGGAGACTATTTTGATGTAACATAATCAGAACATAGTTGAGTGTTGTGACTTAATTTAGATAAGAAAAATTAAGTGTTTTCTAGACCTAATAATGGTCGGAAAATCTATTTTATATATTCTGACCTAAATTCAAACAAAAAACTTTCAATAGTTTGTTTAAATTTAGTTTAGAATAAATATGGGTGAAAATATGAATGACAAATTCAGAAAGAAAAAAAAATATTCATTATGACATTATGTTGTATGAAAAGACATTCATAACCAAGAGGGGTGGTATGAATTACTCCTTTTTTTTTTATGTAAATGTGTCAACTGTCAAAATCATTCATATCAAATATATGAGGCTTAACATTAATAATGAAATAACTAAAAAATTAATAAATAAATTTAAACAAACTTCTTTTATTCTAATTTCCTCTTAATTAATATGGGTAGAATATGAATAATGAAATAAATGTTTTTGGAAACAAAAACTACATCAAATAAATAAGGAACGGAAAGAGTATATATAGATAGTATTCGCTCCGTTCTTAGAGAAAGTCATAGAATTAACTCGTTTCATTAATATGTACTAACTCCGTCTCATAAATATTATCCATTTTTAAAAAAATATTGTCCCATAAAAAATATTCATTTAGAAAATAATACATCATTTAATTCTGTTTTTCCAAACATACCTCTAACCTAATATTTATTGTGTATGTTCATTTCATATTTACAAAACAAGCATTAATTATACGATAGGATATATATTTCTGTTACTACTTAAAAACAACACATTAGTTGAGTTTCTTAATCTACGTAAATAGTAAAATGTGAATAATTTTTTATGATACGGAGGTAATATGATTTTGACAACTACGTTAGTTAAATATAAACGAAATGAGCACAAGACTACAAGAGTACATACAAACATGCACACATCATTTTCCGATGTCTTTATTAAAATGGTTAAACTTTAACCACAAGGGTCTCTATCCTCTCTGTCTCACGGAATGAGCGGAGATATTAATCAGGTAACGCTAAGAGTCATGGCTATTATTGTTAAAAAGTGATATAATGAAATATAGTAGCGCCTTTACTAACACCAATTGTTTTAAGATGACGGTAGTAGTGACTTGATCATAATATATTGTATCGAGCGGGAGGTCATGGGATCAATCCTTGCTTCCAACATTGTTTACCCAATTATATTGTGCAAGTGTTGCGCTCTTTGTTGGCCTTGTGTGTGCTTTTTATATGCCTTTGTGTGCTTACGTTGGCGAGCATTATAAGCGCACACTTGAGAGAGACGTTAAAAAGTGATATAATGAAATATAATAGCGCATTTACTAACACCAATTGGTTTTAGTACAACGGTAAGCACTTGATCTTAATGATTATAGTAAGCAGACTGAAAGAAGTCGTCCATTTACGAGATTCGAACCTCCAGCTCTAGGTCAATTGCTTTCTACTATACGAAATAGACTGAATGAAGTCGTCCATATACGAGATTCTAACCTCCACACTACAGGTCCAAATCCAACTACCATTTTAAAACACTCAAACTCTTTATCACTAGGGTATGTCCTGGAGACATTTTCTGATGTCTTTATAGATCAGTTATTTGCCTTTAGAAGCATAGCTCAGTTTAAAAAATAGAGACATAGCTCACTCATTAAAGAGCGAGAGAGAACGGTAATGGCATGCGTTGTGTTGATGTCAATTTTGATTTCCGTAAAGGATAATAATACGAGTACAACCTGTGAGACACAACGGATGACACAATCATCATCTATACATTTGATCACGATAGTCTACATCCTGATCACTAGATAATACATCTTGATTAAAAATACCAATGATTGTTGTGTCTTGTGTCATGTGTCATGTCTCATTGGTTGTACCCGTATCATTCGGAAGATACAACCGGTTCTAGCAATAAAATATATATATGAAATGAGTTATCCTCACGACACATCCTTCCATTTAAATATCTTATTATATATCTATGTATCTATATATCAGTATATATATCGGTCATATGTATCACACTTCCCAAGATGTAATAACTAAAGCCAACCTTTTTCATCTTCAGAGTTCAGACGACCAAATCCAATATATTGCCTTAAAATTCCACTTACAACGGCGAGAAAGAACCAACAACAAATGGCTCCGTTACTGAATTCTCCTAAAGCTACCGCTGCCATCACCTCCACCTCCACCTCCACGGCGGTTGTTCACGAAGCTACACAATTCTCCGCTTTGCCGACTGATATTATACAATCCCATATCCTCACTCACCTCGACGGACCATCCCTCGCTTCCGCCACCTGCTGCTCCGCCTCTCTCCACCGCCTCTCTTCCCAATATCACTTATGGTCTCAGCTTTGCCACGCCACGTGGCCCTCCACTGCGGCGGCGTCTTTCATGGAAGTAATCTCAACTTTTCCAGACTGCGGTCCTTGCACGTTTTTTGCGCAGTCGTATCCTCTTCCTGTCATGGACCCCACCATATTTAAATCATCTAATCGGACCCGTTTATCACCTCTAACAGGATTGATCTCAGCCGTTGATATTAAATACAAGGACGAATTAATCTTCAGCAAGATACAGGAAACAGAAACCATGAGTAAATGGTTCCGGTGCTCACCGTGTAGGATTGACCTTTTAGACCAGAAGGATGTAGTTCCGACCCGAATCAAACAACCGGAAAGTGAAATTACGTGCTTCGATGTGGCTGCCGACATGAATTTGAGCTGGATTATTGTCAATCCGACCGGACGAAGAGCCGTGAATTTATCTTCCTACAAGCCCGTTTCAGTTCAGCGCCACTGGTTGAGCGGAGAGATGCAAGTAAGATTCTCGTCGATTCTCTCCGGCGCCGGTAAAAACACTCCGGTGCAGTGTTTGATAACTGTGACGTGCGGTCGATCGGACGGTGGAGAGATGCAGTTGAGGGAAGTGAGCTTGCAGATGGAGGATATGGATAATACGCATTTAGATGGGAAGGATGTTATGGTCATTTTACAGAAGGCTTTGGAGGGTAAAAGAGGTAACGCGTTAAATAGAGTAGAAGAAGGGAGAAAAAGGTATATACAGTACCTAGAAATGAAGCAAGAAAGAAAGGAGAAAAAGGAGAGGGTAGAAGAGTCATTAGATACAATGTGTGTGGCCTTGGGGATATGTTGTTTTGTTGCATTTTGTGGGTTTTTGTGGTGTAAAATGTAAATTCTCTTGGTAACATTTTAAATAAACATATAGGAAGAAAGAGATATAAGAAAAGTAACACTTGTTATAAAATCTTATTTATACAGTACTACCTCTGTCCTATAAAAAATATTCACATTTGAAAAAAAATTTGTCTCATAAAAAAGTGTCTATTTAGAAAATCAATACACCATTTAATGCTATTTTTTCAAACATACTCTAAACTAACATTTATTGTTGTATGCTCATTTCATATTCCAAAACAAACATTAATTATAAGATAGGGGTATATATGTATATTACTATTAAAACACAACACATTAATTGAGTTTCTTAATCTGCATGAATAGTAAAACATGGACATTTTTTATGGGACGGAGGTAGTATTCTATTATCATTCTTCTTACAGATTTTCTTGTTACAGTTTATGAGTATGTAATAACATCTTTTAACAAATTCAAAGTCCATGACATAAATCGATTTAATAATATCTTGTTCATGTGTATAATATCATAAATAAAAAAGTGATAAACCGTTGAAAACATAGGTCCAACCATATATTAGAAGCTGAACTCATTTTCAAAAGGTCCCGATGTTATGAAAATGTATCACATAATGGTAAGAAATTAAATTGCATTAAGACAAGTTGTGACACAGTAACAGCCTCACAATAACACTTTTATAGTTTTCACAGTAGCACCATATCAGTCCTCACAGTAATACCCTCACAGTGACAGTTCATTGACACTTATAACGTTTATAGTGACACCAAGCATTCACAGTAACACCTTACAGTAACAGTAACACATTTATAGCTCGTTTGGATTGATGAAATATAATGGAATGGAATGCTAAAATTGACATGTTTGGAAACGTAAGAATGGAATGGCTGGAATGGAATAAAAATGATTATATTCTATTGCTTATCAAACGCAGTACTGGAATAACATCATTCCATTCCATTGTATTTCATTCCATTAGATTCAATCTATTCCATTACATTCTATCAATCCAAAAAGTGACATCAATCATTGACAGTAACACCTTACAATAATAGTTACAGTGACACCAAGCATTGAAAACCGTAACATCTTACAATAATGGTAACACCTTAAAATACTAGGGACACCAAGCATTGATAGCAACACATTTATAGTGACACCAAGCATTGACAGTAACATCAAGCACTGACAGTAACATATTTATCGTAATACCAAGCATTGACAGTAACAGTGACATCAAGATTGACAATAACAGTGACATCAAGATTGACAATAACACATTTACAGTGACACCAAAGCTAAAAAAATAACACATTTATAATGACACCACAAATTGAGAGCCAAACCATTTGCCTCCTGCAATTTTATCAATCCTCACAGTCTGATGCATATTGTAAGTCAAATTTATTGTGTTGACGTTGACCCCAAAGAATACAACAAAATGAGCCATTTTCCAAGCTAATAGATTGACTTTTATGCAGGGGTCGAAAGTCCTCAAAAGGAAGGGTCATACGAGGTTGAAGGGCGGCAATGGAAGCAATGATAAGCGATTCTTATCAAAATAGAGTATTTTAGTCTAATAAAAGTAAGAATGGATTAAAACCTAATAAATACATCAAACTTAGGTTAAAAGCTAATTTCCTCAATAAATAATGGTGTGGTCATCATCTTAGTTAAATATGGCATTGAAAGGAATCTCACTGCTTTTTTTAATATCGAAGACAGTAAACACTATCACATCCTGTATTGGCATTGCAACATTAATTTTAATAAATAAAAAGATTCAGCCGAATTACTTATTCTATGAAAGATAAAAACAAAAGCATGATTTTGAAAAGAAAAAAAATCAGCCGGATTACTTATTCTATGAAAGATAAAAACAAGAGCACGATTTTGAATAAAGGTTCATTTTGTGTTGAACATGATCCGTTCATTCCCTTTGGGGCCATATTGATGGAAATACTTGTGTGGTGTCTTCACAATTGTGGAGACATCGTGTAGCAATATGAACCACACAGTTTTATTTTGTATTTAAATTGTGTGGTTATGATCGTTTCACCCGTCAATTCACCTCAAAATACACTCTCACACAAGTATTTCCCATATTGAAGATCTGCCTAGTGATGATGAGTATCATGTTTATTGTGCTCAACCTGAAGAATCTGCAAGGTACCAGAATTTTATCTTGATGATAACGAAAGAGAACGATTGGATCATGTAAAGCCAATTTACATACGTTATTATTGACGGTAATAACGTATATTTATTACACCCATAATGTGAATGACACTATATTTATTTTACAAATTTACCAAATTTGTGTATCAAATTGTAAATGCAGTGACATCAATGTCACTGCATCAATTTATTCAAAATCATACACAAACCACCATCAAATTAATGTCACTGTACCAATTTTCTTCCAAATCAAACTCAAATTTATGCTATGTAGCATCCCTGTTAAACAGTAAAAAAACAATGCTTACAGATCAGATGCCAATACCAAAACGTCAGATCCAAACAATGCTTACACCAACATTTTATGAAGTGACACCCAATGACACCAACATTTTATTTAGCGACACTCAATGACCATATTTTATGCAATAAATGCAGCGACACCCGATGACACCAATATTTTATGCAGTGACACCGTTTGAAGAAGATGTTTTCCAAACAAAATACCCGATCAATCATGAACTCGGATCTGGAAATCATGTACTTGGATGCACAAGCCGTAGAAAATCTGATAAATACAAAGAAAACAAAAAAAAAAAACATAACTTTTCTACAATAATAATGAGTTACTTAGCACTAATTTACACAATATCAAAATCCCTTCCCTAATGAGCTCGGCCAAACCTCAACACATTGCTATCCTTTCCAAAATGTGTTACATATTAAGAATCTAGTTCAATCATCTAATACAGATAAAACAAAAACAAAAAAATCCCTAGTATTTAATCAATTAGTTAGACGGATCTCACATTCTTTCCAAGCTTAGAAGATTCCCGAGCTCTTGAGTAATAGTTCCCGACATTTGATTGAACTCCAGTCCTAAATCAATTTTTTGGCTCAGAAAGGCAGGACATTTTACAAAAGCACAAAAGAATGCTATAGAGCTATAAGACGATATTCTAAAACAAGTACTACTAAAGGCCTTACAAATTTGATTGAGTGCTGATATTTCCAAGTTCTTTTGGTATGGATCCACATAAACGATTTGCAATGAGGGAAACATTTTGTTACCACCAAAACCAAAATGTGTTATTCTGCTTCCATCCATATATTTTGCTCTTCCCATAAAGCTCTTCTTGAAAACTCTTTCTTCTTTCTTGATGGAAAACCCATTGAAATCTCAAACCAAAACTCCATATTCCCCCATTTACTGCTAAAGATTTTTTTTTTATTTTTGAAATTTAACTTTCATTAAAATCATGAAATGTCTACTAATAAAGCAGAGACAATATTAGGTGGGGGTTGGGTACCCCAGTTACAAGTCCCGGAAAGAAATTTAGGGATACTAAACCCTAAGAAAGCAAGCCTATCAGCTGAAGAGTTACAATTCCGGCTTATAAAGTTAAAGAGATCTGAAAAATCTTTTCATCTCTTTTATTCTTTTCACCATGGAGCCTAGGGTTGACAGATCTTCATCATCAGACACCAGCTTTGCCACACACACAGAGGAATCAGATTCAATCACTAAATTTCCACTCCAAATACGAGCAGCTTCCTTGGTACCAAGAAGGATTGCCTGTAATTCAGCAAACTCAATAGATGCAACGGTGCTAAGCTCAAAGGAGATCACCGCTATGAGAGTCCCGTTGCAATCATGAATCACAATTCCAGCCGCCCCAAGCCCATTCCTGACACTTGCATCCACGTTTAACTTCAAATATCTAGGTTTGGGTTTTGTCCAACGTTTGGGTATGATGTCGCTGCTGTCAATAAGTGCATCAATCGAGGAAGCCCTAGAGAATTCTTCAAAAAAGATAGATGCTTGATGAAATATTCGTTTTGACGATAGCAAAACTCCGTTAAAGATGGCATTATTTCTTCCTAACCAGATGAACCATAGCATCATGAAGAAGATCTCTGCATTGGGGATGGGTTTGGTCATTAGTTGGTGGCAAAGATCCAAGAAGCTGATGTGGTTTTACGAGACAAACGGTTGATATTCTTGATGTGCCGTCCATACTCGATTAAGCCATCTGCAACTGAAAAGACAGTGTTGCCAACTCTCTTCTGCTTCCTCACAGATTGAGCAAAGGCCATTCGAGATCCTTCTACGCAGGAGATTTGAGCCAATTGGAAGGGAATTTGTAGCTGCTGGCCATAAGAATGCTTTGCCTTTTGGTGGGATATGTAAAGACCACAGGTAACTCCATGTTTTTGCCGTATTATTTGACGAGGTAGATTCCCCAAAACAATTACTTGCTCCCTGAATCTTCTGTGCCAATTTGTATCCTGACTTGACAGTGTATACTCCTTTGCTTGAGTAGTACCAAATAATTTTATCAGTATTTGATTGTTGGCTAATTGGGATACTCATAATTGCATCAATCTCATGAGGCAAGAAAGTTTGATTTATCAATTGGCGATTCCAGTTTCCTCCTTCAATCAGCTGATCCACAGTTTGAAGTGGGCAGGTATTTCCATAAGTACTGAGCATAAAGTTAGGTTCGATTGGCACCCAAGGTTGTCTCCAAATGTTGATAGTCCTGCCATCCCCAACTGACCACCTAATACCTTGTAGTAGAAGGTCCCGACCTGTCAAAATACTTCTCCAGAGGTACGAGGGTCTGAAGCCTAATTTTGCCTGAAGAAAAGTGGTATGCTTGTGATATTTATAGTTTAAGATCTGACTCACAATAGAGTGAGGGTTTGCCATAATTCTCCAACTCTGTTTTGCCAATAGTGCTTGATTGAAGAGCCCAAGATCTCTGAAGCCCATACCACCATTAATCTTAGGTTTGCATAGCTTTTCCCAAGAGATCCAGGAGATAGAGTTGGAATCCTTGGTATTTTCCCCCACCAGAACTTCCTGATCATTGAGATAATCTCACCAAGCAGCTCTTTAGGTAAGAGAAAACATTGCATTACATAGACTGGGATAGCCTGTAGCACAGACTTAATAAGCACCTCTTTTCCTGCAGTAGATAGATACATTGCTCTCCAGCCATTTAGTTTTTTCCAGACTTTGTCCTTGATATACTTAAAGATATCATATCTAGATCTTCCTATCATGAAAGGAAGACCTAGATACTTTCCCGTTGCATTACCAATAGAGATTCCAAGAGCTCGAATGATTGGCTCTCTGATGTCATGTTCCATATTCCTGTTGAAATATGCATTAGATTTGGCTAAGTTTACCTTCTGTCCAGAAAGACTCACATAAGTTCTCAAGATATCCAATATAGCTTTGGCATTGTTATGGTCTGCCTGTGCAAAGAGTATGCTGTCATCAGCAAATAATAAGTGAGACAAAGAAGGACCTTCCTTGCCAAACCTGAAAGGTGAGAGATCTCCATTCAAAATAGACTCTTTGATAAGTGCTGAGAAACCCTCTGAGCAGATGATAAAAAAGAATGGGGATAAAGGATCCCCTTGCCTAATGCCTCTGGTTGGCCAAAATCTAGGTGAAGGTTGGCCATTCACTAAGACCTGAAAGGAAGCTGTGGTTACACATTTCATGATTAGCTTGATAAAAACATGAGGGTAGTTCATTCTAATTAACATAATCTCCAAATAATCCCATTCCACTCTATCAAAAGCTTCATCATATCAAGTTTAATAGCCATTTGATTTCTCCCATAATTTCATGGACCATAAAGTGTGTGGAAAGCCTCAAAAGCAGCAATTGCATTGTCAGTGATAAGTTTGCCTTTCTGAAAGGCACTCTGAGATGGATCAATTACTGAATCCAGGGTCTGCTTAAGTCTATTAGCCAGTACTTTGGATATAATTTTGTACACAGTGTTGCTAAGACTTATGGGCCTAAAGTCTTTAAGACTACTTGCCTGAGAGATCTTAGGAATTAAAGCAATATAGGTATCATTTACCTCTGAGAAGTCCAGATCTTTATTAAGCACATTCAACAGGAAGGGAAGCAGATCATTCCTATAAATATGCCAGTTCTTATGGAGGAATATAGCCTACATACCGTCTGGCCCAGGGCTTTTCCTTCCAGGTAGATGCTTGAGGGCTCTGATAATCTCCTCCTCAGTGTATGGCTCCTGCAAGGCATGATGCTGCATATTGTGATCTGATTTAGTGGCAGTCCAGTCAGTCTCTCATGCACTAAGCCTCTAGCTTGAGTACCTGCAGAAGATGAGAAAAGTCTAGAATAGAATTCCATGGCATGGGTTTGCATATCAGTATGATTTTCTAGAACAGTACCATCTTCAGTTACAAGTGCATAAATTTTGATTTTTGTGTATCTCCTTGTTGCTTTCATGTGGAAGAAGGAGGTATTTCTATCTCCAGTTACAAGCCAGTTGCACCTGCCCCTTTGTTTCCAAAAATCCTCTTCCATATTCAACAAAATATGCTTATCCTGCAGCAAACTTACCTTTTTCCTTAGATCGCCATATTTACTTGAACTCCAAGAACTGAGAGAATCTCTGACATTTCTAATGCCTTTTGAAATCTCATGAGCGTTAGTGTGGGAGGCCCTGCTCCAGATACTTGTGGAGATCTCTAGACAATCAGCATCTTGCAACCAAAAGGGATCAAATCTTTTGGCGGGTCGTTTGGGGTGCTTGATCTTCCAAGAAAAGGGCCCATCAGGGATCAGAATTGGTATATGATCACTCTGAGAAGCAGTGAGATGAGTGACAGTAAAATTAAGGAACATGCTTATCCAAGAGCTGTCAGCTACAGCCCTATCCAATCTTGCTTTAACATTTCCTCTGGGCCTGCCATTGTTCCACGTATATCTAGCTCCAGAGAATCCTAAGTCTTGAACATCACAATCATTTAACACCCTTCTGAAATTATCAACCATATATCTTGCCCTTGAAACTGCCTCTGTTTTCTCATAAAATGCAAAATCTCATAAAAATCACCTGCACAAAGCCAAGGAAGTGTAGATAGAGTGTGGAGTTTTCTAAGAAGATCCTAAGACAGGTGTCTTAAGGCACGCTTAGGGTTCCCATAGAAGCCAGTGAATCTGAAATCATGATTATTGTAGGTAATAATGGAATCAATATGGCCTAGAGAGCTAGATAAAATTTGGACTGAGGTGGAGTTGTTCCAAAGGAGAGAGAGCCCCCTAGTTTCCTTACTTCTTTCCTGGAAACCAGAGGTAAACCCTAATTTAATCCTAACATAATCCATAGCTGTATCAGAGAGTTTTGTTTCAGAGAGGAAGAGGAGAAAATGATAAGAGTCTTTTACCAGGCGCTTTAAATTAGGAATTGCCTTGGGGTTGCCTAGGCCCCTGCAATTCCAGCATAGAATATTCATGGTTGTTGGTGGGGCTGCATGGCAGCCTCCACCGGGAAAGGAGAAGTTTCAGCTTTGATTTTCTTGGATGAAATATCAGAACATTCATTTTCTTTACTTTTTCCAACAAGGGGTTGAGTGTTTGTGATATCAGACAGAGGTCTAACAGTAGGGATTCTAGTAAAATTCTTCAGATTTGATCCTTGTTGTTTTGCAGTCTCAGTGGTTGAGGTGATGTTTGGGGGGGGGGGGAAGGAGGTTTGGTTTGAGCTGGGGTCAAGATGAGGAGTTGATTTTTGTTTGTGTGCCTGGGAAGTAGCTGAAGATGATGTGGGGCTGGACAGAGTTTGCTTGTTATCGAGAGAGTTTCTAGGAGACAGGGCTTGGGTTTGAGATTGGGCTTGGGCTTTTTGGAATGACATAAGGGCTTGGGTTTGAGTTAGGTATTATGGGGACTGGGATTGGTTGTTTGTTTCTCCAAGGTATTTTGGCTAGGATATTCAGTGAGTTTTGGTGCTGGGGTTGTGGTGGTGACACGTGTTGGGTAAGGATAAGAGGGATTGGGATGGGTCAAAATGAGTCCATGTTGCAGATTTTGGGGATTTGCATTGGAAACTTGTTTGTCAAAGGTATTGGGGTGGGGTTGGTCATAGTAAGTAGGTGTTGGGGTTTTGATGTTGACAAGTGATAGGCAGGATTCGGAGGTAGTTGGTGGTTTTTTGGAATGACATGGAGGTAGGGGTTGTAGGGTGGTAGAAAGTGTTAGGTGTGATGCCCGAAAGACAATTTTTGTAATTGTTTTATTTAATAAATGAAATGATATTGTTATTCATATTTATTATTCTCATATTCACCGATGTGACAATAGTATTTACACTGCAGAAAACCCTAAGTATATCGTTTATGTAATCACTTAACTCAGTGTATGGTATATACACAGGAGGATTGAGTTAGTGAAGATGTACTTAAAATACAATTAGCCTATAGTGAAGTTAATCGAGAGTATCGGGTCTCTCCTTTAACGTGCTATTAATGCGCCCAGAACACAGTTGGTGTGATTGTCTTATCCGGACTTTCGGTTAAGAGAACCTAATGGGGCATTTATATATGATAGATATATCATATAGGGCTGGACCGATTTGATTAGAGTACACGATATAATTCCGTAATCGAGAATTCTTATCGAATCAATGGATGATCATATTTATGGATATATCTTAATCCTGAGGTGATCACGATCCAACCGCTTGAATCGCATGAAGTTTGACTTGACGGTTAAGGATTACACCGAGTCTGTGGTCCGAATTACCCCATCTTGGCATTGTCTTTGGATTGAGTGAGTAGTCCGTGTTATCACGATACGGAATCCATTCCTTCCATTTATGGAAGTAGATAAACGCCTCCTTTATTTGTTAATCCTAAAAGCGATCGATCGCGCGAGTTCATATTACAATCGATTAGCTACCAAAGTGAGTTGTATGAATTAATTGATCACTAGGGGTTAATGGTAAATAAGGATAAGAGGTTCTGAAAGGGTTAACGGTAACTTCCCGATTTAGAATGAATAAATCATGGAGGATTAATCCATATGTAATGATTATATCAATGGACGCTTATTATTATTCTCGTGAGGAGATAAATATAATCTCATAATCGGAGGAGTGCGATCACGGGATTATGGTGGCATATTCCTGTGATTGATTTATCGAATATAATTATTCTATAATTATTTATTTGATTTATCGGAGTCATTGATTATTAGTCCATGGTCCCCGACGTGCTTCTCCAATATAGCATAGCTATTCTCGGACGTCGAATCCTAATAATGTTAATTTAGTTCTTGTTGGACTTTATTAAAACGATATGTGAATTAATTGTTTAGTGGACTATTAAATTAGTTGGGCTAAATAATTAAATATGTGGAAAAGACATTTTCCATAATCTTGGCTTCAATTATTGTGTGTGTGGAAAAAAAATCATATTGACTAGGTCAATGATGATGATTTTCACCATATGTTTATTTTGGAACAAGAAATTAGTTTTCTTGTGATTAATAAGACATGTATGCAAAAAATTTATTGGATAAATATTTATGGAAAGAAATAAAGATAAATATTATTCTAGATTTGTTCTAGAATATTATGGGATTATCTTTTATTTAATGGGATTATTATAATTGATTTTGTATTAATTATTAAATCCTTGGAGGTTAAGTTTTACTCTCCTATATAAAGAGAGTTCTCCCAAGCCTCATAACACACACATAATTCGACTTCACCTCTTAGAGAGGAGAAGAAAGAAAATTTTATGCCAAGGGGGTTTTTTGGGGAAAATCTTGGAGATTTTTCCGGATAGCATATCGGAAGGGTTCGAGTCGAGGATTTCCTTCCACCGGGAGTTGCTTGGATCACACGTACGGAAGATCGTGGTGCTCTTCACACAATCTTTCATCCTTCCTATTGCGGTTCTTCAACTTGGATTTTGAGATCCAAGAGGTATGATCTACAACCCCCTTGTAGATATAGATCTAGTTATTTTATTACGTGTATTTTATAGATCTAGATCCTTAAAATCGCTTCCGTTGCGGATGATATTACTAACAGAAAGATGCTTTTTGTCAGCAAGGCAGTGTGGTTGAGTTACATTGACAACTGTGCTTTCCGAGGTTGACCCAACAGGAACTTTTGTCTTTTCTGATTTTTCCTTGCATAGTTTTCCCTCCAGAATTTGAATTTCATGATTTTGAATTTTGGTGAGATCTGGGGAGGTTTCTTGCAGCTCCATGTCTATGAGTCTGTATTCTTTTACTAACCTGGAATTTTTGATTTTGCTTAGCCATTCTCCATGAGTGAAGTTTTCTTCATCTGACAGGTTGAACTCCTCAGTTGTAAGTGGACAATTTCTGGCAATATGGCCACAATGACCATAGAAGTAGCAGTAGGATGGAAGTCTTTCATATTGAAAAAGACTAAGAAATGGTTTTGAACTTGATCCAATTCCGTCTTCCTCATCAAGCTGGACATTGAGGATCTGGGGCAGGGGTTTGCTGATGTCCAAACATGCTCTAAATCTAAAGAGGAGTTGGTTTGTGGTTGCTTCCTCTCTGATCTTTAAAAAGGTGCACTCTTGGAGGCTCTCTGCAATCTTCTTGCCAACTTCCATGGTATGAACATGCATTGGTAGACCTATAAGCAGCATCCAGAAATCCACTGAATTGAAGGCATCACTTTCACTTGTAAGAGAAGGGTTCCATTGCTTAAGAACCAACAGAGTATCATCAAAGCACCATGGTCCTTCATGTAGGACTTTGAGTAGATCAGATTTATCTTCAAAGTTGAACTGAAAAAAATTCTTGCTGAGTTTAATGATCTTGAATTTAGTGGTTTTCCAAGACCTTTCCATAGCTACTTTGTAGTTTTTTGCTTGCATTTCTTTGATTGTAATGAATTTCCCTAGAATACTTTTTTGGCAGTTCTGCAAGCCTTTTGTGAGATCTGCATTTTTTATTTTAGCCATTTGGGGATTTTGGTCTTTAAGGGAGAGTTTTGTTAACATCTTATGAACAGCTTCTTTATCCATGGATTATAAGGAAAAGGGAGAGGAGGAGAAGGCAAAGGGAAAATAAGGCACTCCAAAGGGAGTAGAAAAAGCTCCTAGAGAGAAGGCAGAGCTCCAAGAGAGCTAGTACCGACTTTAGTTTTCTTGATATTGGTATACTGCTAAAGATTTGGTTTCCATGGCTCTCTATACGACATACAAAACCTTCATTTATTACATTAATCGATTTTCTATTATCGCTTAAGTAAACCCACGAATGCTTAAATCAGCAAAGAACACGTCACCCAAATTCACACCGATCGACATTAAACAGAGCTGAAAGGTTGTTTGAGAGTGTGACATCAGCAAAGCAATCAACTTTCTCATGTATTTCACTAACTACGTTTCCTGACCTTATATCCCAAAACATCCTCTTCTTCGTGGTCTGATAAACCAGCTTTCCTCCTAATCCATTTCAAAATCGCTGAAAGCTAAATTCAGCAAAAAGAATCGTCATCATCTACAAACCAAATCATAAAACACAACGAGTCTGCTTCGAAATCGAATCCCTTAACAATTACCTGAGGTTTTCACAACACGATGCTGATTGGATTTAGTTGCATAGCTGCGGCGCTTGCGGTAAGTGAGGCGCTGAACCATTTTCGAAGATTTTCTTCTGCCTTCAGTCTCTGTGGCTAAAGGTAACGAACCGGCGGTGGGGAAAACGAGTTGATGACGGGGGAGAGGGTTGACACAGGGGTAATTTAGGAAAGTTAGAAAAAAATGTCCTTATAATCAAATATCTTTTTTGGGTGTCCTAAGTGTCTAATTAAGTACCGAAACTAGTCCTTATAAACAAATACCTCTAGAGAAAAACATTAAACGGTTTCGGATTATTGGTTTTCTTCAAAAACATTGTTTGTAGTGTTTTAAATCTTTATTGATAGAAGTAAAAGTGTTAATGTGTTCGGATCATGTGATAAGTAGTAGTATTTTTTTTATCACATAAAGCGAAATGTATAGTTATGTTTTTTTACGATGCATAGTAGTGTTTTTCTCGAATCGGAGGGGACAAAAAAAACCACTACTATATTATCGCCCCCCGTCGTCCGGGATCCTGCATCCGCGCCTGGACGTTGACCCCAAAGAATACAACAAAATGAGCCCTTTTCCAAACTAATAGATCGACTCTTATGCAGGGGTCGAAGGTCCTCAAAAGGAAGGGTCATGCGAGGTTGAAGGACGGCAATGGAAGCAATGATAAGCCGAGGCTTATCAAAATAGAGTATTTTAGTCTAATAAAATTGTTTTATTTTTTTTTTTACCTTATTCCAACTAAATAAATAATTATGAATAAAACCTAATAAATACATGGAACTAGATTAAAAGCCAATTTCCTCAATAAATAATGGTGTGGTCATCACCTTAGTTAAATATGGCATTGGAACGAATCTCAGTGTCTTTTTTTTATTACTATCTTTTTTTTTTGAAGACGGTAAACACTATCACATCCTGTATTGGCATTGCAACATTAACTTTAATAAATTTAAAATAAAATAAAAAAATCAGCCGAATTACTTATTCTATGAAAGATAGAAACAAAAGCATGATATTGAAAAAAAAAATTAAAAAAAATCAGCCGAATTAATTATTCTATGAAAGATAAAAACAAGAGCATGATTTTGAATAAAGGTTCATTTTGTGTTGGACATGATCCGATCGTTCCCTTTCGGGCCATATTGATGGGAAATACTTGTGGTGTCTCCACACTTATGGAGACACTATGTGGAACAATATGAACCACATAGTTTTATTCTGTATTTAAACTGTATGGTTCTGATCGTTTCACTCGTCACTTCACCTTAAAATACACTCCCACACAAGTATTTCCCATATTGAAGATCTACTTAGTGATGATGAGTATCTTGTTTATCGTGCTCAACCTGAAGAAACTGCAAGGGTACCAGAATTTCATCTTTTTGATAATGAAAGAGAACGATCAGATAATGTAGAGCCAATTTACATACGTTATTATTGACGGTAAATATTTTTTTCCGTCAACGGTAACGTAGGTTACCTAAAAAAATCCGCAAAAAGGAAACTTTTAACCAAATTTGAAAATCAGGCTTTGTCAGACAGTAACATTGAGTTAAAATTTTGATTTTTCTGCAAATCAGGCTCCCACAAATTATTCATTTAAATCAATTCTAATCCATGTCTCTCTCAGATTCATAACTAACCACTAGTTCAGCATTAACACACATAGTTTGACAGGAATTTGTCTAAGATTTTCTTAAATGTAACCAAACCATGTGTCCTCGTCAAAAATCTCAACGGAGCGGTGTTTGGTGTCGTCCACCATTTGTATACAAAGCTTTTATGTTCAGCTTATAACCAAGGGGAACAATGAAACATTCCTTTCCACGCAAGTTATATAAGCGGTTCTATTCAGATAAGACCATTCATGACATTCTTTGTGCTTCCGCTCACCATTGAATGTAACGGAAACACGCAAAATGTTGTTATATGTGAAATATTCACTAATCACTCGTTGGTATCTAAAAAAGAAATGAAATACATTTTTTTACTATTGATTGCATACAAGATCATCATACAATATATCAAATCATGTAAATTGAGGCGTGTCATATATATATATATATATATATATCCTAGGCAGTGGCGGACCTACATATAACTAAGGCCCCCCTTAATCCGGAAAAGGTCTACTAATATATGTAGGGTGCATATTGTTTGTCCCCCTTAATTTTTTATTTGCCTCTCTAAAAAATTTTATTGCCCTCATATATCCGAGATCCTGCGTCCGCCGCTGATCCTAGGCATTGTACTTGTTTTGCCCGGGTAGTACAATCCGGATAGCATCTAAGGCAGATCCTGGATGCTCATTTGCGAAGACTAATTCCATGCAATATTTAGTATTATTTACTTTCTTTGGCTCCATGTCTATGGGAATCATTCATGGAGGTGGCAATACAACAATCTGTGATAATATGATATCTGATATAGTCTTTCCATGTCTATCGATTCTCCGTGAACAATTCACACCGCCATCTAAGATATCCCGAACAACTACATTCAGCGACCGGACACCTTTTACTTCATAGATCTCCACCCGAACATGCTCATTCATCCACGCGTCCCTAAATTCAATAGCTTTCGAATCAGGAAAGGAACACGGATTCAAAAGATTCGAGAGAGCGTCCTTAACCCATTCAGGAGTAATAATCGTTTTTAGCCTTTCAATATCCGGAGGGAAATGGGGAATGATAGAGAAGTTTATATCGTTTCCTTTATCACCAGCTCGGCAATGAGCAACGTCGTAGAGAAGAATCCTCTGGCCAGATGGAGCAGGATCAGCAGAAGCTAAGATATTATCGACAGTCGTTTCAATGGCTACTCCGTGATTAAAGACTTTATTTTCTTTTTCATCTCGACTACATGGTGTCTGATCGATTGAACCCTCTATTTTGTTTCTTGCTGATTCGATTTTCCAACTAACATAACCGCGACTTACCTGAATGCATAAAAAGTTTCAAGTGAATAAGAAACTGTGTGGTTCAGGTCTTTTAACACATGGAGATGCCACTCGAAAATCACCCTTATTTGATTGTGTTGAAAAGTGTGTAAAGACACGGGGAAGTAAACTTACAAAGCCCTTTTCAAGAATAAGCTCTTTCTTATGACCAGTGCTGCAGTAAAAAAAGAATAATAATGGCATAAACAAACTATACCAAAAATTGTTAGATTACTTATAATTTGTAGCATTTCTCCTATAAAAAGAGAAAAAAAAAAAAAAAAAAAAAGGACAGACCTGATACCACCACCACCAGCTGGGCCATTTGTGTATAAAGCAGTAAACTCCTTTGAGAAATGGATTGCTTGCTCTTCTTTTTCAAATAAACCATCCATCCTTAATCTAACATCTTTCACACTCCTTAATACTGTAGTATCCACATGGTTACTTGTTGCCTTTAGACTATCAAGGCCAATTATATAGGAAATAATACCCATTTTTACTCCTGGATATGCTTCCTCCATCCATGATCTTACCTGAAGTCAATACAGAATAATATGTGTATATATATATTAACCTTTCAAATAAACAAGAAAAGGTTTTAACAACATAGATGTATACCAAAAATTCAGCAGCATTGGCACGTTTTATACATTCCAAACCTCCATAGGATATTTCTCCCCAGCTCTTCCATCCATGCTCCTGTGTAGATGGACCAAAAGACGTGCAATATTTGGTTTGTTTGTTTTTTCATTTTTTTGTATCAAATGTATAATAGGTAGGACCAATCGATCCATATGTTACCATAATAAAGGGTGCAAAAGTGTGTTGTGTGGCTCGTTGTGGTAATAGCATCACCCTTTTGCAAAAGATAGAGAGATGAAGTGAAAAGAATTGATAATGGCCTACTTTTGATGCAAGCAGCAAAAGCTTATCAGGTAGGGGTTCAGTAGACGGTTTTGCACCGGTGCAAACAACTTTATTGCTCGATAAAGGGTGGAATGAAACATCTCGGATATCTATTACCTGTAGTATAGAGAACAAAACGTTAACGGCTTCAAGATTCTTACTTGTGGCTAATAACCATATTTACCAACCATCACAAACTAGACATATATACCACATCTGGGGTCACATAAGCACTTGGATCCCCAATTTCATAAAGAAGTTGTTGAGCACAAGTGCTAGAATTCAAAAGGCCGCCACTTCCTTCGGCTTTAGCAACACATACTTCTCCATTAGAGCTAACTTCAGCATATGGAAGAGACAAGTCTAAGAGTTCTTGAAAAGACATGTCTCTGTGCTTATCACCTTGGAATGACAACAACAAATATCAAAAGAATTATCAAGTAGAGGATTTCATCGACTTATGCTGCACAAATTAAACATCCCGTGAAATTGGTGTATCAAAATGATTACCTGGATGCATAAAGTATCCACCGGTAAGTTGGCAACCACATTCTAACAAATGACCAGCGAGTGCACCTTGGGCTAGGAGTTGATATTCATCCCAATTCCAGCCTAGTTCATATACCTGATCAATTACCAGAAACGGGATCAAGCAGATCCGAGCTAGAGCAAGCTATGCCTTTATTTCAAATGCCAAATGGTTGTGCAGCCTGTGTACTCATTAGTCTTCCTCTGTGACTTTTAAACAAGCCAATCAACTAACAAGTTGGTTTCAATGCATTAAATTCACATGACATGTAGAGGCAAGAAAGAGAAAATGATGTCAGTACATACCATCGGAGCTAGAAAGAGAGCGGCATCAGCAACTCGAGAAGTAATAAGAACATGTGGTTTATATTTCTCCAGACATTCTACAATAGGAGCCGCTCCAAGATACACACTTACATCCTGCACATATTAATAGACATGTAGTTAAGGAAGTGTGTTCATCAGAGATGATTCAAATGAACACAATTTTAAGCAAGATTAAATGTAAAATGGGTGGTTTCTAACCAAATCACACCAAATTTTTTATGTCACGGAAAGGGTATGAAATCTTACACTATCAACATTTCTCAGGTGGTCATCCGAGCCTAAAAAGATGAAAAGACAGATTTATGTCAATATTTTCTGGATTCTCAAAAAGAGCCCTCAATCATCATACATATAGAGCATCCCTATGATCATGTTTTAGGATACAAATATGCTTTAATGATGCTGATTACCGTATAAATGTCAGATATGCTTCCTTAACTATTCTGTACTTAGGAAGTTGGTGCAGTTTTCTAGATCCGAAAAGTTTCTAGCCGCTATTTGGGCGGCTATAGTTATTAGCCCAGCAATGGTTAAGATTAAGATGTATACAGATACAGTAATCTAAAACAATCTTCTCAATTATTTGCTTTTACAACCTTCAACAATAATTAAAAATACCTGTTCTATCAACAGCAAATTGATGAGCTAAACCGACGGATATATTAAGCCCCAATTTGCTTGCAATTCCTAACACTTCAGCCTGAGCTCCGATCGGATTTTCTTCAAGAAATTTTCAAGAATGATAAACCCCATCAAAAGTCAATGACAATAGTAAATCATTGAGCCACTGTTAGTGAAAAAGAACAAGCACAATTAAGTCTTTTTGCTTACTTACTTGCCCCCATATTGGTAATTATGCAAACCCCTTTCTCTATAGCCAAAGGTAAGAGCAGTTCCATCCACTCTGAAACTGCATTGATCATCTCATGAGATTCAAATCAATCAATACACTGTGATTAATGGTGTAAAAGTGTAAGTAGATTGTGTCACAACTGTTTTGGCAGTAGCATTTCTCATGTTACTTGTGGCCTTTTTTGTATGTCCTACATATAAATATTGATGGATGGTTATCTCTGTCTTTTTCGATCCGAAATTTAGGAGATAAATGCTGTTAGGAACATGGGAAATGCTACTACTACAAGAGTTGTGCCGTAACGAGTGACACAACACATTTTTGCATCATTGATTATGACATAGGACCCATTGATCATGATGTAGGCCCACCATAGTCAAGGGTGCAAAAATGTGCTTTGTGGCATAAATGTTGTGGTAGTGGTATCACCCTAGAAACATACTTCTAGGATCATAGCCCTTTCCACCGGATTTCATTGCATGGTATCGCTCTGCAAGGGTGCGTTCTGCAAGGCACTCTAATACAAGATAGTCCAAATCCTTCACCCTCTTGAGTAATTTTAGAGCAGCTAATGGCCGGTCACCTCCAAACCCTGCCCCACAACCTATACATACCTTTTCTTTGCGCCTTTCGGCATTCGTCCTCTGAAAACAACAAAAAGCATCATCAACAACAACAACAACAATAATAACAGATAGAATAAAACATTTCATTTTCATATTTCTGAAATATAGTTAGATTACACAAACCAGCCTGACAACACAGTTATGAACGTCTTGCTCGGTGTCATTGTGCACTTCCATGGAAGCCTGGAAATCAAAGGAACTGAGAATGACAAAAAGTGATGTCATATTCAACCAAAATCCAACTTCTTAATTTGGAGAACACATCAATATCCTCACACTTCATAACACGAACCGAAAGGGCAAAGGGCAATAACACATAGTCCACGACTCCACGTAATCAAATGCGAGTTGTATCTAATCATAGGGCCCCATCTAGATTCAACTTAATCACCTCATACCATAAGGACAGAACAATGGATGGAGCCCATAACACATAAAGCCACGTAATCAAGCATATATCACAATTCAGAGCATGTAATGTAAGCATCCATTTTAGGTAAGGCCATTTACTTCATTAAGCAGGTATATGTCACACAAGTCTCTGGCAAGTTAATGTTAATAACACATACATGGCACATAAAACGCCAACAATCTATATGCCATATGTATGATACATAAGATCAAATCAATAATCTGTAATTAGTGGTAGTCACCTGCCTGGGTGGTGGTTGAACTCACTACCAAGTGATTAAGGTAACTAACAAATGGAACCAACACCTATATTGTAAAGAAAACAAACTAGCTCTATTATTAACTTTTCTTCCGATTTTAGGACTGCCTTCAAACTTCAAAGAATGATCTTTATAAAAGAAAAATGAAATATTAGGTGGAAGAAGTTAATCACTGTGAGGAATCTTTTGAATAAGGAATCGAAAATCAAAAAAATTATAAATAAAAAAAAATCACGTTACCTCTTAGCGTTGCCGGTTCTTGTTCTTGCCTTGCACTATCCACAGCTACTGTATTTTTCTTTTCCCTTCCAAATAGCTTTCTGTTATTTGATGGCGGTGGAGAGAAGTGTTTGTATATAAGATCAATAGAAATCATGTTTTATTCCGGTGAGAGTAGGTGGTGGAGGGGAAATCATGGGTGTAAAACGAGTTGAACGTATCAAAATCATTAACCATTTACGATTTTATTCCTTTGATTGACTCGTGAAATGTTCGTTCAAATATTTACGATTTCCAACTCAGAGTTGAACGAGAGGAGTTTAATAAATTTTTATTCTTTTCTAGAAACGAGTTTATCAATTTCAACGTATCGAAATCATTAACTTAAAAACTTATATTCAAAATGTTCATTAGTTTATTATATTATATTTAAGAAATTTTTATATTTTTTATGAGCCGAACTCATGTATTTCAAAATTTAACCATTTTTTTTTATCATGTTCTAGTAAAAATTCGAGTTTAAAAATACACAAAATTTTGTTGAGCATATTCGATTGAACTCGAACATCATTAATAATATGGGACAATCATCCAAAACACCCCGATGCAGAGACACCGCCATGAAGTGGCCACCCCCGATGTAGAGACCGTCGGGATGCAATGATCACCGGGATGCAGTGACATTTGATGAAGCAACAATGTGATGACATTCGATATTTTTCCGACTTAATTTCATAAAATCGATTTCTTTTCTTCATAAAATCGACTTCAAATGGCTATATCTTTTGATATAAAAATACGATAAACATAAATCCTTCACCTTAATTCATATTTTTATGCAGTGACATCGGCAATCATATATGCAGTGATGTCAACATTTTATGCAGTGACATCGGCAATCATATATGCGTGACATCAACAATTTATGCAGTGACATCGACAATCAGATATGCAGTGACATGAACAATTTATGTAGTGACATCGGCAATCATATATGCAGAGACACCGCGATGAAGTGGTCACCTGCGATGCAGAAACCGTCGAGATGCAGTGATCAACGGGATGCAGTGACATTTGATGAAGCAACAATGTGATGACATTTGATATTTTTTCGACTTAATTTCATAAAATCGATTTCTTTTCTTCATAAAATCGACTTCAAATGGCTATATCTTTTGATATAAAAATACGATCAACATAAACCTTTCACCTTAATTCATATTTTTATGCAGTGACATCGGCAATCATATGTGCAGTGATATCAATATTTTATGCAGTGACATCGGCAATCATATATGCGTGACATCAACAATTTATGCAGTGACATCAGCAATCATATATGAATGACATCAACAATTTATGTAGTGACATCGGCAATCATATATGCAGAGACATCGCGATGAAGTGACACCACCATGCAGTGGCTACCCCCGATGCAGAGACACCGTGATGAAGTGGCCACCCCCGATGCAGAGACCATCGGGATGCAATGATCACCGGGATGCAGTGACATTTGATGAAGCAACACCGTGATGACATTTGATATTTTTCCAACTTAATTTCATAAAATCGATTTCTTTTCTTCATAAAATCGACTTCAAATGGCTATATCTTTTGATATGAAACTACGATCAACATAAATCTTTTTATATATTCAGTGATATCAACATTTTATGCAGTGACATCGGCAATCATATATACGTGACATCAACAATTTATGCAGTGACATCGACAATCAGATATGCAGTGACATGAAAATTTTATGCAGTGACATCAGCAATCATATATGAATGACATCAACAATTTATATAGTGACATCGGCAATCATATATGCAGTGACGTCACATTTTATCTGCACTGACATCGGCAATCAAATATGCAGTGACATGTGATGATGCAGTGACTACGCCCGATCTATCCACCACCCACCCGATACATTTATTATAATTTTTCTTTATAATTCTAAAAGTATTATTCGAGTCGAGTATTAGACAAGTCGAGCTCGATCTTGTTATATTTTATAAAAACTTAATTGAATTCTAAGTAAATAATCAAGCTTACGAGCCGAGTCGAGCTATATCGAGTATTTAACGAGTCTAATTCGATCTTGTCTTTTTAGTTTTTATGGCTCAATCGAGCCCGAAATTTTTAAGTCTAGTCGAGCTTGAGCCCTAGGGAGTATCAACTCGACTCGGCTCAATTACACCCCTAATGGGAATGACACTACACTTATTTTACAAGGTTACCAATTTTTGTATGAAATTGTATATGCAGTGACATCAACACCCAAATTGCAAAAACAAAAACTTTGTAAATTGTATATGCATTGACATATGCAGTGACATATGCAGTGACATCGATGTCACTGCATCAATTCTCTAACTGTAAATGTAGTGACATCAATATCACCGCATCAATTTTATTCCAAATCATACACAAACCCATCATCAACGTATGGCTTTTCTTTCTTTGTTTCAAGGTGATGCATGTTAAACTAATTGATCATTTTTACATCATGATCAACGGTGTCGATACACGATGTGACACTCAAAAAAAAGGAAAAAATAAAATATCATCCAAAGACAAGTAGAGTCAGAAAGACTCACAGCAGGTTTCAAGACATCTAGATTTGTGAAAGAAGAAAGAAACAGAATTTAAGTATTTAGTACAAAGAGTTGATCGATCTATTGGTCTAAATCGAAAACCAAAGTGCAGGAAATGGTCTAAACCTGTATAAGTTGCCAACAATGCAAAGATTCTAAAGAAGCCCCAAGCCATTTAGGCATGTAAATCTGCAAAATAAGCACCATAATTCACTTTTTCAATATTTCTTTCTTTCTTTTTTCAAACAAAGCCATATTGTTGATCATAATTTTTTGAATAGTTGAGATTCTTGTTGCTATTTCAGGCTAGTAAATGACCTCTACTCACTAGAAAGTACTCTTTAAGAACAAAATTGTCCCTTACAAATTCCTCTAAAGTATACAACATTTAATCTTCCTCAACTTCCGAAACTCAGATCTCAACACCAATATCATTTTTTTCAATCCGCTTCGACCTTTGTTCAAATGAATTTGAACTTAAGTTCGAGCAATACTATTTGAGCACTCCATAAGTAAAATATTGGTCTGATTTAAGGAAAATCACGGTAAAAGAACACGGTTAAGTCTAGGATGGCCGTTTAAGCAACCTAGTACTCTACCTAAGAGCATAAATTAACTCATGGTGAAAAGCAGAATTACCTTCAATAAACAAGCGGTGAACAAGCATCAAACACTGAGAGCCACCATCCAATCCTCTTGCTTTCCCAACCTTTTCGAGATTGAATAAACACAAGCATTTACATTACCTCATGAATTTGAAGTTAAAAATAGAGGAATTTACGGATGTATAATGATGTTCCTCGCTACTTTAGCAATTCCGACAACTGCTTTTTGTAACGATAATCGATTTCCCAAAATCTAAGCTTTGTTTATTATTCAAAAAAGATCGAAATAAGCTAATTATATGACCCACAAACAAGTTAACTTAGATTGAGGAACTATTCCGAAGAGAGGTTAATTTAAAAGTTAGAAAAAAATTGTTTACACATAAACAAATAACACTAATATTTAATCGAATCAGTACATTTGTGTTTGAGCACTCCATAAGTAAAATATTGGTCTGATTTAAGGAAAATCGCTGTAAAAAGACACAGTTAAGTCTAGGATGGCCGTTGTCTACTGGCAAGTATAATAGTTATCTGAAAATCCGTCTTTAACGGATGGTACTTATAGCATTGTTTTTCCTTGAAATAATAATAAAACATATAATATAATAACTAATAATCGAGTTTTACACCGTAAACCCGACCCGAGGATCCATATATACCAGAAATTTGTGTTTACACTTTAGAGCTTACAGCACACAGAGAGAAACAAAGCAAGGAGAAGAAAAGTAAGCAATCCTACGTCTCTCTTTTGCTTTCTGGGTCGAAATCCACAAGATCGATCGGATTCCTCTTCAATTCAACACTATCGATCTCTTTGTTCAAGCCCTGCGGCCGACCTACCTTCTGCAATGGCTATGACCGTCGAAGGTGTCGTTATCTGTCTTTATCTTATCTTTTTACTAGCTTATTTCGTTGTTTAAATTCGTTTTTGCTGTTTAATTTAGTATGTTTCTTACGCAGTGAGCAGGAGGGATTTGCCTTCGAGCTCACTATTCTGATTTATGTGAATTATCATTAGTAATTGTTGATTACGAAACATTACCACCGAATAATTTCTTTCTGCCAGGTTTTTCTGGATGCGAAAAGAGGGTTGTCAGTCAGTTGTATCTACGTCCGTGTTAGCTTAATTAGTAACAGTAGGGTTAGTGCAAATACTGTTGTTAATGAAATGAACATAGCCATTGTTCAGCTCGTATGAAATCATTTGTTTAAATAAACTAGCTAAACTCAAACACCTTGTAAAGCCTGTTTAATGAAGAAACAAATACGAGCTATGATCACGAACATCGGTTCATGTTCATGAACAAATATATGCTCAATATCTTCTTGTTTGTTTGATGTGAATGAGTCAAACTTCAACAGACGCTCGATAGTGAACGAGCCAAGCTTGAACAAAATTTTCAGTTCATGAACAAATAAATTCCCCGAGCTCGAGCTCGATAGTGAACGAGCCAAGCTTGAACAAAATTTTCAGTTTGTTCGTGTGCTAAACGAGCATGTATATGAACATGAGATATTCGACTCGGTTTGTTTCGTGTACAGTACTAAGTGGCAAGTGCAATAGTTCGTAGCACTTACATAATTAAAGTGAGTGGTGGATGATATATCTTGGTCAAGGGTGTGTTGCTTTCTGATATTAGAAATGTTATAAAATGAATGGTCTATAAGAATCAGCTTACTTCTATTCATTTTTCTTGAGTTTTTGTTTATCAAGGTTTGGCATGTGGTGTCGTAACGTTTGTAGCTAATACCAGTACTTGCCTTGGGAGAATTTTCCATTTGGTTGCATTGATTAGCATCCATACGTTGGCAAGTGCAAGTGACTTAGTAAAGACACATGCTGGAGGTTTATCATCATCAAAGATAGTTTTTGTTGGTTTTTATTCGTTGTCTGGTTATCAGCTTATCAGCTTTTAGCTAATACATCTACTGATTTTACATTAAACTACTTCATTAACTGATATTTACCTTGACATTTCTTAATCCAGTCAGTTTTTTTTTCTTCCCATATTTATGGGTGCTATTGATTCTGACATTTTTCCTCCTGTCTGGGTTTTCATGCTTTGCCCTTGAATCCTCAATGGTACCGCTTCTGTGCTACAGTGTAAGTGAGATATTGAATTATTATTCTGTTTTGTTTTTCCATCTATCTTGATGTTCATGTAAAGTCTTTTGTCAGGCTTGCCGGGCTAGCCTTCATGTTTTCAGCCAGCATCTTGCTTCAGATTCTGGTAGGTTTTCCTACATAATTTCTCTTCAAAACAACAGTTCCTAAATCACAGGGACATTTGTTTCAGTATATGGATATGACTAGCTCACTAGCTCCTATGGATATGTTTTTCATATGTTTTAGTAAATTGTATTAGTTTTTCACATTAGTTTACTTAGAGAAGAAGTAGGACTCACATATGGTGGGCATTGACCTGGAGAAGACATATAATATTGGTTTCTAGAAAATATAATGAAGGGTGGTTCTTGGAATGAAAGGTGCATATTATATGTAGAAGTTATCAAACACATACATGAAAGTTTTAGGTAGGTGACTTCAACTTATCGTAAGCTTACACCAAGAATCAACTTTAAGTCTTACATTTATCACAAGGTGTCCATATAATGTACAGATAAGTTTTACATGGCATCAATAAGACCATTGCTTTGCAGGTTGAAGCGTGTAATAGTAAATTATATGCATGAATAAAAGATGACATTAGCAAAATAAGATTCATTGATGGATGTCTGAGCAATCAAAGATAGTGAAGACAAAATGCTTAGACTCATTGTGACTCACTGTCATGACTTCCTTTGCAGGCATGTGTAGTATACAGCAATTGGTGGCCAATGTTATCAGGTTCTTAGGAATGTGTTTTTTTTTTTTTTTTATTATCGGGGTTCCTCCCGGAATAATTTCTTTCCACTTTTTTTTTTTTCCCATCTGACAACAAAAATCTTGCATCTGCAGCATTGATGTATGTTTTGGTGCCCATGCCATGCTTGTTCTTCGGCGGTGGGTCCACTCAGTTCTTAACAAGCAGGGACGGTGGAGGGTAAGTGATGCCTTTTGTTTATTATCTGCAAATGTAACATTCATTTTCAAGAGTTTATGTTCCTATTCTGCTGAGCATTGCTTATATTATTTGTTGGTTTTATTGATGATTGATGTGTGTGTGTGATGCAATGCTACAGATGGATTGATGCAGCAAAGTTCTTAACAGGTGCGTCGGCGGTGGGCAGCATAGCCATTCCGATGATTCTCCATCACGCGGATCTAATTGCTACCGGAGCTATGTTCATTGAATTGACTTCCTTCTTCATTTTCGTTTGCACCGTTTTGTGCTTTCATCGCGCAACTCTTGATGATGAATGGTGATAGAGATGATTATTACTTAGAGTTTCTTTCAAGTTGTGTTTTCTTAGGAACATTTTCAATCTATTTTCACATAGTAGGGATGTTACTTTGATCCAAGTTGTATTATAAAATCTGTCTAAAAAAGAAACACTTGTTAAGACTTCCCTTCCATGCTTTTTGTCCTATATATATTCTTGCAAATATGTAATAATATTTATATCCTGTGAATACAATGATCTTTTTAATGTTCTTTTATACAATAACAATGACAGAAAGAAGAGGTATGGACCTGATTGTGTTACTTTACTCTAAAATAATTTATTCAAATTATCAGGTTGATTTATTACATCCAAAGGAAATAGTTAAAAAATAAATAAAATGAATAAAAAATGGTTAATCTTGTAAGACTGGTTAATGAATTAATTGAATTGTAAGACTGGCTAATTAGTTGGATGATCACAGTCGCCTAATAAAAGCCGAGAGATATCTTGTAAGTTCCAATTCCCAGTAGTTGGCATTGACTGGGAAAAGACTTTTTCTTCATTTGAGGCTAATTGAAAGCTTGTTCTCTGTGGGATTGCATGGTTTTGATGGCCGGAGCTTGATGAACCCGTGGCTTCAAGGGCGGTTTGTGTACCGGTGGCTTCGATTGCTGTTTGTGTAGGAATCGCCGACCCGTTTGGGCGTCTGTCGAATGCCCTCAAGGTTTTTGATGTATAGTATATTCTACACAAGCTAAGCTCATCCTGAAGCTACAAGTGTTGAAAAATAAAAATAAACGATTAATCAATCACTGCTTCTAAAGTTAAATATGAATATTTTCCATAAATAAAGATAGAGATGCAGCAGGAATGGTTCAAAGGTTGTCATTTCAGAATGAATGAAAGACTTATTGTTTGAGTCCTTCAAGTGCAAAGATTGTGTCAAAGATGTACTTTTGCATGAGTGCATGTATTTATATTCTTATTCATTTGCTATATTTGACCAAATCTTCTTATCTTAGTAGTATATCATACTAATGCTTTGTCATCATGGCGGATTCCGAAAATTTATTCAACGGTTTCATAAATTTTTATAAGCGGTGTCTATAAATATTTTTTATAGGTGAAATTTAAATAATTTGTCATTTTAACGGTTTCCGTGCATCCCGTTTGGGATAAGATAGATCCGACATTCATACTCTGAGAATGTTACCGGTGTATCAATCTTTTAAGGAATGTTTAAGTTGTTGTAATGGAATATAATGCAATAAAGGAATGAAAAACAATATAATGTAATGAAAGATGACATTAGCATATTAGAACTACACAGTTTAAATACAGAATTAATTTGTGTGATTTATATTAAAACATACGGTGTCTCCACACGTATACAGACGCTGTATTTCCTCTAAAATATATGCACCAAACTACTCCACTTGGTGATGTGGGGAGCTCATGGATAGAAAATCAAGTTAAATTAGATAGAGCACGTGGAGTAGCAAATGTTAAGGGTGTGTGGTTTTTTTTTTCTCCCCTTCTAATAGAAATGTTAAGGTTACTCCTTTTAGGAAGTTGATTTGGGTAACGAAATCATCCACAACAAGAGTACCGAAAGTGGTTTTTAACCACATATAATGGAAATTTTGGATTAAAAAAAAAGAGAGAGAGAGTGATTTAAGCACATAATTCATCCACATAAATCATCCACACAACACTTTATAACCACACATTTTAACATTTAAAAGGAAAACAAAATAACACAAAAATTCTGGACCACAAATCCACAATTTATGTGGATGAGTTGGGGATGAAGGCATGGCGGCCCATACTTAAACGCCATCGAGACCTTGGTCTTAAGACAATGGTGTCGGGGCCCAACGTGATACATGTTTATTTAAAAAAAAAAAATCGTGTAGATTTAATCCGATCCAACATAATATAATATGTTTTTTTTCTTTTGATAAAGGCCCAAATTTTTTTTTACTCCAATCGATAAAGGTCCCAATAAAAAAAATTTACTTGGACCAAAAAAAAAAAAGACATACAAACAATTTTTATTAATTTTTTTCATTTACGGATGTTAAAACGCGATAAATGTTGGAAAAAATGTAGTACTTAGGATTTGACAGATAATTAGAAACTCCAAGGCACATTATTAACGTTGTCTTTTAATAGATGTTTAATCCCACACGATTTGTCACTAAGAGATCAAATGAAAATCTCTTCGTGATATCTGATAGGGTGTTTGATTCAAGCGATGACTTGTTTGAATCAAACTCGAAACAATCAAAGTTTTTCGATGATGTTGTCAAACTTATGAATTTTCGTCTGCATACTTACGCTTTTATATAGGTTGCAATCTGCATTCATAAATGAATGGAGATTACTCTTTGCACGAAAGGTAGGGTTGTCATTGCTTCACCGAATGAAAGCGCAACCCTTACACGAAAGGGTAAGATACATATCGGTTCGAAAATGAATGTATTTGAAAATGCATATCTCTTAATGAACTAATGCATGCATTGGTTTTGGTTTGGGCGCGTGCCCAACGAACCCCCCGCCTGACTCCTCGCGGGCGGACGCTCTTCGACGACCGACCGGCGGTCGAACCCGCTTCGTTGCGATAACATTAATTCGTGCGAAAACACGTATGCAAACGATAACCAAAATATTTATTTATGAAAAATATCTAACAATAAGTATGTTTTAAAAAAACTTCAACTAAATGCCTAATTCGGTCGGGGGCGTAGTGCTAAAAGCGTAATAATAGTAGGCGTTACTGGATGAAGGGTTGTGTCTTAATCATTTTTCAAAAAAAAAAAATTCTCAACCATATATTAACATTTTTTGTGCATAGTGTTGTGCACTTTTTAAGTGCTTTAATCATTTTTTCTACTTTTATTATTAAATTTGAGAATGAATAACCACCTTTAAACTTATATGGAATGATGTCGTCACAACCACTCACAAACAAAATTTTAATACAGTTAATTATGATGAGTTTACGTTATATATATATAAATATATATATATATATATATATATATAGTTAATGAATTTATGTCATATTATAATGTAATTATAATATATGTTAAGATAAAATGTACCTTTGGGGTGATAAATGATGAAGAACTTACACCAAAATTAACAGCAGCTCTATATTCATTCAGCTTCCACTTGGTCTTAGTTCCATTGCAAGCTCTCCCTTTGTAAAATACCATTGTTCTTTTCCCGCCGATTATCCGGTGGTTATCGGACGAGTAGACATATCCCGGAGAACCGGTGGCTTTCCAGTACCCTTCACTTGTCAGCCTATTTGACTTTCCTCCTCCACCTTTACTTTCTTTCATCGGACAGAAAAAGAACCACTGCTCTCTATCCTTCCGACATACTTCTCCGGCCAGTCCTGCAAATTTTTTAAAAAAAATTTCTACGATTATTTGTCTTTTATGAACATACGAGCACGGCACAGTACAATGCACTGATAATTCTATCCGAAACGTGTCCCGTATCTGACATATATATTCGATTCGACGTTGGATGCTTAACTAGGATACACTCATACACCTTGAGACGAATTTGTGTAATTTTCAAAAGTTGAATACGGGATTTAATTGTATATGTATATTAATAACTCGGATATGTGAAATGAAGAATCATTCTAAAAATTTAGTAAATACGGTTAGATAATAAATATATCTAAATGAAAAGCCATCCAATTTCATGAAATACTACCAAAAATAAAGGGGACCAGTCCTTGTATTTGTAATATTTACAAAAATGCCTCTAGTACTTGTATCCAAAAGCATTAATATATTTCCCCACGCCCGCTAATCCCATTTTCGCTTGTCTATATCCACATTCCGTATTCATATCCGTATTCATACATATATATATATATATATATATATATATATATATATATATATATATATATATATATATATATATATATACTCTTTATGTATATGTATGTATATGTGTGATGTATATATAGATATTACATATATATATATATATATATATATATATATATATGATCTATATAAAAGTTTTTTATATATGTATGTATATATATATATATATATGCATATGTGTATATTACATATACATATATATATACACACATACATACATACATACATATATATATATATATATATATATATGCAAAAGTAGAGTTAGAGACAAGTTAATTAGTTTAACTTACTTGGAAGATCCCAAGGATTGTAATGATAAATATCAACAACAGGTATCACACAATCAATGTGTTGTTGTCTTGTACCTTGAAGCTTATTCTGCAAATAGAAAGAAACCAACTCTTCTTCTGTTGGAAAAAACCTATACCCAATTGGTAATTCTTCCATTAATTTCTTACTAACTAATACAAAGACATGGGGGGAGCTTTCTAATGCTGCCACGTGTCGCGGTATGATTGGTCAAGCTTAAATTTTATTTTATTTTTTCTTTTTCCCAACCTTTTTGGGCTTCTCATTTGTTTTCCCCTTTACGTTGCACTTGTCATTTTTTTTTTTTTTTTTCAATTTTTCCCCCGGGTTTTTATTGAGTTTTTTTTTTAGGTGACGTGTGTATGTCGGTTTTTGTGGGATTCATCGATTTTTTTGCGTATTACATTTTTATTATTCTTTTATTTCTATATATTATGTTTGTCTGTTGTTTTTCTTATATATCTATTAATATTTTTACCCTTTTTCCTTATACATTTTATATATAATTTGTGTATGTCGGGCTTTTTTGCATTTCATCGGTTTTTTAGCATGTTACGTATTTCTTTTTTTCCATCTTCGTTTTTTAACTTTTACATATTGTGTGTGTGTCAAATCAAATAACGAATGTGCCGTATCTACTAAACTCTTTCCTTAATGTCCTCGAAAGGGGTATCGATAAAATTGGAAGCGTATGAAAATAAAAATTAATGTGCTACTTTAAGTTACGAAAATAAAATCGATACAGAGAATAATCGAACATTAGGTTTCGAATACAACAATAATCGATCAATGGGTTTGGATATCGAACGTTTTAAACTAAAATAAAAAAATCTAATAAATAGTTTGAAATGGATATCGCTTTTGTAATAGCGACCTCTAAAAGGATATCGTTTTTATATTGATAAAATTGGAAGTGCTGAAAACAAAATTGATGTGTTATTTTAAGTTACGAAATTAAAATCGTTACGCCAATAGTCAGATCAGTGGGTTTCGGACATCGAACGGTTTTAAACTTAAAAAAAAAAATGTCCACCGACCGCGTAACTAACAAGTCCCCGACATGCTTTCCGCTTGATCTCGATTTTATAACGTATATGGCATGTACCAAAACCTTGCTTGAAAAACCCAGGTGGGAAAAAAAAAACCAGATCAAGGAAAAATGATTCATGACATATGCGCCTCTAGTGCAAGACCGATTGCTTCGTTAAAAACCTTTAACTAAGAAAACCCAATAGGAAAAACATTTAAAGGGAAAAAGAGTACAATCTTTGGTCTTCAGGGCCAAAACATATCTTTTCTTGTGCATATAACGGATCTTGATAATATAACTCAATTAATCATATTCAATTATCTTTTGTAACTCTTCAGGAGTCTCACAATGGATCCACACATTCTCAGATCAAACAAATTATCCCGCTTCGGGGACCATTCATGTATTATATACTTTGTGTTTCAGTCTTTCAAACACTTTATATGCTTCACACATCTCATGTGCTTGAGGCACTATAATCGCTCCCAGCGATTTCGACATATCAAAACATACTTGCCTCGTTTATGAACCTCGTTCATAAAATGTTGCATTTGTTATCATATCTCATTAATTCAAACAATGATAACATTAATTCATTATCTCAACACTAAGAGATTTATATTTGTTGGAACATTAAGGTATCTCACGCCCCAAGCGGTGAACATAATTAACAATCAGCAATATGCAGTTCCAGATTACATTTTCTTGAAATTCGCAAAGAAAGTAACACGAGGGAGTGAACTTGAGTTCATTTTCTCCAACCTCATGTATGTATGACAACTGCGTATTATTTGTTCCACCCATATTATTTATCAACACTTGTTGGCATTTTCTAGCATTGACCTCGTCAAAAGTTTATGATTTCGTTACTCATCTAGAGTATTCCATTGCTCTTCCGGAGCTTCTTTGACTATATATTTTCTGCTCGAGCATATGCTTATTCTTCCAAAGTTCTCATAAATATAGTCATAACCCATTCTGAGGAATTTTCATTATCGAGCCAATTGGTCTTTCGATGCTTACAACGTTATCTTCATTAATTTGATACGTATCATATTATGTCCTTCTCGGACTTTTTCTGTCCTTCTAGGACAAATATTATCCTCCTAGGATAAACCTTTTGGCAACATTTATTCCAACCAGAGCATTTGCAAAACGCTCACTCTTCTAGAGTAATTAAATGCCTCCGGTGATTAAATGTGCGTTAATACAATGTTTTTCCACAAGATTTATAAACTCCAAGTTTACTTTTCCTCCCCCTAATCTTGGAAAAACATTTTATCTGAAGTCATATCTACTTAAGTTTGCAATAACCCTTTGTGGGATTCAACATTTTAATGTGATATCCCTATGTGGGATCTACATGTCAATGTGTATCCATTTATATGAGTATCAACAAACATTACGAGATATACTCAATCGGGAAGAATTATATTATCTCTTCAAGAGATCTATATCCTTTTAAATTCTTCCGATGTCTCAATTTAATATCCACGTCGCACAATTTATTGCGTTTAAGACTTTTGAAAAATGATAAACAATATTTATCATATATATCTGGATCATTTTCATAATGACCGTAACATATAGTATTTGTTTCATAATATTGTTTTTACTATAAATATGAAGCTTCATTATTCTCAACCGGATATCTAGCCGTATGACCAGTACGCTACTAGTGGCCTGTTAATGCCACATCGTGAAAATCAATTCTCCGTACGCCAAGTACGCGATCAGTGATCTTTCAATACCACAATATGAAAATCGATTTTCATCATTCATCTAGAATTTAATTTCGTTTTGTTCCACTTCTGGTGGACAATCCTTCCCCTCCAAGTAGACAAATTTGATGATATCCTTCAAGGATACATTAATCAAGAGTTTTGTCCACGAATTCAGACATGTATATGACCTCAACCACTTTCATGAATCTGGTGACAAGCACTTCTGGGAATGGACTAGATCAAATGGATTGAGTTTCATGATTATTCTTTGATAATCATTTTGTTGAATTTAAACCGCTTCCTTCAATATTGCTACAATACAATAGCATATTATCGCAATGAATAACTTTCTTTTCCGCGGGTTAAAGTAGTGTCACGATGTTCTTCTTTGGATTTTCTTATTTTAGACTTTAAGTCTTTCGTAGGAACATCATTCCCTTTCATATGGACTCCGAGTCCATATTTATTTCTATGAATTTCATATTCATTTCTATGAGCACCTCAGTGCTTTTGATGAACCCCAAGTCCATCTATAATGATTTTTAAAATCACAGTCTCATATGTGTCATGTTCACTTGAGGAACCGGTAGACGTGATTCGATACATCTTTAAATATCGGTATACATTATCTAGATTTTGTCATGTTCACACCGGGAACTGACTTGTGTATCTCAACACATTTAGAATAGTTAATTGTCTACATTCGCTTCTAGGAACGGACACATCGTAAATATTGAGTTTAGTCACATCCACTTTTAGATATTGAAATGTATAAACCGATGTATTATACACCAACCAAAAGAAATTAATAATATGGCTTCCATTTTTTTCAAGAAAAAAAAATCTATAACATGTTAGTCAAGGAAACAAAGGAGTTAATTAATGTAGATAAATGAAGAATAACAATTTAACACGAATGATGATAATGTTTAGTGGTGTGTCCGCAATAAATACTATATTTAAACATCAGAAAAAGAGTGTAAAAGTATTTGTTAAATATTCATCTATTATACCCCTCAAAAAAAAAAAAAATATTCATCTATTATATAGATGCCAAACACTACATTCATAATTAAGTCACACTAAAGGAAAAGGTAAAAATTGAATCTATTAGTTATTACAATTTAAAAACATCAAATCTTTTTTCCAAAGAAATGTCAAATCCTTTTTTTTTTTCTTTATTACGTGGGTCAGCAAAAATATTAGATCATAAATGACTCATAATTGGCTCGCTAATTTGACGCGCATTGGTTTTATTTTTATTTGATTATTATTCAAACTCAAACTGTTGCTGATCAACTACTTGACCCCCTTTTTTTCCGTCGGCAACACACAGCAGAGGACAACAACTTGCCCCTTTTCACTTCGGCACATATTCAGAGCAATATTTAATCCATATGTATATAACCAAAAGTTAACAACAATACATTAACTGAAATGAACAAACCGTATAAAAAAGACAGCAACAACAACAACATGCTTAAACACAGTTGTACGTCAAATTCCGTTTAAGAACACCCCATCACCATAGCAATTCTAAAAGAAATTCCAAAGAAAAATTTGAAAGCAAATTGTGACCTCTAGGAACAACCTACAATCAATAAATGATATTTTACGATTAAAACAACCCTTAACATCATTAAAACTCGAACTTTTATCAAGAACGATGAAGATTATAATTTTAGGGTTTAAACGAAAACTCACTTGGATTTATTAATAATAAAACTTCATATTACATTATAGATCAACCTCAATCAAAGACAAAATAAAACAATACCAAAACAATTGCTAAAGCAATTTTATCGGGATGACATGAAATAAAGTGCAAAAGGGCACAAACAACTTTATTAGAATGACAAAGAAATAATGTGTCAAAAGACACAATAAACCGAGCCTTCAAGCGGTGTCGTTGAAAAAAATCAAGAACTTCCATTGGTGACATCAATGGCATATCAAAATTCAGATCATCAATCTTTTGATCAATAAGATTTGCCTCAACACCGTTTTCTGGCTTTCTCTGAGATGCCAGATAAAGATCAACAAGATGTTTTGCCGTGCGGCATGACTTGGACCAATGTCCATCCATTCCACATCTATAACATTTGTCACCATGGACTTTCTTTTCTTTGTTGTTTTGATCCGATCTTGGTGGATTGCTTCGTTTCTTCCCACAATTTTCATTGTGATATGTCGCATATTTTCCACGACCGCGTCCACGACCACGGCCTCTACCACGATCTCCACTGCGACCACGTCCACGACCACGGCCAAAATTTGAAGATTGTGTCGCATTCACTTCAGGAATGGGTGGCTCCGATGGGGCGGGACTCATGATTTTTCATTAACGACTCATTGTTTTGCTCGACCGAAGGCATGCAATGAGATCGAAATATCTCTTAAAACCTTTCTCTCGATATTCTTCTGCTGCGAGAGCACATTCGAGGCATGAAAAGTGGAAAAAGTTTTTCCAACATGTCTTCATCTGTCACCTTTTCACCACATAGTTTCAATTGTGATGTGATCTTAAATATAGTGAATTATATTCGGTGTGATTTAAAATCCTGCGCGGTCGTAGGTTGAGCCAATCATATCGGCTTTCGGTAAAACAACCAACTTCAAGTGGTGAACCTCTCTTTCGGATGGTTCCACAATTCATACGGATCTTTCACCGTTAAATACTCATGTTTCAATCCCTCATCCAGATGATGACGGAGAAATATCATGGCATTTGCACGGTCTTGGCTTGTCTCAGTATTATTTGTGACAATCGTTTTGCCAAGACCCATAGATACCAAGTGCATCTCAACATCCATGGCCCATGATAAATAATTTTTCCCCGATATGTTTAGGGTACAAAGTCTTGTTTGGTGATGTTAGCCATTAAAACAAGAAGAGTGATGAACAATAATAGAATTTTACCTGAACCGCCAAAAGGGACACCAATGGAATACTTCGTTGGTAGAGTCTCGTGCTGATAACGTGTTATAAAACTAAGAAAATATTGGAGGAAGAACAAGGAGAATACAAGTAAAGAAAAGAGAGAAATTGCTTGTGTTATTCCAATGGTATAAGAGGTATTTATAGTAGATTCTGATGTGAACACAATAAACCTGAATTAATCCAAAATCTACGTAAATCAATCGAGAATAATAGATAATCCATTAATATATTATTTCATAACATATTAATATTTTTACCCTTTTTCCTTATACATTTTATATATAATTTGTGTATGTCGGGCTTTTTTGCATTTCATCGGTTTTTAGCATGTTACGTATTTCTTTTTTTTTCCATCTTCGTTTTTAACTTTTACATATTGTGTGTGTGTCAAATCAAATAACGAATGTGCCGTATCTACTAAACTCTTTCCTTAATGTCCTCGAAAGGGTATCGATAAAATTAGAAGCGTATGAAAATAAAAATTAATGTGCTACTTTAAGTTACGAAAATAAAATCGATACAGAATAATCGGAACATTAGGTTTTGAATACAACAATAGTCGATCGGGGTTTGGATATCAAAGCGTTTTAAACTAAAATAAAAAAATCTAATAAATAGTTTGAAATGGATATCGCTTTTTGTATAGCGACCTCTAAAAGGATATCGTTTTTTATATTGATAAAATTGGAAGTGCCTGAAAACAAAATTGATGTGTTATTTTAAGTTACGAAATTAAAATCGTTCTGCCAAATAGTCGGATCAGTGGGTTTGGACATCGAATCGGTTTTAAACTTAAAAAAAAATGTAATAAATAGTTTGAAATGGATATCATTTTTGTTTAGATCGATCTGAGAATAATCGGATCAGTGAGTTTTAGATATCGGGTGATATAAACACGTGTATATATCATAATGTTAACCTTCAAGATTTTTTTCCTACTTTCTACCTAATAAAATATATCTTACTAATTATTACTTTAATTCCCGTGTCGCGGTATGATTGGTCAAGCTTAAATTTTATTTTATTTTATTCTTTTTCCCCACCTTTTTGGGCTTCTCATTTGTTTTCCCCTTTACGTTGCACTTGTCATTTTTTTTTTTTTTTTTAATTTTTCCCCCGGGTTTTTATTGAGTTTTTTTTTAGGTGACGTGTGTATGTCGGTTTTTGTGGGATTCATCGATTTTTTTTATGTATTACATTTTATTATTCTTTTATTTCTATATATTATGTTTGTCTGTTGTTTTTCTTATATATCTATTAATATTTTTACCCTTTTTCCTTATACATTTTATATATAATTTGTGTATGTCGGGCTTTTTGCATTTCATCGGTTTTTAGCATGTTACGTATTTCTTTTTTCCATCTTCGTTTTTAACTTTTACATATTGTGTGTGTGTCAAATCAAATAACGAATGTGCCGTATCTACTAAACTCTTTCCTTAATGTCCTCGAAAAGGGTATCGATAAAATTAGAAGCGTATGAAAATAAAAATTAATGTGCTACTTTAAGTTACGAAAATAAAATCGATCTGAGAATAATCGGAACATTAGGTTTGAATACAACAATAGTCGATCAATGGTTTCGGATATCGAAGCGTTTTAAACTAAAATAAAAAAATCTAATAAATAGTTTGAAATGGATATCGCTTTTTGTATAGCGACCTCTAAAAGGATATCGTTTTTTATATTGATAAAATTGGAAGTGCCTGAAAACAAAATTGATGTGTTATTTTAAGTTACGAAATTAAAATCGTTACGCCAATAGTCAGATCAGTGGGTTTCGGACATCGAACGGTTTTAAACTTAAAAAAAAAAATGTAATAAATAGTTTGAAATGGATATCATTTTTTGTTTAGATCGATACGAGAATAATCAGATCAGTGAGTTTCAGATATCGGGTGATATAAACACGTGTATATATCATAATGTTAACCTTCAAGATTTTTTTTCCCTACTTTCTACCTAATAAAATATATCTTACTAATTATTACTTTAATTCCCCGTGTCGCGGTATGATTGGTCAAGCTTAAATTTTATTTTATTTTATTCTTTTTCCCCACCTTTTTGGGCTTCTCATTTGTTTTCCCCTTTACGTTGCACTTGTCATTTTTTTTTTTTTTTTTTAATTTTTCCCCCGGGTTTTTATTGAGTTTTTTTTTTAGGTGACGTGTGTATGTCGGTTTTTGTGGGATTCATCGATTTTTTTGCGTATTACATTTTTATTATTCTTTTATTTCTATATATTATGTTTGTCTGTTGTTTTTCTTATATATCTATTAATATTTTTACCCTTTTTCCTTATACATTTTATATATAATTTGTGTATGTCGGGCTTTTTTGCATTTCATCGGTTTTTTAGCATGTTACGTATTTCTTTTTTTTCCATCTTCGTTTTTTAACTTTTACATATTGTGTGTGTGTCAAATCAAATAACGAATGTGCCGTATCTACTAAACTCTTTCCTTAATGTCCTCGAAAGGGGTATCGATAAAATTGGAAGCGTATGAAAATAAAAATTAATGTGCTAACTTAAATTACCAAAAATAAAATCGATACAGGAATAATCGGAACATTAGGTTTCGAATACAACAATAGTCGGATCACGCGGGTTTGGATATCGAACGTTTTAAACTAAAATAAAAAAATCTAATAATTAGTTTGAAATGGATATCGCTTTTTGTATAGCGACCTACAAGGATATCGTTTTTATATTGATAAAATTGGAAGTGCCTGAAAACAAAATTGATGTGTTATTTTAAGTTCACGAAAATTAAAATCGTTACGCCAATAGTCGGTCGATGGGTTTGGACATCGAACGGTTTTAAACTTAAAAAAATGTAATAAATAGTTTGAAATGGATATCATTTTTGTTTAGATCGATACGAGAATAATCGGATCGAGTGAGTTTGAGATATCGGGTGATATAAACACGTGTATATATCATAATGTTAACCTTCAAGATTTTTTTCCCCTACTTTCTACCTAATAAAATATATCTTACTAATTATTACTTTAATAAAATCAATTGGATTAGAAAGCTTTGGCTATCAATACCCACTTTCACCAGCTCTGCCGATTTGCAAGACTTGAACACCCTTTTCTTCCTTCTCCTCCTCCAGTGCGATTTTCTGTACAATATCGCATCTGAATTTATGCACACGGAAAAGTTCAGATTTTGGTCAAGGAAACTCGATTTTATGGCTGATTTTGATGGAAATTTGGCTCAATTACTGTTCGCCCACTGTACTCTCAGGCCTTTGTTGTATTCGAAATCCAGCTGTTCATGGACGATGGATTCGGGTGGATTGACTGACGCATGCCACATACCAAGAAGAAAGCTTTCATCTATGTAAGGACACTTTTAATTATTTTTAATTGAACAGCTAATTTTCGTAAATTAGGTCATGTATAGTGCCCTATGTATGAACACTAAAACGTTTGGGTTTACATGTTGTTTGCTCTTTCCTTAAATACAAGATCTTACCCAAACAAAATTTACATTCACACAACTCTTTTACCACAGGTATATAAGCATGCATAAACTTCAATATAAAGATTTCATTTTCCCTTCGGTTCTGTTGTGCAATAGATACTCCTTAGAATTGAACATAAAGGTTTCATTGATATATTTTGTGTCTGTTGAATTCCTTATTAGATTAAACATGCATAGATTTGAATATAAATATTTCACTTTTGCTTAGTTTGTTTTCTGCAATAGATAGTCCTTAGCTTTAAACAGAAAGGTTTTATTGACATATTTCATGTTTGTTGAATTTCTTATCAGGCTTTGCAGTTGTTTCATTTGGATTCTGCATAAGAAAACATCACTCAGTTTCAGGTATAGCTTATGCACTTTTCTTTTTTATCTCTATAAATTGCTAAATTCATCATCTTTGTAGGCCATGTGTGCTTATTAGTATGTACATTAGTCTCAGCATATTTAAGGGGATGTATATTAGTCTCACTTATAACATTCATTGATTTTGACTACAGGCATGTGATTCTTTACATTCATTTGATGATTAACTAAGGATGTGATTGTTTACCTCTTGTTCTTTCAAAACTCATATTTTCATTCAAGTTTCCCCAATTAAAATAAAATGGTCTTTAACATTTTTCCCTTTTTAGAATTAATGGTTACAAGCAAATTTAAACATGACATATATTTTTGCAATGAAAATGTCTTTGTTTTTTGCTTTGTCTTTACTTCACAATATCTGAATGTATATGGTTTTAGGGTCCATTTATGCGTTACAATTTCTTATGTGGGATTATCTCTGTTTAGGTAGTCTTGTTTTAGGCTCCATTTGTAGGTGCCTTTATAATTCTGATTCACCAGTAGTATATGATTATCTGGTTTCCTCCATGCTCGCTTAGACATGAGTTAGTTAATGAAGATTGTTTGATTATGACCAATCATTTTTATGAAGCGGTTGGACACGGTTTAATATATCGAAATAGTTCTTCGAAATATTGTTTAAACATTTTTTTTTTCCCAAGTTTCTTTTTAATTTACCTGGAAGTATAGAAATCTCAATTAAGATTGGTACCAATTAGAAGTTAGATTACTTTTAGTTGTACTCTACTTTGTTTTTGCTTACTTTGGATTCTATTAGCTAGATTCTCGCATAGATATGTACAAGTAAACTTTGATTAAGTGTTTGAGATCCTTTAAATATTTCAATTTATCGATGTGTTGTCCTCTTTACAATCATACATTCGAATATGCTTTTTGTTTTGCTTTACTTCACACAATACAAATAACAAATATGGTTTTACCCTTTTGAAACCCACTTACCTTCCTAATGTTTTTTATAGGTCATTTGTAAGAAGGTATTGTGGTTTCTCTCCTTTCTTGCACAACCAAATTGCTTGGTCACAGTTAGAGGATCTCACCAAACCTCAATAGTTAGGGGATCTATTGCAAACCCGTGAGTTACGGGATCTACTGAGAAAATCCCAATTTCCTTTCACAGTAACTTTAGGTGCTTGTTTGCTATTCGGTTTAGCCTTTGCATTTACCTTTTACCATTTCATAGTGTAGCTTCTTGCACTCAGACTTGTTAGGTTCTCATTTTTACTTGTTGTGCATTTACTTGACATGTGGTGATATACTTTGTGCCCTACATATTTCTAACTGAAACTTGAACATTTAGGTTGTCTGTCCAGCTTGTAGTTTCTGATAATATAGGTTTCACATAGATTTGCTCCTCTCCCTTTAGAAAGTGTCATGGTTACCTCTAGGCCATGGCTTACTTCTTCTCTGGTTTCAGCTACTGAAGTAGCTGTTTCACCAAGTCAGATACCTCATAGTCGTCGTTTTACACCGGTAAGGTTTCAGGAATATAGGAAATTAGCAATTATACGGTGTCGTCGTAAGAAACTCGGGCTTCAGAACTCTTTGTCTAAAGAAGATGCTGCTCTTGTTGCAGCTGATTCTCGGGACCATCTTCTTTGTGCGACTCCTCCGGTCAACAAGCGTAATAAAAAAAAGTCCACGTACGTGTTAAGAAAAAAATGAAGGTGGCCTTATGCAATAAAAACTGCGTCTGTCATCTTCACGGGACCGATGCTCATCCCTTACCCACTTTAAATGATACTCCAATACCTGATGCCCCGTTAGGGATGAAATCAACACATGTCTGTGATACTACTGTGCTAATCCCTGGCAATCACACACAATCCATACCCTCGTTGATACCCTCGCTGGTCTCACATGTTGACCAATCTGTACATCATGCTGCACAAATATGCACTACATCTCCAGCATATGCTCCTGCCTGCTTCGATGCTCAATCACACCTTCTGCGGTGCCTTTTGCATCTGTTTCTCAACTAAATAAAGCGCATAAGAAAAAAAAACCATCAACCACTGCTTTCTACGCTTTCATAGTACCCTTTGCAACTATTCCAACTTCCTCGAGCATCTTGCCGATTGTTGATAGTTGTAGCTCGTGTGTCAAGTATTAGGTTTGCACATGAAATCTGTAAATTCTTCTTTGTGGTTCAGTGCAATTGTTCACGTAAGTACTCCACTTGCCAAGTGTGTTGGTTGAATTATTGACTTCCGGTTCTCAAGAATCCAAGAACTTTAGGTCGTGTATTCGTACTTATAACAATCATTTAGCGTTCACTTCACTTGGTGCAACCTACAACAAGGATTTGTCCCGTAGAAATAAAGGAATATACACTTTTAGAGTTCAAGGACAAGTCTACCATTTCATGCCACACTTGTTAGGCACAGATCAATCTTCGAAAAACTTGCAGTTCTATCTTCATGACACAAAACATGAAATAAACAATAGGCTGATTTGTTGTCCAAGATTGTATGAGATGTCACTCGAGAAAATCTTATTAGTCTTAGAGGAAAATCCATATGCCACGTTCTTTAGGAGTCTACGAAACGAACCAGGCCTTGAGGAACATGATATTTTGTTGTATTGTAATCCACACGTGGATCAGCGTGTTTACAACAAACCTTCAGTCCATCAAGTTCTTTGGTATTACGTTGATGGACCGAAAATCACCATAGAAGCATTAAAATATTCACCCACAGTGGTCATGCTCACAGCATTCAGTATTACTATGCATGCTACGATCCTCTTCAATATCCTTTGTTGTTTCCTTACGGCCAATTAGGTTGGCACCAAGGCATTCTGAAACAAGAGGTTAAAAAAAAAGGAAACGACTTACATTAGATCCTTTGAGCATGCAATTAGACCCTCTCAGTGTATGTGATGCTGATGAGTTGTTAGAACATGAAAAGCATACAATGAAGGGTGAATTCTGCCCAGTCTCTTATAAGAGGATACAGTTCCCGGTGCGTCTTTGCTTTGCTATGACGATTAACAAATCCCAAGGTCAGACTTTAGATTTTGTTGGTGTTTACCTAAAAGAACATGTTTTCTCACATGGTCGGATTTATATGTGGCCCTATCACGTGCCGAACGTCACCCCATGTCAAGGTTTTCATAAACAACACAAGCGGCCGAACAAGATACAAACACTAACACACGAAATGTTGTATATAAAGAAGTGTTAGGTATCTAGGGCTATATGATTGTTACTCAAGCTACACCCTCTTCCTTTTTGGACATCCATTCAGATTTCTGCTCATCGAACCTCTCTATTTCCAACTTTAACCAACTGTTTGTTCTTTTTCGAGCTATCAGTATATGAAACAGTGTAAATAATCATGCTTTTGTTACATACCACAGCAAACAATATACATACAATCTATACTCATTTCCTTACTGTCAAGAGGCATTACAACGCAAACCAAACTTTAGCTTTTAGTCTTACACTGTGGTTGCTATGAAAAACGGAAATTTGTGCTCTGTTAACATTTACTCTTTTTCTTACCGAACAATGAGAACGTTGTGTTCACAATGCAGTTAGAAAATGGACAGGCACTTGTATGACGCAACTGAGGTGAAATCTCTAGGTAAGAAATGGACAGTCTTGATTCAGGTATTTGAACGACGTAAAGCTCATAAGAGGGAGAATGGTCCTTTGTACAGGAACTACATGGTCACGAGATATGAAGGTGTTCTTCAATCCATGTACTCTCTGATTATTCTATTTAGTCAGTCCAAGTTCCTGCTACCTTCTTCCTGTATGAACTTACTCTTTTGTTTGTCTGCTTTTTTTAACAGGGCACAAAGGTTCCTCTTGTAGCCTTTGATAAGAATGTAGCTCTCTTTTCAAACACACCGATGCCTTTCAAAAGATACAAAGTGTCAAAGCGCATTATCAAAGAAACTCCACCACTTACAAGACCGTTGACTATCAATACACTTGGACTTTACACAAAAGAGCTTTGGTTGAGCCTTACCAGATACTTTTGTTCCTCACCCGCTTACCTGTTCATTTGCATTTGATGCCTTCTCGAAATTCTACCGCTATCTTTGATCAAGACCGTCCTATCTCAGAAGCCCTATCTAAAAAATTGTTGGAATCCATTTCATTTACATCCAATCATGTCATACAACTAAATAGGATAAACAAATACTTTGTTCCACAGGCATCAAAGCATTGGTTATACACGCATTACCAATTCAAGAATCTGAGGAAAATTCATCTTACAGAGACCTCGTGGTTATCAATGAAGAGTAAGCCTGATTTGTACATAAGTTTAGCGTTTCTCCCTTTCAAATAAAGCGTTCTATCCTGCGAACACGTCTATTAAGTGTACTTTTTTTTTACCTTCTCTTTTTCATTATACAGGATGATTCCTGTAATGCTGAGGGTGTGGGAAGATCTTTTAGCTGATTTTGATGTAAGCGTGTACACTAAGTACAAGGTTCCAACTCTCGTTATTGCGTATGGCTTGAAAGTAACCACACATAACTGTAAATTACTTCTCTATGCTGTGTGTCCCCCCTCCCAAAATTACATATACTCCTGTGCCTTCCCCTGTTTTGCCGTACTGCACATTACATATATGCCTACTAAGTGACAATACGGAATACATCTGCTAATGTACATGTCCTAATAAATTCACCTAAGATACCAGTAAGGCCTGTCATTAACCCAAAAATTACTGGCATTAAATAAAAAAACATTTAATGCTTCTCTGCATGTTTATTTTACAGTTTACATAGCAGTTACTTTCAAATAACGATGTCTAATATTAATATACCATGTTATACAGGCCTTTCACTCGGAACCAAGAATAATGTTTACTTCCTCCATGATCCGCCACTGAACGAGAGATGCCCTTTAAAAGAATGGTATGTACAGTGAATTCTTCGTTGCCATTTACAGAAAGACGGAATTATAATATATGTATTCTTTTCCACCAGGTATATTACTCACTCTGCTGAAATAGCACGCTTACTTGGACACTGCGCTCTGAGAGATACGACAAGGCTTTTCCACCCACCACGCCCTTCCGAGATTATACCTCTCAACCATGCTTTGGCTACAATCGGAAATGTGAGTATTCATACTACAGCTCAGTTTTAGTCTCAAGTCTCATTCATCCATCTTAAATCACCATTTTCATTAAGGTACACTTCATGTAGAACAAGCCACGTTAAACACATATCCAACTTTACATACACATGACCATCTAAATAACTCCATCATTTATACAGATGCTAGAGTAGATCATCATACAACTTTATCTACATACATTGAAAGAGTCTTCTTGAATGCCTAACACCTACATAAATGAAGCTCCCATTCACATATACACAGTATATCCATGTCAGTCTACACTATCATAATAAACTAAAGTCTCGTTAAACCAACAACACATTAAAAAAAAATCCCACTGACAATGATGAAAAACCTAAATTAAAAAAACTGTGATGCAGGTGAAAACTGTTTGGACTGAAGGTAAACTAACCTATCTTCCTGCACAAGATACACTCTGGTTTGAAGCATGTGGAAAGTGCTTCACCGCCTTGGATGCAGATACAGATTGGAAGATATGGTGTCCAGTCTGTCAGGAGCTTACCCATATAGTCGTCCGGTAATAAACATTCTTTATCTTGTGTTGTACCTTTTCCCCCCACTTTTTACAACAAACAGCGTTAATGACTACTAATTACTTACTTGCCTTTTCTACATGTACAAATAATATAGTGGAGATATTGATGTATTCCTGAGTAGTGACACAACCGTTATTGAGGCTACAATCAAATCACCTGATATTGATAAGTTGCTTCCTACACTCCCAATGAACGAGACTTGCTTTGATCAATGTGCACAGTTCTAAAAACCATTTTCCATTAAATAAATCCGCTATCCATCCTTTACAAAACTTAGACCGAAATGTATTTAACTTGTAAAAGCAGAAGACCCTTTGACAAAAGAAGTAGAAGCTTGCTCTTGAAAAGAAACATATCATTACTTTTCTCAAGTACTACGACCGGACAAGCATGGGTCGGATGGTGCGTCGCTACTCCTATTCTTAAGATTTACACCAAGCGATGTTCATGCGTATCATGCATCACGTGAAGAACCAATGAAACAGGCCATCCTTTGCCCAACACACGGCCTACTGACTCCACATAGGATCATCGTCCTCGGCGCAAACGAAAATATCGAGAAGCGCTTTTTACTCCTACCACGAAAGGTCGTACTCGAAGAGGTAATTATCCATCCTACCCTTGAACAGATTCAGAGCAACCAACCATCTCGTACTAAAAGAACACTAGCTTTTGAAGAAGGTCGATTTGTTCAATCAAACCTGTAATAAGTGAAACAGGTTGCCCTTGTCTCCAAGCCCGACACCTCAACCTGAAAGTGTTACCATATCAGAACAAACACAACAGATCACTCCATCGAAGAAGTCAAAAGCAGCTGATGACCAGAAGTGACCTCTATTTACTGAGGTTTGAATAACCTACCTACTGAGGAATCCCTAAATAAAGTCAGTGTTTTTATGTGTACCTAACAGCAACATATTATATCATTAACTTCCTACATGGAGGAGGCATTAATGATTAATAATATTTGCTCATTTTGTAAGTTGTATAAACAACTAAAAAAACCTATTGTTCGACTTGCGACATAGTCCAAGTCCAACATCTCTCATGCATCTCTGGTATTACCGTAGCATGTATGATCTTTTATTTTAGAATCTAAATTCCAAACACTGACCTGGATTTCTGTTATCCTTGCCAACTATATGTATTTGACGCTCTACTTTCTTTCGTTCACTATCGCACTTGTATGCTTAATTACCTTATGCGTTGGCTCACATATCACTACATTCATTTCCATTTGAATATGCTTTACACTATACTCAAAATTCATTTACATTCGTCTACCCCTTATACAAATATTACCCCCATAAACAAAAGAATGCTATTTACAATAACATATCTACTAAGCTAAAGCTATACACTTAACAAACTCCATATATGTATACATAATTGCAGTGGGCAAGCACTGTGCCTTGCACAGTGTAACAAAACTAGTCTTATATATATATATGAAGCTCAATTTTTATTGATAGATATTATAAAGATAAGAGTGCCATTTAATAAAAGAAATAATTTATATATATAGGGCCTCGAAGTTTCTTGCGCGTATGGTATAGAAATTTTTTGCCTTGTGGAAAATTTGGAATCAGTCAAAGTTTTCATGGTATTTTCCTTTCCTTGCTTTACTTTTAGACTTATGTTTTACTCCTTTGTTGTGTTGTGAAGACATGTCATTCTTAGTCGGACATTATGTTGGAAAAAATTTGAACTTAGGATATCGACGGATTATGAATAACTCCAAGGCACGTAAAAAAACGTTGTCTTTTAATAGATATTTCGTATCACACGATTTGTCACTATGGGATCAAACGAAAATCTCTCTCAGAATACAATGGAGGATGTTTAATTGATCCAAACAGTGACTTGTTTGAATCAAACCCGAAGACACTCTGTAAAAAAGTTATACTGTGAAGACTGCCAACATGTCATTCTTAGTGGGACATTATGTTGGAAAAAAATTGAACTTAGGATATTGACGGATTATGAATAACTCCTAGGTACGTAACAAACGTTGTCTTTTAAGAGATGTTTCGACCCACACGATTTGTCAGTAAGGGATCAAACGAAAATCTCTCTCAGGATACAATAGATAGTGTTTGACTCAAAAAGTGACTTGTTTGAATCAAACCCGAGGACACTCTGTAAAAAACTTATGCTGTGAAGACTGCCAGCATGTCATTCTTCGTGGGACATTATGTTGGAAAAAATTTGAACTTAGGATATTGACGGATTATGAATATATTATTTGTTGGCTTTATTGATGATTGATGTGTGTGATGCAAATATGCAATGCTACAGATGGATTGATGCAGCAAAGTTCTTAACAGGTGCATCGGCGGTGGGCAGCATAGCCATTCCGATGATTCTCCATCACGCGGATCTAATTGCTACCGGGGCTTTGTTCATTGAATTGACTTCCTTCTTCATTTTCGTTTGCACCGTTTTGTGCTTTCATCGCGCAACTCTTGATGATGAATGGTGATAGAGATGATTATTACTTAGAGTTTCTTAAAGAAAATCAAAATACACAGACGGAAGACTCTGAATAACTGTTTTATTGAATAGATTAAAATGCTTACAATGGATCCACTTATATAGTAGATAACTGATATGAGATAAACCTAAATATTTATTCAAATATAATTTGAATAATTTAAAAAACAAATAAACAGTTTTTTTTTTTATTTAAACAACTAATTTATCTCCACAAAATATCATCTCGATCTCTTCTTTGACTCCATCTCGATCTTTTCTTTGACTCCATCTCGATCTCTTGTATTTATCTCTATTACCCTCCCTCAAACGTTGCCGGGGTTGGAGGCAACGTTTGCCTGTCAACAAAGAATATGATACGGCTTTTCGACACCCACGGTTTGTAGCTCCTGGCTCTTGGCTCTTTTGGCTCTGGCCCTTGGCTTTTAGCCCGTGGCTCTTTCTTTTTTTGTCGAGAAATCTTTTCAATTTTTCTATGACTGCAAACAAAACGTGCTCGCTCCTCTGCAAAGTTTGATGAACAGATCTGTTTTTCTCAATTTCATCTAAATATGATTAAATGAATACATATTTAATGTCAAAGAAAAATATGAATGATATATGTAACTTTTTTTTTTCTTCTTCTATTTTTATATTTATTAAATCAACCTTAACATAAAGTGCTAAAAAAAAAGACGCAGACCAAAAATATTGGATGTAATATTCCGATTTTTAGAAAGAAGCGAGACGTGTCTTTTTGCGAAGACGAAATATTAGGTTCGGTTTCCTTTCTATTCGAGTTAATTATTTTGGGACGTTTTATATATATAATTTCGAGTTTTATATATATAATTAAAAGAAAAATTCATTTTTTAGTGATCAAGGGCAATTAAGGAAAAGATTGACCCCTTTTTAATGTTTAGACCTAGCCTAAAATCAGAAATTCAGTCTAACAATTCCTCCCCTTATGCGATTGAGAGAAAGAGAGAAGAGAGGCTAGAAAGTTCTTCACTTTTGCTAAGGGAAGGTTGATCGTTTTCAGAACGGATTCAAGAATTGGACTCGGCGAAAAGAGCACAGCATTTTGGCATCAGTTCTGTGGGATTGTAGCAGATTTTCGGAGCGATTTTGATCGATTTTGGGGATGCAAAAGGTAAGAGAAACAGTCCTATGAATTCCATCATTTGCTATAAGGAATTGATCATGTTTTAAGGCTACTTGGTGTTAGAAATATGAATCTTTGTTTTGGTTAATGACTATAGTCGTTATAGTACGTTTAGATGGGGATTTTGTGTTGTTGTGTTGATTATTTGTTTGGTTTTGTGTTGAATTACGATCCGAAATCGCATGGTGATGAAGTTAGGGTTTAGGTCGAACCCAGGTGAACGAGCGTCGGTATTGCAGACGAGCGTCCCACTTTAGGTTCCATCTTGACGAAGTCTGGTTTGTAATGGACGGCGTCTGAGGTGCTATTTTACATTCGAGATTGAACTGTTTTGGGTGGATGAGCGTCCCACTATTTTGGACGGGCGGCGTCCATTAAACCGAACAGGCGTCCAAGTCTTTAAACGGGCGTCCGATTACATCTTGCCTCCTTTCTATTGTTAATTGTTGTTTAGCCATATATACATGCTTTACTTACTTAAAATCTATAATTATGATATGTTAAACATGGTATAACTTAGACAAGCCTGAATTGAGCTTACGATTCGTTCGGTTAAAACACCGAATGTACTCTTAAAGGGGAGTTGAAGTTCGGATCCGTCGGAAGAACATGATAGGCTTGTGCTTTGATGAATTAGCATTCATCAATGTCTGTATATCTGCTAGGACTTGTCCGTGTCTAGTGGTCTAGGAAGAGAGTAGTATGTGTGAGGAGATTATTTGAAAATACTTAGGTCGGCTAGTTAATAACTTAATAAACAACGTATGTGACTAGTAAAAGATTAAACAACATGTCTCTCTTGGCTGGGCACCGAGGCTAAATCGCGATGCATGTGCTACCTCTGAAGGTAGAAGAACTTCGTGGAGTCAAAAGACCCTGTGCGGAGGGACTCTGCTTTGAGGTGTGCGTGCTATCGGAGTCTACCTTTTCTAGACTTCGTGGGTATTGGTGTGATCCACTGATATGTTGCAAAGAGAGTGTTCCCAAGGTAGAAGAACTCAGTGGGTCAAAGACCCTAAGTCTGAGAGGACTCTGCTGAGGGGATGCGGCGTAGTGCCCTTGAGTGCGGTTGTAACATAGATAGGTTAAGTTAAACAGTTAGTCACAACGTGTTTATGAGCATGAAGTGAACCACCTAGATGGAGTTGGTCTCATTTAATCAACTAATTAAATAAATGTCTATTCGTTACAACTATGATTGTTTTCATAGCTTCTCTTTCTTTCTAAGTCGTTGTACTTACCTCGAATGCATACTTTTTCTATGTGTTTGGGGACGAGAAGGCGAAACAGTTTTCGAGGAAGAGTTTGACGACGACGTTTGACGCCGCTCGTTGAAGAATCAAGATGTTTCTTTTCTGCTTTTCTTTGGTTGTACTTTCCGTACTTTTGAGGTAGACTACCGTTTTTGACGATTTGTTGTAGTTTGTCTTTTGGGATTTTCGTACTTTTCCAAATGTAATAATTTACATTTCTACCCTTTAGATTTCTTTTCTACTCTTAAATTTTTGGGAAAAATTTATATACCCGAGTTTTGCTTCCGTTTTGCCTTTAATTTGATACGACATAGTAGAGGCTTACGTATAAAATGAATTTATTTTTATTTTATACGTGCCGAACGTTTCTTTTCCGGATAAGGACTCGGTGTCCGGGAACGGGGCGTTACAGTTGGTATCAGAGAGAAGCGTTCTTTAGGATTCCTTTCTTTAAGATAAGTTTCTTTAGATCTTTAGTAACGTCTGGTTTTCTTGATCTTTCAGCATGGTAACGACAAGAAGAGGCGTTCGTGGAGCTGAGAGCTCAGGGGTTAGACAAGGGGCAGAGAGCCCAGTGCCCGTAGTAGGGGGTGGATTTGTGAGGCAGAATCCTTCGCCTCGTTTGAGTCTTTCGCCACCACCCCATACAGCCACGCCTACACCACGGTCTCAACAGATGTGTCACCGAGGCCGCGTCGAAATCGCCACCCGACCACCGCCAAGATATAACTACATTTATGGAGAGCCGGGACAAGCACCTATTCGTGTCAACATAATAGGCGACATCCCACCGATTAGTGCGCCACCACCAAGTGACCAATGTGTATCCACCACCATCTAGTGCTTATCCTCCGGTGTATCCTCGGCGGCAGAGTCTTTTACCCTCCTCCCCTCAGAGGTCGTGTCCCTCGACCTACAATGCCCCTCTTCACCACGCTTTGACCACCAAAGCAAGCGTCGGTCATCTACCCTTTGGTTTTCAAAGACCTCAACAAAGATCGGTTTTATCGGGGTACTATCCGTATCGAAATGAGCCTCAAGTAATCCCACCTTATCCTCAACATCAGCGATGATCGGCCGCGTGTATCTTTTGGTTACCCTCCGGTTCACCCACCAGCTTAGACCGACTTTCGAGCAAGCACCGCCGTGGATTGGTATACAAGATTGAGGAGAAATCGAGTTGAGAACTTCTTTGGTAATGTGGAGCATTTTAAAGCGAGAGGAATGGATAAGAGGATTCGAGAAAGCTTGTAGGAACATACATGTTCACGAGGCGAGAGATGGCACAACTAGCGATCGGTTTTATGTTGGGAGCGGCAGAAGCATGGATTGATGCCGTTCAAAGCGAAGAACGGTAAGGTAACGGATTAGGAAGGGTTCAAGTCGATGTTTTATAATGAGTACTTCCCGATTCTGATTCAAGCGAGATAAAGCAAGTCAATTCCTGAAGCACAAGCAAGGTAATCATCCGACAAAGGTGTCCCATGACACTAATAAATTCAATGAGTTAGGAAGGTTCTATCCGGAATTGATGAAAGTGGAAGAGAGAAAGATGGCCCTCTATAAGGATGGGTTGGCCTTCACGAGATTCGATCGGGCATGCTAGGATTCACGGCAAGGAATATGGCGAGTTGATGAATAAAGCCTTGGAAGTCGAGACTTTCGGGAAGAGAGCTACAGATGGTTGTCAATAATAAGAGAAATTTCGGGACAAGTCAAAGCGGTTATAGGGGAGCACCACAAAGACGACCAAGAAGACTACGGCACCTCAAAGCAGCTAAAGCCCGAGCGATTGCACCACTTTGCCCCAAGTGCAACAGAAATCATCTGAGAGAGTGCGAGCGAGTAATAACGGTTGTTACGTTTGTGGTGAGCAAGGACACTTTTCTAGGCGTGTCCAAACAGAGGAAAAAACAAGAGTGGTTCGAGCCAAGGTAGCGGGAGAGGCGGCCCGAGCCGACCGGTTCGAGTTTTTGCAATGGATGCTAATTTTGTGGAACCAGAGGGATGACGTTATTTCGTGTACCATGTTTTGTTTCATTCTTTTGTTAAGATATTTTATAGCGTGATTATTCATGTTGTAACTATATTTAAATAAATGAATATGCATCCTAGAATACGATAATGTTAGAAAACCTAGTGGTCAAGGCTTTGTTTGACACGGGCGTCAAATACTTTTGTGTCAACCAAGGTAGCTAAGAAGTTGGATTTACCTTGAGCCTTTAAGAAACACTTTGGAGATAACTACGCCGTTAGGGAAGGTAACAAGGGTAACTAGAATGATACCACAAGTGGAAGTTCGAGTCGGACCTTATCGATGTAAGAGCAACTTTACGATTTTAGACTTTTCGATTTTGATGTAATCCTCGGAATAGATTGGCTATCCGAGAATTATGTACACTTGATTTGTAAAGAGAAGAAAGTGACTTTTAAAGTACCTGGAAATCGGACAAGGCGTATCAAGGGAATGTATACGAGCGAGTAAGAAGAAACATCCGATCATATCGGTTAAAGCGATAAGGGCTTGTCGGAAGGGTTGTGAGGCTACTTGTTGTATGCACGTGGGCGTGGAACAAGTGAAGCCTAAGTTCGAGAGACTCCCATAGTGAGGAATATCCCGAGGTGTTTCGGAAGAGCTACCGGGAAACATGCCGGACGAGAGAGATAGAGTTTGAGATCCGATTGATACCAGGAGCGGCACCGATTGCTAAGGCACCTTACGAATGGCACCGGCGAATTAAAGGAGTTGAAAGCTCAACTTAAAGATATGCTTGAAAGGAACATAATTCAGCCCAAGATTACTGCGCCAGGGAGCCCCTGTTTTGTTAAGTGAAGAAGAAAGATGGCGACATGAGAATGTGTATCGACTACTGAGCACCGAACAACCTTACCATCAAGAATAAGTATCCTCTACCAAGGATAGATGATCTGTTTAATCGATTCTGCGAGGTAAGAGAGTGTTTTCCAAGATTGACTGAGGTCCGGATATCATCACCAAGGTTAAGATAGCGAGATATACCAAGACGGCTTTCAAGATCGAGATATGGACATTATGAGTTCCTTGTTATGCCTTTTGGACTCACTAATGCTCCATCTGCATTTATGGATTTGATGCAATGAGTTTTCATGCCGTACTTGGATAAGTTCGTGATAGTGTTCATAGACGATATCCTAGTTTACTCTAAGGATGAGAAAGAACACGAGGAACACTTAAGGATAGTGTTGGACACAATCGAAGAAGAATCAGGTTATGCGCAAAGTTTTCCAAGTGTGACTTTTGGTTGGATCGAGTGAGTTTCTTGGGTCATGTAATTTACGGAGATGGTATTCAAGTTGATCCGGCAAAGATCGAGGCAGTTGAGAATTGGCCTAAACCTACCACGATTTGTAGTAAGAAGTTTTCTTGGGTTGGCTGGTTACTACCGGAAGTTCGTACAAGATTTCTCGAAGATAGCTACTCCACTCACCAGGCTGACACAAAAGAATGTGAAATTTGAATGGACTAATGAGTGTGATAAGGCCTTTCATACCTTGAAGAGTAAGTTGACTACGGCACCAGTGTTAGCAGTTCCGGAGATTTTTGATAACTATGATGTCTACACGGATGCTTCGGGACAGGGTTTGGGTTGTGTGTTGATGCAAGGAGGAAAAGTGATAGCTTATGCATCAAGGCAGTTGAAGGTGCATGAGAAGAACTACCCGACACATGATCTAGAGTTAGCAGCGGTAGTTTTTGCCTTAAAGACTTGGAGGCATTACTTATATGGGGTTAAAGCAAGGATCTTCACCGACCATAAGAGTTTAAAGTATTTCTTCACACAAGAGAACCTGAATATGAGACAGAGGAGATGGTTAGAGTTCGTTAAGGACTATGATTTGAACATTCAGTACCATCCGGGTAAAGCGAATGTAGTGGCAGATGCTCTGAGCAGGAAACCAGTGTTTGCGACTTCCAAAGTTGAGGTAATGGCGAAAAAGGTTAGATGGGTTGGAAATCGAAGCTTTGATCGATTGAAGACAGATGCAGTTTGTGGCACCGTTGTTAGCAAGGTCGAGTTGATGGATGATATTCGGGAAAGCAAGGCGAAGACCCGGTTTTGTTGGATTTGAAGCGTGTTGCTGGGAGAAGCCTACGGTTGGTTACGTGTTGGATAAGAGTGGAAATCGTGGTATCGGGATCGTCTATGTGTACCCAATGTTGGCGACTTGAGACAAAGAATTATGGAAGAAGCACATAGGATAGCTTTTGCGGTTCATCCGGTGCTACTAAAATGTCTGAGACTTAAAGGAAAGATTTTGGTGGCCTCGATGAAAGTGGAAATAGCCAAGTTTGTGGCGAGTGTGATGTATGTCAAAAGGTTAAGGCGGAGCATAGAAGACCGGTGGAATGCTTAAGCCATTGGATATCCCGGAATGGAAATGGGATAAGATCACAATGGACTTCATCACCGGATTACCTAAGACAAGAGGCGGACACGACGCAATTTGGGTAATCGTGAGACAGATTGACCAAATCGCCCATTTCTTACCGTACAAGGTCGACATGCCATTAAAGAAGATGACGACACTATATCCGACAATATAGTGAAGCTACACGGAGTTCCAATCTCGATAGTTTCGGACCGTGATTCGAGATTTGTAAGTTGGTTTTGGAAGAGCTTGCAAGAAGCCTTCGGGACCAAGTTGGATTTGAGCACGGCCTTTCACCCTCGCATGGATGGACAATCCGAGAGGACCATCCAGGACACTCGAGGACATCTTGAGAGCTTGTGTTTTGGAGGTAGGCGGATCATGGGACGATTACACGTCGGTAGCGGAGTTTGCCTACAACAACGAGTTTTCATGCAAGTATAGGCATGCCGCCCGTTTGAAGCGTTGTATGGGAGAAGATGTCGCACGCCAATGTTTTGGGATGAAGTCGGGAGAGACAGATTACGAGGCCGAGATGGTTGAACAAGCAAAGGAAAGGGTTCGATTGGTCAAGAAGAATCAAAAGCGACTCAAGGCAGACGAAAAAGTTGGGTGATGTTAGAAGAAGACCTCTTGAGTTTGAAGTCGGCGATAGAGTTTACCTACGGGCTTCACCGATGAAAGGAGTGAAACGCTTTGGACAAAAAGGAAAGCTAAGTCCAAGGTATGTTGGACCTTTTGAGATTTTGGAAAGAGTTGGGGCGTTAGCTTATAAGCTTCGGTTGCCAGGATCAATGTCGAGAGTCCATAATGTGTTTCACGCCTCAATGTTGAAAAAGTGTCGACGAAGAATGATGTGGAAACTACGGTTGACCTGGAATCTTACAAGATAACCTTGCATATGACGAGAGACCAATCAAGATTACGGACCGGAAAGAAAAGATGATTAAGAGACGGATGATCCCGCGGGTGTTAGTTCGATGGAGCAATCATTCACCCGAGGAGGCAACTTGGGAAGTGGAAGCGACATGCTTAGTGAGTTCCAAGAGTTTGGGGATTTACTGTATGTTCTAGTTTCGAGGACGAAACTCCTTTTAAGGGGAGAATGTAATATTCCGATTTTCGGGAAAGAAGCGAGCGTGTCTTTTTTGCGAAGACGAAATATTAGGTTCGGTTTCCTTCTATTCGAGTTAATTATTTTGGGACGTTTTATATATATAATTTGAGTTTTATATATATAATTAAAAGAAAAATTCATTTTAGTGATCAAGGGCAATTAAGGAAAAGATTGACCCCTTTTTAATGTTTAGACCTAGCCTAAAATCAGAAATTCAGTCTAACAATTCCTCCCCTTATGCGATTGAGAGAAAGAGAGAAGAGAGGCTAGAAAGTTCTTCACTTTTGCTAAGGGAAGGTTGATCGTTTTCAGAAGCGGATTCAAGAATTGGACTCGGCGAAAAGAGCACAACATTTTGGCATCGATTACGTGGGATTGTAGCAGATTTTCGGAGCGATTTTGATCGATTTTGGGGCTGCAAAAGGTAAGAGAAATTGATCCTATGAATTCCATCATTTGCTATAAGGAATTGATCATGTTTTAAGGCTACTTGGTGTTAGAAATATGAATCTTTGTTTTGGTTAATGACTATAGTCGTTATAGTACGTTTAGATGGGGATTTTGTGTTGTTGTGTTGATTATTTGCTGGTTTTGTGTTGAATTACGATCTGGAAATCGCATGGTGATGAAGTTAGGGTTTAGGTCGAACCCAGGTGAACGAGCGTCCGGTATTCTGGACGAGCGTCCAGCCTAGGTTCCATCTTGGACGAGCGTCTGGTTGTAATGGACGAGCGTCTGAGGTGCTATTTTACATTCAGGATTGAACTGTTTTGGGTGGATGAGCGTCCACTATTTTGGACGGGCGTCCATTAAACTGAACGGGCGTCCAAGTCTTTAAACGGGCGTCCAGTTCTGTACTGCCTCCTTTCTATTGTTAATTGTTGTTTAGCCATATATACATGCTTTACTTACTTAAAATCTATAATTATGATATGTTAAACATGGTATAACTTAGACAAGCCTGAATTGAGCTTCTGATTCGTTCAGTTAAAACACCGAATGTACTCTTAAAGGGAGTTGAAGTTCGGATCCGTCGGAAGAACATGATAGGCTTGTGCTTTGATGAATTAGCATTCATCAATGTACGTATGTATGTGCTAGGACTTGTCCGTGTCTAGTGGTCTAGGAAGAGAGTAGTATGTGTGAGGAGATTATTTGAAAATACTTAGGTGGCTAGTTAATAACTTAATAAACAACGTATGTGACTAGTAAAAGATTAAACAACATGTCTCTCTTGGCTGGGCACCAGGCTAAATCGCGATGCATGTGCTACCTCTGAAGGTAGAAAGAACCGTGGAGTCAAAAGACCACTAAACACGGAGGGACTCTGTTTGAGGTGTGCGTGCGTGCTATCGGAGTCTACCTTTTCTAGACTTCGTGGGTATTGGTGTGATCCACTGATATGTTGCAAAAGAGTGTTCCCAAGGTAGAAGAACTCAGTGGGTCAAAGACCACTAAGTCTGAGAGGACTCTGCTTTGAGGGGATGCGCGTAGTGCCCTTGAGTGCGGTTGTAACATAGATAGGTTAAGTTAAAAACAGATTAGTCACAACGTGTTTATGAGCATGAAGTGAACCCTAGATGGAGTTGGTCTCATTTAATCAACTAATTAAATAAATGTCTATTCGTTACAACTATGATTGTTTTCATAGCTTCTCTTTCTTTCTAAGTCGTTGTACTTACCTCGAATGCATACTTTTTCTATGTGTTTGGGGACGAGAAGGCGAAACGAGTTTTCGAGGAAGAGTTTGACGACGACGTTTGGCGCCGCTTCGTTGAAGAATCAAGATGTTTCTTTTACGCTTTTCTTTGGTTGTACTTTCCGTACTTTTGAGGTAGACTACCGTTTTTGACGATTTGTTGTAGTTTGTCTTTTGGGATTTTCGTACTTTTCCAAATGTAATAATTTACATTTCTACCTTTTAGATTTCTTTTCTACTCTTAAATTTTTGGAAAAATTTATATACCCGAGTTTTGCTTCCGTTTGCCTTTAATTTGATACGACATAGTAGAGGCTTACGTATAAAATGAATTTATTTTTATTTTATACGTGTGCGAACGTTCTTTCCGGATAAGGACTCGGTGTCCGGGACGGGCGTTACGATTGGTATCGAGAGAAGCGTTCTTTAGATTCCTTTCTTTAAGATAAGTTTCTTTAGATCTTTAGTAACGTCTGGTTTTCTTGATCTTTCGGCATGGTAACGACAAGAAGAGGCGTTAAGTGGGTGAGCTCGGGGTTAGACAAGGCGAGAGAGCCCAGTGCCCGTAGTAGGGGTGGATTTGTGAGCGAATCCTTCGCCTCGTTTGAGTCTTCGCCACCACCCCATACAGACCACGCCACACCACGGTCTCAACAGGATGTGTCACCGAGGCGCGCATCGAAATCTGCCACCCCGACCACCGCCAAGATATAACTACATTTATGGAGAGCCGGGACAAGCACCTATTCGTGTCAACGTAATGGCGACATCCCACCGATTAGTGCGCCACCACCATGACCAATGTGTATCCACCACCATCTAGTGCTTATCCTCCAAGTGTATCCTCGGCGGCGAGCAGGTCTTTTACCCTCCTCCTCAGAAGTCGTGTCCTCGACCCTCGATGCCCCACTTCACCACGCTTTGACCACCAAAGAAGGCGTCGGTCATCTACCCTTTGGTTTTCATGACCTCAACAAACATCGGTTTTATCGGGGTACTATCCGTGATCGAGAATGAGCCTCAAGTAATCCCACCTTATCCTCAACATCGCCAGATGTCGGCCGCGATGTATCTTTTGGTTACCCTCCGGTTCACCCACCGATTAGACCGACTTTCGAGCAAGCACCGGTGGTGGATTGGTATACAAGATTGAGGAGAAATCGAGTTGAGAACTTCTTTGGTAATGTGGAGCATTTTAAAGCGAGAGGAATGGATAAGAGGATTCGAGAAAGCTTGTAGGAACATACATGTTCCTGAGGCAGAAGATGGCACAACTAGCGATCGATTTTATGTTGGGAGCGCAGAAGCATGGATTGATGCCGTTCAAAGCGACAACGGTAAGGTAACGGATTGGGAAGGGTTCAAGTCGATGTTTTATAATGAGTACTTCCGATTACAGATTCAAGCGAGATAAAGCAAGTCAATTCTGAAGCACAAGCAAGGTAATCATCGGACGATGTCCCAAAGACACTAATAAATTCAATGAGTTAGGAAGGTTCTATCCGGAATTGATGAAAGTGGAAGAGAGAAAGATGGCCCTCTATAAGGATGGGTTGGCTTTACGAGATTGATCGGGCATGCTAGGATTCACGGCAAGGAATATGGCGAGTTGATGAATAAAGCCTTGGAAGTCGAGACTTTCAGGAAGAGAGCTACAGATGGTTGTCAATAATAAGAGAATTTTCGGGACAAGTCAAAGCGATTATAGGGGAGCACCACAAAGAGGCGACCAAGAAGACTACGGCACCTACTGGCTAGCTAAAGCCCCGAGCAGTGCACCACTTTGCCCCAAGTGCAATGTAAATCATACTGAGAGAGTGCGAGCGAGTAGTAACGGTTGTTACGTTTGTGGTGAGCAAGGACACTTTTCTAGAGCGTGTCCAAACGGAGGAAACAAGAGTGGTTCGAGCCAAGGTAGCGGGAGAGCGGCCCGAGCCGACCGGTTCGAGTTTTTGCGGCGGGATGCTAATTTTGTGGAACCAGAGGATGACGTTATTTCAGTACCATGTTTTGTTTCATTCTTTTGTTAAGATATTTTATAGCGTGATTATTCATGTTGTAACTATATTTAAATAAATGAATATGCATCCTAGGTATGCGATAATGTTAGAAAACCTAGTGGTCAAGGCTTTGTTTGACACGGGAGCGTCAAATACTTTTGTGTCAACCAAGGTAGCTAAGTTGGATTTACCTTGAGCCTTTAAGAAACACTTTGGAGATAACTACGCCGTTAGGGAAGGTAACAAGGGTAACTAGAATGATACCACAAGTGGAAGTTCGAGTCGGACCTTATCGATGTAAGAGCAACTTTACGATTTTAGACTTTTCAGATTTTGATGTAATCCTCGGAATAGATTGGCTATCATCGAGAATTATGTACACTTGGAATTTGTAAAGAGAAGAAAGTGACTTTTAAAGTACACGAAATCGACAAGGCGTATCAAGGGAATGTATACGAGCGAGTAAGAAGAAACATCCGATCATATCGGTTAAAGCGATAAGGGCTTGTCGGAGAAGGGTTGTGAGGCTACTTGTTGTATGCGATGGGCGTGGAACAAGTGAAGCCTAAGTTCGAGAGACTCCCATAGTGAGGAATATCCCGAGGTGTTTCGGAAGAGCTACCGGGAAACATGCCGGACGAGAGAGATAGAGTTTGAGATCCGATTGATACCGGGAGCGGCACCGATTGCTAAGGCACCTTACGAGAATGGCACCGGCGAATTAAAGGAGTTGAAAGCTCAACTTAAAGATATGCTTGAAAGGAACATAATTCAGCCCGATTACCTCGCCTTGGGGGCCCTGTTTTTTGTTCGTGAAGAAGAAAGATGGCGGCATGAGAATGTGTATCGACTACGAGCAGCGAACAACCTTACCATCAAGAATAAGTATCCTCTACCAAGGATAGATGATCTGCTTAATCGATTGCGGTGGTAAGAGAGTGTTTTCCAAGATTGACTGAGGTCCGGATATCATCACCAAAGGTTAAGATAGCGAGATATACGAAGACGGCTTTCGATCTGAGATATGGACATTATGAGTTCCTTGTTATGCCTTTTGGACTCACTAATGCTCCATCTGCATTTATGGATTTGATGCGGCGAGTTTTCATGCCGTACTTGGATAAGTTCGTGATAGTGTTCATAGGCGATATCCTAGTTTACTCTAAGGATGAGAAAGAACACGAGGAACACTTAAGGATAGTGTTGGACACACTTGAAGAAGAATCGGTTATGCGCAAAGTTTTCCAAGTGTGACTTTTGGTTGGATCGAGTGAGTTTCTTGGGTCATGTAATTTACGGAGATGGTATTCAAGTTGATCCGGCAAAGATCGAAGCGATTGAGAATTGGCCTAAACCTACCACGATTTGAAGTAAGTTTTCTTGGGTTGGTGGTTTACTACCGGAAGTTCGTACAAGATTTCTCGAAGATAGCTACTCCACTCACCAGGTGACACAAAAGAATGTGAAATTTGAATGGACTAATGAGTGTGATAAGGCCTTTCATACCTTGAAGAGTAAGTTGACTACGGCACCGGTGTTAGCGATTCGGAGATTTTTGATAACTATGATGTCTACACGGATGCTTGGGACGAGGTTTTTGGGTTGTGTGTTGATGCAAGGAGGAAAAGTGATAGCTTATGCATCAAAGCGATTGAAGGTGCATGAGAAGAACTACCCGACACATGATCTAGAGTTAGCGCGTAGTTTTTGCCTTAAAGACTTGGAGGCATTACTTATATGGGGTTAAAGCAAGGATCTTCACCGACCATAAGAGTTTAAAGTATTTCTTCACACAAGAGAACTGAATATGAGACGGAGAGAGAGATGGTTAGAGTTCGTTAAGGACTATGATTTGAACATTCATACCATCCGGGTAAAGCGAATGTAGTGGCGGATGCTCTGAGCGAAAACCAGTGTTTGCGACTTCCAAGTGTTGAGGTAATGGCGAAAAGGTTAGATGGGTTGGAAATCGAAGCTTTGATCGATTGAAGACAGACGAGTTTGTGGCACCGTTGTTAGCAAGGTCAGAGTTGATGGATGATATTCGGGGAAAGCAAGACGAAGACCCGGTTTTGTTGGATTTGAAGCGTGTTGCTAGGGAGAAGCCTACGGTTGGTTACGTGTTGGATAAGAGTGGAAATCTGTGGTATCGGGATCGTCTATGTGTACCCAATGTTGGCGACTTGAGACAAAGAATTATGGAAGAAGCACATAGGATAGCTTTTGCGGTTCATCCGGTGCTACTAAAATGTCTGAGAGACTTAAAGGAAAGATTTTGGTGGCCTCGATGAAAGTGGAAATAGCCAAGTTTGTGGCCGAGTGTGATGTATGTCAAAGGTTAAGGCGGAGCATAGAAGACCGGTGGAATGCTTAAGCCATTGGATATCCCGGAATGGAAATGGGATAAGATCACAATGGACTTCATCACCGGATTACCTAAGACAAGAGGCGGACCACGACGCAATTTGGGTAATCGTGAGACAGTTGACCAAATCGCCCATTTCTTACCGTACAAGGTCGACATGCCATTAAAGAAGATGAGCGACACTATATCTGGACAATATAGTGAAGCTACACGGAGTTCCAATCTCGATAGTTTCAGACCGTGATTCGAGATTTGTAAGTCGGTTTTGGAAGAGCTTGCAAGAAGCCTTCGGGACCAAGTTGGATTTGAGCACGGCCTTTCACCCTCAGACGGATGGACAATGCAGAGGACCATCCGCACACTCGAGGACATCTTTGAGAGCTTGTGTTTTGGAGGTAGGCGGATCATGGGACGATTACATCGGTAGCGGAGTTTGCTACAACAACAGATTTTCATGCAAGTATAGGCATGCCGCCCGTTTGAAGCGTTGTATGGGAGAAGATGTCGCGCATGCCACTTGTTTTGGGATGAAGTCGGGGAGAGACAGATTACGAGGCGAGAGATGGTTGAACAAGCAAAGGAAAGGGTTCGATTGGTCAAGAAGAATCACGCAGCGGCTCAAGAGCAGACAGAAAAGTTGGGTGATGTTAGAAGACCTCTTGAGTTTGAAGTCGGCGATAGAGTTTACTACGGGCTTCACCGATGAAAGGAGTGAAACGCTTTGGACAAAAAGAAAGCTAAGTCCAAGGTATGTTGGACCTTTTGAGATTTTGGAAAGAGTTGGGACGTTAGCTTATAAGCTTCAGTTGCCAGGATCAATGTCGAGAGTCCATAATGTGTTTCACGTCTCAATGTTGAAAAAGTGTCGGCGAAGAATGATGTGGAAACTACGGTTGACCCGGAATCTTACAAGATAACCTTGCATATGACGAGAGACCAATCAAGATTACGGACCGGAAAGAAAAGATGATTAAGAGACGGATGATCCCGCGGTGTTAGTTCGGTGGAGCAATCATTCACCCGGAGGAGGCAACTTGGGAAGTGGAAGCGACATGCTTAGTGAGTTCCAAGAGTTTGGGGATTTACCGGTATGTTCTAGTTTAGAGGACGAAACTCCTTTTAAGGGGGAGAATGTAATATTCGATTTTGGAAAGAGGCGGGCGTGTCTTTTTGCGAAGACGAAATATTAGGTTCGGTTTCCTTATTCGGAGTTAATTATTTTGGGACGTTTTATATATATAATTTGAGTTTTATATATATAATTAAAAGAAAATTTCATTTTTAGTGATCAAGGGCAATTAAGGAAAAGATTGACCCTTTTTTAATGTTTAGACCTAGCCTAAAATCGAAAATTCGATCTAACAATTCCTCCCTTATGCGATTGAGAGAAAGAGAGAAGAGAGGCTAGAAAGTTCTTCACTTTTGCTAAGGAAGGTTGATCGTTTTGAAACGGATTCAAGAATTGGACTCGCGAAAAGAGCACAACATTTTGGCATCGATTACGTGGGATTGTGCAGATTTTCGGAGCGATTTTGATCGATTTTGGGGCTGCAAAAGGTAAGAAAACAGATCCTATGAATTCCATCATTTGCTATAAGGAATTGATCATGTTTTAAGGCTACTTGGTGTTAGAAATATGAATCTTTGTTTTGGTTAATGACTATAGTCGTTATAGTGCGTTTAGATGGGGATTTTGTGTTGTTGTGTTGATTATTTGTTTGGTTTTGTGTTGAATTACGATCTGGAAATCGCATGGTGATGAAGTTAGGGTTTAGGTCGAACCCAGTGAACGCAGCGTCGGTATTGCAGACGAGCGTCCAGCCTAGGTTCCATCTTGGACGAGCGTCTGGTTGTAATGGACGAGCGTCTGAGGTGCTATTTTACATTCAGGATTGAACTGTTTTGGGTGGACGAGCGTCCACTATTTTGGACGGGCGTCCAGTAAGCTTGAACGGGCGTCCAAGTCTTTAAACGGGCGTCGATTACATCTTGCCTCCTTCTATTGTTAATTGTTGTTTAGCCATATATACATGCTTTACTTACTTAAAATCTATAATTATGATATGTTAAACATGGTATAACTTAGACAAGCCTGAATTGAGCTTCTGATTCGTTCAGTTAAAACACCGAATGTACTCTTAAAGGGAGTTGAAGTTCGGATCCGTCGGAAGAACATGATAGGCTTGTGCTTTGATGAATTAGCATTCATCAATATACGTGTGTATGTGCTGGACTTGTCCGTGTCTAGTGGGTCTAGGAAGAGAGTAGTATGTGTGAGGAGATTATTTGAAAATACTTAGGTGGCTAGTTAATAACTTAATAAACAACGTATGTGACTAGTAAAAGATTAAACAACATGTCTCTCTTGGCTGGGCACCAGGCTAAATCGCGATGCATGTGCTACCTCTGAAGGTAGAAGAACCGTGTGGTCAAAAGACCACTAAATGCGGAGGGACTCTCTTTGAGGTGTGCGTGCTATCGGAGTCTACCTTTTCTAGACTTCGTGGGTATTGGTGTGATCCATCGATATGTTGCAAAAGAGTGTTCCCAAGGTAGAAGAACTCAGTAGGTCAAAGACCCTAAGTCTGAGAGGACTCTCTTTGAGGGGATCGCGTAGTGCCCTTGAGTGCGGTTGTAACATAGATAGGTTAAGTTAGAAACAGCGATTAGTCACAACGTGTTTATGAGCATAAGTGAACCCTAGATGGAGTTGGTCTCATTTAATCAACTAATTAAATAAATGTCTATTCGTTACAACTATGATTGTTTTCATAGCTTCTCTTTCTTTCTAAGACGTTGTACTTACCTCGAATGCATACTTTTTCTATGTGTTTGGGGGACGAAAGACGAAACAGTTTTTCGAGGAAGAGTTTGGCACGACGTTTGACGCCGCTTCGTTGAAGAATCAAGATGTTTCTTTTACGCTTTTCTTTGGTTGTACTTTCCGTACTTTTGAGGTAGACTACCGTTTTTGACGATTTGTTGTAGTTTGTCTTTTGGGATTTTAGTATTTTCCAAATGTAATAATTTACATTTCTACCCTTTAGATTTCTTTTCTCTCTTAAATTTTTGGGAAAAAATTATATACCGAGTTTTGCTTCCGTTTTGCCTTTAATTTGATACGACGTAGTAGAGAACTACGTATAAAATGAATTTATTTTTATTTTATACGTCTTAAACGTTTTTTTCTGGATAAGGACTCGGTGTCATTAAAGGCAGGCGTTACATTGGACGCATGCAAATTAGATGAAGAAATGACGTAATATTTATTTCAAGAATATTTGGATGCAAATGTTTTGGACAGTGGATTCTGACGCAAACAAATATGAACAAACATGTGAGATTATAGACTTCTGGACCATTTGTTGCCGAAAAAGAAAATTGACATCATGCATGAATGATTTTTGATTTTGCTGATACGGAAATGAACAATGAATGAACTGTTTGAATGCGGAAGCGGATTAGGACGCGGATCGGGCGAGGGTTCACCATTATTTTAGGTATCTACCCCCGCCCCTGCTCTGATACCATAAAATAAAACAGAATACAGACGGAAACATAAAAGACTCTTGTGTTTTTTTTTATTGAATGATACTCCAAATATTACAATTATTACTCCTTTATATAGGAGATAAACTGAGATAAAAATAAATTCAAAATAATAAACTAAATTCAAAATAATTAAAACTAAAGATAATTTTTTATCTTATACTAATTTATTTAAACCATAACATTATCTATAACAATCATATCTATCATTTTGGCATTTATCCATCAATTTGATTTTTTCTTCTAATACCCTCTCTCAAACGAGGCCGGGTTTGAAGGTCGAGTTTGTCTTTGCACATTTTGGAGGGCATCTCCACTCCATTTATTTTAAAGTCCATAGTTGTGATGTTTTTGAGGCATCTCCACCCTGAGATGGTCTTCCGGGTCCATAGTTTTGATTTTTGAGGCATCTCTCACTCCGGTTTCAAAGTCCATAGTATTGTTGTTTTGGAGGCGTCTCCACTCCGTGGCCTTCCGGAGTCCATAGTTGTGGTATTTGTGGAGCGTCTCCACTCCGTATACAGACGTCTTTTAGGCTCTTCCGGAGTCCATCGAATCTATTTTTGGATTTTTTTTTCTTTTTTTTTTTTTTTTTGCACCTCGGCCTCCAATGGATTTTACCGCATTGGATCTTCATTTAGTTTTCCGATATCACCTGAAAAATTATCATAGAATAGATGCCAAAAAAACAAATAGATGCTATAGATAAGATATTTATTCACTGATAAACGGAAACTTTTTTTTTTTTTTTTTTTTTTTTTTTTTTGTGATCCATAATGACTAATAAAGAAAATTGGACTCCATAAAACAATATAAAATACGAGGCATAGGGGTATCCAATGCTACTGGTATATATAAGGCCAATCTAGACGGGATTTTTTTTTTTTTTTTTCTTTCAGATTTTGGGTGGTAAGGATGAAAACACATGTTTATTTGGGTGAAAGTTAAAGAAGCTGCCGTGATTTGGTGAAAAAAAAAGGGGAATGGATTTGGCTGGTGATCAATGGTTTTAATATATAGCCAGGAAGAAAGAAACTGGATTGATCGGCAATGATTACGGAAATTGTTTAATAGCGGAAGAGAATCAGGCGAGGTTCACCGATGTTAAAGCGACAACCCCGCGCGCGCTCGATCTGTAAAAAAAATCGAAATCTGTGAGACGGAAGGCTACTGAATAAGCTGTTTTATTGAATAGATTAAAATGCTTACAATGGATCCACTTATATAGTAGATAACTGATATGAGATAAACCTAAATATTTATTCAAATATAATTTGAATAATTTAAAAAACAAATAAACATTTTTTTTTAATTTAAACAACTAATTTATCTCCACAAAATATCATTTCGATCTCTTCTTTGACTCCATCTCGATTTTTCTTTGACTCCATCTCGATCTCTTGTATTTATCTCTATTATTTCTTTCAAGTTGTGTTATCTTAGGAACATTTTCAATCTGTTTTCACATAGTAGGGATGTTACTTGATCCAAGTTGTATTATAAAATCTGTCGAAAAAAGAAACACCTGTTAAGACTTCCCTTCCATGCTTTGTCCTATTTATTCTTGCAAATATGTAATAATATTTATATCCTGTGAATACAATGATCTTTTTAATGTTCTTTTATACAATAACGATGACAGAAAGAAGAGGTATGGACCTGATTGTGTTACTTGACACTAAAATAATTTATTCAAATTATCAGGTTGATTTATTACATCCAAAGGAAATAGTAAAAAAATAAATAAAATGAATAAAAAATGGTTAATCTTGTAAGACTGGTTAATGAATTAATTGAATTGTAAGACTGGCTAATTAGTTGGATGATCACAGTCGCCTAATAAAAGCCGAGAGATATCTTGTAAGTTCCAATTCCCAGTAGTTGGCATTGACTGGGAAAAGACTTTTTCTTCATTTGAGGCTAATTGAAAGCTTGTTCTCTGTGGGATTGCATGGTTTTGATGGCCGGAGCTTGATGAACCCGTGGCTTCAAGGGCGGTTTGTGTACCGGTGGCTTCGATTGCTGTTTGTGTAGGAATCGCCGACCCGTTTGGGCGTCTGTCGAATGCCCTCAAGGTTTTGATGTATAGTATATTCTACACAAGCTAAGCTCATCCTGAAGCTACAAGTGTTGAAAAATAAAAATAAACGATTAATCAATCACTGCTTCTAAAGTTAAATATGAATATTTTCCATAAATAAAGATAGAGATGCAGCAGGAATGGTTCAAAAGTTGTCATTTCAGAATGAATGAAAGACTTATTGTTTGAGTCCTTCAAGTGCAAAGATTGTGTCAAAGATGTACTTTTGCATGAGTGCATGTATTTATATTCTTATTCATTTGCTATATTTGACCAAATCTTCTTATCTTAGTAGTATATCATACTAATGCTTTGTCATCATGGCGGATTCGAAAAAATTTATTCAACGGTTTCATAAATTTTTATAAGCGGTGTCTATAAATATTTTTTATAGGTGAAATTTAAATAATTTGTCATTTTAACGGTTTCCGTGCATCCCGTTTGGGATAAGATAGATCCGACATTCATACTCTGAGAATGTTACCGGTGTATCAATCTTTTAAGGAATGTTTAAGTTGTTGTAATGGAATATAATGCAATAAAGGAATGAAAAACAATATAATGTAATGAAAGATGACATTAGAATATTAGAACCACACAGTTTAAATACAGAATTAATTTATGTGGTTTATATTGAAACATACAGTATCTCCACACGTATACAGACGCTGTATTTCCTCTAAAATATATGCACCAAACTACTCCACTTGGTGATGTGGGGAGCTCATGGATAGAAAATCAAGTCAAATTAGATAGAGCACGTGGAGTAGCAAAAGTTAAGGGTGTGTGGTTTTTTTTTTTTCTCCCCTTCTAATAGAAATGTTAAGGTTACTCCTTTTAGGAAGTTGATTTGGGTAACGAAATCATCCACAACAAGAGTACCGAAAGTGGTTTTTAACCACATATAATGGAAATTTTGGATTAAAAAAAGAGAGAGTGATTTAAACACATAATTCATCCACATAAATTATCCACACAACACTTTATAACCACACATTTTAACATTTAAAAGAAAAACAAAATAAGACAAAAATTCTGGACCACAAATCCACCTTTTATGTGGATGGGTTGGGGATGAAGGGTTGTGTTTTAAATTTTTTTTTTTTTTAAAAAAAATTTCTCAGCCATATATTACTAACATTTTTTGTGCATAGTGTTGTGCACTTTTTACGTGCTTTAATCATTTTTTCTACTTTTATTATTAACTTTGAGAATGAATAACCACCTTTAAAAAAAATGGTATACCGAGGGTCCCCTCACCCCGATCCTGAGGAATGTGATGAGAGGTTAATCAGAGTAACTTAATAATTTCCAACATAGGCTTCTATTAAACCAATCGACCGGGAAGGGTGTTATCAATCGAAATCAACCCCTTACGGAATTGAACCGTGACATCCAGAACAAGTTACAGGTGAATTACCACCCACGCCACTACTGCGCCATATCAGGAGGATAATAACCACCTTTAAACTTATGTGGAATGATGTCAATCACAACCACTCACAAACAAAATTTTAATACAGTTAATTATGATGAGTTTAATTTTATATATATATATATATATATATATATATATATATATATATATATATATATATATATATATATATATATATATATATGAATTTATGTCATATTATAATGTAATAGTATAATATATGTTAAGATAAATTGTACCTTTGGGGTGATAAATGATGAAGAACTTGCACCAAAATTAACAGCAGCTCTATATTCATTCAGCTTCCACTTGGTCTTAGTTCCATTGCAAGCTCTCCCTTTGTAAAATACCATTGTTCTTTTCCCGCCGATTATCCGGTGGTTATCGGATGAGTAGACATATCCCGGAGAACCGGTGGCTTTCCAGTACCCTTCACTTGTCAGCCTATTTGACTTTCCTCCTCCACCTTTACTTTCTTTCATCGGACAGAAAAAGAACCACTGCTCTCTATCCTTCCGACATACTTCTCCGGCCAGTCCTGCAAATTTTTTTTAAAAAAATTCTACGATTATTTGTCTTTTATGAACATACGAGCACGGCACAAGATAATGCACTCGATAATTTATTCAAACGCGTGTCCAAATGTCGATATATATATTCGATTCGACGTTGGATGCTTAACTAGGATACACTCATACACCTTGAGACGAATTTGTGTAATTTTCAAAAGTTGAATATGGGATTTAATTGTATATGTATATTAATAACTCGGATATTTGAAATGAAGAATCATTCTAAAAATTTAGTAAATACGGTTAGATAATAAATATATCTAAATGAAAAGCCATCCAATTTCATGAAATACTACAAAAAATAAAGGGGACCGGTCCTTGTATTTGTAATATTTACAAAAATGCCTCTAGTACTTGTATCCAAAAGCATTAATATATTTCCCCACGCCCGCTAATCCCATTTTCGCTTGTCTATATCCACATATTCGTATTCATACAACCTAGCTAATATATATATATATATATATATATATATATATATATATATATATATATATATATATATATATATATATATATATATGTATATATAGCTCTTTATGTGTATGTATGTGTATATATGTGTGATGCACGTGTGTATATTACATATACATATATATATATATATATATATATATATATATATATATATATATATATATACATATATATATATATATATATATATATATATATATATATATATATACACATACATATATATATATATATATATATATATATATATATATATGCAAAAGTAGAGTTAGAGACAAGTTAATTAGTTTAACTTACTTGGAAGATCCCAAGGATTGTAATGATAAATATCAACAACAGGTATCACACAATCAATGTGTTGTTGTCTTGTACCTTGAAGCTTATTCTGCAAATAGAAAGAAACCAACTCTTCTTCTGTTGGAAAAAACCTATACCCTCTTGGTAATTCTTCCATTAATTTCTTATATATATATATGAAGCTCAATTTTTATTGATAGATATTATAAAGATAAGAGTGCCATTTAATAAAAGAAATAATTTATATATATAGGGCCTCGAAGTTTCTTGCGCGTATGGTATAGAAATTTTTTGCCTTGTGGAAAATTTGGAATCAGTCAAAGTTTTCATGGTATTTTCCTTTCCTTGCTTTACTTTTAGACTTATGTTTTATTCCTTTGTTATGTTGTGATGACATGTCATTCTTAGTCGGACATTATGTTGGAAAAAATTTGAACTTAGGATATTGACGGATTATGAATAACTCCGAGGCACGTAAGAAACGTTGTCTTTTAAGAGATATTTCATACAACACGATTTGTCACTACGGGATCAAACGAAAATATCTCTCAGAATACAATGGAGGATGTTTGATTCAAACAGTAACTTGTTTGAATCAAACCCAATGACACTCTGTAAAAAAGTTATGCTGTGACTGCCAACATGTCATTCTTAGTGGGACATTATGTTGGAAAAAATTTGAACTTAGGATATTGACGGATTATGAATAACTCCTAGGCACGTAAGAAACGTTGTCTTCTAAGAGATGTTTCGTCCCACACGATTTGTCACTAAGGGATCAAACGAAAATCACTCTCAGGATACAATGGAGGGTGTTTGATTCAAACAGTGACTTGTTTGAATCAAACTCGAGGACACTCTGTAAAAAAACTGATGATGCTATGTATTGTGTGTGTTTTTCGTTTGCCTATGTTGTGCCTTTTATAGGCTGCAAGCACTCCATAAACGAATGGAGGTACTTCTTGCACGAAAGGGTAGGGTTGTCACTGTTCACCGGATACACGCACTCATGTAAGGGTGCATCAGTTAATGCATGAATCTGAAACGAAAATGCTTAAAACCCTTCATGAACGTATGCATGCATCAGGTCGAACCTCGTTTCGTTGCGATAACATTATTTCGTTCAGCAACTCGTATGCAAGCGATTATAAAATATTTCTGAAAAAATATCTAACACATTATATATATATATATATATATATATATATATATATATATATATATATATATATATATATAAGAGTAGACTTTAGAAGTTTCAATTCTATATATAGTCCATCTATCGATGATATTTAATTGTAGAGAGGCTCGTTTTGAACAGACCTTATCTGTCACACGTTTACAATGTTGTTTAGGCAATGTCATCAAAATCTCCTGCATAATCACTGTCTAAATATCCAGTCAGCTGAGCCTTCCCTGCTGAACCATACTTGATGACAAGATTGATGGTTCCATTTAGGTATCTTAGGATCCTCTTCACATAGTTTAAGTGATCCGCCGATGGTGACTCCATGTATCTGATTGCCACACTTACAGCATACATGATGTCTGGTCTTGTTGCTGTCAAATATAGAAGGCACCCTATCATCTATTTGTATAGGGTGGGATTCACCTTACCACCTGTCCTTTCCTTGCTGAGTTTCACACCAGTTTCACAGGGTGTGAGTGCTGGGTTGTTGTCCTTCATTCAAACCTGCTGAGTATTTCAGTCACATACTTCTTTTGAGAAACATATATCCTTGATTCAGTCTGCTAAACCTCAATGCCTAAGAAATATTGCATTAGTCCCATGTCTGTCATGCTAAATTTGGTCTTTATTGCCTCTATGAACTCTGTTATCATACTGAGTTCACTGCTGGTAAAGATAAGATCATCCACATACAAACAAGAAATCAGAATCCTTCCATTGTTGTTAACGTTCACATACAAGGTAGGTTCATATGGTCACCTTGTGAAACCTGCCTTCACAAAATAAGAATCAATACAACTGTACCAAGCCCTGGGGGCTTGCTTGAGTCCATATAAGGCTTTGTTAAGCCTATACACTTTGTTTTCTGCTCCATTCTTCACATAACCTTGTGGCTGATCCACATATACCTCTTCCTGCAGCTGACCATTCAGGAATGCTGATTTTACATCCATTTGATGTATTTTCCAATGATTTTGAGCAGACAAGGATAGTACAAGTCTGATAGTTTTCATCCTTGATACTGGGGCAAACACTTCATTGTAGTCAATCCCATATTCTTGCTTGTATCTTTTGGCCACTAGTCTGGCTTTGTACTTGCTGACTTTACCTTCTTCATTCAACTTTGTCTTGTAGACCCACTTGACACCAATAGTTTTGTGTCCTTTTGGTAAATCTGTGAGGGTCCATGTCTGATTTCTTTCAATGTCCATGATTTCTTCACCCGTAGCATGCCTCAATTTTCTGTCTTTTTCTGCCTCCTCATAAGTGATTGGATCATCACTAGCAAATAGAGCATAATAGGTAGTCTCCTCTCCTTGTGGTAAACTTGATACCTCAAAATCATCATCCAAATTTTGCCTTTTCTTAGTTCTCAGAGGTCCGCTCACGATCCTCACAATGCCGTTTCATGACTTGAGTCTGCTGTTTCATGACTTGAGTCTACTGAGTCCTGAGTCTGCTGATCCTGAGTCTGCTGACCCTCAGCTGGTTCTTCATATATCAGATTCTAAATTGAATGGAACTGAGCATTGTTTGCTTCCCAATTCCAAGTGTTTAGCTCATCAAACACAACATTTCTGCTGATCACTATCCTCTTGGTTATAGGATTAAACAACTTAAATGCTTTAGATTTTTCACTGATCCTCAAGAAAACACATTGCTCTCCTTTATCACTCAATTTCTTCCTGTTTGCATCTGGAATATGAGCATAAGCAATGCATCCAAAAATCTTAAAATGACTTACAGATGGTTTGATTGAGCTCCATTCTTCTTCTTGTCATGTTTTGAACAAAGAAAAGTTGGACATCTGTTCAAAATATGCACACTCCAACTTACACCTTCAGGCCAGAATCTCTTTGGTACATTTCCATATGCAAGCATGCTTTTTACCATATTCAGGATAGTCCTATTCTTCCTCTCAGATACACCATTTTGCTGTGGTGTATAGACTGATGTCAATTCCCTTCTGATTCCATTACTGGTACAAAATTCTTCGAATTCTGCTGAGCAAAATTCTCCTTCTCTATCTATTCTCAGAATTTTGATATTTTGACCTATCTCTTTTACACTTAGCAATTTGAAGTTCTTGAAAGCATTCAGGGCCTCAGATTTTTCTTGCAAGAATTCAACCCAAGTTTTTCTGGAAAAAATCATCAGTAAATGTAATGAAGTACCTCTTACATCCATTAGATGATGGATTGATTGGGCCACACAAGTCAGAATGGATGAGTTCCAACACTTTTTTGCCCTCCAAGATTTTCCTTTTGGGAATGGATGCCTATGTTGCTTTCCTTTAGTGCATTCCTCACATACTTGTTGAGGATTTTGGATCTGTGGAAGCCCTTTAACCATTTCTTTCTGCTGAAGAGTTTTCAAACCACCAAAATTGATATGTCCATATCTGTAATGCCATAACCGAGATGCATCTTTCAATTCTGTCATAAGACATGCTTGTGGCTCCTTAATTTCCAAAGGAAACAATCTGTTGGCATTCATGGGAACTTTAGCTATGATTCCTTTGTTTGAATCCTTGATTTCACACTCCTTATTCTTCAGAATAATCTCATATCCCTTTTCTTGTAACTATCCAACACTTAGCAGATTGCACTTCAGATCAGGAACATATAGAACACTAGAAATGGTTTCAGATGTCCCATTCTTGGATCTGATGCATATATTTCATTTTCCCTTAAAACTTACTGATGAGTTATCTCCAAACTTCACCTTTGAATGATAAGATTCATCCAAGTAAGAGAATGATGCCTTATTACCACACATGTGATTAGTACATCATGTATCAACATACCATACTTACGGTGCTGAAGTATGCTCGTGTTGTGTAGTCATCAGCAGGGTCTCATCCTCCTCTTTGTCAGCAAAGTGAGAACTCTGCTGAGTACCCTTCTCCTTGTCTGCTGGCAATTTGGTGCAGCATTCTGACCGGTAGTGTCCAAATTTATGACACCTAAAGCATTCAACATTCTTTTTGTTTGCGGTACCTCTTCCCTCTCCATTCATGAATGCCTGAGGGTTGTCCCTGCTGTCAGAATCTCTGGTTGTTCTCCCTCTACCTCTTTCTCTGCCCCTACCCCTATAATTGCTATTAGAGGCAGTGGTCTTCAAGGCCCGCTCTTCATTTGATGTTGTTGATCCTCTCTTCATCTTCTGTTCATGAACTTGCAAAGAGCTTTGCAATTCATCAAGAGACAGTGCATCAATGTCTTTGGATTCCTCAATGGAACACACCACATAATCAAATCTTGAGGTTAGAGACCTCAAAATCTTCTCCACAACTGCTACATCCTCTATCTTCTCACCAAGAAATCTTATTTTATTACAGATTTCCATGGTTTTGGCACAATAAGTTGAGACAGATTCACCCCCTTCATTTGTAGGGTTTCAAAGTCTCTTCTTAAGGTCTGTAGCTGTGATCTCTTCACTCTGGCATTTCCTTGGTACTTCATCTTCATTGAATCCCAGATATCCTTTGATGACTCCTTGCTGAGAATGGTCTCCAAGATGGCTCTGTCTATTGCTTGAAACAGATAGTTCTTGGCTTTCAAATCTTTGGGTTTTCTGCTCTCAAAATCTGCTCTATGAGCCTTAGTTGGGGGTGGATTGCCTGATGGTTCAACCACTCCTTGCTCAATGATGGTCCAGTACTCCTTAACGCATGAAGTTCTCCATCAACATTCTCTAGTGATCATAATGCTGTCCATCAAACCTTGGGATGGAAGCCGGAACAAAATTTATTTCGGCCATGGGTCTTTCTCCAACTACTATTGAGAATATGGCTCTGATACCACTAATAACTTTTTATGGAAGAGATAGTTTTTGGGAAAACTTGATAATTTCATTGATAGAACAAACATATATATACAAGTAGTAGAAAACTAACCACTGAGGCACTTCCTAAAAGTAGGAGACATGAGATCATGGCTTTAACCAACAACAACTACTCTAGTAATGAGAAATCATGCGAAAGTGGGTAACATGGCTGACATAGCCTTAGGTAATAAAACTTAATTAATTAACATAATCTTCTAACAGGCAATACGAGAGGATGGTGATGATGAGAATGAGAGCAGTAAAGATTTATCTACGTATAGTGGTTTAGATAAAGACTATGAAGTTTTTTTCACCCAAGATTACAGCTAAGTCAGACTTGGTGGATGCACCAGGGGGAAATGGTGAATACACCAATAAAACATATCAAGGAAATGAAAGTTCAATAATATCCTCAAGTGCAGAGAAGAGTGAAGAATATTCAACTCTGCAAAGGATGATATGAGATATGAAGAAAAGGAAATGGATCGATGTTGGGGAAAAAGAACACAAAAGATTTTATTTTATTTTTGTATTATATAAGGGCATTTTTGTTTTTAACTCAGTACTCAGTAGATTTTAACATTTAAGTTATACCAGTAGGAGGGTTTAATGAGGTTATATTAGGTGGTGACTTTTATAGAATTTCAAATGGCAAAAGATAATACGGAAAAGAAAAGTTTTTGATATATATAATAAGGGGGAATGAGGGAGAATGACATAAATATTTTATCAATTGAGTAGAAGGACAGTCTTTTGAAACTTTTGCATAAAGGACAAAATTATTTATTCACTGTCGAAATTACTGTTTAAATTCACTGTCGAAAATCACTAATTTTCAAAATACATCATCGAATTCACCGATTTTTCGGATTCATTGATTCGGGATTCACTTTATATTCACCGATTCGATTCACTGTTTGTCATTCTCGCTATAAAAATTATGCAGTTGTTCTTCTCCCTATAAAAAATATGTATTTGTCCTGTTATTTAAAAATATTCCAGATTGTGTCATTATCCCTAATTTCCTAATATAATAATTTTGTCCGTAACAACATTAGACGGAAACAAATTATTCCGTTCATATGATAAATAAAGAGGAAACACAAGATTTAAAGGTCAAGAAGATTCTCGCATTAGAATCAGTAAAAGTGGTAAATCTGTATATCATTTTCGAGATCCAACTAAAATGTCTTTGCATCGAATCAGATATATGATCTCTATTCAATGATTCTGGATAAAATTGGACATCATACTTATATCTACCTTGATGAATTTTTTCTGATTCAAGTTTTTGCTATTTCTAACATTATATATATATATATATTTCGAGTTACAAAAAATGTTTTCTACAAATATTTATTAATAAGATCTTCTATACATATTTTGAATATCCATACAAGTTAATATTTATCACTATAATAATAGATAATAAATTATTTATATGTGTAATTTTTTAAATATAATAATTATTTCCGTAACAACATTAGACGGAAACAAATTATTCCGTTCATATGATAAATAAAGAGGAAACACAAGATTTAAAGGTCTAAGTCTGAAATCACTCATCCAATTTTTACATCTATCAGAAAGTACAATCCAAAAAAAAAAAAAAAAAAACGTATTACTATTCCAACCAGGGAGTAGTTTATATAATTTTTTTAAACACAACGTTTTAAATATAAATAATAAATAATTATATATATATAATTATTCAAAAAGATTAACAAACCACACCTATTTTAAAAAAAAAAAATGAAAAATGGAAAGTAAATTCACAGAAAGATGAAACAATCCAAAGCAATTCGAGGATTATCCATATCCTCCACCATCATTTCATCCTGTTGATTTTGTTTCTCTTCGTTTTCGTCTTCATCTTCACATTCATCAATCTTTGAGCTCACTTGAGGATTAATGTATGCACCCTTTATACTCTTCATTTGATGAATTTGACTTACTGGTGAAGCTCTAAAACTCTGTTTTTTCAAGCTTAGAGATTGAGCACTATGCATACTTGCCTTTGAGATTACACCCCTTTTGTTGTAATTATTCTCCATTGTTGTTGTTTTCATAATAGAATCTTTAAAGCTCTGTTCTTCATTAAATATTCTTCTAGGTGAAGGAGACCTCAGATTTCTATGGTAATTGTACATGGAATTCTCGATTTCAGGATCCTTTCTGAAGCTTTTCTGACGAATAATCGTCGGCGAATTCGCACGGGTTCTTTTCTTTGGTGTTGATCCTCCTCCTCCACCACGCCTTTCTTCAAAAGTTTTCTTGACAGTATCAAAATGTGGCTTTTCTGGTGTCGGCATTTTATCAGACGGTTGACGACCATGAACGTTGGTGTGGATTCTTGAATTTTCACGGGTGCCCTTTACCGAATTCCGACCAATTATGTGAGGATTCTTCTTCGCACATGACCTCAAGAATTCACTAGAAAAAGAACGATCTTTGGCGGTTGAAATTGAAGATGAGCAAGATGATGAAGATGAAAATGAAGAAGTCACAGAAAATTCAGTGCTTGTAGCATTAGAAGCAACAGATGGAAAATGAGAAACCGGCTTTTCAATTAAAGGAGGAATTGCAGAAACAGAAGCTTGTTGTGCAATGACAAGCTTATCATGAACATAATTGCTGCAATTCTCACAGCAATCTTTCTTGATTTTTTTCTCTTTGGGTCCGAATTTGCTAATGCAAGAACCCATTTTGTGATAGTTGTTCAAAGATTTTGAATTGATGATAATGTGGATAGATATGGTAAAAGGGATAATTGTTAAAATTCTAAAAGGTGCATTTTTGTTTTTTGTCTGATGTTTTGAAATTGGTTTGCCGGGGAAAGGGATTGAATCCGTTGTGTACAACGGTTGCCCATATAATATGGCCAAGATGATTTGGGCTTTCACTTTTCATGTTTTGAGGAAAAGAAAAGGTTATACTCCAGTAATAATAGTAATAATGTTACTGTCGATAAAGTTATGTTATAACAAATATCCTGTGTTATTTTACATATAGACCATAATATAGAACTCATTGTTGATGATGTAAACACGAACGCAATCAAGAATGCAAAATTTCTCAGAGCCGTTGTAATAGTAGCATTACCGCTTCCTAGGTTTTTGAACTTTGTTTTAAGGATAATTTTGTAAGTGAAACGTTATTCTTATCGAGTAGTGTCACTGCCGTAATAACAATTGTCATATTGAGCAACAAAAGGTGTTTTCAGATTATTGATCATGACGTATAATTTATTAAGGGGAAGCTTTTTAGGTGGTGAGTCCATATGGGTGAAGTGACCGGAGAGATGATCATAACCATACAATTTGTATCCAAGATACAAATTGTGTGGTTGATTATCTCTCACATCATTTAACTTCATATGAAGTTACTAACTAAAAGTTTCCCTTAATTAAGTGGTATGAGTCTATCATGATTAATCATGTAAAAAACTATTGTGTCGTTTATTGCTTATTTGTTGTTAGACCCAACTGCGCTCAAATCTCTGTCTACATTGGCGGACTGATTACACATGCGAAGGAGGAGGCAATCGACTTTATTCGCACTATGGAGGCAAAGTTGTTCAGGGCACCACCGGCTAATTGGCCCTCCAATTGGGTGGCCCCGGCCCCGCCAGGGGTCATAAAAGTTAACACGGATGCGGCGCAGAATAAGTTTTTTTGTTGTTGTTGAATGAAGGACCAAGCCCGAAATATGGAAAGGAACACGGGCCAGCTTTGCCACCGAAGCAGCAGAAAGATTCTCTCTGCGGTGGTTTCACTAAGACTTGCTCCCCAATAATAATAGAAATGTACGCCCGTAACCGCTACCAGTTTTCTAAAAATCGGCCAACTCGGCCGCCTAGGCGCTGGGCGGCCATCATCCGACCCGACTTTACACTACTCGGCTCTGTCTAGGCGGGAAGGTATCTAGGCGGGTCAAGGCGGGTCAAGGCGGCCAACTCGGTCAAAGTAGTTTTTCTATTTACTCTTAAGCCTAATTTAATTATTAAAAAAAATCATTTCTGTTTCATCCCAATTTCCCCCTCTCTCTGCAAATCGAAGCAAGCCCACCCTCTAGCCCCATAGAAAATTGCTCCGCCACCCTCCACCGCACCGTCGACCACCGGCCATCCGGAAGCAACCACTGACGACCACCGGCCAGCAGCATTTCCGTCGTCTAAGGAGTTTTTTTTCTTCTTTTTTTCCTCAAGCAGATTGACATACCACTATAAGTTTAAAGATGGGGGCCGTATAGGCATAAAATAAAATAAAATTTATTTCTCACAATTCTGTGAACAAGAAATAGATAGAGTCCAAGCTCTGATTTTACACTGCACTTTTTGAATATGTCAATTGTATGTGTCAATTGTTCACATAATTGTTCACAAATAATTATGCTTGGATAAATGCTTATTTGTTCACAAATATTAGGCTATTATCATCACTCCAATGCTTATGCTTGGAGAAATGCTTACGTATCACGTATTCACGTGTGTTTGTATGTGTTTATTTTATGACTTGAATTTTTAGAGTTATGATATGTTACTACTTAGTATACTAGAGTGGTAGTATTATTATTTTTGTGGGTTTGTAGTAGTATCTTTTTTTTTGCCATGTCCATTATTATTTATATTAATAAAATAAATTTAAAAAATTCCACATCCGCCTAGTCCCCGATTAGTCCCCCGCCTAGACGATTACTCCCAACTCCCCGCCCGGCCGCCCGACTAGCGCCTAGCGATTTTTAGAACATTGACCGCTACAGCAAATACAGTCTTGGAGCCTACTCGCGTACCGAAAGACGGAGACTAACCACGCCTTTGAATCATACTTTTTTCGTTTTAAGAACATATAGATGCAAAATCTATACAAATTAAGATCTTGTTCAAAAAAAAAATCTTGACAATAAGTGATGCCACACATTTGTATATCATTGATTTTATTAGCGATACACATGTTGACCAATGAATTCTTCAACATAGTCATTGTTGTAAAAATATGTTGTGTCATTTGTGACAATCTCATTATTCCAGTATCACAACTCATTGTTGAATTCTAAATGTGCGTTTGGATTGTAGGAATAGTATGAAATGTAATGCTTTTTTTTCATTATATTCCATTAGTTTAACGTGTTTGGATGAAAATTAATAGAATGGATTTTCATTTCATTGGAATGAATTTGATGATTTTCATTTCATCAGAAAATGTATGGAATAGACGGAATGGTCCGATGGTATGAAATGTAAAACATAACATACTCATAAAAATCAACCACCACGCATCCCACCACCACCCACCCACCCTACCGCAATCCACCACCGCCACCCTCCACCACACCACTCGCCACCGTCATTGCCTACAATGTCACCGCCCTCGTCACAACTCACCACCATCCCCTATCACAACACATACCACCACCATCCATACCATTACCACCTCCCGTTACCTCCTACCTCACCGCTACCCCTGTCACCACCCACATCACCACCACCTTCCCCATCTTTAGCCGTGTAACCTACCCCCACCACTACTCATTACCACCATCTTTATACGCAACCAACACTATCACCAACGATCTTCACTCGTCCGCCACTGTTCACCTCGCCACCACCAATCACCACACACCAGTGACGGACCCATGAAAATTTTTTCAGTGGGGCCAAATTCAAAAAAGAAAGGTGGAAAAAACTCAACAACAAAGTTTCGAACACATAACCTTATGATAAGTAACAAAGCTTCTAAAGTTGAACTAAATGAATAATTATTGTAAGAATTGTCTGCAAAATATACATACACAGTTTTATTATTATAAGAGGGGTATATTAGTAACTTCACCCATAAATTTGAGTGGGGGTCATGCACCCCACCCTTACAAGGCTGGGTCCGTCCCTGCCACACACCACACCACCCACGCGTAACCTCACACCACACCACCTATATCACCACAACCATCTCCACCACAATATCCAAAACCACACACCTCACACCATCCCCCGCCATTTACCACCGCACACCCCACCGGCCACCATCACCACCACAACCTCCGCACACCCTACTACCACCTGCCATACTCATCATCACACATGTCCATCAGCTCCATCACCCATCGTGTCACTTGGCACGTCATATAGAAGCTCATACCTTCCATTCCATCGCGTGCCAAACGTGGGAATGGAATCATGTCCGTTCCATTTCATTGCATTCAATTCCATCAATTTTATTCCATTTTATTTCAGCAATCCAAACGCATCATAAGACATTCAAAGAAAAAAATTTAAGGCATTTGATTGTATAGAGGAATCTTTTTATTTTATGGTTTGTTTTAACATGTTGTAATTTAATACAACCGATTCATTCCTATCATGTGGGTTGGCATGTAATGAAATTTTCAGTACAATGTAGTGAAAAAATTCATATTTATTATGGGGTAGACACAATAAACATTTCTCCTCATGGGAGAGGTTCTTTTGTTTTTTATTTGGTTCCCTCCCTAAAATTTGCCTTAAGGGTGAAATGAATTGGGATCCCTGCCGTGTTATGCAGTGATAAGAGCTAATGCCCAAAACAATATTGTTTTGATTTTTTATTTTTCATGTTTGAACCCTAAAAAAATCAAAACAACGTTGTTTTGGTTTCTACCCCTTATCACAGTAACTTGATGTATAATCCCACAATAGAGGATCTAACCTCGGTGAAACTTGAGTACCTATGTAGAAGCCTCATAGGACTTCTGAGGATTTGCAGCATACCGTAAATGTATGAAAATTTGCATTTTAGATATTTCAATATTCGTATTTAAGAAGAAAAAAATACTACAATAAATACACTATATTTTATTGTAAAATACAATCTATATAAAATTTATTTTACATCAACCACATTCATCCATATTTTGTATAAAAAAAAAATTTATATCTATCACACTCAACCACATTGGGTAAAATAGAAGATCTAATCCATTTCATATATTTCAGTCAAAAAAAATCCATTTCATATTGGATAGAGATTTTGTAAACTCAAAAATGTAGTATTTATTGTTGGAGAAAAATAGAGGGAAAATTAAAAATGATTTTTAATCATTTTAAAAATGATTTTTAAATCATTTTACAACCACTTTACGAGTCGGTTTTGATTAGACTCTTGTATAATTGATCAAGAGTTTATGATGACTTTGAAATCTACGTGTGACGTAGATGAAGATAAGTCTTTGAATCATTCAATTCGGATAACGGGTGAATGAGAAATTAACGCTTAAAGTTGGTTAGAAGTTGAAGAGTTGGTATTTGGAAGTTGAAGAGTTCAATTTCCATAATCCCACATTGGGAAGGGGTGTCAACATTTTCTCAATATTTAAGTGGGAGAAGATAGTTAAAGGGTATAAGCTCTAAGAAAATAGAAAGAATTTAGAATGGTTTTAGTTAGACGATGTTCTGCTAAAATTGCCACACGCGCGCGCCGCCGCCGCCTCCCGGTCCGTGCCCGTTAAAGGGTATAAGCTCCAAGAAAAGGGAGAGAATTTAGAATGCTTTTAGTTAGACAACGTTCTGCTAAAATTGCCACGCGCGTGCGCCCCTGCTGCCGCTCGACCCGTGCCCGTTGACCCTTGGGCCTGAGGCAATACTAATTTTTTGGACAAAGTTACATTGGACTTTGTCAAATAAATTTTGATTTGATGAGCTGAGAGTCTGAGTAATTCAATTCAATTCAAGCTCGATTCGTCTGAGTCTCTTCATCTGCTACTGCTACATTATTGCTGAGAGTTAGTGACTAATGGCCTTCAATACACTTCAAGGCTGAGATACTTCCCTTGTTTTGCTGCCTATATAAAGACCCTCTGCTACAATGGAAAAGATACAAGAAATACAACACAAATCATCTCTTTCTGCACAAAATAGTTGAAGAGTTTCTGGAGCACCACAAGAGTTCGACATTTTGTTCAGAGTTGAAGTACATCTCTCTTGAACAGGTAAACTAAGTAATCCTGGAAGACAATTTCATAAACCGTGAGTACATACCGAAGAAAATTTGTCTTAAGGACAAAGAGCTTCTCGCCTCAGTTTGTTTAGAGATATCCTTAACTGTTTGTTTTCATTTCGTTTTCAATATTGTACTTGCAATCCCTTTCAGATTAATAAATAAATTGTTCTTCTTATTTTTGGTTGTTTATTTTATTTACATACGATACTACAGATATAACATTTATAACTATAGAGAAATTCTTAACAGTATCTTATGCAAGTGTTTAAAGAGATTAAGTGTTGTAGTGACAATGTAGTCTAGTTAGGGTGTAATGTCCCACATTGGAAAAGTAGTAGAATGCTCACCCCATATAAATGTGAGACATAAAGGTCTTGTCAACTCAAGGTTAGCCTTTTTTTTTAGACCAAGCGAGGGCGGCGTCAAGCGAAATGACCGACATTTATAACTCATTTAAGCAAGCAACCAGGCCCGGGTCCGGGGCGTTACAAAATGGTATTCAGAGCCGACTATCGACGCGAACTATGCGCCCGCACCGTATAAGAAGACGGTGTAAGGATGGCCTCTAGTTACCTCTGTAAGCGACGATCCAGAAACAGTCTTGGCCGTCTGGCGAGGACGCCATCCTTTATAAGGGGGAGAATGAAATGTCTTACATTGGAAAAGTAGTAGAATGCTCACCCCATATAAGTGTGAGACATAAAGTGCTTGTCAACTCTGGGTTAGCCTTTGTACTTTTAGACCAGCGAGGGCGGCGGTCTAAGCGATTGACCGACATTTATGACTATTTAACGCAAACAGCGCCTGGTGCAGGGGCGTTACATAAGGTGTGGGCAAGGCGGAGCTATCATATGGGCACAAAGGGCTAAGCCCACCCAGCCTTTTTTTTTTCTATTGAAACCACAATTTTACTTCCGGCATCACGATAATTTCAAACACTCAAAAAATCATTTCAAGCACCACGATTATTTTTCATGAAAATAACGTCAGTGGTACCTGACATTTAAAAAATAACGTTAGGGATGACACTGACATTATAGTTATAGAAGTGTCACAGGTAAATAATCGCCGATCCAGTGAATTGATACTGACTTTAACGTGTAGTGTGATGCAAGGCGTTAGAAACAAGTACATAAAAAATTATAAATAAATTTTAGTGTTTTTCAAAAAATTATGACGTATAAATAACATTCATAAAAAAATTTCAGCCCACCGAACGAAAAATTTCTGGCTCCGCCCTTAGATGTGGGGTTTCAAGTTACTTATTAAGAGCCCACTTTCAACAAAAAAATTAAAAAAATCAGATGCACTGAATCATTGAACACATCTCTCGGTTTAAAACCTCTCATTATTCTAATTAAGGATGTGGGGGTCAAAGACCCTTTAGGTTGGAGTTTATTTTTTCTTTCGTTATGGTGTGTGGGCTGAAAATTACACGAACCTATTAAAATGGAAAGTAAATTGATATTGTCATTATTATTGTTTCGTAATAGTAATTGATATGAATACTTTTAAAATGTGACACAGTATCACAGTAATAGCATCATTACACATTAAGCGTACGAATATAGAATAAATATAAATGTTTGGAAATGATAATTCTACAGCCACATAATATCTACATCCAAATTAACTCACTACATATTTTTATATGTATAAAAATAAAATAAAACTGAAAACACTCGTAAGTGGAAGATTGTGTTTGACGTAGACTTTATATAGTTTTTTTAGTAACTAAACGTATCATTTACATGTGCAAAAAAAAAAACATATCATTTATACGTAATAAAGGGAGAATATCATCATTTATCATTTGGCATATACCTAAACATGAATCATGGACAAATTAAAATCGTTAATTAAACCATGAATCATGGACAAATCAATCTTTTGGCACTATATCATCACATATATATCTTTGACTTACTCTCTCCGTCTCATTTTATTTGTCATGTTTGATTTTTCAAAGGGATTTTTACTAACGTATTTTATGTTTTGAAGTTCATTAAATGATTCAATATTTTTACATATGATAAATTATAACTTAAATGACATAAATATAAAAATATTAGATCATTTAATAAGATTCAAAGCATTAAATAAGTTTGTTAAATTTTTTTTGAAAAATCAAACAAGATAAATAAACTGGGAAGGAGGGAGTAAAAGAAATTGATATGTTTTTATTATTCTCCTCCTCTTAAAAAGGAAAGGCTCAAAACAATAACATCATGGGTCATGAATCTAAACAAATTCTAATTAAAATCCAAATTCACCCCTTCATTTAAAAATAAAAAATAATAATTATAAATAATAAAAAAAAAGCCTCCCAGAGCATATATTTTGCCAAACTTTTCTCATACTCACGTACCCTTAGAGCCAACTCTACGTACGTAGTGGCTCTCAATCAAAACTTCATCCTTCATTTTTCCTTTGTTTTCTGCAGCAATTTTTAGCAATGACATGGAAGAAACTGAAGTCGATTAAGAGCTTGATCAAAATAAAGAATTTAGCGAAGAAGGTAAAAGAAAAGGCAGCCATTAATGAACATGAACCATCAATATCAAAATACAAGTATTTACGTGACGAGGAGGAGGAGGAGGAGGAGGCCGCCGCCGTTTCTGCATCAATAATTCCGGCAGGGTTCATTCCGGTCTATGTGGGAGAAGAGCGGCTGCGATTTGTTATTCAGATCAACTATCTTTCTCATCCTTTATTTAAGATTTTGTTGGAGAAAGCATCTGAGGAATTCGGGTTTGGGCCGGAAAGCGGGTTGGTTTTTCCATGCAGTGTCTCTGCTTTTCAAGAAGTGTTGGATGCTGTAGAATGTTGTTCAGGTTGTAATACCCTCCGTTTTTTATTAAGTGAAAATTCTCCGTAGATATTAATTTCTATTTTTTTTTTTTCTTAATGTTTATTAATCAGCGTATGATACATATGACCATCATTTGATAAGTATTGCATAACAAATAATCATAACATTTTTTTTTGTTAAATATATTTATCTTATTGAAGATCGAGCAGTATCTATCGATTGATGAATTTTTGGTGCATTTATGTCATTTCTAATTTTTAGCCTTGTGAACCAAATAATCACTAATTGTTATAAATATTACGTGTTATAACATGTGTTATAAATATAACACGTAATGCCATGATGCTCATTAGATATAATATCTACTCCTCCACAAATACTTAAATACAGCCACTAATTAATTTTTCTTAATGTCTAAGTTTTAAAGCGCTCAAAGACGACATAATGGATAAGATCGACGTAAATATATGTTGTATTTAACGGATGATTTACATCATAAAGCCGCCGTGTAATTTGTCGCGTGCTTTTATTAGGCAGTATCACTTTTGATAACTATCCAGGATAATCCGTGTCATCACGTGGTAACCCTTTGGTTACCTCCTTGGCACCACATGGGATGATAAGAAAGGAGGAGCCGACTTTTCTTTGTATATATATATATATTAGTACTGCTAGTACTTGGGAGGGTAAGAAGAAATAAGAGAAAAGATTATCATCCTTGAAATATATCATCCATGCTTCTTTCTTTGCTTCTTTCTTTATTATTATAATATAGCAACTAATCTGCTATCCTCTATATAGTTATGTATATATCATAATACGTTATCAAGACGAGCCTTCTACTACCGCACACTTTGAGTAAAGCGTCCCGAAAATTACTCAAAAAACATTGACAGAGCGTGGAGGTAATCTTAGTCAATCAATTTTTGTTTGTTTATGTTATGGCTAACATATCAAGGCAAGAGTTTGTACCACTAGATATTTCCGGAAGAAATTATCTATCGTGGACGATGGACGTGGAGATCCATCTGGAATCTATGGGGCTTGGCAATACTATTGTTACGGACAATGATGAGTCCAAATAAAGCCGTGCAAAGCCATGATCTTCCTTCGACATCATCTTGGAGATGGGTTGAAAAATGAATACCTTACGGTAAAAGATCCTTCGAATTGTGGCATAATTTAAAGGATAGATACGATCACCTGAAGTTGTCGACTCATCCACAGTGCCGATTTGGTCGCTTAATCTGCGGTCGCAAGATTTTAAAACCGTGACCGAGTTTAATTCAAATGCATGTTTAAAATCACCTCTCGCTTAAAATTATGTGGTGATAAAGTAATCATGAGGATATGTTGGAGAAGACATATTCCACATTTCATATCTCAAATATGCTCCCGCAGCAGCAGATGATCGAGAAAAAAGGGTTCAAAAAATATTCTCGAGCTTATAGCATGCCTCCTTGTGGCGTGAGCGGAATAATCAACTTTTGTTGTAAAATCACGAGTCCCGACCGATCGTGTTAGCCCATTCCTGAAGTGAATTTGGCTCGATCATCAAATTTTGATCGTGGTCGTGGTCGTGGGCGTGGTCGTGGCCGTGGAAGAGGCCGTGGGCGAGGCCGTGGTCGTGGACGCGGTCGCGTGGAAGATATATGCCATATCATAATGATACCGATCATGGTAAGAAACAAAATGGTCCCGTAAGACGGATCATAAGAAAAGCAATGAAAAGAAAGTTAATGATGATAAATGCTTCCGTTGTGGAATGGAAGGTCATTGGTCCCGTACCTGTCGTACGGCGGAGCACCTTGTCCTACTCTATCAAGCATCATTGAAAAAACCAGTTGAAGATCGTGAAGCGAATCTTGTGTACCGTGATCATCCTGAAGATGATGACACTTATATTGATGCTAATACTGATGCTGATGATGATATGGTGAATTTGGACATGGATAGTTTCTTGATGATTCCTGAAGGATCAAATGATCAAGAAAATGTTTAAATTAATTTAATGCTTTCTTGTAATATAGTAGTTTTCTTTTCGTTTCCTTGTACTATAGTAGTTTCCTTTTGTTGGTGTGTTTTTCTGAATGTTGTACTTTTGTTATCTTCTTGAAGAAGATATGTATACAAGATGGTGTGTTGGATATCAATAAAGATGTTTGTTTGATTGACAGTGCCACTACACATACCATATTTAAACATAAAAATACTTTTCTTCCCTGAAGAAAGAAAAGATAAATGTTAACACAATTTGTGGCAATTCGAAAATGATTGAAGGCTCTGGAAGAGTCATATATATTTCCTCAAGGAACAAAATTTACTATCAATCACGCACTATTTTCTTCAAAAGCCGAAGAAATCTATTAAGTTTTAAGGATATCCGAGAAATGGATACCATATTGAAACTAAAAATGACACGGATCTTCAATATCTCGTGTATAACGATAAATGTTTCCGGAAAGAAACATGTACTCGAAAAGCTTCCATCACTTTCTTCGGGGCTATATTATACTAAAATTAGTGCGATTGAATCATACCATATAGTAAACCAGAAGTTTAATGATTCTAATGTTTATAAAATATGGCATGATCGTGCAGGACATCCTGGATCGAATATGATGAGAAATATAATTGAGAATTCACAAGGCCACGCTTATTTGAAAAACCGTAAGATTTTAAGTGAGACGAATTCTCATGTGTAGCTTGTTCTCGTGGAAAAATGAAATTAAAACCATCTTTTATGAAGGTGGCAACAAAATCCCCACATTCTTGGAAAGAATTCAAGGTGATATATGTGGACCTATTCATCCACCTAGTGGACAATTTATATATTTTATGGTGCTAATTGACGATCCAGGTAGATGGTCGAATGTATCACTATTGTCGACTCATAATATGGCGTTTGCAAGGTTGCTTGCACAGATAATCCGCCTACGAGCACAATTTCCAGATTTTCCGATTAAAAGTATTCGGCTGGATAATGCTTGAGAATATTCATCACATGCGTTTGATGATTATTGTATGTCTGTTGGAATTACCGTGGAACATCCAAAGAGCTCATGTTCACACGCAAAATGGTCTAGTGAATCTTGCATTAAAAGATTACGCTTGATTGCTGACCGATGTTAATGAGAACAAAGCTACCCGTGTCGCATGGGGACACGCTTATATTGCACGGAGTCGCACTTTGCTCATTAGACCGTCAAGCTACAATAAATTCTCCCCTTATCATTAGCTTTTGGTCATGAGCCTAATATTTCTCATTTACGGACATTTGGATGTGCCGTTTATGTACCGATTGCGCCGGCAGCGCAACGTACTAAGATGGGCCCACAAAGAAGATTGGGTATTTATGTGGGATATGATTCACCATCTATCATTAGATATCTGGAACCCCTGACGGGTGACTTATTTACTGCAAGGTTTGCAGATTGCCATTTCGATGAAACTGTTTTCCCGAGATTAGGGGGAGAAAATGAACCCGAAGTTCATAAGAAAGATAATGAAATCTCTTGGAAAACGACGTTAGGATTTCTCGATCCTCGTACTAGTGCATGTGAACTGGAAGTTCAGAGAATTATTCATTTGCAGAAAATAGCAAATCAATTGCCTGATGCATTTAATGATTCCAGTAGAGTCACTAAATCATATATAGAAGCTGCGAATGTTCCAGCTCGTATATCAATTCCAGAAGGACTTGATAAGAATGTTATTGCAAGTGAATCTAAACCGCGCTGGCGTGGTAGACCGGTTGGTGCGAAAGATAAAAATCCTCGAAAGAAAAGAGGACAAAATGATCAAAGTGATCAAACCGACGATTCCAAAATTGATGATGAGATCCCAAGAGCTTTAAAATTATAGACCCCAGGGAGTCTATAGAAACATCAATTAATTATGTAACTTTCGGGACAAAATGGAACCGAGATAATGTAATCGTTGATCATATCTTCGCATATAATGTTGCACTTGAAATAATGGGAGAAAACGAGGACCATGAACCGACATCGATTGAAGATTGTCGAAATAGAAAAGAATGGCCACAATGGCTAGATGCCATTAAGTCAGAACTGAATTCACTGGCAAAACGTGAAGTTTTCGGACCTATAGTCCGTACTTCACGGCGGATAAAACCAGTAGGATTCAAATGGGTATTCGTGCGTAAACGAAACGAGAAAAATGAAATATTGAGATATAAAGCACGACTTGTTGCCCAAGGCTTCTCGCAGAGGCCCGGTATCGACTATGAAGAAACATATTCACCAGTTGTGGATTCGATAACATTACGATACCTCGTGAGCCTAGCAGTACATGAAAAGGTCGAAATGCGTCTTATGGACGTTGTTACAGCTTATCTATACGGGAAACTTGACACTGATATTTATATGAAAGTCCCGGAAGGATTTAAAATACCTGGCGTGTAAATCAAATCCTCGAGATATTTATTCCGTCTGGTTACAAAAGTCTCTATATGGATTAAAGCAATCTGACGAATGTGGTATAATCGTCTTAGTGAAAGCTTAATTAAAGAGGGTTTCAAAATGATCCGATTTGTCCATGTGTTTTTATCAGAAATGCGAATCACAATTCGCAATAATCTCTCAGTATATGTTGATGACTTAAATATTGTTGGAACTCCTGAAGAAGTTTCAAAGGCCGTTGATTATCTCAAGAAAGAATTTGAGGTTAAAGATTTTGGACAAACGAGATTTTGCCTTGGTTTACAAATTGAGCATCTAGAAGATGGCATCTTTGTACATCAATCGACTTATACAGAGAAAATCCTGAAACGATTCAATATGGACAAATCATATCCATTGAGTACCCCAATGGTTGTTAGATTGCTTGATGTCAATAAAGACCCATTCCGACCATGTGAGGAGAATGAAGAGGTGCTTGGTCCTCGAAGTACCATACCTCGGTGCCATCGGTGCATTAATGTACCTAGCCAATAATACTAGACCGAGATATCTCTTTCTCTCAGAATTTATTGGCCAGTTTAGCTCGGCTCCAACGAAACGACATTGGAACGGAGTGAAACAAATGTTCCGATATTTGCAAGGACAATAGATCTCGGGTTGTTCTATTCAAACAAATCAAGTCCGAGATCGTTGGTTATGCCGATCGCGGGATATTTATCGAGATCCTCACAAAGCAAAGTCGCAAACGGGCTACTTGTTTCTTAGTGGTGGTACGGCAATCTCATGGCGTTCAACTAAACAATCTTTGATGGCGACATCCTCAAATCATGCCGAGATAATAGCTATTCATGAAGCCGCCGAGAATGTGTTTGGTTGCGGTCATTAACACATTACATCCGGGAGAGTTGCGGTTTACCCGTTGACAAAAATAAACCAACTACATTGTATGAAGACAATGCGCGTGTATAGCTCGGTTGAAAGCGAGGCTATATAAAAGGCGATCGACAAAGCATATATCACCAAAATTCTTCTTTACGCATGATCTTCGAAAGAAAGGTGATATCGATGTTCAACAAATCGATCGTGTGACAATCCAAAGTGATTTGTTCACTAAAGCATTGCCCAACGCACATTTGAGAAATTGCTTGAGAAAGATCGAATGCGCCGATTTAAAGATTTGAAAAGGTGTTCAAATCGAGGGAGTAAAACACAAATGAAGGTTGTACTCTTTTTCCTTCATTATGATTTTTTCCTACGGGTTTTTTCATAGTGAAGGTTTTAACGGCGCGATTCTTTGTGGAATGGACATCCAGGGGAGTGTTATAAATATTACGTGTTATAACATGTGTTATAAATATAACACGCATCGCTACGTGGATGTCTATTAGATATAATATCTACTCATCTCCGTGTCAAATACTAGCTGCAGACTAGTTTATTTAATGTCTAAGTTTTAAAGCGTGAGACGACATAATGGATAAGTATCGACGTAAATATATGTTGTATTTAACGGATGTATTTACATCATAAAGCCACGCGTGTAATTTGTCGCGTGTCTTTATTAGACGGTATCACTTTTAGATAACTATCCAGGATAATCCGTGTCATCACGCAGGTAACCCTTTGGTTACCTCCTTGGCACCACACGGGATGATAAGAAAGGAGGAGCCGACTTTTCTTTGTATATATATATATTAGTACTGCTAGTACTTGGGAGGGTAAGAAGAAATAAGAGAAAAGATTATCATCCTATGTGGTGCCAAGGAGGTAACCAAAGGGTTACCACGTGATGACACGGATTATCCTGGATAGTTATCTAAAGTGATACCGTCTAATAAAGACACGACAAATTACACGTGGCTTTATGATGTAAATACATCCGTTAAATACAACATATATTTACGTCGATACTTATCCATTATGTCGTCTTGGGCTTTAAAACTTAGACATTAAGTAAACTAGTCTGCAGCGCTAGTATTTGACACTTTATGAAAGAGATATTATATCTAATAGACATCCACACATTACGTGTTATATTTATAACACATGTTATAACACGTAATATTTATAACATTGATTATTTCAACGTGTGCATTTGTTTTTAATGCAATCAATGGACAAAATAATCGGTAATGATTATTTGCAAACTTGTGCATATTTTATGGAGTCAATTGGGATAATTAATATTTTGACTGTCATCAAATCTCTTTTACAATGAGTGAATTTTTTTTTTTTTTTTTGAAAATTTATAAGTGAATATTTTATACACAGTTTCATTGATACAAAGATGATGAGGTTTCCAGTAAAAGGGGTATAGTTATTAGAATCGGGATCGTCTGCTGTGGCACGACCTCTCTGCAGTTGTGCTGTGAACAAAATGGTATTGTTTTGTACTCAAAACAACGCCGTTTTGAGGTTTTCTTTTTTAAGCTCGGAACAAAACGACGTCGTTTTGTACGCAAAACGACGTCGTTTTGTCATCACAGCAGCCCCTGCTGTTAATACACACAGCAGAGGATCCGGACTCATATTCATTATAGAGAAAATATTTTTTCTAATTAAGATACATTTTGATAGGTTGTGTAAAATTATCATTGTAGTTGTTGTCATTTTAAAGAGAAAAATTATTTAGATTGTACCCGGTCTAAGTCTGAGTATTCATAAACCCACCCAGAGAATGAATTAGCCATCTTTATACAACCCTATGTAAGGAAGACTCGTTTTACCCTATTAAGACATTTCGGTGCCCCAAAATAGTCTTTTGGTAGAGTAATTATACACAACTCGAGGTTTAGCATTTTATATCCCGTGTTACTACAAATTTCTTACAGAGATTCTGTTGTAATCTCCATCTTCTTTTGTTCCCCTTATATGTTTATTGGAGTTCAAACATATGAATATCAAAGAAAAAAAAACAAGTAAATAAATTCTTGCCTGACTAGGCTTACCTCATAAACTTCTAATACGTTGGCTTGTTTTGGAATTCCTATTTACCTATTTTAACCCTTCAAGGTCTTGAACCAGATACAGCTTAGGGATGATCTTAACCAGATGTCTAGGGGACTCTTCAAGTCAAGTCATGTATAAATGTCAATATGCAACCTCTCTAGGTGCAATGTGCGTTCAATTTCAGTAGTGAACTACGGCAGTTTGTGTTGGGAAAAACACCACGGTAACAAAAAAATTATCGCAAGCACACCCACAAATAGCTTCCCAATAGTAAGCGCAACGGAATAGATATACTAGTATAAAGCCACGTACTGAAATAAAGCGGAATAAAGTAACACCAGAATTTTTAACGTGGAAAACCCTTTTCAATGTGAGAAATTTAAAACCACGAGGCCGGAGCCAACAAAAATCTCCACTAGTAAGTAAATAAAAGATGCAAGTGTTCCACGTACAACAACTCAAACTACTCCAAAGTACCAATAATAATAGATGAGTATAAGAGTTATGGAAAGATGTCATCAAAATAACAGAAGCCCAATCCGTGAAAACCGTGTACAATCTGCCACTCAGATGTACGAACCAATTGAATAGATTGATGTAGAAGAAGCGTATAACAAGCACCGAAGAATATCACTCATTGTTGGACAACAATTTGACACACATTTTTCACTTTATTTTTCACCCTGACTGATATCCTCATTGTTGAATATTTAGTTTTCAGCTCATACCTTCCATTGAAGCAAATACCCCAATTTATACAAAAGGATGGAGTGTGTAGCATGTAATGCATGTACAAAATTGTCAAGAAAAGAAGCTGCTGCATTTGTTGAATATTTCACGCCACCATTTTATTTTTCAACAATATTGTTCATTGCTATCTTTTTCTTTCAATAAGAATGTGAAGATTTATCATGGCCAAATAACTTTATTACAAAAATAGTAATTCTACTCAACGGTTTGAAGGTACATAGATCATCAACACGGTGATGCAACCATTCCACAGTAGTCCCCAATCTCGTTTGCTATCTCCGTCCGCCATATCCTATATTGTTAATCAAAGAATCATCACACAAAAATAGATAAATCATCTTACAATAAATATACAAAATCATCAAAATATAAGGTAAGTAAGGACTTAATGAACAATGTAAACAAGTGACGGTTTGGCCGAGTGGTCTAAGGCGCCAGATTTAGGCTCTGGTCCGAAAGGGCGTGGGTTCAAATCCCACAGCCGTCATCACATTTTTGTTTATTTTTTCACATTTTCCATTTCTTTTTGCTGTCGAAAATATAAGAAGAATCCTTTTTCTGGCTCCGTTTGAGATCAATTCCATCTCCAATTCGTCTAATAATCTTCAATGTCGAGATTTCAGCAGCTCAGAAATAAAATCGGTTGGAATTTCCTGAATCAGCAGCTCCTTATCTCAGCTTATAGATGCAATCGCTTCCATGGAACCATAGCTTTCGAAGAAATCCGGTCATCCCTTACCGCCCCGTCCAACTTCACGGCGTTCGTTCTCCACGGCCTCTTAGGATCCGGCCGCAATTGGCGCTCTTTCTCCCGCACATTAGCTTCTTCCTTACCCGGTATGATTACTTCAATCACATAGCCTACTCGTTAATAATAAAGCTGAATTAAATTTTTTTCCTTCTGGTTGTGGGTGTAAGAATATGAATCATTATATGAAATACGATAATGAACTCCAAGTCAAGTAGAACACTGAAATTGATTGTTTTATCTTGTTGGTGGGGTAAAAATTTATTACAAACAATCACTGGAATATACAAATTATGAAGAAAAAAAAATATATTAGTGGGGTGGTGTTTAATTTTAATAGAGTGGAGGATGGTGGCGGTTGATTTGAGGAATCATGGGAGATCAGTGGAAGAGATGGACCTATTGCCGCCGCATGACATGGCGCATGCTGCCGATGATTTGGCTAATTTGGTGAATTCACAAGGATGGAATTGGCCTGATGTAGTTATTGGTCATTCCATGGGTGGTAAGGTAGCTTTGCAGTTTGCTCAGAGCTGTGCTCGTGGTGATTATGGTCAATCCGCTAGGTTGCCAAAACAGGTGATTTTTCTGGCGTTTTGTTACGATGCATATACACTGTTATGTTTCAGAACTTGAAATCTGTATTCGTGATGATTGGGGATATTAATAAATCAAGTTCTGATGCAACTGAACTTCAGAACAAACAAGAGATAAACTAACACTACGAGTGCAAAACGCGCAGCCATAAAAGAGAACTCGTTTTATTCAATAGTATGAATCAAAGAGTTGCTATAGAAGAAGTTAAAGGTGGTGGCTGAAACAAGTTAAAACAGCTTGACTACCTATAACTAACTTTATATACAAGGTGTTCGACGTAGTCCTCTAAGAAATATAGTAAGCTTCTGTTGTTATTGAGCAGCTGTAATGCTTAGCTTTTGGCCTGTCTGCCACGATCATTTTAACTCACAACACTTGTTATGCTGCTGGAAAGCGAGCTGACTTCACTTGTCTTTTTAGACTTTAAGAAACAAGAAGTATTGTTAGCTTGACAAAATGAACTGTCTGTTGCAAGAGCTATGAAGAGTTGAATTACAGTTCTTACAAGCAAACTGTAGTCATATCTAATACCAGTTTATAAGGCCATGTCCTTTTTGGTTTTATGTGATCTTATCGATACTCCTGATCCAGTTACCAGTTTGTAAGTATGTTATGTACCTTTTTGCACAATCCACTAGTATGTATGATCTGTGGCTGCCACTTTTATCTGCTATCTTTGTTTTTCTTCTTTATAACTGTTATTAGAATCACGTCATAGTGTCTGAATTTCCCACGTTTGCGTATGTAGCTTCCAGCATCACTTGAGCTGCTTACTTTACGTACTACACTCCTAGTTTCTCAGGGAGCAGTGTTAAATATTGGATTGCCCATGACTGCAAAATGTTGCATACAAGCTGATAATTATAGATAGGCTTGCTTCACATGTGTAATTGACGGCGCTTTCTTAAAATATGAATCATTGCCGTAGTACCGCAATTAATTAGGTCGTTACTTACATGTCTTGTGCCTGAATTTTGCTCAAGTTGTTTCCTTAAAAGTGCAATTATCTTGTTTGTTGAATTCATATGTACTTCCCCATGTTTTGATGATTGGATTTGGATCACATAATGAGCCGAAAGAATAGCTTTGAATTATGGCGAAAGAGTTCTTTTATACTTTTATTCACGGTTAGTGTGGGGGTCTTTATATATGTGGTTGACACAACTGATGCAGAACAGCTGTGGGTACTGGACTCAGTTCCCGGAAAAGTAAGCTCTGATAACAGTGATGGAGAAGTGGAGAAAGTTTTAGAGACGTTGCAGAGTCTACCTTCTTCGATTCCATCTCGAAAGTCAGTGCTTCCTTTCTACTTTATTCACAAAATAGACATTTTTATATGCATTTTCATCCAGCTACTATTCTACCTGAGGAATTTTTCATTTTATTTTGTTCACTTATCCAGATGTATATTTTTTCATGCGTTGTACAATTTTCTCTGATATTCATCACAAATGGGGAAAAATTGTTTCTTGATCATGGGATTCATAAATTATCTTCTCTCAAGTCTTGGTCGGCTGAATAGTGACATGCATATTTATATGATTGCATGCACAATTGCCTTTAATGGTGATTATTCTGTAGGCCTCTTTCTTTTTCCTATATCACATCTTATGAAGTTGTGTCATTGTTCATTTACTTATGCTATGTTTGTATCTCTGTAATGCTATCGTGCAAATTATTTCGTGGCTTCTAGATGGTTAGTGGACCACATGATGGAGCTTGGGTTTTCAAAGGTTTTGTCGGAATGGTTGGGCAGTAACCTAAAGAAATCTGGTGATCAAGTGACTTGGGCTTTTAATCTTGAAGGTGCTCTCGAGATGTTCAAATCTTACAGGTATGACACGACACGACACCTTTATGTTTGTGACACCTAACAAAAAAGTTGTACATGCAACTTATCTTAAGTACACTGAACCATTGAGGCACGCCCTCCAAATTACATCCTCCATATAGTATTTTTTTCGGTGTTGAGTGATTATTTGTGTATTGTTTTTGTTAGGGAGACAGACTACTGGCCTTTGTTGGAAAAACCACCCAAAGGGATGGAGATAGCTATCGTACGTGCTGAAAACAGTGACAGGTGGACTCGAGATGACATTGAAAGACTTGAATTCTTAGATTCAAGAACCAGTGATGAAGCTATAGGAAAAGTGTCCTATTATGTCCTTCCAAAATCTGGGCATTGGGTTCACGTGGACAACCCAAAGGGCCTTCTTGAGATTGTCACTCCTAAAATTACAACCCTGGTTTAGGTATGTTTTTATACTCGTTTCGATAATGTATACTAGTATTTGACAAATAGGATGTCGCGGAATTTAATATGAATGATTTGAGGTATTTGATCTATCTGAGGAATTTCGACATTCCTTTGTTTTAAATAGCATACAATCGGTTACACAACGCAGCAATGTTTGTGCGAAAATGCTGTTGCATAATCCTCCACCACGCGGTCCACGCCTTCATGTTCTCCGCGTAAAGACTTGTATTTTGATAATAATTCACGTTCAATAGCTGTCTTTTGCTTTAGCTTCTGGCTTAAAATTTTAATTTTGGCCTAAAATCTTTTGTGATTTCTTCCACATTGCTCCTATGTGGTTGCACCTAAAAGAGTAGAGTATGAAATGGTTCATGGTTAGTGTGGGGGTCTTTGAACTCGGAAGGAAGAAAATTTTGATGCCGAACATTTGTAATGCGGTTATCAATGAAAAATACATAAATATTAGTACGAGAGAATTGCAATTCACCCCTCAAACTATATTCTATGCTGAGCTTACACTCTTAAACTACTATTTGTTCGATTTACAACCTTAAACTATACATTTTAATCAATTCACAACCTTAAACTTTTAATTGATCAAAGTTCAACCTTAAACTATCAAATTTTTTAATTTACTACCATTTATTCATAATAAACCTTTTAAAAATCTTTAATGAAGGATAAAGTTGTCAATTTCGATATCTTCCACATTCATCTCCATCAACCTAATTTCTTCTCTTACCGCCAAAACCAACACAACACCTACAAGTACGCAGACTTTCACAGTGAAACTAAGAGCACATATTTAAACAACTAAAGCAAAATTAACCTTTAATATGCTTCCTCATTCACGCATCAATTGTCCATTTTATATTTTCTTATTTGAAGGAGATTATGTAAAGCATTTTTTCTAAGAAATGGGCATTTTGTACATAAAGCTCCAATTAAAATAATAAAAAATATGATTATTAATGATTTGTTTGTGAAAGATGGGGCTGCAGGTGTTGGAGTAGGTTTGGTGGAGGTGGAGGAGGAGGAGGAGAAGAGTGGATGGAGATGAATGTGAGGAAGATGAATTGAAAATGACAATTTATCCTTCATTAAAGATTTTTAAAAGGTGGTGAATAAATAATTATAATAGTTTATGGTTGAAATTTGATCGGTTAAAAGTTTAATGTTGTAAATTGATCAAAATGTATAGTTTAAGGTTGTAAATTGGCCAAATAATAGTTTAAGGGTGTAAATTTTGCAATGAGTATAGTTCGAGAGGGTAAATTGCAATTCTCCCTATTACTACATGAAACTTTATGCGTATATACAAAATACACATAAAATTTCATTTATTTTAATTCATAAGTGGGGCATCCCATGTCAGAAATCCTCTAATTGAAGCATGGCGGGTGTAGGAATTGTGTAATACGAGTCAGAGATCGATAACGACATATCATATTATAAGTTTAAAATGCATTAGATAAAAAATATATATATATAATTATGGGTCAAGTTAATATTTTAAATTTTAACAGATCAATTAGTAGATATTAAAATTTAAAATAGTGTAAAAATATACTATATTTTTTTTTTTTTTTATTCAGGGTCAAATGACCCAAATCCTTCAAGGTGCCGCCGCCCCTGAATGGAAGTTAATGAAGTGTGATCAGCCATGGATGCAAAAAAATTGAGTTACAGTATAAAAAAATAAACGAAATAAATGTTATTTCAGGGTGAGGGATTTTATTGGAATCACACATATTTTTAGGATTATTTTTTCGCATGAGCCAATTCAATGACATTAACGTTTCTCATGTATAAGAAGAGTCATTGATCGATGATGATGTTTTCATCCTACAATTGTTTTTGCATGGAGGAAAGTCATTGGTATCTATATTGCTTAGGGCAAGTCCAATCCATGATATCAAACCATATATGTGTAAATCAAAATTCAATAATTTGATACGTTTATCAAATATCCATCTCCATTATTCATATTATCAATTTTTTTTAATTAATAATTTTGATAATAATATAAAATATTATTATTGTGCTACTTAATAATTTTTTATGTAATTATAATTATTTTGAAAACTTATATATTATGTCTATTGTGTATTAAATCCATTATCCATATTAATTTTTTCTAGCCTTCACAATTGCAGCGCTATACAACACGCACTATTTGTTGATTTTTTTCCTACGTGCAATGCAACTTTTTTGATTTCTCGAAATTCCTCCTAGCGGCCGATTGACTTTGAAATGTTTTTGTATCATTTCCCACATTGTTGATTCTCATTGGTTTATCCCGATTTTGGGATCGCCTTCGAATATTAATCTAGCTCAACAAAAAGCCTCATCTTAAACTACTTTCCAACAATCGGATTTTTGTTTTGGTGCCATTTATCGAAATAATAATAATAATAATAATAATAATAATAATAATAATAATAATAATTTAGATGATGAGAAGAAACTTGTGACAAATAAAATGAGAAATGTATTTAATGAAGAAGGGATGTGATGAAGAAGAAAATGTGTATATATTGAGTGTGATCTGTTGTATTTATAAATAAAGATGCGTATTACTGTATAAAATTTTTTTTATTCAGATATAGCTGTTCGGAAATATAACCGTTGAGTTATTTATGTATTTTTTTAGACGTGCATCATTTGCACATGGGTTGGAGGAATTACCTGTTTAGTCTTTTTTTAATTTGCATTGCCTATATAGTCTTTGATTATTTTTATTATTTAAAAATAAGATAAAACTGATTTTATTGTGTTTCCTAAATTGCCCCCCCCCAAAAAAAAAAAAAAAACTTCCTTCCCTTCTTCAAATTTCAAATTTTGAATATATTCACCCCCTCTTCTTCTTCCTCCTCTTCTTCTTCTTCTTCTTCTTCTTCTTATTCTTCTTCTTTGAATTCTTCTTCTTCTTCTTTGAATTCTTTTTCTTCTTCAAATTATTCTTCTTCTTCTCTTCTTCTACTCCCTCCATTTCAAACTTGTTTTTTTTTTTTTTTTTTTCTTTTTCCTTCTTACTTCTTCTTCCTTCTTTCTTCTTCTTCTTCGTTGGAATGAGTTCGAATGAGTGTCATTTTCGTTTGAATGGGGTGATTCTGGTTTGAATGGGTGTGATTTTGGGTGTGAATGGGTGTGATTCCGGCTCGAATTCGTGTTCCGACGGGATTCCGGCTTGGCTCCGGCAAGGGAGTTTGGGGGTTGAAGAAGAGGGAGTTCGAGCTCGAGTTCGAACTCGTTATAGAGGTATTTTGAGCAAGTAAGAGGAAAAAAAATATAGAAAAGACTATATAAACAACATTTGTTTTCCAAAAAATTATTTGAGCAACTATTTTTGTCAATAAGTCTATATAGCCGCCGGCCCCATTTATTATTTTTAATAGGTATATGCTTGAAAAAATAAGGGGGATCATGGGGGACCAAGAGGACAAGAGCACATAGGGCTGCAGAGAACATTTTCTTTTTTTGGTTTCTTCTCCCACTTGCAGCACGTGAAGTGTTAGGAGAGTATAACTGTATAAGCCATTGAATCAAAAATGGTTTCTCTCCTGATATCACCACACCTAATTTTGATACTTATTAGTTTTGACTTTCCCTTGCTACTTTATAGCTACATCAATATAGAGGTTAGATCCTCTAATGTGATGTGCCAATTAGAATTTCCGGCCCAAACTTTAAAAAAAAACAGTAAAGAAAAAAATCACAAGGCTAATTCATCACAGTTGTGGTGTACAAGCAGGGGATCCCAGTTGCAACAAAATGATTGACGTTTTTACCAACATTAATGCTAGTGATATACTCGTAACATGTGAGATGCTGAAATAATTTTGTGGATACAAAAAGGAAAAAAAAGTTAATCACAAAAAAAAAAAAAAGTGCGCCTCAAGCTAAACGGGCACAGTAAGCTACTGAGGCATAATGGATGCAGTAGCTACTTAGGCAGAGCCGTCGCCGCTTGTAAAAAATGGTTAACCCAAGTTATCAAATCCATTATTCCTCACTCTTAAATACTAATCCCAATTCCTACAAGCTAGCAATGTGGGATTTTTGGGTCGTGACATTCTTCCCCAAAAGGGTGGCGTCCTCGCCAGATCCTACTAAGTATCTCAGAGGTGGCCCCACCAACTCTAAGGAGTGTGGCACTTTAGATCCGTCTCAGTGAGTCGGCCTGATCTAATCAGTAACGCCTGAAATCTGCGGCCTGGGTGCGCTACTTGGGGCATAATGGACTCAGTAACTACTTGTACTGGCGTCGCCGACTTTGCCTAAAATGGTTAACCAAGTTATCAAATCCATTATTCCCTCACTCTTAAATACTAATCCCAATTCCCACAAGCTAGCAATGTGGGATTTTTGGGTCGTGACAATCCGAGCAATTTGAGGAAGCAATTTTTTTGATATAATACATTTTTCTCTCCCATCTATCTTTTTTTGGGTACTCATATATCATTTTTAAACACTTATACATCTCAATCTATAACTTTAAAATTGATAAATTTTTATTTTATTTTTTCATCCTCATTATTTTGAGACCATCATCGACCATATTTCAACATGGTTTTTGAAAATCCAATGTTGAAATTAACTATTGTTTGAAATTAACTGTCAAAATTCATTGTTTTTCGGGATTTACCGGTGATATTCAATGAGTGAATTTTGGCAGAGAATGTCATAAAAAATGATGTAATATATCAAATCAAGTCTCAAAACAAAAAGCAATAAAGATATGAGTGCTTAAAATTAAGGGAAAAAATACATTCAAAAAAAAAAATAAGGGGAAAAAAAGAGGTTAAAAAAATCGTCGATTTCAAATTTTTTCCCCCTTTATTAAACTACACGTCTTTCATAATTTATCCTTCTTCATTTTAAAACTCATTTGTGCGATCGGTCTAGTGATATGGAGATCGGTGTTCGAATCCTCTTAGGATAAATATAAAATAAAAAAAAATCCTCATTTGTGCGTCCTTTTACATATTTCTTTCTCTAAAAAATGTCCTATTTGCTACTTTTCTATTTATTTTTCTTTTCAATATTTTGAGGCCCATGCAAAAGGCCTATAATGCAGATTGGTCCACTTTGGTTAAACAAATTCTGAGGTTTTATATGTGTAGGGTTTAGAGATAAATTGCTCGCCTCTCTCATATCCTCTTTCCTGTCGCCGGCCGATCGTTCTTCCTTATTCCACTTTGCCGGAGCAGCAACTAGGTTTTCGCCATGAGCCGATCAGGTCAACCCCCGGATCTCAAGAAGTAAGTCTTGTAATTTTAATAACGGTTACGTTTCATGTTCCATTCGTTTCCTTCTTCATTGAAATTCATAGATTTGTATAAACTTCTGTCGATTAATTTCAGTTTTCTTTTTGTTGTCGTTGTTTTTTGCAGATATATGGACAAGAAGCTGCAGAGTAAGATCGTAATCTGTATTTTACTTTTCAATTTCTCCTGGTTTTAATTAGCAGCTAAAGTCAGCATAATGCTTGAGCTTAATACAGCGATTCAATTAGTATTTACAACAATTCACTTATTATGCTTATTTAAGGATTGTTTGAAATTTTATATTTTCCTATTTGAATGCAGAATTAACAAGATACTGACATGCTTTGCTTGTAATAGTTGTCCATTTCTAGATTCCTGTGTTCTATATTCTTGCCCTACTACTTGCTATTTGCAAATGAACTCAGGTCGATCCTCGTTTTGTTATAACAACGTTTCTCAAGGTGCTATCCATATTGTAATACGATAACCAAGGACATAGTCAGGAATTTGAACTCGAGTGGGCTAGATTATGATTGATGACTTGACATAGAGATTTTTTGGTAGAATTTTTTAGATTTTTTTTCCGTCGGATGGGCTTAGCCCCCTAAATCAATACTATACCTTTGTCGCTCTTTCTTTGAAGATAACAAATGTATAAATTCATGAAAATATCTAACAATCGTGTGTGTCACTATTGAAAATTTTTGCTCAAATTTCATTTATTTTCATGCTTGTTCCCATACATTATTCGTTAAGTTAGCTCTCAAGGTGCATTTTGGTTTCACGGATCATCATTTGTCTTGAATATATCTGTAGTTTCCATTCTTTTTTGTTGTCCTGAATTCTGTATTTTCATCTGCTCTGCAGTTAAATTGAATGCTAATCGGCTTGTGATTGGAACCCTCCGTGGATTTGATCAGTTCATGAACCTAGTGGTGGAGAACACAGTTGAAGTTAATGGCAATGAGAAGACTGATATAGGCATGGTGGTAAGTATCTTTAGTGGTGTTGTTACCTCGTTTCTTTATTTGTGCGTTATTTGCTTAGGGCGTTGAACCTACCAAAGTTGCATTCATCGAATTTTAAAGTCGATTGACATAATAAAAAAAGTCAAGTGTTGCAACTAAAAATGCCCTTTTGCTTAATTCATTAGAGCATATTCTGAATTATTCACACCATATATTGCTTTGCTCTTGTGTGTACAGGTTATCAGGGGAAACAGTGTGGTCACTGTTGAAGCACTTGAACCAGTTGCTAGAACTCAATGATTTGTGTGTAGTATTGACTTGACTTTATTTCTATCTGTATTGCTGTGCTGTTATATCAGACGCAGGGCTTGTTTTGTGGATTGCAATGTTGACTAAATTTTAGTAGTATTTGTGGATTGCAATGTTGACTAAATTTTAGTATATTGACCTACCTGTGTTTTTCCTGCATTTTTTTTTTTTTTAGTACTACTGGGAAGAATAAGTGAGAGCTTGGTAGTCTCTTTGATGGCAGCTGGAAATATTTGCACTTTCAAGCTCGAACTCTAGCTCGAGTAGTTCGAGAAAAAAATGCTTTTGGCTTGTTATGTCTTGGAATTATATATTTAATCTACTTATAAGAAGGGGTTTGTTAGCTGCATAATTATTATGTCATTTCTTGATCGTCATGTTAATATCTACGCTTCTAAGCTGCAATCATTACAAGTGTCAGATTTTGTTTGTCACAAGTTTAATATCTCTTTGAAAAGCTTACACGTGTAGCTTCAAATTTACATGTAGGAGGGCATCTTTCTCTTCTTTGGTTGCTCTTTTCCAAGGATGCAATAGATTTTAGGGCCATTTCGACGACATAAAATTCTCTAGATGGCATCAAACAGAACACCTTTGGTTTATCACAATAATCATAGTTCGATCCAGCGGCCTATTTCAGTACATCCGCATTAAAATATAAATCCGGTTAGCTTTTTAGATTTGTTTCATAATATAAATCCGACTTTTTATACATTATTACTCGTTTTTTCAATTTATATATTCATCGTGCAACGCACGTTTTTTTTTTTTGTCTACATATGGTACAATTCATACATGCAATTCACCAAATTAGTTTACACGGGCCATATGGCTGGGAATGCTCGAAGTGTGGCAAGAACGACACATAAAAAACACCATGGTAATCTAAATTACTATGCTTTACCTTTTGAAACATACAATTAGCGATAGATGACATCAAACAAAACACCTTTGGTTTATCACAATAATCGTAGTTCGATCCATCCCATTAGTAGCCGTCTATTTCATTACATCCGTCTCAAAATATAAGTTTTGTTAGCTTTTTAGATTTGTCTCATAATATAAATCCGAGTTTTTATACATTATTCACTACTCTTTTTTCAATTTATATATCCTCCGTGCAACACACACACACACACACACACACACACACACACATATATATATATATATATATATATATATATATATAACATTTTTCATCCTGATATAAATACCCACAACCCTAAATACTAAAAACATAAACATACTACACTCACTGCTTCCGTTGTTTCTCACTTTCTCTACACCTCTCTTCTGCTCTCTAATATTGCAGAGTGTTCTTCCTCACAAAAGCCACCCGCCTCCACCGGCCGTCGACTCTGTCGCCGTTAACTCATTTCTCCGCCCCCACCTTTTGAAATATTGTTTTGATCAAGTAATTATTGACATTTTTTTTTATATTAACATGAATATTTGTTAACATCATATGTTTGGGACAATCATTCCCGACGGGATCCCAAACATTCGGATATCCCGATTGTCGGGATCGACGCTTATCGGGAAGAAAAATTGAATCCCAAATCTTGTCGGGACGGGTTTCGGGCAGGAGGTTTACGGGTCAGGTCCCGACTTGAGGCCACCCCTAGATATCATATTATTTGGTGAGGCAACAGATACATACATTGGATGTGATATATCGAATTATATTATGTCAAATTCCAAGGTAACAAATCCAAATATATATTAGAACTCTAAATACAGACTACTTATTTATATTATTATTATTATGATAAATATATGATAAACTGAAAAAACCCGGTCTAGAAGAATACATATTCTTCTTCAAATTCAACGGGAAAATAGAATATATCAATGGTTTGCCATAGTTGATGTTAGAGGCCATGAAAAAATCCATAATCCAAAAATCAACATCAATGAATCTGGAAATGCAGAAAATGCATACAAGAAACCTTTGGAAGAGGATGAAAAAGATATTGACGCGTCTACGGTAAAAACAAAGAGAAAACAAAAAGAACCAGATAACTGCATGCATTCACAATAGTTAACTTACAATCACGAAACACAAAGATACGACACCAATTTGCATTGACGATCATGATGGAAGCACAATTGAAAGTAAGAAGAAGAAAAAAAAGACCAAAGTGACTACAAACAATGAGAACATTGAAATTAAGATAACGAAAGACGAAGACAAAAGTCCAATCTATATTGAAGATGATGTCATTGGCAACACAAGAAAAAAAATAGGTTATAAAATAAAATAAAATAAAATAAGACAATAACTAAGCCATTTATGAAAATTAAATAGTTGTTTAGCTTCATTTATACTATTAATACATTTAATGCTTATGCTTCATTATATATTTATGTGTATAATATTATATAAATGTTGACTTAAAAATAATAATTATATAAATGTTTTTCATTAAATTATTTATCAGAGTTGATTCGTGGGATTGATAGTGATTATTAACTTATGTTGTTCAAATGTATGGAGAGAAAAAATGCGTCTATCAATACAGAACTAATTATCCCTTGAAAAAAAAACCGATTTAATCAAACAACATCTATAACATCTATGTAGATACAAATAGTTACATCTATAACATCTTAATCTACTTACAAGTAGTTTAACTCGTTTACATCTCAGGATGTGTATCATGACTCATGATTTAAAGATTTACTTATGATATAAATATTCTCTATAATCCAGCTATCATATTGAGAGACTTTATGGTGCAAACGGTTGTAGAAATGTTGTACCAAATGACATACTGTCTTTCACACAGTACACTTTTATCGTATGTGACAAATTAAAAATAAAATATTGTAATATATGCACTTGATACAAACTTTAATATCACGGTTGTATTATAAAAAATTTCTAATTGATATCATAAGTATAATATGTTAGTCATCACATTAATGTATGATATAGTTAATTGTTAGTTGTGCATGCTTTGTTACATTCAACTCTGGCATATTGGGGTAATTTGCCTTCGGCTAACGTTTTGGCTGCTTGTTTGCGGATATCGATCAATAAAATTTCTTTTCTTTTTAAAAAAAGAATCTATGATATAGTTATATGGTGTTCCAATCAAATTCCTTGTATGTGAATGCATGATACCTCTTTTCTCTCCTTAAATTACAACATATTCGCCTATTACTAAATATATATATATATATATATATATATCCTCAAACTTAGGACAAATATTTCAAAAAGAAAAAGAAAAAACACACACACACAACACACATACAACATAGGACAAAGATTGAAAATCTTCAATATATTTGCATCCAAAAAAAAACCTTAAAATCGAAAGTCTCACCTCCTCAAACCGTTTCTTCAATTCAACTCCACCAAAAGGTCACACTTTTTCTTACATCTTTTCTCCTCCTAATTTCATCCCACCAAATTCTTATTTTTTTTCTCACTCTTTATACATATATTAAGTTATAATTATCTAGAATAGGTCAACGGATATAGCCGCTCATGGTTAAGCCCGGATACCTCTGTTAAACGAATATAACCGTTCATGCATGGTTAAGCTCGTGTTCCACTTGTTATTATTTATGATCGTTCGTTTGTTTAGTTTGATGAACCAAAACGGACGAACAGGAGCTTACTCACGACACAAGCTTGAACAACTGATACTCGGTTCGGCTCGACTACGTCAACAGCTCTGCTGGCAGTTTTTGGGTTCATAATCTAGTTGATATTGTTCTTGTTGTAATGCATCATGCAGTACAAGAGTATTTGGAGTTTCAACTGCTTCTATGCACCTTTCTTTTGACTCCAGAGGAAACAGTGTACCTACGAACAATTTTTTTTTTTTTTTTTTTTTTAGTGGATTTTTTCCTTGAAATCTGACTTTGTATTAATTACAGGCAGAAGGGATCTTCAGAATTAATCCAGAAAATGGGCAAGAAGAATATGTTAGAGAACAATTAAACATGGGATTAATGCTAAACCATTATTTTCCATTCACTAATCATTGAACCGCCGTTTTGTTTAGCATCGTGTTTTCAGCAACCAACAAGAGCTGTTAACGAACTGAGCAGACTACTCAACCTTGTTCAGTTCACAAGCTTCTTCGTGATCTTTCGTTTACTAAACGAACAGAAAAAATTACGTTCACGCTCGGCTCATTCAGAAAAAAACAGTCTGAGCTCTGCTCGTTAAAAGTATACTTGCCTTGCCTTCCAACTTGAGTTTGACTCGTTAAAGTATAACACAATCAAGTTAGAGAACAATATTTGATACATTATACTACAAAAATTATTTAAAAAATCCTACAAATATGGCTATCTCAGATTAACAGATGATTTGTCATCTATTGAGTTCATCTTAGGTTGTGCGTTGGTTTAACAATATAAACAGGTTCGCAAACATAATCGAACATTCACGAGCTAAACTCGTGTTTATTCGTATAAGAAACAAGCCTACAATCACGAACACTACACTAAGGAGCCGAACACGAGCTTGTTCGGAAACGTCTCAGTTCACAGCTCTCTCTGCAACAACAAGTAATAAAAAATCACAAAAATTCTCAATGTACATAATCTCAGATAAAACTAAATATCTATGCGTATTTGTATGAGATACAAGACACGCTACTAAACAGAAGTATCCGTACATTCTAAATCTTTTTTCAACATACTTACCTGTGAATGCATGTCCTTTCTTTCTACATAAGTGCCAAAACGTCGTCGGGAGCATCCATCCAGATGCACCTAAATGGATCATCCTCTCCCCAATCGTAGTTTTCCCTCCGCGGATAGTATCTACAATCATCAAGCGAGTACGAAATGCATCGTTTCCCGTAAAAACGAACTCGAGAAAAGTAGATACGGTTTCTCATCACACCAAGAAGATCAGTAATCACATGGGAAGATAAGAAGCTAGCAAAAAAAGTCATGCCTCCCAATGTTCTTATCTCCACCCATCCTTTACGGGTCTTATCGAGCTTATATATAACCGGATTCAAATCACGAGACGTGTATACCACAAGTATTTCGCCGTTATGTTCAGCCATGAATTTGCTCTTCCACCAGTTTTTCAAGAAGAAATTCTCAGGACATTGAGGAGGTGGCAATACATGAACAACCCATTTTTGAGTTGTTGGATTGTAATCGCCTAGCCAACCCGTAAGGCTTAGACAATAAAAATGGCCATTGCAGAACACAATCTTATTCCACATGCTGCTTACAAACGGCAAACGGTTACGATAATTTCCACTCGTCCATTGATTTGCTCCAGGTTGAAATGTACTAATCGTAAGAATCGTCGGGCTGACATGTTTAACAGTAAAAACAACGCAATCAGGAGACGTTGGAGCAGCAGAGAAAGCAACTATTTGGTAATTCAGATCAAATGATGGCACCTCGATTGTCCCTCGAGTATACGGGTTGATAAACGTTACGGTCTTAGTTTTGGGCTTGTATATAAGCAACCAACCATCTTTCGCGTAACAGATTCTTGAGCCTTGTAATTCTGGCAATTCGATCCAATAAAACTTGCGCTTTAAAGGATCGTATAGTTCAACCGTGTCCCCTGATTTCGGACAAAACATAAGCCACGGCGTTTTGTTCACTACACGAATGGAGGTGGCAGCTACAAACCACTTTTTGCAAACAGCAGATGAACGAATATTTTCTTGCAGGGTTAATCGTGAAATTATCGCCTCTAAGAGCTCAAAAGGGAGTTCAAACCGTGATTCGAACTCATCATGATCATTCTGTTTGTTCAAGTTTGCTTCAACTAAACTGCAAGAGAGAAAAAAAAATTGGCTAAAGTTCTCGACAATTTGCAATTCAAGTTACGAATTGAAAAAGATCCAAACAAGAATTACATTATAACACTGAGGCACTAAACACAAACACACACACACAACCTTAAAAAGAAGAAAAGAGAATATTAGCAAGACCAAGAATTCATTTTGATCCAAAAGAAATAAAGTTATTAATTATAAGCATTTTCTTTCAGAAACCAATAAAAACTAACAAATGCGGTTTGCATAATAATAAAAATTCATATGGATTAATTAAAGCAGAAAACAAAATTACGTAAATTAAAGAAACAATCTCACCACCTCTGAATTCTTAAGCAAACGACTACCCAGACGGAATAGACTGTAAAACAACAACAAAAAAAAAAAACTACTATATGCTAAAAGAGGTTATGAGCAAAGAAATGCTTGCCTCTTCAACCGCTTTCTTTTTCTACCAGCCATGATCCTATTCCTCACTCGAAGTGAATTTCGCCAAAATAAAAAAAAATGGTTAATTCTGGACCTTGAAGAAAATGATTTGTCGAGATTTTTGAGGTATAGTGATTTTCTAGTTCTAGATAAAGAAATGGGGAGTTATTACCAGTACGTTTTGGGTTGTGGTGGGTAAAAGGTGGCCCTGGAGCCTGGAGGTGCGGGTCGGGGCGGTAGTTTCCAAATATATCTTGTTTGTCAGGTCATGTGTGCGTTTAACCGCAACACTGTAGCTCTGTCGTGTTGTACTTCTCCTTTTTGCAGGTACTGTAGATTCCCATTTTTAAACTATATTGGTAAAATAAGAGGAAATTTTTGGGTGGTGTGTCCGCACGGTGTGGATACACCTATCTTAACTTAAAAACACCTGTGTTTTTAAGTGTAAATTGTCTAAAATTCAAAACACTCTGAATAACACGGGTGTTTTAAAGACAAATAGGTATATCCGCACGGTGCGGATACACCATCCAAAAATTTCCCGGTAAAAAACTTTGGACATCTTTACGAGTATCATATTGAATCTATTTTCGAAACATTATAGTAATTTTGATAGTCGAATTTAATCTCAAAATACTCTTTAAAAATTTTGAAAAACAATATTCAACCTCTATAAAAAATCAAATTGTATCTGAAATGTGGTGTCATGATAGATTAGTGTGCCGCCAACAACTGCGTTTTTGTTAACAGCAACACGTGTACCTATATTGTGTTGTACTACTTCTCCATCGGTGATTTCGATGGTTAAATATACAATGATGATATCATAATCATTATCAATAACAAATTGGATGTAAATGGGTCAAAAAAATTGGTGGTGTTTCACCGTACAGAATGAAGACACCGTAGAAAAATTACACATGCATATGTTGTTACATAATTAAAAGTACATGTGTTTACCGTAAAATACGTGTTTTACAATGAAAATGTATATTTATTGTATGTCTTTTGATATACCAAACCCGCAAACGGTCTTACGGATCTGTAAATTGACCCAGACAGGGGTCTCACGCCGACCTCCGGCCAACATTGCCATCAGTCCGCATGAGCATATGCCGGATCAGGTTGCAAGCCTTCTGCCCGAGCTGCCCGCAGACGCACCATGAGCTGGGGGCCGAATTCGGTCCTCCTCAGCACGTGCCCGCTATATACGGCGAACATGATTCACACTTGACATTTATCAGGCTAATGCACAAGACGATCAAGACATTGTATCCGCACCAAGTGGAGCCGCAACATCAGCCTTGCGGGATGCTTTTTCTCTTGATTGTACTTAAGTATGTCACATCATTGTTAATTATATATTGTCATACTTAGTCTAATCGTCATTAGCAATCCGCCTATATATAGTGACACCCTTGTATCTCATAAATGATCTGGGAATCAACATAAGCAGAACTACTCTGCCAATTTGTCGAGTATTGTGCTCGCATTTATACAGCATCGTGTCCGACACCCACACCTTCATATTGTTCATACAAACCACCACACCTCACCGGAGCAATCATCAATAATCAGCTAGATATCCACCCATAAACACTGTCACCGCTATCGTGATATTTCCGACAATATCATCTTTCATTCTACATAGACGTGATTTGCATTGTAAAATGTGTGTATTTTACGGTGTTTATATTTTCCACACCGTTAAAAATACGCTTATCCATTGTAAATTATATCTCCCTATGAAATGGAGACACCAAAAATTTGACTTATTCAAATGTTGTCACGTAATAAAAATACACGGGTTCTATTGAAACTATAATTAATGCCACAAAATTACTTCGGCACGGTAATGTCACTGGGAGTGAAATGTCACCGACATTCGTTTTGTAAATTAAAAAAAAAAAAAAAAAAAAAAAAAAAAAAAAAAAAAAAACACATCCACTTTTTCTTTTGATTTTTTTTCCATGGGACCCAGCACCACAAAATCATTTTGGCACCTTTCATTTTATTAACATTGACGTTAGTAGAAATATCAAACACGACTATTATGTAAAAAAAAATGTCACTTTCTGAAACATACTCCCTCCGTCTATTTTTATCAAGCAGTTGCCAAAATTCATACATAAATTTATTGAATGAATCTAGACATTTTTTAATTCAAGATTAGTTGTTATTTAAATATACCTAGACACTTAGATTTTTGGAAACTGCTTCAGATAAATAGGTACGGAGGGATAGCTATGGGAGTAAAGGTATATATATGAATATAAGCTTATTTGAAAATAAAACCAAATTGAGATCATTCGGTGCGGTTAAAGATCGAAATAAATAAATAAAATTCGAATTTATGCACTACCTAAAGAGCTTCTTGTTTCCATAGTCAGGCCTTATCTCTGAGTAATAGTCAGACTCTGCAGACACGATTCGGAGTCAAATTTCGGATTAGTCGAACCAGTTAGTTCCGAATACCGGCGGCTTTAAAGAAGGGAAAAAGAAGAAGAAGAAGAAGAAGAAGAAGAAGAAGAGCTTCTTGTTTCTGCAAAGCCATGCATCACACACAACGTTTTTAAAGATATACTTTCACTATCTTGATGAATTTTAGCTTGATCAATGATTATGATACTCCAACATAGCCTATTATTATAATTCCATACATTAACTGTGACGACCCTGATCCGGATACCCGAGCCCTTAACCGGAAAAGGACGCCCGACACGTATATATATATAAAATAAATCAATTATATACGTAATTCTGACATCATCAATAATAGAGAACAAGCGGAAACGAAAACAAAGACTAGGGAAAAACTTTAAAAGATCACTACAACGATCGAAAAGTAACACGGGACTGCAACTAAAACAAAATTCCAAGAAATAATACACAAGGTTGAATATCCATTCAACTATTACAACTCTCTATTACAAACCAAGACATTTATCTTATCTATTACAAAAGGAAAGAGAAGATTCTATACTGTTGCTACAACAACAAAATGAAAGATAGACTTCAACTGCTGGAACTATGGGAATCACTCTTAACCGAACTCGAACTCCACCTACAACAAAACCACCTTCTCGGGGTGGGGAAAACAACATACTAAAGGGTAAGTACAAACGTACTTAGTAAAGGGTAGAAGCACCCTACACCTACTATAACACAAGGATTAGCAATAACAACAATACTAATAATATCGCAGGGCAAGTCAAACAATCATGATTACACATATGTTTCATTCGCTCACTACACTCTACTAGTACTCTCACTAGTTGACTCAACCACATAAGGAATTTGTTACACGTTAATCTAAGGACACTTTGCTGGGTGAGAATGCACCGAGACATATCCTCAACACCTCTATAGGACATGATTGCTCATGACTCGATTCATGTGGATCATTACACAAGTCCGACACAAGTATCTAAAAGTGTGGAGGTGTAACAATACCGTGAAGTGTAGTATAAATGTGCATCACCAAGGATTAACATGTTTTAGCTTTTAGACAAGTCAAGTACGTATTTAAGCGATTAATCTAACCATTAAGTTCATTGCACATAAAAGTCTTCTTAAGGACCACTAGACCTAAGACCAACTCTACATTAAACTACTTAGCACATTGCACAAAAATATTGTAATCTAATCCAATACCCACGAGGCTAAGTAATAAGGCTTCCGGTGATCCCGAGTATCTCCCCGCAGAGGGTCTCCACAAGGTGCTAAGCCGAATACACCAGAAACCGAACCCTTAACTTCGTCATATTACAAGTAAGACATTGAACTCAAGTCAACGTCACATAAAGCCAAATGTAAAGTGTTTCAATGCGCTCGTGAGACACGGTGCGGAGCCAAAGCCACTAGAACATGTACACTTGACTTTACAACATTCCACATAACTCTATATTTCATTTTTGCCTAGAAATCAGCCAACATTCAAGGATCACATTCCATGTTTTCTTCACCATTTTAAACATATTAAATCTACTCCAAATCCATACAAACATAATACACAAATTATTCTACAACATGCTTGTAATATTATACTAGATTTAAACACAAATATAACATGAAATTCAAGCCACATGGATATAAAATTACTCTAAAACATGCTTGAAGTGAAAAGCTACATCTAAACACCAAAATAATATATTTAGATTTGGTTGAACACCCCTTTACCTATGATTTCTTCAAAAGCTCCAACAACACTCCAAGAAGATTTAGATTCGCAAGAAAAGCTCCAAGAATCTAAGCAACCCACTTCGATCTACCACCAAAACAAAGTTCTTCGATTACTACAACCTTTTAAACATTAAAAAAAAAACTATGAAAAGCTCAAGAACACATCTAGATCTAGAAAATGGGTTTTCAAAACACTTACCGATCGGAGTAAAACTTGTATCAAAATTAATCTCTCTTCATGGTGAGTATTTTGGTGTGATTAATTTGTGATTTCAACGGCCGGATTGTTCGGAAACGGGGATTTTCCCTCCCCCTCCTCTCTTTTCTTTTCTCTTTTTCTCTCACTCAGCCGCAACACTCATTTGAAAAGGTTATAAGATGGAAATGAAAAGGGTTTGGGTTAAAAAGGGGTATATAGAGGGTGGTACATTTACCGTTTTGCCTTCACTAAAAGTTACATGTTTAAAATACCGTATATACCCTTTAACATTTATCTTGACTTTATTTATTGAATTAAAACATAACCCATTAAAATTATTGAGAAACACATAAAATCTTAAAAAGAGTTTATACGCTTTACGGAGATACACATTAACACAGTTTATGTCATAGTTTGGCATATGTCTTTGAGTATCATGATTATTGATTAGCTTGGAATTTGTGTACTTTGTCACAAGCAATGAGCACAGGGGCGGATCTATGTGAGGGGTCATGTGACTCCACTGATGCTCGGAAATTCTTTTAGTACTAAAACTGTAACGCCCCGTTCCCAAACACCGAGTTCTTATCCGGAAAAAAAAAACGTTAGACACATATAACATAAAATAAATCTCATATTATATGTAAGACTCTACTACTTCATATCGAGTTAAGCAAAACGGAAGCAAAGACTCGGTTATAATTTTTTTTCAAACATCCAAGAATAGAAACTCAAGAAACTAAGGATAAAAATGTAACATTTATTACATTGAAAACCAAATGAAACGCAAAAAGTACGAAAACCTCCAAACGTATGATAAAAAGGAAAAATTCAACATTCTCCAAAGAACCACAAGTCTACTATATTATAAAGAACAAATAAGTATGTGCTTCAACGTCTGCGTCCTCAAACGTCATCAACAAAGTCTTCCTCGTACTCCGGATCTACCTGTTCATCTTCTCTCCCCCAAATACACAGAAAAACATGCATTTGAGGTAAGTACAACGTACTCAATAAGAGGTAGAAGCTACAAATTAATTATGATTTATAAATAACAGATTTTCTTTAGGAGACCGACTCAATCTAGGGTTTACTCCATGTCCATCAACACGTCATGACTATATGTTTCTATCTTAACTTATCTTGGTTACGTCAGCACTCGAGGGCACTACGCGAGGTGTATGTCCACCACGAGACGTTTTCCAACCAACAGTATTATGCACTATTGGTCCTGGAATTCCCCGGTATGCATACACGTTCGATGAAGTCCCCCTGTCATTTGGCCGCTAGTAGGTCACAGAGTTATCCACCTGTCCGAACGCGTCACGTAGCCGATGTACACATGTGTCTATCCAAAAGTGACATGACGCTTAATCTTTTTACTACACAAGTACTTATTATTTGTTGTTAACTAGCCACCTAAGTGTTTTCAAGGCAAAACTCCCCCTTAACAACTCTACTCCCTCACTTAGACAGCTAGACACCACATCCTATCAAGTACACAGATATTGATGAACTCTAGTTCATCAAAGCACAAGCCTATCATGCCCTTCCGATGGTCCCGAACTTCAACTCCCTTGAAGAGTACATCCGGTGCCGGAACTAAACGCATCAGAAACTCAATCTAGGCTTGTTTATGTTTAATTAAAGTTAATAGATCAAAGAACAACATTCCAGGCTAGATTTGTGGCTTAAAACCTTAATCATCAAAAACAGGGCGGTCTTTGCATACTGGGATTCGATCTTGCACTCACCGAGCAACCAGAGACACTTCTCTGAGCGGTCGCGCCCAAGATCGGCCACAGTGCATCCGCACCAAGCCTCTGAATGTAAAAATGGACTTTCTGCCTTCCAGGTGCACCCGCACTGGCTTCAGTGCGCCCGCACTAAGCGCAGTAAGCCCCAAAACTCAGTTTTTGGCTCTTTTTATTGTAAAAAAAATTAAGGAAAATTAATCTAACTTATCCGCTTAAATAATATTTGAAATATATATTTTCTTTTATTATTATTTATTTATTTGGTGTGCTCCACAAATGATTGATCCACCCAACACAACTGACATCTTCTAGAAACGCTAATGACTATTAAACGTATTAAAAAGTCGAGGAGTTTAAGATTGCTTCAATCATATACTATGAAAGTGTATTACAATGGATCTACGTTATGATGAACAAAAGTTGTATGCATAATGAGTAATATAAAAATGGAATATATCATTCCTTTTCGTACAATTAACCCTCATATAGTCAATACCAATTTTCCTTTGATGATGAATCAACATAAATCAAAGTCTTCTAAGCGTGTCAAAGTTTTGTGAATAACTTTTACCCTTCTGGAAAGGCTCGTTGTAGCAGTAGAAGATAAACGAAAAAGGAAATAGGAATTTCTTTTCTTTTTTTTTTTTTTGGAAAAAGGAAAAAGGAGATTGTGGAATGTAAAGTACAGTCAAATTGATGCACCTCCTTTTAACAGGAAAAAAAAAAAAAAAAAAGGTGCAATATACCGCAAGTTTGGACATCAAACTTTTTGCCTCACAATTTGTATGAAAAATATAAAAATTTGGCATGCGGAAAATTAAACTGCAATACATGCATCATATGTAGCACATAATATATATATATATATATATATATATATATATATATATATATATATATATATAAATATTATATATATGTTTTAATATATTTTAATAGGAAAAAATAGTGCAAATCATGCCCACTATTTGTTTAGATTATTGTTTCCAAAATTCTGAATTGGTGTTCAGATGCTAAACCCTTTTCTCAAAACATGTAAAACTGCAATAATAGAGATGTGATCATGCACTATTTTAGTAGTATGCTTAAAATTGGATAGTATGGTATCTTGCTCAACGTTTTGGTATATTTTAATAGGAAAAAAACAGCCGTCAGATGCCCCTATTTGTGCAAGAGATGTGCACATGGTGCTTAAAATTCGGATGGGTGTTCACGATACAAGTTTTTTTTTTTGAAAAACATGTAAAAGTATAAAAAAAATGAAAATAAAAACATGTAGATACATACTACTTAGTTTAATTTAATGTGTCCACAATGAAATAAAATAAAAATAGCTAAAGAATTTAATGTGTAGAGTTTTGCTAAGTGCAATATTTACATTTACAATGTTAAATTGAATCAGACTTCAATTTGATTGCATCTTCACTCTAATCAACAGATCAATTGATTGGAAGTCTCCGGTTTAGAATATCAAAGTGTGTGATCCAAATATATCCGCATAGCTATCTTTTTATATGAGAGTCTTCATCTTAGAATTTCTCCAATTGATTAATCATTTCCTCCGATATTGTTCTTAGGAATTGAAGAAAATGACATATTTCGAAATTTATGATGGATAAAAACTCAAAACCCTGTTCCTGAGATTCTTCTTTAGAGTGATGTTCCAGAAAGACTACTTATTGAAACATCAACGAACGGTGGACTCCTCCTCATGGAACCTATGGTATGTTGGTAGTATAATTGAAGATTATCGCTTCCAATTATCCAGGCCTCTGAACGCCTCTTTTTCCTTTGTCAAAGCAAGATAATGTGTACGTCAGCTTACTTGGTGAGGATGATCTTCGTCTTATAGGATGTTTGAAATGGGATCTAAATCTGGTCTTTTATGTTTTTCTTGCTTGTATAATGGTTATTAATTAATAAAATTGTTTAGAGTTTTTAAAAAATAAAAGAAAAGAAAAACTCAAGATATTCATGTGATACCACAAGTAGAAATTATAATGTGTTTTTATCTCACTATCATCTTATTAGTAGTAAACACATAAAAAACAAGAATAAAGGATTATAAGGGGTGGATTGTTCAGTAAAATAAAATATTCTTAAACGGTGGATTAAGACGTACAAGTGTTTGAATTTATTTTTTTTAAATGAAAAAAGATAAAGGTAAAGTTATTTTCTCATTACATAATTTTTTGTATTCTTTTTTCATAAAGAAAGATCAAAGATGTTAAAACAAATTTAAATCAAATGCTGAATATTTGTCCATTAGAACAAATCTTTTTTCCATTTCATATATTTTTTTTATCTGTGATGCTAGTAAGTGTATGTTGATTTTAAATGAATATATCTTTCTATATTTTTGGTACACTTGATTACTCAAAACCAAATACTACTACTTTGATAAAAAAAAAAAAAAAAATACAAAAATAAAAGTAGATTATTTATATACTTTTACTTTGAAAATTAGAACACTATGTAGTGTATAGCAAATACAGGAACTCTGAATGTCTAGAAGGCTTACATAATTAAATTTAAATAATTTTAAAAGAAAAAAAAAAAAGCAATAAACGAAGACTAGTATTCACAAAGAAACAATAAACCATTGTCAGCATTGACGTATATGTATGTTTTTTCCATGAAATTAACAGAAAGAGCCCATTATTTGGTGAATATTCATTTTCATTACTTATTTATTTAGCAACATTTGACTTGATGTACTAATATTCCTTCTTTTCTTTTTGCTTAAATAATTAATAAAAATTATTAAAAGAACAAAGATCTAGAAGTGTTCATAGTGGAATGAATTTTCATGTTTTAATAGTATATTTGGTGAATAAACGGTATGCCATTTATATAACGCATTTTTCACATCAAATATTTTATCATTTTTAATAATCCATTTCTTTTTTTTGCCCGGATTTGCTTCTTTCAAAGCTTCCATGTAACGAGGAAGATATTGGTAAGACTCCTCCCAATCTCCATAAAGAGCACCTATCGCCTTTGAACTCGTGAAGTTGAATTCCGATCACTAACTTTCACCCCCAATCTGGATTTTTTTTTCAGGTTTAGTGGCGCAAATGCCGCTTGCCATGTCATCGAATACTATTGGACACTCACAAATTGTAAAATTAAACCCTGCCCTCGCAAAATTTATTTATTTCCAATCAAGTGACCAAAGACCAAAGTACTAGTATAATAGTGAATTCACATTAGATGATAAGAACTGTGATGAAAAGTATAAAAAAAACTAGCAAGAACATGGTAATTGATAAAGCGCAAATGAAAATAATCGATTTGTCAACGAACTCAAGATTATACAAATCGACATACAAGAAAATTGTATCATGGGTTCGAACATCAAAGGATTTAATGCTCGTCAGGAGGATTTAATGCTCGTCGAAGGAGCGAAAAAACAAAGTGTTATGTGCTGATGTTAGAATTTGCACCTATTTCTATTTAGTGATCAGACCGAGCTCTTAACCGTAAACGTTGTCTTCTATATATATATTTAAAAAAGTGGTTATTAGTTATAAGGCCGTCGCTAGAGACTTAATGATCATTTAGGACACTCAAAAAACTTATTCGGTTATAAGGACAATCTAATTTATTTCATGCCGGCTAAAATTAAGTACTACAGTACTAGTAGTAATTTATAAGGAAATTGACAGAAACTTTGCACTTCGCCGGTATACCCCGATTGCACCTCGCCGTTTACGGTAGCTTATTTTTCTAGCTAGGACTGGACGGAACGGAACCTTCAGCCATGGCGTCGAGCAATGACAACAAGTCAATCGCATGCGACTCAAGTCCGACGCTCTCTTGGAGCAAATGAAGCTCCACCTCAACACCGACGTCGGTAAAACTATCACCAAAAAATTGGTCTTGTTTACCAACTCCACATCGCTCCCAGGTAGTGTCTTTTCTGCTGCTTATGTTGTTTGATTGTATTATTTAGTTATAGTTAGTATCCTTGTGACCGAAATTGCAGAAAATTGGATTCAATGAAGAAGTTTATGTTGTTGATTTGAAGAAGGAGAGGTCAAAAAAGGTTAGTCTTTTCTAGTTTTCTTTCACCCCTCCCCCGTCATCCTTCCTTTCTTCCCGCCATAATTTTTTCATCACCATTACGCAATGAACGAACTCTAGAAAAAAAAGCTAGTACCATTAAAATCATTATTTCCCAAATCACAAATTACTTGAAAAAGTAAGCACAAACAAAGAAAATCAAATTCCAATCTTTGGTACCCAAAAAGGAAATAGAGGATTAACATACAATGTGATCCATATGGCCATGAGAGACGAAGAGGTACTGTTGGCTGATAGCGCGTTGAGGGCATTTCCCAATATCAAACGATAAGCTCATAGAAGGGATAATTATACAAGTCTCATGACCTGCAATCGAAATCCCATCTATTTCGTAACCTTCAATGATCAATCCCTTCTGTTTACTCGACACGCCTATGTCGATTTCGGAATCTTCCTTGTTCAAATTCTCCTTTTTGCTCATCTTGCCACTGAATCCAGGAGCACAAATTCAGCAACTACAAATGTAATTATTCAGAATTCTGGATTACTTGTGTAAACTTGCAGTGGTTTAGTTTAGTTACTCGACTTTTGGCCGGATTGTACTTGAAAAGACAAAGTATTTAACATCTTAAAAACTTCAACACACTCTCTCGAATGTGGGCCTATAACACACAAATGCATACAAGGTCACTTATAAAGCCAACAAAGAGGGCTAACACATCAAAACAATATAAAACGTGCTATGTAGTTTGTCATTTGCTTAGCATGCTCTGTTTTTAATGGTTTTGATGCCTTTTGACAAAGAAGTGTAAGCTCAAGAACTACCAAAGTAAGAAATATTTTTCTGATTTACATGCTACTTGATGGAGTGACATTGATGACTGATGCAGGGACATTGATGACTTATGCAGTGACATTGCTGACTTATGCAGTGACATTGATGTCTGTTGCAGGGACATTGATGACTTATGCATTGACATTGATGACTTATGCAGTGACATTGATGTTTGATGGAAGGACATTGATGTCTGATGCAGGGACATTGATGACTGATGTAGGGACATTGATGTCCGATGCAATGACATTGATGAATGATGCAGGGACATTAAGCTAAACAAGATCGTCAAATAATTCAAGATCGTGTTAAAGAATTGAGGGATTCCACACTGAATCCAATTATCAGGAGGGCACAAACAATGTGTGTTTTACTATGTGTGCAAGAGTTACTATCATCAAGAGATTGAGCCCTCTATGATCATCTTGGTGGTGCGGCTTATGCGGTGACATTCTTGACTTATCAAATGACATTGATGTCTCGATCTGGGGACATTGATGAATTATGCGATGACATTGATGTTTGATGCAACGACATTGATGTTTGATGCAGTCAATAGCTTTTCGATGTTTACTTACGGTCTCCCTTGTGTTTATATGCATTTTGACAAAGAAGTGTAAGCTCAAGAACTACCGAAGTAAGAATTATTTTTCTGATTTACATGCTACTTGATGGAGTGACATTAATGACTTATGCAGTGACATTGATGTTTGATGCAGGGACACTGATGACTTATGCAGTGACATTGATGTCTGAAGTAGTGACACAATAACACGTCTAGGAGAAACATTCAGAGCATTCATAGATTGTGTTTTACTAATTAGTTGACAGTGTATTTGGGTGCTTATAATAGATGATATAGTCCGTTTTGCTTTCGCAGCACAAGTACGATCTAGGAGGCTCTTTATTACCTTCTTATGGGTTTCACTCACCATGGTGGCTTACAATTAAGTCTTTTTTGGGTTTCTGGTGCTGCTTATAATAGTTGTGGATACTCATAGTTTGGGGTTGTTTTTCTTTTCTCTTATGGTTGTCTTTGTCCTGTTTCTTGGGTTGCAGGCCGATACAAGTGCTTTGTGGCATTTGGCTAGCGTGGTTTCTGTATTGGAGCCGGTTTATAGGCTTGCAACTATGAAAAAGAGCTATAAGTTGTTAAAGGGCAGGACCATGATAGCTTTCAACCTTGTTTTTGGGTATATGGCTATTTGTGGACTGATCACATTATATTCTCATCAGTTGTGGTTAATGGTGAGGATAATCATGGTGTGCTTACAAGAATTATGGTTGGTGGATTCTTGGTTGGGTTGTTGGTGATAGTTAATCTTGCTGGCCTATTAGTGCAGAGTGTGTTTTACTATTTGTGCAAGAGTTACCATCATCAAGAGATTGACAAAAGTGCCCTCTATGATCATCTTGGTGGTCTGGGCTATGCAGTGATATTGATGACTTATGCAGTGACATTGATGTCGATCAAAGTGACATTGATGTCGATCTGATGAAGTTGATGACTTATCGCGGTGACATTGATGATTTGTATTTACAATTAGATAAGCGATGTAATGATATTGATGTCACCGCGTATTGTGAGACTAAACCTAACCTTGAAACGGCGCCATAAAGGCGACGGACATTACCTAGGCTATCTGAGATCTAACCGGCGATGTGCGGATCAAATTGTAGTGCTAGTCCGTGAGAGTCGTCGTATTCCTCGGGGAAAACATGGTAATTCTTTTAAGTGGGGTTAAACACCAAGAAGCTATTATTAACTCGATCTAAGTCGCAGTTTTTACTTTTTCCTGGGTTAGATAGTTAGATCAGTTAGATTAGTTAGTAATGTTAGAGTTAGATGTTAGTAAAACAGAAAATAAAACAAATAAATACTAATATTATATATAGATATATTTTTAGATCTAGCCAAGAATACTTTACTGAATTACGATCTCTTTTTAGTAGAAATAAATGAGACAGATCTTCCTTTATTCAAGGTCCAATCAATTATATACTGAAGCGGTATACTCTAAGCTAGGCAATTTCTCCTCACACGAGCGTATGAAATTGTCATATGTTTTGTCCTCTGTCCAATGTCATCCTCGAGCATGGGTCACTCCCGTTTGTCATTCGGCCAATTTTAAGGTATGTCAATTAAGCAGCGAATTTAACGTGATAATCTCTCGAGTATAAATTTCAATAAGAGTTTGTTTCTCCCGAAACAAATCTACCCCCGGTTTAGGAAATCGGATTCCGTTGTCACGTTTTCACTCGGCCAATTTTACCCTCCGGTCTTTCTATTAATGAGTTCATAACCTAACTACGAGGCGTCAATTCATAATTAGATTATGAATTCTTTCATATCAAGTAGCTAATTCAATACGAATATAGAAAGAGATTCATTATAACCGATTTTAATCATGATTACCAGAATCGATCATTCATTTTACCAAAAGATTAACTAATTCAGATTCATATCTTGGCTAGATATATTTTTAATTTAACATAGTTATAACTAATATATAGATATATATATAAACAAACATAATAACATTAGAAAATTACCGATTACAAGCTATTTGAATTGGAGCCTAATCCTCGTGAAAGTAACAACGACTTGAGAGACAACAATCCTCGATAATCCTCTCCAAAGATTACAACATTACTATGTTTATTCATACATAAAAACATATATACATACATACATAGACATATATATGCATATATGGGCCCAAAACATAAAAAATAGAAAGAAAACGATATAGGAAAGTATATATATAGATATATACATAAATTCGAGCGGTGATCAAATGAGCTTGAGAGGAGTATTTATAGACCACATTACCGGCGCGTGCGGAGCCTCACCGGCACGTGCCGGCTACACATGCATTTTTAATCATTAGGATCTTGTGGGCCCAGTTCGAGATTTTCCTGCCATATTCGGCCTTCTCGGGCGCGTGCCGTGCATGCAACATATCGGATGTTCGTAAAAACCTATCTCGAGTTGTAGACCTCAGTTGACATGATTTGATATTCGTTGGAAAGCTCTTCCGAAGATCTACAACTTTCATTAAGGACTTTTCTCTGAAAATGCCTCTAAGTCAGTCAAATGTCCGTCAATGATAGGTTATGGTAGAAGTACTAAGGACAATTGATCTGTTCGAACTTGTTAGCTTATGGCATAATCTTCTATTCCTCAAAAGATATGTTTTAGGCTCAAAAATGTAAATCACTTGGGATCTTGGTAAACGTATAATCCTGCGCAATAAAGTACCAAAACACCAAGCGTAAATCCGACACAATACTCCGGTTACTAAACCGGTACAAAACTTAGTAAAAACTTATAAAAACACGATATTTTACATAATAACTACTACTAACATAATTAGATAAATATAAGGGATAATTGACTTGAATTGGTACAATAATGCTCAAAATGGTATCAAAAGTGAAGCGAAATGTCATAATAATGATCATAAATTTATCTCTCATCACAACCCCTACTTAGCTTTTGGTCGTCCTCGAGCAAAACAAGCGATAAAACAAAATGAATAAGAGATAAATTCATGAAGGTATAAGATATAAGGGACAACCGGATAATACAACCATTAGAATTACAACCAGGCGTTAACCTTAATATAAATGTATAACAGTGTGTGTGTGTGTCAAGCCTTTTCAATTTCCACTATCCTTTCTTGAATAAATCAAGCAAAACACACAAATATCCATTCGAGACAGACCTAATGACTTTCCTAGGTATAGCGAGAAAGTTCCACACAAAGTTCTTCCGAGTACTTATTAGGATAATCCCTAAAGCATATCATTCAGTTTATACTGGGGATAGTCAGAAGATAGCTAAATTTTCAACCATGCTTAATTTTTTTTTTTTTTTTTTTTTTTTTTTTTCTTTTGATGAACTTAATTTCACATGTGTAGCATATGCCCTCATTCCCAGCAATAGGACGTTTATGATAACACCCACTAGCCGGACTACTATCATCAGCGATCGGGAGCTTTTAAACCTCATAGTGATATAGGGCGTTTAGTGATAACGCCTACTACACTCAAATCATTGGTAGCTACAACCGACATATATATAGTTCATCTCTTTCTTTCTTTTTTTTTTTTTTTTTTCATAAACTTAACTTATATCCTTTCTATCACATTCAAACCTTGGATATTCACGATTACACGTTCAAAAGTTAGGTACTAAGTTCTTGTTATTATCTCTAGAATAACCACTAGGATCTTTGAATGGATCTGATTTAAAATTTTCGTTTCAATATCAAAGGCTTTACGTGAAGGAATTCATGTTACACAAATATATTTGGAATTACAATGCACTTACGGTTCACGTTGGTTATACACATCCAAATTGATCATTATATCTACAAATCCATGAAATTATGCCTTATACAATTTATTTTAATCAACTAAATAATGTTCGAAAAAAAATCAAAAACTAAGAGATTTATTGATACAAAATAAACACCAATGCCATTGCTAGCCAACGACTCCACTCCCCACTTACGAACTTACATTGTCCCCAATGTAAAGTGAGTGTAAATAAGTTGTTGGGAAAGCAATGGTGCACTAAAACAAGTCAAAACAAATCTTCGGGATGATATTAAAGGGTGGGTGGGTGGGATTAAAATATGATACTTATCATCACCACTCCCCACTTAGCTTTTTCTCATTCTTGAGCAATCAAAGCAATAAATATAAGGATACAAAGGAGATAATGTAATTATCCAGTTTAAGATTCTAATGCAGTGATGTATGCATTCAGCATTAAGATCATATGATGATTATGTTTTTCTAAGAGATTAATAGAGGAAAGTAGGTATAACTATCAAATTAATTATCATACATTATCTAAATGAAATTCTACATGCATTACTTACTAGATAGTTAAAATTTACAAATACTTTCAATCGCCACTAATGAAGATCCGGAATCAAAGACTAGGTCAAGTAGTTGGCAAAATGGCTTATAACGTTCGAGGCTCGGGGTGTTGGCTAATCGAAAAAGGATAAATAAAGGATATTTAAAGAAGAAAGAAACAAGTTGTACATACTCATACTTTCATCTCAAAAACACTTTTGATTAATAACAACCCCGATATTTATTCGAGAAACATAAACTTTCTTTTTCTTTTCTGTTTTCTCTTTTTTCTTTTCTTTCTTTCTTTCTTCCTTTTTTTTTTTTTTTCATAGGATATTAACATATCCGAACTCATTGCCAAAATCGACTTATATTTTCAAGTGTCATGAGGTGAGATTGAATACATCAATACCTATCTAACTTTTTCAATCTCAGCATATACCATTCTTCTGAATATCGATACTTAGCTCTTTTATGTCATCATCTCCTTTCATAAGCACGCATACAAACTCGAGGGGATTTCAAGGAAATGTAGACCAAAATAGGCTAAGGTTCGGTTATTTCTAGTTAATCATAATGGCTATTTGGTGAGGTCTTGATCACTCTACAAGGTGAGGTGGGGACAAAAATTGGAAATTATGTTCAGGTAGGCTTATTTGGCTCTGGTTTATCAAAGTTATGCCAAAAATCTCATCATCCCTAATCCGATTCCAATTTCATACTTTGTCTTGAAAAGAAAATTATTCTAAAATTTCATTATAATTATAAGTAACTTTTGTCTAATTTCATAAAAAAAATATTTGATAACAATTATCTAATTATACATACTCAAAAATAATATTAAAATCAAAGATAGACAAATATTATATTATCATAATGCTTCGTGTTACTCACATTATTAAAAACTTATTCTTTCAAATACACTACATCAAGTGTGTCAATTATATTTTATCACATTTGAAATACCTAAAAATAATTAAAAACTAAGTGTTTCTCAAACATTTTAGTCTTCTATCCCCAGATTCTCAATAGCAACCTAAGTCTAAGAAATGACGTATTTGAACTTTTTCTTTAATTTCCATCGGGATTTTCGGATAACCACCTAATCTTTCCCTTTTAATGATATTCAAACATTCATCTTGAAACTTAGTTGTGCTTTACTACTAACAGGAAAAATAAAAAAAACATCCAGTTCTTTAACGTCTGTCCGGTAAAAGACTAAATTATGATTTTCATATTTTTACGGGCTGCCTCCCAGTAGCGCTTTTGGTTAACGTCGTTTGCTCGACAAAATTAAATGCCTAAAACGAAAATATAAAATACTAAACATAATAGGATACTTCTATCATTTACTCACCAAAGCACGTAACAATTAAGCACATGAATCCACGAGAAATAAATGCTTAAGGAGTAAATAGGAAGGATAGTACCCGTGATAGTTCTAAATTTATAGTTTATAGCTAGACTTTATCTTGCTTCAACTTTTAATGCACTTTGGTGGTGGGTCATCCTCACGCCTTTGCATCCTTCTTCAATACCGGTCTCCAACATAGGCAGAGACAAATTCATTCGAATCCAACGATTCTTGACCTTTTCCTCCCGATTTTTGAGCTTTCGTTTTGTGAGCTTCCACATTATTCTTTGAGTCATCTTCTTCAATTACTGCGTGTTAGTACGATCCACAAAAGAGAACACAAAGGTCTACACAAGAATAAGATTCTAGTGGATATTTCAATAGATTGTAAATGTTAAAGACAACGCGCTCATCATTCACTCCCAAACTAAGCTCTCCCTTACGAACATTGATCACAGCTCCCACCGTTGCTAAAAATGGTCTACCGAGGATAAGGGGTGCACTCCCTACCTCCATATCCATAACAACAAAATCGACGGGGAAGTAGAATTTATCTACCTTAACCAACACGTCTTCGATGACTCCTTTAGGATGTTTAATAGATCTATATGCCAGTTGAAGAGTCATCTCTGTACGCTTAAGCTTACATATGCCAAGTTTCATGAAATCATTGTAGGACATGAGGTTTATGCTTGAACCGAGATCACATATTGAATTCTCAAACAAAAGCCCCTGATATCACATGGGATAGTAAAACTACCCGGATCTTTAAGTTTAGGAGGAAGCTTATGTTGAAGCACTGCGGAACACTCCTCACTTAGACACACCATTTTATATTCTTCCAACTTTTTCTTTCGGGATAGTATGTCTTTAAGAAACTTACCATATTCCGGCATATTGATTAGAGCTTCAATGAAAGGGATATTAATAGTTAAGTGCGAAAAGTGTCAAGAAAACGCGTGCATACTTCTTATCCAACTTCATCTTTTTTCGAGAATAGGAAAGTAATTCAAGATCAATTAAAGCAGTGTTAGAATGTATACTTCCCTTACCCTTGTCGTTAGATGAATATGGTAAAGCTTCCTCGAATGATTGTGCCTTTTGAGGACACTTGTGGGTCATCATTCTGTGCACCTTTTTCTTCAAAATATGCACTGGATGTGGTGCTGCCCTTTCAGGTTGAACTGAGGTGAATTTGGGGTGAGCTGGATAAGGTTCAGTTTGAATTGGCCCTTTCAAACTTGATTCCATTCTATCCTGCTTATTGAACAAGGTTCTTAAGTCATTCGATCTTGAATTTTTCAATATTCTAGGAACCTTGACCCATTCCTCATTCTCCCTTTCAGGTTCAATTTGTCTTAAGGAAATCTTCAATAATGTCCTCTTCCTCTTTAGTGAATTCGGTTTATTTTCCATATCCTTTTCAAATTTACCATCTAAATCATTCTCTACTTCATTATATCCGAAGTTTTCTAATCCATTACTTCCACAGATACTTCCACTTCTAGTAATAACAGCTTTTACCTTTCTCGGGTTCCTTTCGGTATTACTTGATAATCCTCCCTGAGGTCTCTTGTTTTTTACGTTCTACCTCTCTACTCAAGTGATATTCCAAATTCCGTAATGAAGCTTCTACAATTCTCATTACGGTATCATGTCCACTTATAGATGTTTTCAACGTACTCATATCCTTAGTATTGTACTTATAGAAGTCATCATGGTTTCTATATTACGAGCTTGAGAAGATATCACACCCAACATATTTTCCATTAATTTCTTCCATTTATTAACTCCTTCAGGTTGAGTTGAACTTTGGGTGACTGGTATGCTTTGAGTGGTATATTGTGGATAAGGTCTGTAATGATTGTAGATTCGATTCGATGTATCTCCTTGATAAACTTGATATGGATTCTTATAATTGGATTGGATACGGTGGTTGTCCTTGCTTACTAGGGATTTCATACCAACGAAAAATAAGGTGATCTCTTCTAATAGCATTAAACGAGTTTGAATACGCGTTGTTCAAATTCTATCTTTGTAAAAATTCACCTTTTCCCTTGAATATCCTTTTGGTTCTTCTATCCCTAATGACACATTTTCATGATTTGAGTAGTCATTCGATATGATATTTTCTCGAGTTTACATTTTTATCAAGCTAAAAAGCCGTCAAATTTCTACTCAAATTCTCCAAGTGTGCTAGGACTTACGTATTCGGTGTACATTCTCCTGCAAAAGCTACTTTTCTTGTGCTAGAGCCGGTTTCCCACATTACATTAATTTTGGAAATCTTTTCTATAGCATCGTAAACTATTTGGGCTTCACTCATCATTAACGAACCACCACATGCATGATCTACATCACGCACGTGAGTCTCTCCTTAATTTACTGACGAGAAAAGTTGGATTTGCATATCTAAGGAATAACCATGATCGGGACAAGCTCGTAATAACTTTTAAATCTTTCCCAAGCATTCCCGAGTGTTTCTTGAGATCCTTGTTTAAAATTAGCAATTTCGACTATTAATTCCAATTTTTTCTAGGAGTAAAATATTGCTTTAAGAACTCGGTTTGAATCTCCTCCCAACTTGTCAATGAATGATGTGGAAGTAGCGAAAACCAATCTCGTGCTCTTCCTTTTAAAGAAAAAGGAAACAAAGACATCCTCGTTAATTCACGATGAGCACCATGACTTTTGGTCAGTATTACACAATTCTTGAAAAAGATAGAGATGATGATGTGGATCCTCATCATCTTCTCCTAGAAATTGGGCTCTTGTGTCAATTAAACCAAAAGATGAGATTTTATTTCAAATTATTTGCTCCTTTATTGGGTAAACGAATTGGATTATTAATCTGTACCTTCTTACGGTCCGATCACAAATAAGTCTCGGGTTTGGTGGGTGATTATTACGATTATTACGATTCCGATTCGATTATTTCCATTCCTCGGGCATGATCAAGCCCTCGTTCGGTGTTTCATCATCGAATTCGCCCATTTCCGTATTTCGATTCGAAGATGATCTCGTCATCACTAACGAACCTGAAAAAATAACTCGAAAAGATAGTAGTAACAAAAAATTGATAACTTACCTATAAGGTAAGTATCAACGAAAAGAAAATAGAATTGAGATAAAGAAGAGAGTTGACTTATTCTCGAGAATTTTGAGCTAATACAAGTAGTAACGCCTAGACACAAAGAAAGAAATTAGCGACGTTTTCCCGACAACGGCGCCAAAATCTTGACAGACCTAAACCTAACCTTGGAAACGGCGCCATAAAAGTCGACGGACATTACCTAGGCTATATACAGATCCTAACCGGCAAGTGTACCGGATCAAATTGTAGTGCTAGTCCGGTGAGTCAGTCGTATTCCTCGGGGAAAACATGGTAATTCTTTTAAGTGGGGTTAAACACCAAGAAGCTATTATTAACTCGATCTAAGTCGCGCTTTTACTTTTTCTGGGTTAGATAGTTAGATCGCTTAGATTAGTTAGTAATGTTAGAGTTAGATGTTAGTAAAACAGAAAATAAAACAAATAAATACTAATATTATATATAGATATATTTTTAGATCTAGCCAAGAATACTTTACTGAATTACGATCTCTTTTTAGTAGAAATAAATGAGACAGATCTTCCTTTATTCAAGGTCCAATCAATTATATACGAAACGGTATACTCCTAAGCTAGGCAATTTCTCCTCACACGAGCGTATGAAATTGTCATATGTTTTGTCCTCTGTCCAATGTCATCCTCAAGCATGGGTCACTCCCGTTTTGTCATTCGGCCAATTTTAAGGTATGTCAATTAAACAGGCGAATTTAACGTGATAATCTCTCGAGTATAAATTTCAATAAGAGTTTGTTTCTCCCGAAACAAATCTACCCCCGGTTTAGGAAATCGGATTCCGTTGTCACGTTTTCACTCGGCCAATTTTACCCTCCGGTCTTTCTATTAATGAGTTCATAACCTAACTACGAGGCGTCAATTCATAATTAGATTATGAATTCTTTCATATCAAGTAGCTAATTCAATACGAATATAGAAAGAGATTCATTATAACCGATTTTAATCATGATTACCAGAATCGATCATTCATTTTACCAAAAGATTAACTAATTCAGATTCATATCTTGGCTAGATATATTTTTAATTTAACATAGTTATAACTAATATATAGATATATATATAAACAAACATAATAACATTAGAAAATTACCGATTACAACTGCTGAATTGGAGCCTAATCCTCGTGAAAGTAACAACAGCTTCAGAGACAACAATCCTCGATAATCCTCTCCAGCATTACAACATTACTATGTTTATTCATACATAAAAACATATATACATACATACATAGACATATATATGCATATATGGGCCCAAAACATAAAAGAAATAGAAAGAAAACGATATAGGAAAGTATATATATAGATATATACATAAATTCCAGGGCAGCTGATCAAATGAGCTTGAGAGGAGTATTTATAGACCACATTACCGGCGCGTGCCGGAGCCTCACCGGCACGTGCCGGCTACACAGTGCATTTTTAATCATTAGGATCTTGTGGGCCCAGATTCAGAGATTTTCCTGCCATATTCGGCCTTCTCCGGCGCGTGCCGGCCATGCAACATATCAGATGTTCGTAAAAACCTATCTCGAGCTGTAGACCTCAGATTGACATGATTTGATATTCGTTGGAAAGCTCTTCCGAAGATCTACAACTTTCATTAAGGACTTTTTCTCTGAAAATGCCTCTAAGTCAGGTCAAATGTCCGTCAATGATAGGTTATGGTAGAAGTACTAAGGACAATTGATCTGTTCGAACTTGTTAGCTTATGGCATAATCTTCTATTCCTCAAAAGATATGTTTTTAGGCTCAAAAAATGTCGTCACTTGGGATCTTGGTAAACGTATAATCCTGCAATAAAGTACCAAAACACCAAACGTAAATCCGACACAATACTCCGGTTACTAAACCGGTACAAAACTTAGTAAAAACTTATAAAAACACGATATTTTACATAATAACTACTACTAACATAATTAGATAAATATAAGGGATAATTGACTTGAATTGGTACAATAATGCTCAAAATGGTATCAAAAGTGGGGCGAAATGTCATAATAATGATCATAAATTTATCTCTCATCACATATACAACTTGATACACACATTTGATAACTTTGTAAAGTAACTTTATTTCTTTGTTATCTTTAAATATTTGATTGATCTTGGTTTATTTGATTAGTGTTGGTTTAAATATTTGATAACTTTGTAAAATAACTGTATTTTTTTTTGGTTTAAAGGCATATTTTTACAACCAAAGGTATGAATAAATCGTTACAATAACACGTCACTTCATAAATCGTTACAATAACACGTCACTGTATAATTCGATACAATAAGACATCACTGTATAGATCGCTACAATAAGAAGTCACTGCATAAATTGCTACAATGAGACGTCATTGGATAAATCGTTACAATGAGATGTCACTGATCAAGGTTGTCAATGGATCGCGGCGGTCAATACATCATGGTAGTCAATGAATCGCGGCGGTCAATGCATCGGGTTGGTTAATGGATCCCGGTGGTCAATGCATCAGGGTAGGTGGTCAATGTATGACGGTGATCAATACGCCACGTTGATTTTTATGAAGAAATTTATGAAATTTATTCGGAAAAATATCAAATTTGATTTTAGAATAAAGAAGACGAAAAAATATGAATTTTAGTGAAAAAATTATGATGATCCGAGTTAAAATTAGACGTCATTTTTCTGAATACAAACTTCCATTAATCCTGATTCCTGATCGATCATTCTCAATTAATTGCATAATATATATTTACGTTGCCTGCGAGTGCGAGATATTAAAATGGATAAAATCAACCCTTTTTCTTTAATTTTTTCATTGGAGTGATATCGTATTATTGTGTGATTGCCATGGACAGGACAGGTCTACGTACGGATCGGAGCTTTTTCTAAGCATAAATATGAAGGGAGCTTGCTGAACTTTTAGTTAAAATTAGAATGTCCTTATAATTAAATAAGATTTCGGAGTGTCCTATTACCCCTAATAAGTTGAAAATCAGTCCTTTTAAAAATAATTGGCCCTTTAAAAAATCATAAATATATATATATATATATATATATATATATATATATATATATATATATATATATATATATATATATATATAAAACAATCATAAAATTCACGTAAGTGTGACGTTATATCATATTACAAAAGAAATTACTAGGAAGAAAAGATACATATGAAGCTCAAGAAATAGATTGGTTTCGGGTTTGGGTTCAGGGTTCAGGGTTCAGGGTTCAGGGTTCAGGGTCCAACTCAATATTTTATTCACTCCACTATCTTATTATCATTATTTTATTAATTCTATTAGTTTATTATAAAATTTCTTGCGTCAATCATTTCACCATCAATAAATAAAATAATATTAATCAATTCATTTTATTCACCCACTACACTATTTAACCATCACCCGCTTCCAGCACTATTTAACCATTACTTTATCAATATAATACTCTCTCCGTTTTTTTTATATGTCGCAGAGAGAAGATTCACACAGATTAAGAAAGTAATTAATATGGCTAAAATATAGTATTGGAAATGTATTTTTTTATTGAAGATGTAAATACTTTGTTGGTAAAGGAGTTTTTAGTATTGGAAATGTATTTTTTTATTGAAGATGTAATTACTTTATTGGTAAAGGAGGAAAAAAAAGTAATAAATGATGCATTGGAAATGTAAAATGACATATAAATAAAAACATACCAAATTTTGAAATGTGACAGATAAAAAAAACAGAGGGAGTACTAATTAAATTTCTCTCACTAATCATTTCTTTATCTACACAAATTTCAATAAAAAATTTTAACATTATAATTATTATTTCACTTTATTTTATTTTATTTTCTTTGAATCCATTCAACCCCAACCTAACCCGAAACCAAACAGAGTCGTCTTAACACGTGTCACTCACATTACTACTCAGTAGTTGAGAACCAATTGCACATCACTGTTGCAGAGACAAATACTCTAGAAAGTCATTGCTGCTAATTAACTTACAATAAACTGAAACGGTACTACAAATCTTTATATACATCATATCTACAATAAAAGAAACTAAAGCATAAACTCGGTATGCATGCCGTACAAAAAATAACCAAACTACCACCTAGGCACAATGACGGAGCGTCAATCATCTATCATATGCTTGCTCTTCAGAACTATCAACATACCCTTAAAACCCTGTACAGACTTCTCAACCAAAAATAAAGGAGTGAACTCGTGCACAAAACTCAGTGAGGAGTAGGAGATAAAAAATGCATATTTGTCATAAGGCGAGAGACGTGACATGATTCTATTTCACTTAGTTCACAAACAATTTAAGAAATGAAGTACAAAGAAACTTTAAAAGCATACATGTTTTCAATGCATAAAACATGTCCAACTAACTACTTCATTTACCGTTATTTATCTTGCACGTACTTGTTAGGTTATTCAACTTATTTGTCATTTTATCCTACTTGTCAAACTTACGTAAGCTTACTGACCAATCTGTATTTTACTTGTTAACTAACCATACATACTTATATGTTCTTGTCTTATCTATCATGTAAATGATTCTTATCTACTTAGCATTTCATGTTCTTGTCTTGTCTATACATACTTGCTACATGTTCAATCTATACAAACATTACCAAATACCCAGGGTACGATGCGTGCAGCCACCTAACATGAGGGCATGGTGCAACACGCTAATATGACTATCGATACCTCAAACAACCAACGTGACATGTCAAATCACGGTACACCGTACAATACGTCATCTTAATACAACATTGCTAATACAACTAGTCATACCACGGACATGATTCTTAAAAACCATTGTACTATGTCAGTGCGGACCCAGGGTCATACCTCTGACATGATTCTTAAAAAACATGGTACTATGACTATGTACAATACAATGCTACCTCACCAAGATTGTTTGGGCAAACACATTAAGAATATAGGAGCACCTAAATCACACAACTTCATGTTTAAGTGCACTTCTATCCTATATGATCATACAAAGCTCCATAGCAACACTATACTACCAACACATCTCCATTAGTCGTAACAATATGCATAAAAATGATTTGCAGAATTTCCAGATAATATACAATAATCTTAAAATACTATGTATATGCTATGAACAGTTAGAAAATCAGACCCGGATAGGTTGACCAGTTCGCTACTCCAGAGTCTACTCCATTTTAGGTTCATTTTTGCGCTACAAGGCAGCTACACTAAGCACATAATCATGTTTAGTTTCACTCAAATTACTAGGAAAATATATATATATATATATATATATATATATATATATATATATATATATATATATATGTGTGTGTGTGTGTGTGTGTGTGTGTGTGTGTGTGTGTGTGTGTGTGTGTGTGTATTAAAATAGATTTTTTTTATAAGAAAACCTCTTTAATTACCCTATATATGAACCGAATCTACGAACGAAATGGCAACTATTCTCGCAATATACGCATGTCCTACAACAAGATGCAAAGTTGGATATCAGATCTATGAACAAACTCGAAGTCTTAGAAAACCTAACCAAGAATGACAAGGAATCCTAAAAAGATTGAACCTTTACCTTAAATTACGAACTAAACGACAGATGATTGTTGCATCTTAAATTGACCAAGAGCAACTGCAAAACCATAGATTTTACGAATAGAATTCACAACTTATCATCAAGTTTACGAATAACCAAAACCCTAACGTGCATTGATTACAAAACCTAGAAAAGATCAAGCCTTTTACCCTAAGACTGCAATTATGAGGACGAATTTGCATTTGGATGCTTAACCTCTTCAGAATTCAAACTCCGGTCTGCAGAACACGCACATAATCGATCAACAAAGCTGCAAGATCTCATCTAGGTCGCTACCCCGAGATTTGTGGTCAGGGAGCCAACTAGACTTATCTGAAGGCGAACGAATTCACGAAATTCTGATACAGTTTTTAGAGTCTCGTTGGTTAGTCCAACTTAGCTAAAAGCTGAGGAAAAAGCATATTTGAGCTTAAAAAGAAAATGAGAAATAAAACTATTATGAAAAGACGAAAATACTTTTACAAATTAAAGAGAGACTTTGCATAGAAATTCGGGGTTTCAAACAAATGGCCTCATCAACCTCAGAGTTGTATATACAAATCAATAGTACAATTTAACTTATTGGTTTGTCTCTTATCTTGTTATAGCACGCTAAAAGCTTATAAAGGCATGTCCTCCACACTTCAAACCTGTAATATATCACTCATATCCCCTGGATATGGCCTAGAGGTGGCCAAACCGAAACCGGAACCGGCGGTTCGAACCGGAACCGGCGGTTCGTCAAACCGGCGGTTCGAAAACCGCCGGTTTGCCGGTTTGCCGCCGGTTTGTGTTATTGGTAACTGGAACCGGAACCGGAACCGCCGGCTCAAACCGGATGACCGGAACCGGGTAAAACCGGCCAGAACCGGACCGGAACCGCCGGTTTAACCGGCCCAACAGTTTTTTTTTTTTTTTTTTTTTTCTGGATACATGTAATGTAACGGCAATAAAAAAAAAATTTTAAACAAATAAACCATAAAAACTCTAAATAAAAAAAAACCTAAAAAAATACTATAAAATTATATACTAACCTAAAAAAAACCATATACAAACCTAAAAAATTACATGAAACTATGTAATACAAACACATAAGAGTACTATAAAATACTACAATAACAAACTATAAAAAAAACTATAACAAACTATAAAACAACATTTATAATCAAAGTATACTTAAAACCTACTTAAATAACTATAAAAATCATTACAACAAACTATAAAAGACTAAAAACATAAACAATTAGAAACTACATTCGCTTTGATTTTTTATATGTGTTGTCTTTCATACACGATTACACATAAAAATACGTAAGCAAATTAATTACTGCATCAAGTCGTTGAAAAGATAACACAATTTACATATAAGAAAAAACAACATAATTTTTTAAAATAACATTATTTACATATAAATAAAATAACACAATATTAATATTATTTTTAAAACCGAATAGAAATCTATTTAAAATAATATATATATTACATTCGCTTTAAATAATTATAATTAAAATAATAATAATTTGTTATTGTAGTGAAAATAATAAGTGTTATATAAAAATGAAAAGAAAAAAAAAATGAAAATTTAAAACCGTGGCCGGAACCGTGATCTGAACCGGGAGCAAACCGGGAGAAAACCGGGGGCAAACCGGCAACCGGCGGTTTTGAACAGTAAACCGCCGGTTTTTCAAACCGGCGGTTCGTCAAACCGGCGGTTCGTCAAACCGCCGGTTTGAAAAACCGGCTGTTAGAAAAACCGGCGGTTACACCATTTGGCCACCTCTAAATGCAGCCTTGAACCTAAGCTGGAGGTCAGCGGTTCGATTTCCGTAATGAGGTTGATTTCCGATTGATAACACCCTTCAGCCAGAGAGTTTCCAAAGCGCAACCCACGTTGGAAATTACTTGGTTACTGATTAACTTCTCCACATTCCCGTGGGATCGGAGGCAAAACTATGGTTAGGGTTTAACCATTTTGTAATATATCACTCCTCTCAAAAAACTATTTAATCTTTCAAAGTTTTGGTAACCTTGTGTTTGACATGATCTGATTTGAGATACATTTACCAGTAAATATCTTTCAACATAATATTTTTAATGTTACGTCGATCGTAACGCAAATATTGAATAATTTATTTTAAATAAAAATCTTATAAAAAATAGTGTGATGTTTGAATTTATAATATAAATAATACGGAGTATTATATTTGTTTCAAAATGTAAGTCAATTAAGCATTTTGATTTTTTCCTAAAATATAACTCCGTTCAAAATATCAATGACACATTTATTACATTTTTCTTCCTTCTACACTTAATTTATTATACATCCACCCACTTTTCACTACTGCAAAGCTTTTGCATTAATAGCGGTCAAATGGTATTTTAGACTTTTATCAAAAAATTAATGACACTTAACTACTTTATTAAACTATGTGAAAAATCCTAAATGGACTTATATTTTGGGTTATATTTTAGGACGGAGGTAGTATGATGGGACTATGGGCGTGTTCGGTAGAGAGAAACTTATGAGAAAAGAAAATATTCTTTTTCATTTCTTAATTTAGATACATTTGATTACCGAAGAAAAGAAAAGCATATTTTCTCAAAATGTGATTCTTTTCTCTATTTTTAATTCTCGGCCTTCCTGGAGAAATGTTAGGATCAAGTGTTTATCGTTCTAATAAAATCAATTGGTAGTAATAAATGTGCAACTTTATTTCCTTATCGTTTAAGAAATGCAAGCGATCATCCAACCACCCTCAAGTGTTGCGATCAATCAACACTTGCACAAAAAGTGTTGCGATAACTGCTCAACACTTCACAAATTTTTTTCAAGAGTATGGGCAATCTGTCCTAACACCCTCTCTCTGCCAGTGTAATCGTCTGTCAACACTCAGCATAATTTTTTTTTAAAATAATGTTCCAACCAGGGTTCGATCTCGTGACCTCTGGCTCCGGTACCATGTTAGAATCAAGCGCTTACCATTCTACTAAAACCAATTGGTAGTAATAAATGTGTAACTTTATTTTCCTATCGTTTAAGAATGTGTGCAATCTGTCCCAATAAAAATAATAAATGGAGAATAGAAAAGTCATCTTTCCGAAAATCAGTTATATTCTCAACATTTTTTCTCTACATGCCCACATAAGGTGATAATCTATTTATTTCTTTTTCAACTTTTCTTTTATCATGTCTATTCTCAAGACTTTTTTTTCCCAGTTTTTCTCTATACTACTACATCCATTTCAAAATATAAGTAATTCTACATTTTTTTTTATTTTTCCCACAATATAAATCATTCTACATTATCAATGCAATATTTATTGTCCTTTCTCTATCTTACCCCTAACTTATTATGAATCCAACAAATTTTTATTACTTAACAATTATTGTAACAATGATAGTCAATAGGTATTTTAGACATAAACATTTAAACTAATAACATTCAACCACTTTCTTAATTTATATGAAAACTTCTTGGATTACTTATATTATGGGACGGATGTAATACTTAACATGCCCTATATGTCATAAATGCTTTAGGATAAAATAAGTATATTTATTTCGTTACAACTTTGAAATTGTCACCATTTTGTGAAGATTACGGGTAGATATAAATAGTCCCCATTCTCATTGGTTAGTTGATTAGTTCAACCTCCCCTCTTCATTTCTTACTTTCCCACCTTCCCCGCCGTATCTATTCTCTCCCCACCTAAAATGCCTCATGTTGATGTTGAAACCCTAGTTTCTTCTTGCATAGGCACTACCACTGACCGGAAAGTTACATGCGAGACAATGGCTAAAGGCGACGGCGGCGGTTATTTGCCTGATCACGATGATTTTTCCGTCGACGCAGATGTTCCGCCGGATTTTCCACCGGAGTCGTTTTGGCTTTCGAAAGACGCTGAACTCGATTGGTTTGATCGGAATGCTTTGTTCGAACGGAAAGAATCCGGTAGAGGTATAGTCAATTTGTCGAACTTGAACTCTAATCAGAGTTCGAATTCCAATTCACAGCGGTTTTCAACGAATTTGAAGCCTACGGCGTTGATTATTGGATTGCCGAAGACTCAGCAAAATTATGCCGATTCGAAGAGAAGAATTAATAAGCCTACGAATATACATTTTTTCCCGAAGCGGTCAGAGTCCACCGGAAAGTCCACAGTGTCGGTGCTTGAGCCTTCTTCTCCAAAAGTGTCTTGTATAGGAAGAGTTAGATCCAAGCGTTGTCACCGGAAACCGAGCGAAAATAAGAAAAAAAGAGAAAAATCAAGCCAGAAATCCTTAACCGGCAGTGATCATCGCAAAAAAGGCTTCTATTCGCGGCTGATTTCAATTTTCAGCGGGGATAAGAAAAGAACGGGACGATCGGAGGAGATTGAAACGGTGAAGAATGAGTTCACTACGGTAAGGGAGACGCCGGCAATGAGAATGCATGATTTTCCGGTAGGTTCTTCTGAACCGGTGGCTGAGCCGCCAACTTTAGGAGGAATGAAGAATTTTGTATCAGGACGTCGGTCCGGTTCGAGTATGAACGAGTATTTGGACGTGGTTGTTGGTTCTGTCCAGTCAGATATGGACGGGTCCCACAAAACGAAGTTTTGATAAAATGGATGACGTGACATGCACATCTCTCGTGTGGAAGATTTGGGAGGTAATCTGAGGCGTTGAAATTTTTGCGTCGGTGTACCTACCGTTGATGATTGACAGCTCACTACTTTTTTATTCTGTTTTTCCCCTGCCAGTCCTTTTTATGCTTTTGTTGCAGTAGTTTTTTTATTTTATCCTTTTTCAAATTTTTATTGTCATTTGCTAGCAAGTAGCAATCTTTTTGTAAATGCTAAAGTTTGTGTTTGTATTGCGTAGCAGTAGTATTTGATAAGAAGAGATCTTTTTGTGTGTATAAAAAAAAAGCTGTAGTTTCATTGATGCGATTACATGTTCTTATTACCGTGCTTGTAGCATTTGGGATTAAATCGATAGATTTGGGATGTCAATTTTGATCCAACCCGATGGATATCCACCCTACCTATTAGCGTAGGGTATTTTTAAGTGTAGGGTAAGGTATGGATTTAGGATAGAGTATGTATATCTATTTTCCACCCGAGGTATTACCCGCCAAACTCATCATATGATATATTATCTTAAACTTTATACTCCTCAGTCCCAAAATATAATTCATTTTGGGTTTTCTCACAAATATTAAGAAAGTGGTTAAATGTAATAAATTTTAAAAAAATGCCTAAAATGTCTTTTGATTATAATTAATAAAATGATTATGAAGTATTGAAAAAGTAGTTAGATTGATAATAAATTAGCGGTAAGATAGAGAAAAGAGTAATAAATGCTTCATTGGTAATGTAGAATGACTTATATTATGGGACAAACAAAAAATGTAGAATAACTTATATTCTGGGACGGAATGAGTATATATTTATATATACATACATATAAATAACAATTCACCATTCTATCTCAAAATCATAGAGAAGTAAACAATTCTCTTTTAATCATTAAATGATGATTGAACTCATCAACAAAAAAAAATCGAGTGAAGGTGAATGTACACTTTCATAGTTCAATATCATATAAAGATAATGATGTTGATGGTTGGAGAAGTTCACCACTTTTGTTTGTTGTCAAAAGATGAAGTGAACGTTATTTTAGCCTAGAATTTAAAAGTGATATTTATTTGAAATATCTTAAGTCTTAACTTTTTGATATGCCAAGCCCACAAAGGAACCCACGGATTCAAGATGGGCCTCCAAGTAGGCCCAACATTGAATAGGGTCGTTCGCCCAATCAGCTCACACATGTATAAGACGAGTTGGGAGAGTCATAGATCAGGCCACCTTACACCATTACGATATTAAGTCATTGGTAAGGCAATGGGCGACCACAACAAAGCCTTCATACGCCTTCTCCTAGGCAAGACGAAGCACTAGGGGCCGAGTCGACCACCCCTCAACCCGAAGCCCACTCAACTAGGCAGCAAGGTCACAAGCTACAAGTGAGGAGCCCGCAGCAGCCGAGACAAGTGTCAACCCGCACACAATGAGCTCGACCCGTCTTATTATATTATTTTTATGTCTTTTAGCTACATGTACTCACTGTATTCGCCACGTAAAAACTGACTATGTAAGCCTATAAATAGCGGCACCTTAAACCCTAACGAGGACGCATAATAGAAAAAGCAGACCAAGCTCTGCTAATTTGTCGACAGCTATTATGTTCTTGAGTGTTCTTCATATCTTCACATATTTCTTGAGCAAAACATAACTAAAAACCACTTTCAATCGATATCCGTATAAACCAACCGCTACCTTTTGTTTGTGATATTTCTGACAACATCACTTTTGTTTTCTTGAATTATAGAAAATAAACGATATCAAGTACTCGTAATTACAAGTAATTGTTAGAGATATATTTTATGTACCTATGATTACTATGGCTTCTGAATCAACTTTGATATTGTCGGATATATCAGGTTTGCGGCAACAGTTATACTGTGAGAATATATGGCTGTTTACGTGTGATTTCTCAAGTGAGAAGGTGGTGGTTATCAAGAACAGGGTGGTCGGACTGATGGTTATGAATAAGAACACAAGTGAGTCGACAATTTGACAGAGTAGCTCTGTATATATTAGTTCTTGGATCTCTTTCTATTACAATGTTCACCCATATATATAGGCAATGGATAAGTCGGTTTAACCTAAGCATGATAAGACATTTAAAAGTATATAATTAAGATTAATTATACTTGAGTACACAGGACAGCTGTCAGGACAAGATCAACGGACAACGGACTTGATAGTAGGTCGGACTCATATCTTCCTTTGTCTTGATGTCATTAATTCGAATCTTATCCAACCTGATAATATGGATAGCCTCCACTGTGTCCGAGGTGTCGGAGTGGAGGTGTGTCCGGCTTGTTGACTGCGGACAAGCGGGATGGAGGCCCATGATCATTTGTTGGGCTTGGAATCAAGCCCAATGTAGATGTTCGGGTTCCAATCCGGTTCGGGTATATCAAAATTTAATAATAAAAAATAGACTGAACAAAAATTCCGTTACAAGTGTGTTGAAAGTAATTTCGTAGTGTATATAAAAAAAATTAGCATAAGAAGCATTTTTATGTCGCCAATAAAGTCCATTTCATTTTTGTAAATGAAATCAAATATCCATGGATATCCATAAACGCGTGGATATTTGCATGGGTAGGGTATGGATTTAAAAATGTATATCCGCACGGGTAGTGGATAGGGAATGGGTACGAAAATTTTTATGATGGGTAGGGTATGGATACTGCCAAACCCATACCCACATGTGCCTATTGTCATCCCTAGATAGACCTATATCTTTAAGCAATTTGATCCGTTTGAATCTCAATTTGGTTTATACGTATGATTTCCGGATTATACTTATCACATTTTTCATAAAATGGTAATCTATAAAGGCATTATAGTCATTATTTTTGTTCCCCTAAATCTACTTTAGACACAATACATGTTATATAATATATTTCTAATTACAGATATTTGTTATTTTTACACAGAGACCTCCTACCATTTTAAAATTGACCCTGATTAAACACAATCACCCCTCCCCCGCCTTCTCACCCATGAGCAACCCCCTCCCGGTCTTTTCCTTCATCCGACCTTCAGAGGGTTGAACTTATGTTCGACTTTCACATGGTTGAAGTGAAGTTTTTTTTATGCGTGTGTGTATTTTTAACACAAGGCATGTTTTGCATGCTGATAACGTCGAAATTATCAAGGGTGTTCAGCGGAGGTTTGGTGGTGGATATCTGGCTATGATTTGTATACGTGGGTGGGGGTATAAGGAGGAGCTTAAGAGCTCCGGCGGTGGTGCATTGTAAATAAACTGAAATGCAAAAGAGGCAGGGTTTTTGCCTTGTTTTTCATATATTCGCCCTTTTCTTAATGATACACGGAGCCCTATTTATAGGGTAGGGACCGACTTACATTCAACATAATTACAACTAAGGGCATAGTACAATTGAATCTGCGGCGGCGGCTAGAGTCGCATTTGAGGGTAGGCGGCGCGGATTCCTGGATGGTCATCCTGTTGAAATAGTGTCCTAAACCCAATCGGGTTGGACCGGATCCGACCGGGTCGGATCATTTCTACTATTTCTTTATGTTTATACATATATTAAATGGCTTTTCTGTTGTCATATATATGTTCTTTTAGTGAGAACCAATTATGAATTGTTATATGATAACGCCTTAGTATTAAATCGTGATAGAGAAACCATGATAGGCGATTATGGTTGATGAGATCTCTAATCACTTTAATAAGTTTGATACTTAAATGTCTCTAGGCTGATGTACTATTAAACAGGGCATTGATAGTATGAACAGACTAGCACGTATTAGATGTCTTCTGTCTTTAAGGCAGGGATAGATCTCGTCTATCGAAGTGTAGAGACACTTGGACTGTACGTGGACGTGTATTAGAGAATGCGTACGTTAGACTGACCCACTTACACGGATAAGTGTCACACTATGTGACGGTTGTGTAATTATCCTTAAGACCGGAGTCGGCATGGCATCACGGTGTGGATTGTCATACTTTGACACTATTGAGGTTTCCACAGCCACGGGCGATCATGCGGTAGTGATTGGGTATGATCATCAAGCATCACGGAGTATACATGATTGGTCGTCCGGGAATCGCATATCCTATGATTGGGATCGAATATCCGAAATGGCCTTCTTATAAGGAATGTCTTACTCTCGTGAATCTTTGCAAAGTGGGAGTAAACGAGTTACTTCAAGAGCATGATATCCAGATTATAAGATACGGTCGTTGATGTTTTGACACTCGACTAACGACCGTATGGATATTATTACAAATGATAGGATTGTAAGTTACACGGTAATCGCTTTTCACATGAAAGGTAGTAGTCATTGCATTTGACTCTTCCGATGATTAGGGTCACGGTGTGTTGCTGACGCTATCCCGTGATCGTTAGGCATGAAGGGCATTTTCGTAATTTGCACTTTGTGTCTACGGCCAACATATTCGGAAGCCTATCGGGTCACACACATAAGAACATCTAGCCGGATTAAAATGTGGTTATAGATGATAACCAAATAAGGAAAGTTTATCTCGAGACTATAAAGGATATAGTGGTGAATTAATATGGTGGTATTTATTTATTATGAATAAATTAAATACAAGATATTAATTATGATGATTAATTAAATATGTATGTTGATACATATGATTTTCGAAATTAATGATATATGATATACATGGATTTTACAAATTAATTAATCATAGTATTATATTATTAATTAAATATATATGTCCAAAATTTGTGTGTGTATGACACACGTGAATTGGATCATAAAGTGGCGCATGTTTTTTTGTGAATTGGATACATTTGGTTTGTGTAATTTAATTAATAAGATTACCATAATATTAATATTAGATATTAATAGATTTTGAAAAATAGATTTATGGTAATAAGATAAAGATAGTCAATATTAGATATTGACAATATCTTGGGAATATTCAATATAAGATATTGACAATATCCTAGATTTATTTAGGGGGTTCTATTTGGACCCCCCTTATTACTACTTGCACCCTCTTACTTCTGGCACCCTCAAATTATACTCTTGGCACCACGGTTAATATTTTTATTATTTCCATACTTCATACACCACAACTTTTGAAAAATTCAAAGTAGTCCTCCTAAAAATTCACCCCTCATTTTTTCCGGCGACCGCCGCCACCCCCACCCCCTCAATTTACAAAAGATCTCCACCTTCAAGCCTTCATCTTCTTCCTCGCTAAAAATCAGCGAATTCAAACCTTAAATCCTATCTCCATCTCCACAAATTACCGCCATCTCTCCTCAACCTCCTCCGCCATCTCCTCACCCACAACACCATCCAAAAACAAACATCAAACTGCATTTAAAAAATAAAAAAAAACAATTAGCTCCCCGTAACCTCCTCTTCCTCTCCAAACATTTCAAATTGCATCAACCAATTGAAGAAATACAACTATGAATAGACGAACCTTTTTCTTCCCCAAACCCTTTCCCCCATTTTTTCCGATGACCTCCCCCCAAACCATTTCTCCAGGCCCCAAATCATTTTTTTTCATTTTTCCGATGACCCCCCCCCCCCTCAATTATTTCACGGTGGAACAAATCGTATGGGGCCCACAAGCTATCCAACGGACATGGTTTCTTTGAATCCAATCTTAGCCATGGCTTCCTTTCCCACTCCAATGCAGTAAACTTACCGGACCCGGATGCAAATCTCTCGCATAAACCTTCAAGATTATCCCTCCCAATCCATGTTGATTCCATCTGTGCTCAATCCTTTCGACATTTCCGCGAAAACTAGCAAGAACGGCGGCAATGAACCTAACTCGTATATTATGTACCGCTTCGCAATTTCATCCAATGGGTCGATTTCTTGGTGTATCCATTCATCCTCCATTTGTTCATATCGAGCACCATTACCCCAATATTGAAATAACAAGGGAAACGATTTTTGAATGTGTTGATAAATAATGGGTTTGACCAAAATCTTGACCGCTTTTTTTCTTTGGGTGGTTTGGGAGCCACGCCGGAAAACGGGGTCGCCGGAATTGTGAAGAAGAAGAAGAAGAGAGGGGGCTGAAGATAAATTAGGGGGTGGAGGAAGAAGGGGGTGGCGGCTGGAAGGGGGTGGCGGCTGAAGATAAATTAGGGTTTGGTTTAGGATAAATTAGTGTTTTGTATAATTTTAGGGACTAAAGTGTAGTTGTTAAATTTTTGTTATTTTTATGTTGTGTAGGTAGTAATTACGTGGTGTGTGAAAGTAAAAAAAAATATTCATTAATGTGGTGCAAGTAGTAAATAGGGGGGTCCAAATAGAACCCTCATTTATTTAATATGAGATATTATAATAAATGAGATAAATCAATCAATTATATTTTCCTTATTTTATTGGGAAAATGTTTTCTTCTCCTCCACTCTTCATTGGGGCGCATATTACACTATAAATATAGTGTGGGTGTCAAGCTCTTTTGTACAACACAATTCCAAGAACTAATAGTTCTTGTGTAAAATAGAGAGCATCATATAGAGAGTTGGAGAGAGGGGAAAAAAAGGCCGGTCTAAAGAACCGGAGTTTTCCAATAGCAATCCTTGATGGGATTCCGCGGGTCGTTTCGTGTGGACTAGCGGTAGAGGCCGAACACTTGGCGGCTCTATGCGAACTACTCTCCTTAGACGGTCAAAGCGCCGATCTTTTAGATCAACCAAGGTAACCACCGTCCACTAACTCGCTTTGTTTATTGCTTAAACGAAGTCGATCCTGGTTAAAAGGAAATAAAATTTTAAATTCACTTGCTCCCGCGTAGATTTCCTAACAAAGGTATCGTAGAGAGCTTGAGCTTAAGCAATAAGCATGTTATTATCGTGTAGTTAATTTTATCATTTAAATCACGTAATTAAAAGATGAAAGATTTTTTATTTGCAAAATTGATACATGAAAAGAAAAAGAAAAAAAAAAAAGGAGAGATCGGGTGGTGCTCGGCCGATCGGTGGCGGCGGCAAAGAGGCAACTCGCCGCCGCGCAATGGTTGACCGGTCAATCTTTGGCGGATCTCCAAATTTTTGTTTTGTGTATTTTGTGATTCAATATGGTTCATAGTTGTGATTGGTAATTAAATCCTTTTGTTTAGTTGTGTCATGCCATTTAACCAATCAGTACAAATAGTTTGGGCTATTGGGATGCCACACAGATTAAAATAATAATGGTCTTTCCAAACTTTGTTTGGAATAGCGCTAAGCCTTTCCAAATATTTGATTTGGGAAAGGCTGGCGCTTTAAGCACTTCCAAAATTTTGATTTTAGAAAGTGGCTGTGCCTAAACCAAAATTATTTAGCCTTTCCAAATATTTGATTTGGAAAATATTTGATTTGTAAAGCGCTTAGGCTTGCAGCCACTTCCAAAATTTTGATTTTGGAAAGTGGTCGCCTAAGCCAAATTTAGTTTAGAAACTAAACCATCCCTTTGATTACGAATCAAAAGGAAAGAAACAAAAGAGAAATAATTTTAATTTTGATTTATTTTGGAATAGTTCCAATTGATTAAAATTAAAATTAAAATCGCTTAAAGTTAATCGTTAATTTTATTTTCGATTAAAATCATTTAATTAATTAAATGTTAATTAGTTAATTGGTTGGATAAAATTATTTAATAGATTAAATGTTAATTGATTAATTAAGACGCAAGTAGTTAAATTTTAATTTTATCTTTTTCATAAGATTTTATTGTATGGATTAGATATAGTAGATATAATATGATTATATGGACTCGATGATCATGACTCAACCAATAGGATAGATGTGAATGATTTAATTTTCTCGTTGGTTTAAAATTGTCCTAGGCCGTTATGAAGAACGTGACCTAGTTTATTTTCTCGCATTCATCCCATTCCGTTAGCTCCCCCGTCTGCGGAGGGTGTATTTATTTTATTCGATAGAATTAAATGTAACAAGAATGGAGCATTAAGATGGAGACCAAAAGAAAGACGAAAATAAAGATCCTATTGGAGAATGGAGCATTAAAGATCCTATTGGCGGTTGCAGCTACCTTTAGATTGTGACCATGGGTTTCGCTCGGGCTTGTATTCAAACCGCACTTAGAAAAGTCCATGATCATACCGGTTACTTTACGCATTTATTTATTTTGTGCTTGTATTTATTTTATATGATACGATAGATGCATGACTAGGCACGATCTAGATAAATGTGTAGGATGTACGCTTATAGAGATAGACATATTTATGATGAGACCATAATTAAATTAATTAAGTGAATTAATTTACATAAATACTTCCACCTCAAAAGAATCAAGTTGAAATTGCCTCCCATATTATAATGACGGTGAAGAGCCCTTGTTCGGATCCAACTCATCACCAAAGCAGGGGTTGACCTACCTCGGGTATATCGTCATTATCGAGATACGATCGTATTTGAGATCTCACGAATATTGGGGTTATGACTTGACTAAGAATTCTCTCGCCACCACCCAAAGCGGGTCGTTTGGATTTTAGAGGCAAGGGTTTGACTACTTCATAAGATGAAAATTGTCAAAGAGTTGACTAGTCAAACGACAAGAGTCGTATAAGATACGATTGACAAAGGGTTGTTGTCTACCTATTAGACTATTTTCGGCCCACCAGCCAAAGCGGGGGTCGCGGTAGTTTATTGGGATCTTGTCCACTAAAGAAATTAATAATTCTTGAAAGTCAATTGGAAGTAGTTGACTAGTGGGAGCAAAATCATAAACCAAAAGACCATTTTTGATTTTGCGTGTATAAACAACAACACTCATTTATTTTCATTTTTATGTTGTAGTTTTAGCAAACTTTATATTTATGTTTTATTCTCGATTAGTAAAACCAAATTATGATCATTAATTTTGAGAAACGTTCTCAAATATGGTTAAAGTAATTTTAATCATTTTAAAATAAGCAATGACATAAGCAATCCCGTAATAGTAGTTAGAGACAAGGAGATTACATAATTGATGCAGTGCTCCGAGACTTTAATTATTAATGAAAGCGGAAGCTCATGATATGATTAAATCATTTGAAATAAGTTTCAACGAATTAGTCATATATTGGATACGATCCAAGATGATCATTTAGTCATACGATGACAATTAATTCAAACGTTGGATAAGAATGACCACATCTAATTTTGGAAAGGTTGTTTTCAAAATTGTAAGATTTAAGTATCGACTTAATTCTATCATTGCTTAAAGGTTAATTAAATAGTTAATGTTTTAAATACGATTTAAAAGGTTAAATAAACTATTTAATAACCTTTAGATTTTCTTTATGAAAGGAAATCAAAGACATAGCTCTTGTGATTTTTCTTAAGTCTTATGAAGACTACACCAAGAAATATTTACAAGTGCTTGAAGGATGATATATGTGATGAGATCTCAACTAAATATTTGTATGGCTGTTATCCTTAATATTTGTGGTTGTTCTAGACATAGTCTCTATGGAAGGAAAGCGTGTACCTAAACGTCATTCTGATGATGTTGAACCATATGATTATGAATCATGTGGGTAATACGTATCTTATCTAAAGATGACTAAAATACCCTTTTATGAAAAGGTTATAAAATCTAGAAAGTTGTCCAAAGCCTAAACATACCGATGTTTGTTGGCTTGTGACAATTAATGCCACAAATAATTGTTTATTAGTCTCTACGACTATTTTTAGAAATAGTCAAGTGTACTCAGTGAAGTGCATAATTCGGAAAGCCCGAAAAGTTCGAGCTAGTACGAATATGAGATTGATGAGCTACTTAGGAATTAATCTTCAATTGGATTGAAGTAATTGATACCTGAAGGGTGTTTCAGAAGTCGTCTGAAAAAGAATAAGATTCTTCCCTTGAAGGATACCATCTTTGGGATACGCAATTAGATTGTGTTCGGAAAATGGAAACAACACTTTATATGATAAAGGTGTGACGCAAGCCATGCAATCCCTTACCCGTTTGAGATAGAGCCCTTATACTTAACCTAGTTCCAAAGAATAATGGTTGAATAAATTCCATATTAGATATGGAAGGGGATAATGTCGAATCTATCTTAACCGATGATTTGAGGTTTTCATAGGCAGAGTCAGAAAGGCTTGGAGCCTAGTACGACATATGCAACTTTGTGGAATGTCTTAGCAAGTACGCTGGATATTATTTACTTGTCCGTGAAGCAAAATGTTTGTCTCCAAACATGCTGTCTTCTAGAAGAAGTGTTTCTTCCAAAAGAGACAGTGGGAGTAAAAAAGATCTCAAAAGAGTTTGAGAACCACAAAGATACATTCAACCAATGGAACATGAGCAAACGCCGCATAGCGATGAGGTGTAGAACACGCTCCGAGAGCACACAAAAGTTCTATAAGTCTGTGGATAACCTCAAGCCTGAAAGGGCTACTTTGGTACGCTCATCTTGAAGAATGAATATCTCACGACTTATGAAGGAATGTTTGAAAGGCAGGATTGAGAGATATGGCTAGTATAAGATTGGCGTGATCGTCAGTCCACAGTCTCCAAATATTCGGAGCGGAGACCCTCGTGCGGATCTCTCACTCTTATGCTCATGAGGGACTTGTAGTATAAGATTGTTTTCGACATGGTTGTGTTAGAGGGGTATAGGCCGGGCCGCTCCCTCTCTTTGGCTCCAGACCGCCTAGGTGGGACGGTCGGCGGCCCAAAAGGCGGTGCCGTCTTATCACATGCCAAAACATGTATTAAATGCATAAACCCTTCCATTGCAATGTGTGGAATCTTATACTACATCCGTCCCAAAACGTAAGTTCATTTAGCTTTTTAGTTTTGTCTCATAATATAAGTCCATTTAGATAAAAGAAACATTTATTATATTTTTCTCCTTTTACCCCTCATTTATTATTTATCTACCCACTTTTCATTACTTTACATTAATGACAATGAAATGTTATTTTAGATTTTTTTCATCAAAATTAATAACACACAACCAATTTAACAAACGTTTCTTAATATATGTTAAAAACCTCAAATGGATTTATATTTTGGGATAGAGTTAGTAAATTCAATCACACTTCAAAAAGCAAATGAAATTATAGTTTGACTTGGGTAATGTTGAACCTATAAGATAAACTTTTAGTTTAAAATTCGAATTTACGAGGTTGAACCTAAGTTCGACTTTCATATGGTAGAACATTTAGTTTTATGTTAGACCGATATGGTTGTAAAAATATGGTGCCAGAAGTAAGAATGACAGTTTTGTAATTTAAAATTTGGTGTCAACAAAAGTTTTTAAAAGACTCGTCAAATGTGTGATGTCATAGATTTCATCAGTTTGATGCGGTATCACCTAATTCATGATGCTTGGGTGGATTTCCTAGGACGCCCATAAGTCATAACAGTTCTCATTTCCCTTTAGGGTGGCATACTATTGCACATGTGAGCATTCGTGTAGAAGAGTCATTTTTTTCCACTTGTATTGTAATTGGTGTTGTCAACGAGTCGAGTCGAACCGAATATCAGTTATTCAACCTTGGTCTATTTAGGTCACAAGCTTGTTCGTTTTCGTTCGTTTAATAAACAAACAAACAAAAATGTGTTCAAGTTTGGTTCGTTAAGATCATGAACTTGTTCACGAACATTTGTTTAATAAATGTATATGTTCAAAAACTCAGCTCATTTATCAAAAAAAATTGTTCGAACTCGTGCTTCGAGTTTGGCTTGCTACACACATTTTTGTCTCTCAACTCAAGTTTGACTCGTTAAGGTATAAAAAATTAAGTCCAAATGAATAAATAAATATTTAAATATTGTAGTAACAAAAACATTAGGACAAGTCTATGAATATTGTATGAAATTACTCTAGACTATCTGTTAGATTAATTGATGACTTTATCGTCTTATGAGTTATGATTATGTTGTACATTGGTTTATCTATATAAGAATTTTCACAAACATAATCGAACGTTCGCGAGTAATTTCATGTTCGTTCGTTTAGGAAACGAGTTTATAATCTTATTCAAACTTAGTTCGTTAACCTAACAAACAAACGATCACGAATACTAATGAGTAAAACACGAGTTTATTCATAAACGGCTCTGTTCGTTTAACAGCACTACGTGTAATGCGAAAAATAGAAATTCTTTGAAAATAGGAAATTGTCACCTTTCACCTCTGAGATTGATCCTCCTCTCCTCCCCCCCTCCCCCCCTCCCCTTTTTTTGGAACGAGATCTTTTATTATAAATTGAGCCAAAAGAGCGAAACAAAGTTCGAGTACAATCATCATGCTATGTCGCCTACTTGCCAGGCTGGTCTAAGATTTCTAGCTCGCTTAATAGATAAAAAAAAACTTGAATCGGGGGAGGGTAGACAATTCCATTGCCATGGACTCTCTTGTTCCTCCGGCGCCAAATACCGGCGACTACTTCTCTAAAGAGGTAGTTCCAATTGTCTTTCCTAAAAGGATATGAGTGAGCTTGAGTGAAGTTCAACGTCGCAGCTTCAAAAAAGACCAATTGTGAAGGGCAATCTGATTCCAAAACTGACGGAGCCAAGGGCAGTCACAAAGAGTATGTAGGCTAGATTCATTAGATTGGTGACCGAGAGGACACGCCGGAGATGAAGTCACGTGATGCCTACAGGGCGTGTTCTGTACTGAAGGAGTCGTAGCGTAGTTGCCAGAGAAATAAAGAAGCAATGAACTTAGATATACGTTATGCGTAAGTAATTTTTTTAAATGTTATTTATGGACGCTAACATCAGTTCGTGGATTATTTAAAACCACATTAGTGAACAATATAAACACATAACGTGAAGTAAATTGTTCCTTATCGTAGATTCTACTATATTGTAGGTCGAATACAAGTATTCTTGGAGAAACATATATCTTTTCTCTATATATAAGAAGGGAAAAAGTGTCAAATGGTGACACTTGTTTTTTTTTTAGTTTTGCTTTTTTTTTATCGTTCATCGGCCCAAAAATTCGCCCAATCTTTTTTTTTTTTTTTTTTTTTTTTTTTAACTTTTTACTGTTCATTGGGCGTAAAAGAAAAAAAGTTTTTTTTTTTTTGAAGGGTTTGAGTTAAATTATTCCATTTTAGAGACTCAATTGTATTTTTAATCTACACATTAGCTTTAATTTATTCTTAATCTTATTATGTGTGTTGTCTTAAGATGTATCCGATTCCAATTTAATTACATGTTATTTTACTTTCCATCGAGATCTCTTCCTTTTTTTTTTTGGTCTTATCTTAATACGATACTGACCACGTGATATTTCAATATACTATAGTTTGTTTGTGTGTGTTCTTTTCCTTTTTTGCGTATATATATTTTTACATTGTGTGTGTACATCTGCGTTTTTTTAGCATCGTTTTTGGGGTCTACGTATTGATTATTTTTTTCCGTCTTCGTTTTATTACTTCTATATATTGTGTGTGTCGGTTTTTTTCTTTGGTCAATGGTTTAGTAGAGTGTCGAAAGGTGTCGATTTTGTGTCGTGGAGTGTTGATAGTGTGTTAGATTTTAATTAAAATTTTAATTAATATTCATTTGATCAACCGACAACCGTTGGATATGGTGTCGGGGTGTATCGAAGCATGTCGTAATCGTGTTTTGGGTAGAACACGTGTTGTTGCAGAATAATGTCGAAGATAAACTTCATTTTTTCGGTTAAAATTGATTTAAGTAGAAATTGAAAAAAAAATTCGGTAGTGTCAAAAAGTATACATACGATGTCGGGAGATGTCGAAGATGTGTCGGGTATTCATTTCATACGCACTTATATTATTCTTCTATGTACATGTTTTGATGCCACCCTAAAAGGTGTGAGGGGTGGGTTGGGTTAGGGTGGTGGGAAGGGTAGGGTATAGTAAGATGGGTGGTGGGCACGGTAGGGTAGGGAGTTGTAGGGTAGAGTAGGATGGGGTGGTGGGAAGGGTAAGGTAGGGTGGGATGAGATAAAATAGGGTGTAATAGGCTTAGCTAGGATAGTGAATTAATATGTAGGTTGGGAGGTAGGTTAAGGTTTGTAGGTAGGTAGAGAGGTAGGGTGCGGTAGGGTGTGCTAATGTAGGTGAGGCGAGGTATGAGATGTAATGCGGTGATGTATGGTAGGAGTAGGATGGTATGGTTGGATGATGTGGCGTAAGTTAAGTAAAGTTTGGTAGGTTGAATAAAGTGACGTAATATAGGGTAGTGTGATAAAGATAATATGTGGTAAGATAATGTGTTGTAGGGCGTGGTGAGGTAGTATTGGATAGGTGAGTGTTAAAAAATGTTGGGATAGGGGTTGGGGTGGTGGGAAGGGTAGGGTATAGTAAGATGGGTGGTGGGCACGGTAGGGTAGGGAGTTGTAAGGTAGAGTAGGATGGGGTGGTGGGTAGGGTAAGGTAGGGTGGGATGAGATAAAATAGGGTGTAATAATAGCTTAATAGGATAGTGAATTAATATGTAGGTTGGGAGGTAGGTTAAGGTTTGTAGGTATGTAGAGAGGTAGGGTGCGGTAGGGTGTGCTAAATGTAGGTGACGCGTGGTATGAGATGTAATGCGGTGATGTATGGTAGGAGTAGGATGGTATGGTTGGATGATGTGGCGTAAGTTAAGTAAAGTTTGGTAGGTTGAATAAAGTCGTAATATAGGGTAGTGTGGTAAGATAATATGTGGTAAGATAATGTGATGTAGAGGCATGGTGAGGTAGTATTGGATAGGTGAGTGTTAAAAATGTTGGGATAGGGTGCGGTTGGGTGATTGATAATGTGTGTAGTAGATAAGAAAGAGTGTGTTGACTAGGGTAGAGTTGTGTGGTAGGTTGTGATCCAGAAAGGAGATCGACGTAAAATGTTTTATTTTTCATTGTTGCGCTTTAAAATGCGTTACTTCCGATTAGTTACGCTACATTTCTTCGTATTTAATATCGTCAATAAGTTTAAAACTTATAAGATGCGCACTCCAAATGCGTTGCACGGAGTCCCATTTTTTACTAGTATATATATATATCAAAGAATCGAAGTACTATTTGCACACAAAAAAAAAAATAATTAATTTATATTTCACAAAAGGGCAAAAGAAGATTATGCTTATGACAAGGCTAATGTAAATTAAGATTAAGTGGATAAGAATAGTGATATTATTGACTAAAAAGAATAAGAACCATCTTTCGTTATGCAATTCACTGCTAAATGAATGGACATAAATGTCATTTGATTTTTTTAAAGGGGATCCCCTGAGATTGAAAAACCCACGACCTTCAACATTTGTTGGCTCTCCAAACTTCTCCATGGACAACAGCTAATACCTTAGCCCATTAAAGATTGTAACAAACCAATACCTCTATTAATTTCATTCACTACCCCATCCTAGCTTTTTTAAAGTGACACCACACCGAAAACAACAATCAATCGTTAGAAAGTTGTTTCTCAGGCTCTAGAATCGATTGCCACAACATTAAATTTGATGTGGTGCCACTACACACGCCTGATATTGCAGTAGAATGGATCTGCACCTAAGTGAAACATTACAGATGCAAATTGAAGTGCAAAGAAAGCTGCTTGAGGTGCAACGGAACATATATACAACTCCGGATAGAAGCTCAGGGAAAGTATTTATAATCAGTGCTTGAAAAAACACAAAATACAGTTAATATAAGACGAAACTTGGAATTTATGTTATTTGAAGCGGCTAAGGTTCGGTTATCCAAACCGGTTTCTAACCAAAACCTGAATTCAGACATCAATTATATGAAAAGGCTGTCATACGGTGCTAGAGAGAAGCTGTAGTGACTTGTCCATGAGCATTGTATTCAATCAAAAAGTGAAGAGTGACAAACACAGACATTGCGTTTATTAATAGGTCCTCCATCAGGCATGATTCGACTCGAAATGAGAAGCAAAAGTAATCATATGTGTATAATCTACCATTGTTATTCTAGCAAACTTGATTTAAACAGTAAAGGCGAAACTCATACCTCTTCAAGATGCAAACTTTTCGACTTGTGTGGAGCCGATTGCAGTTGAGAAGCTTAACTTTGATTCCAATGCTGCATAAAAAAACTCTTGCTAACCCCCTCCCCCACCCATTTGCATTACCAATTTCCACCTGTTTTCGAAGTCTCAAAGAAAAAAAAAAAAAAAGTACAAAATAAACTGAAGATGTTAAAATGATTCGAGCTAGAACACATCATCAAATGAAATACCGGACCATTTGAACCTCTTTCTGTTTATAACCACAGCTTTCATAAAATGGTGTGTTCTCATTGCTGCAATCAAGGATCACTTTATAACATCCCATCGCACGAGCATGATCGGTTAGGAAATCAACAATTCTCTTTCCTAGTCGCATTCCTCTAAGGGAGGAATCAACCACGACATCTTCAATATGACCGACTTTTCCACAGTTTCTTATGAACTTCTTCTCAATAAGTACGCAACCAGTTGCAACAATCTTCTCTGTCTGAACATCTTCAATCACACAGATAATGTGGTCATTCCCGTAATGGGCTAGTTCTTGAAACCGTTTTTCAAAATCTTCGTCTGCTACAGCATCACAAACAGTTAATTGTTGCAGTAATTGAATAAATCCCTTCTTGTTGTCTGAAATCTCAAGTCTTCGGATTTGAAACCTCTGTTGATCGATGGAATCACTACCTTGCATCTTTACTTTAATAGATGTAATTCTACAAGTCCTGTCCTGCAATATGAAAATAAACAAGTCGGTATTCTGTAAACAATTTGCACTCTAAACAAGACTACAAGCGTGACAACCTTCCGAATTTCATGAACTAGAAATTAGTTATATGAAAGAAAGAATTTCAGAACTCAAGTTTAGCTCGACTCTACTTGTGACTCATGCTTCTCTTGCCACAAAAAAAGAAATCTACTTTGTTGTGATATGTTTTCAAACCAATTCTCCAGGATAAAAGTCCAACTAACATATTCACAAATTTTATTATGTGAAGGTATCAAATATACATACTTTTCATCAATAATAGGAGTTCATCATGTCTTTGCATACCAGGTAGATTATGCAAGCGTAATATCCTACACCTCAACCTCTTAGTAGATATTTCCCATAGGGTTTTGCTGCTAAGAGGTTTTAATGAGGTGGGGTTAGGTGCTGAGGTGTCATGGACTTTATTAAGGCAGGTTGGATCGCCATTTGTACTTTCTTTTTATTTTTCATTAATAAAAATAAATAGTTTTCTGTTGAAAAAAAAAAATCTTACACCTCAATATATGAATTAACCTAGATAAACCACATTCAAACAGAATCTCATGTTCACCCAAAACATATTTTCTCTCCAGTCTCCAAACAGTAAGGACAAATTCATAACACTAGCCTATTATGCATCTATTTAGCAGATCATAGTTACATGGATTTGCATACAGTGATAAGAATCGGATTTTGCAATACTCACAACAAAGTGATTCAGCTACAAACAACTTTTTGCTGCAATAAAAACGTATGGTGACACGTGAATATTCAACACGCAATTTGAACCACTTAAGGACTTTTCTTTGGTGTACAAACAATACAAGGGCTTATACAATGGAAACATAAACTTCCCGGAACATAAAGTTTCATGGATTCAATTATCCTTAAGTGCTATTTCAATTTCTGTAAAAGCGAACATTTGCAAACTTCCATGTTTGTAAAATCTGATGATATTTATCATCACAAAAAATTCAAACTTTGGAACATAGTTAGGACATAAACAAGACACCGTGTAAGTCTAGATACTGAAAAGAGTAGACTCAATGGGAAGTGTTGTTAAATGCCAAGTTAGCTAGTAATAGTATACCAAAGGAAGAAGAAAAGAAAGAAAAAAGTAAATTGTCATGAGAACGGAAAGTACCAAGTGCAGGGAGTTGCGAAATCAATTCTCTTATATATGTAAGTTGCGATATTTGACGTTTGAACACCACAAGGACATTAATATATCATAACTTGGCCAGTAGTAAAGGGAGCTGAATTTTTTTGACTCTGCATATCATACCAAATCAGTTAGAAACCCATGGCAAAATATTTGAACATCCCAAAATATCATTAAAAGAATAGATGAAAATCAAGTTATTGACCATATGTGGACAGTAGAAAGAAAAAGAAAACACTACCAGTGCTGAGAAGAAAGATTTGCACATGAAACTTCCTACTCCCATGGAAACAACATTTAGACAGCATTTGAAAAAAGGAAATGGAAGACTGACTAAAGCAGTGCTATTCATGTATATTAGTTTGGGTATTGACATTTCCTTTGAGTGTCCATTGTTTTGGTGGTGAGTATTTATTCTTGGCCTGTCAAGAAATTTCACAAGGAGGCCGACAAACAGAATTAGAAAGTTAAAACAGAGCCCATACTCTAATTCCGACAAATAGAATTAGAGACGAAGCCCCAAATCACTGTCATCAAGGCCCCAAACCTAGGAAAACCACTGAATCAGTCAACAAGGATGCGTTACACATCCTTTAGTTTTTTCAAAGAAACATACCATCAAACAAGCAAAATAGAATTTATAGTCAACTAATTTTTATCTCAATCTACCTTAACATTATTCTAGAATTATCAATATGATAGACAAACCGAGTGAACCAAATAATATCTACCCAGTATAAAGGGCAAATGAAAACACAAGTTGACTTTACCTTTCTTCCAATGAATTTCCTACAACCTGTCATATATTTGATGCTTGTTTTTTATTTTACGAAGTCGCCTGCCACAGATTGTGTCAAAGAAAACACGCAAAGGAAAAGGGAGGATATACGTGATTAAAGTGGCAATCGATAAATGGAGTGAATAAAACGGTTATGGAGAAATCAATCTGGTGGATGAAATGGGAAATACGCGGATTTTGAGAAAAAACCCTCGGAGTGTAAGATGTAGGCAATATACAGTACACCCGGGAGTGAGGGAGAAAAGAAAATGGTAGATCAGAGTTAGCAAAGCTAATTATAATTTATATTGAATTTAATTAAGTTAAGAGCCACTAACTTGAACTCGTTCAAACTCGAGTTCGACTCGGCTTAGTATTCAATAGCTCGACACGAGCTCGAACTCGAAAAAAATGAAATCGAGTCAAATATGTGAGATGAATACGAGTGTATTGTGCTCGGTTCAATTACAACTCATATTATCTTCCCTGTATGTTTTCTTTACGGTAATGATAAAGTCACAAGGTGGTTACACTGTAAATCCATATAAGAACTTTGAATGATAATGCAGCTTTAAAATTGGTCACAGTCACAGACATATAGTAAACAGGCATGAATGCTTTTATAAGTAAATGTGCCGGTTGTGTGAATCAAAATGTTTGTTATATCTATTACCAGTTATATTATTGTATGCATAAAATGAACTAAACCAAAAACAAATTTGGTAAATATAAAAGACAAATACTGTAAAATTACCATACGGGGAAGGGGGATACGTAAATAAAGGCCAAAACCGTCTGTGAATACCTTATTGAGGAGGGGGTGAGTCTCCAATCGGATTCACAACCTCTATCCAATTTGTAGGTGCCTAATCATGTTTGAGGTGAATACAACTATTCTTTTCTTTTTTAAACAAAGAGGGTGGATAACTTCAAGGAATCAATGACAATAGAGTGAGAATAAAACTTTCATATGAAGTTGCTATAAAATTCAACTTGTATTGGCTTAATGACATTGGATTGGGATAATTTTGTGCAACTATGCTGACAGACATCAATTGGAGGGTAGGCGAGAAATTTGAGCTATTAACATGTATTCCACATAGATTAGAAAGAAACACGGGCATTTTTATAATAAGCATGGCTTAAGTATTTACTATTTTAGATCCGTATTTACACTCAATATAAAATAAATAAAAACAAACACTAGCTAAGGATGAAGACATAGGATGGTACAGAAGAAAATAAATTTGGATTTTAAATGGTTTTGGTCATGTTTAAAGATAACTTTAAGATGCATCTATTCAACATTGCTAGTTCAAAAATGGACACACACACATTGGTACATAGCACACTGCAGACTGGAAGGAATCTCTCTACGTGATTTTTCATTTTTTGGGGAGGGAGGGCAGGAGGGATAAAACAAATAAAGCTTATGTAGTGTAATTTTACATAAATATGATTCAACTTTTTATTTTTAACAATGGCAAGAAGTTAATGAGTTTCCCATTAGTGTTATTATGCCAATGCTACTTTCCTTCTATTTATTTTTATTTATTTCTTGATAGATTTTTACTTTTAAATTTAATTCTTCGTAAACTTCGAGATTCAATCGCTAAATTTCACCTTCTCGGCCGCATCTCATTCTTTTTCAAGGGAAAGTCTAGCAAAATTCTTGTGTATTTCTGCCTTCAAACATCAATCCAAATAACAATCAAGGTAAGTTTCTCTGTCTTGAGACATAAGATTTATTGTATCAATTGAAAGATTTCTGAGTTTTTCGTTAAAGGCATCAATCCAAAACAACAATCAAGGTAAGTTTCTCTGTCCTGAAGACGTAAGAATTATTTAATCAAATTGAAAGACCGTCTTCTCTTACTTCAAGTAATTTACAAATTTATGCACAAAACTTTTAGAATCAGGGGTGATGATTTATTTTTATCAGAATGATATCCTGATTGAGCAGGGTCTGAAATTGTCCAACCAATTAGAAATCCCTAGAAGCGCGACATCTTATGAAAAGAATGGAAATGGTGAGCTTTTACGGTGGGATTTTTCTTCACCTACATCACCACTAGATTTTTCTTCACTGTGCCCATCGCTTTCAGTAAAATCGATTGAACAATGAATATGCGGAAAGATGAAATCAGGCAGAAATTTAGATAGAGAAAGAAATTTTAGGAACCCTTTTTCTTTCTATCTCAACATTAATGCATAGTCAATGTTTTGCTCAAGGATAATTTTTCTTTAGTGTCGTTTCTATCTCGCTGTCACATGGAGCACATAACATGTCATGCTATTTAAGTTAGATCCAAAACTCTTTCCAGTCCCTTACTAAGAATTGTAAGGCTGTGACGTATTTAGCATTAAGGCCCATTCGTCATTACAAGTACTAAACAATGCCATGGATTCAGTGTTTGCCCTAAAAAAAAAACTTAATGAAATGCATTATTGCTGCCCTCTAACTTGGTATTTGAGTAAAGGCCATGTGATCACACTTTCATATGACAACCCTATGGATAACTATTACTGAGGCTCCCTGACAACCAAAATGATGCCCTTAGGATCACATCTAACAGATTCATCGACTATGGCTCAAGAATACACTCAACTGAGATTTGATTTTTTTTTTTGCTTTTATGTATTTGAACATCCATATTCCAAAAGAATGCTCTCAACTCTAGAAGAATAGATGACTGTTTTAATGGCCTTTTGCTATGGAATATTTGTTTCCAATACTTACCACATATTAGTAAAACCTTCTTACAAATGCACTCAATGTACTGTTTTACTTTCTGTTAACTTGCTCAGAGTATGGATTTAAGGGGGGGTGGGAGGTGGGGAGGGGGATACTTTGTGTTCATGAAAACTACCAAGTCTGCTGACAAGAAATTTACAAGACAAATTTGTGTTTTAGTCCAAATTTGGAGTGGATATTGTATGGTTGATCAATCTCATAACACAAAGCTTCCAGAAAAAACACTCCACAACATCATCTCTTACGTAAATCATACTCATACTGAAATTTCCCCAGTAACTGCATGTATTTCAGGTAACAACAGATGGCCAACAATGGGATGCGAATGACACGATTCTGGAGCCTACTGATTGAAGAGATAGAAACAGGATATATACATGGATGTAGATTTCGAGAAGAAAGCTGGAAACTCGTATGTGACCGGATGAACATGGCAGAACCTAATGTGGAGTACACAGTGCCCTTTTTGAAGGAGCAACTCCGGATCCATAGGGAAAAATACCATCAATTTGCCACAATAATGTCTATGGATAATGTCAGCAGGGACAAAGAAATCGACAGGGTGCGAGCAGCCATGAATGTACGGAGAGAGAACAACGGGGTAACACTTTCTATCCATTGTTTCCAAACCACTAATGCAATTCGTTCAATATATAAATATGCAAAACAATAGGTTATACTTTTTGTGCAAGCTGAAAGTATTTTTATTTTAAAATTCTACATAGGCCAATCCAAATAGAAGGGAAAATGCAGGCGGAGTCGATCTAATACGCCATATTTTCGAAAGTGGGGTTATCTTTGACTAAGAAGAGGCAAGCAACAATTTATCTCACCTCCATCAGGAGTGTTCTTTTGTGAACTAATGTTCTCTCTTTCTTTTCAATGTGGGATGTGTCCATCATTACTGAACATTTTTAGCCAACATTCTGCAATCATGACTAGATTGATTTCCAAATTCGCCTAAGAGCATAACGAATTATCGCAGATTTTCGTGACTTGCTAGTGAAACATCTTAAATTTGCTGAATCTTAAAAATTTCTATAAACATGTCCACTATACAAGTCCTAAGGTATGCAGTGTATCAAAAAAGTAACAATACGACGAAATTAAAGGAATTTGAGAATGATCATATCAAATATTATCTTGATGTGTGTGCGTTCATCGAAATCAAAAGATCATGTGGAAAAACTGGAGCATACCCGATGTAGTGGTGGAGAATTGAGCAGGAAAGGTTGTTTCAGCATCAAATATAGCGACCGAGATAAAGATCACTGCATCTGCATGCTTCAATCGCGTTGTGGTTGGATGGCGTTGTGGTGGCGGCCAAGGTAACAACGGCGATTCAGGCTGTCTGGTGTTTATTTAATTTTATTTTTTTAATTAATCCAGCCAGTTCAGTATTTATTCAAACATTTTTCATTCACTTTCTCTGACTCCAAATCACCAGGGCATTACCGCCTTTTTTAAGGAAGACCAACAAAATATATTAATAAGGCAAGAGGTATTTCCAGGGCTTGAAAATTCCAGCCAGGGAAATTTTAAACTATTGACAAAACTACCCTTTTTCATCCCCATCCAAAGACTTTCGCAACTTGTTCCTAACAGCTGAAACCACCCAGCCTCTTTTCCCGTACTTCATACGCCTCAACCTCTGCCACCTTCTCCCAACTTCCCCCCTCCCCCTCTATTATCCATCTTTGCCCTTCCTACCACCAGTAGCAGTTGCCCACACCCATCAATTCTAAATGATTTCTTCAAATTTCAATGTTTCTTTTTTTTTTTTTTTTTTTTTTTAAATCATGTGTCAGTGAATTTCGATATCCATCAAATTCACTACACAATCCAACCTTTTAATGTTATGATCTAACAAATTCAACATCTAATATTCTACCTCCGACAGAGAAAAAAAAGTAAATTTTCAGAGAAGATATTCTACCTCCGACCGAACAAGAAGGATTGGGATTGGCTAAAGGATGGAGCACTAAATCCTTGGCTTATTGCGCAATCTCTTTCATTGTTTCAAGGTCGGAGCCTGCTTCAATCATATCCACCCGAACGATGTAGAGCTTTTGTTCAGAGTTCATGGCAGCCAGGGGATTGTGCAGGATGGGATTTACTTGGATCGTTTTTTGGAGCTGGGAATTAATAAAGTAATGAGAAATGAATCATGACTTGATTTAGTGAAAGTTGTGAGCTTTTAGTGAAAGAGAGAGTTGGTATACACATTGAGCAGAAAGAGAGCCATGGAAAAATGATTGGATTAGGAAGAAGCTACATTTGAGGGAAGAAGAAAAAAAATAACAAAAAAGAAGAGTAAAATAGTCTTTTTCGGACAAGTTATTATAAATTGCCCTGGCTGGAATTTTTCAGCCCTGGCAATACCTCTTGCCTAATATTAAAACAACGCAAATACAACACATAAATGATTCATTAAGTCAATTCATGAAAGCCAAATATGACAAAAATTTATGGCACGTTTGTTTCGCAGAAATGGAATGAAATCAAAGGATAACCATCAAATACTTTTCCGGTGAGTTGATGTGATGGATATGTAGAGAAAAAAAAAGGATAACCATTATATCTTTGTTTGCGGTGACTCCATGTATTTGGTATTTAACTTCTCTTTTTGGGAAAATGGTTGCTAATCTGAATTCGGGGAATTCTTCCTTTTTAGCTATCATATTATATTACCCTTTTTATCTATATTCTTAAGCGTGTACACCCTGTTATTTGTCATGATATAGTATTTTGGGACTGTCTTACTTTTATATCTTTACCTACAATTTGTCCATTCAAAATGATCGATACATATTTACCACCGATTACATTTTTGAGAGACAAAAGGTAGAAGAGAATTGAGGGAGGAGTGGAGTTTTGGACTTGGAGTGGGGGAGAATTTTGGGCATCGGCAACAATGAGTAGTTGCTCTTCATGCGCTTTTCTACGACAATTACAACATGATATTATTTAAAAACAAACAAAGACACTTTTATTTTTCCAGTTCTTTAGTTTTGAAATAATCGAGAGCCAAGCTGACACTCACCAGAGCTCGACTTGACATAAAAATGATGTGCTCGAAACTTGACTCGAGCTCGATCAAGTTGTAAGACTCATGATCGAGCTCGACTCTTTCAGAACTCAAGTTTAACTTGACTACTTGTGAACTTGAGTTTCTTTTGCTACAAAAAAAATCTACTTCGTTGTGAGATGTCTTCAAACCAACTCTTCAAGATAAAAGTCCAACTAACATATTCACAAACTTTATTATTTGAAGGTACCAAATATACATACTTTTGATCAATAACAGGAGTTCATCATGTCTTTGCATACCAAGTAGAATATGCATGCGTAATATCTTACACCTCAACCTGTTAGTAGATTTTTCCCATAGGTTTTGCTTCTACGAGATTTTATTGAGGCGGGGTTAGGTGCTGAGGTGCCATGGGCTTTATTAAGGCAGATTGGATCGCCTTTTGTACTTTCTTTTTATTTTTCATTAATAAAAATAAGTAGTTTTCTGTTGAAAAAAAATCTTGCACCTCATAATGTGAATTAACATAAACCACATTCAAGCAGAATCTCATGTTCACCCCGAACATTTTTTCTATCCAAAGAATAAGGACTAATTCATAACACTAGCCAATTATGCATCTAATTAGCAGTTAGTAGTTACATGGATTTGTATACAGTGATAAGAATCGGATTTTGCACAACTTACAACAAAAGGAATCAACTACAAGCAACTTTTGGGTGCAATAAAAAAGTATGGTGACACATGAATTTTCAACACGCAATTTGAACCACTTAAGGACTTTTCTTCGGTGTACAAACAATACAAGGGCTTATAGAATGGAAACATTAACTTCCCGGAACATAAACTTTCATGGATTCAATTATCCTCAAGTCCTATTTCAATTTCTGTAAAAGTGAACATTTGCAAACTTCCATGTTTGTAAAATCTGATGATATTTATCATCACAAAAAATTCAAACTTTGATACATAGTTAGGGCATATACAAGACACTCTGTAAGTCTAGATACTGAAAAGAGTAGACTCAATGGGAAGTGTTGTTAAATGACAAGTTAGCCAGTAATAGTATACCAAAGGAAGAAGAAAAGAAAGAAAAAAGTAAATTGTCATGAGAACGGAAAGTACCAAGTGCAGGGAGTTGCAAAATCAATTCTCTTATATATGTAAGTTGCGATATTTGACGTTTGACCACCACAAGGACATTAATATATCATAACTTGGCCAGTAGTAAAGGGAGCTGAATTTTTTTGATTCTGCATATCACACCAAATCAGTTAGAAACCCATGGCAAAATATTTGAACATCCCAAAATATCATGAAAAGAATAGATGAAAATCAAGTTATCGACCATATGTGGACAGTAGAAAGAAAAAGAAAACACTACACGTGCTGAGAAGAAAGATTTGCACATTAAAATTCCTACTCCCATGGAAACAACATTTAGACAGCATTTGAAAAAGGAAATGGAAGACTGACTAAAGCATCGCTATACATGTATATTAGTTTGGGTATTGACATTTCCTTTGAATGACTATTCTTTTGGTGGTGAGTATTTATTCTTGGCCTGTCAAGAAATTTCACAAGGAGGCCAACAAACAGAATTAGAAAGCTAAAACAGAGCCCATACTCTAATTCCGACAAAGAGAATTAGAGACGAAGCCCCAAATCACTGTCGTCAAGGCCCCAAACCAAGGAAAACCACTGAATCAGTCAAGGATGCGTTACACATCCTTTAGTTTTTTTCAAAGAACATACCATCAAACAAGCAAAATAGAATTTATAGTCAACTAATTCTTATCTCAATCTACCTAACATTATTCTAGAATCGCCAATATGATAAACACACCAAGTGAACCAAATAATATCTAACCAGTATAAAGGGCAAATGAAAACACAAGTTTCCTTTACTATTCTTCTAATGAATTTCCTAATACGAAGTCTCCTGCCACAGATTGTGTCAAAGAAAAACGCAAAGAAAAAGGGAGGATATATGTGATTAAAGTGGTAATTGATGAATGGAGTGAATAAAACGGTGATGGAGAAAACAATCTGGTGGATGAAATGGGTAATACGTGGATTTTGCGAAAAGACCTGGGAGTGTAAGATGTAGGCAGTATACAGAACACCAGGGAGTGAGTGAGAAGAAAATAGTAGATCAGAGTTATCAAAGCTAATCCTAATTTATATTTTGAATTTAATTGAGTTAAGCTCCACCAACTCACGAACTACTAGAACATGAAGTTCAAACTCGAGTTCGACTCTACTTAGTATTCAATAGCTCGACACAAGCTCAAACTTGAAAAAAAAAAAAAAAACAAATCAAGTCAAATACTTTAGCGAGTCGAATACGAGTGTATCACGAGTAACCCGGTTCAATTACACCTCATATTATCTTCCTTGTAAACTTTGAATGATAATGCAGCTTTAAAATTGGTCACAGACATATAGTAAACAGGCCTGAATGCTTTTATAAGCAAATGTGCCGGTTGTGTAAACAGGCCTGAATGCTTTTATATCTATTACCAGTTATACTATTGTATGCATAAAATGAACTAAACCAAAAACAAATTTGGTAAAATATAAAAGACAAATTTGGTAAAATATAAAAGACAAATGCTGTAAAATTACCATACGGGGGAGGGGGATACGTAGATAAAGGCCAAAAACGTCTGTGAATACCTTATTGAGGAGGGAGAGGGGGAGGAGGGAGGGGGGAGTCCAATCGGATTCACAACCTCTTTCCAATTTGTAGGTGCCTAATCATGTTTGAGGTGAATGCAACTATTCTTTTATACAAAGAGGGTGGATAACTTCAAGGAATCAATGACAATAGAGTGAGAATAAAACTTTCATATGATGTTGCTATAAAATTCAACTTGTATTTGGCTTAATGACATTGGATTGGGGTAATTTTTGGCAACTATGCTGACAGACATCAATTGGAGAGTGGGCGGGAAATTTGAGCTATTAACATGTATTACACTTAGAAAGAATCAAAGAAACACGGGCATTTTTATAATAAGAATGGCTTAAGTATTTACTATTTTAGATCTGTATTTACACTCAATATAAAATAAATAAAAACAAACACTAGCTAAGGATCAAGACATAGGATGATACACAAGAAGCTAATGCATCAAAGGAAAAAAAGTTGGAATAATATGCATTAGACAGAAAATAAATTTGAATTTGAAATGGTTTTGGTCATGTTTAAAGATAACTTTAAGATGCATCTATTCAGCATTGCTAGTTCAAAAATGGACACACACACGTTGGTACATAGCACACTGCAGACTTGAAGGAATCTCTCTACGTGATTTTTCATTTTTTGGGGAGGGAGGGGGGGATAAAACAAATGAAGCTTATGTAGTGTAATTTTACATAAATATGATTCAACTTTTAATTTTTAACAATGGCAAGAAGATAATGAGATTCCCATCAGTGTTATTATGCCAATGCTGCTTTCCTTTTATTTATTTTTTGATAGATTTTTACTTTTAAATTTAATTATTCGTAAACTTCAAGATTCAATCCCTAAATTTTACCCTCTCGGCCGCATCTCATTCTTATTCAAGGAAAAGTCGAGAAAAATTCTTGTGCATTTCTTCCTTCAAACATCAATCCAAATAACAATCAAGGTAAGTTTCTCTGTCCTGAGACATAAGATTTATTGTATCAAATTGAATGATTTTGAGTTTTTCCTTAAAGGCATCAATCCAAACAACGATCAAGGTAAGTTTCTCTGTCCTGAAGACGTAAGAATCATTTAATCAAATTGAAAGACCGTCTTCTCTTACTTCAAGTAATTTACAAACTTATGCACAAAACTTATAGAATCAGGGGTGATGGTTTATTTTTATCAGAATGATATCCTGATCAAGCAGGTTCTGAAACTGTCCAACCAATTAGAAATCCCTAGAAGCGCGACATCTTATGAAAAGAATGGAAATGGGGAGCTTTTACGGTGGGCTTGGCAAACCTAGCCGCCTACATCACCACTAGATTTCTCCTCACTGTGCCCACCGCTTTCAGTAAAATCGATTGAACAATGAATTTGCGGAAGGATGAAATCAGGCAGAAATTTAGATAGAGAAAGAATTTTTAGAAACCCTTTTTCTTTCTATCTCAACATTAATGCATAGTCAATGTTTCACTCAAGGATAATTTTTCTTTAGTGTCATTTCTATCTCATTGTCACATGGAGCACATAACATGTCATGCTATTTAAGTTAGATCCCAAACTCTTTCTTTCCAGTCCCTTACTAAGAATTGTTAGGGACATTGGATTCGGTGTTTGAAAACTTATGCCCTCTAACTCGGTATTAGCGTTTAGGTCATGTGATCACACTTTCATATGACAATCCTATGGATAACTATTATTGAGGCTCCCTGACAACCAAAATGATGCCCTTGGGATCACATCTAACACATTCATCGACTATGGCTCAAGAATACAATCAAATGAGATTTGATTTTTTTTGGCTTTTATGTATTTGAACATCCAAATTCCAAAATAATGCTATCAACTCCAGAATAATAGATGACTGTTTTAATGGCTTTTTGCTATGGAATATTTGTTTCCAATACTTACCACAGATTAGTAAAACCTTCTTACAAATGCACTCAATGTTCTGTATTTTACTTTCTGTTTGTAAGAAAGAGGAATAACTTGCTCGGAGTATGGCTTTAGGGGGGGGGATCATGAAAACTACCAAGTCTGCTGACAAGAAATTTACAAGACAAATTTGTGTTTTAGTCCAAATTTGGAGTGGATATTGTATGGTTGATCAATCGCATTACACAAATTGCTTCCAGAAAAAACACTCCACAACATCATCTCTTATGTAAATCATACTCATACTGAAATTTCCCATGTAATTGCATGTATTTCAGGTAACAACAGATGGCCAACGATAGGGTGCAAATGATACGATTCTGGAGCCTACTGATTGAAGAGATAGAAACAGGATATATACATGGATGTAGATTTCGAGAAGAAAGCTGGAAACTCGTATGTGACCGGATGAACATGGCAGAACCTAATGTGGAGTGCACAGTGCCCTTTTTGAAGGAGCAACTCCGGATCCATAGGGAAAGATACCATCAATTTGCCACAATATTATCTATGGATAATGTCAGCAGGGACAAAGAACTGAACAGGGTGCGAGCAGCCATGAATGTACGGAGAGAGATCAACGGGGTAACACTTTCTATCCATTGTTTCCAAACCACTAATGCAATTCGTTCAATAAATAAATATCTAAAACAATATGTTATACTTTTTGTGCAAGCTGAAAGTAATTTTATTTTTAAATTCTACACAGGCCAATCCAAATCGAACAGAAAAGGTACGCCGAGCTCATGAAACTTTGGACCTAATGCGCCATATTTTCGAAAGTGGGGTTATCTTTGACTAAGCAGAGGCAAGCAACAATTTATCTCACCTCCATCAGCAGTGTTCTTCATTTGTGAACTAGTGTCCTCTTTCTTATCAATGGGATATGTCTCAGTCATTACAGAACTTTTTAGTTAACATTCTGCAATCATGACTGGATTGTTTTCCATATTCGCCTGAGATCAGGACGAACTAATGCAGGCATTTGTGATTTGCTAGCGAAACATCTTATATTCGCTGAATCTTAAGATTTTAAAAAAAACTATAAACACAAGGCATAAGGTGCGCAGAACATCTAAAAGTAACAATACAACGAAATTAAACGAATTCGAGCAACGATTTTATCAAATATTATGTGTCGTGTCATGTGTGTGCCTTCATCCGAATCAAAAGATCGTTAAAGTGGAAAAACAGGAACATACCGGTTGTAGTGATGGATTAGTGAGCAGAAAAGGCTGTTTCAGCATCAAATATAGAGGCCGAGATAAATATCACTGCATCTGCGTGCTTTAGCGGCGTTGTAGTCGGAGAGGGACTGTGACGCCGGCCGGTAAAGAACAGAGGTTCGGCAAGCTATTTGGTCGTTTTTTGTTTCAGGCAGTCCGGCGTTTATGAGTATTTTCTGGCTCCAAAGCACTAGGGTAAATTTCATGCCGGTTTTTCTTTTTTTCGATGGTAAACTTCCACAAAACGAAATTACTCGTTTAAAGGATAACAAACTAATTGGCAAAGAAAAAATTATAAACTCACACTTATACACGGTGGGATTCGAACTCGTGACGGGCCCTCAGCTTAACCATTGAATTAAGCCTCTTTAGCGGGGTAAAGGAAATTCTCATTGGCAGGGTAAAGGAGATTTATTATATCAAATCATGGAAGACAACATTAAGTACATGAGGTGGCGGCGAGGTGCCCGCTCCTTACGGTCTACTTACCTTAATCCTTCTCTTGCTAGGAGATGAGTCGACATATTGTCTTCACGCTTAACACAGGAGAAGTTTACATTTGTGAAAACGAGAAGAATTTCCTAAGATCATCAATAAGCATCCCTATGGAGGAATAATCATTGTCCGTGCTCGACATCTTTTGGTGAGCTAAGAGCGAATCTCCCTCAAAGACAACATTAAAAAAAAAACCCGTGATAGCTAGAAAAATCGCATGATATAAAGCTAAGATTTCTCTCATGACCACGTCATAATTTCCTTCTAGTTTGATAGAAAAACCATGGAGGATATTACCATTGTTATTACGCACCAATCCACCGATGGCAGCACTGTCTTCTCTCGTTGCAAAGTCGATGTTAAATTTCACTTTACCTACATTAGGTTTGGTCCAGGTTTTGTTGTGATTAACTGAATTGTTAGGGGATCACTGCAATTTAGTTGTGTGAATGTATGAGTGGGCTTCGGCTTCAGCCTATGCGCAAATAGCGTCCACACTTGGTTGTTTTTTTATCATAAGCCCATGCACATCGCGACTTCCAAATCCACCAAAGAGTACAAATAATTCCAGCAACCTCATCTTCCCCTTTTTTTATCAACAAAAAGTTCAAGAAAATCGAGGCTAAAGTAAAATTGTTGTTTGTATCAATAAGTATCAGTTGGAATGGTTCTTCAAACCTCTCTAGCAATACTGCACTAAAAATAATGTGTATTTGTTTCCTCTGTTTTATAACAAACCGGGCACATTCTATTTCCCAACCAGCGAGATTTGAGATTTTGAGAAGTAGGCAACACATTGGATAACAGTTTCCGGCAAAAATGTTTGATGCGAGGCTTAACATTTAAGGATCAAAGATATTTCCATGCCTTCGTATAAATACGAGAGAAAGAAGGGAGTGCTTCTTCAATGTTGAGTTTTAGCTCTGTGCCAAATGGTAGCCCGATTTAACCGTGTAATTTCAATTAGTAGTATAGTGCCAAAAAAGAGAGTCATCATTTTCCCTGGGGGATAGAGGGATCGATATAATGCTAACAACCTACAGGGGATCAAAATCCGGATTAGGCCTTGGTTCCATGTTCGTGTATTGTTGATTATAAGGCAGCTGATAATCTTAAAGAAGCTTGATCGGCCTCACTAGGTTTCCACTCTAACCGGCAGAGTACCGGGTCGACTGTAGTCTAGATCGGTGAGCAAGGTCGTATCTCAGGGAGAAATCTAGTTGAATACCAAAGCGGCCCAAACAATTAGTCTAGGTGTATCCATTAATCAAGAAGAAAGTGTGAACCAACTACGAAACAACTAATGAAAGGCGAACTAAAAGTGCGATTAACTAAAACTACAAAGACTCGAACGAGGGAAATGATATGAAATGTTCCAATGGTGGCTCGGGTGATGTTCCAATGAACTAGATATGAACTCTTCAAGTAACTACTCTCTGGAATCAAGCTTTATGCTACGATTAGAATTCTCAACACATTCAAGGTGCAATTCACTATATTAACGTCAATCGATCTCTCGAATCAACGAACTATAACCAAACACCAAACCTATCGGTTAGGACTAGATTATGATGAATAGTTATGCATTAAAGGACTATGAATTTCCCAATTCAAGATTAGGCAACACACACACTAGAAATCAATTCTATCTCTAGATGATTTTACTATGTGTTCATGGTGACTAGTTCCATGTCAATTCTTACGATTAGGCCTCGAATTAACACTTAGATTATGCAATTACTGATGAATTAATCACACCCATAAAGATCAATCACCATAACTTGAACCAATTAAGAACATACAAGGCAACCCAACTTGTATCCAAGCAATTACAATATTTCTAGCTCATTTTCTCATCACCCAAGCCACAAGTAACTTAGCTACTCATGATTTCAACAAAAACACAAAGAAAAGATGAGATTAAACTAAAGCAAGCCATGAAATAGAAATTTAAAAGTAAATTCGAAATTATACCTCAATCAAGTAAGAACTATGAAATTAGCTCAAATCCCATGGAGATTCACCAAGGGAATGATGAATTCACCAATTTAGAAGAAATCCCAAGCTTAATTGCCCACTAATTTGGAGTTTAAAGACCTAAGATTCTACTTTTTAAGCTAATGAATGAAGAGAAGTGAAGAGAAGAGTTTTTGGGGTTTTTCCTAATCTAATTCTATTGTCTAATTCGACTCCCCCCGGGCTGAATCCCGTTTTTCGCTTTTTATATGTTCAGAAAATTGATTACAAAAAACGGATTTCGGTGAGCACCACAGTTTACTTGGTAACTGTCGGGTTTTCTGGACATTCTGTTTTCAGCTTGGTGGCTACCAAGGTCTTCCTGGTGAGTACCGACATACAAGCTTGAAACACTTTTGGGGCCTAGTAAGTCCTTACATCTGCAAAACACAACACGAACTTACCCCGTAAAATCATGGGGTACAACGTACCCCGTGTGTGCGATAAAAGGTCATATTTCAATGATAAAAATGATATTTCCGACTAAGTGTGATGTGGAAACTTGAGTGATAAAATAAGCGTGATTGGGCATCTAAATGATTGAAATGAGGCTCGAAGTGCTACAAAACAGGGATAAAACACGTGTGAAATACATGAAAGGATCAACTCCATCAGCTGACATGGTCCATAGGAAGAAAATCAATTTAGGGTGTGTGATGAAATAGTAATTTTTTCTCCCCATCCGATTCTCCATCGCGAGCCCCTAAAAAGCAAACCACGACCCTTGATAATGTTTTGCCACACAATAGAAGGCCGAGAGGTGACTGTGGGCTTGTGGCTGACTGAGGGTCTTTCGTAGCAAAATATTTAGCATTTAGGACCATTAAAGACAACGAGTTCTGATTCGTAAGCAACTGCCCGGCATGTTTTGCAAGAATAGTAGTATTAAAACATTCCATGTCTCGAAATCCCATGCCTCATTCGGCATTTGGTTTGCAACATTATTTCCAACTTTTCCAATGTATTTTTCTGCCTCCTTCATCGTTTCCCTAGAAAATATTGTCTAATCATTGCCTTCAACTCATTCATTAGGTTTTTTGATAAGGCAAAGCACCGCATTACATATTGTAGGAGGGCTTGGACCACTGCTTTGATCGAAATTTCTTTCCCAGCCGTTGATTAAAACTTGCCCTTCCAACCATTGAGTTTCTTTTTCACCCTTTCTTTGATATACATGAAAATTTCTTTTTTTATCGCTTAATAATAAAAGGTAGGCCCAAGTATTCGACTCTATGGTCTCTAAAAAGAAATTCTAGGATTGAAAAGAGCATGTTTCATACCTAGTCAAAAACATCCCTACAAAAAAAAATGCTTGACTTTTGGAGCTTACTCTTTTGTCCCGACTTCTCATAAGTGTTCAGGATGTTAAGAATTGAATTGCATGGTTCAACAGTAGCTTCAGTGAAAATAATGACTATCATCTGCGAAGAATAAGTGAGTGGCGCCAACTTCCTGTCTGCCAAATCGAATACCCTAGATCAAATATTGTCGTTTCCGGCTTTTCATAATAAGGCAGAAAGGCCTCCAACGCATATGATGAATTAAAAAAAGGGATATGGGGTCTCCCTTCCGGATTACTCTGCTGGGAATAATACCCTCTGATGGGTGTCCATTTACTAGGACTTGTGAAGACGATGTAGTGATGGATTGCTTTGTTATTTGAATGATGCTCCTTGGAAAGACGCCGGGTTTTTTTTCTTTCTATTTTAAAGTACGGTGATAACGTCATGCGAAATGCGACAAGTACCGGAAGGACACAAACAATGATATATATAGCATACTTATATATCATTGATCATGATGAAATATGGATCAGTCGATGATATACGATAATCAATGATGTAAAAGCAAGTTATATCAGTTTAGTTGTGGTTGTAACATTTCATACCGGCCATAAGGAGTTGTATCAAATGGTGGGGTGTACGAGATGCATGTTCTTTCCTCCCCTCTCCTCCCCCGAAAAAAACGCCATTTTTTGCTAGTGTATAGGTTGTTCTCCGCCCCCCTCATTTTTTCCTTTTTCTTTTTTCTTTTCTAAACAACTCATACTCACTCAGAGTTGTTTAACACGTTAACTCTTCACGTCTAAGGCATTTCATGGCCATTGGATCATCTCTCCAAATCTCCCTCCCATGCACGTTCAGGTCAAAACAACGTTGTCTTACATCACATAGTATCGTCAATTGCTGCAAAAGCAAAAGCTTTCCATGAGCATCACAAAGTGTGATGCTTATTACTACAACGATTATGATACAACGTATTTCTGCACAGTTGATTATGGTGAACGTATATCGTGATCAACGACATAAAAGTAAGTCCTGTCACTAATTTTACACAATCTTGTGATAATAGCACTTCTCATATCACAAATCATCACACGGGCATCACAAATCGTCACATGAAGACATCGACTTGCATCGTAACCATTCACACATGAGAGCATCGGATATTGTCGCAAATCATCATAAGACGTCACAATTTGTAAAACGACGTCATTTCAAAATGAACATACAAGTTGGGTTGGATACGGTATCATGCTAACATTCTATGACGTCCTTACTGTGTGAGCCAAGCTTCTTGAGGTTCTTTGAGACTAAGTTTGTAAATGATATGGTTATCGTGAGCTACTCGTACTCGGCTGGCAAAGCAATTTGACTCGATTCGGCTTTTTTCGAGTTTGTGCTCGAGTTAAGTGACGATGCTTGAAATCGTCAAAGAATGATTTGATCGTTAAAACTGCAATGTAGGCCTTTAAAAGCCGATCAATGTTGGACCTGCTGTAGACGTGCTTGTAAAACGACAAGCCGTTAGGGGCCCTGGAGTTCTATCTCCGAGACAACCTTGTGATGCTCAAGTCAATGATTTGACAACGAGTGAGTATTTTGAGTATGTAATTGTGTATTATAACTGCAAGTAGAAAAACAACCTATGCATGAAACGGAGATGGTCATTTTATATAGTGTACCGTTGTGGAATTGATGGTCCAACCGATAGTGATGACGTGAATGAGGAATTTGTCAGGGTGATGGTGGCCTGATACCCAATGGTTGCATTGTAAAAGGTTGCTTGTGGCAGAGGACGATATGCGCCGTGCCTGCCGTAAAAGGCATAAGGGACTATCTGCGCCAGGTATTTTTGCTCAATAAGCTTAATGCCGAGATAGATCCAGATCGGCCCGGACATTGTTGCCGAGCTCTGGATATTTAGACAAAAATAAGGGGTTGGTGATGTTGAGAGATCAATCCGGACTGTATATAGGGATAGACTTATGCTCGTAGTTTAGACGGATGTGTCACGTGTACGGTGACCGATCTAGCTCATATCATCAAGCTACTCGAATATTAACCTAGCCGATATCATGTTTCAAAATATAGTAACGAGTAGCCCACGAATTAATCCAACTGTATTAAACATTTATTTAATTAATTATAATTATAAAATAAATTATTTAAAAACATTTTATATAAATCATTGATTATTAATCGAGTCATGTAGGTATTAGACTAGTCGCTTCTAGAAAAAAAGAGTCTAGTCAAGTTTGATCTTGCCATATTTTATAATAAATAAATAATTGAGTTTACTTAACTGGGTCAGTTGGTTTCGGATACCGGAGGCTTTAAGCAAAAATAATTGAGTTTACAAACCAAGTGAAGTTATTATGAGTTTAAACGAACCGAGTTCGATTTGACATTTTTATGGCTTGCTCAAGCTTGAACCGAGTTTCGAAATCAAGTTTCTTTAGTCGATTCTAGCTCGAGCCTTATACAATATCGCAACTAGACTCGGCTCGATTACAAACCAATATGTTTAATTATGTGAGTCTTTATTCGTACCATATCTGATCCCGTATACAACACTACACATGAATCATAGTAGAATCAATTATTTTCATAATTGCATAAAGTGTCATGTGTTTGTGGGACTCCCGATCCTCTGCTGTGAATTCAACATAGCATCCCGTGCTGTGATGCAAAACGCGTCGTTTTGGATACAAACGACGCCGTTTGGTTCGAGATTAAAAAAAAGAAAAACATCAAAATCAAAACGGCCGCTTGCGCCGAACGACGCAGCCGCCGCCATTTGAACTCTCAAGACATCGCAGCTGAAAGGATACTGCAGACCATCCCAATTCTATGTTTGTGTTGCATATTGAATGCAAAGTAGAATGTATTTGAACCCGGGCAAAAAGGAAGAAGGTATAGTCAACATTCGACTTTCAAACGATCGATTATGTGAAAATAATATGATGTATCAGCATGTGTGGAATAACGAATAGATCATCTGTGGTACAACGCGAATCAAGGGCCCCTTAATTATCAAGAAAAATCTCATAAACCACTCTTAAACCGTAGAGCATATGTACCGAACCATCCGTGACCCCATGGCCGAAGAACACAAAATCATCTTTTTCAAACATTACATGCTTGGACGTTCTCTGTCGTTGTTCTGAGCCTGCAGCTTCGCTTCTCACACTCCGAGGTTAATGCTGAATAAATCATTTTTTCTTTTTGCTAGATTTTAATCATCTGCCACTCTTTGTAAATGTTTGCTTGTTTTTATCTCTTTTAGCTGTGCATGTTCTTTTGATCCAATGAGAATTTTATTCGTAAATTCATATTATTGATTCCACTATTTTTTTCAGATGATTCAAGTGATGCTATAATTACTTTTACGAATCTTAATTGGGTAAAAGTACATTCAAGGTTGGTTGGACATTTTGATATGCAAGCTTGAATTATAGGCTAAATTTGGGTGTCTTGGTGTTTTACAAAAGCTGGAACTTGAAATTGTATGCCTATTATGGCTGCAAGCACATCAACTTGTTTTACAGCTTATGATTTTCAAAGGCCTTATGGAGTTTTGACTGTTCTTGGGGGAAGGAAAGTTTTTTGGGGCCGCCTAAGCCGAAAAGGGAGTCCAATTTATCCTTTCTTCAAGTGTTCTGTTAATTCACACGGTGTAAATCAGCATCAGAGTAAAGACACGTTTCTGCGTTGGCACCCGGAAAATTCGATTCTTCGGAGTGATGAAAACGATACCATTGCTGATTCCAGGCTGGATAATGCAAGACCGAGTGGAAGTGTCATTGAGAGTTTGAGAGATTCGTCGAGTTCTAACAATTACAACGAGGCAAAGATCAAGGTAGTGGGTGTTGGAGGTGGTGGCTCGAATGCAGTTAATCGTATGATAGAGAGTTCTATCAAAGGTGTAGAGTTTTGGATTGTTAACACCGATGTTCAAGCCTTGAGGGTGTCTCCTGTATTTATGGAGCACAGACTGCAAATCGGTCAAGAGCTTACTAGGGGACTTGGAGCAGGTGGGAATCCTGATGTTGGGATGAATGCTGCTAATGAAAGTAAAGAAACCATTGAAAATGCAGTTCGCGGTGCAGATATGGTCTTTGTAACTGTATGTATCGACTGGTAGAATGTAATTCTTTTTTCGTAAGGCCAACTTTGCAAATTCACTTATTGTTTCCATTGTATATGGGATTCTGCGTTTTCAGGCTGGAATGGGGGGAGGAACAGGAACTGGGGCAACACCTATAATTGCAGGAATTGCTAAATCTATGGGTATATTGACTGTTGGTATTGTCACAACGCCCTTCTCGTTTGAAGGTCGCAGAAGAGCAGTACAAGCACAAGAAGGCATTGCAACATTGAGAGATAATGTTGACACGCTTATTGTAATCCCGAATGACAAATTGCTCATGGCAGTCTCCCCTTCTACTCCAGTAACAGAAGCCTTTAACTTGGCTGATGATATACTTCGGCAAGGAGTTCGTGGTATCTCTGATATAATTACGGTACTTGACTCGGCTTTCTCTAAGTTATTTTGGATGATTCATTTTGCTATATTTGTATGTATGTATGTATGTATGTATGTATATATTTAAGTATTCCTCTTTATGTATGTTTGAAAATCATCAGACAGTTTCATGGTCTAACAAAATGAACATGTATGATGCAGATTCCTGGCCTAGTGAACGTGGACTTTGCAGATGTGCGTGCTATAATGGCTAATGCCGGGTCTTCATTAATGGGAATTGGAACAGGCACTGGTAATTCATGAAGCTTCTAACTTAATTATATTTACTCGCGTACCAGAATCTCTGCTTTTTGTTATCGTTGTGGAACTTTATTTGTACAATTATATCCTTACTACTGACTGTATATCCTTCATCATCTCTCTCACAAGTACCTAATCTAGTTTAGCTGTTCAAATTCCTTTTTGATTATCTATTATCTAAATCTAATATGCGTGCGTAGCAAAATTGGTACAAAAAATCGAACATAAGTTATTATGATACAGGGAAAACAAGGGCTAGAGATGCTGCCTTAAATGCCATTCAGTCTCCTTTGCTAGATCTTGGTATCGAAAGGGCTACTGGCATTGTGTGGAACATTACTGGCGGAAGTGATTTGACTTTGTTCGAGGTCTCTCTCTCTGAATCATACGGATTGTTGATGTATAACGATATGCTATTACATTTTGTTGTTTTTGTTTACGTGTTCTTCATCTACTTAACTGTACTGTTTGGTTTGCATTAAAATATATCAGGTAAATGCTGCAGCTGAAGTAATATATGATCTGGTAGATCCAAGTGCCAACTTAATATTTGGAGCTGTAATAGATCCATCATTGAGTGGTCAAGTATGTAAATTTCTATCTGTTTTCAAGATCCCATTAGTTTAACCATTAGAATATCGGTTATCTCTTTTAACACCCCTCTCCCGCCCTTCAGGTTAGTATAACACTTATTGCCACGGGTTTCAAACGTCAAGAAGACAGTGATGGGAGGTCTATCCAGGTACTTAATTTTTTTTTTCCCCTCTTTGTGATCACTACAACATCTGCTTCTTTTGGGAAATCTGTAGAGAGCTTATTTTGCTTATGGTTGAAAAATATAGGCTGGTCAACAAGCGCCACGAGATGTTAGTCGACGACCTCATTCCTTCATTGAAGGTGGTTTGATGGAGATCCCTGAATTCTTGAAGAAGAAGAAAGGGCGTTCCAACTATCCAAGGGCTTAAGTTGTTGCTGTTTTTTTTTAATCTCTTATTAATCGACGTTTTTAGGGTTCTTCTGAGTGTTAAGGGTACACATATGATAGATGAACTTGTGGATATGTACTATGTACTTGTATAAAAAAGTGAAAGATCTTTGCCCTTTGGCCATCAATCCGCCCTATGGACTAAGACATGATCAATGGCCTTTGGCCAAGGATCTGCTATGCAAACTAAGACAAGATCCTTGGCCATTGACCATCGATCCACCACACGGACTAAGACATGATCCTTGGCTTTGTCCAATGATCGAGACCCCTTAGACTAAGTCGTGACCCTTGGCTCTTTCCATTGATTCGTTCCTTGAACTAAAAGACAAGATCATTGGCCTTAGGCCCAGTGATCTGCCTCACGGAGTAAGACACCCGCCCCACGCTCTTAGAAAAGATCTTTGTAATTTGGCCATCGATCTACCTCTTGGACCAAGACACGATCCATGGCCTTTGGCCACTTATACGCCCTACGGACTAGGACTAAGATATACCATTGGCTTTGGTCACCTATATGCCTCATAGACAAAGATATGATCCTTGTCCTTGTGAAACTTTAAAATACAATCGTTGTACGAAGGTTTTATCAAGTGTCATATATTACAACCACTCATTTCTAACCTCTCACACACGATAAAAGTGTATTATGTAAAAAAGAGTAAAAATAAGAGGCTCTAATGTATGTCACTTGATATAACCTTCCTACAATCGTTGCACCATAAAATCTCTCGTCTTGTACTTTGGCAACTGATCCGCCCCACAGAGCACAGACACTCAGACAGTGACATGATCCATAACGACAAACACTACAAACAACTATAAAAACCACTAAAACAACAATAAAAACTGCTATTTAATTTAAAGAGTAAAATACATTTAAAACCACCTATTATTTAACCTGTAAACATCTTTGCAATCTCAATCCTCCAAATATATTCATCCAAAATCAAACAAGGGAATCCTCTTCTTTTTATCCATTTGGGCTCTATGAGTCTGTCTCCGGGGGATTATTTGACTCCATTTTCACGCCTTGAGCACTGTGTTACTCTAAACAAAAAATGCCTTTCTCGTCTGTAAGCGTGCCAAACCTTTACGATAGCTCGAGATCGGCTCATGCCAAAACTCGTCTTGACTTAAAATCAACTCGGCTAAAAGCGGCTCAAACTCGACTCGACTTGAAGATTAAACGAACGACACTTAAGAATGCAATACTCGACTACCGGCCGTGAGCAAACTCAATATATATATATATATAATAATAAAACAAAGCATATACGTGTAAAAAATGAAAATCCATGCCAATGAGGCATTACCATAATGGTAAAAACTTAGTCCTCAGGAGCAAGAGGTCCTAGATTCAAGACCTGATTTGAAAACATGTTAGACTTGTTAAGCAGCTTGAGTTTTCAAAATTTTCTTAAATCTCAGCTTGAACTCGAGTTTAAAATATTCATGTTTAAACTCAAACTCAAGAATACTTTAAATTTTTTATCTCGTTTAGACTTGTGTTCGATTTGATTCGACTTGACTCGTTTATACGCATGTTATATCATCTTATAAATGACAGCATCAATTCAGCGAATTTGCCGTAAAATTCCACTCCAATGCCTGTGGTTTTTCTCCATCAAATTGGTGGAAAGCAAAAAATGATCAAAAGAATTTCTTTGTTGGTTTTTCCTACCAAGAAACACTATTCAACCCCTTTCTAATATATAATAATTGATATTTGAAGATGGAATATGCTAAGAATATTCTTTTTTGATGTAGAACCATTGGAGTTGATGGATAAAATTTGACGTAAAAGTTACACCAATCTGATGATTTGATGTAAAATTTGATATAAACTCTTGGAGATGCTCTAATACCATCATAAATAATATTCTACTTTAAAATATTGTTTTACATGTCAAAATATTGTTTTAAAGTGATGTTGATTAATTCAATTTTTGACAGCTAAGTTTGATAGGACTATTACCTTTTTTATTTTTTATTTTTTAAAAATTATTTAAAATAGTTAAATTAGTGTGGAGTAACATGTAATAAGTGGGCGCACACACATGTCCACCGGACAAAGCAACATATAAACAAAGAAAGTAAAGCCAAGGTAGAAGAAGGGTTTCTCTCTGCAGCCCAGAAAAAGAAAAAGAAAAGAAAAAAACTTAAAGCCAAAGGGAAAATGTCTCAAACACCTCAAAGGCAATCTTCTGAGCAGCTTCAAAACCTCATTCAATCACCCCAGATTACCGAAAGCATGAGCTTTACTACCGGCACCTTGAGCCTAGAAGACGAAGATATGTCAAAGTCTGCTCTTTTGACTTTCAAGGCCAAGGAAGACGAGATTGAGAAGAAGAAATTGGAGGTTAGGGAGAGAGTTACTGCTCAATTGGGTCGTATTGAGGAAGAGACTAAGCGTTTAGCTACTATTCGTGAGGTATGCTACCTATTGTGTTTTCTCTAAGAAGATTTCTTCTTATATGCTGGTTTCTTTATGTGCTTTTTGGTGATGGAAATTTGAAATCTGAACAGTTTTGACTGTTAATTGGTAAATAAAATTTTGGTCTAATTTTACCAATTTGTCAAGAAAAATTTGAACATTTTTTTCTTCCTGGAAAGGCTACACTTCCCAGCTCCCAATTGGGAAGAGTCTAATTATTTGGCTGTTTTAGGCACCTTTAGAATGTTAGGGTTTCTAGGGTTTAGAGGAAAAAAATGAACTTTGAGATGAGTGGCTGTATAAATAAAGCATTAAAGATTAAACATTTTCTTTGTAATCAAGGTCTTGATGATATTGTTGCTCTTTCATTATTGATATTAGGTATGGGTTTCAGTTCTGGTGGTCTTTTGTGGTTAAAGTGTCTGATTTGATTCGTTAACTTAAATTGCACTTGTAATTGTATTTAGAAAGTTTCTGGTGTAATAATTAGGCCTGTATACTTGTAAACATGCCTGAATTTTGCTATGCGCAATAGATCCAAATCATTCAGACCCGCTGAAAATTATCTATAGCAGAATTTCTGCTCTAGTCTGTGAAATGCAGAATTCTACACTACTTGTACTGCATAATATACAGAGTCCCTACTTAAATCATATGTTACAGAGATTTGGATGCATTTGACCTTGAATCGAGATTATGTAAATTAGAAAAAAGTGGTGTTTGGATCTGTAAAACTAAGATTCTGCTAAGTAAACTGATGCATATGCTCTAAAGATAGTTTAACATCTTTTCATGGATATTGGATTAATGATATCAGGAACTAGAGACACTAGGAGATCCAATGAGGAAAGAAGTCACGATCGTGCGGAAGAAGATTGATGCTATCAATAAAGAGTTAAAACCTTTGGGACTGACTTGCCAGAAGAAGGCGAGTTAATGATTCTAAGGCTTATGGCTATATATGAAATCCCGATAAAGTATCATGTTTGGTTTGAAATTTTTCTTGTTAATTCAACCCCTTAATTGGTTTGAACAATATTCAAAATTTTACTTTACAGGAGAAGGAGTACAAAGAATCTCTTGATCTTTTCAATGAAAAGAACAAAGAGAAAGTACAGTTAGTGACAAGATTGATGGAGGTTAGCATAAATTCAGGATTATTTGTCTAAATTTCCTATAAAATGCCTTAATTGTGTTTTATATTGCAAGATTCTGATATCATCTGTTCTTCGTTTTTTCTTTATTTGAGACGATGCAGCTGGCAGGCGAAAGTGAAAAAACGAGGATGAAGAAGTTGGAAGAATTGAGCAAGAGCATCGAAACTGTACGCTGAGCTACTCGCATATGAATTTCTTAGTTCAGGTTGCATGATGCGTATGTATATGGATAAAAATAAAGATAATTTGCATTTATGTATTGGTGTTTCAGGTATATGATTGTAATTTGTTGATCATTTTCTCATTTAATCTGTTTATCTTCATTTTCAGCTGGACGATGTTCAACCCCGCCCGGCGAAAAGAAGGTTCAGTTGTTGTTTTTTCAGTTCTGAGTCTTCAGTTTCTGTGTAATTTATGTAGTTTGTGGAAAAGACACGAAAGCGTTTTTCGTACTTTTGTTTTGTAATATATGTAGCCCTTCTGTTGTCTACATGTTAAGTATGTGATGTTAGCTTTCAGTTGTGTATATGTAAAGTGTGCTAAGGTTAGTTTTGTCATTAAACTCAGAACAAGTGTGTAGCATGCATGTAGGGTGGTTGGTTTTATCTGATTTGGTTTGGTGTGGTGTTGATTTAATTGGAATTTAAAGGTTGAAGATATTGGAATTGAAGGTGGTTGTTTTTTCTGTTGTTTTTTTCATTTTCATGTGGGTACATTTGAGGTTGATTGTTCAATCACATTTATGGATTGAAAAGAACCTTCCGTTGTGTCCATTTTCCCTTATGATTGTTGTCGTTTCGGATCCGTGTGTATTAATTTTGTTTTTTCCTTGGGGAGGGATAGAGATTCGAACCCTGGTTGATATCAAGAACTAAGTGCAACCTGTTAAACTAAGTGCAATGGTCTTTACCCTGTTAAGTCCATTAGGGTGAGTTATTGGGTGCACCTGTCATATGTGGAGTGTATTTATGCGGCAGAATCTATACTCTGTGTGGTCCAGATTTGTTAACCTGTCAATTCGGTATAAATGGATATACCACGTAAAAACTTTCTGCTCATTAGGGGAAGTTCAATACCTTCCGTGTGGGGTATTGATGTAACATCTCACATTGAGAAAGTGAGAAAAAAATATTATCGAGATATAAGGTTGAGGCAACATGTTGAATTTGTTATTTTGGGTTAGTTGTTTTATGTGAAGCAAGGATGGCGAGCCTAAGTAGTTAGGAGATCTATTTCTGAGGCGGTTATAGGAGATATCAAAGTTGGTTACTAGATGGAAAAAAATGTCATGTCGTGACAGATAGTGAAGCCCATCTTTAAAATCATCTTGTAATGTCTTGGTGAAGATGATGTGAGGTGAACTTAGTGTTATGTTGTGAGAGACTGTGTGGGCTACCTCTAGAATCTTCAGGCATTGTCGTGATGATGACTGTAGTTCTCCTAAACACGGGTGAATGTAATATCCTATGAATGTTGAATGACTTCATTAAATGTGTACCTTGTTGTCTGTCATTGTTAGTACTCCCTCTGATTTTTTATCTGTCACATTTCAGAATTATTTATTTATTTATCTGTTATTTTACATTTTCAATGCATCATTTATTATTTTTTCTCCCTTTACCAATAAAGTATTTACATCTCCAATAAAAAAATACATTTCCAATACTATATTTTAATCAGATTAATCACTTTCTTAATACGTGTGATTATTTTCTCTGCGACATATAAATAAAAACGGAGGGAGTATTACTTAATAATGTTAATAGAGAGGGCTTCTTAATGTTAATAAATATTTACACACCTGTAGTATAAAGTTGTAACGTGGGGAGTGGGTAGAGTTATAAATGGCCTCCCTCAAAAACTTTCTAACAATCCTTTGTATCACATGCTTTTGCGGTGGCATCATGCATGGGTGTGTACTGTGTAATAGTAGTATTTGTGACGACAATATCCAAAGAGCACAAAATTCTTAGTAAAGTAGTACATACAGTAAAATATAAAGAGAATCTCAACAGCTGCAAAGACCAACTCATCATAACTATGCAGCACTTGTTTTACAGCAGCTGTGTTGTTTTTTTTTTATCTGTAAATAAATGCTTTTTTAATTTTATTTTAAATTTCCTTTTTAAAAAAAAAAAAAATTTTGGGGTTTTCATATAACACTTCAAGACGGGTATAGACTCTGATAGAATGTGCAGGTTAGGCCACCACCGTCTGTTGCCGGGACTAATCCAGAAATTTGTTTCACTAGTGTTATCGGATTCTGAAACTATATCTTTTTATCTAATGTTTTTTTTAGTGGGGTCACCGGAACTTAAAACTGAAATTTTAATGTTAAAACTACATCGTTTTAAACTTAAAAAAATCTCGAATCTTCTTTCCCAGGATTTTTTTTGTAAACCCTTAGTGCAGTCTCTTTAGTAGGCATGTTAATAAAGTAATTTTTTCGAAGGAAAAAAAAAAAAAGGCCCTTAGCGTTATATGCAGTTTGGGCTTGTATGGGCTTGTATCCACTTACAATTAATTTGTTTGGACTATGGAGCAGTGTAAAGCAGCTCGGTCAGGCCCATGACAACATAAAATAATCTTTGACATGCCAACTCAACTGAGTTTCAGCAGGTAATTTTTTATTTTTTATTTTAGTTCTATTAACACATTCTTTTTTTACTTCAGACATGTCATTTTTTCGTGTTTTTTTCCCTCATATTTTTCGACACCATAAAATTACTTCATTTAAAGAATGCCATTGTCAATGACATTGGTAGAACCGTCACTACTATTGACGTTTCTGTATAAAGAAACGTTGGTACGTAACAGTTTTATTCTATTATGCACAAAACAATTCTGGTTTTCAAAGTGGTAAAAACTCGTGGAGCCTTCTACCACAATAAATAAACAAATAAATAATACTCATGGTACCTGGAGTAAAAAGAAGGCGTCAATAGAACCCTCTATATTCTGGGAGCCTTTAAAGGCATCACGTTTTTTCTATTCAGAGCATCACATTAGTGTAAAAAATAGGTGGTTACCCAATGCGTCATACATTAAGTTTCTAAATGATGGATTTACCAATGACACCACCCATGATAAAATTCAAGTTTTTATATCCAGATCGGTTTGACGGTTGACAATTTTTTAATTATAAAATAAAACCCCCATTCGACACTGAGCCAGTCGAACACCAAGGTTCCACTATTGGGCATGCAGTCGTATGTGTTTATTCCACTGGGTAGTAGTTGAATGTTTATGCTATTCGACACTGAGTCTGTCAAACAATATTGTTGTTTGACTTTGTGGCAATCGGACGTGCTTATTTGACTGGGTAGACTGTATTGCAGTTTTTTTTATTAGGAATGAAATTTTATTGACATATGTTGTGTTTTATGTAGAAATGACAATTTAACAATTACACAATGATGCATTGAGTATATATAAAAATTATTCTAGTTATTAAGTGTGTTGCCACTTAATTTGATGCCCAAGTAAAAATTTCTTGGTGTCCGTCACCTTATATATTTTCAAGAAATCTTCATGGCCTATTATATATTGTGAACTATTTTTTTGAACCAATATAATGTGAGCTTATAATCTCTAAGTAATAATTTTATTTATTCTTTATTAATGAAGTATATATATAATATATCCACCTAGCTATTAATCTTTGCAAAACAATTAATACCTTTTGGAGCCTGGTACGTGAAAAGCTCTTGCACTGTTGTATTCCCCCGGGTATCTCATGATTGCATGCACTTATTACTAGTATTACTTTCTTTTTCTTTTTTGGGTTTTTTTTATATTGTTTTTATTTTAATCACAAAAGCACGTTCCCACCTATAAATCGAAAAAATATAAATTTAGGTTTTCTTTTTTATTTATTTCATTTCAGATCGATCAAATTATTTTTAAAGTTGCTTGCAAATTTTTTTCCACCCATAAATTTGCCATAATGCATTTGGTAAAAATTCAACCGGATCAGGAAAAATTTCCACGAGTGGAGAGGAAATTTCCACGGGATCGAGGGAAAATTTCACGGGCAACTTAAAAAAATGTCGATCTAACACAACCTGAAATGAATAAAGCTACAAGATGACTCCAAATTTATATTTTCTCTTTTCTCATAAATCCATAATGCATGTTGTAAAGGCTCTCTATAACCAAATGTGGGGGACTTAAAAAAATTTCAATTGGACACTGAAAGTAAATCAAAAGACGAGTGGGCGTCAATAATGTTTTATATTTTTTACTTATAAAACACGTTGATTTTCTGGATCTCAATGGGGCCATGCGCTTTTTTTACTGCTGGGTCCATCCCAGCCTACAACGAGTCACATAAATAGAAGGTAAATAATAATATAGAGTTATGCATAAATTTGACAATGTGTAGTCTCTATCACCTATATTGTGAAGTGAATGCATGTGATATCTCGTATTGGAATGATGAAGAAATATCATCTAAAAGTGAGTCATAATGAAATTATTAATTCATATTAATTTTTTAGATCAAACGAGGATTATGAATCTAAGTAGTTAGCGGATCAATCCATTATGATTTGAGTAGCACCGCCAAACTGCGGTTTTAGGTCGTTACAACCAATTTTGTCCAGCCTATTTAATTTCATAACATTTATTTAGAATGTACAGGCTTTCATGAGAGCATGTTTTTATCAATTCTAAAATAGACATGTGACAACAAAAATAGTGAGTTAATTAGAGGTCCCGGTCGTTTAAGCAAGACGTCTTCGGTTAGAGTCATTGTGTGGATAAAATAAATCTTGTTGGGAGATGTCTCCACATTTGATGCTGTTGAAATAGTGTCCTAAACCCAATCGGGTTGGACCGGATCCGACCGGGTCGGATCATCTCTACTATTTCTTTATGTTTATACATATATTAAATGACTTTGTTTGTCATATATTTGTTCTTTTAAAGAACCAATTATGAATTGTTATATGATAACGCCCTAGTATTAAAGCGTGATAGAGAAACCATGATAGCGATTATGGTTGATGAGATCTCTAATCACTTTAATAAGTTTGATACTTAAATGTCTCTGGTCGATGTACTATTAAACAGGGGCATTGATAGTATAAACAGACTAGCAGACGTATTAGATGTCTTCATGCTTTGAGGCGGGATAGATCTCGCTCTATCGAAGTGTAGACACTTTGACCAGACGTGGGCGTGTATTAGAGAACGTTAGGCCGACCCACTTACACGATAAGTGTTACACTATGTGGCGGTTGTGTAATTATCCTTAAGACCGAGTCTTCATGGCATCACGGTGTGGATTGTCATGCTTTGACACTATTGAGGTTTCCCACAGCCATGGGGCGATCATGCGGTAGTGATTGGGTGTGATCTTTGAAGCACGCGGAGTATACATGATTGGTCGTCCGGGAATCGCGTGCCTATCGATGGGGTAAATATCCGAAGGGCCTTCTTATAAGGAATGTCTCGCTCTCGTGAATCTTTGCAAAGTGGGAGTAAACGTGTTACTTGAGAGAGCCTGATATCCAGATTATAAGATACGGTCGTTGATGTTTTGACACTCGACTAACGACCGTATGGATATTATTACAATGATAGATTTGTAAGTTACACGTAAATCGCTTTCACATGAAAGGTAGTAGTCATTGCATTTGACTCTTCCGATGATTGGGGTCACGGTGTGTTGCTTAGACGCTATCCCGTGATCGTTAGGCATGAATGGCATTTTCGTAATTTGCACTTTGTGTCTCTACGGCCAACATATTCGGAAGCCTATCGGGTCACACACACATAAGAACATCTAGCGGATTAAAATGTGGTTATAGATGATAACCTAATAAGGAAAGTTTATCTCGAGACTATAAGGGTTATAGTGGTAAATTAATATGGTGACATTTATTTATTATGAATAAATATAATACAAGATATTAATTATGATGATTAATTAAATATGTATATTGATACATATGATTTTCTAAAATATGTATATATGATATACATGTATTTTTGCAAATTAATTAATCATAGCATTATATTAATTAAAGAATTTTCCATAAGTGAAATTATGGAGAAAGGTGGCGCCATTCACTTGTGTGTATGACACACTTGGATTGTCTGAATTTAATTAATGAGATTACCATAATATTAATATGTGATATTAATTGATTTTGAGAAAAATAGATTTATGGTAATAACACAATTTGCATTCAATATAAGATATTGGAAAATTAAATTATGGAAGAGAGATAAATCACATTAATTGTTTTTCCTTATTTTATTGGAAAGAGATTTTTCTTCTCCTCTACTCCAAGGAAAAGTGGCGCCCTTATACCTATAAATAAGAGGGATTGCCAAGCTCTTTAAGTACACCATTCTTCTAAGAAAGCAATTGTTCTTGTGAAAATTGCAAGAACTCATAGTTCTTGTGTAGAGAAGAGAGGGCTTCCTATAGTGAGTTTGTGAGGAAGAAAAGGTCCGGTCTAGAATCGGAACTTTTCAAGAAAGAATCCATGTGTGGGATTCCGGCGGGTCGCTCGTGTGGATCGTCGGTAGAGGCCGAACACTTAGCGGCTCCATGCTGAACTACTTCCTGGGAGCGGTCAAAGCGTCGATCTTTTAGATCAACCAAGGTAACTGCCGTCTTTAGTTTATTCGTTTATTGCTTAAACGGAAGTCGATCTTGGGAAAAGGAAATCAAATTTTGAATTCAATGCGTTCGCGTTGATTTCCTAACAGATGCCCGACGATTATCTTAAATGATTAGTACCTCTACGAATCATTCTGAAAATACCTTATAAAGAAAAATAATGTGAATTACTTTTTTTCATTTAATATTTTTTTATTCAAATACTTGTATTCTCATAAATGATCTTCCTAACAAACATTTCCAAAGTCTTAAGAAAAAAAATGGTTGACTTCCATAATTTTAATGTCAATATTCCCCCAAATAATCTCTGTTTTCATTCTATGTTTCGAAGGATAATACTATGTTCACAATAACACGCACATAATAAAATAAACAAAACAAATTTTATATGATTGATTATTATGATATGACAATCATCTATCAATAAATCCTACATCATAACCAATTATATAAGAATATTTTTTTTTGAGGGGAATTATGTAAGATTTGATCAGCCTATTTTATTGTGGACATATATAAATACGAGTAGTGATAGTGCCACAACAAAATAACCACAACATTATATACAAAACACTTTTAGGCATTGAGTATGATGTAAAACTTATTGAATCATATGATTCCTAGTTTGAGGAGGGAGGATGAAGTATCTAGAGGTTTTTTTTTATCTTATGTGTACCTCAACTTGTTTAATTGTAAAAGTCTTTCGTTTCAAACGGAAAAAAAGTAAATCTAAAACGAGTATTATTATGTCCACAACAAAATATATAACTGCGTCTTTACAGTAGTCTTTTTCTACAGTTTGATCCAATTTGTTTTTCTACATTTCATACATTAATAAAATTCCCGGCCACTTGATATCCAGCCTAAAGTTAGAAATTACTTTACACAACTTTTCACATCAAAATCAAACAACAACATATATCCTTAAAACTAGTACTAGCTATATAGCGGGACCCTTGTCGAAATACTGCATTTGTTGATTTTTTTGAAATATCATTTTTTATTGAATACCACCCAAAAAAAAAAAAAAAATTTTGGGACTGATTTTTCTCATTTTTTCATAAATGCCTGATCTTAAGTCGCCAATCACTATTTTCCAAAAGCCGATTAGGGTTTATTTTTGGTTAAAAACACCTAAAACGCGAAATGGGAGTGGTATATCGACAATGAAGTGGTATTTTCAAATCGCCTTCAAGTGGTAGATCAACAAGCTCTCCCTGTTGTTGAATGATAATTGTTTACTACCTTATCTCATAATATCGCTTTTCGCTTCCATTGTTTTCGCATTCTAGCGCCCTAATCGGGAAAAAAATAAGAGGATTGTGTGACTAAGATATGATACGAAAAAAATCCTGATATGAAATCGTGAACCAAAATGGTAAAATGGTATATTACAAATAACAAACAAAATGGATGGTATATTGAAAAAAATCCCGCTATTATTATAGCTATATAGCTATATAGTATCATCATATTCTGCTGCAATCATATAATAGAATAATGTCTGGTCTCAACAACAACAACAAAAAAGTATTTGCTTGTTGAGCTGCTTCAAGAAGATCAAGAGCCTTTCAACTTGAACAATTATGTTTCCGATCGCCGCCGCCGCCGCCGTAATATTCAAGTCAACAACAACAACATGCCTCATCCAAAACATGATCATGTCGGTTCAATATCCAAGCTTTCTGATTTCCTTTCTTGCCCATCCACCACAACCCAAAGAACCGGTTCGGTTTTCCTCAACATTCCGGTTCCGGCTGCTCGAACCTCTGCGTCCTTGCTTTCAAAAACTTCAATATTGAGGATTAAAAGACGCTACTCAAAACCAAGAAAACAGATGAATTATATTGGTGTTGTTGGGTTGGTTTCTTCTCTTGTTAAGAAGCTTACAATTAAAGATGGTGATCATCAATCGAAAAAGATGGAATTTTCTGTTGAAGAAGAAGAAGGTGAAGAAAGCAGTGGTCGTCGGAGTTCTACTAGTCCTTCCACTTCCAGAAAGAGCTTTGGATGGAGCCCATTAAGTCCGTTTAAATTGTCCTCAGCCAGGCGTTCACCGGTTTCATCATCGTCGCCGCCGCCAATTGCCTCTCCTCCTAGCCGACGAAAGGTACAGGTACAGGTTGGTTTGTCTACCTTTCTTTTATTTATTTTAATTTATTTATTTAAATTAATTAATTGTTCATCACGGGATTTGTTTACTTTTTTGGGTGGTGATAAAGACGGTTGTTGGCACCTAACGATTTTACTATAAATTTGTCACAAAAATAATACTATCCCAGATGTTCTTAGAATTTTCACATTTGATTACCTTTAAATGTAATAAAATGTCTAATACCTCACCATAACTTTGTTAAAAGTGATTATTAGGAAATTGGCATGATCATTAACGCTTTATATGAGTGAATGACATGATGTTAAGGAAAAAAACTAGGATGATTTATATTTTTGGATTATGAGGTAGACTTACCCATAAACCTTTTGCTGTTACCTCACCATAACTTTGTTATGATTATTAGGAGATTGGCATGATCATACTTTAATGAGTGATGTTCGGTTTTACCATAAATAGTGACATTAAATACGTTCCACAACAACGGAAGCACTTTTTCACTCTTTCATATACTAGGGGATTTCACTTGGAAAAAAAAATTCCATAATAACGGATTCGGGTCCATAACCATGGGTTCCAAAGCACGAGCTCTTGAGCACTTACCAACGAGACCCTATCGATTAGTATTACAGAATCCCTTTTCAATGAGCCTTTACGGTATATGGTATCAGAGCCAATCTTGGGTTTTTTCTTGTGATTTTTGCAATGACCGAGACGACGTTGAAGGAAGCCGAGCCTTCGACGTTCATCGAGAGCCGAGGACCCTCTGGGACGACATCACCGATATAGATAAGAAGCTGGATTGTTTTATGCTTCAAATGCATAAGGCCACTGTGTCCTATTCCCAATAGGAAAAGCTTCTTGTGTGGAGTGAGGAGAAAGAAAATCTTTTGCTAGTAAAATAAGAAAAATAGATATTCTAGATTTATCTTATTTAATTTAGGGGGAATGAGGGAGAAGGACAAAAATATTTCATCAATTGAGTAGAAGGACAGGTCTTTTGAAACTTTTGCATAAAGGACAAAACTATTTATTCACTATCGAAATTCACTTGTGTTCAAAATTCATTGCTTAAATTCATTGCAAATTTAATCATGTCGAAATTCACTAATTTTCAAAATTCATTGTCGGGATTCACCGATTTTCGATTCATGTCAAAATTCACTATCGAAATTTTTCGGGATTCACTATGGAGATTCACCGATTTTCTGATTCACTGTTTGTCATACCATTATAAAATTATGCACTGTGTCTCTTCTCCTATAAAAAATATATAGTTGTATTCCGTTCTTAATATATTATTGTGTCCTTATCCCTAATTTCCCATTTAATTTAATATCTTATATTAAATAAATCCAAGATATTGTCAATATCTAATATTAACTATATTTATCATATTACCATAAATCAATTTATACAAATCTATTAATATCTAATATTAATATATGATAATACTATTAATTAAATTGCACAATCCAAGTGTATCTTATACACTAGAAATGACGCCCCATATGCCAATAAATTGGCATCCGGATTATTTTTAAATTAATCAACATAATTAATATCTTGTATTTAATTTATTCATAATAAATAAATACCACAATATTAATTTAATCACTATAACACTTTATAGTCGAGATAAATTTTTCTTATTTGGTTATCACTATAACCGCATTTTAATCCGGCTAGATGTTCTTATGTGTGTGACCTGATAGGCTTCCGAATATGTTGGCCGTAGACACTACGTACATATTACGAAAATGCCTTTCACATCTAACGATCACGAAATAGCGTCTAGTAACACATCGTGACCCCCAATCATCGGAAGAGTCAAAAGCAATGGCTACTACCTTTCATGTGAAACAGTTACCGTGTAAATAGAATCATATCGCTGTAATAATATCCATAAAATCGTATCTCGAGTGTTGGTACATCAACGATCGTATCTTATAACCTGGATATCATGCTCTCTCGGAATAACTCATTAACTCACACTTTGCAAAAATTCACGAGAGCTAGACATTCCTTATAAGAAGATCATTTCAGATATTTGCTCCTATTAATAGGATAACCGATTTTCGGACGAACAGACATGTATCCTACGCATGCTTCAATATCATGCCCGAGCACTTTCGCATGATCGCCCCGTGTCTAGGGGAAACCTCAACAATATCAAAGAATGACAATCTACACAGTGATGCCATGAAGACTCCGGTTAATTACACAACTGCCACATACTACGACACTTAATGTAAGTGAGTCAGTCTAACGTACGCATTTTATAATACACGTCCACGTACAGTCCAAGTGTCTCTACACTTCCATAGATGAGATTCCATCCCTATCTTCAATAAGATAGAAGACATCCAATACGTGCTAGTCTAATCGTACTATCAATGTCCCGTTTGGAAGTACATACGACCAGGGACATTTAAGTATCAAACATATTAAAGTGATTAGAGATCTCATCAACCATAATCACCATCACGGTTTCTCTATCACAATTTAATACTAAGGACGTTACTATATATTCAATAACATAATTGGTTCATAAAGATAAACAAAAATAGAAAATAACAAAAGTGCTTTTATTAATCATAATAAACTTATTACATGAACTAAATAGACTGTAAATAGACTGTCACATATTAAGCAATTGCTCACCACTAGGTTCTTACATTCGAATTATGCAAAAAAAAAATTGTGCTAGAATTCCTTAACTGCAAGCAAAGTGGGAAGTCTGTTAGAGAGTATACCAATGAGTTTTACAGATTGGGTTCTAGAACCATAACGCCTGAAGATGAGGAAATATAGTGTGCTCGTTATGGAAGGGGGTTAGATGAAGAAATCCATAAGAATAATGAATTGACTCTCATTGGAGTACTAATGAAGCAGTAAATCTGGCATACATATTAGGGCAACAACTGAAAAGACGCAATACCAAATCATACTCCACGAGGAAACTCTTCTTTGGTAGTACCAACTTCAACCCTTTAATCTCCATTCAATCCAAGAGAGTGGGTGATTGAAAAGGCAACAAGGAAATATGGGCAAATGCCTTAGATACCAAGACCCCTAACCCTTACACTAAAACATGTGGTGGTAAGTGCTTTCATTGTGGGCAACCGGGCCACAAATCCATTGTATGCCCCCAAAAGAAGCAAGTTACAATGGTAGATAAATAGGAAGTGGAGGATGCATGACAACAGCAATGGAACTGAAGATGGTGAAACTGAGGAAATATATAAAGGTTTAAGGACTCCTCTAGTATGCATTGTGGAGAGACTTCTGCTTGTGGATACCATCGTAACTCAAAAGCATTCTCTATTAAGAACAAGGAGCACAATCAATATGAAAGTTTGTGACGTTATAATTGACAGTGAAGAAAGTGATAATCTTGTATCCAAAGTTGTTGTGAAGGCTCTTGGTTTACTTACGAACAAACACCCCCACCCCTACAAGGTTGGGTGGATAAAAAATGGCACATATAGTAAGGTGACTGAAACATGCCAAATACACTCTTCAGTAGGGAACACTTACTATGATATGGTAGTATGTGATGTCAGAGAAATAAACTGCATGCCATTTACTCCTTGGCCGTCCTTGGCAACATGACATAAATGTGAAACATAGAGGCAATGATAATACCTACACCTTAAACTGGAATGGAAAGAAGATTGTCCTTCTTTGTAATTCATCAAAGGTTAATAAACAAAAAGAATAGTCACAATTGTTGATCACAAGGGGGAAAGAATTCTAACAAGAACTTGCGGAAGATACAAGGCACTTTTCACTCATGGTCAAACAAGAAATTAGGGGGCTCAACACTCTCTAGACCAACCCTAGAACTGATTCAGGAATCCGTCGACCTCTATCCAAACGACTCATACATCCCAATATCAACCCTTGTGTTGTGCATGCTTGCTTTTGCTAGTGCCAGAAATAAAGTAAATTGGAGGATGCATACCGATAGCACAACTATCGATAAGATTACATCGAAGTACTGTTTCTCAATCCCAAGACTTGAAGACATATTGGATCACCTAGCTGGGACCAAGGTCTACACTAAGATTGACCCGACGAGTGGATACCCGAATGTATAAGACCTGGTGACGTACGTATGGAAAATGAGCTTCAAAACTAATAATGGATCATATGAGGCATGTGATGTGTTGTGTAATGCATCTAGTACATTTATGATGCTCATGAATTGGATTGAACGTGACCTAGTTATAAATATTATTACATTTGAGTTTGAATTTTGTTGGGAGAGATTGCCTACACTCTTGAATGTATAAGGAAATATAGTAGCACATTCACTAAAACCAATTGGTTTTAGTAGAATGGTTAGCGCTTGATCTTAACATGGTATCGGAGCCAGAGGTCATGAGAATGTGTGAACCCTGGTGTGAACAATTATATTGTGCAAGTGTTGAACAATTATATTGTGCAAATGTTAGGAGATATTGCCTACACTTGAGGGGGTTGTTGGGAGAGATTGCCCATATCTTGAATGTATAAGGAAATATAGTAGCATATTCACAAATAGCAATTGATTTTGGTTTTAATAGAATGATAAACTCTTGATCTTAACAAATTTGACCGTATCTGAGGTGCTACATAGAAGTGCCTGACAGTTTCTTAGCGCATGCATAAGGAAATATAATAGCGCTTTCACTAACATCAATTGATTTTGGTTTTAATAAAATGGTAAGCGCTTGATCTTAACAAATTTGACAGGATCTGAGGCGCTACAGAGAAGTGCTTGACAGTTTCTAAGCGTTTGGTTTTGTCAGTCTATTTGCAAGTAATTGACAAGTGCATGAGGTGTTTTTTCTGTCTATTTTGCATCCTGCATAGTCAGAATCTCAATATGAAATCAGTTTGAACTCTCCATCCTTTGAGTACCATATTCCAACTCCAATGGTTTCTCTTAAATATTTTAAATCCTTTTAATAACGGCTGTGCTTTCTTTGGGTCTAGTCTGATATCTAGCACAAACTCATACTGCAAATGATATGTCTGGCCTGCTTATAGTTAGATAGAATAGACTTACAATCATTTTTCTGTATAATGTTTGATCAATATCTTTACCTTATTTATCATCCCATTTTCATTGTAATGATTTATTTTTATGTAATTGGTTTTGTTTTTTTAATAGGAAGGTTCTAAAGGGAAAAGTCACGGTTTGATATGTATATATGCTGTCGGAAGACGACCCTATATAAAGATTCGAGATCCTATAAATGTCGGGCGTTTTTGTTTTGTTTTGTTTAACATTTGGCTGGCCACGAATTTTTTATTTATTATATTTTTAGTAGTAATCTGAAAACCAAACACTCACCTGGGGCGCCGTCTGGATTGAATTTCAAAAGTCAATGGCGAATATTTTCGTATCAGATGTTTTATCTCTTTCTGATTTATCAACTGGAAATACCGTTTTCTCAAAAATTCAATGATCATTGATTATTTCCTGTAAATTAATTAGTGGCAATATATATATATATAGTTGCACTTGCATGCATGAACATTTCCATGTTAATTTGTGTTCTTCTGATGTAAATGTCAGCCAATAATTATTTGTCTACTTTTGCTTATTATTACTTTGGGTGCTATGTTGGATGTTACCTTTAGGAAAATCATGAAGTGAAGAAATATTCAAAAAGATATATCAATAAAAAAGAAGAAAAAGAAGAAAGCACTACTACTACTACTAGTCCAGTATCGGTGCTGGATCGCCCTTCATTTGAGAACGAAAAAGACGAGGACGAGGACGAGGACGAGGATGAGGACGAGGACCACCATCCACGTTACAAGTCCAGCTTCTCTAAATTGCACAGTACGTAATATATATATCTATCTATATCTATACTATATTTACGTTCTTAATTACTTGTTGTGCACGTTTAATTACCCATTATTTCTTTGATTTGATTTGATGCTGCAAGGGTGTGTGTATATATAATACATGAACCTACCTCTATGTACATATATAGCGCCAGAAAATCGTAGATAGAAGAGTAATGATATGTGCGTAAATGACCGTTCTGTCATTCGTTATGAGATAACAGTTGTGTTCGTATCATTACTCGTAGAGAGATAAACTCTTCAACATTGAGTGATAATAACTTTAAAAAAAAACATTCAGTGATAAAAAAGAAAAAAATAATCACATATTAATGTGAGTGTAAACCTATTTAATTTGGGAACGAAAATGTATATATATATCTATATATGTATGTATATATATATATATATGTATGTATGTATAATAATACGGTCACAACAAATGATGTAACATATTTCTACTTCTTCGATCGTGATGAGATTCATATCAATTGGTATCTTTTACACCACGATAAATGGTTTAGAAATTTTTTTTTGTTGAGGAAATACAACTTTGTTAATTATGACATCTAATTTCTTGATATCATTTGTTGTATCAATATCACTACTGATTTGAGAAATTCACTATTAGAAAGCAGAGAATAACTTCTTTATAATTTTTTTTGGGTTTATTATCAAAAATGACAATTTGAACATAGAAATATGCAAAGAGGACAGTGAAATTTTTTTTTGAGTAAAAATGATATATCTTTATTCCACTGTGATATTAAAACATTATATTTGGGGTTAGTTCCACTGCAGCAAACTGTGGATTTGGGGTTATGAACAGTGGATTTGTCTTTATCATCAAATTTATATTTTCACTGTCATGATTCTTATTTTCCCCGTTTTTTTTGTCATTTTAAACCACTCCCCCATTTTTTATTTGAAATATAACTTCTTTATAATTGACCAACCCAAGAAGAGAATTGCCAAAAAAAAAAAAAAAAAAAAATATTTCTTGTATTCACTTCAATTCCATTTGTTGCAAAATGGTTACGCTGCTTAGCTATTCATAATCACTACTGATTTGAGAAATTCACTATTAGAAAGCAGAGAATAACTTCTTTATAATTTTATTTATTTATTTTGAAATATAACTTCTTTATAATTGACCAACAGAAGAAGAGAATTGCAAAAAAATATTGTATTTCTTGTATTCACTTCAATTCCATTTGTTGGAAAATGGTTACGCTGCTTAGCTATTTATAAGTACAAATCATATTTTTTCCCCGTTAATTTCTCGGTATCCGGGACCAACTGATCCGACAAATCTGGAGTTCTAGATGTATTATATTTATAAGTACAAATCATACTTGTATACACATACCTTAATAAATTCTAGACGTCTCTTTGTTTTACGAATAATGTATACAATTCTCTATGGACACAAAAAACAAATTTAAGGTCATTCATGTATATAAATTTATTTAGGGGTAAAAGTAGCATTATTTATAAATTAGGAGCAATCCTCCATACATGAATTACATGGAGGGAGGAGAAGAACCACATTCTAGACATCCAAGAAAATGAGACATTACCTAGCTAAAAAATAGGCATGCATGTTACCTTCCCTTTTGACGTACAAACAAAAAGGATAAATTAATGAAAGTTGGCTTAAGTCTCCTACATTCTTCTATAATATTTCTAGCCGAAGACAAATCTTCTCCTTGGTTCAGAAGGCATTGGTGTAGGATAAGAGAATCGCCTTCAACGATTACAGGAAAGAATACCAATGTCAAAACAAATTGTCAAAGTATGATAGGCTGCTAATGCCTCTCCAACTAGGACTTCACATGTTCCTTCCAATTTTTTTTGGAAAAGCTACGGATTACTCTCCCCTGGCTGTTACGAAGAAGTCCACCAATTTCCGTTGATGAATCATTAAAATCAACATCTATATTAAACTTTAGGAAGCTAGAGGGAGGAAGTTTCCACTTAACCTTAAGCTTTTGCCCTTTAGTATTATATGCCTTCCTCACCATGCCTTGTGAGTACTCTTCTGCTTCGGTAGTCGAACGGGTGATAGTAGCATTATATGCATGTCCTTGGAAGAGATGAGCATTCCTACCCTTCCAGATGTTCCATAGTAAGTATATTACTTGAATTAACTCAACTTCATCTTTCAAATTAAGCATTTCATGAAACTAGTCAATGAAGGATTGTACACGTATGAAGTTCAGAGAAAAACTGACCAAGGTGATTGGTACTCTAGATGGATTGCGGTATGATACATTCAAAAAGGCAATGCCAAAGTGTTTCTTCCTGTTGTAGACATACTTGGCATTACCCGTGACCTACACCTTTACTTTGAAGGGCAACAACCGTAGGCAAGATGTTGTTGAGGAGCTTCCAAGTGAAGTGTATAATTCACGATTTCACTTTAATTTTCCAAAGAGTATTCCAAAGCTTTTTACGTGAGGTAGAAGGAGATAAGACCGTATGCTCAGGTTGATATTCTGATCATAAGACAATTGGTATCCGGATTTTACCGTATAAACCCCGTTGTTTGAATGATGCCATATCAATCTGTCCTAATTGGCCACTGGAGATAGCGTCATTGAAAATATTTTATCCCTTTCATATGAGTTGAAGGCCTCCCATATTAAAGCCTTCTTCCATTGATGAGTATACGGGTCTATCAAGCAACTTAGTTGACGATTAGGCATCCTTTCTTCTATAGGGTGAGCGTGAAAAGTAGGTAAGGAGGGCGGCCATAGATCGATAACAATGTCAATACTAGCACCATTCTATACCTTCCATCTTAACCCATGAAATAAGAGTTCTTTCCCACTTAATATGCTTCTCTGAATTGCTGAAGGGTTTCTTGTGAGTGAAGCATTTTTTGAGTCTCGGTTTTCAAAACAATTCGCTTTGAGGACACGTGCTGAAATAGAGTCAGGATTAGACAACACTTCCAAGCATGTTTAGCTAAAAGTGCTTGATTGAAGCATTCTGGACCCCAAAAGCCGAGACCTCCCTCTATTTTTTCTTACAACAATACTGCCAAGATTTCGAAAGAATTTTATTTTTCCCATCTTCGGATCCCCAAGAAACTGCCTTAGTAGCCTCTCTAATTCGGCAACAAGTGTTTTGGGTAGCTCAAAACAGTGCTTGACGTACTGAGGTAAGACTTGAATGCGCAAGATCTGTCATAGTCATACAAATGGTACTAGTAAGCATAAGCGTAAGGATTTCTTTCCTAATATTCTCACTGAATTGAAAGGTGATAGTCGTACTCCTCAGCCTTTCATTGTAGTTGATATTGAGACTGTTCTAGTGGAACGTCTTCATGTGCCTTACGCTGTTGGTTTCATGGTTGTTATGCCCAGCGATGATCTTTCTGAATCGACCTTTATTCACATCTCTGTCTCTGTGATGCCAACAAAAGCTAGTTGATGTTCCAAAATTTCCTTTCCCAACAGGAGATAAAAACTTACCTTCCATCCATTGATTTTATTTTGAACCCGTTCTTTAATATACATAATGATCTCTTTCTTCAACTTTCGATAACACACGGAAGACCCAAATACTTTCCCACACCACTTCCCAAAGAAATACCAATGAGTGACGATAATTCTTGCTTGTCGTTGAAAGAGATCCCTTTGCTGAATAATATAAAGGATTTCTGAAGATTAATTGTCTCACCAGATAAAGGCTCATACTCATTTAGGATAATAACGACCGTCATACATGCTTCTTTGGTGGTTTCCACAAAGACCATACTATCGTCGACAAATAAGAGATGAGTCAAAGAGCACGAGTTATGCCTTCCAATAGAAACTCCATTGCAACTTGATTAAGAAGAGATGAAAATCCTTCTGCACAAAGATTAAATAGTAATTGGTGAAAGAGGATCGCCATGTCGTATCCCTCTGGATGGCCGAATAAGGGGATGAATTACCACTGATAAGGACCTGGTATACCGGAGATGAAACACATGCCATGATAATTGAAATAAAAGGAGACGGAAAGCTCATAGTCTGCATGACTGATCGAAGAAAGCCCCATTGATAAGGATCGCCATTTCGTATCCCTTTGGATGGCCGAATAAGTGGTGATGAATTGCCATTGATAAGGACCTGGTATACCGGAGATGAAATACATGGCATGATAATTGAAATAAAAGGAGATGGAAAGCCCTTAGTCTGCATGTCTGACCGAAGAAAACCCCATTCCACTTTATCAAATACTTTCATCATATCGAGCTTAAGAGCCATGTGCTTATTGCATCCTTTCTTTCTCAAATTCATAGAGTGAAAGATTTCAGAAACAACGAATACATTTGTAATTAATATAATAATATCCCTTTAATGAAAGGGGATTGTGATGAAGATATAAGAGTGTTCATTACAACAATCTTAGTCGTTAACCATAGTTTAAGATAAAAATTTATAGGCAAAATTACTGAGACTTATAGGGCAGAAGTCAGTCATCTTAATCGCTTCCTTTACTTTTGGAATCAGAGAGAAATATATATATATATATATATATATATATATATATGTGTGTGTGTGTGTGTGTGTGTGTGTGTGTGTGTGTGTGTGTGTCATATTTAGCAATAAGTCATATCTGGTTTAGAGTATTCTAAAATCTACGCTTTCACACGGTAGAAATTCGTAAGTATGAGTTTGATAGATCACTTCATTTAACTTGGTATACCTATTGTAACGTCCCATCCCGGACACCGAGTGTTTATCCGGAAAAGGAATGTTCGGCACGTATAAAATAAAAATAAATTCACTTTATACGTAAGCCTCTACTACGTTGTATCAAACATAAGCAAACGGAAGCAAAAGACTCGGGTATAAAAATTTCAATAATCCAAGAATAGAAATAACATCTAGAGATGGAAATGTAACTTATTACTTTCAAGGAAAATACGAAATCTAAAAGAAACGTACGATATTCTCAAAAGAAACGTAAAGGGTACTACAAGTCTCGAAAGACTAAAAGTCTAATCCAAAGGTATTAAAAACAGTCTAATAAATGAATAACAAAAGAATAAACGTAAAGTCTTCAATGAGGCGTCTTCAAACGTCATCATCGAACTCTTCCTCGTAATCATAATCAACCTGTTCATCTTCTCACCCCCAAACACACAGGAAAACATGCATTTGAGGTAAGTACAACGTACTTAGCAAGAAAGAGAAGTTATAACAACAATTATAGTTTATAAAGAAAATATAATTAAAAGTTTAGTTATTTATGTGTGACCGACTCAATCTGGGGTTCATTCCATGTCCATCAACATGAATTGACTAAACGTTTCTACTTAACTTATCTGTGTTACAACCGCACTCAAGGGCACTACGCGTATCCAATTTTGGGACACTCTTGGCAACATATTAGTGGATCACACCAATATCCACGAAGTCTAGAATAGGTAGACTCCGATAGTACACGCGTCTCAGTGGAGTCCCCTGAACTTGTGGTTTTTTTGACCTACGGGTTCTTCCACCTTCAGAGGTAGCACACACATCACGATATAGAATGGTGCCTATCCAAGAGAGACTTGTTGTTTAATCTTTTACTAGTCAAGTACGTATTTTATTAGAATGATTAACTAACCACCTAAGTGTTTTCAATTAACCTCCCTCACCTTTACTACTCTCTTCCTAGACCACTAGACATTAACAAGGCCTAGCAATTACACAGACATTGATGAATGCTAATTCATCAAAGCACAAGCCTATCATGCTCTTCCGACGGATCCGAACTTCAACTCCCTTTAAGAGTACATTCGGTGTTTTAACTGAACGAATCAGAAGCTCAATTCAGGCTTGTTTATGTTTAAACAATGTTAACATATCTTGAATAAGGGATTAAAACTGAAAGACATAGCTTAAACATCAATTAAGTGCAAACTGGGGCAATGCGTGCGCATCCCTATGGAATGCGTACGCATTCCTAAGCTAAAAACCTGTTGAAAACTTTCTGGTCCAAACAATGCGTGCGCATTGCTTACAATCGCGTCGCGTTACACGACGAACTCCTCCTGGACTCTCTGTTTGATCAATGCGTGCGCATCCTTATGAATGCGTCGCGCATTCAAAGAACCGAAACCAACCCAGACTCTCTCTGTTCAAGGAATGCGTGCGCATTCAGCGTCCAGAAGCCAAATCCACGCAAACTCATTCACGAGAATGCGTGCGCATTGCCTACAATGCGTACGCATTCAGCCTGTTGCCCTAAATTTCTGATTTCGATCCTTAACGGTTTCTAACCCAAATCTCATCAAATTTAACACAGTAAACCATAGAAAAACATCTCTAACCATGCCAAAACATCTATGATCCTTTGATCAACGAAAAACACATCTTTCTAGCATTAAAGCTCCTTAAAACATGGTCTAAACCCTATAAACGATAATTGAGATCATAGGAAGAGTCTCTTACCTATTTGCAGCCAAAAACTGATCCAAACAGCCTTGAAAAGTCTGCTGCACTTCCCACGAACTGATATCCAAACGATGTGCTTCTCACAACGGTTCCAATTCTCTCGTCCGATCTGAAAACGATCAAGAACCGCTTCAGTTATTGTGAAAACTCTCTTGGCCTATTTCTCTTCTCAAGAATTGCGCACATGAGAATAACGTGAAGACTGATTTCTGATTAATTAGGTTATGGGGATTAATGTGTGTTAATTTTTTTCCTTAAATACCAATTTCCAAATTAATTCATTTTCCTTAATTACCCTTAATTACCAAAAATCAGATATTCCCTTTAATTAAATACACATAATTCGAAAATTATACATATATAATTAATACAACACTTAACTCCAATAAAATAAAAGAAATAAAAATATTTCGTTTTCGTAAAATGACACGTCTGTCATTTCCTGAAAATCGAGAATATTACACCTATACCTTTCAAATGCCTATTGTACCGAAATTTTTTCTCTAAAGACCTTCATGATTTTATTTTACTGCTTTGAAGAATTAAGGAGACGAGAAGAATCCAAGGGCTGACCCAAAGTCAAGAGGGGACGGGGGTAATGCTCTCGCTGAGATCCTCGATTTTTTTTTATTTTTATTTTAAACTATTTACTTTTGGTGCTAAAAAATATAAAAATAACATTAGTGTCCCTGATGACTTATTATTTTTGGTATGGTACCCGCTTAGAAAATTTTCTTAATCCGTATTATGTCACAATAAAAAAATCACAACACAAGTTATACAACACATTTTTTACACGTTTTTTAATATATATATATATATAGGTGCAAAGGAGGAAGAGCTTTTAAACAAGCTACGCAGATTTGAGAAACATGTGAATCTTGATCCCATTGAGCTGCTTGAGAAAACAGTGGTTCAACAATTATATAATTACCACAACGAAACTGAAGAATCACCAGACAATAATCAGCAGACTTATGATTATGAATTGGAGGAAAATGACTATGATATTTTATTGGGAGGATTACAACTTGCCAATAATAAAATGGAATATTATTATTTGGCAGAGGAGGAAAAGGAGGAATCTACCACAAATAATATTGATCAAATGGTTTTGATGGTCAATGATCAGTTGATGAAGAATCAATGGACCAGATATGATCTAGAAGAAGAAACAGAAGAAACTGGGATGCTAATTGAGGTTGCAATATTTAGCCTTTTGGTGGAAGAATTAGCGGTGGATTTGATAACGAACCGTCCTGGAGACCGAATTCCTTACTGAAGAGATAGCTCGACACGTTTTCCTTAAAACTCATTCTAAAGAACACGAGGCTGATGTGTTCAAGGTTTGAGAGCACGTTCTTCTTTACGTGGGAGAGACGGTGTATATATGGCTAACGGTGGTGATCGACGGGTTGAACACGGACTTTGGGTGAATTACACGCGATTCTTTGGCGTTCGATTCGATTCATTTGTATTCGGCTCGAAAAAAGCTCGATTCGAGTTCGATTCGAACCTTCAACGTCGAGCGAGCGTTAGGTATTTGATATTCGTCTATCGAGCGAACCAGATCGAACACGTTCGCTCGAACTATTGTATATTTTAAAAAAAAATATATATATAAGGTTCAACATGTTCAACATGTTGGCATGTTCGAACATGTCGAACATGTTCGAACTTTCGAACCGAGCCGAACCTTGCTAAACTAAGGTTCGACCGCTTCGAGCCGAGCCGAACCTTAGGTTCGAACCTTTGAGCTCGAATTACATGTTCGGTAGGTTGTTCGTTCTGCACTGTTTCTACCTGCACAAAGTTGTGCGCCCTCCAATAAATTAAATCATCGTAAGGGGTTTAGATTAGTATGATCATTTCAATTATCAGACTCAAATAGTCCCGGATTGTTCTTTATTGTGACTCCTGGAGACCGAGTCATTTATTTTATCGGAAGAGACCGCTCGACATGTTTCCTTAAAACTCATTCTAGAGAACGTGAGGCTAATGTGTTCTTTAAAATAAGTTTAAGAGAAACATGTAAAGCGATTTTTATGGATGAATGACTCGGTCTCCGAAGGCCGGTGACAATATAATTGGTTGTTAATGGAATGAGTACAGATAAGCCAAAGTGTACAAAGAATATAAATTTGAACACACAATCATCATCATCAGCATAAAGTTTGACATTGTAGAGTACAATCTTACCCCACTTATTTCACGTGTAATATTGGTACGGTCATAAAGAATTACACAATGGTAATCTGCACCGTTGATCATGATAGATCTAAATTGATCATTATGTAAACTTGTTATTATCAACGGTACACATGACTGTTGTGTCCTGTTGTGTCATGTATTCAGTGAGAAGTAATTAAACGTTCTTCAAAGTTATGATGGTTACTATGTCCACTATTTTCTGCTAGTAAAGAAAAACATTCCTTAATAGTCAAGTCATTGTCCAAAATGGTATGGTGACATTTTAACCTAATTTTGTGGAATTTGTCCAGGATGCATATAATCTATTTAGATACTAATTAAAGAATTAAAGTGGATTGAAAAGAATTAGAACCACCCTAGATAAAACTACTCTTTCGGGTTGGTTTCGGGATTGATCGGTTAAACGTAAAAATAACCAAAATCAAACCAATATTATTCGGTTTGGTTACAAACCAAACCAATTCAATCGGTTTGATATTGTGGTTAATTTCGGTTTGTTTCGGATTGATTACTGGTTTGACTTGGTTTTTCAGGTTTTTTTTGTTCAGCCCCATACATCCTGTACTTTCATTTTACATAGTAATACGTCCATGTGGTTCAAAATTACGGGCATCAATCCTCATTACCTAGGCATGGCCTCGAGAAGCAAAGCTTCTTCATCATGTCAAGGCAGGGGCGGATCCCGAATTTTTTTCAAGTAGTTACAATAATAAAACAACAGGATCAAATCTAGCTACAATGGCCTTTAAAACTCGAACGGCCATAATCGTTTTATTTATCTTCTTTTCCACTATAATTTATTATATATTCATTTATTTTTCATTAATTTATAACTATTATGTTAATGAGAGCCAAAATGTATTCTACGCCTTTAACATTAAAATTAATTACACTTAATTATTTTTTTAATCCATATAAAAAGTCTAAATAAACTTATATTATTTTTGAAGTTAATAAACTTATATTTTGGGACGAAGGAGTACTTACTCCCTCCGTTATTTTTTAATTGTCATAGTTGTCAAAAATAAAAAAGATCTTTTTTAATCTGTTGTACTTACTTCTACTTTTATTTATTAAGTGGTGAGAGATTGAAAACAACAATACATTAACTATATTCAAGAGGTGTTATTGTCATTTTAATATTAAGTCAAATTATTAACTTCTCTTCTTAATATATTTATTTTTAACAACTACGATATTTAAATAGCAACGGAGTTACGGAGAGAGTAATATGTGAGTTATTACGATGCGAGGAGAGCGATAGAGAAGCTGCATACGTGGCGAACATCATCCCCACCACGCCACGCCACGATGCAATTCCCTATATGAGGATGAAAACTATGTGGCCCAGATGTTCTGCGGCGTATGCAGCTCTCTCTATCAAACCTCCTCACGTCGTAATAACCCGTAATATGTATACTAAGAAACACGCACAAACACGCTCCCAAAGCGTGTGAAGATGATGAATTTAATGGTTGGTGGAGAGAGATTGAGTTATCTTTTGGTTGGTTGATAAGTCATGCATCTAATGCTTTCAATCTCCATTCCAAAATTGGTAATGAGCTCTTAAAATAAAATAAAAATACATTTAAGCATCTTGGAAGAGATTTTTTTTATTTATTTTTTATTGAAAATAAGCATCTTGGAAGGGTTAGACTTACAAATGAAAACGACACCAATAATATATACAAATTAAATCTTAATCAATTGTACTCCATGTATAAATTATTGGGTTATTGGGTTGTGTGCTAGTAAGGCCAATATGAGAGATAAAAATTACGCCTTTTTCTTTATATATATATACTAGTAAAAAATGGGACTTCAAAGTGCGCACTGAGAAATCACCATCTTATAAGTTTTAAACTTATTCGACGATATTAAATACGAAGAAATGTAGCGTGTGAACGAACCGCTTCGTAACGCGATTTTAAAGCGCAACAATGAAAAATAAAACATTTTACGTCGATCTCCTTTCTGGATACCACAACCTACTACACAACTCTACCCTACCAACACACTCTTTTCTTATCTACTACACACATTATCAATCACCCAACCGCACCCTATCCCAACATTTTTAACACTCACCTATCCAATACTACCTCACCACGCCTCACCACCATTATCTTACCACATATTATCTTACCACACTACCCTATATTACGTCTTTTATTCAACCTACTAAACTTTACTTAACTTACGCCACATCATCCAACCATACCATCCTACTCCTACCATACATCACCGCATTACATCTCATACCACGCGTCACTCATTAAGACACCCTACCGCTGCCCCTACCTCTCTACATACCTACAAACCTTAACCTACCTCCCAACCTACATATTAATTCACTATACCAAATAAGCAGCTCATTACACCCTATTTTATCTCATCCCACCCTACCTTACCCTACCCACCACCCCATCCTACTCTACCTTACAACTCCCTACCCTACCGTGCCCACCACCCATCTTACTATACCCTACCCTTCCCACCACCCCAACCCCTATCCCAACATTTTTAACACTCACCTATCCAATACTACCTCACCACGCCTCTACACCACATTATCTTACCACATATTATCTTACCACACTACCCTATATTACGTGACTTTATTCAACTCTACCAAACTTTACTTAACTTACGCCACATCATCCAACCATACCATCCTACTCCTACCATACATCACCGCATTACATCTCATACCTCGCCTCACCTACATTAGCACACCCTACCGCACCCTACCTCTCTACCTACCTACAAACCTTAACCTACCTCCCAACCTACATATTAATTCACTATCCTAATGCGCTATTACACCCTATTTTATCTCATCCCACCCTACCTTACCCTTCCCACCACCCCATCCTACTCTACCCTACAACTCCCTACCCTACCGTGCCCACCACCCATCTTACTATACCCTACCCTTCCCACCACCCGAAACCCAACCCACCCTCACACCTTTTAGGGTGGCGTCAAAACACGTGTACATAGAAGAATAATATAAGTGCGTATGAAATGAATATCCGACACATCTTCGACATCTCCCGACATCGTATGGATACTTTTCGACACTACCGAATAATTTTTTTCAATTTCTACTTAAATCAATTTTAACCGAAAAAATGAAGCTATCTTCGACATTATCTGCAACAACACGTGTTCTACCCAAAACACGACACGACATGCTTCGATACACCCCGACACCATATCCAACGGTTGTCGGTTGATCAAATGAATATTAATTAAAATTTTAATTAAAATCTAACACACTATCAACACTCCACGACACAAAATCGACACCTTTCGACACTACTAAACCATTGACCAAAGAAAAAACCGACACACAATATATATAAGTAATAAAACGAAGACGGAAAAAATAATCAATACGTAAGACTCAAAAACGATGCCCTAAAAAAACTAAGCGTAGACACACAATGTAAAATATATATATCAAAAAAAGGAAAAACACACACACACAACAAACTATATAGTATATTGAAATATCACGCATTGGTAATATCGTATTAAGATAAGACCAAAAAAAAAAAAAAGAAGAGATCTCGATGGAAAGTAAAATAACATGTAATTAAATTGGAATCGGATACATCTTAAGCACAACACACATAATAAGATTAAGAATAAATTAAAGCTAATGTGTAGATTAAAAATACAATTGAGTCATAAATGGAACAATTTAACTCAAACCCTTCACCTCAAAAAAAAAAAAAACACTTTTTCTTTGGTTACTGCGAAACAGTAAAAAGTTAAAAAAAAAAAAAAAAAGATTGGGCCGAATTTTTGGTAGATGAACGATAAAAGGATAACTATAAAAAAAAAAAACAAGTGTCACCATTTGACACTTTTTCCCTTCTTATATATAGAGAAAGATATACACACACTATTGTCACACCTAGATGAACGTTAATGAATAATTTCCGTTTACCTGACATAAACTGATCATGTAGAATAAATGCTTACGGTGTTATTTCTATTTATAAAAAAATTGTATAGAATTTTCACAATGGTATAATTAACGAAATTCTGCTACATTAATACGATAATCATAATAAATCGGATAATTCTTTCCTATGTCACTCTATTTGTACCGTAGACACACGTGGATGATTCTGAATCTCACGATTTAAGTTTAAGTTGAAACTGTGTGGTCTAAAATCATCCACGAGTGTTACTCTTCAAATGGAATCACCATAGAATAAAGTCTCCTAATAAATCATTGCAGGGTATCAAGAGGTGTTTCAAAAATACCCCTTATATTTTAGATTTGTTACAAAAATACCCCTTTTGGTTACTTATGTTTTAACTTTGTTTTAAAAATAAATCTTATGTTTCTGAATGATGCTTTTGGTCCCTTATGTTTGTAATTTGCTTCATTTGTAGGACAATTACCTAATTAACCATTTAAGTTAACATCGACTAAACGTCTTATCCAATCTGGCAGCCACGTATGCTTTCATATCCTATCTAAACGATTAAACATCGACACTAAGAAAAATTAAATACCTTACAGAGTTTTTTTTGTAGTGCAGCTGTGTCAATTTGAGGGAAATAAATTATAGATTTGAAAGAGGAATGAGGGGAATGTCGATGTTTAGTCGTTTAAATGAGATATGAAAGTATGCGTATCTGCCAGGTTGCAAGGACGGATGCATGTGTATTTTCAGGGGGCTAAGCCCATTCGAACAAAAAAAATTACAATAAAAATATCTATGTAGTCCAGTTTGATCTATAAAAAATTCTTAATCCAGCCCACCCGATGAACCCGATATAATCCATTAGCCCCCCCAAGTTCAAATCATGGCTCCGTCCTTGTCAGGTTGCATCATCAAACGTGTAGTCGACGTTAACTTATACGGCTAATTATGTAATTGTCCTTAAATTGAAACAAAATACAAGAATAAGGACAAAAAATGTCATTCAAAAACATAAGGTGTCCTAAAATTGAAATTGAAACAAAATACAAACATAAGGAACCAAAAGTGTCATTCAAAAACATAAAATTATTTTTGAAATAAAATTAAACCTGAACAACTAAAAGTGTCAAAATCCCAAAAAAAAAAAAAAATAAAAAAAATAAAATAAATACATCAAACCATAGAATAACACCAAAGATCATGATAACAAAAGTACATTAGAAACGCCACAACAATCTTTGCTACCTTTTACGATATTTTGACATAAATTACTGCATTCGGTATGATATTTCAATATGTGAGTACGTTTTTTTGTTTTCTTTTTTCTTATTTAAAACAATTGCATTTTAAATTGGCAGAACATTCAAATGTTTCACTAAAATACAAAGTTAACCCCAGCTTTGTCGCTGCTGCACCTGAACAACCATTTTAAGAATCTCCGGCCGATCACTTTTTCCTCGTTTTAATCAATTCCCCGGTCTATTTATTTGAACTCCATTCTTAATTTACTGGTCGAAAAAATAAAAGTAAAGCTAAAGGTAAAATAATAATAATAAAAAAAAGAGAGCACACTTTCCATTTGAAATTTGAACACTTTTTTGATCAATTATTTTCAAATACACTTCCAACAACAAAAAAGAACCCATCATTCAATGTCTGCAAATGAAAACAGATGATGAAGACAAACATGCAAACCATTCCTCAATCATTAATTCATGTCTCTGTACATAACTTTAATCCAAGCCCAGTTAAAACAAAAGGGTTTGAGTAAATCAAAGAGAGAAGATCACACAAGTTCATTTAAACGGACCGGACCGGACCCGTGTCTAAATTGTCTATTCGGTCCAAAACGATGCTCGTCGTTTTGGATCAATAGACATCCATTTATCCAAAAGGGCTTAACTTATCCTATCAATAGCTCAATTACAGTGTCACGAATCGTCATAATTTATCATAATTTATACGAAACGATGATATTCTAGACTAAACATACAAATTAAACCCGACACGTAAGTTAGACAGATGATCCCGTTCCGGATTTATCTAGAGTTCCTACAACCACAAACCAATAAAGAGAAGCCAACTTTATCCTCCAAAATCTTTTCTTCTAACCATAATCTCCCATCAAAACCAGTTCTTGTTTTGAACATGAAGATTGCATTTGCATATTCATTTTTTGTTGGATTGAAAAACCAATCGTGTACATCCCACATCATATCCACTTGAATCTTATCCACAAATATCGTTTGATTCCCTCGAAAATTCCATTTCAATCTCTTCACCTGAATCACATCCTTCTTGTCAATCGATACAGACAACATCGATTTCTCAGAACCACTGCCGTCTGTACACTTGATCAAGATGTCGTGCCAGGTGCCTGTATCGCAGAATTTTACCTTAGTTGAATACAGAGCGTTGCCGGAAAAATGTTCGATTCGAGATATCAGAGAAAATTTAGGAACTTTTGGGTACCCTTTTATCTGCTTTTTCAATTCTGGTTCTTCAGTTTCTCCGAGAAATAGTATAACATCGGAATTCACGAAAACCACGACGTAAAACCCACTGACCGGCTCCAGCCCAACATTGTAAATCGCCTGAGACAGATCCCACAAAACATCAACCTTTGAATTACAGCACTCGAATGTCTTTGACCCTTTGATTTTCTGTAATAATTGCCTTGAATTTCTGCTGAATCGGGTATCATCATCAGCAACGCCGATATAAAAACCTGACCCAACCGGGTCGGACCATGTAATTCTGACGAAAAATTGCTTCTGTGTAGCAGCTAATTTAGCTCTATAAATACATGTAACTGCATTTTGAATTGAAGGAGTCAAACTATTCGAAACAGAGACCCGATTTGAAGGCCCAGAACAATACGATTCGATACTTTAACGGCATGTTCACTGTAACAGGTAGCAATATTTCTCATCAGAAACGATCAAGAATCCGAATAAAATCAATCAATCAAAGAAGAGAAAATAAAAAGCAAGAACATCAAAACAGAGGAGAATTAACAAAAGGGTATTTGATGCTTTTCTCGGGTGGCAAGGAAATAGAGAGCTTGAAGGATATGGAAGATGAGCTAGGTGCCTTTCTTTCCTTCTTCTGCGAACAGTTTTTTTGACATTAGAGTTTCTGTAACTGCAAAAACAATAATAAACAGGGGATATAAAGGGGACAGCAAGTTAATTAAACCATAGCTTGAGCCAAGTCACCTTTATTTTATAGGCAATAAATTGATTAAATTCTTAGTCTTCTTAATATTACATGGTATCCTTTTGTCTTCATCAATAAAATGACTGACATATCCCTATGTATAATTAATCGGGGCCTTTAGTTATATGAGTTTGACAACGAAAATTGTTGTAAGAATAAGCTTATCACATAATTCATGCAATGATAAGCTTGGACTACAAGTTGGGTGAAAAAGCCAATAATGTCCTTCCCCCTTCTTGATTTGGGGTGATTTACTTAACCCTAAAAATGCAATTAACGCCTAATTAAAAATTCTGATTAATTATCTTAACCCGACCCCTAATCCCACCCCTTAAATTAGGGAGGGTAAAATAACCACCCTAATTTACGCGCCAAAATCCAATCAAGCCCCTTCCTATCGCGCCAAAATCCGATCAAACGGACTTCCTATTTCATATTTCCTCCCTTGCAAAGCCAATTACTCTGCTCTGTCTCTCTCTCGGTGTCCAGTCATTGTCTTCGCCGGAACAGCCCTCTCTTCTTATTCTCCGTCAATCATTGTCCGAGCCAAGCTGGGTGGTAATCGAAAGGGTTTCTTGGCTCTCCATATCGGTATGTGAATGTAACTTAAGCTAATATCATTCAATTGCATGTAAATGATTGAGTTTGTGATGTATATGATTTTGGAGATTAGGAAGGTGTGTATGTGGTGTTGAATAATTTAGGCAAATTGAGTTTGTTAGTCTACTAACCCTTGCGGGATTAGCTTAAACCGTGTGTTTACCTCTAAATTGAATTGAAAATGGGGGCGACCCCGATTGAAAATGGCTATTTGATCTGAATTGAATTGGTTATATGTTGAATTGGTTATATGTTGAATTGGTGATTTGTGCAGTTATTACCCTGTATGACTATTTATATCTATCTATTTGGTTATATTTTCTAGCTGCATTTCCAGGTGAATGGTAATCGTATTAAAAGATTGATTATAGTGTGACACAAGTTTAAACTTGTTAATGGCTATGTGAACTTCTATCTGCATTTCATGGTGGATTGATTATAGTGTGACACAAGTTCAAACTTGTTAATGGCAATGTGAACTTCTATCTACATTTCAAGGTGAATGGCAACGTATTAAAAGCTTGATTATAGTGTGAGACAAGTTTAAACTTGTTAATGGCTATTTGAACGGAATTGAAATTGATTTGTGATTTAAAATAAATTGAATGCAATGCTACATTCAAGAGTTATGGATTTTGTGTATGTGTATATTGGTTTGTAATTATTGTATTGAATAAAAACAGGATCTCGGTGAAGCGTGATGGAAGATAAAGTTTGTATTTTTATATTTTACCATGTGGAGGTTGAAAAAGACGTCAAAGGTCTTGGAAGTATGTAGGATGTGAATCCGAAGAAGTCTTGACGATTTTGTGTAAAGCCCCGCTCCCGGATACCGAGTCCTTATCCGGAAATGAAACGCTCGGCACATATAATATCAAATAAATTCAATATTTTATGTAAGCCTCTACTACGTCGTATCGAGTTAGGCAAACGGAAGCTAAAAAGACTCGGGAAAACAATCATAATTGCTACTAAGAATAGAAACTCAACTAAAGATAGAAATTTAACTTCTATTACATCGGAAGAAACCAAACGAAAACCAAACAACATACGAAACTCTAAAGAAAGTACTAAATAAATTACAAGAAATTCCCCAAAGACAACAAGTCTAAAGTATAATAATAAAAACAGAAAATAAGTGCTTCAACGTCGGCGTCCTCAAACGTCGTCATCAAAGTCCTCCTCATACTCCGGATCTACCTGTTCATCTCCTCTCCCCCAAACACATAGAAAAAAAATGCATTTGAGGTAAGTACAAAGTACTCAATAAGAGATATAAGCTACAAACTAACTACGGTTTATAAACAAGTTTTATGATTAAATGAATTATCTTTCTGAGACCGACTCAATCTAGGGTTCACTTCATGTCCATCAACATGTCATGACTATACATTTCTAGATTAGCTTATCTCAATACATCAGCACTCAAGGGAACTACGCATGGGTGCTACTCACCACGAAGTAACTGGGTGCAACATATTGGTGGATCACACTAATAACCATGGAAGTCTAGTCTGGTAGACTCCGATAGTGCACATATTCGGTGAAGTCCCTCCATACGTAGGGTCTCGGACTTACGGGGTGGTGTTCCTTCCGTACGTAAGGTCCAAAGACTTACATAGTTATTCACTTTCAGAAAGCACACACATCGCGATCTAGACTTTTGCCTTACCAAGAATGGATTGATGTTTAATCTTATTACTATACAAGTATGTTTGTTATTATGTTGTTAACTAGCCACCTAAGTGTTTTCAAGTAAGCTCCCTCACATCTCCTACTCTTACTTAGACAACTAGACATCACATCCTATCAAGTACACAGACATTGATGAACTCTAGTTAATCAAAGCACAAGCCCTTTCATGCCCTTCCGCCGGATCCGAACTTCAACTCCTTTTGAGAGTACATCCGGTGCCAAAACTAAACGAATCGGAAGCTCAATCTAGGCTTGTTCATGTTTAATTAATGTTATATGATCAAAGAACAACATTTAAAACTCATATCGTAGCTAAAAATCATCTTATTCATCAAAATGGAGGTCCAGTACGCCTACACTGGGTTCAGTGCGCACGCACTAAGCCTATGTACGTAAAAATCGTAATTACTTCTGCGTCCGATTGCACGGAAGATCTGGTCTGCGTCGCCAAACCAACAACACTCAATGTAAAAATTCACGTTCAAAGACTTCCAAAGTGGTGTCCTAAAATATAAGTCCTTCTCACAAAACAATACAATATTAAATGCAATGTTTTCACATTCACAGAAAACAGTGTAATATTATTAGTCAGTCCCAGAAAACAATACAATATTTTGCATTGAAATATTAAAAAGTAACTCATTTATTAGTTTTTCTTAAACTGTGTGAAATGGCCAAAAGGCCTTATATTATGGGACGGAGGGAGTAAATTCAATATTTTATGTAAGCCTCTACTACGTCGTTTCGAGTTAGGCAAACGGAAGCTAAAAAGACTCGGCAAAACCATAATAATTGCTACTAAGAATAGAAACTCAACTAAAGAGAGAAATGTAACATCTATTACATCGGAAGAAACCAAACGAAAACCAAACAACGTACGAAATCCTGTAAAGACATTACTAAAGAAATTACAAGAAATTCCCCAAAGACAACATGTCTAAGTTTAATAATAAAAACAGAAAATAAGTGCTTCAACGTTGGCGTCCTCAAACGTCATCATCAAAGTCCTCCTCATACTCCGGATCTACCTGTTCATCTTCTCTCCCCCAAACACATAGAAAAACAATGCATTTAAGGTAAGTACAAAGTACTCAATAAGAGATAGAAGCTAAAAATTATCTAAGGTTTATAAACAAGTTTTATGATTAAATGAATTATCTTTCTGAGACCGACTGAATCTAGGGTTCACTTCATGTCCATCAACATGTCCTGACTATACGTTTCTATCTTAGCTTATCTCTATTACATCAGCACTCAAGGGCACTACGCATGGTGCTACTCACCACGAAGTAACTGGGTGCAACATATTGGTGGATCACACTAATAACCACGGAAGTCTAGTCTGGTAGACTCCGATAGTGCACACGTTCGACGAAGTCCCTACATACGTAGGGTCTTGGACTTACGGGGTGGTTTTCCTTCCGTACGTAGGGTCCAAAGACTTACAGAGTTATTCACTTTCAGAACGCACACATATCGCGGTATAGACTTCTGCCTTATCAAGAATGGATTGATGTTTAATCTTATTACTGTGCAAGTATGTTTGTTATTATGTTGTTAACTAGCCACCTAAGTGTTTTCAAGTAAGCTCCCTCATATCTCCTACTCTCTTACTTAGGCAACTAGACATCACATCCTGTCAAGTACATAGACATTGATGAACTCTAGTTCATCAAAACACAAGCCCTTTCATGCCTTTCCGACGGATCCGAACTTCAACTCCCTTTAAGAGTACATCCGGTGTTGAAACTAAACGAATCGGAAGCTCAATCGAGGCTTGTTCATGTTTAATTAATGTTATATGATCAAAGAACAACATTTAAAACTCATATCATAGCTAAAAATCATCTTATTCATCAAAAAGGAGGTCCAGTGCGCCTACACTGGGTCCAGTGCGCCTATAATAGGTTCAGTGCGCATGCACTAAGCCTCAGTACGTAAAAACTCAGATTCTGCTCATCCAGTGCGCCAGAACTGGCTCCAATGCGCTTGCACCAGGTCTGGTGCGCCATCACCAACACTCTGAATGTAAAAATTCACGTTCAGGACCTCCAGTGCGCCCGCATTGGGCTTGGTGCACCCGCACCAAGCACGAAAACTTCTAAAAACTCAGTTTTGGACCCCTAATCGATCCCTAATCGTTATCAAACTTGTCCAACATCATAATACTCAGAAAAAGGCATAAAACACAGCTTTTATCTATCATAACAACTATAGATCCTTAGGCAACACGGAGGTAACAATTCTAGCATATAAATCATCTCAAACCTTAAAACTAAACCTAATAAACCATAATTAACTTGTAGGAAGATCCTCTTACCTTATAAGCAAGCAAATCCAAGCCAAAACCCATAAAAACTGCGGCAACTTGATCCTCTTTTCTGCAGAAACCTAAGTGATCAATCCATAATTAAATTAGATACGACCACACACTTCTAACACAACAAAACTATGAGAGACATGAGTTTTAATCCTTCAAACTCATCCAAAATATCATCTAGGTCGAAAATTATACCTTGAGAAAAGCTCCAACTTTCTTGTGCTAAACGACGCTCTTTTCACGACGATTCCAATGCTCCACTCGAATCTGAAAACTGTTGAGATTCGACTTAGAAAACGGAAGAAATCTCTCAGCCCTTTTTTCCAAACTCTCACACGCAGGAAGAGGGATATTGGAAGAAGGAAATTCTGATTCAAAATTAGGGAAATTGATGGGGTTTATTTTCCTTAAATAGGTAAAATCCCAATAATTAACCTAATCCCTTATTTTCCTTAAATACCCTTACAAATCAGATTTTCCTTGAATTATATACATACAACTCCACACACACACACACACACACACACACACACACACACACACACACACATATATATATATATATATATATATATATATATATATATATATATATATATATATATATATATATATATAATAATAACAAAATACTTAACTTCAAATAATAGAAGTAAGAATAATAATCGTTTTCGCAAATTGACACGTCAAAAAAAAATTACATTTGAAGAATTGTCTGACATGGTGAAAAATGAGTTGTAAATCGATACAACATTCTATGAGTTTGAGATGAAATATATGGTCCCTATTAGTAAAGCTAGTCCGATGGTGCTTGATTGCGATTGGCTTGTTAATCGGTTTATATCTGTTTGTAATTTAAAACAAGATGCTTTATTAATATGTTTGAAGGAAAAGGAAAAGTGTACTGGGGTTTATGAAAGTCAAGAAACATGTGAAGTAGTATATGTGTCGGAAACTCAAGAAACATGTGTTGAAAGAGATGAAGAGACATATGTTGATGTTTTGGGAAATGGGATGAAAGAGATGTTGGATGTAAGAATAGAAAGCATAGAGACATGTGTTGAAAAGAATGTTAATGAAGAGACATATGTTGATGTTTTGGGGAATGGGATGAAAAATATGTTGGATGTAATAATAGAAAGCATAGAGACATGTGTTGAAAATAATGTTAATGAAGATATATATGTGGATGTTTTTGGGAATGGTATGAAAGAGATGTTGGATGTAAGAATAGAAAGCATAGAGACATGTGTTGAAAAGAATGTTAATGAAGAGACAGATGTCCATGTTGTTGGGAATGGGATGATAAAGATGTTGTTGGATGTAAGAACAGAAAGCATCGAGATATGTGTCGAAGATTCTCATTTGAACACGGGGGGTGACAACATGGACTTTAATGAGCAACTTGAAGACTCCTTATTGCCGAATTTGGGTGAAGATGTTTATTTAGAAGAATCATATCAGAGAATTAGCATGAACGGGGCTAATGAAATGTCAAATGAGAATGTTGTTGGCTTTGTTGTGAGAAACGACATTGTTGATCCCTTGAATGCAACCCTAACTATGGTTAACGTGCAAAGAATTGAACATGAAGACTTTCATTGTAGCCGTACTGTAGGTGATACTTTAGTGTGCATTTCCGAACATGAAGACTTTCGTGTGAATGATCCGTTTAAATGCAAAAATTTTTTGGTATTCAAACTTGCGAAGTTGGCTACAAAGTACAAGTTTGAATTCAAAACACAAACTTCCAACAAAAGTGTTTATTCAGTTTTATGTGAAGCCTCCGAATGCAAATGGCTTTTGCGAGCCACCAAACTTCAAGCACCTTCTGAGCGATTTGTAGTGGTAACGTATGCAAATAAGCATAGCTTCCCACCTATTGCTCCTCGAAAAGACCATAGACATGCTACACACAAGCTAATTGGCACATACTTTGCCACAAGGTTTAAAGATGTCAATCGTATTAACGCACCAAAGGACTTGATGCATGATTTCCAGCAAGAATTTGGATATGATGTAACTTATTGCAAGGCGTACATGGCTAAGGGTTATGCAGAAGGATTGATAAGGGGTAATCCAAACAAAAGTTGGGGAGAATTACCCAAATATTGTTATAAGCTGAAGGCTATAAACCCGGACACTGTATATCATATTGAAAAAAGTGATGGGAATGTTTTCAAATACTTTTTCATGGCACTTGGTCAAAGTATTGAGGGTTATCATTTGGCAATGCGGAAAGTCATTTCTGTGGAAGGTAAGAGACCTTACTTGTGGCAACATGTCAAGATGCAAATCATCAAATATTTCCACTTGCTTGGGGTGTTGTTGCTTCTGAAAGTATAGAATCTTGGACATGGTTTTTTGATAAGTTAAAACCCATCATTGGGGACATGAATGATCTTGCGATACTTTCTGATCGTGCCGATAGTATTAAAATATCTTTCAAGGCGGTGTTTAAGAATGTGCACCATAAGCATTGAATGTATCACATGCAAAAGAATTTGAGGATGAAATATCTGAGACGTGGTACGGGAAAGCTCTTTCAGAAAGCTGAAGAGGCCTATACAGAAGCAGAATTCAAGTTGCATTTCGACACTTTATGTAGTAAATGTCCGAAAGCATTTGAAAGAAAGAGAATTCCCTATGTGGTCTAGAGCTAAATTTGAGGGATTTCGTTACAACATAATGACCACAACCATGCCGAGTCTGTGAATTCCAGGCTAAAGCATTCTTGAGAATTTTCAATTGTTGGGTTGATTGAACATATCCGGGAGATGTTACAGGATTGGTTTGCTAAAAGAAATGAATCATCTACAACTTGTCTTGATTCTCTTACTCCCAAAATTGAAATCGAAGTGAACATAAGCTTCGAGTCAACCAAACGATTTTTAGTTAATCCACTTTCCTTAGATAAGTATGATGTTCGTGACAAGGATGCTGTTATTTCTTACATCGTTGAGTTGGATTTGAAGACGTGTACATGTAAAAAATTCCAGTTGGATATGTATCCATGCGAGCATGCAGCTGCTGTGTTGAAGTACACAGGGAAGCAAACCTCCAAGTATTGCACTTGGTATTATAGCGTCAGTTGTTGGAGGCTAGCTTATTCCAAATATGTGTATCCACTTCTAAATGAAGATGAATGTGCGTATCCCGATGTGGTTTTGCCACCGAAGGTGCCAAAGAGACAAAGTGGACGGCCATAAAAAAAGAGGAAATGCTCAGCCGGGGACAAAAAGATGAAGTATGTTTGTCGCAAATGCGGTGTCAATGGTCATTACGCTTCAACTTGTAAGAGTTTGATTGGTGGAGAAATGCTCACCAACGATACTCCTACTTTGCCATGATAAGGTATTGTATGTATTAATATTTAGAGTTCTTTTTTATTCAATCATGTTACATTTCATTAAGCTTGTTACCTTTTTTCTTTGACAATGTTACAGGAAGGCGATGTGATACATATTGTGGTTGTTTAAGTATTAATGTTGATGAAGAGGATGAGATGTTTACATTTTGTGGCTATTTAAACATTGAAGATGATTGGTTGATGTGTAAGCTTCAAAGACGTAAATTATGTTGTATTTTCAATAATGGAAAGTGTTGTTTGATGTGTTTGTTTGTTATTGTATTTTGAATAATGGAAAATTCTATGTGTTGGTTGTTCTCCTTTGGTTGATAGGTTGATGTTTAAAACTGGAAGATGTAGATGATGTTGTATTTTGAATGATGGCAAATTGTTCTCATTTGTTTAATGTGAAGGGAAGTTGTTCGAGTGTCGCGAATGTGGTGTTTTTTTGGTCCATTAAGGGTGTTGTAAAACATTCACTCTAGAAACAGGTTTAAACTTGTGTCAGCCCTAGAAACAAGTTTAAGCTTGTGTAGCCCCCGGAAATAGGTTCAAACTTGTAAAACATTGATGTGTTGGTTGTTCTCCTTTTTGTTTAATGTGATTACCATTCAAATCCTTCAAATAACCATTAGATAAGATAACCAAATCCAGAGTACAGAATTCCAAGAACTTAAGTTTTTATTTCGTAAGATGAAATACGAAATAAAAGGTTAGACAAGTAATAGTCAATAATACAAGTTTCTTTTGAGAAGAATCGTTCCCTAGCCTGATCTTCTCAAGTAGTGTCTCCAGGCGAGCAATCCTTTCTCTATCATGGAGTAACATTTGAACCATGGAATCTGAATTGCGAATTCTCAGTAACTCTGTGGCGTTGATCTCAACTTGTTAAATTTTTTTTTGTTTCATTGTCTCACATGCACATTATCATTTCAATATCATTTTGAAGGACACCGATTGTGTATTCAAGTTTATCTGTTTTCTTCATCAATTTCACAGAGGTAACATGCTCATGTGGCCCAGTAGATGAAGACACCTTGCCATATGGCCTAGTAGATGCCGACACCTTGTCATGCCATATGAAATAGTCACATTTGCCTTCATCATCCTGCAAATTAAAGAAATTCCAATTATTATACAGACACATTATCCCTGAAAGAAATGGAAAGTATAACATAATTAGTCATACCGGCCAATAACGACAACTGTAGAACAGTCTCCCTGGGTTAGCCTATGTTCCTGAGGTCACCAATTTTGCAGGAACACCACATTTGCATAACAATGTACGCTCATGAAATGGACCAGATTCATTTACCTTTCTAGAAGAACTGGAAATCGGAGATGTACCCTTCATATTTTGCTTCAAGTTCGGTTCAGAGATTGCAGGCAATATGAAAAGGAAAAAAACATTGTGCATAATTGAGTATTAATTGGCCTGTCTATATCTCACTAGCCAACCAAACATAATATTAACTCAACCATTCACCAATCACCAATAAACGCCCCTAACAAGTACTCCCGATTGGCATGTTTGTATTGGCTTGTCTATATCTCAAATAAATAACTAAACGCCCCTAACAAGTACTCCCGATTCACAACAGGGAAATCTATGAGTGAATTTGACTGCTTCTTCGTTTCAAAACAACATAATCCATAAGAGCATAATTCATAAGAGTAACTCACCAAAATTAGCTATGTTAAGTCATTGATGCTCTGTTAATTCACACAAATATGTTAGAAATTAGCTCGAATTCACAAAAATGTAACAAAAAACTAAAGAGTTACCTCGGAAAGCCCCTGGAAGAAAAGCTAAAACAAAATAGCAGAGTAACTCACCAAAATTAGCTATGTTAAGTCATTGATGCTCTGTTAATTCACACAAATATGTTAGAAATTAGCTCGAATTCACAAAAATGTAACAAAATTCTAGAAAAACTAAAGAGTTACCTTGGAAAGTCTCTGGGAGAAAATCTAAAACAAAAGAGCAGAGTAACTCTCTAAAATTAGCTCTGTTAAGTCATTGATGCTCTGTTAATTCACACAAATATGTTAGAAATTAGCTCGAATTCACAAAAATGTACCAAAATTCTAGAAAAACTAAAGAGTTACCTCAGAAAGCTGGTAGTATTAATTATTTTATTAATTGTAGAGTGTGAATGTTTGGTTTCATTAATGAAGATTTTGAAGGTTGAATGGTAGGAGAACAAACGAGGGAAAGACATCAATGAAAGAGGCGGGGGTGTAGATGGGTTAGGTTAGAGGGGTTAGTTGTGGGCGAAGAATTCGAATCAAATAATTTCAAAATTTCAAAATTTTGGGCGATTTTTAGCGGCAAAATTTTTGGTTGCAACAATTGAGAGGGAGAAACTTAAGGGCAGGAATTGATGATGATGGAGGGGGAGAGTAGGGTTCCGATCCGATCACATAATAATTAAAATAAAATAAAATACAAAATAAAAAAAAGATAGTCAAGTTACATCATCATTATTAATTGATTAGTAAAAAAAGTAGTTAATACATCTTCTTACTACTATATATAATAATTAATACTAATTAAAACAAAATTAAACGGTCTACTTATCGTGTGACATACTCACGTAAGACACCATAAATGGACTTCCGATTCCATTACGACTACTTATGGTATGACATACTCATTTAAGACACCATAAACGGACTTCCGATTCCATTAGGACTACTTATTGAATGACATACTCATGTAAGACACCATAAACGGACTTCCGATTCCATTAGGACTACTTATCGTGTGACATACTCACGTAAGACACCATAAATAGACTTATTGTGTGACATGCTCACGTAAGACACCATAAACGGACTTCTGATTCCATTAGGACTATTTATTGAGTGACATACTCACGTAAGACACCATAAACGGACTTCTGATTCCATTAGAACTACTTATGGTGTGACATACTCCCGTAAGACACCATAAACGGACTTCCGATTCCATTAGGAGTACTTATGGTGTGACATACTCATGAAAGACATTGCCAAGGGACAAAGATGGAAGCAGGGGCGGCAGCACCAATGGTGTGTTGGGTCAACTGTTACCGAAACAAAAAAAAAAGATTCAGTGTATTTTTTTAATATATTTTAAAAAATTTATCACTAATATGTATTAAGTGACCCGTTAAAATTTTAAAATATTGACTCTTGACCCGTATCTACACTTGGAAATTTAAAGTTAATATATTAAAAACTTATAATAGGATATGTTATTTTCGAACCTTAACCCGTATCATAAAAATCCTCAGGTTGTGCGATACTGTCAAGAAGATGGGCAACCATTTTTTACTTCATTATTTCTATTTACTGTTTAAAAAATATATTTTCTGCCAAAAATAAATTGTGAGCTATAGGCATATCAATACGTTTGCACTGCAAAAAATAAATTGTGTTTGCTTTTCATCATTTCCATATTTTGAGTAAATTCATCTGTGTCCAATTGGTGAAAGGTCAACAATAAAGATAATACGTATATCCATGATTCCATGATGACCTTTCATCGGGAAGGTAACCTACCCCGTCCCCCGTCCCCATCCCCCCCAATCCCCCTATCTCCATCAATGACGGGATGGATCCTCTGCCGTAAATAATTACCGTGATCAATGCTGTGAGTTAACATTAGCCTGCCAAGTGTATTCAAACAATCTCAACCCTTTTTATATTTTCATTTAAAAGCCAAAAACTCCTTTCCTTCGATAAACGGACTTCCGATTCCATTAGGGCTACTTAACGTGTGACATACTCACGTAAGACACCATAAACAGACTTATTGTGTGACATACTCACGTAAGACACCATAAACGGACATCCGATTCCATTAGGACTACTTATTGAGTGACATACTCACGTAAGACACCATAAACGGACTTCTGATTCCATTAGGACTACTTATGGTGTGACATACTCATGTAAGACACTGCCAAGGGACAAAGGTGGAAACAGGGGCGGCAGCACCAAGGGTGTGTTGGGTCAAGTGTCCCCGAAACAAAAAAAAAATTCAGTGTATTTTTTAATATGTTTTAAAAAATTTATCACTAATATGTATTAAGTGACCCGTTAAAATTTTAAAATATTGACTCTTGACCCGTATCTACACTTGGAAATTTAAAGTTAATATATTAAAAACTTATAATAGGATATGTTATTTTCGAACCTTAACCCGTATCTTAAAAATCCTCAGGTTGTGCGATACTGTCAAGAAGATGGACAACCATTTTTTACTCCATTATTTCTATTTACTGTTTAAAAATTCTATTTTCTGCCAAAAATAAATTGTAAGGGAGTTATAGGCATATCAATACGTTTGCACTGCCAAAAATAAATTGTGTTTGCTTTTCGTCATTTTCATATTTTGAGTAAATTCATCTGTGTCCAATTGGTGAAAGGTCAACAATAAAGATAATACGTATATCCATGATTCCATGATGACCTTTCATCGGGAAGGTAACCTACCCCGTCCCCCATCCCCCATCCCCGTCCCCCCAATCCCCCTATCTCCAACAATGACGGGATGGATCCTTTGCCGTAAATAATTACCGTGATCAATGTTGTGAGTTAACATTAGCCTGCCAAGTGTATTCAAACAATCTCAACCCTTTTTATTTTTTCATTTAAAAGCCAAAAACTCCTTTCCCTCGATAAACGGACTTCCGATTTCATTAGGACTACTTATCGTGTGACATACTCACGTAAGACACCATAAACAGACTTATTGTGTGACATACTCACGTAAGACACCATAACTCACGTAAGACACCATAAACGGACATCCGATTCCATTGAGACTACTTATGGTGTGACATACTCCCGTAAGACACCATAAACGGACTTGCGATTCCATTAGGACTACTTATGGGGTGAAATACTCACGTAAGATACCATAAACGGACTTCTGATTCCATTAGGACTACATGACTACTTATGGTGTGACATACTCACGTAAGACACCATAAACGGACTTCCGATTCCATTAGGACTACTTATCGTGTGACATACTCACATAAGACACCATAAAAGGACTTATTGTGTGACATACTCACGTAAGACACCATAAACGGACTTATTGTGTGACATACTCACGTAAGATACCATATACAGACTTATTGTGCGACATACTCACGTAAGACACCATAAACGGACTTCTGATTCCATTAAGACTACTTATGGTGTGACATACTCCCGTAAGACACCATAAACGGACTTCCGATTCCATTAGGACTACTTATTGAGTGACATACTCATGTAAGACACCATAAACGGACTTCTGATTCTATTAGGACTACTTATGGTGTGACATACTCCCGTAAGACACCATAAACAGACTTCCGATTCTATTAGGACTACTTATGGTGTGACATACTCACGTATGACACCATAAACGGACTTTCGATTCCATTAGGACTACTTATGGTGTGACATACTCCCGTAAGACACCAGAAACGGTTGTCCCTCTATCATTACTCGTCTCAGAAATGGTACTACAATCTACTCGCTTAAAATGAAATGAATGGAAATGAAGGGGAAATGAACGGTCCCCGGTCAAGAATGGCACAGTTTTCAACAATTCACCCTGCCCCTGCCCCTGATTCTGTCATGTTTTGTCCTATTTCTTCTTTTTTCACGCCTATATGCATGCAGATGGGACGGTATATTCTCTCTTTTTTTTCTTTCTCTTTTGGAATGGATTCCTTCCTGTTTTTCATGCAGTCTTGATTAGCCTCCCCTTTTGTTGTTTTTTCTTCCGTATATTCTTTATTATTATATTATACTTTATAAAATATAAAAATCCTATAATTACATTAATTCTCCCCGTTAATTAATATGATCTTTTTTCTTTCTTTTATATCAGACACTAGTTAATTTCTTTCCAACCTTTCCTTAATTCATATGAATCACATAACAATTTTGTTTTGATATTTGGGTTACAAAATTAAAAAAAACTTAGACTTTATAAACTGATCCACATATGATTCAAGTCTGTTCATTTCCAAGTCTGTAAAAAAAACATACGATTCAAATTGACACAGGGTTAAACTTGTATAACATATACAAACCAGAACTAACCCCAACGAATAAACATAACAATCCAAACTAGATTGGGAGTTCCTCAAGCAGTGTATGAGGGAGGACATTAAAACCAAAAGCAAACTCAGGCAATTTCCAAAGAAAAGAAATAATTCCGATAAATATATTATACAATAACATGAACTTAAAAATAAAAGCATTAGTTTCAGGACATGAAAACAAATTAAACAAACAGAAAAATTAAAACCAAAGTTTCTGGAAACAAACAGAAAAATTAAAATTAAACAAACAGAAAAAACAACAAAGTTTTTCAGAAATCACAGATAATTTGGCAGATATGTTGGAAAGGTGTCCTAAACCCAATCGGGTTGGACCGGATCCGACCGGGTCGGGTCATTTACAGTCTATTTAGTTCATGTAATAACTTTATTATGATTAATAAAAGCACTTATGTTATTATATATTGTTTGTCTTCATATTATTTGTTGTATATATAGTAACGTCCCTAGTATCAATCTGTGATAGAGAAACCATGATAGTGATTATGGTTGATGAGATCTCTAATCACTATAACAAGGTTGGTACTTAAATGTCTCTAGTTTTACATATTATCAAATGGGACATTGATAGTATAATCGGACTAGCACGTATTGGATGTCTTCTATCTTTTAGAAGGTAGGGATAGATCTCGTCTATCGAAGTGTAGAGACACTTGACCGTATGCGTGGGCGTGTATTAGAGAATGCGACGTTAGGATGACCCACTTACATTAAGTGTCACACTATGTGGCGGTTGTGTAATTATCCTTTTGACCGAGTCTTCATGGCATCACGGTGTGGATTGTCATGCTTTGACACTATTGAGATTTCTCCTAACCACGGGCGATCATGCGGTAGTGATTGGGTATGATATTGAAGCATCACGGAGTATACATGATTGGTCGTCCGGGAATCGCGTATCCTATGATTGGGATTGAATATCCGAAATGGCCTTCTTATAAGGAATGTCTAGCTCTCGAGAATCTTTGCAAAGTGGGAGTAAATGTGTTATTCCGAGAGAGCATGATGTCCGGATTATAAGATACGATCGTCAATGTATTGACACTTTCGAGATACGATCGTATGGATATTATTATAGCGATAGGATTGTAAGTTACACGATAATCGCTTCACATGAAAGGTAGTAGTCATTGCTTTTGACTCTTCCGATAATTAGGGGTCACGGTGTGTTGCTGACGCTATCCCGTGATCGTTAGGTATGAAGGGCATTTTAGTAAATTGCACTTTGTGTCTACGGCCAACATATTCGGAAGCCTATCGGGTCACACACATATGAACATCGAGTCGGATTAAAATACGGTTATAGTTGATAACCAAATAAGGAAAGTTTATCTCTGACTATGAAGGTTATAGTGGTAAATTAATATGGTGGTATTTATTTATTATGAATAAATAAAATACAAGATATTAATTATATACAAATTAGATTAATTAAAGAATATTCCGGAAGTCAATTTGTTGACTAATGGGCGCCACTTTTGTGTGTATAAGATACACTTGGATTGTGCACTTTAATTAATAAAGATTGCCATAATATTAATATATGATATTAATTGATTTTGAAAAATAGATTTATGGTAATAAGATAATTATAATCAATATATGATATTGACAAAATAAATTATAATTAAAGAGATAAATCAATCTAGTTGATTTTCCTTATTTTATTAGAAAAATGTTTTCTTCTCTTACTACTCAACTTGGGCGCCACCTCCTACATAAAAGGAAGTGGGTGTCAAGCTCTTTTGTACAACACAATTGCAAGAGTTCATAATTCTTGTGTAAAATAGAGAGCTCTCCATAGTGAGTTTGTGAGGAAGAAAAGGTCCGATCTAGCGACCGGAGTTTTTCTCGATAGCAATCCAAGGAGGATTCCGCGAGGGGTTCGTGTGGATTAGCGATAGAGGCCGGACGCGTGGGCGGCTTGCGCGATGAACTACTCTCCGTTGGCGGTCAAAGCGACGATCTTGTAGATCATCCAAGATATAACCGTCAAACTACTTAACGTGTTTATTGCATTAAACGAAGAACGATCTAGAAAAGGAAATCAAATTTTAAATTCATTGCGTTAAACTAGTGATTTCTAACAAAGTGGTATCGAGAGATGAGACTTCGTGCTTAAGCAATAAGCATAATTTAATTGCGTAGTATTTAATCAATAGATGCAAGATTTAAATCACGAAACGTTGAAACAAAAAAAAAATTTAGGGTTCATGGGGGGGTCGGCCGACTGGCGGCGCCCCCCTCCCTCTGCGGCGGCGGCGGCGGCGGTAACCCTAGGGTTGCCGTCCGTCGGCTCTCCTATTCCAATGGGGAGATCAACCCTTTTCGTTTTGTGATATTTTATTGTGCATAGATATCTCGTTTGTTTAGTTGTGTCATATGGCCAACCAATGGTTCAAATAGTTTGGACCATTTTGAAACCATATGGCATGTTGGCCTTTCCAAATTTTGATTTGGAATAGGCCTAGGCCCTTTTCAAATATTTGATTTGTAAAGCTGCTTACAGCTGCTTAGCCACTTCCAAAATTTTGATTTTGGAAAGTGGCGAGCCTAAAACTAAATTTATTTGGCCTTTCCAAATTTTGATTTGGAATAGGCCTAAGCCATTTTTCAAATATTTGATTTGTAAAGGCTTAGCTGCAAGCACTTCAAAATTTTGATTTTGGAAAGTGGCTGCGCTAGACTAAAATAATTTGGCCTTTCCAAATATTTGATTTGGAATAGCTGTGCCTTTTTCAAATATTTGATTTGTAAAGGCTGCTTGCAGCCACTTCCAAAATTTTGATTTTGGAAAGTGGCTGAACTAAAGCTAAATTTAGTTTTGGAAAGGAAACAAATAAGAGATTTTATAATTTTAATTTTATATTTTGAATAGTTCAAATTTAATTAAAATTGAAATCGATTTAAAATTAAATGTTAATTTTAATTTTCGATTAAGTCATATAATTAATTAAAAGTTATTTAATTATTTGACGTGATAAAATAAAAAACGCATGCATGAGTAGTAGTAGTTAAAATTAAAATTTAATCTTTTCATAAGATAAAATTGTATGGATTAGATGTGTAGATATAATGTGATTATATGGACCCCGATTGATCGTGGACTCGACCAATAGGATAGATGAGAATGTTTTCTTTATGTTGGTTTTGAAAAATTGTCCTACGCCGTTATGAAGAACGTGACCTAGTTTACTTTTGCATTTATCCCATTCCCACGAGCTCCCCCCGTGTGCGGCGGGTGTAATTATTTATTATGTAACAAGAATGGAGCAAGAAGTTCAAGACCAAGGAGAGATAAAGAACCCATTGGCGTCTGACAATAAAGATCCTATTGGCGGTTGCAGATACCCTTTAGTTTGTGACCAGCGGTTTCGCTCGGGCTTGTATTCGAAACCGCACTTTGAAAAGTCCATGATCATACCGGTTATTTTATGCGCGGAATGTTGTGTATGTTTTACTTTATATGATATCGTAGTAGTATGCACATAGTAGATGAGACCATAATTAAACCAAATTAATTAAGTGAATTAATTTAAAATTATTCCCACGCCAAAAATCGAGCCAAAATTGTCTCCCAATATTATAATGACGGTGAAGAGCCTTTGTTCGGATCAAACCGATCGACCACTATCGGGAGTTGACCTACCACGGGTATATCGTTATTATTGAGATATGATCGTCCACGAGATCTCATGAATATTGGGCTATGACTCGACTAAAGTCTTTCGGTGATTGGCCACCGTCGTATCGTATCGACTTTAGAGACAAGGGGTTGACTATCACATAGAGATGTGAGACGTCAAAGAGTTGACTAGTCGACCACTGGAGTCGTCGATGCGATCGACGGGCGGTAGAGTACCTACCTTTCGAAATTGCCGAGATTGATCGACCACCGTCGGGGATTAAGGCAACTAGATGGGGTCCCAGGCACTAAAGAATTAATTAAATTCTTGAAAGCCAATAAGGAATAGTTGGCTAGTGGGAGTAAAACCTTATAAATTTCTTAGTGCAAATTTAGGTTTTTTATACATGAGCTTTTACTTATTCTATCTTTATTTATTGTTGTAGAAAATGTCAAACAAATTGAACCTTCGTTTTATCATCGAAAACAAGCTTGACGAAACTAATTTTCTCGATTGGGAAAGAAACCTCAAAATCGTTTTGAGGCACGAGAAGATTGGCTATGTCTTGGGCGAGGCCCTACCGAAAAGCCAGCCGAGGGTTCGGGCTGCCGAGATGTTGTCGAGAAGTACAACAAGCACTGCTTCGACAAAGATCGATGCTACATGTATCATGCTTGCTTCTATGACACCTGAACTGCAGAAACATCATGAGTCTATGGACGCCTACTCTATCATGGTCCACCTGAAGGAGCTTTACGCTTCTCAGTCTCGCACTGAGAGGTACGAGGTCTCGAAGGCCCTGTTTAGCTGTAAGATGGCATCTGGAACTCCGTGGGGTCACACGTGCTTAAAATGATCGGGTACATAGAGAGGCTTGGGAAGGCGGGCCACAAGTTGGAGCGAGTTGAGTATTGACTTGATTCTCGCAATCTCTACGACTCATTCTCGCAGCTTTGTGATGAACTATCACATGAACAAGATAGATTGCTCCTAGCGGAGTTATTGAACATGTTGAAAACTCTGCCGAGGGCACCTTTGTAGGGAAGGGAAAGCAAGTGTTGCTGGTCACTTCAAGCAAGGGCAAGGAAAAAGCCCAGAAAAAGTCCAAGAAGGCGAAGGCTGCACCTAAGCCAACGCCTAAGATAGCAAAAGACAAATCCAAGGATGCTTGCTTCCATTGCGGTGAGACCGGACATTGGAGGAGAAACGCAAGGGGCTTCTTGAGTACCAAGAAGAAGCATTCGATGCTTCGACTTCAGGTATATTTATGATTGAGATCAACATTACTTCTTCTAAGTCTAACCACTGGGTATTAGATACTAGTTGTGGTTCTCATATTTGTACGAATATGCAGGCACTAAGAAGAACTAGAGATCTGAGGAAAGGAGAGGTGGACCTACGCGTTGGAAATGGAGCAAGTGTTCTTTGCTTGGGCCGTAGGAGTTTGTTTTCTTTCATTGCCCGAGTGGGCTAGTACTAGAACTCAATAATCATTATTTTGTTCCCCGCTCTTTACGAAGAGCATTATTTCTATTTCTGCATTAGATGTTGATGGATTTTCTTTTACGTTTGAGAATAAATGTTGTTCTTTTCACGTGATGGAATCTTTTATGGTACTAGCATACTTAGCAATGGTCTCTACATATTAGATATGAATGTTGACGTACTTAATATAAATAACAAGAAAGCCAAAACAAATGACTTGAATGAATCCTACTTATGGCATTGTAGACTTGGCCATATAAATAAGAATCGCATTTCCAAACTCCATAAAGATGGAATGTTGGATCAATTCGATTACTGAATCGTTTGATACATGCGAAGCTTGTTTACTTGGCAAGATGACAAAGTCACCTTTTAGTGGCAAAAGGATAAGATCCAATGAATTGCTTGAGCTTATACATACTGATGTGTGTGGCCCAATGTCGATTCAAGCCAAAGGAGGATACTCTTATTTTATCACTTTCACTTGATGACCATTCTCGCTATGGTTATATATACTTAATGAAGTATAAGTCCAAGCCTTGAAAAGTTCAAAGAATTCGAAGTGAAGTGGAGAAACAAGCTGGGTAAAGAAATCAAAACACTTCGATCCGATCGAGGTGGAGAATACCTAGATGGAGAGTTTCAAAGTTATTTAAAGAAGAATGGGATTCTACTCGAATGGACCCTCCAGGGACGCCTCAAATGAATGGCATATCTCGAGAGGAGGAATCGTACTTTGTTAGACATGGTACGTTCCATGATGAGCTATCGATTCTTCCAAAATCGTTTTGGGGTATGCTCTAGAAACCGCATCCTATACACTGAACCGAGTTCCATCAAAGACGGTTGAGTCCACTCCTATGAAGTGTTCAAAGGAAGAAACCAACACTAGGTTACATGAAACCTTGGGGATGTCCAGTTTATGTGAAACGAACCATGCCTCGACAAAAGCTGGAACCTAGATCGACAAATGTCTGCTTGTGGGTTATCCTAGGGGAAACCAAAGGGTACCAATTTTACCACCCCGAGGAACAAAAGGTGTTTGTTGCCGGGGTCGCCACTTTACGGAGAAAGAGTTTATTCGGATAGGGTCAGTGGGAGTAAGATTGATCTTGAAGAAATTCGAGAACCACTTACGGATAACAGTCCGTTGATGGAAGTATAGGAGACACCACATACAAATGTGGCGCCACCCTCTACCGTAGACACAATAGCACCTCGAAGATCCACCAGGGAACGCCGTGAACCCGAAAGGTACACTGGCGTGTATCTCATGGAAGATGAGGACCCTAGAACTTATGAGGAAGTGCTATTAAGGCATGACAAAGAGAAATAGCTAGAAGCCATGAATTCTGAAATGGAATCCATGAAGGACAACCAAGTTTGGAACTTAGTTGATCCGCTGAGGAATAGTTCCCATAGGGTGTAAATGGGTCTTTAAGAGAAAGACCGACATGGACGATAACGTGACCACCTACAAGGCTAGGTTGGTGGCAAAGGTTATAAGCAAAGACAAGGAGTTGACTATGATGAAACCTTCTCTTTGTTGCCATGTTAAAATCCATTAGAATTTTGCTCGCTATTGCAACATACCATGATTACGAAATCTGGCGGATGGATGTGAAAAACAAATTTTCCTTAACGGGAACATGCGTCTGAGGAAGTGTATATGACACACAACTGAGGGTTTCACAACCAATGACGCCAGAGATGGTGTGTAAACCGCAAAGATCCATTTATGGATTAAAGCAAGCTTCTCGGAGTTGGAATCTTCGCTTTGATGAGATTATCAAACGGTTTGATTTCATCAAGAACGAAGATGAGCCCTGTGTGTTTACAAGAAGGTTAGTGGGAGTGCCATTGTGTTCCTAGTGCTTTATGTGGATGACATCTTGCTCATAGGGAATGATGTGCCTATGTTACAATCAGTCAAAGCTTGGTTATCCAAGAACTTCTCAATGAAGGACTTGGGTGAGGCAAACTTATATTCAGGAATAAAGATATATAGAGATAGATCTAAGAGGTTGCTTGGTCCATGTAATCCACCTACATAGACAAGATCTTTGAAGAGATTCGGCATGGAGCGATCAAGAAAGGATTGTTTGCCCATGTCACATGGGGTCTACATCAAAAGGAATGAGTCCTAAGACAGAGGAGGAAAAGGCACAAATGAGTAAAGTCCCTTATGCTTCGGCAATCGGGTCTATCATGTATGCCATGTTATGCACAAGACCAGATGTCTCGTACCCTCTTAGTATGACTAGTAGGTACCAGTCCAATCCAGGTGATGGTCACTGGATTGCTGTCAAGAATATCCTTAAGTACTTGAGACGTACTAGGGATATGTTCCTGGTTTTCGGGAATGATGATTTAGTATTACGAGGTTACATAGAAGCCAGTTTCCAAACTGACAAGAATGACTTTAAGTCACAATCTGGATTTGTTTTTACGCTTAATGGCGGAGCAGTGAGCTGGAAGAGTTCCAAGCATGAGACTACTGCAGACTCTACAACGGAAGCCGAATACATAGCGACCTCGGAGGCGGCAAAGGAAGCGATTTGGATGAAGAAGTTCATTCATCGAACTTGGTGTGGTTCCTCCATTTGAAGGTCCAAAGGCCTGCATGCGTGATAATAATGGAGCGATATCTCGATCAAAGGAACCAAGGTCTCATCAAAAGTTCAAACATGTGCTTTCTGCTATCACTTGATTAGAGATAGTTGATAGAGGAGATGTAAAGATAGAGAAAGTCCACACGGATGATAACATAGCCGATCCGTTAACCAAGGCATTGTCTCAAGCTAAGCATGAGAAACATGTTCACTTGCACGGGCTTAGGCATATGGGTGATTGGCTTTAGGCCAAGTGGGAGATTGTTGGAAAGGTGTCCTAAACCCAATCGGGTTGGACCGGATCCGACCGGTCGGGTCATTTACTGATCTATTTAGTTCATGTAATAACTTTATTATGATTAATAAAAGCACTTATGTTATTATATATTGTTTGTCTTCATATTATTTGTTGTATATATATAGTAACGTCCCTAGTATCAATCATGATAGAGAAACCATGATAGTGATTATGGTTGATGAGATCTCTAATCACTATAACAAGGTTGGTACTTAAATGTCTCTAGTCTTACATATTATCAAATGGGACATTGATAGTATAATCGGACTAGCACGTATTGGATGTCTTCTATCTTTTAGAAGGTAGGGATAAATCTCGCTCTATCGAAGTGTAGAGACACTTGACCGTATGCGTGGGCGTGTATTAGAGAATGCGTCGTTAGATCGACCCCACTTACATTAAGTGTCACACTATGTGGCGGTTGTGTAATTATCCTTTTGACCGAGTCTTCATGGCATCACGGTGTGGATTGTCATGCTTTGACACTATTGAGATTTCTCCTAACCACGGGCGATCATGCGGTAGTGATTGGGTATGATATTGAAGCATCGCGGAGTATACATGATTGGTCGTCCGGGAATCGCGTATCCTATGATTGGGATTGAATATCCGAAATGGCCTTCTTATAAGGAATGTCTAGCTCTCGAGAATCTTTGCAAAGTGGGAGTAAATGTGTTATTCGAGAGAGCATGATGTCCGGATTATAAGATACGATCGTCAATGTATTGACACTTTTAGAGATCGATCGTATGGATATTATTATAGCGATAGGATTGTAAGTTATACGATAATCGCTTCACATGAAAGGTAGTAGTCATTGCTTTTGACTCTTCCGATAATTGGGGTCACGGTGTGTTGCTAGACGCTATCCCGTGATCGTTAGGTATGAAGGGCATTTTAGTAAATTGCACTTTGTGTCTACGGCCAACATATTCGGAAGCCTATCGGGTCACACACATATGAACATCGAGTCGGATTAAAATGCGGTTATAGTTGATAACCAAATAAAGAAAGTTTATCTCTGTAGACTATGAAGGTTATAGTGGTAAATTAATATGGTGGTATTTATTTATTATGAATAAATAAAATACAAGATATTAATTATATACAAATTAGATTAATTAAAGAATATTCCGGAAGTCAATTTGTTGACTAATGGGGCGCCACTTTTGTGTGTATAAGATACACTTGGATTGTGCACTTTAATTAATAAAGATTGCCATAATATTAATATATGATATTAATTGATTTTGAAAAATAGATTTATGGTAATAAGATAATTATAATCAATATATGATATTGACAAAATAAATTATAATTAAAGAGATAAATCAATCTAGTTGATTTTCCTTATTTTATTAGAAAAAGGTTTTCTTCTCTTCTACTCAACTTGGGGCGCCACCTCCTCTATAAAAAGGAAGTGGGTGTCAAGCTCTTTTGTACAACACAATTGCAAGAGTTCATAATTCTTGTGTAAAATAGAGAGCTCTCCATAGTGAGTTTGTGAGGAAGAAAAGGTCCGATCTAGCGACCGGAGTTTTTCTGATAGCAATCCAAGGAGGATTCCGGCGAGGGGTTCGTGTGGATTAGCGATAGAGGCCGGACGCGTGGACGGCTTGTGCATTGAACTACTCTCCGTTGGCGGTCAAAGCGACGATCTTGTAGATCATACAAGATATAACCGTCAAACTACTTAACGTGTTTATTGCATTAAACGAAGAACGATCTAGAAAAGGAAATCAAATTTTAGATTCCACTGCGTTAAACTAGTGATTTCCTAACAAGATATGCAATCCTTTTCCCCGACGTCTTGTTGCAAGCCTGGACAACTTGATTGATCTTCCTCTTGTAGGTGTTCATCGTCTCTTTCAGATTTTCCACCTCACAGTCTCTTGATTCAACCTCCTCAACCACCTTCAAGTTGATGTTCTCGGTTTCATGAAGAAGTTCCCATCTCTGTGCCTTCATGTCTTGCCTTTGCTCCTCCAGTTCCTTCCACAACCGCTTCATCTCTTCCTATAGTTCTTGCTTGAATATGATTCTCATCTGTTGCCTTTCTTCCTCCAACATTTTCATGAATTCGCTCCTTTCCATTGCCATTTTTTCCTTGATGTGCTTCTTGATTTAGAGATATACGGTATTTATTTCAGCATCTTCCCAGAATATATATAGCCTAGGTTAACCCCTAGGTTAATTGTAGCGTTGCAAGCAATTAAATGGATGCGGCCTTTCACTTTTAAAAAACTATGGCTATTAAGGCGACTTTGTAGTTGAAACAATTCCAACTCCTCGTAAACCTTCACGACCTTGGTAGTTGAAACGAATCAAAGTCTTGTATTCACATTTTCTAAATCAAATTCCACCTTTTATTTTAAAAAAACAAAACAAATTCATTTGAAAACATTTCCTATAATAATTAATCCTTCAATAATATCACAAACCAATCAACTACCTTATTATATCGTGAGTATTTTAATTGAAAACCTTAGCACTAATTAAGGAGTATGGTTTTATATTTTATTCTATCGTGTTTATTCTTTAATTATCTTATTATATCTATCAAAATCAAATTTTCTACCCAACTTTAACTTTGTGTCCAGTTATATGGTTTTGTTTTAAACTTGATTATAGGGTTTAAACTTGATAATCAGTTCCATAATGAACCTAAGTAAGAAATGAAGTACAATTACATGCACAACCAGAATTATCAATGTTGAAGATACTAACATTTGGCTATTATTCCATCATCATGCCTTTTATTTGAATAACACAACTTAGCATTTATGCCAGAATTCTTTAAGGCAAGGATATCATCAACAAGCAGTCTGCCGTCTTCATTCATAGTTCCACCGTTAATAGCCATGATAGCAGAGAAAGAGTCAGATTCCACAACAACCTGGGAGACACCATAGTCCTTAGCAATCCACAAAGTTTCTTTGATAGACATCGATTCCCTTTGAAGGATGGAGTTTCTTCCCATAAAGCTCATGAATCCTCTAAACAATCTTCCATTACTGTCTATGAAGACCCCACCAATAGCCACCATGCCTCTACCATTCTCATCAATATCCATGCAGCTGGCATAAGTGTTGACCTTAATCCAACCCTCAGCAGGAGGTTCCAAAGCAATCTAATGAGGCTCCTTCACAACAAGAATACATTAATTAGAACATCCAATAGTCATAACTGCATTAAATAAATCAACTAATTTAAGCCAAATCCATGTGTTCAAATCAAATTTAAAGGAGGATTTTTTTTATAATAAGAGTGGACTTTAGGGAGATGAGTCACCACATGCTGATGATACAAGAATCTCTATTCTGCAGTTGCATGGTTGCTCCATGTAAAGGCAGGTCCAGAGTAGCCCAAATCTATCAAGTTACAATTGCTGAAATTGAAGTTGAAGTTATCAATCCTAAAAAGATTATTCTCAGTGATGACAACATGAATTCTATTTGGGCGGGCTTCAATACAGTTAATATCCAGCAAATCCGAATTCCAAATGATACAAATACCTCCAGATCTCCCATTAGGAGGAGACTGTATGGAACTTGTAAAACCAATCTTAGCAATGACTTTAAAGGATTTCTTGGCCTGGACGGTTTCAAGAAGGACTTCCACATCAGGTTTCTGTTTCAAAAGCAACTCTTTGATGTGCCTCCTAAATTCTTTGGAGTCAACACCTCTGCAATTCCAAATGAGGATCTTAATGATACCAGTGGAGGAGAGGGGATGTTCTCAAAAGATGAAAAATTACTATGAATCATTTTTCCAGGAATTCCAACTTGGGATCCTTCGGTCCTACTGATGATAGACTCACATTCCACATCCGAATCATCTCTCCTTCCAGCCTATGGCTATTGTGTAGTCCTTCACCCTGTGCACATATTCAACCATCACACAAGACTCCACCTCCCTCAGTAGATGTATATTTGAGTTTAGTTTGGTCTCGTGCCATAAAATTCTCGCCATTCTCTTCAATAGGGGCTTGATATTAGTGCTTTGTTTGAGGTTTACAAGTGACTTGTCTCCACTCTTTAGATTGAAAAATGTTATATACGAGTCTTTTTTTTAAAATGATTCACGCTAGCTATTTTAAGAGGCATCATTTTTTAAGGGGCTTGGTAGTACATGGTCATTTTAGGAATTTAATCCATGACTGGAAAAGCAATGACCTAGAAAAGCAAAAAAGATTCCTGGGGTCATTTTACGAGTTTACTTTAAGCAATGTCTGTGAATTTATACCATTATTGTACAGCAATATTCTGTAGAGACTTTTACCAACCATTTTTTCTTCTTTTAGCTCTCATTTATTATATACTCACCCACTTTTCACTACTTTGCATTAAATGCAGTCAAAGGTCATTTTATACTTTTCTCATCAAAATTAATAACACAACTCATTTAACCAAACTTTCTTAATCTATGTGAAAAACTCCGGACTAACATTTTGGGATGGAGGTAGTACTAGTTTTGTTATGAATTGCAAACCCCCTCGTTTATTGTACTTTTTATTAATTGCAGAAACATGGAGGTTCTTCTTCATCCAAATCCCCTCCTTTCTTATTTCCTAATACCCTCATTTATTTGCATGCAACAACTGCTGTATAAGAAACTACGTACATAGGTTTCAAAAAAGAGATAAACTACGTACATGATATCATTCAAACAAAGAATAAAAAACATAAAAAGATAATATTATAAATGATTTCATAAGAAAAGTTATTACATAAATTATAATATTAAACAAAGTACAAATTCATAAATAAAATAAAGTGGGGTTGGGATTTGATCACAGGCCATGGTGCAGAAACTCGGTAACAAACTCTCTTATTGGGAGAGTTTGTGCACATCGCACTGCAACCATTTTGTATGCATCATTGTACAGTCGTATCAGATCTTTGATTTTCTTTTTCACTGTGTTGATGCTTTCATTGATATAGGCCACTTCAACATGCATTGCTTCAGTCTCCTGTGTCATCTCAATTTTGACTTGATCAATTTCATATTGATATTCTTGTCTTTGGCTGTCCAACTTTCTTCTCAATTCTTTAAGCTTTTCTTCAATCTCATTTCTCAGATCTGCAATATCGCATCCATGCTTCTCTATTTTCTTCTTCTACTTTTCTGATTAGTTTCTTTCTAATTTCTGATTTTTTGTTTCTTTTTGCGATATGAATTCAACTCCATGGTTATACTACTATTTATAGGCCCGTTATTACTCACGTGAGTAGTTGCGTCTCTTCGATTTACCCCTACATTGATGGCTCTTCATATTCGTATTCACTTCCTAGCTATTTACTTCGTATTAACTTCCTATTTGTGTCTCTTCGATTTACTTCGTATTTACTTCGATTTACAAATTTATCTACGTCATATAATTACTTTTTTTTTCTCAAATTAATCAATTTTCTAACATTTTTATATTGTACATAGGGTTTTATCTCAAACTTGTGTTGACACAGTCTACACTTGTGTAACATTAAACATAAGAGATTAATACAATTCATTATGGTCAAATATACTAATGAATCGTGTATAATGTTAAACATAAGAAATTAATACAATTCATTATGGTCAAATATTCTAACGAATCGTTTATAATGTCAATCAATTAATGAATCAAACCATAGTATGGATTATGGAATTGTATCCGTGTAGATAAATTACATTATAATTCTAACTATATGGATTTGTAATTATTTCATATTCACTTATTATCTTCTTCATTTCAAGGGGGTAATATTCTAACGAAAATGTATAATGATGTTATAAGAAAACTAATGAATCAAACCCTAGTTCTCAACATGGAGAGAATTACTTCTTTATTTCAACGGAAAATTATTCTAACGAATATTGTTAGAAGCAACGAATGAATCAAACCCTAGTTCACAACATGGGAGAGAATTACAATTACAACTAAAATACATAATAATAAGAATGAAACCTGTAATGAAACCATATTTCCTCATTCAAAACATTCTTCTTCAAAATAACAATTACCAATACAATACATAATATATTAATAATAAAGGAAAGGTGCTTTGGTTATATAACAATTACACCCTTCAAACACCCTTTCAAGCACCCTTCTTCAAAAGAAAAATTACACATTATACTTCTCCTTCAAACCGTTCTTCTTAAAAAACGAGTTAAATTGTTTATAATGACATCAAAGTTTATGGTATTCTAACGTCTATGGCTGAAAGTTCCATGAAAGCAATTCCCCAACCAACTTCTTTCTCCAATCTGGAATATGCTCATTCCCAATAAATGATATATTCACTCTTCCCAGCATGAACTCCACGTATTTAAGAACGAACATGCCACAATCAGTCCTACCAAATTACAAGAATTACAAGATAATAAGTTAGTCACAAAATCGAAAACCTTAATAATTGATGTATTATTTTTATATGATTAAAATTACGTTATATTATTATGTTTTATCAACGAATTCTATATAAAATATATGAAATTATGGTATAAAATGTTAGTCTTTATAATTTAGAGTATTTAGTAATAATAATAATAAAAAGTTGTAATTTTGTACCGATTTTAATAAATCGGAGTGTAAATGTCGATTTATTTGGGTATTTGTGGTATTTTATTGCAGATTTATAAACCAAGACCCCGAGAATCAATATATTGAAGTTTAATCATATCTCTGGAATGATTTAGAGAGTGCCACAAGTTTAAATGGTCAATTGAATAGCTTAAGTGGATAAGTGGCCAACCAATCTGGATAAGTAATAATAGAGAAATATCTTCGACAAACGAATGGCTCATCAAAATGATATTTTCAGAAAAAGTGTTCTTAACGAAAGTTGTAGATTTTTCCGAGAGTGTTCCAATGCAATTTAAATTATGAAGATTGGAGGTCTAGAACTTAAACAGTGATCAAGTGGCTAATCGACTTGGATTAAGAAAAAATCCCGTAAAAGCTTCGGAGGAACACGAGGTCATCAAAAAAGCGTTATCTGGAGAAGAGTCCTTCATGAAAGTTGTAGAGTTTCTCGAGATCTTAATTTTGGCATTTCGTTTGCAATTTTTGGAAGTCCAGAACTCGAGATATGAATTTTAGAAGTTTAATAATTATATATAAAAAATAATATCTCCACCGCACATGCTGGACTGATCAAGTTAGTGGGGATCATCATTAGTCCGGACCGAGCCGGCCTAATACCGGACCGGTCCGGCCTTTGCCAATTTGCCTATATAAAGAGCAGCAGCAGAAACAGAGTCGAGGTACCAAATATATATATACATCTCATATATATATACATATCTCCTCTCTTTCTTTCCTTTTCTTTTCTTTTTAATTTTTAGTAGTAGTTGTAAATAAGGCCTTACGCCGTAATAATGTAGTTTTAGTATCGTTGTAATGCTCGAGAAAATCTCGAAAGTCGGTTTTGCTAAAGAAGTTGTAATGTCCGGAAGATACGATTTACGAATCAACAACTGCCGTATTCGGGTAACTTTTCTTAAGTATTTATGTTTGTTTTTGTATTTTCATTGTTATAATGTTTTTAGGCTAAATATAATCTTCAAAACTATGTAATCGGTTTTATTTCGATCTTTTAGTTAAAGAAATGTTGTTAAGTTAAAATGACTAAAATTGAGTTAATTGAATCTTTTTCTATTTTGATCGTATTCGTATTGACATATTTAATAGATCTGAGGAATTCATAATCTAATTATGAATTGACGCCTCGTAGTCAGGATATGAAATAAAAGATAGAAAAACCGGAGGGTAAAATTGGCCGTGTGAACAACGTGATAACTGAATCCGATTTCCTACCCGGGGTAAATTTGTTTTGGGAGAAATGAATTTTATTATAATTTGTACTCGAGATCGTAATAATGTTAAATCATCAGTTTAATTGAAACTTAAACCGGAAAGTTGAATCGTCCGGCTTTGACAACCGGAGCCTTTAAAATAAAATTGACCGTTTGACGAACGGAATGACTCCTTTTTATCTAAAGGTAGATTTGTACTCGGGACCTGTTCAGATTAATTAGTTTACCGTAACAGTTGTGGACCTTGGACTGATGACAATGGACATATGACAATTTCATACGCTCGTGTGAGAAGGAATTGTTCACCTCAGGAGTGCACCGTTTCACTTACTCAATTGAACCTAAAATAAAAGGAGAGATCGAACACATTTCAATTAATCGAAAAGATCGTATAAACCAATTATATAAGTTTTGGCCGATTTCTAAAAATTATTTGTCTAATATATTGGTACCTATATATTTATATCTATATATATATTTTGCAATTTATGTACATCTATATATATTTATATATCTATATATATTATATTAGAATAACTTTTAAATTACGTATTTATTTTATGTTAACTAGAATAGTAGTGATCTGTGTGATAAAATTGCGATTTAGATCGAGTTAATAACAGCTCTTTGGTGTTTAACCACACGTAAAAGAAATTACCAAGTTCCCTGAGGATTCGACACCTGACTCATCATACTAGCACCACAATTTGACCCGGTACACTGCCGGTTAGGATCTGTATAGCCTAGAAAAGGTCCGTCGACTTTTCTCGCGCCGTTGCCGGGAACGACGCTAATTTCTTTTATGTGTCTATGGTTACTACTTGTATTAGCTTAAAATTCTCGAGAATAAGTCAACACTTTTCTTATCTCATTTCTATTTTATTTTTCGTTGGTTGTTACCTTTTAGGAAAATTACCAATTTTACTACTATCAATTTAAGTGTTATTTTCTATTTTCGTTAGTTGATGACCGAAGTGGTAAGGCCCTCTCGTTCCTTATAAGCCTGACATAAACACTTACGAAAGGCGCTTAAGAGTAGAGAGTAAACGCGGTCATACTAGTCGTGAAATCCCGACCAAGAATCATCTTCAAACAAAATACGAGAATGGTTTGAAATCGGTGATGAAACACCGAACAAGTATGGAACATGCTCTGGGCATGGACAAAACCCTGTTAACCCTAATAATAATAATAATAATAATAATAGAAATAATCAAAATCGGAACCGAATAATCGTAATAATCCACCAAACCCGAGACCTATATGTGATCAAACCGTAGAAGAAACCGGACTAATAATCCCATCCTTTTACCTAATGAAGGAGCGAATAATTTCAAATTAAGTCTCATCTTTTGGTTTAATTGACGCAAGAGCCCAATTCTAGGAGAGGATGATGAAGATCCACATCATCATCTCTATCTTTTGAAGAATCAGTGCAATACTGACCAAAAGTCAAGTGTGCTCATAAGGAATTAACGAGAATGACTATGTTTCCTTTTTTTTTAAAAGGGCGAGCCCGAGATTGGTTTATGTCTCTTCCACATCATTCACTTACTAGTTGGGAGGAGATTCAAACTGAATTTACAAACAATATTTCACTCTGGGCCGGAATTTGGAATTAAAAGTCGAGGTTGCTAACTTTAGACAAGGATCTCAAGAAACGCTTGGGAATGCGTGGGAAAGGTTTAAAAATTGTTAAGAGCGTGTCCCGATCATGGTTATTCCTTAGATATGCAAATTCAACTCTTACATCAGTAAATTGAGAAAAGACTCACGTGCGGATGTAGATCATGCATGTGGTGGTTCGTTAATGATGAGTGAAGCTCAAGCAGTTTTACGATGCTATAGAAAAGATTTCCAAAAATAACGAGAATGTGGGAAACCGGTTCTAGCACCGGAAAAGTAGCTTTGCGCAGAGAATGTACGCCTATACGGAAGTTCTAGCACACTTGGAGAATTTGAGTAGGAAATTTGATGGTTTACAAATGAATAAGAACCAAAATTCGTAAAATAGTACACCAAATGAATACTCAAGTCATGATAATATGGCGTTAGGGAGTGAAGAACCAACAGGGATATTCAAGAGAGGAGGTGAGTTTTCTTGACAGAAGATAGGAATTTGAACAATGCATACTCAAACTCGTTTAATGCTATTAGAAGAGATCATCCTACTTATCGATGGTCCGAAAACCCTAGTAAGCCAGGACAACCGCCATATCCAGGTCCATATAGGAATAATAACCAAGTTTATCAAGAAAATACATCTAATCAGAATTTACAATCATTACCAAGATCCTATCCTCAACATACCACTCAAAGTATACCAAGAACTCGAGTTCAACTCAACTGCGAAGGAGTTGAAAAATGGGAAAAACTAATGGAAAATATGATGGGTGTAGTATCTACTCAAGCTAAGAATATGGAAACAATGATGACTTCTATTGGTACAGTCCTAAAGATATGAGTACAATAAAAAACATCTATGAGTGGACATGATACCGAAATGAGAACAATAGAAGCCTCATTGAGGAATATGGAAGATCATTTGAGTAGGGAAGGTGAACGTAACAACAGTAGACCCAGGGAGGATTACCAAGCAACACCGATGAAACCCAAGAGAGGTAAATGTTGTGGTTACTGAAGTAGGAAGCTTAGTGGAAGCAATGGAGTAGAAAACTTTGGGAATAATGAAGTAGAAAATGATTTAGATGGAAAGAATGATGAAACTAAAGATAAAGATGAATTCAGCGACGAGGAAGAAGAAATTATAGATAATTTCTTGAAAAGGAATAAAGTTTGGAACACGAAAATGAAGGTGAAAATTGGGTAAAAATCCTAGGATTTTGAAAGACCCTATGGATAAAGATTTAAGGAATTTATTCAAGGAACATGTTAGAATAAATGAGAAACAGGAAGAACCGAAAAAATCAAGTAGAGATTGATTCAGTGGAACAATTTAAAAAAATTCAAGAACTCAAACATGGCGACTAAGTAATACTCAAAGGTTTAAGGAAAAGGAAAGAGAAATTGACTAAGGAGCCAAAGGTTATAGATTTAGAATCTTTACCCTACCCTCACAAAGATCAAATCAAAAGGCAAAAGCGATAAAAGTATGCTCGTTTCCTTGATACTTTTCGTCATCTTCATGTTAATATCCCTGTTATTGAAGCTCTGATTAATATACCTGCCTATGGAAAGTTTCTGAAAGAGATACTATCAAATAAGAAAAAATTAGAGGAATATGAGAATATATGCCTAAATGAAGAATGTTCGCACTTCTGCGGCATAAGTTACCACCTAAACTCGAAAGATCCTGGAAGTTTTACGATTCCATGTGAAATTGGAGGATTTCTTTTAAGAAAGTCTTATGTGATCTTGGAGCTAGTATAAATCTCATGTCTTATGAGGATTATAAAAAGCTAGGCATAGGAAAGCTTACTAAGACTGAAATGACTCTGCAAATGGCAGATAGATCGATTAAGTACCCTAAAGGAATGATTAAGGATGTACTTGGTTAAAGTAGACAAATTCTATTTTCCAAAGAGATTTTGTAGTTATGGAAATGGAAGAAGGATATTCAGCGCTCTTATTCTAGGTCGTCCCATTTCTAGCTACGGGAAGAACTTTAATCGATGTTCATAAAGGAGAGTTAATTTTGAGAGTCAATGAAGATGAAGTTGCTTTCAATATTTTTAAAGCTATGAACCATCCATATACATCATCGAATCATGTTCTTTTATAGAAGATATTCATTACATCTCTATGATAATCGATTACCAACTTTTGAAGACAAAGTTAGAAGAATGCTTAACTCGTCTATCTATAAAGAAGATGAGGAAGACATTGAAATGAAAGAGATAATCCTTTCTCTAGATAAAGGAAGCTTTACTTTTAAGCCACCATGGCATAAGTATTTGGAGTTAGAACTAGAAGGACCGGTTCTTAAATCATCAATAGAAGATCCGCCAAAGAATCTGGAATTGAAACCGTTACCTTTAAATCAAATATGCTTTTCTAGAAACGATAATCTATTACCGATTATTATTTCATCTACTTTAACCCGAGCGACAAGAAGATCAATTAATAAGAATGTTAAGAAAGCATAAGAAAGCTTTTGGATGGACAATGCCGATATTCGAGGTATTAGCCCTGAGATTTGTGTTCATAAGATAATTACGAAAGAGGATGCTAAACCTTGTATTCAACCGCAACGCCGCCTCAACCCGAATTTACTGATTAATCGTTAAGAAAGAGGTCATTAAGCTATTAGAAATGGGGATAATCTTTCCTATATCGAGATAGTGAATGGGTGAGTCCAACTCAAGTTGTACCAAAGAAAGGAGGTTTCACAAAGTGAAAGAAAATGATAGAAATGAATGGATTCCAACAAGAGAAATTACAGTTATCGAATGTGCATTGATTTTAGAAAACTAAATGATCATACTAAGAAAGATCATCATCCACTTCCATTCATAGTTCAAATGTTGGAACGTTTAAGTGGTCATAAGTATTACTGTTTCTTAGATGGTTATTCAGGTTATTTACAGATCTTCATTGCGCAGCAGGAGATAGGAAAAGACTACTTTCACATGTCCTTATGGAAATTTTGCGTATAAAAGAATGCCGTTTGGTTTATGTAATGCTCTGCTTACGCTTTCAAAGATGTATGATGTCTATATTTTCCGATATGGTTGAGAAATTCTTAGAAATTTTTATGGACGACTTTAGTGTTTATGGAGATTCTTTTGGTAAATGTTTGTCGCACTTAGAAAGAGTTTTACAACGTTGTGAGGATACCAATTTAGTTCTAAACTGGGAAAAATGTCATTTAATGGTATCAGAAGGAATTGTTTTAGGTCATAGAATCTCTGAAATAGGAATTGAAGTTGATAAAGCTAAAGTCGAGGTGATTGAAAAATTACCGCCACCAGTTAATCTAAGGACTCTAAGAGGATTTCTTGGACATGCAGGATTTTATAGGAGATTTATTGCAGATTTTTCAAAGATAGCAAAGCCTCTAAGTCATTTACTTGAAAAAGAAGTACCTTTTAACTTTGATAGTAAATGTATGGAAGCATTTAAGACCCTGAAAGCGAAGTTGATTACTGCACCAGTATTGGTAGCACCAGACTGGAATTTACCTTTTGAAATTATGTGTGATGCTAGTGATTTAGCTGTAGGAGCTGTTTTAGGTCAAAGGTATAATAGAATTCTCAAAGCTATTTACTATGCATCCCATACATTAAACGCAGCTCAGCTTAATTATGCAACTACAGAAAAGGAACTGTTGGCTGTGATTTTTGCCTTAGATAAGTTTAGATCGTATATTGTTGGTTCTAAGGTAATAGTCTACACAGACCATTCACTGAAGTATTTACTGAGTAAGAAGGATGCGAAACCACGTCTTCTTAGATGGATTCTCCTACTTCAAGAATTTGATATTGAAATTAAAGATAAAAAAGGAAGTGAAAATGTAGTAGCAGATCATCTAAGTAGAATGGAGACTGAGGAAGAGATAGGGAATGAAATTAAAGATTCATTTCCTGATGAACAACTATTTAGAATAGATACTCCTTCAACCATGCAATTATTAAAAAATAGAATTCCCTCTAAGGAAATCTCACCTTGGTTTGGAGATATCATTAATTACTTAACCTGTGATTATATTCCGTCTCATTGGACTTGGCAAATGTAAAAAAATTTCTTTTCTGACTTAAAATTTTATTACTTGGGAGGAACCGGACCTTTTCCGTAAATGTTCGGATGGGATAATCGTAAAATGTGTGCACGATAATGAAATTTTAAGTATTTTATCGTTTTGTCATGATCGTGAGGCAGGAGGACATCATGGAGGATGGAAAACTGCTTTTAAAGTTTTACAATGTGGTTTTTATTGGCCTACACTATATAAAGATGCTTATAAATATGTTAAATCTTGTGAATCTTGTCAAAAATGGGGAAATGTATCTAAAAAACATGAAATGCCTATGCAACCTATTTTAGAATGTGAGTTATTTGATGTTTGGGGTATAGATTTCATGGGACCTTTTCCTATATCGTTTGGAAAAAGATTTATTCTTGTAATGGTAGATTATGTTTCAAAATGGGTAGAAAAGCTCTCTTCCCACTAATGATACCAAGGTTGTCATACGATTCCTTAAAAGAACATATTCACTAGATATGGCATTCGAGGCGATCATTAGCGATAGAGGTTCACACTTTTGTAATAGACCATTTACTAAGTTAGTTGAGAAATATGGTGTAACACATAAACTAGAGCACGCCTATCATCCACAAACCGTTGGTCGGGTAGAGGTGTCAAATAGAGAGATCAAAAGAATCGTGGAAAAAACAGTTGATTCAAATCGTAAAAACTGGGCAATTAAATTAGATGATGCGTTATGGGCGTACAGAACAGCTTTTAAAACACCAATTGGTTGTTCTCCCTATAAGCTAGTCTTTGGTAAGTCATGTCATCTCCCGGTTGAGTTAGAACACCGAGCCTTACGGGCTATTAGATTTCTAAATTTCGATCCTAAGGTCAGCCGGTGATCATAGATTGCTTCAATTGATGTAACTAGAAGAATTTCGTCTCGATTCTTATGAAAACGCTCGAATCTACAAGGAACGCATACGAAGTCTTTCCATGATAAGAGAATCTTTAAGCGTGAGTTCCATGTAGGTGATCGAGTGCTTTTGTACAATTCACGTTTAAAGTTGTTTCCGAGTAAGCTTAAATCAAGATGGGCAGTCCATTTAAAGTAACACGGGTTTACAAAGCTGGAGTTTGTTGGACTAATCGATGGAAATACAACTTTTATAGCCAATGGCCACAGAGTAAAGTTATTTGTGGAGGGAGAAGGAATCACACTGAAAGAAGAAATAATGCTACTGATTGATCCCCCGACAAACTGAAAAAGCAGAGGAAAAATGAAAAACTGAAAAGCAGAGAAACTGGAATCAGCCGAAAACCAGGTTCTATCTATCTTTACTTTTCTGTAATTTTAATTATGTTTAAACTCTTTTCGTCTTTTACCGGATAGACGTAAAAGAACTGGATGTCTTTTTTAGATAGAATAGGAGTTTTTATTTTACTTTTGAAATTAGGCCTTGATAAAGATGTCGCGTTTTCTATAGAAGCTTTAGTTTTTGAACAAAACAAGAAATTGTTGAGAGAGATCAGATTAAGAGAAGTATGTAATGGAACATCAAGAAGTGCGATAAAAAGAAGGGCAAAGTTTCTAATGAGATGCGAGAATCTGTGGAAAAAGTGAACATGTTGAATGTCATGGGAAAAAACACAACAAAATCCTGGGATGAGTGTTTGAATATTGTTAGGAAGGAACGATTAGGTGGTTATCCGAAAATCCCGATGGAATTCCGAGAGATAATTCAAATGCCTCGCTTTTTAGAGTTAGGTTGATTGAGCGTTATATCGAACTTTGGAAGATTTAGAAATCGAAGAATCGAGAACCCCTAAGTTTAGTCTTTTATTTTATTTTATTTTATAAAATTCTCGATAACTTCTTCAAAATTTTATAAAATTGGATCTTTATGAAAATTTGAGGAGTTTTATAAAAATTTTATAAAAGTTGTTTTTTTTTTTTAGTTTTAATTTAAACGTTTTATAAAAGTTGATATAAATTTATTAAATTTTTATAAGCTTTTATTAAAGTGTTATAAAGATTTTATTAAATTTTTATAAATTGTTATAAAATTATAAAAGTTCCTTCAAATTTTATTTTAAGAAAATTTTATAAACTTATTTTAAGACTTTAATTAAGTTTTATTAGAATTTGTATAAGTTTTATTCAAAAATCATAAAAATTCAAAAAATAGAAAAAAATTTGTTCACGGACCGATCCGGCCTTAATACCGGACCGGTCCGGGTTCGAAAATCATAAAAAAGACGGGGACCTCTTTTTCTTCTTCTTCTTCCCTAATTCTTCCAACAGCCGCACCCCACACACCAAACCCCACCACTCGAATTTTTTTTCAATTCTTCCACAAAAATTCACCTCTCACACTACCACTACTTGATTTCTTCCTCTTTTCATCTCTTCTCTTCTACACAAAATTGAAAAAAATCAAAAGGGTCAAAAACAAGCTCCATTCATTCCGGCGACTTTAGCACTTTTCCGGCCTACTTTTCAACGTTTTCTACACTATAAGGTATAATCTAGTTTATTTAGTTGTCAATTTCGTATTTTTCATAAATTTTTAGATTAATTTCAACTGTTTTGATTTTTGAGTGTGTTGTGACATTATTATTTTTTGCTGTTTTTGTTGTTGTTTTTGTTGATTGGCATTACCAATATCGTAGAATGGCTGAGTCGAGTACTAGAGTCTCTAAAAAGAGAAAATCAAAAATTCCAATTTCAACTCCTGTCGTAGGCACAGTAATTTTATCACCTGAGGAAGAAGCTGTAAGTTTTGAAACAACCGCATCACCCGAGGCTAAGAAAGCATATAAGAAAATTTATAGTAAGTGTGATGTTCGTTTGAAAAGGATTAGACTTGGATGACTTAGGTGATGAAGTCAAGAATATCTTTAGAAGCGTCGGTGGTTAGATTTAGTAGCCGAGAAAGGAAGGGGAGATTAACACGACTATAGTAGGCGAGTTTTATTCGGTTTTATCTACATTATCGGAAGAACGACTTACTCACCGGAACTCGCACTTCTACGAGCGAAAATATTCCTTTTAACCTGCCGTCATTAATGCAATCTTAGGAGTTGAGGTTTTTCCCGATGAGGAGGATTACAGGGGTAGTTTATAATTTAGATGATCCTGCTTAGTTTTGAAGCGGATCGCCTGAGAGCCTGGACTGCTTTTGACCCGACCGCGGTGTGGGTTGAAAATCGGTTTAATTACGGAACTGCTTTTAGAGGTTTAAGGGCAATTAAAAGATTTATTAGCCATAATCTCTATCCTTCTAGTAAACATACCGCTTTTTGGAAAGGAAGATGTATGTATCGCTTGGGCAATGGTAAATGATGTTAGAGTGGATGTTGGAAAGGTCATGTTTAAAAGAATTTTTGAAAGTATTGTCATCGCTGCACTGAGGAGTCATCTATACTTCCCTTGTTTTATCTCTCGATTTATGTCGTAGGTTGGGAGTACCATTTCGCCTAATGACAAGTTATCTCTGGTGATGGAAATCTGATTGGACCTAGTTTGACTAGTCTTCCGGATGGTAGTATTAGCTCTTTGCTTAGAAGACGTCCAAACTCAAACACCTCCACCGCTTTTACATCTTCTTCTTTTCCATCTTTTTCTAGTCAGCCTCAACAAACTCCTTTCTCCAACACTATCACTTATGACATGTTTCAATCTTTAGTGACAGATGTTGCGCGTGGTCAAGCCAATGTGGCTTTATTCGCTGAGAGTACTAGGCAGTGGTGTGATGATATTCGTAGAGGTTTAAGAAGAACGGCGCATTGCTTCGTAATCCTACTTTTGATGATCCTGCCTATCCACCTTGTCAGTCTGATCCGTATACCTTACCACAGTGGGAAACACCTATTCCACCACAGTCGAGCTTTCATCCATCGTCATATCCTTTTGGAAGCCAATCTAGTGGGACAGGTGTATTTTCGACAGGTGTTCAGAGACCAGCGATGTCGAGTTGGGGAGGATTCACTGAGTTTGCACATGTCACGTCTGGCATGAGTTCGATGGGTCTTGATAGTTCAGTCAGGACCACGACTTCAGCTCATCCATCAGCTTCTCAGTCGTTTCCGAGTTCGAGTTTTCAAGTTGATCCGGAGGAAGATTATGATGAAGATTGAATTTTAATGATTGATTAAACATGTTTACTACACATTTCATTGCATTCGACTTTTGTCATTTAAATATTGGTTTGTTTTCATTTTTCGTTTAGTTTGATGTTACAATCGATTTTATAAAAATTTGGTTTGCATTTTAAATCGGTTTAGTTTTTATAAAAACTATAAAAAAAAACCCAAAAATAATTTTCGTATAATTACTACGTCATTTTACAAAAATATAATGTGTCGTTTTATCCGTTCGTATCAAGTTAAATTAACTTTTACAACGTATCTTCGAGGAAAGAGTTAGTAATAGGCACGTGAAGTAAAAATAACCAAAGTTCAAATTGACTTTCACCTCTGTCCCTCAGTAAAAGCAGGATGAGGCCGGACCGGTCCGGCCTATACTCGCCCGATCCGTGAAGAAAGCGGCAAAGATGACTCATTTTTGAGTCTGTCTCGCTCATCCACGTATGTATTACTTTCTATCTATATAAAGGAGGCCAGGAATGAGGAAAGGATACCATTTCTTTCACTTTGCCTATCTACTTCCAACTGTAATTTTATTTTTATCAAGTTTTAAAATGTCGAACCACTCCTCACCGTCTCAGAATTCTTACGAGCCTAATACACGGATCATCCGAATCGCAAGCTTCTAATGAGAGTATAAATTTACACCTCGTTTTGCTAATTCTCCAATCCTATTGGAGAAAGGTTTGAATTTTGATAAAATTGATCGATGGGGTAAAACTCTCATTAGGAGTTTCGGTTGGAAAAAATTTGTCAAGACACCGAGAGGACGGGTAAATGTCTCGATAGTGCGAGAATTTTATTCTGCTACGATGACGACATCTATGATCGATATCACAGCATTGTTCCGTAAGAGGAGTGGTCGTTCCTTCTCTTCATCTATCATCAACCAAATTTTTGAAATTCCACCAATTACTATGCCACATTTTGAAATGCAATGGGGACTACAAAATCCTCTAATCATATGAATAAAGTACACGAGTCTTTCCAATGTCTGTTCCGCTTTTTGATACAAATCACGACATGTCAACACGAGCTTTACTTCCACATCTAAAGGCGTGGAAGCATTTTATAAATTCTCGAGTTTATCCCACCTGGATTTTGGAAGTTTAATGAGAATGAAATGCTTCTACTTTTTGCTTTGGCATTCGGTGTATTTGTTGATTGGGGTATATTGATTCAAAGGACAGTGTTGGAGTTTGCGATTACGAGAGGTAGTAGGGGGAAACCTATGCCTAATTCATGGATGATATCACGTTTGTGTATTCTTCTGAATGGAGTAGAAGAGCTGGAGACGGATGAGATTTTTCCGTCTAGAGATAGTCGGTTTGGATTGCTACCGGTTGATACACCGGGATGTTCATCCACCATCTAGAGAATTGTTAGTGGTTTGTTAGTAATATTTAAGTTTTAATAAGTTAAATTAAGTTAAGTTTGAAGTTCTTTAGTTTAGTTTGTAATAATGTATCTTGTTTAATATATATGTCTTAGTTTTTTAAGTTTGTTTTAATACGCTAAAATAAAATTAGAAAAATAACGTTAATAGATAATTTTAATTTTATTTTCAACCCTACTTCTTTACTACTTATTGAACATCGGACGATGCCACTTCGTAAGTGGGGAGTAGAGTTAGGTTAGAAAATTCATTAAATTTTTTCAAAAATAGTCAAAAATAATAATTATATTATATGTCTAATTTAGATTTTAATAAGATTTTAAGTTTATATAATTGAGTAATTAATATTAGATATTGTTTTATAAAATTATATAAGTATGATTGATATTTATAAGTAAAATTTTTAGAATCATTTTCAATACGAATTATGAATTTGGAATTGGATTAAGTTTATTGATTTTGGCACCACAAAAATATAACTATAGCCAAATAACCTACCTCACTTTGATTAGAGTGATCAAGACCTCACTCAAATTGTCAATTGTGATTAAATAACCGAGCTTTAGCTATTTTGGTCTACATTTCCTTGAAATACCGCAAGTTTATGCGTCTTATAAAAGAGATGGTGACATAAAAGCTAAATTTTGGTATATCTTGAGATTGGAAAAATTAGATAAGTAGTAGTATATTCGATCTTACCTCATGACACTTGCAACATAGCCGATTTTGGTAATAAGTTCGGATATATTAATATTCTATAAAAAATTAAGAACGAAGCACCATATTTACACAGAATTAATCAAATATCGTTATCTTCCTTATCTCATGATTAACAACTTAAAAATAAAAAGAACAAATCGGTTGTAGCTACCAATGATTGGAGTGAGTAGGGTATTATCAATGAAATGTCCTATATCACTATGAGGTAATTAAGCTCCCGATTGCCTGATGATAGTAGTCCAAATTTAGGGTATTATCACGAAATGTCCTATTCTTTGGGAATGAAGGCACAAGATAAAATGAAAGAGGAAAAGTTGAATCATAAGATCTCGTGAATTATTACAAGTTTAAGGAAACCGGACTTGTAATTTTCGATCGAAAGAGTAGTACTCCGATCAATCTTGATGAAGCAATGCCTGTAAGTTTGATTTTCTACACACACTCACGCTTTTAGTTCTTAATCTTAAAAAAAAAAAAAAAAAAAAAAAAAAAAAAAAAAAAGAAAATCTGAAAAAAGATGCTAAGAATATGTTTTTTTTCAAAAATATGAAGATGTAGGTACGTACGACTTGCCTCTTTCTCTTTTTGATTTCCTTTTTTCCGATTAACCAACATCTTGAACCTAAACTCTATAAGCCATTTTTGTCAACTACTTTACTGAAATTTCCGATTCCAGAATTTCATAATAGTTGCGATTAAAAATAATTCTGATATTTTATTTATACTTCTTAAGTATTACATATATAATTTTATCTAAATAATATTTAATGTTTAAGTTATTTCAGTTATATACTCTTTCTGTCTTCTTAAGATTTTAAATTAAGATAGATAATATATTTATAATATTGACAAAGTATATTATAATCTGAAAAATTATACTATCTTTTATTACCGCTTATTTTTGCTCGAGGGACGATCAAAAGCTAAGTGGGAGTAATTTGATGTATTATTTTATATATGATTAAAATTACGTTATATTATTATGTTTTATCAACGAATTCTATATAAAATATATGAAATTATGGTATAAAATGTTAGTCTTTATAATTTAGAGTATTTAGTAATAATAATAATAAAAAGTTGTAATTTTGTACCGATTTTAGTAAATCGGAGTGTCGTGTCGATTTACGTGGGTATTTGTGGTATTTTATTGCGATTTATAAACCAAGACCCGAGAATCAATATATTGAAGTTTAATCATATCTGGAATGATTTAGAGAGTGCCACAAGTTTAAATGGTCAATTGAATAAATTAAGTGGATAAGTGGCAACCAATCTGGATAAGTAATAATAGAAATATCTTCGACAAACGAATGGCTCATCAAAATGATATTTTCAGAAAAAGTGTTCTTAACGAAAGTTGTAGATTTTTCCGAGAGTGTTCCAATGCAATTTAAATTATGAAGATTGGAGGTCTAGAACTTAAACAGTGATCAAGTGGCTAATCGACTTGGATTAAGAAAAAAATCCGTAAAAGCTTCGGAGGAACACGAGGTCATCAAAAAGCGTTATCTGGAGAAGAGTCCTTCATGAAAGTTGTAGAGTTTCTCGAGATCTTAATTTTGGCATTTCGTTTGCAATTTTGGAAGTCCAGAACTCGAGATATGAATTTTAGAAGTTTAATAATTATATATAAAAATAATATCTCCACCGCATGTCTTTGGGTGATCAAGTTAGTGGGGATCATCATTAGTCCGGACCGAGCCGCCTAATACCGGACCGTCCGGCCTTTGCCAATTTGCCTATATAAAGAGCGGCGAATAGAAGCAGTCGAGTACCAAATATATATATACATCTCATATATATATACATATCTCCTCTCTTTCTTTCCTTTTCTTTTCTTTTTAATTTTTAGTAGTAGTTGTAAATAAGGCCTTACGCCGTAATAATGTAGTTTTAGTATCGTTGTAATGCTCGAGAAAATCTCGGAAGTCGGTTTTGCTAAAGAAGTTGTAATGTCCGGAAGATACGATTTACGAATCAACTCAGTATTCGATAACTTTTCTTAAGTATTTATGTTTGTTTTTGTATTTTTCATTGTTATAATGTTTTTAGGCTAAATATAATACTGGCCAAAACTATGTAATCGGTTTTATTTCGATCTTTTAAGTTAAAGAAATGTTGTTAAGTTAAAATGACTAAAATTGAGTTAATTGAATCTTTTTCTATTTTGATCGTATTCGTATTGACATATTTAATAGATCTCGAGGAATTCATAATCTAATTATGAATTGGCGCCTCGTAGTCGTGGATATGAAATAAAAGATAGAAAAACCGGAGGGTAAAATTGGCCGTGTGAACAACGTGATAACGGAATCCGATTTCTACCCGGGGTAAATTTGTTTTGGGAGAAATGAATTTTATTATAATTTGTACTTTCGAGATCGTAATAATGTTAAATCATCGATTTAATTGAAACTTAAACCGGAAAGTTGAATCGTCCGGCTTTGACAACCGGAGCCTTTAAAATAAAATTGACCGTTTGACTAACGGAATGACTCCTTTTATCTAAAGGAGATTTGTACTGGGACTGTTCGAGATTAATTAGTTTACCGTAATGATTGTGGACCTTGGGTGATGACAATGGACATATGACAATTTCATACGCTTTCGTGTGAGAAGGAATTGTTCACCTCAGAGTGCACCGTTTCACTTACTCAATTGAACCTAAAATAAAAGGAGAGATCGAACACATTTCAATTAATCGAAAAGATCGTATAAACCAATTATATAAGTTTTGGCCAGTTCTCTAAAATTATTTGTCTAATATATTGGTACCTATATATTTATATCTATATATATATTTTGCAATTTATGTACATCTATATATATTTATATATCTATATATATTATATTAGAATAACTTTTAAATTACGTATTTATTTTATGTTAACTAGAATAGTAGTGATCTGTGTGATAAAATTGCGATTTAGATCGAGTTAATAACAGCTCTTTGGTGTTTAACCACACGTAAAAGAAATTACCAAGTTCCCTGAGGATTCGACACCTGACTCATCATACTAGCACCACAATTTGACCCGGTACACTGCCGGTTAGGATCTGTATAGCCTAGAAAAGGTCCGTCAATAATCTATATATATATTGCATAAATATATATTATCAAACATACCCATTCTCTTGAGAGGGACACTGCGCGCTCATCACCGCTAGCTTTCTTTCAGAATACTTCTCATAGCCTTTTACAAGCTTCTGCATTAAAAACGGTATGACAACTTGCATAGGCATGATACACCTTGCAAGAATCACTTTTCTGATAAGCGTCGGAAGGCTGTCATACACGAAAATTATCCTCGCACTCAGATCAATTTTCAAAAGAAACCAATGATCTCTCTCTATCAACGGTACATACAATGTCTTGCAACATTCCCATGGTTTGCTAAATTCCGGAGCTGTCCCGTTCATAATATGCCTAAATACTGAATTAAATTCTGCTCCTCTTAAGCGTTTCATGTTTCTTGTGTGGAAGTTTTTGACATATGTTGCAAATTGCGTATCAAGGACACGGGCATCTTGGTCAAACAGATTCGGGTACTTGAAGCATCACCGGTGAATTTCACACAATGAACTATCCAACACCTGAATATAAATACTACTACATAACAAAAGCATACATTTTCAATCTAAATTGTTGTGTTATTTTAAAATCTAAAGCATATACTGATAACGCTCTAATTGGTACCATTATTTATACCTATATTCACCCCGAATTCTGCTCAAGATAGGATAGATAGGCTCGTTATTATGTGGAATATGTGTTAAATGCTATGTGTGTGTTTCCAGGATCGTAATTCTGCATCTATGCTGTTTTCCTGAGGTTTTGGTACTGTTTTGTCTCGTTTTGCATGTTTTATAGGATGTACCGAATCTGGGGCATTGGAGAACGGATCTAGACCAGAAGAAGTATATTGGGCCAAGTGATTAAAGCCCAAGAAGAAGTCTGCTGAAGAAAAAGAAGAAAAGTCGGCCCGGTTTACCGAGGGCTAGGGCCGGTAAACCGAGGACTTGTAGGACACGAAATCGATTCTGCTGCATTATCTAGGTCAGTTAGGGTTTTAGAGAGTCATAAGCCGGTCATTGTATCTATATAAGGCCGCATTAGCTGATTATTGTCTAAGCACTCAAATATATTCAATCTTTTATATACAATTTGATGAAATAAAGTTATTCCAAGCTTTTGAGGAGTTATTTCTGGTTTTCTCCCTTTCTCTACCATCTCTAGCTTGAGTAGACCGAGCTAGATCTCCATTGTTGAAGGTATGAAGCTTTGAACGTTCCTTTTTATCTTCAATATGGTAGATCTGTTCGTATTTATGTATTTTAGTTAATCTGCATGTTTAAAGACCCCCTGATTTACTTATTTTAATTGTATGTGAGCAATGTAGATCCAAGAATAGGAAAAGATGACCCCGGTAACCCGGCGGTCTATACCGGTTTACCGAGGCATTATTTAGAAAACCTAAAACTGGGATTCACTACAGCTACGTTGATCGACAAGTTTAATTAACAGTATGTTAGATCTGGCCAATCTGCTTATTGTATTCATAAATTAACATGAAGAACTTGCAAGGTGAAGTGTTAGTTTGGACATAGTCCGATGGACCCTAGGAACGTGCTGATCAATGTCGATAGCTGTCTAGGCGGGTTAGCGGTATGAGTTAGCGCTCGATATTGGCAATTCTAGTTCTTTATGCGTATGGGCCATTACAGACAAATTAAGGAGGGTAGCTTGCGTATAGATTGTCTACTACCATTGTCGGAGTAGATAGGGTTAGGAGTTTCACCCGTAGTTGATGATAATTAAATCAAACGCTCGCTTGATTAATTTAAGAAAATTATGTGGGGAAGTAAACGTAACGATTAACTAATCCAAGTTAGTAGATCGGTGAGAAGAGGGGGGGAAATACCATGTTTTCTTTATGTTCAGTGTTGGTCAACGACCGCCTATATGTTGCTTCTTAATTAGGTTAGAATCGTTTATAATTAAAGTTGCATTGTCTCTGTGGGATCGACCTTGACTCGCATTTACTATATTACGATGTACCTAGTATTCTTGATAGTAATATCGACGTTAGTGACTTACATGCGATCAAGATTTTTGGCGCCGTTGCCGGGGACAATGGCCAATTTTAAAGATAAACGTTTTAATTCTGATTAAGAAATTGTTTTTATTTTATTTCATTTTATTTTGAGTCTTGAGTCGTTCTAGATCAAACCTGCATATGTTAAACTGCCAGAATGAGAAATTTTAGGTCCGGTTTACCATGGTTTACCCTCGGGTTACCGAGGCCTAAAAAAATTGAATTTTGAACAGCCTTTGTTATTCTGAGTTATTCCCTGTTGATTTTAGTTAGTAGGTCCACAACAGTTGGGATCATACCCAACTGAAGCGGAAGTTGCTAACCCTTTTTTTTGTTTTATTTTGTCTCTTGCGTAGGAAGGTCAGGACACTTCAGAGATTCGATCAAACCAGAGTTGAAAAAGAACAATCGAGTCAAGCAATATGCCTCGGACAATATTGAACATCGCACCGATTTCCATGTACCCTGGATCAGAAGCCAGAGAGCATTATGAAGCTATTAAGAAGCGGGTGGAAAAAGAGAAAGAAGCAATCAAGCAAGAGCCTGAAGAGAACTTAAGGGAGTATAATACGTATCGTCCAGGTGAGTTCCCTATCGAGTTAATTGAAATATCATCTTCGGATTATGATTCTGATGATCTTGAAGAGGATCCTGACACGATGTTCTCCGAGCCTGAGGATTACCCAGACTCAGACACTGTGGTGAATTTAGGAGACCCTGGCACGTTCCGACTTCCAATTTCTGTTAATGGTATATCAGTAGGATTAGGTCTCTGTGACTCTGGCTCGAGTTGCAACATTCTACCTTTTTCCCTCTGCTAGAAGATTAAGCTTCCAGTCATTATGAATCAAACCAGAACCATGACTTTCGTTGATAGAACTAGAGATATGCCTGCCGGTCTGCTTAGGAAGTGCAATATCAAGGCAGGAGGGTTCACTTTTCCAATTGATCTCACAGTTATAGACGTACCAGAGGACCCAAGTGCCCCAGTTTTGTTAGGAAGACCTTTCTTAACGACAAGCAGAGCAGTCCTGGATTTTGATAATGGGGAGATCACTTTGAGGTTGAATAATGATGCAGTATCTTTCAAAATCTTAGAGCCCCTAGATAATCGGCCGGAAAGTTGCAAGATGGCTTATGATTCCGGAAAGGTAGAAATTATGGAGATAGAGAAGGAGGGGCATAAGCATCGAGAGGTTGTAGTAGAAACCATTGAGCAGGAATTCATGAGACTAATGCTTAGAGAGAGAGAAGATAAGGACCACAACAAGACGCTCACGGAAGCTAGTCCTTCCGTATTGCGTAGTGATGGATTTGAGCCTAAATCGGGAAATGTGGAGTCCTTGGGTGTAAAGTCTAAATCTTGATGCAGAGGCAGACCTAGTACGCAAGCTAAGAGGGAAAGGTGTGCTAGGAAGAGAGCTCAAAAAGGTTCTATAAGGATACAAACCTCTGGAGCACAAGTTTGGCAAGTTAAAGCTCTAAACCCTGAATGATCGGAAATCTAAAGAAAGTCGAGCTGGCGACTATAAACTCAGAACTATTTCTTTAAACCCTTAGGTAGATTAGGAATGAATAAAAGTAGCTGGATGAAGGGACGAGATTTTTTTCATCCTACCGCACCCTTAGGCTTGAAACCGATGGTTGTTGGGAAGGTTTTTTTTTACTCGTTGTGGATTCTAGTGAAATAAGTTAGGATCAAGTCGGAGATAACAACAAAAGGAGTACGAGGCTAGTCAATTTAAGGTCAGAATTGAGCAAAGTGTGCAGAGATGGCAGATAGAGAAATCTGGTGAAAAAGAACCCCGCGTAAACCCTAGGTTACCTCCGGGTTACCGAGCATGGATTTTCAAATTTCTGAGTGTCAGTTTATAAAGCTGAATTTTGAGAGACACGTGGAGGACACACGTTGTATCAGAGGCTGCCAGTCAGCAAATCCGTCCCATTTTCCCCTCTTTTCAAACCTTTCATCCTTTCCCACACTCCACCATAACTCCACCTCAATCCCATCAATCACCCCCTCAAATCCCTCACCCTAATTACTTCTCTACCCACTATCCCACCAAATCCTTCCACATTCCATCATTTTTCCTATTTAAACCACCCTTTCACCACCATTATCATCATTCTCATCTGCCACCATCTCCTCAATTCAACAAACTTCTCCCATTTCTTCTTCTTCTTAAAACCAGTCAACCACCATCACCACCACTATCACCACCATATCTCCATCAAAACCAAACCTTTTTCCATTTCAACAACCAAAAACAACCATTTTTCCACCCTGTTGTTGATTTGCAGTATCTCTGCAAGGTGAGGTGCTGCAGTTCTTCTTCTTTCATCAGCAGAGCACTGTCCTAGAAAGAAATCAGAAAAATTTAGGCCGGTAAATCAGAAGTACTTGCCGAATTACCAAGGGACCTTTCTCAGAATCAGCATCATTATTAGTTCCTATCATCATCCAGGATGGGTCCAAAGCGTAGTAGAACCACCATTCGTCCCAGTGGTTATCAGAGTATCTACATAGATGTTAACCCCTTCATAGATGGGGTTGAGCAATTTCATTCATTGGAGATCTACGAATCATTCCGAGGGCATTGGAATGCAAGATATGTTGCCCAAGAACGGGGCGTAGAACTGGACGATTGCGGGTCGATTTTGCCAAGAACCTTACAAATGCAAGATATATTGGATATGGCTGAGGTACCGACACGGTTCAACGCTATGGTGGTGTGGGAATTCTACGCTTATGTTTCGCACAACCGAAGAGCCACATTTGCAATGGTCCGTGGCGTTAAGATTGATTTTTCTATTGAGCGGATCAATGCTCTTTTTGGGGTTCGAAATCCACCGGTGGGCCCAGACGAGTATACATCCTCGAGCAATATTGAAAATCTTGAGAGGATGAACATGATTGATGATTACTTTGGGGTGCAATGGAAGCGCAACACTATGGAAGCCCCACCATCTTCCTAGAAAGCAAATTATCCTGGGATCGGAAAATGGTCAACAGATTTGTATATGCCCGCCTTCTACCGACCAAGCACACGGTATTTGTCACCACGCAGAGGGCGGAGTTGATGTTCTATCTGGAGCAGGGATCTCTAGTCAACATCGGTATACTGCTGCACAGCCGTATTCACGAGCTTACTGCCACATCTGAGCGCGAGCAGTTGCCATACGGGCCGATGATTGACATGTTTGCTTTAGAGGACGAGGTGAAAATTCTCGTCAGTGATGATTGGGAAGACCCTGAGCCGATGATCAGTTCACGGTCGGTTCAACGCGTACCAAGACAGGTCGGGCGGAGAGCTGAGATGGAGCGTATTCCGGTCCTCAGAGCACCCCGGACTCAGAGAGCTATGCTAGAGGAGCACTCGAGAGAGATTGCAAGTCTGCATCGCAAGATGGATATAATTATAGACTTCTTTGGCATTCCTCCTGCGACCCCACCACCTAGGACTGCCTCACATCACCGAGCCTCAGCTTATGCCGCTGCTGCCTCTAGTTCTGCACCACCTCCCGGTTTCGAGCCTAGAGATGACTGGGAGGATTATTATGAGGAGGACTAGTTTTTTTTTTTTTTTTTTTATTGTTGTTCTTTTCCATTTTCTTATTTTTATTTTTATTTTTATTTTTATTTTTATTTTTATTTTTATTTTTATTTTTATTTTTATTTTTCTTTCCTATCTAGTTTATGTAGCAGAATCTTATTAATATAATGATTTTGACGGCTTAAATTGTTTGAAATGATTTATTTTCTCTTTTACTGCCGCAATTTTGTTATATGGTTTCTTGTCACCACTATTCTTCTTGGTTTGTTTGAGTTACTTAGCGTAGATTTTTCATGGACTACTTACATGAGCCCGATGATATATATGAGACGATCCGATTCTTCTTTGGTTCCACCCTTAACCGAAGCTAAGTTCCTTTTCATTTTTCGTTTTCATTTTTCATTTTTCATTTTTCATCTTACACATTGGGGACAATGTTTCGTTTAAGTGGGGGGGGGGGGTAAGGAACATCACATAGCTTCTTAGCATTATATTCCATGAATTGTGTGATTATCTTGATTCTCTTTGACGCACTGTTCACCATTTAGACTTTGATTCATTTCGATAGAATTTTGAAAAAATGTGATATCTTTGATCTTTTCGAGTTAATTGACTTCATCTTTGTTTCATGATGCACAAGTAAGAGTAAGTGCCCATTTCTGAAGTAGTGGCGTATTAAGCGCATATTTTGTTATGAGCCGCCATTTTAAGCACGTATAACTCACTTCCCTTGGTGTGTAGTCGATAGCATATTTCTTTGACTAGAGTTGACCCTGGCTTCATCACGAATCATGTTTCATCAACGCTTATGAAGGCAAAGGAATTTTGGATTCGGTAGTTTATCATGAGTGCGGCCGTAAGGATAGATAAATCAATGAGAGTTCACCCGCCAAGAAAGAGAAGTGCATTGAAATATATACATCTGTAATCTCTTTGGCAAAACTTGAGTCGATGAAGTGTAAAATGCACGACTTTTGCATAGACCGATAAACGCGAGCCTAAGAGTAATACATACTCGGTTCTCGATCCGCCTTGCCAGCTAATTTGACTTATAAATAACATGTTTGAGACTAGTTCGACTACAAGTGACGTAATGTGAGATTGTCTGCATTACTAAGCGGTTGTGAAAGTTATTGCACACACACATTGGCTCATGACATGAATAGTGTTTAATGCATCACTGATGGATATGAGTGGTATGATCTTGACTTTGTGAGGCATAGTTGTTTTTAATTAACTTGTATACTGATCGGAGTGTTATATTTTTTACGCCTTTTTGCTCGGGATGATCAAAAGCTAAGTGGGGGGGTAGTTGATAACGCTCTAAATGATACCATTATTTATACATATATTCACCCTAAATTCTACTCAAGAGAGGATATATAGGCTTGTTATTATGTGGAATATGTGTTAAATGCTATGTGTGTGTTTTCAGGATCGTAATTCTGCATCTATGATGTTTTCCCGAGGTTTTGGTACTGTTTTGTCTCGTTTTGCATGTTTTATAGGATGTACCGAATCTGGAGCATTGGAGAACGGATCTGGACCAGAAGAAATATATTGGGCCAAGTGATTAAAGCCCAAGAAGAAATCTTTGAAGTATAAATCATGAGTTTTGTGGGATAAAAGATTATGCCAAGAAAAGAAAGAAAAGTCGGCCCGGTTTACCAAGGGCTAGGGCCAAATCATGTCAATCTGAGGTCTACAGCTCGAAAACCGAGGACTTGTAGGACACAAAATCGATTGCCGTGCAACCATTTTGATTATCTTCTATAGGTTATTTAGGGTTTTAGAGAGTCATAAGTCGGTAATTGTATCTATATAAGGCCGCATTAGCTGATTATTGTATAAGCACTCAAATATATTCAATCTTTTATATACAATTTGATGAAATAAAGTTATTCCAAGCTTTTGAGGAGTTATTTCCGGTTTTCTCATTTTCTCTACCATCTCTAGCTTGAGTACACAGAGCTAGATCTCTATTGTTGAAGGTATGAAGCTTTGAACGTTCCTTTTTATCTTCAATATGGTAGATCTATTCGTATTTATGTGTTTTAGTTAATCTGCATGTTTAAAGACCCCCTGATTTACTTATTTTAATCGTATGTGAGCAATGTAGATTCAGGAATAGGAAAAGCTGACCCCAGTAACCCGGCGGTCTATACCGGTTTACCAAGGCATTATTTAGAAAACCTAAAACTGGGATTCACTACAGCTATGTTGATCGACAGGTTTAATTCACAGTAGGTTAGATCTGGCCAATCTGCTTATTGTATTCGTAAATTAACACGAAGAACTTGCATGGTGAAGTGTTAGTTTGGACATAGTCCAATGGACTCTAGGAACGTGTTGATCAATGTCGACAGCTGTCTAGGCGGGTTAGAAGTATGAGTTAAAGCTCGATATCGGCAATTCTAGTTCTTTATGCGTATAGGCTATTACGGACCAATTAAGGAGGGTAGCTTGCGTATAGATTGTCTACTACCATTGTTGGAGTAGATAGGGTTAGGAGTTGCACCCGTAGCTGATGATAATTAAATCAAACGCTCGCATGATTAATTTAAGAAAATTATGTGGGGAAGTAAACGTAACGATTAACTAATCCAAGTTAGTAGATCGGTGAGAAGAGAGGGAGAAATACCATGTTTTCTTTATGTTCATTGTTGGTCAACGACCTCCTATATGTTGCTTATTAATTAGGTTAGAATCGTTTATAATTAAAGTCGCATTGTCTCTATGGGATCGACTTTGACTCGCATTTACTATACTACGATGTCCTTAGTATTCTTGCTAGTAATATCGACGTTAGTGATTTACACGCGATCATATTCTACTTACATTGCTTGGCAAGCTCTGCCCGTTCGCAATTCCTTTCAAAATCCCTACTTGGCTATCAACGTCAACCAACCTCACACGTACACTGTGTAAATCAAAAGGAAGAAAAAACTAATTAATCATCAAAATAGGGTTTACAAATTAGGGTTTAAACGCCCCTTACTTTAACCGTATGACATTGATACATGTCTTCACATGAAGCCATAAACTTGTCAACATGCTTCATCAGCACGGTATCCATTTTTCGGAACGGATCATAATCATTAAACTTCTTCACTTTCCTTTTTTTGGTAGTTTGATAGGAGGGCTGATACAAGCACTTCTATTCTTCGGCGTATCGAAACTTACGACTACATAAAACATTCAATGACGTAATTAATTTGGATTACACATATATGCCTACTGACATAAACTCAAATTAATTAATTATTTTTGTAAAACTACCTTTTACACCTTTTTTCCTGCCCTCTTCTTCCAAATCATCCCGATCTTCTTCGTCCTCGATTTCCAAAATATCCTTTTTTTACTCACCTCGCCTCTCTCTTCTCCTACGGCATTACCTAATCATAATTTCAAGAAACAAAATTTTATGAATGAATTAATTCTCTCACCAAAACAAACACATATTGGACAAATTTAACATTATACCTTCGCCGTTTGGGTTTCCCTCAACACTTTGGCCTACAATCGCAGCAGGTTCCTCCACCACGTTCACATCTTCATCACATTTCCCCCCTCGTTTATAATAGATGGTTCTTCTTCGTCTCTTATCTCAGCTTGCTCCTCCTCCATGCCACCTCTCATACCCTCGTTTACGTTTTCATCAGCTTTCTCCTCCATTTCAATGTCCTCGTTTACATTTTCATCAACTTCTTCCTCCATCTCTTCAACTACGGAATTTCCTAATCATAATTTCAGGAAACTAAATGTTATGAACTAATTCTCTCATCAAGCAACATAATGAACAAATCAAAATGAAAAGTTTAACATTATACCTTCACCGTTCGGGTTACCTTGACCGTTTCCTCAAACAGGGCATCAGATTCATCCACCACGTTTAAGGGTGCATCACCTTCCCCTACCTATTTACCACCTTCATCAACCTCATTTGCAATAGCAGCAGCTTCCTCCTCAATTTCATTGGCCTCCTTTCTCTCTTCAGCTACGGCATTTCCTAATCATAATTGTAAGCAATAAAATGTTATTAACTAATTCTCTCATCAACTACATAAATGACAAATTTAACTTCATAACTTTGCCACCATTTTTGCAATTTTCACATACACCAGAAAGACGAACCTCCATCAATTCAACTTTATGCTGGAGGGTATCCAATAAAGCATGCAATCTTTCGTTCTCTTAAGTTAACTTTTCATAATCAACGTTACGCGTTGATTGCTCACCAACATCCTCTTCATCGTCGGAAGTAGTTTCATCATCTTCATCTTCCCGGGGCATCAGAAAATAAGCTTTTTCCTTTTCAGCTTCGGATTGAACCAACTTTCGAACCGCCTCCACCTGCATTATCTACTACTCATAAATAATGTGGAGGCTACATGTACATACCAAACTTAAGATACAAATTAAACATCGCTACCTCTCTCGATTCAAGAACAAGTTGAACTACAGAAGAGTTGACCCTTTTTACCGCTCCCCACTTCATCAACCTTAAGAGAGCATTTTCGTCAACAATCTCGGCAAACTTCCTTAAAGAAGGAATAGCTTCAAGTGACCAAACCTACGATGCATTTACATTCACGTGATGGACCGAACATAATCAAAACAGCGGATTTGGCTTATACATACCTTCAAAATGTGCGGAAAACCATATAAAGTATATACGATCGGGGGATCTTTTAAATAATCTTTTATGTCCCTCCTCCAAACATAGAGAGTGGCTTCATAAGAAGCGTTTCACCATGGATATTTATTGAAAGCATCCAAATCCTCAACCAACTGAAAGATCCACCAACCCACCGCATGTCTCTCTTCCAATCCCCGCACAACGTACGTCAATATAACGATCAACCCAAACTTGTAACGGTCTTTAGAATTATTAATGCTATTAAACTTTACCCATACATCCTTCCTATACACTTTCAAAAAGTTTTTAAAATAATTCTTAACTAATCTAGACTCTTTTCCTACCCTTTTATCGACATTGCTACCGTTGCCAACCAAGAGACCACTAACCAACGCAAATTCTTCTACACTAAATCGTATCTTTTTGGCTCAAACTTTGAACGAAAAAACATCGGCATCTACATTCCATGGACTCGCCAACCTCATTAACAACTGATGTATTATCATGTTGGCTTGCATATCCTTCAAATGGATTAAATGTCCAAAACAAGACTGTTCCAACATTGCTTTGTGCTTGGCGTTAAGCTTTTCATAAACTTTCATTGTTTTACCAATTGAACATCGGGAAACAACATCACATTTTGCAGACCTTTCTTGTTCGATAAGTGCATAAATCAATGGCTTTTTTCAACCTATCTATAACCAAGAACAAATGAATGCGAATACAGTTGAAACAAATAAGAAATTTCAATTCAACGCCAACAACTAATAACATCTCACCGGCATTGTTTGAGCTAACAAATGATTCAACACCACAAAATTTAACTAATCGCATCCCAAAATCATACATGCACATACCAATATGCGTGATTTATAACTCACCCACAAAATCGTACCTTTTGGAGATTCGCTCGAAGGTTCCAGTCGGCTTCTCAAGTTTCTGTTCTTCATCGATCAGCTTCCGGTTGGAGAGTAGGGAATGTTGAAGAAATTTGTTGATCACAAGTTCGAGTCTGTGTTGATGCGGTGAATTTGGGAAGAAATGGAGGGTGAATTTGGGAAGCTCGCAGTTAATCAAAGGGGTTGGTTAAGAATTGGGGGAATTGTGTTAAGAGAATTAGGGATTTGAGGATAATATATAAAGGGATTCGATGTGGGGTATTTCTGTCAAAGCAAGGTTTTATAAGGTTTTCCCTTTTTTCATTTTCTTTAAAATATGCGTAGGAGTCAAAGCTTATTGTTGCAAACCCCAAAGTTCATAAGATCAAAGTTGTCATTCCTCCTAATTAATTTAGTCACATTCTAAAGCTCTAATGACATGTTTGTTTGGCGAGAATTAAATGAAATTGAATGTTTTTCATTTCTGATACGTCAAGCCCGCAAAAAAAGCCCGCAACAATATTAAATATATCAAGAGGTCGTCATCATAGCTAGTAATGAAAAGATCGTCATAAACTCGTGATGTCTTTATTATTCCGTAGCAGTGTTGCATGTTACTCCCCCTTTTCTATTTAACTGTCGCAATTGCCAAATACACACATATTTAGGAGAGTGATTAATGCTTTGACTTAATATCAAAATGACAACAACACCCTTTGAATTAAGAGTAAATAAGAGTAAATATAGACTAATACAATAAATCATACTGTAGATAATTAACATTATATATATTCAACACGCCCCCTCAAGACTATGCTTGGAGCGGGGTTTGAACCCACGCTTTGATACCAGGTTGAACTATTATTTCTCCCAAAATCTTAAGCTATTGGGGATGTAGAAAATTAACATTCTATATATTCAACAGTTAAGTTAGAAAGTGTTAGTAATTATGCCATACGTTTCATGTTCAATATTTGATACCATGTTTCCAGAATAGTATTAAGGCACAAGATGGAACGTTACACGTTACGAATTCTTTTTATAAGGTGTTGAAAAAGAGAATAGATTTTTACCATAATAACGAGAATTGGATTCTTCTTTATATCATCGTAAAAGTGTACTACAATAACACTTGCCCTAATTGCACCACTAATTTGGAAAATTTATTGCATAAATGATCATTACTATTTTAAAAGAGTCGTGTAACACCCCGCTTCCTAATACCGAGTCATTATCCGAAAATGAAACATTCAGCACGTGGTTTTTAGTGAAAACCCTAAAACTCGCGTAAGCTTGACATAATATCAGAGTATTAAGAGTGGCATGGAAGAAAAGTAACATGCAGAGACTCTGGAAACAAACACTAAGGGTCTTCCATAAAACAACCAAGAAGAATATCATTACCGTCAAACTAAAACCACAAATAACTGAAACAAATGCTAACAACTATTGCAACTCAACATGACAAAAAAAAAAGTACTAATAACTTGGCACTCATGTCTTATTCAAGGGAAACAACGACAAAACGGAAACTAATAAAACACAAAGAATTCCATGACTTCATTCCTAAGTTTGCCGTCCGAGCTCGCTATCAAAATTATCGTGAACCTGCATGTCTTCTTATTCCAAAGAAATGAGTGAGAAGTAGCAAGATGCTTAGTAAGTAGTAAAAGATCAAAAGAGAGATTAATGTTTGTCAAGATGGAAGACATGACACGAATCTTCTTACCAAGATTTCATAAGAAACAATTTTAAAACTATTCATAGTACAACAGTAATATTTGAGAAAACATCGTGAAATGCATAAAACATGATCCTACATCCAGTGAAACCAATTACTTACTTAATATTCTAATTTCATTCAAATTTATGTATATCTTGTTACAGAAACAAACAAAGCTAACACAAAGCAAATAGCAGAATATATGTATAACGTTAGGGTTTGATGCATTATAGTCGGAACAATGGTTTAACCGAGTATTCAAGGGTACCACGCCATAGTGAAACCCCACGAGGAAGCCATAAAGTGCAACATTGGAGGTGCCCTATAAGGTACCCAGATGGTACATTACGGTTATTATCTAATACAGTAAAACCTCTATAAATTAATATAGTTGGGACCGGAAGATTTTATTAATTTAGAGAGGTACTACCTCCGTCCCAAATTAAGTGTCCTCTTTTTAGTTCTCACGCATATTAAGAAATGTAATTAATGTGTTGTGTTTTTATACTATATTGACATACTTACCCCTAACAAATAATAAATGTTTGTTTTGGGATGTAAAATGAGTGCAATAAATAAACGTTTGACTATAAATTAAAATAAACATAAATGTTTGGTAATATAAACCTTTTAAGATTTTATTAAAATTTTATTATGAGACGTATATAATTTATCGATAAATTAATAATTATTAATTTATAGAGAGTTTTGATATCAAACAAAATTAAATTTTAATTATATAAATTTAAATAGAATGAATCATCTTGATTTATGTATTATACTTAATTCAATGTATATTAGTTACAAATTCAATGTCTTTGTACATACAAGATTCAATGTACATACATTAATTTGATTCATTGTATTTTTACAACAAAAATATTCAGTGTATAATAGTGATAGTATGTACTACCGTGTATATAAACAAGATAAAAAAAAAAAAAAACAACCATACCAAAAAATGGCTTCTCATCTAATAGGTGTCGCAAAAACAACAATGACTGATGAAATAAGAAAATCATTATGTGAGTACAAAAGAGATAATTCCTCATGCACTCCGAAAGATCTCCAATTGTGGCTCGAGGATAAGTTTCATCTAAAAGTTAGTCAAGGTACAATATCAAATACACTGAAACGATCAGCAGACTATCTTTCGGCTAACTTAGAAAAAGGAAAGGATATTAAGCGGCATAAACCAACAAAATTTTCAGATATGGAGAAGGTTGTTTATGAGTGGTTTCTCTAGTACCAAGCCCGTGTTAATATGACAGGAGAGCTATTTTGGAGAAGGCAAGAGACACCATGAAACTTTTATACCCTCAACAAGATCAGGAGCACACCTTTTCTCAAGGTTGGCTTGAGAAATTCAAGCTAAGACATGGTATTAAGTCATTCCGTCGCTTCGGAGAGAGTGGTTCCGTTGATATACAGGATATGGAGAAGAAATTGGAGTCCATAAGGGAACAAATAAACCAGTTCCCTATGAAAGATGTTTTCAATATGGACGAGACTGGTTTGTTTTACAAGTTACAAGCTGATCATTCTCTTGCTACGAAGCAAATTGAAGGAAGAAAACAGGACAAAGAAAGGCTCACGATTGTTATCTGTTGCAATGAGGATGACTCTGAAAAAATCTCTTTATGGATCATTGGTAAGTATGCCAAGCCAGGTTGCTTCAAGAATGTTAACATGAACAGCTTGAATTGTCACTATCGTGCAAATAAAAGAGCATGGATGACAAGTGTCATTTTTTATGAATACATTCATTGGTTTGATAACAAAATGCAAGGCAGAAAATTTTTGTTTGTGGTAGATAATTGTCCAGCACATCCAAAAAACATTGAAGGGCTACAAAATGTTGAGTTGTTCTTCTTGCCACCCAACATGACATCAAAAATTCAACCTTGTGATGCTGGAATTATCAGAGCTTTCAAGATGCACTATCGCAGGAGATTCTACCGTGGGATATTAGAAGGTTATGAGTTGGGACAATCTGATCCAAGAAAAATTAATGTTTTAGATGCTATCAATTATGCAGTCTAGGCTTGGACGATAAATGTAAAACAAGAAACAGTAGCAAGTTGTTTTAAACACTGCAAAATTCGTTCGGCAGATGAAGTTTCAAGCAATTTAAATGAACAAACAACTTTTGAAAAAGACATTCATGAACTTGAGGTCATGATTAATGATCTAGGTTATCACAATAAAATGGATGTCAATAGCCTGTTAGATTATCCGGGTGAAAATGACGCATGTTCAGAGGTTCAGACCTTAGAAGAAATTGCAAATACCATTCTTGAAAATAATGTTGAAGATGACGTTGAAGACAATACAAAACCTTTGGAACCTGTCACAAGTAAAGAAGCACTCAACGCATCAAAGGCACTTAACAACTTTTTGATGCAGCTCGAAAGCACCACACCTGAACTTTTGGATGCAATAAGGAAGATTAGAGATGAACTTCAAGCAGATTTAAACTTTAAGAAAAAACAGACAACAATAGAATCATATTTTACAAAATTGTAACATATATATTTTTGTGATTATGGAGAATTATTAATTTATGATATTATTGAGACTGCATATCTATACAGGGATTTTCTAAAAATTATTATCTTATTATCTTATCGAAATTGGTCATTTTTTTGAACTCACTGTCGGGATTTAGAAAAATATTATTTTAGAGAGGTTCTTAATTTAAAGAGCATTAATTTATAGAGGTTTTATTGTACTTAACTATGAATAACCGTCTTCACATGACATATAAAAACACATAGTTCAAGGTTCATGGTTTACATCTTTCTAACCACATAAGTTATCACATAAAAATGCCAAATCCATAACTAACACCAAACATCCAAACCCTATCCTCATCTACTACACAAAAACAAAAAAAAAAAAATTATAGTACTTTCCAAAAAAATACATAATACTTGAAACTACTTCATATAGCATAGAATAAGCACAAAACAATAACAGAGCCTTTCCTGGACACATCCTGGCTCACTGAGGCGGGGCCTGGGCTCACCTAAGCGTGTCTAAAAAACCTATAGATTCGTTTTTGCTTCAACAATTACCGGCAATATGCAACGCATTAAACTAACAAATTACGTGTGAAACTTGGAAAAATAGTTTACTTTAAACAATCTTAAACAATAAAAACAAGTCTTTTTGATAAGTAGACATTCTTATCTTTTAGACGAGTCAAACTACGAACCGCACAAACACTAACTTCTAAAGCTACCTGAATCAACGAACAAAAAACAAACCTAACATAAATCTTATGAGAATCTAACGTACCCTATCAAGATCAGGGCTATGAACAACACGATAATGATTATGCTTTTACCTTTGAAAGACGAATCTAGGTCTGAAAGAGATCGTGAAACTGGTTCCGCTTTGTTTACTCTACTATGATCTACAAAACGAACCCAAAAACGATCAAACCGAGTCCGCAAATGTCGAGACATGCGATTTCCCGAGGGCTCATGGCGTAAAAGCGGCAGCAACTTTATTTCCAAAACTTAAAACAAGAAACTTCTGAAATCTAGGGTTCCTTGAAGTCTTTTTATTGAGATATTTTATGGCGCAACGGTTGTAGGAATGTTGTACCAAGTGACATATATAAGAGTCTTTTATTTTGACTCTCTTTCACATAATGCACTTTTATCGTATGTGAGAGGTTTAAAATGAAAGTTTGTAATGTATGTCATTTGATACAACCTTCATACAACGGTTGTATTATAAAATTTGCCTTTTTCTTTTAAGGACTAGCCTTTGGTCACTTTTCAGCTTCTTGAGACTAAAAAAAAGGAAAAAGACAAAAATACTCTTCTTTTTTTTTTTTGAAAAAAGAAAATACTCTTTCTTTTAGAAGGCCAAAAAAAAAAAAAAAAAAAAAAAAAAAAACTTTGAGAGATTTTACAAGTCTGGTATGTAGGGAAAAAAAGAAGTAACGAGGGATAAGGACATAAATATTTCATCAATGAAAGAGAATGACAGGCTTTTGAAACTTTTGCATAAAGAACAAAACAATTTTTTATATTTCTACCGCCATTGCCCCCAAAAAAAAAAAAAAAAACTCAACACATTTTCTCTCACATCCATATTTTTTAAACACTAATATATTTCAATCTATAACTCCAAATTTGAAAATTCTTTCACCAAATTTTTTATTTTTTCATGCTCTTTATTTTGATACCAGATTCAACATATTCCGACGTGATTTCAGAAAATTCGCTGTCGAAAGAATTTTAGGATTCACTGGAAGATCCACTGAGTGAATTTCGACAGTTATTCTCACGAAAAACGATGTAATTACATCGAACCAAGTCTCAAAGCGAAGAACATCAAAAAATAAAAAATTCAGTGAAATTTTTATCTTTTTTGGATCTCTAGATCAAAAGATAAGAGCGTTTAAAAATCGGGGAGGAAAGAAAAGGAAAAAAAAAACCTGGAACAGGTACCGGAATTTTATTTTTTTTATTTTTTTATTTTTGTATTTTAGACTATAAAAAATATATAATTTGTCATTGTCCCTATAAAAAATATATGTGATTGTCATGTCTCTCAAAAATATTCCATAACCTGTCTTTATCCTTAATTTTCTATAAAAAAAATAAGAAAAAAAAGAGTGGACAATGAACTTACTGTGTCAAAACATTTATAAAAAAGCTAATAGATATACAAGAATATTTATACTTTTGTTTTTAGGAAAATATTTATACTTAAATCTTGATAAGAAAATGACACAATCACTCAATGTAATTAAAATATGATATCACGAAATATGGAGTATTTATCTGTTAAACCATATTCGTGTTAATTAGTTGACTAAGTATCTGTCTTAATCTGATAGTTCCATATGATACGGTTAACGGTTGCAATCCACCAAACTCAATTACCATTTCCTTGTTCTGCACGTAATTATAAATAAAACATTTTTAAAAAAAAAATTTAAAAAAAAAAAAAAAAGAATGAGACGTGTTTTACCTGATCATATCCTAAAGTATCGATCTAAAATGATACATCCATATCACAACTTGTTTATGTTTATTATGAAGACATCAAACGACTTAAAAGTTTTAGGGTTTTAACCCTGCAAATTGTATGTATACGTAAAATTCTTAAGGCTTTTAGATTTCTGATTTCAGACTTCAGATTTAACAAACGGCCCGTAAGTTTGATTCAGAGAAGAATGTGTTGAAGAACTAGAAGCACTACGAAAAATAATAACTCTGGAAATGATTGTTATTATTCAATTAATTAAAAGTTTACAAAAGATCTCCTACATAGAAAAGAAATCATAAAACTTAAACTTAAACACTTATCATAATCTACTAAACCTTGAATTCGAACTTTAAACTAAACTCTATCTATTTCAACCATAGCTTTATATTAACAACGATATATATATTTATTCTTTTATCTTCTAATTATAGGCGTTACATAAAGGGTCTATAAAACCCCATAAGCTAAAACAAAAATAATGTTTAATTTTTAACAAGACGTTTCAAAAGAAAGTAATTATGCACCTTCTTAGATACTACATTCATCCCAAAATATAAATCCGTTTAGTTTTTTATTTTGTCTCATAATGTAAATCCATTTAAAAAACCAATGAAGTATTTATAATTTTTTTTCTCTTTTTACCTCTTATTTATTATTTATCCACCAACTTTTCACTATTTTTGTTGGTCCATTGGAAATGCTAACACAAGTTTAGAGGGGGTTGAATAAACTTGTCACCAAAAACTTTTCTTGAACTGGAATTGCCCCAGGAACTGAGTTTCTCCGAAACTCAAACTGATGCTTAGTTCAGTTTTGTCCTGTCCCTTAACTTATGTGGAGTTAAGCTGACTGAGTTGTGTTCAAGTTAAACTGACTTAATCAAAACTGAGTCAACCGGCAGCGGATATAATTCTAGCCTTTTTCTTGATCTTTCTTTTATGAAAACTGAGTGTGATAAATCGAATTACGATGAATGTCGGTTTGTGAACAGATGAAGTGTATAACAATCAATTATCAAAATGTAGATGCTGAGTAAATAAATAAATGTGTAAAGTAAATAAAGCAAATATTATAGAGGTTTCGTGGTGTAATCATGTACGTCCTCTCTTCCCACGTGGTGCGGAGGAAAATTCCACTAGAACTTCTTGAGGTGAATCTGTTACAAAAAGTCCTAAACAATAGTCCTTGGTTAATCCCAGCTTCACTATCTAAACAAAGTTGTAGAAACGGTAGAATTGCTGCTCTTCAATTGTTTGAACACTTTCAGTCCTTAGAGGTTGAATTGCATCTTCACCACTACCACCACAAACACAATCTGCCCGACTGCTTGTAACAACTGTCCTTGACAAAACCTTCCCGGTTTGCTTCACAGTCTAAACCTTTGATGTAGAATCAAAGTTGGGTTGAGAATCAATAAATTGATTCTCGTTTGTGGTTCTTCAAAATGTCTGATTCTTGATAAATTCTTGGTAGCTTGAACACTTGAAGAATTTCTTGATTTGATCTTGTTATAGCACAAAGATGATAGTAATTCGAATGATTAATGCACACGTTAATTCTTGTTAAATCTCTATCTTCGTTCTTCTCAATCCTTGGTGCAAAGTCCTATATTTATAGTGTGAGGTCCAACGTTCACTTGGCTTGAATTCGAATTGTATCAACGTCTATCTTGTAACGGATATATTTCTGACCGTTCTGCTGTGTCAGTATTTCATCCAATAAAATTGCTTCATTTACAACGTTCGACTGTACTATCAGTTTATTAGATGACTGACCTATAAAATTGAGTATCCTTATCAGTTTTATGCTGAGATTATCACTTGTCAGTTTCTTGACTGACTTGGAGCATTAACTGAGATTTTACTTTTCTTCAAATATCAGTACTCCAGTTTTTCATCTGATTATAATTGATTTAATCAGAGTACACCATGACTCATTATCATCTAAGAACTCATTGTCCTTATGATTCTTAGGTCTTCATACAAGATCCATAAAGTCAGTTCAGGTCACCACAATATTGCCTAAAGTCTAACTCTACATTCTCGACGTAGTCTTCATAACTGAGTTTGAACCCTCAGTCCTTCGATCTTCAATAAATGAGTCTATGGCCCTCAGTTCTTCAACTTCCAGATAAGCCAACTGAGTCTGTATCCCTCAACGAACTTATCTTCTTCAGTTTCATCTAGGTGTATTCTGAGTCAGTTTGTTTATCTTGATGATTTCCAGTTTTCTGAATGACTTCCATTTTTCAGTTTTAAGACACACTAACTATTACAGTGCTTGTCTGATGTAACCTATACAAATATCAGACTCTAGTAAAACCTAAACATTTAGTTCTAGACATCTTTTAGCTTTTCACTATAACAGCTAGCTTCAGCACTTCATCAACGAGGTTAAGATAATACTTTGAATAATTATGAAGATTATCATCAAAACATAAATTTTATTTCCAACAATTTCCCCCTTTTTGATGATGCCAAAACTCTCCCTAAAAGAAAATCTTAAAGATCAAAAAATGTAAAACAATGTAAAACTGGATTTCATTAGAATGATAAAAAACTGGAATAGTTACATTTAGTCCAAACAACTGAGATTATAGACTAAGCTTTTTCTTAACTGAAATAAACTTCTTTTCCTTGTCATACAGAAGATATTCATTTTCTAGCTTTGAGTCTTCCTTTGAAAATGTCTTGTTGTAGTCAACTTGACTTCCTTCTTTCCATCTTCTCCATAGAAATAGCTTCGGTAAGTCTGATTCTTTCAAGTAGTAATTTTCAAATTCGACTACATCAGCTTTCATTTGTTCAGTCTTGTCTTTAATCTTCAGTTTATCATCAATCCTCTGATTTTTCTTATATTGTGCCGTTTTTGTTTTGAGAATACATCAGATAAAAAGTAGTTCAAGGATTCTTCAAATGTCATGTCCTTGTACTTGGCTTTAATAGGATTGTGATCGTAGATAAACTTCATCCACAGATCCTTTGTAAGAGTAGCTCTCTTTTCTCCAGGTTGACTGTATTTCTCAATGAGCTGTTCATCAGTTAGTTCTTTCCTTAAGAACTTAGGATCTGATTTGTATCTTTGCAATTCTTCTTCAAGTCGCTTCATCTCTTTAAGTAACATCAGCTTTTCTTCTTCAGCTTCCCCCTTTTTGGCATCATATAGCTGATCTACCAAGGCATGGGTTGCATGTTGGTCGGCTGATATACATTGCTGAGAAGTAATTACTTCCTTAAGCTGAGTTTCTAACCCGTAGATATCTTGATTCATGTGCCAATAAGCTTGAGCATGAGTTTCCGATCTCATCATGGTTGAGTCTTCTAGTTTCTGTTTTAGTAATGAAATTTACAAGCGAGAACTTGAATCTGGATTTGTGGATCATCTCTAGTCTTGCATGAATCGAGATATCGATTCCTGGTTCTATAATCGAGATATCCAGAAATATTTGATAGAAGACCATTTTGTGCATCCTTGTGACTGAGCACAATCTTCAAGTTTTCATGAACTTTGGCCAACTCATCCTTTGTTAGGATGTCAGAAGGATCATATGTCGTTTCAGGTTGATCCTTGAGGTGAGTGATGTCTTCAATAATCATCAGTTGTCGATTATTAGTTCCATCAGCTGCTTGCTGAGTGTCAGTTGTCTGATTTCCAACTGGCAACTCTTCTTGCTGACTTACAGTTTGCGTAGCTAGAGGTTGAGGTTGAATTTCTGAGTGCAAAACTGTAGTCACATTAGCTTCTTTTCTTGTAAGATCATCTTCATCATCATCCTTTTTCTTTGAACTTTCTTTGGGAGCAGATGATGTGGCTGATTCTCTCCTTTGAGCTAGTTCAGTAAACCTTTTGAAACAGTTTTCAAGAAACTCTGATATAGGAAATAGAGCATATAGATCTCCGATTTCCAATTTCTCCAAGAGTAACTTTTATTCAGTCTGTAGACTAGCATCACGAGAATCTTCTGGTTTAATCTTCATTTTCATTAGTCAGACAATTTTATCAGTTTCAAAAACTGGGGCTGATTGCTGAACTGATTGATGTTGTAATTGAGAAGTATTATCAGCAATAGTGTTTTTCCTTGTATCTTGATTTATCGATTGTTGTTGTTGTTCCCCTCGCTTGGTCTTTGTCATACTTGAGGTTCTTTGGGTATAAACATCTTACAACCCGATCTTTCTTGTCTTTGAGTGCGCTTTTCGCTTGATTCCTCAATGTTCGGTTTCTCTTTGAGACATAGTTTTCGACTTCCGCCAGTTGGGAAGTTGTTCTGCTTTTCTTTGTTATTTCCTTTGTAGTTTCAAATTGCCTTGCTTGCTTCCCTTCCTTAAGTCTTTCCAGGTAGAATTGGACGATTCCACTGAGTGTTTTCTTCAGTCGAAATCTACCAACAGTTGCCTGGCCTTCAGCTTGAGCTCTCTGTACACTGTCTAATTCGGCTAAATGTTGCTTCTTTATCTGGTTGACTATATAACCTACCCAATTGAATTCTATTTCATCCAAGATAATGTTCATCAGATAGATGTTTTCTTCAGATAGTGTACTGATTCCTTTGGATTTTCCAATGACATGCTTGCTGAGGTGTCCAAATTCTGGCTTGATTTTGTCAACATGAATACCAACTTCGATTGGTACCGTAGAAAAAGTTAGCCTCTTTAGAAATGTAGTTCTATCCAATGGTAGTGTAGACAAATCTGTTGATGTCACAGATGAATTTGCGAAGCCAAAAAGTGACATCATGACTTTTTCGTTGATAGCAATTCGATCTCCATGAACTGTTGTCATTAGGGAGTCTCTTACCAAACGCATATTTTGCCAAAATTGTAATATACCTTCCAAGTCACATTTTTCTTTGAATGTAACTTCCAGAATATTTCTTAATCCTGGTTGTTTTTCAATCTTTGCACATATGTGACTTGCTAACAGAGTGTTTTGACACATAGCTTCATACGTTTCGAATGAAAATTCATCTAGCTCTGTTATTAGTCTTTCTTGTTTTGATTTGTCTGAAGTGGCCATATCTGGGTGTGAACACAAAAATTGATTTTTGAGAGGAGAGGGTTGCGAAGAGTCTGATTCTGTTTTTATGAAAGAGACGAGGAATTTGAAATTTGATTGAAAGTAGTGTGAACGAGGGATGAATAAATAGGTAGGATATACTGGCGGTTGAGTAGTACAACTTTTCAAATTCCATGATGGTTTTGAGTAACCAATGTATGCACTGTTCTGACAGTCGTGGGGTGTACACGCAATATTCTGACAAAAAGGAACTGCAGTCATTAATTGCGATATAACCGCTGTCGCTTTTATCTTGTCAACCTTTGACTTAAGTTGACTGGGATAGAAACTGAGACTGAAGTTAGTTTGAAGATGTAACTTTCAGTTTCGGAAAATTATTCAGTTTTAGTTTCAGTTGATCAGTTTGAAATTGTTGATGTCAATGACTAATCTGTTAAGTGAGCGCACCCAGCATAACAAAGATTAATCCCCTTGATGAATTTCTGGCTTAACTGATTTCAACTGACTTTGATTATCCCTAATTCAGTTCTTAGTTTGGCAAATCTGTCTTTGTCCAATTGCTTTGTAAAGATATCATAACCGATCTTGATGAGTACATAAAGAACTGTAATGTCCTTTTTCTCTACATGATCTCTTATGAAGTGGTGACGCACATCAATGTGCTTTGTTCTTGAGTGTAAAACTGGATTATCAGTGATTGCAATTGCACATGTGTTATCACACATTATGGGAATCATTCCTTCTTCTATCCCATAATCTCTTAATTGCTGTCTGATCCATAAAACTTAAGCACAACAACTTCCAGCTGCTATGTATTCAGCTTCAGCTATAGAAGTTGAGATTGAGTTTGTTTTTTGCTAAACCATGACACAAGTCTATTTCCTAGTAACTGACATGTGCCTGATGTGCTTTTTCTGTCCACTTTGCATCCAGCATAATCTGAGTCTGAATAAGATATTAGCTTGAACCCTCCTTCTTTTGAATACCAAATTCCAACTCCATCTGTGTCTTTCAGATACTTCAATGTTCTTTTCACAATTGTGAGATAACTTTCTTTTAGTTTTGACTGAAATCTTGCACATACACCGACAGTAAATGATATATCTGGCCTACTTGCTGTAAGATAGAGTAAGCTTCCAATCATTCTTCTGTAAAGTGTTTGATCAACATCTTTGCCTTCTTTATCTTCATCTAATCTGATGTTGGTCCCCATTGGTGTAGAAATTCCAGTTGATTTTTTTCCATGCCAAACTTTTTGATAAGTTCTCTTGTATACTTGGTTTGGTGAATGAAAATTCCATCATCTAATTGTTTAACTTGTAATCCAAGTAAGTAATTCAATTCTCCCATCATACTCATTTGGAATTTGCTTTTCATCAAACTTGCAAATTTCTCACATAATTGTTCATCTTCCGATCCAAAGATGATGTCATCAACATAAATTTGAACAAGTAGAGTATTTTCACCATTTTTCATTCTGAAAAAAGTTTTGTCTATAGTCCCTTTGATAAATCCATTATCTACTAGAAACTGAGACAAAGTTTCATACCAAGCTATTGATTCTTGTTTTAATCCATAAAGAGCTTTCCTTAGTTTGAAAACTTTATCAGTTTGATCTTTGATTTCAAATCCAGGTGGTTGTTGAACATATACTTCTTCTTCAAGAATTCCATTTAAAAATGCACTTTTAACATCCATCTGGTAAACTTTGAATTTCTTATGAGTCATGAAGGCAAGAAATAGTCTGATTGCTTCTAATCTTGCAACCGGTGCATAGGTTTCATCAAAGTCTATGCCTTCTGCTTGAGAGTATCCCTTAGCTACAAGTCTAGCTTTGTTTCTGATAATATTCCCATCTTCATCAAGTTTGTTTCTGAAAACCCATTTAGTTCCTATGATATTCACATGAGCTGGTCTTTCTACCAATTCCCATACTTGATTTCTTTCGAACTCATTCAGTTCTTCTTGCATGGCTAATATCCAATCTTGATCTTTCAAAGCTTCTTCTATTTCCTTAGGTTCAAATTGTGATAGAAAACATGCAATCATTGCATCTAGTTGATGTCTTGTTCGAACTCCAGCTTGAGTATCACCAATTACTTGTTCTTCAGGGTGATCTCTCATCCATTGATACGTGGGTGTCTGCACCAAAGGATTTATATCTTGTTCGACTGGTTCTTCAAGAACTGGTTCTTGAATTTCTTTAGTTGGATCAGGAACACATAGTTCAGGTGTGATTTGTTGAGTGGTTGGAAACTGAGACTGATCTGGATTTGAACATTCTGAAATTTGTAGTCTCCCAATGTCAACAAAAACTGGTTCTGGCAAGATTGGTAATTGAGACTGAGAAACTGGTTCTGGTCTGTCTTCAGTTGTTTCACCAGGGAAGTTTGGTTCATCAAATACCACTTGAATTGATTCTTCATGCTTAAGTGTCCTTTTGTTTAGTACTCTAAAAGCTTTGCTGACACTTGAGTATCCTAGAAAAATTCCTTCATCAGCTTTGGGCTAAAAAACATGAAGTTGATCTTTCCCATTGTTGTATATGAAACATTTGCTTCCAAAAGCATGAAAGTAGGAAACATTTGGTTTTCTTCCATTCCAAATTTCATAAGGGGTCTTCTCATGTCTTTTGTTCATGAGAGCTCTGTTCTGTGTATAACAAGCTGTGTTAACTGCTTCTGCCCAATATCTTTTAGGTAATTTTGCTTCACAGATCATAGTCCTCCCTGCTTCTTTGAGTGTTATGTTTCTTCTTTCAGCTACACCATTCTGTTGAGGTGTTCCTGTGGCAGCAAGTTGGTGTAAGACACCATTTTCTTCACAATATTCAGTAATCACACTGTTGAGGAATTCGGTTCCCTTATCTGATCTTATTTTCACAACTGATACTCCTTTCTGATTCTGAAGTCTCTTAAGTAGTTCTGTAAGTCTTTGCTTGGTTTCACTTTTCTTGGTTAAGAAAATTACCCAAGTGTACCTTGAAAAATCATCTACTACCACCAATGTATACTTCTTTCCACTGATACTTATTGGTGTAATAGGGCCAAATAAATCCATGTGTAATAACTCCAGATGTCTGGTTGTTGAATGCTGAGACTTGGTCTTGAAACTTGCTTTTGTTTGCTTTCCTTGTTGACAAGCATCACATAAGTTGTCCTTCTTATATGATATTTCCGGTAGTCCAATGACTAATTGTTTCTTAACAAGTGTGTTGATGTCATCAAAGTTAAGATGACTCAGTTTCATGTGCCATAGCCAACTGATTTCTGATTTGGTGTGCACAAGAAAACAAGTTTCAGTAACGGCTGTTGTCCAGTCTACTACATACATATTTTCTTTTCTTCTTCCGGCTAAAACAACTTGATAAGCTGATTCGCTGACGACAACGCAGAATTCTTTGTCAAAAGTAACTTTGTATCCCATGTCACGGAATTGACTGTTGCTGAGTATATTGTAGTGTAGTCCTTCTACATAAGATACATTCTTGATTGTAAGACCATTCCTGATTAAGGTACTATATCCTTTGGTGTATCCAGGTTTGTCTTTACTTCCAAAATTAACCTTTGGTCCATCTTTTGTAATAAAATTACTGAGACAGTCTTTACCCTTTGTCATGTGCCTAGAGCAACCACTGTCAAAGTACCATATATCCTGCGATAAAAATTAAATGGTTTTAGGTACCCAACTCAGTTTGGGTCCATAGGGTCGATTGTCAAGTACAACTCTGGGATATATCCTTTAGGTATTCTTCGGATATTGTTGCACTTGTTTTCATATATGTAAGCCACACTCCCATGAGTGTCTATGTTTGGATTGTGTCTTATTTATATGATCTCTCGAATCTTTTGGTGAAATTTGTTTCCATCATGCTTTCTATTAAAACTTGAATAATAACCATCTTTCATTTTGTCTTGAGGTCCGGACCGACTTGAATGCTGGGACTTTTCGAGAACGAGATTAGCTCTCTGCTTGAGTTTTGGTTGAAACTTGTGATAAGTTTTATGCGGAATGATTGCTATTATCGCTTTATTAGTAGATGCAAATAAAATTCCAATCATCATCAAGTGGGATATAATCTACCTTTCCCTAAAATGTGAATCTTTGAATGATTGACATTCTTGGATTTACTTTGATTGTAATTTTTCTGGTTCTTGACTTGATTGATTCTTGTGGACCTGGTAGTTGATTTTCCAGTTTGGTTTTCTTGAGATACAGCTAATTTACCATTTGGTTTACTCTTGTTGGTAAATCTAGTTGTTTTCTTGGAAAACTGATTTATCCTATGTGATACTGGCTTTACTGGTTCAGCAATTTTCTCAGTTTGAGGAAGTTGTTCAGCTACAAACTTAATACCAGTTTTGGTACTAGGTTTGGCAGCTTTGCTGGTTCCATTCTAAGATGATTGTTGTGTATCAAATCGTAAACCAGTCTTGTCTCCATACGGTTTTCCTGATTTGAATCCAGTAACTGAACTTGATTGAGCAAATGATTCGATTCTTTCTGCCGACGCGATCTGATGGTGATCTTTGAATCTTTTCTTTACCAGTTTTAGTCAGTTTCAACACTTTTAGTTCAGACGTCAATCTTTCAACTTCAAGAATTAGATTCTCTTTCTCATCTTTAATTGTTTCATAACCAGCTTGAATGGTTACTAACTGATTCATCAATTCGTCAAAAGTTTCCTCTAATTCTAGATTTTTTGGATTGGAATCAGCAGTCGAAGAACATGCATTTTGCATGGAAATTTGAGCTGAGGAATATTTAGAATTAGATTCACATACCTCATTTGGATCTTCCATGTGTGCCATTAAAGCTGTGTCATCTGATAGTTTTTCAGTACCAGCTTCATAATTTGACTCATCTCCGAAAGAGGAGTGCTCTTCTTCTACCAACTCTTCTTGGTGGCGTCTTCTTGGTCGATTCTGACATTCACTTTATAATGTCCGGGTTTCTTGCAGTTGAAATAGAGATATTCATCATCTTTTCTTTTCTCAGGAGTCCTCTTGATGAACTTTTGAGTGACTGGGTGTCCACTCTTCATTCGCTGAATTCTGTTCATCATTAGAGCCATCTGCTCTTCCATCTCATCCAATTCATGAAGGTTACTTGATGAGTTTTCTTGAATGTCGTTTGATGCTGCTGCAAGTGCTGTGGTCTTTGGTTCCTCCAGAGCTTTGATTATTGCAGCTGTGCTTGTAATATCTTCACTGAATTCATAAGCTTTCAGGTCTGAGAAAATTTTGAATGAATCCTCTATGTCAAGTCTTCTAGATTCTTCCATAGCAGTGACTTTCATTTTCCAGCACATTGGTAATGCCTTCAAGATTCTTGTGTTGATAACTTTCTTTGAGTACTCAATCTTGAGTAGATCTAGTTCATCCATGATAGCACTGAATCTTGTTTCCATTTGATCAATGGTTTCTCCAGATTTCATCTTGAAATTCTCAAACTTTTGTTTTGCAATAGAAATTTTATTTTCCTTGATTGAATCTGTTCCTTCACAAACAAGTTGTAGTTTGTCCCATATTTCCTTGGCAGTTGTGCATTCTTTCACCTTTAAGTAAATGTTGTTGTCAAAAGTTCTGAGGATAAAATCCATAGCAACATTATTGAGATTGTTTCGCTTGCGATCATCACTAGTCCATTCGGATTTGGGCTTTGCAACTCGAACTTGCTGTCCATCAACAGTTTGCATGTGAGTGATCTGAATTGGTCCATCAGTGAGTACATCCATCATTTCATCATGAGTAGCTGCTAGAAAATCCTGCATACGACGTTTATATTCTTCAAATCTGTCCATGTTGCACATAAGCATCTGTCTCGCATATTGATTGTTATCCATTGTGAGTGAGTGAAGACTGATAGTAAATTAACTGGAACTGAGCTTTCAAATGAGAACAACTAAAGGAGATATGGAGCAAATGATATCTTATCAAAGAAACACTGCTCCGATACCATTTGTTGGTCCCTTGGAAAGGCTAACACAAGTTTAGAAAGGAGGGGGGGTGAATAAACTTGTCACCAAAAACTTTTCCTGAACTGGAATTGCCCCAGGAACTGAGTTTCTCCAAAACTCAAACTGATGCTTAGTTCAGTTTTGTTCCTGTCCCTTAACTTCTGCGGAGTTAAGCTGACTGAGTTGTGTTCAAGTTAAACTGACTTAATCAAAACTGAGTCAACCGGCAGCGGATATAATTCTAGCCTTTTTTGATCTTGTTGTTCTTTTATGAAAACTGAGTGTGATAAACTGAATTCTGATGAATGTCAGTTTGTGAACAGTGAAATGTATAACAATCAATTATCAAAATGTTGTAAGTAGATGCTGAGTAAATAAATAAATGCGTAAAGTAAATAAGGCAAATATTATAGAGGTTCCAGGTGGTGTAATCATGTACGTCCTCTCTTCCCCTGTGGTGCGGAGGAAAATTCCACTAGAACTTCTTGAGGTGAATCATTTACAAAAGTCCTAAACAATAGTCCTTGGCTAATCCCTAGCTTCACTATCTAAACAGTTGTAGAACAGGTAGAATTGCTGCTCTTCAATTGTTTGAACACTGGTCCTTAGAGGGTTGAATTGCCTCTTCACCAGCTACCACCACAAACACAGTCTGCCCGACTGCTTGTAACAACTGTCCTTGACAAAACCTTCTTGGTTTGCTTCACAGTCTAACCTTTGATGTAGAATCAAAGTTGGGTTGAGAATCAATAAATTGATTCTTGTTTGTGGTTCTTCAAAGTGTCTGATTCTTGATAAATTCTTGGTAGCTTGAACACTTGAAGAATTTCTTGATTTGATCTTGTTATAGCGCAAAGATGATAGTAATTCGAATGATTAATGCACACGTTAATTCTTGTTAAATCTTTATCTTCGTTCTTCTTAATCCTTGGTGCAAAGTCCTCTATTTATAGTGTGAGGTCCAACGTTCACTTGGCTTGAATTCGAATTGTATCAACGTCTATCTTGTAACGGATATATTTCTGACCGTTCTGCTTTGTGTCGATATTTCACAATAAAATTGCTTCCTTTACAACGTTCGATTTGTACTATCGATTTATTGGATGATCGACCTATAAAACCGAGTATCCTTATCGCTTTTATCTTTGAGATTATCACTTGTCGGTTTCTTGACCGACTTGGAGCATTAATCGAGATTTTACTCTTCTTCAAATATCAAGATACTCGATTTTTTCATCGATTATAATTGATTTAATCGAGTACACCATGACTCATTATCATCTAAGAACTCATTGTCCTTATGATTCTTAGGTCTTCATACAAGATCCATAAAGTCGATTCAAGTCACCACAATCTTGCTCGAAGTCTAACTCTTGATCTCGACGTAGTCTTCATAATCGAGTTTGAACCTCGATCCTTCGATCTTCAATAATCGAGTCTGTGACCTCGCTTCTTCAACTTCCGAGATAAGCCAACCGAGTCAGTATCCTCAACGAACTTATCTTCTTGATTTCATCTAGTGTATTCGAGTCGGTTTGTTTATCTTGATGATTTCGATTTTACGAATGACTTCCGGTTTTGATTTCGACACACTAACTATTACGATCTTGTCCGATGTAACTATACAAATATCGGACTTACAGTAAAACCTAAACATTCGATTCTAGACATCTTTTAGCTTTTCACTATAACAATAGCTTGAAAGACTTCATCAACGAGGTTAAGATAATACTTTGAATAATTATGATGAATTATCATCAAAACATACATTTTATTTCCAACAATTTTGCATTTATTCATTTTAGACATTTTAATCAAAATTAATGACACATAACCAATTTAAGCAACTTTCTTAATCTGTGTGAAAAATCGCAAACGAACTTACATTTTGAAACGGAGGTAGTATTTACAAACCTTTAACCTCTTGTGCTAAAATGCTCGGTTCATGTATGTATTGAACTAGCTGCTCCACGTTAAGGCGAATTAACGAGTCAACCGATCCGCTAAAAAACATTACAATAGGAATTTTTTTCAAATACATAGATATATGAGATTGATCCGCTAATATTTTTATATCGATCCGTATTGACCCAAAATATGACAAAATTATGACTCGTATCCCTAAATTCCTAAATCAGCCACTATTTTAAATAAATAAATAAAAGTGGAAGTTAAGTTTCATTTCAAATGATTTTTGGGTATAAGTAGTAGTAGGATGTATAAATCAACATTAACTACCTATTGAGAGTGAGACTTGGGGGGAAAGGGAAAGAAATGGCCCAGTTGTGTTTTGTCCGTCCAAAAATGGAAGGGTTCTTTTTTTGGGAAATTAGGGATAAGGCAAGACAATCAAATATTATTAAGCAATGAGACAATTTACATATTTTATGGGGAGAAGGACAATGCATAATTTTATATAGAGAAGAATGACAGTGAATCCTCAAATCAAATAATCTCCTAGTGAATCCCGAAAGCGTTAATTTCGATAAATGAATTTTGATGAATGAATCCCGAAAATCAGTGAATCCCGATAATGAATTTTGAAAATTAGTGAATTTTGACGGTGAATTTGGCAAATGAATTTAAATGAAGCTAATTTGACAAAAGTGAATTTTCGATAGTGGATAAATAGTTTTGTCTTTATGCAAAAGCTTTAAAGATCGTCCTTCTACTCAATTGATGAATTTTTGTCTTCTTCTCCATTTCCCTTCTTTTTTTTTTTTTTTTTTTTTTTTTGTTGTCAACCTCAACAAATTAGGTGAATAAAGAAAGACCAATTACCAATAATGTCAGTATACAGCTGTGTTGTATAGTTTGATCATACATTACTTACATACACCTGATATATTTTAAAGAAAGACTTATGATGAATAATGATGATAGTCGACCTGAACTACGCCATCTGCATCCTTTTAAGTCGTATAGTAAATGACTAACCTTTAAAAGTAAGGCATTAAGGGCCAGGAGCCCCAAAGACATACCTACGGGTAGGTCCATGTCCCCAGGTGGGAGATCGGTAGAAACTCCTTCTCCAGCCGTCGCAGGTCGGCCAAGGCTTGGTGAAGAGGAGCTGTCAAGTTCGGCCATAGTGGCCTTGAGGGCTCGGCGCAAGACGAGCAGAGCAGCCCCGGCTGTTATTCCACGTGTTGGATAGTTAAAGATAAGTAAAGAAAGAATCCTAAGTCATAAAGACTATGATCCTGACATTTAAATATGTCCATATTTATCCTTAAATTATAGGGATTTGTGTGTGTTTATCCTTAGGGAAATAAATACGATTTCTTGCAGGACAAGGAAAGGGATAAATCGTCCCCTATATAAGCAACCCTAAGAAACTACGAAAGACTTGATTCCAATACAGTCATTGGATACGTAGGCAACTCGAGAGAAACAACTCACGAGCTCAGTCTAAGAATACACCAAATAACCTCCCGTTTTACATCTTATTCTAGCGTGTTAGTCTTGAATCGATTGTCATTTAAGGAGATACGGCCCGGATTATCTACTAGACGAGATCCAGCATCGTCAAGTTGTAGTTTTTGTTGGTGTATGGACCTCATTTTACTCCAATTCATCATATATAAAAATAAATAAAAATAAATAAAAAAAAAGTAATGCTATGTTTGTTTGTTTTTTAAACTAAACAAAGAGGAAAATACTACTGTGGAGAGTAATAAGTTAATAATAATACTTGGTTTAATGTTTAACACATAAAAGCATAGGGACTTTTACTTGTATATAAGAAATAATAACATACAGAAGCAGCATATTTCTGAACAGTAACAGTAGAATTTCCCAAATAAAGAAGCTCACAACTAGAAATAAAATAATTCACTTTAGCAATCATTTTACTAATACAAGCAAGATACTACGTAGCCCTTTTTTGGGGGTCCATAAATAGAGATACCACATTGATGTCCAAATACTCATAAAACCATTCCTTGCAAATAAAATGTTAATTCAGAATCCTGCACTAATAATAACCCACAAACAAACAGCTGTAATACATGACAAAAATTTCAAAAGCCCTTTTCTCATCATTCTGAATGGCCAGTTGGGGAGGATTCTTCTTCAGTCTTCCTAACACCACCATTTTCACTGTCATAATCATTTCCAGTATTATTATTATTATTATTCCTACTTGCTGCAAGATCTGCCTCCTCTTTTTCCCTGTTCCATTGTTCAATCTTTGCCCTTCTTTCAGCACTACCTTCTCTAACGGGGCTCCGGTTTCTCCCTCCCCCAGAACTACCATCGTCTCTTTCTCTATTCCATTGATCGATTTTTGCCCTCCTCTCAACAGATGGATCTCTGGCTGGGCTTCGGTTTCTCCTTCCTCCTGGACTTCGGCTCCGTCCACTTCTTCGTCCTGGACTCCTACTTCTAGGCCTTCGACCCCTGTCGTGGTAATGCTGATCACCTCTTCTACCAGAGACACGACCCCCACGAGACCGGTCTCCGTGATTCATGTGGCGATGAGGGCTCGGGCTTCTGCTTCGACTGCGTCGACTACTCCTCCCGAATAACTGCTTTCTGAGCTCTCTGTAATAAATACGTGTATGGAACAGTTACAAGGACATGCATCAGTCAAGAGAATATAGTACACTAAAGAGCGCGAGAATAAAAAACGAACCTGCTGATTTTTTTCAGATGCATGAAATTGCAATATCCACCTCGATTGCATACATTTTCTTCATACTGTCTACAAGTAGCCTCTCGAAAATCCGTCACAGGGGAGAAATCAACTATAATGGGATGTCCTATAAATTATTTCAGTTTGCAGAACTGTCAGTTTATATAATACATCCGTGTTTTCCTGATTCAAAACTAGTCGCCAATACAAACAGAACCCGGGTGTGGATAATTCAAAATGTCTACCACCAGACAGCATATTGAAATGCAAAGTTAGCAATTAAACACACAGCTCACAATTTAGAATGATGTACTAATTGGTCATGTATGTGTCATATGATCATATCAAGATATATCGTCTAGGTGACCTTTGAATAGAACTAACGAGTGTTGCTATAACCATTAGTAGAGTCTTCAAAACTTGTTGTGAGCAATGTCCTGAGGCGTTGTTTGGATTGCGAGAGTTCTTGAATTTTGCCTAAGCTAAATTTGATGCACAAAACAATATGCAATATATTGGTCACGCCAAATCTTAAACTGTGCTCTTCATATGTATCAATTGGTTTTTTTTGCTAAACAGACGATATTTTGTGAAAGTTCACTTCCAGTCTGTTGTAGATGTAGAATGTAAAAAGAGTTTGAAAATTAAGGGGTGTGGATTAGACAAGGTGTTTGGATGGGAAAAGATTTGAGGCCAAGATGTCTCAAATCCGTATTCAAATACAAGATGCGCAAACTTAATTTCTAAAAGGAATCAATTAGATGTATTGTTCATTTAACCTTCTTCTTAATAGAACCCATTAGAGTGCATAAATTAGAAGTATAAACATTTTGATCATAAACAAACCTGATATTACAACATCAGAAATATTCAGGTTCTGCAATGACCATATTCTAATGCATACGATTTAATTATGGTAGGAAAAAAAAATGCATACAATTCAGTTGCATACACCAGTGTACTAAAGGGGAAGAAGGTACATGAAAGCAGATTAAACATGGAAATGAGGTGCTTGCACTTTAACAACATAAATAAAATGTCTGGAAAAAATTGACTCACAAGCCAAGCAACTTTGTCACTCTCACGCGTTCCAGACTACTACAATACAATTCACAAGCCAACATATAGTTTAGGGTCTATCAGTTGGCTTGTGAGTTAATTAACTAACAGTTATAAAGGAATTAACATAAACAGATGAGCCAGAGAGCCAATTTAAACCAACAAATGGACTTCCAAGTTCATTACTTCTCTTAGAAATTAACAACATATCAACTGCAAGAAAGGAGACAAAAGATTTGAAAACTTCTTCAGAGTCCACATTCATTTTTCCCTGTGAATCATCTGGTTTTGCTAAGGAAAGTTTTAATTTTGACAATCATCTTTTCAAACAAATCCAGTTCAATAACTTGCTGATTATGATGTTTATACATTTAAACAAAACATTTCCACCTATTTAGCCTGACTGACTGCCAAAAATATTTTTTTAGCTTTTACTTGAACAGAATTGCAGTAGTTAAATTCATACAACAATGATTCATAAGCGTAACCTGCATAAAACCTCCCAGTAAGATTCTGCAGAGCAGCTGCTGCATGATCTTCCTCTCTGAACTGCACATAGACATTCCCTACCTACCAAATCACCAAATAAATCATTTTCAAGCAAAAAAATCAGCTAAAATCAAATCAAATAAGGAAGGCCAGCAATAGATAATACCATATGATCCGCCAAATTATCACAGATGTTAAGATTCTGAATCTCTCCATACTTGCTAAGCTCCTCGAACAAATCCTGATAGAAATCATCAAAGTGGTTCTGGATCTTTTTAGGGTCAACAGGCTGACCTTGAGGATCGACACCAGGAGTGATCATATCAGGCCTTTGATACATGTTTGATAGCAGAAGAGTAGGACTGCTACTCGGTTTGGTGTGGAGTCGAGCACAGCGGTCACCGTGCCGGCAGGCGCCGATCTTGAAGTAGAAAGGGCAGTTAACTCTGTCCTTCTCTGTACCGAAAATGGATGCTAAATGCTCCGCCATTTCTTCGCATATAAGCTTCTTTGTGTTAAGATTTCACCTTTTTTTCGAGAAATTCAATGGCAGAAATAAGGGTTTCGAGTGCTTCTGCTACTGGATCGAGCTATCTTCACTATACGCATAAATCACCGGCGATTTGAATGTGAATTAGCTGCCTGCTAGAAAGATATCTACAAAATTAGGTTTTAACCTACTTTACTCTTAATGCTTATCCATTAAACAAAATCGAAAGAAAGAAACATCAAGCTGGTTTGCCCGAGAGGTTAAGGGGGAAGACTTAAGATCTTCTGCACATAAGTGCGCATGGGTTCGAACCCCATAGCCAGCACGTTACTTTTTGACTTTTGTGTTATTAAACTTTTTTCATGAGTAATATATATATTTTTTTTAGAACTCAATGAGTTATTATATATATATTTGTGAGTAAAAAAAACAAATCATTTTACAAACTTATAATTTTGAATTTCAATCTTCTATTTTTTTCTATATTTTTTAGAACTCAATGAGTTGTATATATATTTGTGAGTAAAAAAAAAATCATTTTACAAACTTATAATTTTGAATTTCAATCTTCTATTAAGTGCAAGAGAGGATTGCCTACACTTGGCCACGTCGGCTACTTTTCCTCTCACCTGCAGCTGATACGTGGTCATTTTTAAAATAATAACTCTCTGCTAACCAAATGCATCCAGCATGTATTCCTATCTTAATAAAATAGACGATATCTAATACGTGCTGGTCTAATAGTTCTATTAATGTCATATTTAATAGCACATACGACTAGAGACATTTAAGTATCAAACTGGTTAAAGTGAATTGAGATCTCATCAACCATAATCACAATCATGGTTTCAGAATAATATTATATATGTATAATAATAAACAAGTTTATGTAATAAACAAAATATATAATAACAAAAGTGTTTTTATTATTCATAATAATAATATTACATGAACAAAATACAGACTGTAATTGATCCGACCCAGTCGGATTCGGTCCAGCCCGATTCGGGTTAGGACACTTTCAACAAAAACACCATATGAGCTTTTATATACTAAATCTCCATAATATATTCTCAATTTAAAGTGTTTGTTTGTCATACTTTTGCTAGCACACCTGCTATTAATAGAGGAAAGTTTGAACCTAGGAGCATGAAATGTGTCTACCTTGGCATTTCAGAACGCACAAAAGGCAATTGTGTTTTTTATCTCACTAATCGGATATTTTCATATCTAGGGATACACAATTTTTAAGTTAGTCTTTCCTTATAACAAGGGCATAGACCATGGTTATGCCATTTCTCCTCCTTCTCTACCTGTTTTTGACGCTACTAATCCAGATCATCAGGATAGTTTGGTTCCACACCAACTCTCTGACGATGAACCTACTAATACATTTACTGAGTCCTTGTAGTTAGCACAACCTACTGTTCAACCAGTAACTAATGAGACTAATGTCAGGAGGTCTAACAGAATAAGAACACATCCATCATACTTAAAGGATTTTCGATGTCATATGACCATTCCACACAGTCTTGACAAAGTTGATTTAGACATACTGATACGTTCCCAAATGAGGTTCCCGACCCTTTGGCCCCGATGCAGCCGATAGATCATCTTGTAATTCGAGATGGGCCTATGACGAGGCTCCAAAAGAAAAGGATGCGAGAGGCTTTGAATAATCTGATCCTAGATATTTATTTGGAGCAAGAGCATCCCAAGTCGGAGGAAGAACAGCCCATAAAATTCATCATTTATGCAATTGGGCTTGAAGACAACGAAGATGGGCTTGGTTAGATTGCAAGCATAATTATTTAGTTATTTATTTCGGTCAATAAGGCTGTCCAAAAATTGTGGCGCCATCTATTAGGTTGTTTTGGGCTTGTTTTATTATTTTGGTGTTGGATTTTATTTAACAATTACTTTGTGGGCTTAGATGACACAATAGAGACTAGAAAAGCCCATGGATGGGGCGCCTATGCTAAGTCCAAGTTTACTTAGGTTTTATTTTACTAGTTTCCTTCTCCCACATTGCTAAGGAGGATTACTAGTCTTTTATTTGTAGCCTATATATAGGCAAGCAACCATCATAATAAACAACAACATTATTATTGAAATTCAGTTAAACTTTTGCTTAAGTCGAGTCGACTTAGTTATTCACTTGCGAGTGAGTTTTCTCTTTGTCGTAGAGAAGACACCCTTTTCAAGAACGAATCAGCGTCGTGAGCGAGACGTTGTTTATTCTTGGCCTCAGTCCTAGGTCGGAGACGCTAGGTCTAGGTTTCCTTAGCTCGTCATTGATCCTTTAGTCAATTCCTGGGATCGTATCGCGTCACATACACCTATCAGACAAGTACAAAGTTTGTTTATCAAATTATGCTCAAGAGGTAGAGCCTAAAAACTTTAAAGATGCGGCCAAAGACCCTAAATGGCAAACAACTATGCAAGAAGAAAATGATGCCCTAGAAAGAACTAACACTTGGAAATTAGTTAGTTTTCTAGAGGGGGAAGACTCATATAGGCTGCAAATGGGTTTTTAGGATCAAAAGGAAACCAGATGGTACAGTAAACAGATACAAGGCAATGCTAGTTGCCAACGGATACAGACAACAAGAAGGTATAAACTATTTAGATACTTTCTCTCATGTTGCAAAAACAACAACTATCAGAACTTTACTAGCACTTGCTGCAGTCAAAGGATGGACTTTTCATCAAATGGATGTAAACAAGGCTTTCCTCCATGGAGATCTAGATGAAGAAGTCTACATGACAATTCCACAAGGATGTAAAGTTATTGGCGGTAATACAATATGCAAGCTCGTCAAATCCCTTTATGGCATAAAGCAAGCATCAAGGCAATGGAATGTAAAATTAACTACTGCTCTAATCCAATTAGGTTTTAAATACTCCATCAATGGTCATAGTCTTTTCACAATAGGTCCATGCAATGACATGATCATTTTATTGGTATACTGGATAAATCCAGTACCTGGATGCCCCCTCCAGGGCCTGGATAAATCCAGTACATGGATTTATCCAGGTACTGGAGAGGGGCATTTTGTGGATGACATAACAGCTGCAAGTAGCAATGTAAAACTCATTCATGAAATCAAAGACTACCTGCACAACAAACTAATAATCACATATCTAGGGGAGCTGAAGTTCTTTCTTGGTTTAGAGGTGGCAAGAAGCAAAAATGGTATTATGCTTACTCAGAGTAAGTATTGTATAAATCTATTGACAGAATATGGTTACCTTGGTTCCAAAACAAGCAGAATTCCCATGTCCACAACCAAAAGACTCGGGCATGCAGACTCCTCATTACATGCGGATAACTCTTATTACATGCCCCTTGTTGGCAAGTTACTTTACTTAAGCCTAACCAAACCAAACATCACTTTTTCAACACAACAACTAAGCGATTTCCTATCCCAACCCACATAACTGCATCTTCAAGCTGCATATAAACTCTTTAAATACCTAAAGGAGGCACCAGGTCAAGGTCTTTCTTTCATGCTACGTCAAATGCCATCTTTAAAGCATATTCAGACTCTAACTGGGCAGGTTTCTTACACACTAGGAGGTCAATTACATGCTACAATGTATTCTTGGGACATTCACTGGTGTCATGGAAAACAAAGTAACAAGCCATTGTCTCAAAAAGCTAATTAGAAGTAGAATATAGGGCCCTAGCTATAGACAGAGCTGAGATCCAATACCTGCTCTTTCTGCTGAATGATTTTCACATTTCTCATTCACAAGTTGTACCTATTTTCTGTGACAATGATATTCACATTGTAGAGAATCCAGTTTTCCATGAGAGAACAAAGCACATAGAGCTGGAATGTCACTTCATGAGAGAAAAGTTCCAAGCTGAATTGGTCAAACCAATGCCTATCTCAAGCAAACAACAGCTAGCTGATCTTCTAACAAAGCCCTTGGATGGTCCTGCCTTTCATAATCTACTCAAGTGTAATCGTATCCACAATATACATTCTCACAATCCAACGTGAGGAGGGTGTATTACACTAGAAATACCGAATTTATAGTGCTCATAGCTTTAATTAAAGATGTCAAGACTTTGTAATTAAAGTTAGTTAGTTAATACAGTCAGTTAAAAGAAGTTATAACCAACTTCTAGGCTAAAACTGCAGATATATAAGATGATATTAGATACCATTAGGTTAGTTAGTGGATTAAAAAATTGCAAATACTACTGCTGCTGTATTCTCCCCTCATCATTGAGTTTTCCCCCTCATCATTGCTGCTTCTTGATTACAACTGCAGATCCTTCTTTCATCTTCATTCCCAACTTCGATTCTTGAGTCCATAAGATTGTTTTAGCGTTCAATTTACAGAAATTGCATGATTGGATCATGAATTTCTTCAATACATGGCCATATTACGCACTTTCTTGGACACACCCTCTCATCTTGATAAATGATGCAAACTAGATTGTATCTTGCACGTGTTTATTGTCCATTATCATGTTTCCTTTCGATGTATTGGTTTCTGCTCCGTGGATTTTCATGTAGTTCTAGCTTATAGATGTGAAGGATCATGAAATCCAAGTTGAAGTGGCAAGTTTGAATATGGGAGATTCAATTGTACATCCACTTTGGAGTTGTGTCTTTCACTTTAGGATTTTTGTTAGTTCAAGATGACGGGTCGTAACACGTATTACATTACATACACGTATCGACGGATGGATATCACGACATGTGTAAGTATTGTTGGATGGATATTACGTTGACAGACATTTATGAAACATCGCGGTGCGGTGCGGTGGAAAGTCAACTGCCTACAACTTCAAACATTTATGATACAGATCGCGGTGCAAGCTAATAGTCGCCCTGCATTTTGAAGTGTTTTGTTATTTACAAGCTAATACATGTATATATAATCATAATGTTGAAGAAGATGAAAAAAATAAGACACAAGTTCTTGTAAAGATACCCCAAGAAATTTAAGGAACTCACCAGAAAGATTGAAAAATGCAGGCAAACATTTTTTTCTTTCAAGATGCAAAGCAAACAATTCTGGTTGAAACGCGGATGTTACGTACAACCAAGTAAAATCCAATCAGTTCAATATACAACAATCTTTCAAAGTTTACAATACAAAGAGAAAACCAACAGAAATATATATATATTATATAGAGAGAGATACTACTTTTTTTTTGTTTGTTTTGGAAAACGCACGAATCTACACTATCTCAGCCTGCAAACTCATCCAAATGTAAGCCGCGAACAGTATGGACAATATGATTGCATGACTTAGTTCTGTTTTACACTAGCTGGTGACTTGAATGCTTGACACTTCCACAATGAAGTCCTTTCACCATCTATACCAACAGTATCACTCGAAGGGCCGACAGGAAATAACGGTTTGCTGCTGGGGGTAGTAGCTTCAAAACTAGTATCTTTAGCAGATGACATGTGTTTTGATTTTAGGCTCTCCTTGGGGCTTTCTAGATCCCTGACATTGCAAATACTTAGAGGCAACTTTTTCTGTTTAAGTTTCATTCTTTTTCTGCCAATGCCAATGTCATCACCTTCACCATATCGCTTTTCGGGAAGAACTCTGCCCGAGTTTCCATTTTCTCTGTTTACCTGGTTATGGGGATTGTTTATCTTTGGTCTATCTCTGTCTTCATACTTCAGTCCATTTCGTTTCTTGAATTTCGATGTGTTCAGATCTATCCTTGTCCTGTATTTCTCATGGACACCATTACTAGTAGAATCCCCATGATAAGCTGAAACGCCGTTGATAGTAGAACTCCTGCCAATTTCGTAATCCGGGCTTCCATTGTTGATGTCTGTTTCCTCAGAAGGCGGGATTCTGAGTTTCTTAAGCTTGGAATGCTTTGACTCGGAAGTTGAACCGTTCTTTGATATTCTTGGGGAACTATTGATAACCTGATGCAGTTTACGAGCTAATTCTTCATCGGTTCTACAACTCTGAGTGTCTTTCTGCTTATTGTACAACGACTGAACCGCTACATGCTTCTTCATCTTATTCTTCTTCAAGCATCTTTCTTGATGAGCCTCAGGAGGCGGCTCATCAGTAATCGTTGCTACCAATTCTAGGGCACTCTTTGCAGCAGCCATTGCCTTGGCTGCTATTGCAGCTTTCTCATCAGCTACAACTCTTGCAGCACGAGCAACCTTCGCTGCTTCCATGGCAGCTGTTCTGGAAGCTTCCACTATCTTCTCATTCGAAGAATTAGGGCTACTATTCAGGTGGTTTTTGAGCAAATTATTCATACGGGTATCAAACTCATTCCCACCACAACTAGATGTTGATGGGGTTTGTGAATACACATCAGAATTCTGCCTTTTCATCCCGGCCAGAAGACGTTTCCTAGGGGGCAAAAGCACATCTGCATCCAAGTGGTTCGCGTTGCATTCATTGTTTTCCATTTCTTTCTCTACATCTAAACATCAACAGATTATTTACTAAATTAACATAGCAATAAGAAAGCAAACAAAAATCAAGAACAGAACTTCACTAGTTTCCAGAGCCCAAATCAGATTCAGCATTAAATCCATATCTGTTAACTCCCAAACGCTCATCAATTCAAATTAAGCAAGTCCAGCAAAATTTGGAATCAAATCCATCAAGCAAAGACAAATAAATCGGAAAAAAAATACACAGATGGCAAATCCAATTAAACAAAAACAAAGATGCTTCTAAGCATTTTAACAGGCAAACAACACAAGGATTAATAACAGAGATCATAATTAAAATAATTCACAGATTAACTAAAGAGAATTATGCAAATCTCACCTAAGCATAGATGAACAGATGCTTAAAACAACAACTAAAGGGTTATATATAAAATTAAGCAAATACTTGTTGAAATGATAAGTGGAGGATACAAAAAATACCTGGGTTTTCATGTTGGAATCAGGAAAGAAACAGAGAGTTGAAATTAGGGTTTTTAGAAAGAGAATGAAAATGGAGGAAATGGTCTGTCATAATCCAAGTTTTTTTTTTTTTTATGTTTGAGAGATATATTTTGAAGAACAAATTTTACGTCAGAAGATAATTTTCATTGGTTCTGGTACTGAAAGACAAAATGCAAATTTGAAAGACACATGTACTTTGGACATCAATATTTCGGGTATGAGAAAATTGGTTGGGAAATTATTTGGATTTAATTGGGTTTGAAACCTTTTTTATTTTCCTTATATAAGCTTAGTGAAAAATACAACAATTAAGAAGTAGAGCTGTAGAGGTTCAAATAAAAATAAAAAAAGTAGCTGTTGAATATGTATTTTAAGGGAACATTGTATAATACAACCGTTGTATAAACGTTCTATCAAGTGGCATGCATTTTTAATATTTCATTTTTAACATTTCATACACGATAAAAATGTATTATGTGAAAGAGAGTAAAAATAAGAGGCTGTAATGTATGTCATTTGGTATAACCTTTCTACAACTGTTGCACCATTAAATCTCTCGTATTTTAAGGGGGTCTTTACGGGAAATATTTGTGTGGTGTCTCGTATTTTAAGGTGGTTCAATATAAACCATACAGTTTCATTATGTATGTAAATTGTGTGGTTATATTCGTTTCACACGTCATTCACATCAAAATTCCATCTCCACACAAGTATTTTTCGGTCTTTCGGGTTTGAGGGGTTTAGTTCATGTACTGAGACTGTTGATCAACAAAAGTGTGTTTCAATACAGTACATTGGAGTAAGACAGTCAAGTCCCTATAACACAAAACAAAAAGTTTTTGTGGTAAAACAATAGATCTACTAATATGCATCAAGAAATACACCAATGAGCAGATATTGTCCTCTTCTTACTAAGCTTAAGTAGATCAGATCATTCAGTTTTTTAAGTACAAAATTCTAAAGGTTTAACATACATTATATCTGTAATAAATTTCCAGGCTAGACTTTTTGATAGGTCAAAAGGTCATCAGTTCAAACTCTAGATTTGACTCTTTTTTTTTTTTTTTTTTTTATAAACACAAATTCAGCACAGCATGTGATAGAAATGGATCATCATCAGCCAGTCATGTTGTAATCTTCTGCCTCTAGGTAAGGGTTATAACTTTCCGGCACTTCGATCTTTCCCAGTAAATGGTCCATTCCTGCATTTTGTTCCACATTTTCATCAGTATGTATAATAACTTAGACACAAAGTTAGCCGCTTTACGACAGATCAAGGGAGAATTCCCCATGAACAAAGAGGCCACCACGAACACACAAAAAACCAGTTCATATGTCGTGTTTTTGATTGGATGATAGTGGATTACTTCATTAATGGCACCCCACATAAAAATTTCCTGCAGTTTGATAGGCTTTACAGATGATACTAGCTTATAATACTTTAGTCTAAACAGAAATGCTCAAAAATATATGCTCTCAAAGAAAGAAAATCTCGAGTGCCGCTCTCATAAGTCACAAGATAGCCTAATTTTATGAATGCAATAGACAAAACAAGGTGCCATGACTGTAGATAGGACATAAAAACGAAAAGTCATGAGATCCCATGTTCCCGAGACTATAAATAGACAATTACGCCAAAGCATCACCGTATATAAGCAACAAAACAACAAGTAAGTGTGAAAATGGAGGGCATACTTGAGTTGGATAGAGCATTTTCATAGAATGAAACATGGCCAAAACTTCCGGAAGGCTTTGAATTGACTTCTGAAGGATACATCGGCTCTGCTTTATTATTATTATTATGTGGATCGATAGAAAGCATCGTTGAGCTTACAGGCGAGTTCTGAAAGCCAAGATCCTCAGCCCTTGAAGTAGGGAAGTGAGAAGACTGTGTATCCTCTGGCTTTGTCTTCTTTTCATTTGGAGATTCAACCTCTGTCTCCAATTCTGACTCGAGATTATTAGGCGTGGAAGCTTGTTGCTTCCTTTTTGATCTAGCACGCCTATTTTGAAACCAATTGTAAACATTCGTTTCAGAAATCTGACCATGTTGAGCCAATTCAGAAGCGATTTCTTTGATTTTCTGCTTTGATGGAGCGCCGTTTCCTTCATCAAAAATACGCTCAAGAATCTGAAGCTGGATTGGAGTCGGGGTCCATCGTTGTCTGCCAGTTATTTTATGGCCAGCTGAAGAAATTAAAGGATCAAAGTACAAGTTCCCCAACCTGCCTCCTGAATCAACATCAACAACAAAAAACAAAAAAAAAAATATCTTGGACTTATAACAATTTATTGAAGCAATTTTTCGAACAGTTATATTAGCATTTACGGCAAATGAGAAAATGATGAAGCAAAGTAAGAATATTTAGCAAAGAATCAATAAATTCTTAGCATATTTTGCAACATTAAAGTTGAATGAATTGAACATCCCAAGCACAATAATCATCAGAGTAATGAATGTCTGCATTAATTTGGGTTTTTTTTTACTGCATACCAATTTTATGCAGAATGGTAAAATAACTAGGCATCAAAACAGAGTTCAGACATAGTTCATTTCATTCGAAAAAAACCCTGTTTTTATTAGATCTTATTCTCAGACAACAAAAAAAAAAACTTAATCATATATAGATCATAAAACTTGCAGAATGGAAAAGAATATGCAAAGTGCATATCCAAAGTACTGACACTGAATATTCAATAAGGATTGACTTCCTTAACCACAGGACTACATTGGTCAAACTCACCACCATTGACAAAAACACCTTTGTACCAAACCCCCCAACCCACCCCACACCCCACCCCACCCTACCCTAGGAGGAAGGGAGACAAACAAAAGGTAAAGGTAAGGCAACTCAAAAACAAGAAAATTAGATGGGGAAGGGGTGGGGGTGGGGGTGGGGGATTTGATCATAATCCCTTCATCAAGATTCAACGGATTCGAAAAAGAGGATTGCAACAACTGTATCACAAAAAACCCAAATTGGATAACAGTAATGGGAGAACAGAAGAGATTAGAAAAAGCAAACCTGCGAGATCATGGTGGGAAGTAAGAGATTTATGCAAATCAACAAGCTGCCCGCAAATGGTAGCATAAACAGCAATCTGCTTGCGTAGAACTTCCAATTGCTCATCAGTCATCACTTTAACAAACATTCCTCCTCCTCCTCCATTGTTTGCTGTTGCACCATTTAACTCCTCTGCAACTGCAACTACTCCCGGTTGAATCTGCTGCTTATCCCACTCCATAGAAGTATGTGTTGTACTGGATATTTTTCTTGATCAGAGTGCAGATGAATTATTATTTTGGGTTTTCCTTTTCGGGATCGATAAAAAATAAGAAAATTGCACTTTCAGACATTAATGTTGAAAGAAGGAGACAGAAGTCAGTGAAAGGCAAGCAGAGGATTTGCACAAAAGCATAGGCAATGGCAAAGGCATAATAACGATTATTATTATTATTATTATTATTTTGAAGAAACGTAATAAAGATTTAAGACTACTGACAATGTCACAATAAAAATGACTAGCATATTGAGACCGTAAAAAAGGCAAGAATTTATTGTGGGATTTATTTCATAATATGGGTCCCAAAAATAGATCAATGGCTTAAAAGTTTATTATGATATTTATTGTGCATTTTGTGGAACAAACATTTCTCTTTTAAGAATTATGACCGTACCGTTGCGAGTTCACCACTTTCTGTGGCGGTGCATGCATGACTGCTTATCAATTGGAGAACAATTTGCAAGGCGCAATATGGGTTCGGGGTAGTGTTTGGCATGCGGCGGGGAAGATGGAGTCTCTGCGTCATGTACTTTTTGAGTGTGCGTATGCTAGGGAGATATGGTCTGCCTCATCTTTTGGCGGTCAGCAGATGGATCGAGGGTCGAGTTATAATGGTTTTTCCAGTGAGGTTCGAGGGCGGTACTCTCCGGATGAGATCTCCACCTTCTGTATGCTTTTTTTGGAATCGTGGAAAGCCCACTGCAATGTTGTTTTTGATGATGCGGCTATCTATGTTTCTCGTGTAGTCTCTGCATCCCTAGCAGGAGCGGTGGAATTTCGTCAGGCTATGGAAGTTCCACGAGCTATGCCTAATGGGACTTGCACATCCGGTCGTATGAAGTACGCCTCCTGCTGGTAGCTGGAAGTGCAGTACTGATGCCTCTATCACTGACTCGGGCTCTGTGATTGGCATGATTTTTCGGGATGTAGTAGGCTCGATCACAGCTGCCTTTCCATTTCACTTTGACCCGGGTATAGAGGCCGAGACCTTGGAAATGCAGGCGATATTGTTGGCGATGAAGGAGGCTAGCCATCTAGGGCTCTCTGTGATCACCTTTGAGAGCGATTGCTTGCCATGCGTACAAGCTCTTTTGAATCCATCGGATGACTTGTCTGTTTTCAGTTTTTTAGCGTGCGACTGCCTAGCTCTTTTACCTTCGTTTGTATCTTCTTCTTTCTCTTTTGTTAAGCGGATTGAGAATTTTTAGGTGTGTTTGTTGGTTAGGCATAGTTTAGGTCACTATGGCCGTATTGCTTAGGGCCAAATCCACCTCATGATGTAACGTATGCTGTCATTGCGGACTTGGTTTAAATCAGTATATTCTCCTTGCTTAAGAGCAAGTCCCACCCATTGTACCAAACCATAGGTATCAAAAAAATCAAATTTTGATACATTTGGACACTATTCGCTTGGGTATCAAATATTCATCTCCAATGGGAGGGTTCAAATTCATAGTGTCATATATTTTTTTTATTAAATATTTTAATAACTTGATAACGTAATTATACTTATTTTGAAAAATTATATATAATGTCTATCGTGTATAAAATCCATACTAAAATACACGAAAATGAATAATAATTTACAACAAGCTGTAGCTAATAATTTTTTTTATTTAATAATATTTCTTAAAAAATTATCTTCTTTCCATTCATCGGATCTGGGTTTCGGTGTCAATTATCGAAAAAATATATGGAAACTTTTGACCGACAAAATGAGAATTATTTTAAAAGAAAAATAGACGTGAAGAAAAAAAATATGGATGTATTGAATGTGATATGTGGTATTTATAGTATGTTGTAGAAATATATAGCCGGTGCATAATATTTTCATTGCAAAAATATAAATGTTGTATCAATTTTTTTTTAACTCAGCCAATTACAAAAAGAACAAAGGAGGACAAGGGGGGACAATGCCATGTGCTTGACATGCAACACTTTTTTAGCCAAATTTTTTTCCCACTCGAGAGCGTGTATGGGATTGGAGGTTATTAGCAAGGGTTTAAATATGATACCTCTCTTGGTATCATACCTAATTTTGATATCTATCAATTATTTTCATTGGAGATGTTAGGAAGAATCAAAATTTGATTTTGGCCCCTACCATTGGACTTACCTTAAAAGAAAAATAATCAGGACCGTAAAAGACAAGAATTTCACAATTATTTATTTATTTATTTTTTTTTGGGAGAGGGGGGAGGAGGTACTTCAGACAATTGGTCGTTAATCTTTAAAAAAAATTATTTTGGGCAATTTATGTGTAATAACTTGGGCCATAAGCAATTTTATTTGGGCAATCTTTAAACGCTATTTCCATATTAAATAAATATTTTTTTAAGGAAATAAATAAATATTTTTAATTACTGTTTATCACAACATTGTGTAGCTCTTATTCAACACGATAAGCATATTTTAAAATTTCTTTCAAAATGAACTTTGAGTGAAATACGAGCTAATTTATCTAGGGGTGAACATGGTCCGGTTCGGTCGGTTTTTATCGTTTTTAAAATCGAACCATTTTATACGGTTTTAAATTTTTGAAACCAAACTAGAACGGTTTGAAGACGTAAACCATGTTATTCGGTCCAATTTGGTTCGGCTTGGTTCCGGTTTATTACGGTTTTCACATGGTTATCTTACTCGTTTCAATTCGATCATCAATGAATTATCAACTTTAAAAAACTACTATTAATGAACAAACAACTATATTATTAAATGACATACATAAATCTCAAAATGCATAACAAAAAATAGTATTTTGAGTAAGATTAGGGAAGAAAGAGGAATAGATTTGTTTCATAAGTAAGGAGACATAAACGGAAGATAGATAACACACACACACACATATATATATCAAATGAATAAACATGTGATACAGATTTGAGCTTTATTTAGTAAGAAAATATTCATGATTTTATGATTTCCAAAACACTGATATTGATTATTTGTACAATGTTATTGTCCAACATAACCTAATTATAAGCAAATCAAAGACAATCATATATAAAATTAAGGTTTATAAATTCATTTATCTAGATAATAAAAAAATATACATTATGCAGTTCATCAATATCATTAAAAGAAGTAAGTCATACAAATCAGCATCGACAAATATCCATAATGAAGTTCATCAATATCATTGAGAGAAGTAAGTCATTCAAATGAGCATCCACATATTTCAAATATTGGTGTTGAGAAAGTATAAAGAGAAGAACGAGTTAGCAGTGGTGAGTTGTGAACCGAAATGTACTCAAGATTCTTTCAAAGGATTGAAGACAATTCTGTAAAATGATCAACAAAATTTGAATATGTAGGATATGAAATTAACTATGTAGCAGCACTATATTACACGTAAAAAGTTCAAATAGATTGAGATAGATAGTAAAAAGCGTATAGATGTTTTAAAGTATTAGATGTAGGTGTGTGTGTGTGTGCGTGTGTGTGTGTGAGTGTGTGTGAGTGTGTGCGTGTGTGTGTGAGTGTGTGTATATCATCCGGTTTGGTCCGGTTTTAAACGGTTTTTATTTTCTTAAATTGGAACCAAATTGTATTTAACGGTTTGGTTTTAAGTTATATGAAAACCGACCGAAAAACCACGGTTTATACATTTTCGGTTTGGTTCAATTTGGTTCAGCCGGTTGGTTTGGTTTTTAGAATTTTTGTTCACCCCTAAGTTTATCCTCTTCCAAAATAAACTTTGAGCCGAATGTACAAGATCAACTGATCGTAAAATTATGGATGTTTTTTTTAGGGAATTATGGATGGTTTTAAAGTTCGTTTTTAGGTTGTTCGTTCAATTGAACTCATGAAAATTCAGACCATACCGTAGATATCAATCCAAAATATTTTGAATTGTTTTTAAGTCAATAAGTTAAAAAAAAATTTGTTGCGGAGACATTGTCTAAAGACTAAGGAGACGTTTGTTAAATCTGAAGTCTTAAATCTGAAATCTGAATATAATTAGTAACTGAAATTTGAAATCCGAAAATAATTAGACTGTTTGATAACATCACTCGTCTGGAATCTAAAAAGTGTTTGATGAATCTTTGTATGTATATAAACACACACAAATCATTATTAAGCAACTAATATCATATAATATACTACTTCCGTCCCATAATATAAGTCATTTTGCCTCTTTTTGTTTGTTCTATAATATAATTCATTCTAATTGCCAATGAAGCATTTATTACTATTTTCTTTATCTTATCCCTAATTTATTAACAATCCAACCACTCTATAAGTATTGCATTAATGATAGTCAAGGAACATTATAGTCATTCTTCTTTAAATTTATGTTACACAACCACTTTCTTAATCTACAGAACTCTAAAACTAAAAAATGATATTTTTGGGACTAAAGTAATATACTACCTCCGTCTTCACTTGAGATTAAGAAATAATTAATGTGTTGTATTTTAAGAATGAATAGACAAATATACCCTTAACTAATCATAAATGCTTGTTTTGGAATATGAAAGGATTATGGAAAATTAAATGTTAAAATAGGGGTATGATTGGAAAAAATGTATTTAATGATGTATTGGAAATTTAAATGGACACTTTTTATGGGACAATTCATTTTTCCGTTATGGACACTTTTTGTGGGACGGAGGTAGTAATATTCTAAAGGCATACTAATAATGGAAACGTAGGTTGCATATGCCGTCAACGTTTTTTTTCGGCAAAGCTATGCCATTCAGCGATTATATCATTCACTGATAAGCTACTCATTTATGTCTGAAAATTTTACACTACAATTGAGAATATCTTAAACTGTTAAATGGTGTTATGAAACATTATCAAACATGTTTAAAAGTTAACCACCAATTATTTTGATAAAAATAAACAAGCACTAAATTCCAAGTTGTTTAAAATTTGAGGGATCTTGAAGGTTTAAATTCCTCCAATTTCATTTGCCCATTTTATAAACAAGCAAAATGTTTTTTTTTTTCAAACACGAAAGCATATACTAAACCGGAATATTATCAAAAAAATACAAAAGGTAGCAACGCCAATGAAACAATACCAGACAAGTGGCCCTTATAAGAAACTAATTGTAATATTCCGATTTTCGGGAAAGGGCATACGTGTCATTTTACGAAAACGAAATATTGTTGTTTCTTTTCTTTTAACGGAGTTAAGTAATGTGCTAATTATATATATATTTCAAGTTATATGTGTATGCAATTAAGGGATAAAAATCTGTTTTGGTTAACAAGGGTGTTTAAGGAAAAATGGGTTATTTTGGGAATGGGTATTTAAAGGAAATTTTACACTAAATTTCCATTAACCTAAAACACAAAACAAATCAGATTATCAGCCCATGTCTTCCCTTGTGCGGCATAGAGAAAAAAAAGAGTGAGCCAAAGAGTTTTTCATAATTCTGAGAGAAGGATTCATCGTTTTCAGATCAGACGAAAGGTTTAGAACCGTTGTGAAGGAAGCAACGATTTGTTATCAGTTGGTGGAAAGTGCAGCAGTTTTTCAGAGGCTTTTGGACCAGTTTTGCGGCTGCAAATAGGTAAGGAAAAACAATCTCTATGAATTCAATGGTCTTTTATAAGGTTTATATGAATTGTAAGGAGGTTTTGCTGATAGAAAGATGAGCTCTTTGGTTGATCAATGATCATAGACGATAGGGTATGTTTAGATATGACTCTATGTGTTTCTGTGCATAAATTGCTGTTATTTTTGGGTTAGAAACTGATTTGGATCGAACTTGAAGATTTTAGGTTTCTAGTTGAAACCCAGGTCGGACGGGCGTCTGCCTTGGTCACATTTAGGACGGGCGTCTGGTTTCTCTGGACGGGCGTCTGAGGTGTTATTTTACATTCAGGTTGTAGCTGTTTTAGGGGGGACGAGCGTCTGGGGAAAGTGGACGGGCGTCCAGTAGGTTCCAGACGGGCGTCCATGTCTTTAAACGGGCGTTTGGTTGATGTTCAGCCTTATAAGTACGTTTTATCATTTCTAAACCTTTAAACGTGATATGTTAACACTGTATAAACTTGAACAAGCCTGTATTGAGCTTCTGATTCGTTCAGTTAAAACACCGAATGTACTCTTAAAGGGAGTTGAAGTTCGGATCCGTCGGAAGAGCATTATAGGCTTGTGCTTTGATGAGTTAGCATTCATCAATGTCTGTGTAATTGCTATGACTTGTCCGTGTCTAGTGGGTGAGTGAGGAGAGAGTAGTATGTGTGAGGAGATTATTTGAAAACACTTAGGTGGCTAGTTAATCATCCTAATAATCAACGTCTTGACTAGTAAAAGATTAAACAACATGTCTCTCTTGGCTAGGCACCGGACTAAATCGCGATGCATGTGCTACCTCTCACGAAGGTGGAAGAACTCCGTGGGTCAAAGACCACTAAGTACAGAGGAGGACTCTGTTTGAGGCCTTGAGAGCTATCGGAGTCTACCTATTTTAGTCTCCGTGGATATTGGTGTGATCCACTAATATGTTGCAAAAGAGTGTCCCAAAGGTGGATGCGCGTAGTGCCTCTGAGTGCGGTTGTAACACGGATAAGCTAAGTAGAAACGTTTAGTCAATCCATGTTGATGGACATGAAATGAACCATGATTGAGTCGGTCTCACATAAACAACCAATCGATTTAAATATCTTTTCCTTACAAACTACGCTTGTTATCATAGCTTCCTGCTTTCTTATTAAGTGCGTTGTACTTACCTCAAAATGCATGTTTTCTATGTGTTTGGGGATGAGAAGACGAAACAGTTTTCGAGGAGGAGTTCGACGACGATGTTTGACGGCGCTCGTTGAAGACTTATCATTTACCGCTTTACTTTTACATTTGGATTACTTTTGATACTTTTGAGGTAGACTTTTGGTCTTTCGAGACGTGTAGTACTTTTCTTTTGGGATTTTCGTACTTTCTCAAATGTAATAAGTTTACATTTCCGCTTTTAGATTCCCTTTTCTATTCTTAAACGTTTAGAAATTTTATACCTGAGTTTTTGCTTCCGTTTGCTTTAATTTGATACGACGTAGTAGAGGCTTACATATAAAGTGAATTTACTTTTAATTTATACGTGCCGAACGTTCCATTTCCGGATAAGGACTCGGTGTCCGGGAACGGGGCGTTACACTAATAAAGATAAAAAATAGAGTTTACCCTAAAATAACTTCTACAGTAGTGGCCCTATCCCTATTTATTTTTAGGGATATGAACAGTGCATCCCTATTTGTGGGGATGCACTATTCATGCCATAAACATATTTAATTATTAAAAATTATAGGGATAGGGATAGTGATAATGCTGGAGTGAAATAATAAATATTTAATGTGTATAAATAGGGTTGTGAGGTAGAATATGTATTAATTAATATTATTTGAAATGTTATAGGGATAATGATAGGGATGCTGTTGTGGAGGTTTTTGAATTGAGATGTTGTAAAATAGAGATATGTATTATTTTATATTATTTTAGGGATATAATTTGGGGCCTCTGCTGGGAGTGACCTAACAATAACAACTAAAATAAAACATCTGATCTCCGCCTAAGAGCCGCCAACAACCATACAATCTCCGCCTAAGAGCCGCCAACAACCATACAAACAACCACATGGGTCGAGGAAACGGCCTAAATGTCGACAAACATCAAAGGGGATCTAAATGAAAACAAGAATGAAATAAACATAGAAAAACATATATGTATATTTATACAAAAACGTAAATATATTATTATAGATATTTTTTTTTTTTTTTTAGTTTTACAATTAATCAATGTAATTATTATATCAAGTGTTGAATTCATGCATAAAAAAGAAAAATGTAAAAAAGGAAATTGAAGATGAAAAAATGTGCTGTTTCGTCTACCAACCCTAACATTTGATTTCTTAAAAAGAAAATACACAAACATTTGATAATTGATACTCCTTCTGTTTTTTTTTTATCTGTCACATTTCATAATTTTTTTATTTATTTATTTGTCATTGTACATTTCCAATACATCATTTATTACTTTTTCCTCCTTTACTAATAAAATATTTACACCTCCAATAAAAGAAATACATTTCTAATACTAAAAACACATTTACCAACAAAGTATTTACATCTCTAATAAAAAAAATACATTTCCAACACTATATTTAAGACATATTAATTACTTTTTTAATCTGTGTGAATCTTCTCTTCGTGGCATATTGAAAAAAACCGAGGGAGTACCATCCTTTAAAAGAACCGACTTTCAATAACCTTTTTGTTTTTCTTTGCAAAAGTTAGCTTTTCTCTCATCAATATTTTCCAATTTGTTTAGGTAAATTAATTCTTAGATAAATCACTCTAAACAATGCGCTGTGAAAAATTAATTGATACTCGACATAATGGACATCCTAATTAGGATTTATTTTTTCCTCAAAAAAAAAAAAGGATTTTTTTTTTCTTCAGCAGGTGATAGTAGCATGGAGCCCGATTTATATTACCTAATGCAACTACTAATGAATTTTTTTGGTTATTTATATTAAAATAAATAAATAATACTTTTTCATATTCTTAAAAAAAAATTACAAATAAGTTACCCATACCATATTTAGAAACCCGAAAATAAGGGGATTTCGTTATAGCGAATCTAGGAGTATGTCGTTCTCCTAGGATGTAATAAATCTCTTATTTATTAACGTACTCACTCCGTTTTTTTTTTTTAAATGTTTTTTGACTGTCACTTTACTTAATTTACTTTGTATTTATTTATCTATCATTTTACAATACCATTGCAGTATTTTTTATTTTTCCTTTATTTTAATAATCTAAATTTTGATACAATTTTCCATGCACAAGGAATGAAGGATAATTTCTTTATTTTACCCTCTTATTTAGACACATTAATCGCTTTCTTAATATGTATGAATCTTCTCCATACGAAAGATAAAAAAAAAAACGAAGAGAATAATGGTTAGCATTTGTAAAGAAAAAAACAAACATATTATTGAGCCCAGCCCAAAGGCCCTCTCCACCCTCCACCGTCTCAGATTAAAACTTCGTAAAAGATGTATACTGAAGGTTGTAAATACTACTCTCTCCGTTTTTTTTATCTGTCACATGTGGAGACCAGGTTCATCTCAAAAATGACTAACCTTAAGCTAAAAAGTAATCAGGTTCATCTAAAAAATAACATAAAATGTGACAGTTAAAAAAACTTGCTAGCTTATATATGAACATATATATATATTCAAAGTACGCGGCTTAGAAACAAAACGATGGAATCTTAACTTTGCTTTGAGGAAATTAATATCTTCACAAACAACCCTGCAGTTGAGAGGAAAAACTTTGGCTTCATTTAAACTGTCCACCACCACCAAGATATTACAGTCTGAGTACAAAACAATGTTATCCCAGTGACACTGCAGGCATTCAGAAAGAACCCATCAGATTGGACAAGCTTCAGCGGCAAGAGGCGAAGGTAGGCGGCAACTAGTGGCGGAGCCAGTACGATTAGGGGAGATTATTGTGTGGTGTCTCCACACGGTGCGGAACACCGTGTGGCACACCACACACCACACACCTTCATTCTGTATTAAAACTGTGTGGTTCTGATCGTTTTACCCGTCACTTCACCTCAAATTTCCTCGCCACACAATAATTTCCCTACGATTAGGGGGCGTAAATTGCAGTCAAACGCACTGGCGAACGCCGTACGCACATTTAAATTTTTATGATCAACGGGCCCAGTTCTAAATATAATATCACTGAGAAAGTGTTTCAAAAAAGCCTCATAGAGATATAAATATGTACATTAATCCAGAAGAACCAATCATGTTGACTAACCATACTAAAGAACAAAAGAAGTTAGTCATATTTTTATATGTACGTAACAAATTTAGGCATAATATGATGTATGAATATAGTAATTAAGAATTGTAAAATGCAAATGAATATTATGGATGATACGAAAGAGACTATAAATAGGATTTTTTTCATGAAATGAGTTAATAAGAGATATCATGTTCAAAATTCACTAGTAGTAAACAAAAGCTTAAAAAAGATATGCCATGACTCAGAATCGAACCTGAGACGCATAACTAATAACACAAATATGCTACGGCTCGGAAGCGAACAAAGTAGTTACTTTACCAGTTAAGAAAGATTAAACGTTTGATAATTAGGAGACAAGAGACTACATATATGAGTTTCCATAAAATATTAAGAATTGTCAAAGGTATATTAGTTATTTTTGAAAATTTAAGGGGAGGGTGTGCCCCCTAGCCCCTATGTAGGTTCGCCCCTGGCGGCAACCAGCCGCTGCCCAGGCTTTTACTAAGTTCCTATTCTCGTCTACAATGGCAATTATCCAAGCCAGAAGGTTTGCAGGTGGTCCAGGTAGCATATGTCTAAACAGTGGCGGACGCAGGATCTCGGATAAGGAAGGATAGTAAAAAATTTAAAGAGACAAATAAAAAATTTAAAAAAGACAAATAATATACATACTACATATATTAGTAGAATTTTTCCGGATACTGTGTCCAAATCAAATGAGAACAAGGTGCAAGGGAGTTATAAGACAACGAGCTAGGCAGTAGATTAACTGTCTAAAGAGCTGAACAATTTTTGAAACAACATGATGTACGTAGATTAGCACTGAAGTTCAAACATACTTTATTATTATGTTGAATAAGTACGGATGACAATATAAAGGATTAGAAATTTCTTTATCTTATTTATAATTTTGGATGAAGAATTATACCTGCAGGGACCATTCCCCTTCATGTAGATCACCATCTTTATATCGAATAAAAAGTCAATTGAAAAAGTGTACCACATAGATTAGACAACGTACAAACTATCACAAATTCATTAAAGAAAGCAAAACCATAATTGTGTAAATATATGGGGAAATTCAAATAATACCATTTTTCTCAACAAAAAAGAAAAAGAAAAATACACTTCCAAAATAAAAAACGGAGTCTATCCCCGCCTTAAGATAGACGATATCGCCCATAAACCGCTCTCATGTACGCCCAAGATGAGAGCGATTTATGAGCGATATCATCCCTCTTAAGGCGATGATAGGTTCCGTTTTTTATTTTGGAGGGGTGAATTTTTCGTACTAATTTTTAGGGATAAAAAAAAGTATTTTTGAATTTCCTCTAAATATAACATGGTATTAGAATCGTGTTATAGGCTGATAAATATAAGATAAACAAAAATATCTATTTATTTATATAGACTGAGTTATTATATGGGGGTGACCAACTAGCTAGCACAAATCAAACCATATACTATAAATAATGAGCAAATTATTTAAAAGGACTAATTTTTAACTTATTAGGGGTAATAGGACACTAATAAAACTTATTATGTTATAAGGACAATCTATTTTTATACTTCTATCTTTAAACCACGTTGGAAACAAAACCCCACATTTCCCAAAATCAAAAACGGCAAAAAACTGAAAAACCATGATCTCAAGCTCCACGAACTGAAGATCCACGATCTCAAATCAAATTGAATACTATATAAGTGAAATTCTAGTTCGGAATCTGAAGAAATTGAAGGATAACAAACATCAAAAGAATGCGATTAATCGGACAAAATCAAGCGGAGCAAAGAAGAAAAGCGAGAAGAAATAAAAATGGGGAGGAAAAAGAAAGTGGTAACAAATGGAGGAAAGAAGAGGAACACCAAAGAGGTCGAAAGCGAAGAAGAAAGCCACATTCTCGGGTGGAGCAAGGTAAGTACATTATAGATATAACAAATGACATCGCACCATATTTACGCAAAAAAAAATTGTTGAGATTACATAATTTGGGGCTATTTTGAGACGTAACCTAGTACAAAATCATGGCACTGTATGTTTGTGCACAATAATTGGTTGATTAACATAATTTGCTACAATATTGAAGTAATAGATAGTTTATAGTCATGTCACTGCATATTTGAGCAGAATCATAGTTCTGTTTACATAATTTGAGGGTATATTGCACTAAAACATAGTTAAAAAATCATGTCACTGCATGAACTAGTCAAGGTTATGGATTTTTGTTGAAGAACAAAACAGAATGTCACTACATACACATAATATGGCAACTGCAAATGCAGTATAATGTTCAAAAAATCATTTCCTTGTATCCACAAGATATAGAATGTCATTTAACAGGAAATTTGTCTACTCCTGTCCAACTAATGAAAACATAATTGGTTGATTAACATGATTTGCTGAAATATTGAAGTAATACGTAGTTTAAAATCATGTCACTGCATATTTGGACTCAATAATTGGCTAATTAAGATGACTTGCTGAAATATTGAAGTAATACGTAGTTTAAAATCATGTCACTGCATATTTGGGCACAATAATTGGTTGATTAACATAATTTGTTGCAATATTGAAGTAACAGCTAGTTTAAAAACATGTCACTGCATATTTGGGCACAATAATTGGCTGATTAACATGATTTGCTGAAATATTGAAGTAATACGTAATTTAAAATCATGTCACTGCATATTTGGACTCAATAATTGGCTGATTAAGATGACTTGCTGAAATATTGAAGTAATACGTAGTTTAAAATCATGTCACTGCATATTTGGGCATAATAATTGTTTGATTAAAACAATTTGCTGCAATATTGAAGTAATAGATAGTTTGACATCATAGCACTGCATATTTGAGAAGTATAATAGTATGTAAATGAAATTGGGGGTATATTGCACTAAGATAGACTTAAAAAATCATGTGACTGCATGAACTAGACAAGGTTCTGCAATTTTGTTGAAGAAAAAAAATGAATGTCACAAGCGATGTAATGTCACTACATTTATGTGTAACTAAAATCTTAAATCTTTACAGGACAAGAGAACAATACAGATCCACACTGAACAACATCGTCCAAATGATGCAGGAGATAAATAAGCAAATAAGAGAGGAACATTGGACAATCATTAAAGAAACACCATTCAAGCATATGTTTGAAGCATGCCACAAGCAAAAGATTAGAAATGACGAGAAAAAGAAATAGAATGCTTGATGACCTAATAAGCACATACAACAAACAAAGGGTGCATTCAAGATTGGAAAGACCTATCACTTTCCAACGACCAAAGATGTCAAAGCTATTATTTGGGATAGAAGATGGGAAAGAAGAGATACCATGAATGAGATATGATGCAACAAAAGAGATACCAATAAAAACAAGATCGCTTGATTAGATTGATAGAATCAAGATAAGCGACTCTAAAGGAGTCGATAAAGGTAAAAGTGAAAGAGACAGATGCAACATCGCTTGAAGACACAATAAAACTCATCATGCCTTCTATTGATTACAACAGCTTTTTTGCGACATCAAGCCGAAAAGTACCATGGTCATTCTAAAACTATGTGGATGACATGAGTACATGCAAATCATTTAACTCGGTCATCCTATATAGTGAAAGAAGCGAAAAAGGCCTTGACAAAAGCTCCGATCAACCAAGAACAAGAAATGGATGCCTTTGTGATCTTTGTTGGTATGTTTCCTTCAAACACATTTCATTCTATTTGAACTGTGCTACACATAATGTTTTAAAGTAATATCAATGCATTCTAATACAAATTCTATACTTTTATGTTACAGTACTGGTTCTGCGAGCACACATATATGATAACGGATCTTGCACAAGAAGAAGAAGAAAAAAGATCATCAGAGGAGAACAAAACAAAGCAAAAGCTATGGATCCCAAGGATAACAAAATGGGATATCAATCAACTGAAGAATGTTCTGACAATTGCAAAGCTTCAAAAATGGGAGAACATGAGGTAAATAATACACTAATAACTTAAAAGTGACAAATAATTCATGGTCAATGAATTTTTGATGAATGTGAATGTAGTTTCAAGTAATGTCACTGCAATTTTAGCCCATGTCACTGCAATTTTACCCATGTCACTGCAATTTCATCCCATGTCACTGCAATTTAGCACATGTCACTGCACTTTCATCACATGTAACAACAATTTTCCAGCATATCACTACACATTCAAGGCTTAACAATGAACTTTTGAGGCATCATAAAAAACATTACTCATAAAGTTTGGTTATACAACATGAAACAGTTCAAAGTTGGAGAATTGAAAGCAACATTGCCTGAAATAATGAGAATTAAAGGATGCACAGAGGATGAAGACGAAGATGATCAGAATGAATCGGAAGACAGTGAGGATGAAGAAGAAGAGAATGATAGTGAGAATGTTGAAGTTCATGATGATGAAGAAGAAATTGGAGTAAAAGATGTTGATGATAATGATGATGAAAGCGGAAAGAGTGAAGGAGGAGATGAAGATGATAATCAAGAAGAAACTGAGGCTGCAGATGTGGATGATGATCATGATGAAGAAAGAGAAAACTAAATGATGATGATCATCATCGACAAAGATATTAGTATGAAGATAGTATAGTGCAAAAGGAAGGAAAGAGAAAGAATTAGAAGCGGAAGGAAAGAAAAAGATCAAAAGAAGATGAGCTTAAAATTGGGAAGAACTCCATCATTCACATTGCTGACACCTACACCACCACCACCAAAGGTAAAACTACTACTTCCATTTTTACAAAACACAAATAATGCAAAATAAATTACTTAACAGCACCCAAACTCACATTAAATAAAAATGCTGCAGGATTTGGAAGAGAAATGATCCAGAAGAAAATGTCGAGTTGACAAAAGCATTACAAGATGCAAACACCACATTCAAGAACTCAAGAAAGCCATGGTAACCACAAAGCACCAAAAACAATAATGCAGTGACATTATGCAATGACACTGCAAACATGCAGTGACATTATGCAATGGCACGGCAAACACATTTACACAGTAGTTCGCCCTTTACTAAATGATAATATGTTCAAATATACATGCAGGAGAAACTGAAAAGTCAACAATCACCTGCTGATTTGACCAAAAAAATGATTGTTGACCTACTTGATGAGACTCGAGAAAGAGGAAAAAAAAGTGGAACAGTTGAAAAATGAAAAGCTGGAAATCGAAAAGGAAAAGCTGGAAATACAGAAGCAAAAGGAGGATTTGGAAATGCAGATTAAAACACTTGAAGACGTTATGGCAAGCACACGAATGAGGTAATAGATGTCCTCACCAATTGAAAAATCGAATTGCAATTTGAAATACAAAGCTGGAAAATAGTATTTCGATGCAAAGGCTCTCCTTCGGGAAAAAGCCACGAAATGCTAAGGAAAGATGAATACAACAGCAAGATTTTAGAACTAATGGATGAAAAAGGAGAACCGTATAAACAGATATCTAATATGCTGCAGGAGCAGGAGAATATGAGAAAGCAGATGCAAACACTTGAAGAAAGGGCAACAACAATTGAGAAAAGATTATTTGAGAGTGAAACAAGGGAGGGTATTCTACAATCTGAACTGCAAAGCATGAGAGAGAGGAATGAAAGCTTCAAGCAAAGCAAAAAGATACAAGACGAAGAGATTGAACGATTGAAAATAGAGAATCAAGAATTAAAAGATGGAATAGAACAGGAGATTTTTCAAGATGAATTGAAAAACATGAGAGAGGGGTATGAAAAATTGCTTGAAATCAAAAAGATCAATCAAGAACAGAATGAACAATTCCAAAGAGAGAAGCAAGAACTAAAAGATGAGATAGATAGCAATGCAGCACATCAAGTCACACAAGATGTGGAACAAAGCAAGGATAAAAGGAAGCAACCCTCGTTGGGCGCCAAACGACGACTGCGTGGTCGACAACGGACCCCGACTACTCGATTGAAAGGCGTGTAAAGAAAAATGCAAGAAAACGGGGAGAAAAGAAGATTACGCTTACCATTATGACCATCCGTAAAAGAAAAGAAAGGTGGGAAAGGAAAAGGTAAAAAGTTGAAGGATGGGAGGTCATTGATTGATTGCGGAAGACAAAGAAGCATACACATGTGGAGCATACATTCTACCGTAAGTATTCAAAAGAATCAAGGAATTGAACGAACAAGGGGGACAAGGGTAAGCATAAATCACTAATACAAGGGGAACGAACAAGGGGGACATGGGTTTTTGATTCTTTCTATGTTATTGTATTAGTGATTTATGCTTACCCTTGTCCACCTTGTTCGTGCAATTCCTTGATTCTTTTGAATACTTCGTAGAATGTATGCTCCATACGTATGCTTTTTGTCTTCCGCAATCAACGACCTCCCATCCTTCAACTTTTTACCTTTTCCTTTCCCACATTTCTTTTTCTTTTACGAATGGTCATAATGGTAAGCGAATCTTCTTTTATCCCCGCTTTCTTGCATTTTTATTTACACGCTTTTTCAATCGAGTAGTCCGGGTTCGTTCTGTCGACCACGAGGTCGTAGTTGGCGCCCAACGAGGGTTGCTTGCTTTTTTATCCTTGCTTTGTTCCACATCTTGTGTGACTTGATGTGCTGCATTGCTATCTATCTCATCTCTTAGTTCTTGCTTCTCTCTTTGCAATTGTTCAATCTGTTCTTGATTGATCTTTTTGATTTCAATCAATTTTTCATACCTCTCTCTCATGTTTTTCAATTCATCTTGCAAAATCTCCTGTTCTATTCCATCTTTTAATTCTTGATTCTCTCTTTTCAATCGTTCAATCTCTTCTTCTTGTATCTTTTTGCTTTGCTTGAAGCTTTCATTCCTCTCTCTCATGCTTTGCAGTTCAACTTGTAGAATACCCTCCCTTGTTTCACTCTCAAATAATCTTTTCTCAATTGTTGTTGCCCTTTCTTCAATTGTTTGCATCTGCTTTCTCATATTCTCCCGCTCCTGCAGCATATTAGATATCTGTTTATACGGTTCTCCTTTTTCATCAATTAGTTCTAAAATCTTGCTGTTGTATTCATCTTTCCTTAGCATTTCGTGGCTTTTTCCCCGAAGGAGAGCCTTTGCATCAGAAATACTATTTTCCCAGTTTTGTTTTTCAATTTGAAATTCAGTTTTTTCAAAGAGATGAGGACATCTATTACCTCATTCGTGCTTGCCACACTGTCTTCAAGTGTTTTAATCAGTATTTCCAAATCCTCCTTTGCTTCAGATTTTCAGATTTTCCTTTCGATTTCCAGTTTTTTGTTTTTCAACTGCTCCACTCTTTTCCTCTTTCTCGAGTCTCATCAAGTAGTCAACAATCCTTTTTTTTGTCAAATCAAGAGTGATTGTTGACTTTTCGCCTCTCTCGCATGTATATTTGAACATATTATCATTTAGTAAAGGGGGGAACTACTGTATATATGTGTTTGCCGTGCCATTGCATAATGTCATCGCATGTTTGCGATGACATTGCATAATGTGACCGCATTATTGTTTTTGGTGCTTTGTGGTTACCATGGCTTTCATGAGTTCTTGAATGTGGTCGTTTGCATCTTGTAATGCTTTTGTCAACTGACATTTTCTTCCTGGATCTGCTTTCTTCCAAATCCCGCATCATTTTTATTTAATGTGAGTTTGGGTCTTTGTTAAGTAATTTATTTTGCATTTTTGTGTTTTGTAAAAATGGAAGTAGTAGTTTTACCTTTGGTGGTGGTGGTGTAGTGTCGAAGAATGTGAATGATGGAGTTCTTCCCAATTTTCGCTCATCTTCTTTTGATCTTTTTCTTTCCTTCCGCTTAATTCTTTCTCTTTCCTTCCTTTTGCACTATACTATCTTCATACTCAATATCTTGCTAGTGATGATCATCATCATTCTCGGCTTTTCTTTATCATGATCATCATCCACATCTGCAAATTCGGTTTCTTCTTGATTATCATCTTCATCTCCTCCTTCACTCTTTTCGCTTTCATCATCATTATCATCAACATCTTCTACTCCAATTTCTTCATCATCATCATCAACTTCAACATTCTCACTATCATTCTCTCTCTTTCTTCATCCTCACTGCCTTCCGATTCATTCTCATCTTCTTCGCTTCATCCTCTCAGGCATCCTTTAATTCTCATGATTTCAGGCAATGTTGCTTTCAATTCTCCAACTTTGAACTGTTTCATGTTGTATAACCAAACTTTATGAGTAATGTTTTTTTATGATGCCTCAAAAGTTCATTGTTATACCATGAATGTGTAGTGATATGCTGGAAAATTGCTGTTACATGTGATGAAAGTGCAGTGACATGTGCTAAATTGCAGTGACATGGGATGAAATTGCAGTGACATGGGCTAAAATTGCAGTGACATTACTTGAAACTGCAGTGACATTACTTGAAACTACATTCACATTCATCAAAACTTCATTAACCATGAATTATATGTCACTTTTAAGTTATTAGTGTATTATTTACCTCATGTTCTCCTATTTTTTGAAGCTTTGCAATTGTGAGAACATTCTTCAGTTGATTGATATCCCTTTTTGTTATCCTTGGGATCCATAGCTTTTGCTTTGTTTTGTTCTCCTCTGATGATCTTTTTTCTTCTTCTTCTTCTTCTTGTGCAAGATCCGTTATCATATCTGTGTGCTCGCGGAACCAGTACTGTAACATAAAAGTATAGAATTTGTATTAGAATGCATTTATATTACTTTAAAACATTATGTGTAGCACGGTACAAATAGAATGAAATGTGTTTGTAGGAAACATACCAAAGAAATCACAAAGGCATCCATTTATCGTTCTTGGTTGATCGGAGCTTTTGTCAAGGCCTTTTTTCATTCTTTCACTATATGGGATGACCAGTTAAATGATTTGCATGTACTCATGTCATCCACATAGTTTAGGAATGACCATGGTACTTTCTCGCCTTGATGTGGCGCAAAAAATCTGTTGCAATCAATAAAAGACACGATGAGTTTTATCTGTGTCTTCAATCGATGTTCCATCTGCCTCTTTCACTTTTACCTTTATCATCTCCTTTGTGTCGCTTATATATGATTCTGTCAATCTTATCAAACGATCTTGTTTTCATTGGTATCTCCTTTGTTGCATCATATCTCATTCTTCGCATCTCTTCTTTCCTCGTCTTCTATACCAAATAACGCTTTGACATCTTTGGTCATTGGAAAGTGATAGCTCTTTCCAATCTTGAATGCACCATTTTGTTTGTTGTATGTGCTTATTAGGTCATCAAGCATTCTATTTCTTTTCTCGCATTTCTAATATTTTGCTTGTGGCATGCTTCAAACATATGCTTGAATGGTGTTTCCTAATGATTGTCCAATGTTCCTCTCTTATTTGCTTATTTATCTCATGCATCATTTGGACGATCTTTGTTCGATGTGGATCAGTATTGTTCTCTTGTCCTGTAAAGATTAAGATTTTAGTTAAACATAAATGCAAAGGACATGATCTGCTTTCTTGTGACATTCCTTTTGTTCTTCAACAAAAATGCAGAACCTTGTCTAGTTCCTGCTGTCACATGATTTTTTTAACTCTGTCTTAGTGCAATATACCCCCAATTTCATTTACATACTATTATACTTCTCAAATATGCAGTGTTATGATGTCAAACTATCTATTACTTCAATATTGCAGCAAATTATTTTAATCAACCAATTATTATGCCCAAATATGCAGTGACATTATTTTAAACTACATATTACTTCAATATTTCAGCAAATCATGTTAATCAGCCAATTATTGAGTCCAAATATGCAATGACATGATTTTAAACTACGTATTACTTCAATATTTCAGCAAATCATGTTAATCAGCCAATTATTGTGCCCAAATATGCAGTGACATGTTTTTAAACTAGCTATTACTTCAATATTGCAACAAATTATGTTAATCAACCAATTATTGTGCCCAAATATGCAGTGACATGATTTTAAACTAGCTATTACTTCAATATTGCAGCAAATTATTTTAATCATCCAATTAATGTGCTCAAATATGCAGTGACATGATTTTAAACTAGGTATTACTTATTTCAACAAATCATGTTAATCAAACAATTATGTTTTCATTAGTTGGACAGGAGTAGACAAATTTGCCGTTAAATGACATTCTATATCTTGTGGATACAAGGACATGATTTTTTGAACATTATACTGCATTTGCAGTAGCCGTATGATGTGTATGTAGTGACATTCTGTTTTGTTCTTCAATAAAAATCCATAATCTTGCCTAGTTCATGCAGTGACATGATTTTTTTAACTATGTTTTAGTGCAATATACCCCCAAATTATGTAAACCGAACTATGATTCCGCTCAAATATGCAGTGACATGATTATAAACTAGCTATTACTTCAATATTGCAGCAAATTATGTTAATCAATCAATTTTTGTGCACAAACATACAGTGCCATGATTTTGTACTAGCTTTTGTCTCAAAATAGCCCCAAATTATGTAATCTCAACAATTTTTTTGCAGAAATATGGTGCAATATCATTTGTTATATCTATAATGTACTTACCTTGCTCCACCCGAGAATGTGGCTTTCTTCTTCGCTTTAAACCTCTTTGGTGTTCCTCTTCTTTGCTCCACGGTTACCACTTTCTTTTTCCTCCCCATTTTTATTTCTTCTGCTTTTCTTCTTTGCTCCGCTTGATTTTGTCCGATTGATTGTTCTTTTGATGCTGTTATCCTTCAATTTCTTCAGATTCCGAACTAGAATTTCACTTATATAGTATTCAATTTGATCGCACCTTGAGATCGTGTAGCTTCAGTTCGTGCAGTTGAGATCATGGATCTTCAGTTTTTTTGCCGTTTATGATTTTAGGAAAGGTGGGGTTTTGTTTCCAACGTGGAGAAAGATAGGAGTAGAAAAATAGATTGTCCTTATAACATAATAAATTTTATTAGTGTCCTATTACCCCTAATAAGTTGAAAATTAGACATTTTAAATAATTTGCCTATATATATATATATATATATATATATATATATATATATATATAATCGGGATATATGAGATGGAGTCAGCCATATAAGAAATTAGCCAATGAATAAGCCAAAAATATAGTGTTGAAAGAGAGTAAATATTCCTCTTGCCTACGGCATGGGTGTGTGCCTGCCACTATCAACTTCCGCGTCTCTCGGCCATTTTGTCACCTATTTATGAGGCATGCTTTGTCCTTTACTGTGATATACTATGGTCTTTTAGCTATTTTCATACAAAATATTCACATTGAAATTATTTTATTTAAAAATACATTTTAATTACCGTAAAACTTTTTAACACCCTCAAATTAAAGGTGGTTATTGTGGTTTATGATAATGGTTATGGGTCAATCTAACACACAGACATATTAAAAAAACAATGCAGGGTCGACATGTATGTTAACACTTAAACAATATTGACAATGTTTGAACTCATGACCTATTCTTTAATAGCATGTTAAATTATCATATGTCTTACAAATTTAAGGTCTTAAAGAGATAGATAGTTGACGTTTTAAACACTCTGACATTAGCTTTTAGATAATTGGTAATGATTTTTTTTTTTTTAGGGTAATTGGTAATGATTTTAAATAGTTTAATTGCATGTTAATTGTATTTTTTAGGCATACCATTCATTGTTCTATTTTAACGGGAATCGACATTCACGTTTTAAAATTTTATCTTTCGGCATTCGAGTGTCTTGGCAGCTAGTCTGGGATCGCGGCCTTCGTTTTTATGGCGCAACATTATGGAAGGTAGGGACCTCTTTCTTGCTAGGTTGCGTTGGGGGGTGAGAGATGGCACCTCCATCTTTGTTTTTCACGCAACATGCACGACCTTGGCCCCTTCATTTCACATTCCATTTGCGGGGCTTCCCATTCCAACCACGAGCAAGGTTTCAGAGCTATTTTATCCCAATTCGAGGAGGTGGAATGTGCAGCTTATCAGAAGCACCTTTCGGCCGTGGGAGAATGGATGCGATCTTGGCCACTCCCATCACGTAGGGTAATCATCAGGATATGTTGATTTGGCACTATGATAAGAGGGGGGTCTACTCAGTCAAGTCGGAATACTTTTTAGCGCTATCCCTTTACAAGTCGGGAGCTATAGAGTAACGAGCCTCTACATCAGCGGGAGGTGGGGATGCTACCTGGAGGGCTTGTTGGTCTATAGTTGTGCAACCATGGATCCAACATTTTCTTTGGTGATGATTGCATGATTGTTTATTGACTAGCCATAATCTGGAAAAGAAAGGTCTTGGATCGGGAGAGTGTGGGGTTTGTGGTCAAGGTAGTGAGTCTTTACGCCATGCCATCCTTGAGTGTCGATTAGTTGGGCAGTCTGGAGTGCCTCCCCGTATCTACCATATTTCGTCGGATCACTTCGACAGATTTTAGGGACTTATGGTTATACTTGGTGGAGCGATTGTCGGAAAGTGACTTGACAAGCATTGTGACATTGATGTGGAATATTTGGAAGACACGATGAAAAGCAATCTTTGGGAGGCAGCCGGTTTATGCGTCGAGGATCTGTGCCTTCTCGCTATAGGGCAACTAACGAGTATCGAGCTGATTGTGTGGCCCTTCGACATGCGCCAATGCCCTATATGCTTCCTGACCGCTGGGAGGCCCCACCTTTGGGGAAGTTGAAGTGTAATTTAGATGCCTCAGTTATGGACTCGGCGTCGGTAGTGAAGGTTATATTCTCGAGATAGCCAATGCCCTTCGATAGTCATGGATCCATTGTGTCATCCTTCTTTTTCCGGTTTGACCCGGGCATTAGGACGAATCTTTTGGAGTTGAGGTCCGAGTTCATGGCTTTGGTGGAGGCAAATAGGATGAACATCGTGGACTTGGTGGTGGAAAGTGACTGCCTAGTCTGTGTTCAGCAGTTGGTACGGCTTTAAAGGATCTTACCCCGTCCGGTTGCTTGGTGCGTGATTTTTTGCAGGAGTCCGCTTTCTTTACTTTTTTTTTTTCCTTTGTTAGGCATACGAGAAATATCACAGCTCATTTGCTTGCTAGACATGATCTTTATTTTTTAGGCTCTATTTTATGGGGTACAAACCCACATGTTGATGTTCTTTCTACTTGTTTAGCATACATTGCTTGATAAAATTTCTTGTTTCCTCAAAAAAAAAAAAAAAAAAAAAAAAAAAAAAAAACTTGAGTTAACTATAAATATGTATAGTTAACTCATATACAAAATATAGTACCTCCGTCCTTATATGATTTTATTTTAGCTCATAAGTTTTATATTTATCATTTTAAAATACGAAGATAACATTTATAAGCATGTTTATTATTTCCACCCTACCTCTAATTTATTATCTATTCAACAACTTATTAACTTTACAACCAATTTTTAATGATAGTCAAACGATATTTTAAACTTCATAAACTAAATTTATGGCAACAATCCGCTTTCTTAATGGACGCGGATCCCCTACGGTACACATGGTGAGGTGCAAGGTGCTGTGCATAATTCCCGTCGAAATTTAGACGGATCCGTCTAAATTTGGACGGAGTGAAGCAAATTAAAAAAAAAAAAAAATCGACGGATCCGTCAAAAATTCCGACGGAAATGGTACACAAAGACTCACACCCTCACCATGCAACCGTAGAGATCCGTTCCCTTCGGACTTAATAGGTGTGAAAATCCCTAAAACGACTTATGCACTATATGGAGTATTACTCTTCAGTTCTCATTTGACTGATGTAATTATCAAAATTACGCATACATTTAAAATAATTTAATATATTGATTTTAAGAATCAAACGACTAAAAATTCCTTCAAATGTATCTTTCTTATACAAGTTACTCCCTCTATTACTATTTAGTAGCCAAATCACATGCTTTAATTTTTCATTTTAATAGTAAGTAAAATGGTTAAAAAGTATTTACGCTTAATTAATGTCGCGTTTTGTTTTAAACACTCACTAGTAATAAATAAGAGCATGGTGGAAATAAGATAATAAATATTGCATTGAAAATTAAACAACATCAATCAAATAGTGGTAAATTGACTTGAGAATTTCAAGGGAGGTCACCGGTTTGATTCTTCTCTGAGATGTCATGATGAAAGAGTCATTGACCAGACCTTACTCTTGAGTAATACTCAGACTCAAAAGGCATGACCGGACAAAACTCCGGATTAGTCGGACCATTTGGCCTCAGATACCGGGCACTTTAAGGGGAAAAAGAACCAACATTAGAAAGAAAAAGCAAAGAAAAAAACATATTTTTACAATTTCACTAGTTAATAATGAAGTTGTTCTACTACCTCCGTCCCGAAATGTAAATTCGTTTAGCTTTTTAAGTTTGTTCTATAATATAAGTTCATTTAGAATATCAATGAAAAATTTATTATATTTTTCTTCATATTTCCCTTATTTATTATACATTCTTCTGTTTTACAATTGTTACATTAAGAGAGTCAAAAGGTATTCTGGATTCTTACTATAAAAATTAATGATGCACGCTTAACTAATTTTTTAATCTGTGTAAAAATAACTTATATTTTGAGACGGAGGTAGTAATAAGCAAGGGAGGAAGTCAAATAAATGTAAACGGGGTTAAGATCATGTGCATCTGTGCGCGTCCAAACACATTTGGCCATCGAAGATGTCCATATAATACTACTAATACATGCTGTACTACTAATGCAAATAATAACAAGATATTCTTATTGGGATTGGGAATAATATTCGACCATAGTCATTACCAAACACATACAACTTCCGTTTTTATTTATACGTCGCAGAGTGAAAAAATCACACAAATTAAGAAAGTAATTAATATATCTAAAATATAGTATTAAAAATGTATTTTTTATTTGTGATGTAAATAATTTGTTGGTAAATGAGTTTTTAATATTGAAAAAATATATATATTTTATTGGAGATGTAAATAATTTATTGGTAAAGCGAGGAAAAAATAATAAATAATGCATTGAAAATGTAAAATGACATGATGATATTGTCTTATCGGTAAACATGAAACCGACTTACCTTTTTTAGCCTATATATATAGGATCACATTGTAATGGAAGGAGATCCATCTCTTCCTCAAAAACTTTAAGCTATTAATCTAAAACAAGCAAAAACTCGCCAATTTGTCGATCGATCTACTTGTTCTTCACAAACACTTAAACCGCCACCACACTTGATCACCACCGTGTCCTCACCGTTGAAATCATTCATCACATCTAACCCAAATAACTAACACGAGGCTATTACAAGAGTAAGCTCCCCACAAAGCAAAGATGCAAAGGTAATTAGCTCTACACACACGGAATACGAGGAAATGCGAGCCGAAATGCATTACTAATTGTCAAGGATTGATACCTCACTATCCGCAAATTCAACCCTCTCAACCCACACAAACAGAGCTACAACCAACTTTCATCCTCTCCAAACCGCTCAATCTCAACGATCGTAATATAAAGGTACCATGCGACCATCCGCGGGGAGACTCAGCTTTTGGTCGGTTGGGGTCTGTGGGTCAACATTTATCACAGCCCCGGTGGCTTACCAAAGAATCCTCAGACAGTCCGCACTCGCACGCAGGCGCTTTCGGGACTCGTAAGATCGCGGAGGACATACGTGGCGCTCCCGCCCAATTCCCAAACTCGTAGAAACGAATCGCGAAAACAGACAGAGACGCAGGCGGTACAAAGAGTGTTAAGGTGGTTCCGGCACGGGGAACGAGTGTGCTCCATCCGAGTATATCATGCCGCACTCCATAGTGACTCACTACCCCAATTTCATTAATCTACCATGAGCCAGCGTATCCACCGATCGGCCGCCGCCTTCCAAAGCGACCGGCTTATGTACTCTCAATGACGAGGTTTCTGGTGTGTATAGTATCAGGATCAATGCAAGATAGGCGGCATCTTGGATCCGGCATTTTCCTCCCGGTTCGATATTACTGACGATTCGATCAAATTTTGTTACCGAATTTAGGTCGCGAGGACTTAAAAAGTATACACATTGACTCATGAGGTCCGACAAGGCGACAACGTAGGCCACCCGGGCAGCTTATTATGAGCGGTTTTATAAAGTGTATGAGCTAACCAGGGCATAGCAGGTATAACGTTATGCTCATGACTAGCTTCAAACAGTAACGCCGGGCATTTGAAATCTTATTTCCGCTTTATCGCCATTATTGCATTTTGAGATACCCGCGGAGGTAAATAAGTAACCATACCCGATGGTCCCCGACATAAATCACAGAGATAAGGGTCACACTAATCGAATTCGGCTTAAGCGAGCAATAGAAAAATTACTTGCCCGGACACCATGATCATCTCAAACTAGATGGAGGAATCGGGCCTGTGTCAACAGGGTAATGGTGAATCTGAGCTTGCCGCGACATTTTGTACTACAAGCCGCTTTAAGAAATGGGGTTCGATTCCAATTTGAGGCCGCACAATATAGCACCGCCTTGAAGGATTTACTTAACCACAAAATACAAGTCAAGTCAAATAAATGTAAACGGGGTTAAGATCATGTGCATCTGTGCGGCGTCAAACACATTTGGCCATCGAAGATGTCCATATAATACTACTAATACATGCTGTACTACTAATGCAAATAATAACAAGATATTCTTATTGGGATTGGGAATAATATTCGACCATAGTCATTACCAAACACATACAACTATCCCGACGTAGTTAAATTGAGCTCGCCGAGTTCGTGAGAGAAAAGTTGGTAAAATTACTCAAAAATAATTTGAGCGCTTTTGCTCGAAGTCACGGATGAGGGGTCGAGGCACGCTTCCATCACTTTAACGCCGACTCCACCTCGCCGAAATGTTAAAAATAAGATATTCTAAAATACGACATGTGGAGAATGTGCGCTGACTTCACGGATATCACAAAGCTTGCCCCAAAGACTTTACTGGCCTACTTAATTGATCGGTTAAGAGGGACTCATCTCTCTCAAGCCAAGTATTAAGTTTCTGGATGCATATTCGCATCATTGCTAATGAACGACTAGTCCGATAAGGAGAAAACGGTTTAGGCGCTGAGGGTTATATTATTATGAGATGATGCCATCTTCAAGCAAGAATGCGGGGCTCTAATTTATCAGTTCTAATTGTAAGTTAACAAAGGCTCCTAAATTTCATGTATGGGGGTGTTAAACATGGAGGCTTACATTGATGGATATGGTAGTCAAATCCGCCGAGAGCGCCACATCATGACCAACAAAACCTTCGACAACGCTCAAAACACTAATGAAACTCAATCCGTACCAAATGTACTTTTGGTGTTCAGCAAATTTCCTGGTTCATGGTTAGTCGTCAGCATCGAGGCTAATCCAAAAGATTCGTGCCCTTAATCGACATGCTAACCTACAACTATCAAAGAGGTTCAGAGGCTCAACTGCCGCATCATCGCTATAGTCGTCTATATCAAAGTCAGCTGGAGAAGGTCTTCCTTCGCATTCTCAGAAAGTGATGAAAACTTTCTCGCTGAAAGGCAGAGTGTTCGCAGTTCCAAGATCTCAAGGAATATTTAGGGAAATCCACTCTCTTTGGTTAGCCCCTGCAGGCGGAGACATTTTGTTCTTGTACTTGGCGGCTTCAGATCGGGTCGTTGTCTGTTTGCTTGTGGCGAGGCTGAACCTCCAAAATCCTGGGCTCTACATGTGGTGGTGTTAAAGGCTCTCACCGTGGAGAGTCGCTGGCCTAATATTGAAAATTAGCCTACTCGCTTTTGTTGTAGCTTCAAACTCGTGGCTTACTTTACTGCGATAATAATTGTGTTAATCTGACAGTCCAATGCTGGGCCGATATCAGACAAGCCGGATCTCTCGGCCGACTTCTCGTACTTTTCGCCATTAGCGATTCATATACAATACCAAACTAGAAAAGCGCCACGCGGTCAAGCATTACCGGATTTTATTGTAGAAATAAGTTTCACCGCCACAACTATATTCGCCATTATCTCAGAGCCCGCCATGCCAGGAATAAGCCCAATCAACGTTGGCATTTATATGTGGATTGTGGCATCAATCGAAATGGTCATGGGGCCGGAGTAATCTTTGATGGAGCTTCTCCGGAATAACTAAGAAATCGGGTGCTTTGAGATTCTAATTTCCGCCAATAATAATCGTTTAGGTATGAAGCAAGAATTGCTGGCCTAAATTAGCCAAAGAGTTAAACGTGAGAATGCTGGAAATCTTGTGATTCCCAACTCATCACAACCAAATCTCAGGATTATGACACGACTGGTGGTATTCCTTAGAAATATGGTGAAATTGTTCACTTTAATTAAAACAACTTTAACTATTGCGAGTTCATCGACCAAAGAGGACAACGAGCTTGTTGCACTATCTCTCCAAGCTTATCACTCAAAGAGCAAATTGCAGATCCCTCATAATGATCGAGTATCTATAGTCAGACCCACTATCGGGAGAAACACAAATCATGGAAATTGATACACCAAAGACTAACTACATGTTGGATTGATGAGTGTCTGCTTACATGTAAATGGCATACTACCAGAGTGTGGGCGGACAAAGTTCGTGTTTCCAAGAAAAGAAATGCTGCATATTATAAACAATGGAATACTCTGCCAGAAGGTCCGAGAATTGTGCCTCTTTACGATGTGTTCGGGAGAGGAAGAGAGCAAAACAACTTCTTATCGAATCCTCACCTGGTGAGTGGGCCACCCCGCTTAGCTGCTCCTTGGCACAAAAGTGTCATAATCACAGGGTATTATTGGCCAAATCATTCTTAAAGACTCCAGAAATTGGTAAGATAATGTCCAGAGTGTCAAAACACTCTGCACATTCCTGGATACCATCTCGCTTCTAACAGAAAGATCGTGGACCGCATCCTGGCCTTCACATGTAGACTCGACCATCGGACCTTTCCACCGTGAAGAGGCGGATGCAAAGTTATCATAGTGAAATTGTGGATTGTTTTACAGCGGATCAGCGTCATGGTCGCGAGCACCGCAAAGTCAAGTGGTTATTTCTTACATCGATCAAATTTTTTTCACGCTTTACGCCCATACAGAAAGATCACCACGCCCACAATTTAGGAAGGACTTCCCAAATCTTTGCATTTAATTCAAAGTTAAACACCCATACCACGAGTATATCCTCGCGAACGGCCAAGCCGAGGCCTAAGTAAATAAACAAATAAATAAGAAAATAGTAAATTTTCTTGATACTGCTTGCTTTGTTTCATTAAACGGTGTTTTAAGAATCCACCACGGTTATTCAAGAGTAGTACTAGTAAAACAAAATACTGTCAAAGATGTGTGTCATAAAACGATGTTTTAAAAATATACACCACGGAGTATATGAATAAAGCACATTATATGTGCCATTGTACCCTCCAAATTGATGTATCATTCCCCTGTTTGTATATTGTTTCTCTGTTTGTATATATGTATGGGCTGGAGTAGTAGCTTTGTTGCTTCTTTCTTAGTGTAGTTGTTGCAACCTCTTTTTGTATGGTTTGCAGGCTGGTTTCGGTAGTACTACTTAAGGCTAGGATGTTGGGATGATTATAGACTGTGAAAGAATTTGGAGAATTGTATTTTGTATTACTGTATATAGAAAGGATTTATACAAGGAGAGGCTATCTTTATAATAACTATCGTATCAATCACAATAATTATAAGGTGTGAATGAATCAAATAAAATCGTGTTATAGTATCTACAACATCTCTAATACGCCCCCTCAAGTTGGGTTGCGAGAACGGAGACACAACTTGTCACGCCAAGAAACGAAGTCAAGACGGGGGAGAGACTTGGTCAGCACGTCGGCAATCTGGTCCCCAACAGAAACATGGGAGACGCGGACAACACCCTGGGTAACCTGATCACGGATGAAGTTATAATTAACTGTGACATGCTTCATACGCGAGTGAAAAACGGGTTGGAGGACAGTTGAGTGGCGCCGAGATTATCACAATAAACAACTGGGACGTGAGAGGAAGGCAAACCAACATCCTGAAGGAGAAATAATAACCATTTGAGTTCGACAACTGTATCGGCAACAGACTTGTATTCAGCTTCTGTAGAGGAGCGGGCGACTGTTCTTTGCTTTCTGGAGTTCCAAGAAATGGCATTACGCCCCAAGAAGACAACATAAGCTCCGATAGACGTGTAATCTGGTCTATTTCCGCCCCAGTCGGCATCCGAAAAAGCATGTAAAACTAAAGGAGAGTTGCGAAAAATGTGTAAACCATGATCTATTGTGCCAACAAGATACCGGAGAAGGCGTTTAACAAAGGTCCAATGTATATCCGTTGGGGCATGCATGAATTGGGCAAGTTTGTTGACAGCGAATGCGATGTCGGGACGCGTGAATAATAAGTACTGAAGGCTGCCAACCACACTGCGGAATATAGTAGCATCAGAAAGTGTGCCCCCAAACGTCAGGGTAAGGGCAGAGATGTCTGTGGGAAGCGGAGTGGAGACTGAATTGGCCTTGTCCATACGTGTTTTTGCCAGAAGTTTGAGTATGTACTTTCGTTGGGACAACAGAAGGCCATCGGACATGGGAAGAACCTCAATACCAAGGAAATATGTCAGCTGGCCGAGATCTTTGATAGAAAACCGAGTGCCAAGTCTATCAATAAAATATTGAACCGTGTCTGGTTTGGAGCCAGTAACAATAATATCGTCCACGTAGACGAGAACATAGAGAAAAGAGGATCCATCTTGAAATATAAAAAGAAAGGCATCGGCGTGAGCGTTCCTGAAACCTGCAGAAATAAGATAGGAGCGAAGCTCAGAGTACCAAGCACGTGGGGCCTGCTTGAGGCCATACAACGCCTTGTTGAGGCGGCAAACATAATCCGGATGTGTTGCATCAGAGAAGCCAGGTGGCTGCTGCATATAAACTGTCTCAGATAAAAAACCCTGCAAAAAGGCGTTATTAACATCGAGCTGGCGAAGAGGCCAGCCATGGCAAGCAGCAAGCGTAAGAAGAACACGAATAGTGGTGGGTTTGACTACCGGACTGAAAGTCTCAAAGTAGACAACACCTGGTCGTTGGTGAAACCCTTTAGCAATGAGTCGAGCTTTATAGCGATCTAAAGAACCATCAGCAAGATATTTTTTGCGGTAAATCCATCGACAACCCACTATATTGAAGGAGGGATCGGCAGGTACAAGGTCCCACGTGTTATTCTTCACAAGGGCATCGTACTCGAGTTGTATGGATTATTGCCAAGATGGCGAGGCAAGGGCCTGGGAGAGAGAGGTGGGTTCAGGTTCAGTGGGGGAGAGGGTGCTGAGGAGGGAAAGTTTTTGAATGGGTTTGGAGATATTATTTTTAGCTCGAGTGGTCATAGGATGGGAGCTGGGTACGGAGGGGGGTGGAGGGTTGGAGGAGGGAGAGGGTGGGTGCGGTTCGGGTGGAGGGGGAACATGTGGTGGGTCGGGGATCCAAGCATGGAGGGGAGGGGTCGATTCAGGTGGGGATGGAGCGATGGATCGAAGAGGGAAAACATTTTCTACAAATTTGACATGGCGGGAAGTGAAAATACGATGGTTGGCGGTGTCAAGACATAGGTAAGCTGATTGAGTGAGAGAATAACCAATAAACACACAAGCGCGGGAGCGGGGTTCAAGTTTGTGGATGTGTAGGGTCGTAACCATGGATAGCATAGACAACCGAAGGTGTGCAACTTTTCATAATTGAGGGGATGACCAAATATCTTGGCAAAATGAGAGGCCATTTGAAGAGTGGGAGTGGGGAGTCGATTAAAGAGGTATACGGCGGTGGCAAAGGCATAGGGCCAGTATGAGGTGGGCATAGACGCATGTGTTAAGAGGGCATGGTCAGTTTCAATGATGTGTAGATGTCGGCGTTCCGAATAACTGTTATGTTCGGGTGTGTGAGGTGGGGATGTGAAGTGAGAAACCCATGTGAAGCGAGGAAAGAACGGAGACCAATAAATTCAGTGCTATTATCCGAATAGAGGACTTTTATGGTAGTGTCAAAATATTTTTCAACAAGGCTTTTAAAGTGTGGAAAAATTGTGGCGACATCATTTTTACGCGTGAGTGGGTAAAACCATATATACTTGGTGAAATGGTCAACGAAAATCACATAATATTTAGAGCCATCAATGCCATAAACAAGGGAGGTTCAAACATCGGAAAACAAAATTTCAAGCGGACGTACGAAACGTAAAGTGGATAAACCAAACGGAAGCTTATGACTTTTATTCGAAAGACAAGCATCACAGTGTTCAGAAAGCACATTATTGGAAAAAGGTAAATTTGCAATGTTATTAATAGAACGAAAAATAGGGGGGCAGGGTGACCAAGGCGGGAATGCCAAGTATCTCGAGAGGCGGTGGAGGCAGCAAATGCAAGAAGAGGTGTTGTAGGCCAGGTGTAAAGGCCATCCTTAGCGGGTCCCCTCAGTAGGCAAGTACCCGTGGGTATCTCCTTAACACGAAAAGAGTCCGAAAAAAATTCAACAGAGACATGATTAGTTTGAAACTTAGATACAGATAGCAAATTACGAGATATATTTGGCACACATAAAACATCATGAAGTGTAAAATTTAAATTTGAGGGGGGGGGGGAGTTTGGCTGAGCTAGTATGAGTAACGGAAAGGGAAGTACCATCGCCAATCATAAGGTCGTCGGAGCCGGAGTAGGGCGAGTGAAGGGAAAGGTTCTGAAGATCATTGGTAACATGGTGCGATGCACCACTGTCAAGAAGCCACGGGGAGGGGTGTACCTGCTTAGAGCTTGCAGCAAGGTGTGCTTGTGGGCCGGTGGGACGCCATGGCTGTGGTGGGCGGGGCGTCGGAGAACCAGTAACCGGAGTGAATTGAAAATTTGGACAAAAACGAGCACTATGTCCCTGCACACGACACATCTAGCATTTACCTTGATATTTCTTGGTTGGGGGACGGGCTGTACTACCCGAATTACCTGTAGGACCTACATTACGGGGAGGTCGAGCCGGAGAAGATGGCCGGAAAGCAGCATGGGCCACGGCAGATGAAATAGGAGGCACAACACGACGACGAGAGGCATCATAATTCAACAATTTTTTGTGGAGCTCTTCAATGGTGATGAGGGAGTCACGAGCTTGAATAGCACGAACGAGGCCGGCGTACTCATCACCGAGATTATCCAGAATAACGTCGATAAGGTCCTCGGGGTCCATGGGTTTGCCAAAGAGGGCGAGCTCATTAGATTTGTTGCGCATAACCTGTAAATAATCAGTGATAGACATTTTACCTTTCAGAGTTCGTTTAAGGGTGTCTTTGATTTGTTTGACGCGTCCCCGAGATGGTGTAGCATAAATTTGCTTCAATGTATTCCAAACTTCCTGAGAACTTTTCGGAGCGTGAATCGAGCCGAGAACGAGAGTGGATAGAGAGCCTATGAGAGCATTGAGTATCAACTGGTCCTGGCGGTACCAATGGTTGTGTGCCGGATTGGGTGTGGTGGAGCCATTAGCAGAGATGGTGGCCGATGGCTGTGGCTTAGAACCGTCAACGTAACCGAACAGATCATAACTGACAAGCAGAGATCGGAATTGGATTTCCTTGATTGAGTAATTTTCTCCGGTGAGCTTGATGGGAGCTTGAACTCCGGAATTGAGAGGGACAAGGGCGGGGAGGGTGGAGCCGGTGGTGCCTGTAGCAGGAGAGGTAATTTCAGATGTGGAAGACATAGTGAAGGAGAAGAAGGCCGAGATAAACGAGGAGAAAAAAAATAAATTATGGTGGCTCTGATACCACGAAAGAATTTGGAGAATTGTATTTTGTATTACTGTACATAGAAAGAATTTATACAAGGAAAGGCTATCTCTATAATAACTACCGTAACAATCACAATAATTACAAGGTGTGAATGAATCAAATAAAATCGTGTAATAGTATCTACAACATCTCTAATAGACTACATTCCCCTCAAGGGCACAATGCATTCTGGAATTAGCACCAATCTCCCTAACCTCAAGTAGTTTCTTCTTTTGCGATGTGCTCTGTTTGGGGATTCCTTGTATCCTACATCCTTACATCTTTTGAGATAGGATGCTTGGAATCCCCAAATATGACCCCTATTTTGTGTGCTTGGGAATGCTCTATTGCATAGATCTTTTCTTGTAAACAATATGACCCCCAATGCATAGATCTTTTCTTCAGGGTGCGCATGTACCTACCTTGGTTAATATAATTTACATTTTAACTAAAAAAATTACATGTGTATATAAACAGTGAAAAGAAGATTCTGGAGTTAATACTACGTCTGATTTATAATATAAGTCAATTTAGTTTTTTGGTTTTGTCTCATTATATAAGCTCATTTAGAAAACCAATAACGTATTTATTATATTTTTTCCCATAATTTATTATATATACTCACCAAATTTTCATTAATTTACATTTATAACATGTCAAAAAGTCATTTTAGACTTTTTCATCATAATTAATGACAAAAACCTATTTAACCAAATTGGAATCGCTATCGGAATCGCTGTCGGAAGAGGTCGTAATTGTATGCCTGAAAGAACAGATGAAGAGGATGGGAGATGTTCTTGCTCGATCAATTGAAATATGTGTATATATATATATTTGGGACGGATGTAATAGTATAGAATCAATCATCTGTATCAATGAGATCAATCCAATGATGGAAATTCAATATTCTAGAAAAGAATTATTATTTAAATTTATATTCCTAATAAGTGTCCGTGAGAAGGATGATCTTGAGAGAGTCCAAGCTTGTACTTGAACTGACTGAAGTAGTCAACGCATCAATTAGTTGGTCAAGGTTAGAAACATGCCAAACTTGCAAGGGACCATTTTGAACCTAATCACGAATGAAATGATAATCGATTGCAACATGTTTAATGCGAGAATGAATGACATGTTAGGACATAATTGTGTGGCACCCATATTACCATAAAAGATAATCGGTGTTGAAGAGGATGCAAAACCAAGATGACCTTATACATAGGTGATCCAGTTAAGGTCAACAGCTGTAGCAACAACTTATCGATATTCCCCTTCAGTAGACTAACGTGAAATAGCCTTTTGTTTCTTAGATCTCCATGACACAAGACTTTTACCAATGAAAATAAGTCACGCGCCGGAGGAAAAGTAATCCTCTTTATTACCACCCCAATATGCATAAAAAAACACATAAAGATGCAAAGAAGAAGATTTAAAGTTTCAAGCGGGGGCAGGACCAAAAATTTTATCCAGTGGAGTCATCGGAGTTTAAAACAAAAATTTTTATCCAGAAATTTGTTTCAGTGGTGCTACCGGAGTTTAAAACTACATTTTAAATTACAAAACAACATCTTTAAAAACAAAAATACATCGTTTTAATACTGGAAAAAATCCCCGGATATCAGTTGTGTCACGTGACCCCACCCTTCTCAACATAGATCCGCCCATGGTTTCAAGCCCTCGGTAGCCATGCCAACCAAATAACGAAGAAGTTGATTGACTAGTGAGCAATGAATGCATGCATATACTGAGAGAGATTGTTTACACACAAGAAAGGTCAGGTCTAGTAAAAAAAGGTATTGTAAATTGCCAAGCACTTGGCGAAACTGGAAGTTTTCGAGTGAGGTGCATGTTAAAGTATCCCACATTGGGAACTTGTGATTGTGTAACCCACCATATTAAGAGATGGACTTCCCTCACCTCATAACCTAGGTTTTGGGGATGAGGCCCCTCCTCTTATATGGGCTTGGGCCTTGATCTTAACATGGTATCGGAGCCAGGTTCACGGGATCGAACCCTGGTTGGAACATTAACCAATTGGTTTTAGTACAACGGTAAGCGCTTGATCCTAACATGGTATCAGAGCCACCCTATTATTGTGCAAGTGTTGGGACTCTTTGTTGGCCTTGAGAGTGCCCAGGCCCACACTTGAGGGGCGTGTTAAAGTATCCCACATTGGGAACTTGTGATTGTGTAACCCACCATATTAAGAGATGGACTTCCCTCACCTCATAACCTAGGTTTTGGGGATAAGGCCCCTCCTCTTATATGGGCTTGGGCCTAGATTTTCCACAGTGCAGCCATGGCAGTCATCTTAGACAGAGCATTAGCAGGAAGTGGAGTGGAAAGTGGCTTGGCATCATGCAAGTTTGTTTTGTGCAAAAGATCAACAATATACTTATGTTGTGTTATCAACATACCTGCAGATTTAGGAGTGCCTTCCACACCAAGAAAGTAAGTTAAAGTTCCAAGATCCCTAATCGGAAAATGCTAACCAAGATGACTAATAATGTTTTCGATAGAAGCCCTCATCATTTCCTCCAATAATTATGTCATCGATGCACACCAGTAGAATAATAGTGACCGAATGAAAGTGATATATGCAGATTTAGGAGTGCCTTCCACACCAAGAAAGTAAGTTAAAGTTCCAAGATCCCTAATCGGAAAATGCTAACCAAGATGACTAATAACGTTTTCGATAGAAGCCCTCATCATTTCCTCCAATAATTATGTCATCGATGCACACCAGTAGAATAATAGTGACCGAATGAAAGTGATACATACAAGGGCGGATCTTAGCATGGGACTAAAGGCTAAGCCCACCCGGAAAAAAAAACATTACACAATAAAATATATGTAATGATTGTAATCTAGTTTGTTCCATAAAAAATTCTTAATTCGGTCCACCCGACGAATTCAGTATAGTCCATTAACCTACCTAAGATGAAAATCCTGGCTCCGTCCGTGGATACGTATATAAAAAGGAATCAACGGCAGAATTAGAAAAACCAAGCAATTAAGATGATAAAAGACTAGAATTCGTGGTACCAAGCAATGACGGAATCATAATAAGATGGTAATCATAATAAGATGGTATTATATTTATACTTCTTAAAAATAGTAATCATATATATATATATATATATTTCTAGTCTTTCAAAAAAAAAAATAGTGATCGGATGCACTATTTTAGTAGTATGTATCTGATAAGCGTATATATATATATATATATATATATATATATATATATATATATATATATATATATAAAATATATATATACTAAAAACGATGCAAGAAGTGTTTAATATCGTGTGTTTAATTATTAACAATACATATATAATTAATGATATAATTTTCTATAAACAAAAAGTGTTTAATTTCTAGCATTAGGCTTTCAAAAAAAATAAAAATTTCTAGCATTAGATATATAGGAAGTTAAATGTATACAAAAAGAAGAAGAAAAACAATATGCAGGTTTTGAAATCATCACCTTTTAAAATAAAAATGAAGCTTTTTTTCACCAGGACAATTTATAATTTAGTAATAATAAAAGACATTAAATACAAATACAAATATAGATAATCATACTAATACAACAATACGATTTTCTTTTCTTTTGCAAATTTTGGGTGGACAACTTGAACTGGAAATAAGCAAACTTGTATACTAATGAATTATCTAAGTGATACTAAAAAAATCAGATCTTTTGGACTTGTATAAGTTGATCAAACAATCGTTTTTTTTTAATCGGTTTTATTTGTAGAAGTGACTTATTTTGCAGATTTTGATCAAACTATTACGAATTAGAAGAAACTCTAAAGACAAAATTGTACATCAGACAATTTCATTTAATACTACCAATACTTGGATGATTTGGAGTGGTCTAACTCACTCAGTTCTAATTTATGATAAGAACTACTATTTCAGTTTTTCAAAAACAAAATATTCTGTGTTTGGAATGTAGTTTTTAGTATGATCTAATTTGAATTTAGAAATGGTGTAATGAGAAAAAATGTAGATCTGGATGTGTTTGTAGTGTGTTTAAAATTTCAAAAAATTTGGGGGGTGTTTGAGATATTAAACGAACTAAAATAAAAAATGGTTGTCAGATTAGCAAAACTGAATATAAACGGATTGAAACACTTGCTCTGATACCAACTGATATATACATTGGACCCATAAGAATTATGATATTTAGAACCCTTACTAATACAAGATATAACCTGTATTTTCAGATCTAAACATGAGTATGAAATAGAAAAAGAAAATAACTTGAACAATTAGTAGTTTAACTCAAGAAACAAAACAAATGAAACAATGCTATAGAATAAGCCAAGACCCCTCCCGAATGATCCTTGAACTAAAGACAAGAATGAAATACTTTATGCTCTTCTCACAAACTTAAAATACACTTGAAAAAAGTTGTAAAACTCTAATCAAAATGAAGGTATTACAATTGATGCTCCTCTTTTATATTCTAATGAGTTGGCTTTTTATTTTCTATAAGAGAAATGAAATCTAAGAGATAATTGCTTGAATTTATCTAAGAGATAATTCAAGTTTTTTATCTTAACCTAAAAGTGTTGGAGAAAAAGCCCTTTTAAAGGGTTGAATGGTCAACTTTAGCGTGATTTACGGATGGACTCCGATTTATGTTATCGAGAGTTAATGATATTATTAAATACTCCATACGGAGTAGTTGATGATGGGCTTTTGAATCACTCGATTCGGATATCGGGTGAATGAGAAATTAATGCCTAAAGTTGGTAGAAAATATGTAGGAGATGGGTGTTTAAGGGAGGACCTCACCCCATTCTCCCACATTGGAAACTTGAGTGTTGGGAGCTCAAGTAATAAGAGCTAGTGTGTGCTCTTATAGATATGCCCCAAGGGGCATGGCATTTTTGTACAGAAGGGAGGACTTAGATAATTCCACACGCACGCCGCCGCCGTCTGGCTCGGCTCGGCTGTTATTATTAATTTTTTGGACAAAATTTCTTTATGAAATTAACCATAAAATTAATTTTGGAATGTGATTGTGTCATTCAACCAATCACAGTATGGAATTGATTTTCGAAAATAGCTTAATTAATCTTGAAATTTTTAAATAAAATTAAGCATAATTTCGAAATTAGTAACTTTTCCAAGGGGAAAAGTTTTGTGACGTGTTCCGGCCAATCAGATTTAAGCATTAGCTCCTCCTCTCCACTATATAAACAACCCCATGGATGAAAGTTTAATCATCTAATTTTCTCTAGTCTTTTCCACCACAAAACGTCTAGCATATAGATCTTGATATTAAGTCGAAGAGAAGTCAGAGCACTCTGTAAGTTCGCCGGAGCTCGGATTTTTGAAGTGCCTCTAAATCCGAGACGTAAAGCCGTTGTATCTTGGGAGACATTTGCTACTACCGTGGGCACCATACCGGAGCAATTTGTCTTAAGAAAAAAAAAGTAACTACTCGCCTAGGTTTGTCTTAGTCCTTTATTTTGTCTATTATTTGAATCAGATATGCATGATGATATTTATTTTGTTAGATCTACTAAATAATATGAATTGTACTATTCACATGATTTATTTTCTAGATTAATATTCCGTAATTTAATCCGTAAATTACGGATCTGTTCCGTAAATCACTCCAAAGACGATACACTACCCAACAAAAAGTAGAAAAACGAGAAACTAAAATAATGCAATTGTAAACCCCCAGGTAAAAGTGAAATAAAACAAGTCTAGGTTTATTAGAATGAAATTGGACGAAGGAAAAATAATCTAAGCATCCTTCAAATCCAGGTGATATAAAGGCAAAAAAAAATGTCCAAAATAAAAATAAAAAATCTTCGAAGTACAAATTAATACATAACCTCCCAGTCAGATTGATTAGTTGATTATTTATTAAAATAAAACGAAAATTTGATGATGTTAATATATGTGTTAGAACTTGAAATAAGGATATATCACAGTCGAACGCTCATCAGTTGAATTTAGAGAGTATTTTTTTTACCTTTTAACTAATCAAAAATAGGGCTGATACCCTCAAAAAAAAAAAAAAAAAGAAAAAAAAAGCTGAGAAAAAACCCAATAAACCCAAAGCAACCAAAAATCCAAACCGAACCGATCCAAAATAAACCAATCTTGTTGAAACCAAAAATTTTGGGATGTTTTTTACCCAACATGAATGCTATTTGGTTGGTTTGAGGGTTTTTTTTTTTTTTTTTGGTTCGACCCAACCCAACCCAAAAGACATGCATTACAATAGATAATTCTATTAATAACCAATGAAAAGAGTTATTGCTATTCATTTTCGATCAACATTTATTCTTTTGGTGTGATAATTTTTTTTTGAAAGGCCGTGGTGTGATAATTGAAAAATCTATATCTATATCTATATATATTTAAAAGGACAATTTAACCCAATTACCCGATGACCCGCTCCATTTCCAAAAAAAAAAAAAAAGCCATTACATAAAAAAAACAATAAAATAATACATTTCCTGAAAAAAGAAATCTGATATGAAATTCACTTAACAAAGGAAATCACAACAAAATTTCAAACCATCACCAATCTAATAGCAAATGATATCACAACAAAATTATTTTCTTTTTTTAAATTCCAATAAATGATCCCAACAAATTGAGAAGCTCTCCCCGACGACACTTTCGTTAACAGATTTATCATCTTTTAAATGATAATGTGATGGAAAAAAAAAACATATCCTAATTTTCAAGTTTGTTTGTGCCTCATCTTTTAAATGATAATATGTTTGGAAAAAAGACATACTTACCCTTTTCAGTTTGTTTGTGCGTCATCGCAGCAAAAACGGGCTTGCAACATTTTCGTCAACCACGTAAAATATTCAACAACAAAATCTCATCGTTAATTCTAATCCGAACTGCCTCTCAATTAGCCTAATCTGTGTTTAAATCTCGCTCAAAACTGCCTCGATCGCTTCAATCTATATTCGAATCACAAATGTGCACCGGCCTTCTCATACCATATCTCTATTTAAATTATTACTTACGGTGTCATCATTAAAATGAACGCTTTAACTGGCGATGTTTTAATAAATATTTGTGATTTGGTAATGTAGTATCTTATGATTGACTTATTTTACTCTCACAGACTCTCACTGTGTTTTCTTTTGTACTTTTTCGTTTATTTTTCATTTTCATGTTTGTGAATTGAGATGAAATGTTTTTTCATGATTGTGAATTGAGCTAAAATGTTTATGTTACAGTAGACAAGTGGCTAATCAGATTATAAATAAGCCTGGTAAGTCATTGTTGGCGAGGAACAAAGGTTTGTTGTGCATGGCTTTTCGGTTGTACATCTCTAAATGGTGTTTTATGATCACCTTCCTTCATTGATGGTAATTCATTTTATAAGAAGTGTTGGCACTTACGATTATGATACCTTTTTTAAAAAAAAAATCTTTCTAATTAACGTTAAATAGATGCAATTGTATTATTGACTCTAATCTTGGTGACTTTTGCAAATTCTTAGACATGCCGGTAGTATTGTTGGTAAAAGCAAATGAAGCATACAACTAACTATTCAAATCCTTGGTCGCTTTCTTTTACAGCCAAAAAACATAAATTATTTCGCGGATTATTATGCACATGTTATCAATTCACATGCTTGAATGTTTAGATTGTCTGAGGTGAAGTCAATCATTTAGTGTAATAGGCATTAGTGAGATATGTCTATGTGTACTCTATTTCTCCTTACGCAAAATATAAAACAGTTGGTGTAATGAATGTTTGTCAATCCCTTACCATTGAACTTAATTTTAATGCAGGTACTTGGTTCTTTCCGACGCCTATTTCAGTTTTCATTATTGACACTTACATCATATATTCTTGAGCTTGAGAGAGCTTGAAACTTGAAAATATCCATGTGGTTGTATATACATAATGTATGTCACTTATGTAACCCGTAATGCCTTTTAATTTATTGATCCTTCACTTTCTTATTTTAATCTTTTTTTTGGTGATTATTGCATTAGTGTAGTAATATTTCTTTTTCCGAACATTCTATGTATCGAAAGTATAATATCGTTTTCAAAATTTATACTAAACCATGCATTGCACGGGGTTTGGACTAGAGGAAAATGACAGAGATAATGGGGAGAGTATACTTTTACCATGAGAAAAAATTAATATCGGACTAGATTCCAATTACGTTGTATATGGGATAGATAATGGGGAACTTCCTAATACAAAAGACTCATTTTGGTTAAATGGAGGTAATTTATATCTTTCTTTTTCTTCCGTTTGTTTGATTTTTCATAAATTGTTAATGGACGTCAGTTTACAGATTCACTTTTCTCTTTTTTGTTTCCCTTTTCCCTAAATTAGTGTTAGGGGTTTTCCCCGATATATCTTAAATTACTCATACACTTTGCAACCAATAGTGGTGTCAAATTTATTAATGTTATACATGTAACACATACTTTTTTTACTTACAATACTTTTATGCAGTATTGCATTAATTTATTTTATGTTAAATTACAGTTGTATTTTTTAAAAAAGTATTTATATTTAATGAAAATATCAGGTGCTAATATTAACTAAATTCATAATAAATTATTATCTTCTCATATGTGTAAAATTAGATATAGTATGTATATATATTTAATCTCTTCCGCCGTGCATCGCACGGGTAAAATGCTAGTGAAGAAATATATGTTAGACAGTCAAAATCAAATCAAAGTCAATCAACCTATTGATTGCAGAATCAGATTAAAATGACTAATTGATGAATATAATATTTTTTTGAATGAATCATGGATCATTTCTTTAACTTTTAAATTTTCATATATGATTTCCTTAATGATTAACTATTGTTCTTGGTTACTATCTCTATATGTTGTAGATTGTGTCATAGATTATTGGATTCGTAATATGATGTCCACAAAAAAAAAATTGTCTTTAAATATTGTTCTCTATGTACATGTGGTTTAAAATTTGAATTTCCATGGAATACATCTATGGATTTCATAACATAAAAGTTTGATTATAAATACATTGTTTATTGCTTAAAACCCAAAACTGTTGTTGTTTTAGGGGCTTGAGACTTGATCACCAATGCTTCCAATGCCTTTAATATTCCTGCAAAATCTGAAAAACGGATCCTCTCGGTTTCGCAACAAGTTGTTGTCCTTCTTAAATTTATTCGTCCCCTTATTTTTCCGGAGTATCACGAATAATCTAAGTGAGATATAAACAGAGAGTTCTTGCCTTTTTGTCTAGGACAAATAGATCAAAAAGATAACTTAGAAGTGTTTGTATGTATGTAACTTTTCAAGGATGCTTGCTTGTGTTGGTTATGTGTTCAACTAAACAAAAACACCTTTTAAAGGCACTTGGATTGAAGAAAATCAGTTGCTAGTTCGTTTACTAAGGTTACAACCTAAGTGAAGAGGTATCACTTGGTTATAACCACTTAAAAGGACCAAAAGTACCTAAAAATCGAGTTTTGGGCCACAGTGGCGCTGTGGTCGACTGTGAAAACAGAAAATCGTCCAAGCATTCGAATCAATTTTAGGCATAACTCGAAACCACAGTGGGCGCTGAGACCCATAGGCGGGCGCTGTGCCTCGATGCTCCAAAACTTAGTTTTAGTCCTTTAACTGGATTTACGGTCCTTTAAGTGACTTTCTCGAACTACGCTAGCTTATTTTCTATCCGTATACTCATATACACTTAACATAAGCGTGCACTCCGCACCTCCAAGGTTATAAATAAGTGTTACGAGTATATCCATCATTGTACTAAACCCCGATTACCTCAACGGCTCGTGATACACTTAAATCACTAACATTCCTCCCCCATTTAAGTGTAATCCTTGGTTTAGCAAAACAAAACAGTCACAAACAAACCAACTCATGATTCAATGAAAATGTCACGAAGATTGAATTTCCATCTAGTATTATTACACGCAAATATTCGAGTATTGGGGTGTGTCTAAGCATTGAACCCCTTTACACATTTTGAATACATGTACATAACAATACACATGAATTGAAACTACTTCCAAAGTATTATACTTGACACTAATTAAACAGCCTTGTGTCCATATCCGTTCATGAGTATATAGAAAGTCAACCCCACTTTCTTGAAGCGCCAAAATTCATACTCATATAGGTGAATCTTTCTAATCATGTACCTAAAACACTTTTCCAAAAGATATCACCTACACAACAGGTAATGCACATACTTTCGGGACTTTTCATGTGCCAAATCTTCGAGAATGGGCCTTCCACATTGAATTACTGCTATATGGCGTTGTACCGTAAGGGAATTGGGTATCCCATCCCAAAGATTTAATGGGTTCTACACATCCCGATAACAAACTTTTACCAAGTTTCAAGTCAATCTATATTTGGCCAAACAAGATTGACTCAATCAAGAGTACTCTTTGAACAACCACCATCATCCTTTGAGTTATAAACTCACAATCCAACTTTTCTTTAATACATTGGTGTCTAGATCACCATTGTAACATTTGACAATTTTCCAACCAAACACATTGGATAACTAGGATGAACTTGGTTATTAATTGCAAGGGAATTCGAACTTCTAAGTCATCAACAAAGAAATCCAACTCCATAGTCCAACCGTAAATTTATGCACTTAGAAGCTCATAAATGAAACTTCATCCTAGCACAAATTACTAGTTAACCGAGGATTCTTCTAAACCGAAGGAATCTCATATAACTTTACTATAGAGTTTAAACCTCCCCATGATCGTAGTTTAAAGCCTTGATGACAATACCGTCCCAATTATGAACAACATGATTTGGTTAATACCAAAATCAACATGTCAACAATGTAAACTACTACATCACCTTATATTCCAAGGCAAATCCAATCTTTGTAGATCGAGCATGTTTCACTTTTAGTATCATGAATAGATACTAAACCAAAGCAAAACACCAAACATGTATTCAACATACATCAAATGACAAAGTCATTTCCTTAGACATCAAACATATATAAGACATATAAAGTGTAAAACATATGTAAGATTTGAATAGATACGAACAAGGTATTATAAAGAACTTTAAATTAAACTAATCTTTAAGCTAAGATGTCTATCAAGTTTAATTTAGCACCTTGAACCAAAAAAAAAAGCATATACACTCCTTATGTTAACTTCAACACAACAAAACCCTCCAGTTGTTTCAAATACAATGCCCATTCCAATCTCCATTCTAAAACCGAAGTTTTTACCATCCATTTAATGGATTACAAAATTGTTTAACAGTTGTTAAAACAAACAACAACAATTTATTCGAGGAGATTTCATTAACCGGTGCCAAGGTATCAAAATAACCAATACCTAAAACCGTACAAAACCTTACATTATTAATCAGGATTTATACATGTTGACTTACATCAACTTTCATCTTTCATTGAAAGATTCATCGCACCATTTGCTCTCATTGAGCTTTACCGGCATATTTAGAAAACAACTTTATTGTTTTCCTTCACTCCAACACTAGTAGGAGTTTCATACTTCAAACTTTGTACAACATTATAAATGTCCAAAGATGACATACCATGATTCAACAACAGATTAAACTGTACTAGAATTAACATAGTTTCAATGCCTCTTTTACTCAAGGAATTAACCTTAACCTCAGAAAGTCACAAGACCTCCTCACACCTCCAAACCTCAAGTTTGGATTTCATTATACCAAAGTTCAAGTAATTTATCAAACAAACAAGCATTAGAGGCTTGGGATTATAAACAAAAGCTTAAAACTTATGCTTAAATACTTTCCAATTAAACTCATTAAAACATACACTCTTTTCATTTACCTTTTGGAGGACATGATAGTTATTTACTACCATTTTCATACCATCACTTGTATTACTACAAAGTAATGCAAATAAACGATGTATCTATTAACAAAAGAGTTACAACTTTTCCAGCCAAGGATTCATCATCTTCTAAACCGAAGAACTACAACTCTTACAACCAAGAGTTACAACTTTCTATATCGGAAAGTCTCAACTTTTCAAAATAAAAATTTCATCCTTCTGAACCGAAGAATCACAACTTTTCAAAACAAGTCACAACTTTTAAACCAAGAGTTGTAACCTTTAAAACTGAAAAGTTACTACCTTTAAACGATAAGTTATAACTGTTCAAAAGAATACAAACTCTAATGAATTGTATTCTTTCACCAAACCGATACATTCTTTAACAAATCAATAACATGATTTTTCCTCCAAAACATTCACTTAAAATCAAAGCGAAAATCCATGATACTAATCATGTTTCTGAAAAGAATAAGTTCAAAACAAGTTATAAACATATATTACATATATATATTACCAAATAACAAGTATAACACATGAAAGACTAAATACATAAACATTTTAGTCATAGGACTAAAACGCAGAAGTATAAAAAGGCAATTATACTGAACCAAAGCACTCATATATAAGTCCTATTGCATAGCAACATATCTTATATACATATAAGTATCACTTAAGCATACCAATAAACATACATGTATAATTATTTCAAATCATACAAACCATGTACAACTAATGTTTAAACTATATACTTTCAAGAACCAAAGGATATACTTAAATCTCTTAACAATGACAACCTTGACTCCTTTTCATGAATGTCACGGATCAACAATCCACCGGTTCAAAACTTCAAACCAAGTTGATCCTTACACTCACAATTTTCCAAACCGGAGTCAAAACTCAAAACAACATTTTATTAGTTGTTTCACCAAAACTTAGTTTACCGTCATTATTCTATCCTTTGTTTGATCTTACATACTAGGCATTCAACCTAGTAAAACAAGTTTTCCAGAAATCCAAATTTCTTTAGATTTGCAAACTCTTCATTACAAGCGTTCTATCAAAGATAGACATTTAAAATCATTATCTCTTCAACATGATTTCCATCTATTTGTACCATTAGAAAACATATAACTACAATAGACATCAAGTTTTCCAAGAGATAACACTTGATTCATCCCAACATTAGTTATACACAAACACTTAAAATTTCTAAACATTAACATGATTTTATCACCAAGATCAATGAACATTAAACATTAAACACGTAGCAAGTTTCATCATTGATTCAATCATGTCTAGAAATATCAAGCCAAACAACATATATGTATAATCAAATAACATCCAAGAACAAAACTAGACACTACAATCAAATTTATATTGATTGTAGTTACTGTTCTTGGACACCACAAACTTTCATGAAATAATGTAAATAAACATACATACCATTCATCCGTAGTCATAGCAACATCACAGCAATTTTACAAAGTCATTCCAATGAACTTTTACTTACCAAAAGATTATAATCGACTTTGCATCAATCAAAAACCGCAGTAACTTCTCAGAATTTCTGACAACTGTCAACATCGAACCAGACCGTAAACTTGATATCACTGCGATCCTCGTCTCGCCACGATTCTAACGGTATCTCCGGATTTTCAAACCGATTCTGAATCAAGAGTTATGCCCAAAATACTAGGACACAACCTTTGATCAAGTCTCGCCATCTTAAAAGTTCACTCCTCGAACTCTTCCAGCTTCCCGAAATTATGCATCATTTCTTTGCATTCACCGTTGTGATCGAAACAATAAATTTAAGAAGATTGTTGTTGTTTTAGGGGCTTGAGACTTGATCACCAATGCTTCCAATGCCTTTAATATTCTGCAAAAAAATCAAAAACGGATCCTCTCGGTTTCGCAACAAGTTGTTGTCCTTCTTAAATTTATTCGTCCCCTTATTTGTCCGGAGTATCACGAATAATCTAAGTGAGATATAAACAGAGAGTTCTTGCCTTTTGTCTAGGACAAATAGATCAAAAGATAACTTAGAAGTGTTTGATATGTATGTAACTTTTCAAGGATGCTTGCTTGTGTTGTATATGTGTTCAACTAAACAAAAACACCTTTTAAAGGCACTTGGATTGAAGAAAATCAGTTGCTAGTTCGTTTACTAAGGTTACAACCTAAGTGAAGAGGTATCACTTGGTTATAACCACTTAAAAGGACCAAGAGGTACCTAAAAATCAGTTTTGGGCCCACAGGCGCTGCTGTGGTCGACCAGGAAACAGAAAAATCGTCCAAGCATTCGAGAATCAATTTTAGGCATAACTCGAAACCACAAAGGGCGCTTAGACCCATAGGCGGGCGCTGTGCCTGATGATGCTCCAAAACTTAGTTTTAGTCCTTTAACTGGATTTACGGTCCTTTAAGTGACTTTCTCGAACTACGCTAGCTTATTTTCTATCCGTATACTCATATACACTTAACATAAGCGTGCACTCCGCACCTCCAAGCTTATAAATAAGTGTTACGAGTATATCCATCCTTGTACTAAACCCCGATTACCTCAACGGCTCGTGATACACTTAAATCACTAACAAAAACCACCCGAACTAAACCTTTGGGTTTTCTAATAATCTTGGTTTGGTTTGGATTAGTATTTTTTTGAACCAACCCGACTAATACTATGAAAAACCCAACCAAAACGAACTCAATCCGACCCAAGCGCAGCCTTAATAAAAAAACATAAGGAAAAAACGAAATTAAATATAAAATAATGAAATTTCTTACTTTGGGCTTCGTCTTGGGCTTCATGGTTGCACTGAGGCTCTACTTGGGTCCAACTTGTCTAATTTAGCTTCTTTGGCCCGATATAAATGTTAAAATAAATCAGCACAATCGATCTGGAGCCCTTAAAACCACATTTGGAGCTCCTGGGGTAATCATTTGGGAAAATTCTTACCCACACTCTCATCGTGTGCAACACTCCGTTGGATGTGCGACGTGTGCGTAAGAAGACAAATTAATATTTGTCTTGTTGCGCACATCCGTTGGATGTGCGACATGTTCGTAAGAAGACAAATTAATATTTGTCTTGTTGCGCACATGTCGCATATCCAACGGACGGTGCACACGAATAAGCATTTGGGAAAATTCTTACCCGCACTCTCATCGTGTGCAACACTCCATTGGATGTGCGATAATTTTTTTTTTTGAAAGACTGTGGTGTGATAATTGAAAAATGAAGAAATATATGTTAGACAGTCAAAATCAAATCAAAGTCAATCAACCTATTGATTGCAGAATCAGATTAAAATGACTAATTGATGAATATAATATTTTTTTGAATGAATCATGGATCATTTCTTTAACTTTTAAATTTTCATATATGATTTCCTTAATGATTAACTATTGTTCTTGGTTACTATCTCTATATGTTGTAGATTGTGTCATAGATTATTGGATTCGTAATATGATGTCCACAAAAAAAAATTGTCTTTAAATATTGTTCTCTATGGACATGTGGTTTAAAATTTGAATTTCCATGGAATACATCTATGGATTTCATAACATAAAAGTTTGATTATAAATACATTGTTTATGGCTTAAAACCCAAAAACAACCCAACCCGAACTAAACCTTTGGGTTTTCAAATAATCTTGGTTTGGTTTGGTTTAGTATTTTTTTGAACCAACCCGACTAATACTATGAAAAAGCCAACCCAAAAGAACTCATCCCTACTGCAATACAAAATCTAAAAAAACATAAGGAAAAAACGAAATTAAGTATAAAATAATGAAATTTCTTACTTTGGGCTTCGTCTTGGGCTTCATGGTTGCACTGAGGCTCTACTTGGGTCCAACTTGTCTAATTTAGCTTCTTTGGCCCGATATAAATGTTAAAATAAATCAGCACAATCGATCTGGAGCCCTTAAAACCACATTTGGAGCTCCTGGGGTAATCATTTGGGAAAATTCTTACCACATTTCTCATCGTGTCAGAACACTTTCAGTTAGATGTGCGACATTATGCGTAAGAAGACAAATTAATATTTGTCTTGTTGCCATACGCCGCATACATCCAACTGACGCATGCACACGAATAAGCATTTGGGAAAATTCTTACCAAGATTTCTCATCGTGTATGCAACGATCCGGTGGATATACGACGCGTATGCGTAAGAAGACAGATTAATATTTGTCTTGTTGCGCACATGTCGCACATCCAACGGACGGTGCACACGAAGACTCCCCAGATAAAATTTTCCCACATCATTTGAGCTTGTTTCGAATTCCCGCATAGCAAAACATAAGGAGAACAAAATGTCCCTCATAAGGAAAGTTTCCAATAAGGAAGGAATATTCAAAATCTTCAAAACAATGCAAGGGCATATATATTTGGACAAGCGTGTGATGATATTAGGGCAAGATTGTCCTCCATCATAGGGTTCTTCCTAATAAGGTTTGAACGAATGTTATGTAAATATATAATTATGGATTGTCTATTCATGACTATGGATTTATGAATATGACAATTTCATTCATTCATTGAAGATAATTGTTTAAATAAGATAATAATTGAAGATTAACACTAACACATATACAACTTTTTTTCATTAATATATACAATAATTCTCCCAACACCATTCTAAACTCTGGCAAAAAAAGACAGGAAGAAAATAAAAGAAGAAATATGGATTTAAAAATTAAAAAAAAAAATAGTATGCTTTAGCTTTGATCAAAGCACAGTTTCACACTGTATCACCATTAAACTTCAACATCTCTCATGCACTGCATTGCCTTCACTATTTCATCAATCAAATCTTCAACAATCTGACATTCTATATCTTTTCCTACAACCTTAAAATCATCATCCAACCTTAACCAGGGGGTAGCATGTAGATCTTGAGCCACCGCGCTATCAAGGGAGAAATGAAAATTTTCGCCTGGAGGGTGTAAATAAACGCGCATTGTCTGCCATAACTGATCTAATAACTTCTTACCATGCAGATTTCGCGCCAAAGGGCTCCTAGTATTTCTCAGTCCAAGAATAACTGGAAGTGATTCATTGACTAAATCAAATAGCAGTTTGTGGTTTGAGGCTTCACATTGATCTTTAAAAGTAAAGTCAAGAACTTGATCATTTGAAGTGTTAACCTTCTGTTTCCAGGAATCTTCGGTTTCCTCAAAGACTCGAGTGTTAATCAACTTACCAAAAGAATCCCACCTGGATAATGATTTTTCCCATGAACCATCATATAATCCGGAAACAAGAAGTAGATCTCTGATAAATTCTTCATCTTGATCCTCGATATCTGCTAAATCAGCTTTTATGTGGTGTTCATCTACCATAGCATCCTCTGAACCATCAGTTTCTAGCTGTTTCAGCTGCCTCCGAAGCTCTGAAATTTCATACTAACACGGTTAGGTAAGGATTCATGTAAGATTTGAGCAATTCGATATTCGCACCCTAAAAACCATAATAATATTGCATACTAAATCATATGATATATGAGTATGTTGAATATTATCATCTTTCCCAAAAACTCGAGTTGTTAGGGAGGTAGATAAAATAAAGCAAAATTTTTAGTGCAAAAGAAGAATGTTTGCATCAGAAAAAAGATAACGATACAAGAAACAGAAACGCAAAATAAGCGTGTAAAATACTTGCATAGAATGCATTATAAATGAAAATATTACAAATTACCTTCCAAATTAGAACTGATTTCTTTAAAAACATTCGGGGTCGTGCTATCCCAGGGTGAAACGACATCTGAAACTGGAGGAGGGCTGAAATATTCAGATGGCTGCCACGACTCTTCAAGAACACTAATGCACAGAGAAGCTGGGCTTGGAGGTACTTCAGTAGAATCTTCCTGAAAAAAGAAAAGACAAATTACGATATTTTTACTCGATTATGCATCATAAGTATGATTTTTAAACTTGCAGGGGAAAGTTTATAAAGATCCTTACAGGCCTATCATAAGGGCTCATGATCATGGAATTGCAGAAATCATTCATCGGGTCGTGTTCGTAGTTAAGATCCTTATGGAGCTGAATCCTCTTACCAAACAGCCTTCTCTTAAGCATAAAGCTATTTTTCAAACTAGTAACTTTTTCCTTGAGGTTGAATTTCTCCTTTTTTTGTTTGTTCTCATGAACTATAATAGTCTTTTCAATCTCTTCATGCTTCCTACTGATATGGATCCCGGTTAGCCTATGCCGGTCCTCTAAAAGTAGATTCCCAAACGCATTTCCGGATAATGGAGCTGACAAAGATCTGGTGAGTTTCATAGGAGATACTTCTTTATGGATCTGCCCTTCATGACTCGTCTCGTGTCTGAAAGATTTACTATGCATATCCAATCCATTTTCTATGACATCCACGCAATTCACCTTATTCATTTGGTTGGAAATTTCTCTTGATTTCTGCGTTTTCCATCTTTTATCCGATAGTTTTGTGCTTCCATGAACAACATGTTCCCTTTCTTTCTGTACCATAAGCTTTATAGCTTCTCTACTAAGATGATCAGGAGAATTCGCTTCCTTGAGCAGTTTTTGCCTTCCGTAAGATTTTGTAGATTCAGAGCGAAATAGATTCTTTCTAAAGTTCCTGGTTACACTATCTCTGACATGTTTTGCAATATGTCGAGCTATTAGCTTGGGATCCGATGGCTTTTCACTATAAGGAGTTTCGATTCCTCCTCCTCTGACGGTAGTAGTCTTTATATAACCTTTTCCATGGAACTCACAGTTCAATCTGTCCTTAACTTGCTCAAGAAAATCTTTCATATTGTCTCTATCAAACGAAGTGCTTGGAGAATTCAAGCACGACTCTTCATACGTGCTAGTTCTATCCATACCGGGCTTAAGAACAACGATTTGTGAGGGAGACAAGAAATAGCCAGCTTCCGAATCATAGCTCTGAAGAAAAGAAAGCTTAGTATATCTGTTTTGGTCTCTCTTTTTCGAGTGAAACGAATCATTTCCCAAAATAGCGTTGTTTTGTGAACCGTTTCCATCATGAGAAACTGATTTCACGCTATCTAGAGGATTCGGATTTTTAACTGATTTAGTTGAATTTGCATAGCAAACCATCTTTTCCTTGTTTAAATTTTCTTGTGCAATCCATTGGCTTGGCGTTATTCCAAGCTCCTTGACTTCCGGAATTTCTTTCAGCCTTGCCACCTGCCATGCCTCGAATTCCTTCTTGAATTTTTGCAGTTCTTCTTCCTGAGGATGTTCACGTGATTTAGGCTTACTTCCCGCTCTGTCAATAAAACGTCGATCTGGAATATGATCTTCAATAGAATCAAAAGAAGTGAACCTTTTCTGCTTTGATTTTGATGGATAACTAAAACGCCCGGATGAAATGTTCTCGGATAAGCTCTCTTCTGACAAGTTAAAGTCAACTTCTTTATGCTTTTTTTCAACCTTCTGTGTTACTGGCTTTGGAGTAGAAGGCAGCACATCTACTCCCATCAGGCGGGCCACTACACTCGGTTCATTGTGCTTAGCCATCGGTTTTTTTGACGTTTTTTCTCCAATCATTTTCTTGATTGGAAACTGAGTCATACTTACATTCTCAGACCAGTTGCTCTTCATGTGATAGAGGTACTGCAAAGACGGTAATTAACCAATGAAATCCGTGATAAATACGAACAAAACATATCTGCCAATCGAATGAGTAATATTTCAGAAGCACAATCCAGGAATAAACAGTTAGATTGTGCATCTTTGTTTAATTAGCAGAGAAAAGATTTTTAATTCAGTTTGAGCTCAAGCTAATGCAAAGAGTCATTAGTACCAATATGTGTACTAACTATACACATATTTCCACCTCGAATTCACTAGATTCATGGAATATGGACGTTTCACGTTTGATACGATAAGCTAGGAGTTCAAAGGGCGACCAAAGTAAAATCTAAGACAGCCCTGCAACCTTTGACTTGTCTATTTCCTTCTAATAATTCAGGCCCTGAATTTTCCTTGATTTTTGCTACTTGCCACTGCAGTCATTTATAAGGTCGATTGACTACAAACGATTACAAGACACGCACGCTGTAAAATATAATTGGGGCGCATGAACAAACAAGAAAACCGAGATGGAACCTGAAGTATTACCGGTACAAAATCTCCTTCAACACAAATACTCTGAAAAGTTTCTGTTGGTAGCTCCAAGCTGTTTCGAGGAGTCTCCAGGCCTGTTAAGAAAAGACAAAACATTTGTTAACAGACAAAACCAATATAATAATAATAACAACAACAACATTAATATTAATTATAAAGGATCTGTTTTTAAGTGTAGTTTCATCAGCAGAAGTATGAGTTTTTCTAGGCCGGCCTAATTATTTACATATATAGCTGCAAACTATCATGCTCCATCAATACTAGTACAATTCAATACTGGGATGTCTTCATGAACTATTTTTTGACATTTTGCACATAAAAAAATTCAAACTTTTGAAAGAAACAACAGAAAAACAACAAAAATATTAATCCAATAACCTAAGAAGACAAAGACTTGGAAATTAAGGATAATTTAACGGAAGTGCTGCCCTGGAAAATAAAAAACTAACCATTAGCCTGCCTCTTATGAGTTGTAACTTTTTTAGCCATGCCAACTTTGTCAAAGTCAATGATGTCTGAAAAGCTTCCCATGAATATGTTCGGACAGCTCACTTGGTGCAATGTTCCAAAGGTGGCATCTTTTTATCATTTTCTGAAATTTCCAACTGTAATCATCAAGGAATAATTAGTTGAAGATCCTGCAGATAAACAAACTTCTGGTTACTCACATGTTGAAACAAAAAGTCTGATAAGGATAATTTCTGAGAGTTTATCTAGGTATTCAATTTTTCAACACAGTAAAACAACCTTTCATATCACAAGTTTGACTTCAAGCGCAAATGAAATCATATTGGAAAAATTAGTGTTAATATCTCTACTTTAAATCATCCTACTGCAAAGGTATGGATCACTTTTGTTGCCAAAAACTTGTCCAAATGATTAAAGTCAAAGCTGGAAGAAGAAGAAAAAAGAAAAAAAGAGCAAGATCACCCCTCTGATTCATAATTCCTCAACTACATCAACAGCTTTAAGTCTGACAAATTGAGATTTGTGCTGCCAGACCATGATTACTAGTTTACTACACCCTCAGACCTCAATTCTGGGGTGGATTCCAAATACTTCCTTGTCTAGTAATGCTATGAGAAAACTGATCATCTGAATACCCAAACATTTGATGGCTACCCTGTTACTGTTATATTCATTGAACCTAAAAATCAAATCAAGAACTCAGCAACACCCAATAAAATTCATCCTTTGATGAATGTAAGGCTATTGGAACACAAAATGTCAAGCATGATACAGACCTTAGTAGTTAGAGAACAGGAATCCACCAAATGAAAAAAGTTGCTAGCAGTTGCTACTTTCTAATTCACAACTCAAATAATAGTGGAAAACCAACTTAAACTCAACATATTACATATCTATCGATGAATAAAAATCTCAGCAAGCTTACATCAAATCTTGGAATTTAACTCAGCCCAACATCTTTTCTTCACCAGTAGCTCATCATCTAAGACTTCACAAATAATGAATAAGCAAAAACCGATCTTTAATCCGCTGAAATATCACCAAAAGCTGTAAGCTTTTCGAAAGTAAAACACTCTTGGGTTTGTGGGTGGGAAATACAAGAAGCTGTGGGACTTGGGATATGGGATAGCAGAATCAAAAAAAGGAAAAGTGGAAGGCAATGCAGCAAGGAATAAAGAGAGTGAAAAGAAAAATGCATGAAACAGGGAAGAAAGAGAAATGGGAGAAAGTAGATGGGATGAAGTACTAATAAAGATGGGAATGACAGAGAAAAAGTTGAGGCTTTTAAACGTGAGAGTCCTTTGCTGACAGAGCAAAAGGCCAGGCCCCAACCGCAAGAGGCTTCTGTTTCTCAGTTTTTCGTCTCTTTTTTCTTGTCTCTTTTTCCCCTCATTCTTTTGGGAGGAGAGTCTTTCGGTTAGTCTTTTTTTCGCTCTCTTCTTCTTGATTGATCGTCTCGACCAAACGCCGTTCACGTGTCCGGCCTAAAAGGTTGATCCATATGAACAACTCCCTAGAATTCTTCTAGGATCGCTACTCGACAAGTGTGGTAGCTAGACCACATTTTTTAGACTTATATCCCTTTAATTCCCAAGATTAAGGAGGCACATAAAATGACGGATTTCAAACCTAGCCTATTACTCTTTGCAACTCAGTTTACAAGTTCTTATCTCGCACATAGGTTAACAGGTTAAAAATGCGATGGACTCTGTTATTTCTTTGAGTTAATTAGCTCTTATTCAAAGGTAGATTAATCACTGACAATGTTATAATCGCTTTTGAGGCCTCTCATTGTATTAATCAAGGCAGAATAAGATGTGATCATCACATGGCCTTAAAACTCGATATGATGAAGGCTATATCGACCACGTTGAGTGGCGTTGTCTACAACATGTAAGGGAAGCTATGCTTTTCCCTCGATCTATTATATCAATGATTGTGGATTGTATTTCTACTCCCTCGTATCAAGTTTTGATTAATGGTCATCCATCCGATAAGATGTTGCCTATTAAAGGAATCTGTTAGGAAGACCCTCTATCCCATTTACTTTTTATTATATGTGAAGAAGGTTCTCTGCAATGTTTAAATGTGCTGAAGCGTCTTCTTCTCCGCGAGGAGTTCATTTTGGCAAAAACCATCGCAGTGATTTAACACACCTCCTTTAATATTCGCATACAACAGCTTGATCTTTAAAGAAGTTACTCCTGACTCTAGCCGAGTTTCTTGGACACCTCCGACAAACGACCTCCTCAAAGTTTAATGTAGACACGGCGTTCATGAATGGAAACGTTGTTGTTGGTGGACTCATTCGAAATAGCAACGGTAAAATTCTCATTCTCGCTATTTATCATTCAAATTTCAACGCTATTATATGAGGTTACTTTAGAGTGGTATTTGAATGAGATTCCTTAACCATTTTCAAACCACAAGCAGTTGAAATCTCGTCGGTTGGTTGTATCGTGGATTATTGCCGATGTCTTTTAGCCTGCTTGAATCTATCTATTACTCTTTTGTCAAACGGCAAGGAAATATCCATGTCCATCATCTAGCTAGAGAATATCTTCGCCTAGTAAGTAATGTAGAATAGCGATATTCTCCCCAGTCATATAATTCTCACTACTTCCGCATTTCTGCGGATTGCAAATAATGAAATTCTTAGCTTTTACCTTAAAGGAAAAACTTAATTACAAATGGAATATTTTGTCATTAAACCAAATCTGAATAATATTACCTCCGTCCCAAAATGTAAATCCATTTAATTTTTTGGTTTTGTACTAATGTAAGTCAATTTAGATAACCAATGAAGTATTTATATATTTTCTCATCTTACCCCTTATTTATTATATACTAACCAACTTTTCACTAATTTGCATTAATAACAGTCAAATGTCATTTTAGGCTTTTTCATAAAAAAGTAATGACTTATAACCAATTTCACCTACTTTTTTTTTTCTTCTGTGTGAAAATCTCAGACGGACTTATATTTTGGTTGTTATATTACCTCCGTCCCAAAATGTAAGTTCATTTAACTTTTTGGTTTTGTCTTATAATGTAAATCCATTTAAATAACCAATGAAACATTTATTATATTTTTCTCTTTAAACCCCTTATTTATTATATACTCACCCACTTTTCACTACTTTGCATTAATAATAGTCAAATGTCATTTTAGACTTTTTCATTAAAATTAATGACACATAACTTATTTAACCAACTTTCTTAATCTGTGTGAAAAACCCAAACGGATTTACATTTTGGGACAGATGTAGTACTATATTACTACCTCCGTTCCAAAATATAAGTCATCCTGCACTTTTTGATTTTGTTTCACAGTATAGGTCATTCTACATTATCAATGCAACAATTATTACTCTTTTTATCTTACCCTGACAATTCAAAAATCGTCTATATAAACTTTAGGGTTCTTTCTCTAGTGATAACCTATTCAAAGCCTCAAGAACAACGAAAATACAAAGAGGGGGTGGTTGTGTAATGTTTTAGACTGCACTTGATAGTGATCAAGCCGCCTACGTATCCAATGCGGGGATTGTAATCAAGTCTCCGTAGTTCCTTAGGGATTGTTTATATAGAGGGGCTTGTGCCCTAGAGATAGCATGTGTTGTGTCCATGGTGGACACTGATTGGCATGTTCTCTAAGGAAAATGATTATGATTAGTTGATCTTCTTGATATTAGGAAATAATTGTGATATTCAAATATTCGTATTAAATGATAAAGATTGGAGCCTTTATGGCCCGGGATTCTTTCCATAATTATCTAACTCAGAGCGTGTGCAAGGGGTTTGGCCCGAGAGGGACCTAGGCCGACCTTATAGGTCGGATGTGGGTAAGCTCGAACACAAGTATTGATCACCGACCTGCAGAGAGTCAGGATAACGTTTGTGCCTATAGCGCTCGGAGGTCGGTCCTAGACATTGGCCGACCCAGAGAGGCTAGGGAGATCAACTATGCTAGCTCGGCTGCTGAGATCCGACCCTTTAAACAATCTTTCTCTCTATCTTAATGTCGGGCCACTAAAGAGGTGCCACGTAGGTACGTTCAGTTTTTGGCATCGTCATAAGCCCCCCGGATCTAGCCGAGCCTCAGTTGGTCGACTCGGATCTGCCTAAGTGGTATCTTGGTTCGGTCATCTAGCTTATAGGTTTTTAATTCAAATTGCCACGTGGCAAAGCTAGTTATATTGCCTTGGTGACTCTTGTTAAGGGTATTTTTATACGGTTTTTAACGTTATATTTGATAATGATTTCCTCCGTATTTGTATAATTTGCATAGAAAACGAGTGTTTAAATGATTTATTAAGCAAGTAAGATTTTGATTAGTTTATTTGCAAAATGAGGTTGTGTATGTGTTTTAATTATGGTTTTACGAGTATTTGGATTGTTACGCTTTGCGGTGTTTTTGATGTCATGTAGTACATGTTGGAGGCTGAATTGATGATCAAATGTTGATATAATTCGAGCTAAATCAAGAAAGAGACGAGGAAAGAAGGATAAAGATGGAAGAAGGAGGAGATAAAGATCAAGAAATCGAAAGTTACAAAGACATATGGACGTTCGTCCGGGTCCCGCCCGAGAGTGGACGGGCGTTTGATAAAGCAGACGGGCGCCCAGGGAAGTATTTTGATACAGAGAGTTTGGACGCTGGATGAACGAACGCCTGGCACAAGTTCAAGGTCTGGATGAACGAACGTCGAGATACCGGACGAAAGGCCCGTGAGGAAGAAAATCAGATTCCGGGTAGCGCTGAACTTCCAACGCAGTTCTTGATATGATAACAACCGATTTGACTCTGGACCTCAAGAGAAGAGTTGTAGGGATTGAAGAGAGGATTCTACAGGATTTTGAATCACTCCATTCCGACTTACGAGGCCCGAGATATGAGCGTTACAAGTTTGGATGCTGTTGCTGAAAATAGTGGACGAGCGTCCGGAATCTTCGACGGGCGTCCGGAGCGATTATCAGAGCGTACCGACATTGAAACTCTATATAAGCAGCGGATTTCTTTCACCCTAAACATACAATTCAACCCCTAAACCCTAGGAGCAGCTTGGCTGCGTTTTTATTCTATTTTCTTCCAGCTTTATGCAATTAGATTCATAGATTAGATTAGCTACTTTTCATGTCTTTTTATTCATCAATTTCAAGTCTCACGAAGATGATAAGAGGCTAGACCTCTTTTGAACGAGCGGTGTGAAGCCTATCCGTCAACTATTCAGATTCGAATCGTGATTGTTTTGTGAGTTCTTTAATACAAGTTGTTTCTTTTATCATGTTTACATTGTTTATTGCGAATTATATCGAAAGATGTTTGCTTTTGTGTTTGTTTTATGTGATGAAAATCATGTTAACTTTAGAACACCATGATAAAAGAGTAGATCTTTAATCTATAAAACGAAAGTTAATAGGTTAGATTTCTAGGTTAGAAACGTTAGAGTTTCCACCTTTGTTTTGAAAAGCGTTAATCTTTAAATCGAAAGATAAAGATTGATAGGAGAACCATCTAAGAAATTAGAGGTCGACTTAGATAAGGCAAATCACAACTTGATTAGAATCACGAAATAATCTGAATAGGATCTCAATGTTGATAGGATAGGTGGATCAACTGCTCGCTCGCTTGTTATAACTTGATTCAAATCTCTTGAAACTTGAATTGTTTAGCTTTAGTTTACTTTTAATTGCACTTTAGTTTTTATCGCTTTCAATCTTGCCTAGCATTGGATTAATTTCTCTGTCTAGTTACTTTTATGCATATTTGTTTAGGTTAGTTCTTCGTTTAGGTTAGTTTCGTGACAATAGTTTAGTTGAAAACAAAGGCTAGGATTCACATTCGCCTAGTTCCCGTAAGATCGACCCGGCATTAGCCTCCATACTACGATCCTTGCACTTGAGGTTAACCGGTTTATTACTTATTGTTTTGTATTGATAAAATCCGGGACAAGTTTTTGGCGCCGTTGCGGGGAACCGGACGGTTGCCTAGTTTTTGTTTTTGTTTTTTTTTTTTTTAGTTTAGTTTGTTTTAAATTCTTGTTTTTAGGTTAGATCTTTTCACTCGCTTGTTGTTAGTAGTTTAGTTGTTTTTGTTCGCTTATCCGCTGCTTTATTTGTATTTCGTGAGTAGTTAATATAAAATTTTTGCTTCTAGTCTGACTCTGTTTTCGTGTTTGTACTGCTTTCTAATCGTTTCGCCAGCTTGGACGAAAGCGTCCGTTGTACTAGACGCCCGTCCGCTTCTTGCTCTAGTCGGACGAAGCGTCATACCTCCGACGCCCGCCCAAAGGAGTTCTCGAAAAAACGAGCGCTCATATTTTGAACGCCCGTCCATTCTCGAAAATTAGTCGATTTAACGCCCGCTTAATTGGACGCCCGCCTGGCCCCGCCTCGCCATCGCTTTTATCTTTATTTCAATTAGGTTTTCGCTTTTCGTAGGTAAGTGTCGTAGGTAGGTTTCTTAGGTTGAATCATCCGACTCCACACCTTTCACGATCAAATTTTAGGATAAAAGGGTCCGCTTTAGCACTTGATAGTATTTTGGCCATAACTTTCGCTCGAGTGTCGGATTGGCGCCAGAGACCCCAATTCGAAAGCTCGCCCGACGCCGACGACGTGGCGGACGCCCGAGGCCGTCCGACACCGCTTTTCGAGTCAAAATCCACTGTTTTCCTTCCATTTTGGGCTCGTAAGATTTCAACACGCTTTTGGTGTTTCGCTTTTCTGCTTTTAAATGTTTCGTAGTTAAGTTTCGTAGTTTTTGATTCCTCTAGGTTTAGTTATCCTTTCCTCTATCCGATCCGTCCTTTCGCACTTTCTATCCTTTCTTGCTCAACACCTTGAGTTGGTGTTCGGTTTATGCAAACTCGTAGTCATAAGGGACCACTAATCTATTCCCTCGACCCCGAGCGGACCATAGTCCGACCTAATAGGCGGAGACTTCGCTTTGACGAAGGAAACGCTCTAGATCAAAGATTTGAGCAATATCTTTCAGAGAAATCGAAAGAATAGTAATAATGGCAAATGAAGATAGACGGACGCTGGCCGACTATGCCATGCCCGGCACAAATCACCATCAACCCGGCTATCGCCATGCCTACCATTACTCGCTCCAAACTTCGAGCTTAAACCCGGACTTATACAGATGATGCAAAGATGCATCAATTTTCCATGGTTTTCAATCTGAAAACCCCACACTCACTTACACACATTCTGCAAATATGCGGTACTACCCGTATCCAAGGTGTAAGTGATGATGCCATCAAGCTTAAACTATTTCCATTTTCCTTACGGGGAGGCACTCGAGTGGTATCACTCCTCCCTCGAATCCATCACTACGTAATGAGCTCGAGAGGGAATTTCTAAGTCAATACTTTCCTCCTTCAAAATGTTGAATTGTCTCGAACGAAATCTTCACATTCCGTCACCGGAAAATGAGTCATTCTTTGAGGCGTGGAAAAGGTTTAAGTCTCTCCCCGCGCAGTGTCCCCATCATGGCTTGCCAAAGCAAAGGCAAGTCCATACTTTCTTCAAAGGATTGACCGAGCTCACCAAGGGCATGGTCAATAGTTCCTCCGTGGGGCATTTCTAAAGAAAACACCTGATGAGGGGTGGGCACTGCTCGAGGACATTGCCAAATACAATTATGCCCCTCTTATCAAGCCATCCAAGCACCTCCTCCTCCCCAAGGTCGAAGAGGTGACTATGCAAAATCTCGCTGCCATGTTGCAAAAGCGGATGGCAACCTCTCAAATGACAAATTTCTTCAAAACTTCCCAAATCTGAAGTTATCGCCTTTCACACCTTCACGTAACTCTCAAGTTCTCATCGTGAAGCTTGTCGCCGACCGCCATATGACCGCCAATGTCAATTTTCTTCCCCTCGCCAAAGAAGTCAATGTTGTTCATGACTATGGACAAGATAATCCAATCACATGCCAAGTATGTGATAGCATGGGCATATCGCCGCTTCGTCCCATGATTGGGCGTAATGCGGAAGTCAATGCTTTCTCGGCCGACAAATCGTAGATTCAATAACCACCTTCCGCCGTATCAGCTTCAAAACCAAGGGTTTAATCAATCTTCGGATTTAATCCTAATTCAACTTCAATAAAACCCCGGTATTAATCGTAACCCAAGCTATAATTCTTCCAATCCACACAAAGTGTTCAATCGAATTGGCCCGCCAATTCTAATTCTCGCATTCCAAAGTCGGCCAAGCCACCATTTTCCCGTAACTTCCAAAACTCTCAAGGCACCTCCCACCAGATTTATATAAAAGCCGAATGGAATTCATTTCGGGAGGAGCAAAGCAGACGATGAAAAGTCTTGAGAGGCAAATCGGGCAATTGGTCGAGCAGCTAGCCTCTGAGACCGTCAGGCGCTTCACTTTCACGGAAAAGAATCCAAGAGGCGGGCACGCCGCTCAGCCGATTTAAGCAAAGAAGATCAATGCACCGACTGTACCTTCACCTCCATACGGTAGAAAGAGGCCGCTGCAATGAATTTGAGAAGTGGTTCTCAAGTTGGTGGTCCCCTGGCTTCCAGGAAACCACTAGCCCCTCCTCGCCATTGGTAAGGCGGAGGGAAGTTGAGCACCCATCGCCCCTTGGTCGCAGAAGGCAAATCGTGGCCGATCCTCGATAGAAGAAAGAGTTGAGATTCCTCAAGTGGTGATCCTCGAGGAATAAAGAATCGATAGAAAGTCGTGGTCGCTCCTCGAGAAGTGAAACATTTGAGGATCCTCGTGGCCGATCCCCGAGGAATGATAAGTTAAATGATAGTCGTGGGTGATCCTCGACTAACAAAAAGAATGAAAAGACGGTTCGATGGAAAGATTTGGAAGACAAGGTCGTTAGTTCGCCTCAAGAAAGTATTTTCCGAGGAGGATTTGAAAAAGCTTCCTTTCCACCTAGAAAGAGCAACATCCCATTGAGCGAAGATAAGAAGTATGAAAAGGTGCTTAATTTGTTGAAAATACTCGTAAATCTTCCATTGTCGATGTCTTGGTAGAGATGCCTAAGTACACCAAATTCATAAAGGATGTTGTTTCTTCCAAAAGAAGTTAGCGTAAATGATCAGCAATTGGTGAGGATTGTTCAATGATCAATTATCCGTGACTTACCAATCAAAAGAGGTGACCCGGGAAATTCGTGCTCACATTGCGGATGGGAGGCCTAGTCTTTCCAAATTCTTTATGTGACCTGGTGCATCCATAAGCTTGATGCCATTATCTATTTGCAAGCAAATGGTTTACAAAGTCTTCTAGAACCCACTACCATGAACTTGCAAATCACGATAGATCTTCAAAGAAAGCCTCGGGGTCCTAAAGGACGTATTGGTTCAAGTTGGTAGGTTTACCTTTCCCGTTGACTCGGTATGTCTTAGATATGGAGAAAAATGAAAATGTCCTCTGATTCTTGGAAGACCTTTCCTATCTACACCTAGAGCCCTCATCGATTGTGATGGTGGGAAAGTAACTATCCGAGTTGGTGACAAAGAGGTGAGCTATAGTGTTTCTAAATCTATTCAAGTACCCTCCGGTTCTCCAACCGGCTGTTCCATCGAGGAGACGTCGATGACTTCAATGACTTCATGGATAAGCAAGTCTTGGCCGTAGAAGCGAGAATATGAGCGATTGATTGATAATCTGAATAATCATGGTGTGGTCAATCTAGACCGCTTAGCAACCGATTTTGAGGATGAGCTAAGAGAAGAAGCCTTGGCGAGAGGACCACTAAGTAAGCTCAACATGTTGAGTTGAAGAGTGGTGATCTTAAATCAAGTCTAGAGGAACCCCTGTAGACTTGGTTCAAGCCGCTGCCTAAACATCTTAAGTATGTGTTTTTAAGAGAAGGTGACAAGCTTCCTTTGATCATCTCTCGCCAAGCTATCTCGTATAAAGAGCTTAAATTGTTAAACGCCTTGCGCAAAAATGAAAAAGCCTTTGATGGCGGTGGGAGATATCCTCCGAGGATATCTCCCAACATCTGTATGCACAAGATCAAGACTCGAGGAGGGTGCAAAACGAGTTAGACAAAATTCTGAGAAGGCTCAACCTCATATGCAAGAAGTAGTCAAGAAGGAAATCATTAAGCTTCTAGATATGGGTATCATATACGCCATTGTCGATAGTGAGTGGGTGTCCCCGACTCGTGGTCCCCAAGAAAGGTGGAATTACTATTGAAAAGAATGAGAAGGGCGAAGAGATAGCATTGAGGCTCGTTATCGGATACAGAGTATGTATCGATTATCGAAAACTCAATGAGGTCACAATGAAAGATCATTTCCCTTCCATTCATTGACCAAATGCTTGAGCGCCTGGCGGGGGCACGATTCTATCGCTTCGGATGGATATTCGTGATATTTCCAGATACCCATCGATCCTGTTGACCAAGAGAAGACCACTTTCACTTGCCCTTATGGTACATTCGCCTAAAGCGGATGCCATTTGGTCTCATGCAATGCCCCACCACCTTTCAAAGGTGTATGATGGCAATCTTTGACGGGCTAGTTGAAAAGTGCATGGAGATTTTTATGGATGACTTCTCGGTCTTTGGTCACTCCTTCGATGATTGCCTCGATAATCTTGATCGGGTGTTGTCAAGATGTGTGGAAAAGGACTTAGTGCTTAATTGGGAAAAATGCCATTTCATGGTAGATGAAGGTATAGTCCTTGGCCACAAAGTGTCCGCCAAAGGTATAGAAGTAGATAGGGCTAAGGTAGAAGCTATTGAGAAGATGAGTTATCCTAAGAATGTTCGGGAAGTCCGAGGTTTTCGACATGTCGGCTTCTATAGAGGTTCATCCAGACTTTTCAAAGATTGCCAAGCCCCTGCCTACCTTACTAAAAGAAGACGTTACTTTTGATTTTGATGATAGCCGCAAGCGCGCGCTTGAGGAGCTCAAAATCGCCTCGATCTCTCGCTCCAATTTTATTTCACCGACCGAACTTGCCCTTTGAGCTTATGTAAAGTGCGATGCATCCAACTATGCTTTTGGTGCGCTTTAGGGGCAAAAGCTTAATGGAAAGTTCCACCTATCTATTACGCCACCACACGTTGAATCCTTCGCAAGTTAACTATACGACTACCGAAAAGGAATTATTGGCCGTAGTGTTTGCTATGGACAAGTTCCGTAGTTACTTGTTAGGTGCTCAAGTGACCGTGTGGATCGATCACGCCGCTTTTGCGGTATCTCATGACTAAAAAGGATGCTAAACCGCGCTTTCATCGCGTTGGATACCGACCTCTCAAGAGTTTGACGCTCAAATCAAAGATAAGAAGGGCGTGAGAGAACGTAGTGGCGGATCACGTTTCTAGGGTGTTAAATGAGGAAAAGAATGAACCAGATGATATAGATCTTTACTTTCCTCTGAGAACATTATGTTGATAGACGGTTGTCCTCCCGATGTTCCATGGTATTCCTCCATTGTAAACTACCTTCATGCCCGTTATCTCGATCCTCGAAATGTCTTATCAAGAGAAGAAGAAGTTCTTCTCTCGATATGAAATATTTCGCTTGGGATGAACCTTATCTTTTCAAGATCTCAGAAAGATGGTTTGCTTAGGAGATGTGTTCCGTAATCCGAGCAACGCGATATAATCGAGCAATGCCATAGTGGACCCACAGGTGGTCACTTTGGTCCTTGGAAAACGGTTGCGAAGATCTTCCAATCCGGTTTCTATTGGCCTACTATCTTCAAGGATACGTAATCATTCTCAGTAAGTCTTGTGATAGATGCCAAAGAACCGAGCTTTAACAAGGAGGTTTGACATGCCATTGAAACCCATTCTTGAATGCGAAGTCTTTGATGTGTGGGGTATCGATTTTATGGGACCTTTCCCATCATCTTGCGGGAATAAATACATCTTAGTCTGCATTGACTATGTTTCAAATGGGTGGAGGCAATAGCCACTCCTCACAATGATCATAAACGGTCATGAAATTTCTCAAGAAGAACATCTTTGTGAGGTTTGGATGTCCACGTGCCTTGATCGCTGATGAAGGACACACTTTTGCAACCGACCTTTGGAAAAAGTCTCGAGAAGTATGGTGTTCGCCATAAAACCGGCACACCATATCATCCGATGACTAGTGGTCGTTTGAGCGAAGCAACCAGAGTCTCAAGAAAATCCTCGAGAAGACGGTGAATAGTCATAGAAAAGACGAGTTCGAAGTTGGACGATGTACTTTGGGCATATAGGATCGCCTTATAAGACCCCTATGGGTACATCGCCATATCAAATGGTTTACGGTAAGCCGTGCCATCCGCCACCTGAGCTGAGAGCACGAGCTTATTGGGCTACAAAGTTTCTTAACTTCGATTCCCAATCTCGTGGCAAACACCGGCCGCAGCAGCTTGCATGAGCTTGATGAATTTAGACTCCAGTGCTTACGAGAGTGCCAGGATTAGTAAGGAAAAGATGAAACTCCTCCATGACGCCAAGATAAAGAAGAGAGAATTCCAGTCGGCGAGCAAGTTCTCTTATACAATTCTAGGTTACATTTGTTTCCTCGGAAGTTGAGAACACGTTGGTCCGGTCCTTTTGAGATTCTCCAAATCATTCCTGGAGGTGTTCTAGAACTACGCGTTATCCAGATCAACCGCTTTGAGTTAATGGTCAAAGGTGCAAGCACTATATCGGTGAACCTAAAGAGAAACCTTTGATTGTTAAATTTCTCGATATTCTTGGATGTGGTGTTACTCAAGTCGAAGAATTTGACGAGTTATCACCCGACTTGTTCTCCGAGGATGACGGTAGTGATCCGTCTCAAGAAGTTCTAGCAGTGTAGTGCCGATATGGAAGAGTTTGAGAGGAGCGACAACTTAAACGTCATCGAGTGAGTCGGAGGAGAAAGAACACAACCATGGGAAACTTAAAAGGTATGGAGAGCTTTCAAAGATTTAACCCCATGCGTTAGGTGTCAAGCTTCTGCGCCACACTATCGACCAAAGCTTACACGAGGTAGTGGGTGGCGGCAGAAAGGTTAAATGGCCCATCCAGTGAGCTTCAAATGTGTCGAGCTAACGACAATAACCATTAGCGCTACTAGAGGCATCCTAGATATCCCTTATTATATTAGTTTCTTTCTTTAGTTATTTTTCCTTGTTCTAGTTGTTTTAATATTATTAGGATTGTGTTGTTTTTGTCATCACCCGTCCCTAGGCTTATAAAGGGTCGAAGTGTTGTTTTGCTTACGATTTCCTCTTATCTTTATCTCTATCACTTTTGCGCGATATGGTTTAATCCCTTGTATCCCCGAGGTATTTCTTTGCTTTTCAAGTGTGCGTGGTATTTTCGGTAGCGCTTGTGAGTTTCGATGAAAGTCGGGCTTTTCCGGTGGATGGTCCACGATCTCATCGATTTCCTCAACATTTTTGGACCTGGCTCCGACCATTTCCGCACTGCCTCTTTCGACATACGAACAAACTAAGTTTTCTTTTCTTTTTTTTTCGCACAACATGAGGACATGTTGTTATTTAAGTGTGGGGAGGGGATTAGTCGATATGTATCTACCATTTGCTTATATGATGTTATTTCTATGCTAAAATGAGCTAAATTTTCATGTTTTGTCTCGAGTAAGCAATGCATGTTTTTGTTCGGTTTGTTATATTCATCGATGTCAGATTCCGTATGTTCCGTAAGTTAGATGTTTCACCCGATATTATTTTCCACGTGCATAGTGAATGAAGAGCTATTTTTATAAGGTTATACCCGTTTTGGATTAGTAGTTTTGATTTTCTTATAAGTCATGTACTTAGTGCTACGTGCATATCATGAGATTTATGATAGTTTGTATTTAGTTCAAGTATGATATAATGTGAATATCTAGAAGTTTGAATGTGATAAGTACACGTAACTATTGTCCAATTGAAAAAGTTGAATTAATATGAAATTATTCGTGTGTGTGTCGAAAGCTAGTCGATGATTTGAGTGAGGTAGGGTATACCACGTATGTCCTATACCACTATGATGACTAAAAGCTCACGACGCTTAGAAAAAGTCGCCTTATGATTGGAGTAAGGTAGGTATTATCTCGAAATGTCCTATTCTCTGCTATGAGGGCAATAGCTTCTTCTAATGTGTGTTTAAAGTGAAATAGTTAAATCAACTAAAGAATCGGTACGAAATTGAATATAAGGCTTAGTTTTCGTTAATCTTATCCCCAAAGATAAACCGATAGATATGTCAGTAGGAGTATCCTCTCTCTGAGTATTTCGAAAGGCCCTAGATATATTCGATCATTCTTTTCGGATATGTCACGCTTTGTAGGTGCACCTTATGAGTGTCATTTATTACTATTCTATGAGGGGTATTAACTAGTTTTACTTTGAGTTCCTCAAGTTTGGATTTAGTGGAAGTTCTCTATGGCTATGCACACACACGACGGTGAACTTCTAATTTATTGACCATGTGGTATATGTGTTGAGATGTCTATATTCCTTCCGAGCCTTTATCTTGTTTTGTTTTGCTCGGACGAGCAAAGTTTAAGTGTGGGGAGTTGTTAAGGTATTTTTATACGGTTTTTAACGTTATATTTGATAATGATTTCCTCCGTATTTGTATAATTTGCATAGAAAACGAGTGTTTAAATGATTTATTAAGCAAGTAAGATTTTGATTAGTTTATTTGCAAAATGAGGTTGTGTATGTGTTTTAATTATGGTTTTACGAGTATTTGGATTGTGTTACGCTTTATGGTGTTTTTGATGTCATGTAGGTACATGTTGGAGGCTGAATTGATGATCAAATGTTGATATAATTCGAGCTAAATCAAGAAAGAGACGAGGAAAGAAGGATAAAGATGGAAGAAGGAGGAGATAAAGATCAAGAAATCGAAAGTTACAAAGACATATGGACGTTCGTCCGGTCCCGCCCGAGTGGACGGGCGTTTGATAAAGCAGACGGGCGCCCAGGGAAGTATTTTGATACAGAGAGTTTGGGCGCTGGATGAACGAACGCCTGGCACAAGTTCAAGGCTCGGATGAACGAACGTCTCGAGATACTCGGACGAGCGCCCGTGAGGAAGAAAATCAGATTCCGGTAGCGCTGAACTTCCAACGCAGTTCTTGATATGATAACAACCGATTTGACTCTGGACCTCAAGAGAAGAGTTGTAGGGATTGAAGAGAGGATTCTACAGGATTTTGAATCACTCCATTCCGACTTACGAGGCCCGAGATATGAGCGTTACAAGTTTGGATGCTGTTGCTGAAAATAGTGGACGAGCGTCCGAATCTTCGAGGCGGGCGTCCGGAGCGGTTATCGAGAGCGGCCGACATTGAAACTCTATATAAGCAGCGGATTTCTTTCACCCTAAACATACAATTCGAACCCTAAACCCTGGGAGCAGCTTGGCTGCGTTTTATTCTATTTTCTTCCAGCTTTATGCAATTAGATTCATAGATTAGATTAGCTACTTTTCATGTCTTTTTATTCATCAATTTCAAGTCTCACGAAAGATGATAAGAGGCTAGACCTCTTTTGAACGAGTGGTGTGAAGCCTATCCGTCAACTATTCAGATTCGAATCGTGATTGTTTTGTGAGTTCTTTAATACAAGTTGTTTCTTTTATCATGTTTACATTGTTTATTGCGAATTATATCGAAAGATGTTTGCTTTTGTGTTTGTTTTATGTGATGAAAATCATGTTAACTTTAGAACACCATGATAAAAGAGTAGATCTTTAATCTATAAAACGAAAGTTAATAGGTTAGATTTCTAGGTTAGAAACGTTAGAGTTTCCACCTTTGTTTTGAAAAGCGTTAATCTTTAAATCGAAAGATAAAGATTGATAGGAGAACCATCTAAGAAATTGAGAGGTCGACTTAGATAAGGCAAATCACAACTTGATTAGAATCACGAAATAATCTGAATAGGATCTCAATGTTGATAGGATAGGTGGATCAACTGCTCGCTCGCTTGTTATAACTTGATTCAAATCTCTTGAAACTTGAATTGTTTAGCTTTAGTTTACTTTTAATTGCACTTTAGTTTTTATCGCTTTCAATCTTGCCTAGCATTGGATTAATTTCCTCCGTCTAGTTACTTTTATGCATATTTGTTTAGGTTAGTTCTTCGTTTAGGTTAGTTTCGTGACAATAGTTTAGTTGAAAACAAAGGCTAGGATTCACATTCGTCTAGTTCCCCGTAAGATCGACCCGGCATTAGCCTCCATACTACGATCCTTGCACTTGAGGTTAACCGGTTTATTACTTGTTGTTTTGTATTGATAAAATCCGGGACAACTCTCCCGAGAATCGAGGCTTCGTTGCCCACTAACACTAATTAAGGTCGTTTTTCGAGGTGAGTGAGGGGTTATAACCCCGTCATATCAATCATTTCGTAATAACGTTGGCTTTTAAATCAGAGGGTCTACTGCCGGTTGCCGTTCTTCGTCTCTCAACCTTCAAGTTTATTTTAGCAAGTAAGTACTCTTCCTCTCGCAATTTAGCTTCGTAACCTGATTTCCATTATCTTTAGGTATAACTCTATTTCACCAGAACCCTAGGTCTTGATTTCAAGAGATGGCTATTGAGGATAGTAGAGACGTTGGATCCATCATGGGCCAAGAAGACATAGCTGAGATATGTGAACTGTACGGGATTGATAAGAATAGGTATGCCCCTAGGCTACCCTCGGAGTCACATCTATTTGCGCCAACCCCGCCGGAGGTTTCTGCACGGTTCACCGGGAATACTTTGAGGTAGGTCTGAGGCTACATTTCTGCCCGGCTCTTCTTGCGGTGCTCCGACACTAAGGGCTGGGGCTTTCCCATATAGCCCCCAATGGTATCAGGGCCATTATTGGGTTCGCTATCTGGTGCCGGCTTCTAAACCTGAAATTTAGTGTGAGGAAATTCAGGTATTTCTACCACCGCGTAGGGATAAAGGATTACCCCTTCCGGTACTATTTTTCTAGGAGGCAGGGCCGGACGGCTGACGTCCCTATGCTCCCAAAAGGTAAGGATTCTTTCAAGCGGTGGAAGGAACGATTCTTCTTCGTGCGACACGAGAATCATCCCGAGTTGAGTGAGTGGAGCATGGATGAGCTGGATAAAGATGATCGTCCGGAGCTACCGGACACGTTGGTGGAGAAGATCCGGGAGTCTGGGTACTCAATCGAGTGGCAGGATCAGTACGACGAACTGATCGCAGCGGCTCAGTTAGAGAATGCATGGCCCCCAACCCCTATGTGGAATTTACTAAGGTTGAGTGGAAGTCCTGTAGGACCTTTTCCTTTGTAGTTTAGCTTTGTTGTTGTACTTATGTTTTTCTGTCCGACTAATACTCTGCCCTTACGTGTAGTGGCCGATTTCGCGGATTTGCTAGGAGGAGCAGACAAGGAAGCACCCACCATATCAGCATCCACGGTAGGATCATCCACAAGCACGTCTTGGACAGAAAGGGTCGGCTCGCCAATTGATGATTCAATAATCGTCTATATAAACTTTAGGGTTCTTTCTCTAGTGATAACCTATTCAAAGCCTCAAGAACTACGAAAATACAAAGAGGGGGTGGTTGTGTAATGTTTTAGACTGCACTTGATAGTGATCAAGTTGCCTACGTATCCAATGCGGGGATTGGAATCAAGTCTCCGTAGTTCCTTATGGATTCTTTATATAGAGGGGCTTGTGATTGCGTGTGGCATGTCCATGGTGGACACTGATTGGTTTGTTCTCTAAGGAAAATGATTATGATTAGTTGATCTCCTTGATATTAGGAGATAATTGTGATGTTCAAATATTTGTATTAAATGATAAATATTGGAGCATTTATGGCCCGGATTCCTTCCATAATTATCTAACTCAGAACGCGTGCAAGGGGTTTGGCCCGAGAGGGACCTAGGCCGACCTTATAGGTCGGATGTGGGTAAGCTTGAACACAAGTATTGACCGACCTGTAGAGGTCGGGATAACGTTTGTGCCTATATCGCTCGGAGGTCGGTCCTAGACATTGGCCGACCTAGAGAGGCTAGGGAGATCAGCTATGCTAGCTCGGCTGCTGAGATCCGACCCTTTAAACATCATTTCTCTCTCTTTACTTAATGTCGGACCACTAAAGCGGTGTCACGTAGGTACGTTTAGTTTTTGGCATCGTCATACCCCTTATTTATTATCAATTAATAACTATTGCATTAATGATAGTCAAAAGATATTTAGACTTTAACCATTAAATTTATGACATTCAATCATTTTTTTAATTTGTATGAAAATATTAAAATGATTTACTTTTAAAACGGATGTAGTATTTATACTATGAGATACACAGCCGTCGAAATTTATGGGGCAGTTAATTAATTACCGTTGAGCTGGGTTAATGGACTCTGTCCGTGGGTTAATTACCGTGGGCAGTTAATTGGGTATGTCAGGCACTTTTCCGGGTACAAATAAATACAGTTTATTTGATGTACTAATAATTTAGTACACACCTCAAAAAACCAAAAAATAAGGGAGGCTTTTTGAAAAGGACAAAAACAATTCATAAATTAGCAAAAAGGACAAGCATAATATTTTTTTAGTAAAAATGACAAACTAACAATCAAAATGACAAAGTTACCCTTCAAATCATTTCTTTTTTTAAAAAAAACTGTCGCATGGAACCACTTTCAAAGACCACGTTCAAATATATATCTATATATATAAATTTTTTAATCAATTGTATCTTTTAATTTACATTTTCAATAATTATAATTTTTTCACCATAATTTAAATTTTTTCGGGATCTTTATTTTGATATCAATATTGATATCTTTCCGATATAATTTCGAGAATCATTTTTTTTGTGAAATAATATGTCATTCAATTTGTCACTACTATATCACTGACACTAGTGAAGGTGTGTCACTAATGATAATAATAAATTTCAGATATATATTGTGTCACTACTAATTATCACACTGTTCGACACTACCATTAGATATTGTGATACCATATGACGCTACTATTTGACACTACCATTTGATATTGTGATACCATATGACGCTACTATTTGACATTACCATTTGATATTGTGATACTATAGATTGACACTCTAACAACAATAACAACACCACGTGACACTACCATTTGATATTGTGATACCACGTGACACTATTATTTGACAGTAGTGACAATAAACAGTGTGAGTTGTCATATCGATTCATAGATAATACACAACTAGTGTCATTTAATTTGTCACTACCAATTATCACTATGACAATTAGTAGTGACACATTGTCTGATACTGATTATTGTCACTCTTGTCACAGCGAAAATTAGTGGTATTAAAGTGATTGAAAAGTATCAAAAAAAATATCAAAATAAATCTACGGCTCATTAAAAAAATTAAATGATATATATATATATATATATATAAGGGGAAACGTGGTCCCTCAAGAAAAAGTGGGTGGTTTGCTTTTTATTTCCTTTGAGGAACGTGGAGTTTTATTTTATTTTATTTATATAATTTGATTTTAAATAGAGGAGCAAAATTGTCTTAATAAAATGGGTTTTGTCACTTTTACTAAAAAAAAATATGCATGTCCTAATGATAATTTCACAAATATTTTTGTCCTTTTTTCATAATTTTTCCAAAAAACAATATACATACATACATATATATATATATATATATATATATATATATATATATATATATATATATATATATATATATAAAATTAGTACAACTAGATCGATAGTGATAACTTTCTTTGTTTTATTATTAATTTCTCTTTTTTTTTTTTCGACGTTGATTGGTAACGAGACTTTACAATCCACTACTTTATTTATTATTATTTTTATGGATATTTGTTTATAAGACTAATTCGAGTCTTAATGGGCGTTTAGACACTAAGAAATCTTATTTGTTTATAAGACACAAAATGAAGAATTGCATAAAATTAACCCTACATTATATACATTATTTGTTGTTCTGCTTCTTTTTTTATTTTATTTTTTTGTGTGGAGCGCTTTTTTCTAACACATCTTCGGTTTTTTTTCCCTGATCGGAATACTTCGGCTTCCGATCGGAATACTTAATAGGCATGTGAAAGTGATATTAGCAGAGAGGGGAGATGGATCCAGCAAGAACAAAGATTAGAGTTAGGATTATGGGTTCTTGAAGAACCAATTTCTTTCACTTGAAATCGAAGCAAAACAGTTTGATTTTTGGTCACCATCTGAACCGATACTTCACCTTCCTCCTACGTTGATGGAGGGAGTAATCATGGGGAAGCAGAAGTGATGAGGAATGAAATTGGGGGATTTTAGTTATCACTTGGGAAATGTACACCCCTTTTGCTGCAACAATAATCGGTTGAAAACTATTTACAAAATGATGAACAAGAAAGTTGAATTAAGAAAACCCATTTTGATTTTGGCTGCTTTTTTAGGAGCTTGGCCTTTGGTCAATTCGAAAATTCTGGATCGAAGCAAAATGGGATGAAGGAGATGAAAGGACAGACGAATAAATTTGAAGCATTTTGTTTTCTCCCCTGCTCCTATGTCGATTTCCTCTAAAATTGAAGAACATGGTTTGATGTTTTGAGCTCACTAAAGCTTTTCATGTACACAGTGGAGGAAAAGAAGATGGGATTTCTGTAGGTTGAATTTGATGTGTAGCATTCATTTGGTAGCTGTGAAGTGTTGAACTTAATATTTTTTTAACTATTGAATCCAAAGCCGATAAATAGGTTCTGCATTCTGTTTGTCATTGTATCAATGCCGATTTGTAGCATTTGCTCTGTTCCTATTTTTTTTCCATTATTTGCTTGTGGTGATAGTCTATTAACTTGTTTCTTATCTTAAAGTGATGGTCTTATTGAGAGAAATGGGCATCCAAAATGGTGCAATGGCATGAATTTGATAGTGGTTTTGACTATGATTTGGAATAAAATTGATGCAGTGACATCGAGAATCGATGCAATGACATTGATGTCACTGCATATACAATTTGATACACAAAAATTTGGTAAATTTTGTAAAATAAATATAGTGTCATTCACATTAGGGTGTAATCGAAATGAGCCGAGCCGAGTCGATACTCTGTGGGCTCGAGCTTGACTCGGCTAAAAATTTGGGCTTCTCGACCCATAAAAGGCAAGATCGAACTTGACTCGCTAAGTACTCGATATAGTCTCGAATCGGCTCAAGTAACTCGATTATTTTCTTAGAATTCATTTAATTTTTAATAAAATATAACAAGATCGAGCTCGACTCGTCTAATACTCAACTCGAATATATACTATAATATACTTGACTCAAATATATACTCGAATAAAATAGTTGGGTGTCACTGCATAAACCGTTGCAAATGTTGTTGTCACTGCACAAAATTCTCATTTGTTAACGGAGTCACATAATAAATGTCTCTACATCGGGGGTAGTCACTGCATCGCGGTGTCTCTACATCGGGGGTGGTCACTGCATCCGGTGTCTCTACATCGGGGTGGTCACTACATCACGGTGTCTCTGCGTGATTGGGGTGATCAACGCCTCGCGGTGTCTCTGCGTCGGAGGTGGCCACTACATTGAGGTGGTCAATTAATCTGGGGTGGTCAATGCATCCCGGTGTCACTTCATCGAGGCGTCTCTGCATCGCGACATCTCGGCATCAAGGGTGTCACGTACTGCATCACGGTGGTCGAAACATCGTCGTGGTCACTGCATTTTGGTGTCTCTACATTGCGATGTCTTTGCATCCAGGTGTCTCTGCATCACGGTTTTCAATGCATTGCGGTGTCACTTCATCGTGGTTGTCAGTGCATCGCGTGTGTCACTTCACCGCGTGTCTCGCATCGCGGTGTCACTTCATTGCGATGTCTCTGCATCACGGTGTTCAATGAATCGCGGTGATCACTGCATCGGGGTGGTCAATGCATCGCGGGGGTCATTGCATCAGGGTGATCACTTCATCACGGTGGTCAATGCATCGCGGTTGTCATTGCATCACGGTGGTCACTACATCGCAGTGGTCATTGCATCGCGGTGTCACTTCATCGCGATGTCTCTACATCGCGGTGTCACTTCATCGCGGTTGTCAGTGCATCACGGTGGTCAATGCATCGCGGTGGTCAATGCATCGTGGTATCACTGCATCGTGGTGTCACTTCATCATGGTTGTCCCTGCATCATGGGTGGCCAATGCATCAAAAGATATAGCCATTTGAAGTCAAATTCTAAAAGAAAAAAAATCGATTTTCTAAAATTAAGTAGGAAAAATATCAAATGTTAATGCGGTGTCGCTTCATCAGATGTAACTGCATCACGATGGTCACTGGATCACGGTGGTCAATGCATCGCGGTGGTGACTGCATCAGGGTGGTCACTGCATCAGGGTGGTCAATGCATTGCGATGTCACTGCATCGCGGTCACTTCATCGTGGTATCTCTGCATCGTGGTGTCTCTGCATTGGGGGTGGTCACTGCATCGCGGTGTCTTTGCATTTGGGATGGCCAATGTATCGTGGTGGTGAATGCCGATGTCACTGTATAAATTGTTGATGTCATGCGTATATGATTACCGATGTCACTGCATAAAATGTTGATGTCACTACATAAATTGTTGATGTCACCTTATAAAATGTTAATGTCACAGCATATTTGATTGCCGATGTCACTGCATAAATTTTTGATGTCACGCATATATGATTGCCGATGTCACGCATATATGATTGCCGATGTCACGCATATATGATTAATAAAGTTTGGGCTCGATGAAGCCATAAAAAGTCAAGATCGAACTTGACACGCTAAGTAATCGATATAGCTCGACTCGGCTCGTAAGGTCGATTATTTTCATAGAATTCATTTAATTTTTTAATAAAATATAACAAGATCGAGCTCAACTCGTTAATAGTGGTTAATGATCGCGGTTGTTAGTGCATCGCGGTGTCACTTAAACGCGGTGTCTCTGCATCGGGGGTGGTCACTGCTTCCGGTGTCTCTGCATCGGGGGTGGTCATTGCATCTGGTGTCTCTGCATCGCGGTGTCTCTGCATCGGGGGTGGTCACTGCATCGCGGTGTCTCTGCATCGGAGGTGGCCACTGCATTGGGGTGGTCAATGGATCTGAGTGGTCAATATATCGCGGTGTCACTTCATCGAGGCTTCTCTGCATCACGGCGTCTCTGCATCGGGGGTGTCACTGCATCACGGTGGTCACTGCATCGCGGTGTCGCATCGCGGAGTTCTCTACATCGCGGTGCCACTTCAATGAGGTCTCTCTGCATCGCAGTGTCGCTTCATCACTGTGTCTCTGCATCTCGGTGTCGCTTCATCGCCGTGTCTCTGCATCTCGGTGTCGCCTTATCGCGATGTCTCTGTATCTCGGTGTTCAATGAAACGCGGTGGTCACTGCATCGCGAATTCGCGATGGCCGCCGCGATACGGTGGTCAATTCATCATGGTGGTCACTGCATCGCAGTGTCTCTGCATCGCGATGTCTCTGCATCGTGGTGTCTCTGCATCGCGATGTCTATGCATCACGGTTGTCAGTGCATCGGGCGTCGCGGTGGTCAATGCATCGGGGTGGTCAATTCACCGAGGTGGCCAATGCATCGGGGTGGTCAATGCATCGCGGTGGTCATTGGATCTGGGGTGGTCAATGCATCGCGGTGTCACTTTATCGAGGCGTCTCTGCATCAGGGGTGTCACTGCATCGCGGTAGTCAATGCTTCGCGGTGTCACTTCATCGAGGTGTCTGCATCGTGTTGTCTCGCGATCGGGGTGGTCACTCCATCATCAGTGTCTCTGTCGCGTCGTGGTGTTTATTCATCACGATATCTCTGCATCGCGGTGGTGATGAAAAATACTATCAACATCTAGAGGAAAAAAAAAAAAAAAACTTGCAACGTCCTGAAGAAAGAAAAAAAAATAAAATAAAAAATAAACAAAACAAAACAAACAATCAACATCCAGAAAAAAAATAAAAAAATAAAAGAAAAATAAAAGAAGCACACAAACAACATCAACAGCTTTATTTCAATCAAATAATAATAATAACAACATTCAGCGCCCAGCGCTTCATCCCTTCTTCTTCTTCTTTTTTTTTTCTTCTTCATTAAGGGTATTTGAGTCTATCTATCTAATTTGTGTCCTTATAACCAAATAAGATTTCTTAGTGTCTTATTTGCTTAATTAAGTCTATTTTTCATACCCTTTGGACCATCATTCTTCTATTTTTTAACTCTCGAAAAAAACATACATTAACAAAAGTTACATGACATCATCGCTTTACGAACACGAAGCCAAAACAGGAAAAGAGGATGTCCAAACGACATCGCTTTTACATTTTTAACAAACCGGCTAACTCTTCGTGGTGGCGGTGTTTTTAGCCCAGGAACAAAAGAAACCTTTAAACCCCTATAGAGATCCAAAAGATACCAAATATCATCCAAGATAACACTGATAGACGGCCCACCAGGCCCAAGGTGATTAATGGCCTTCACCAAATCTTGGGAGTCAGACAACACCTACACATTTTCCAAATTCATCGACTTTATTTAGAATGTTGAAAAAACCAAATTTTAGCAAACCAAATCATATGAACACATTTACTGTTATAACTTAGAAGGAAACATATTAATATCACCAATAAATGCCCCAACTTTTCCTTGTTGACTACTCATACACGTCCCAATAACAGCACTTTAATCAGATGCTCTAAGCGAATGTTCATTTAACCGTTTTTAAAGAAACCAAATATTGTTATTAATCAAATAAATCCGTCAAAACAGCGGTAGTAATATAGTTTGGAGGATATGCTCCCCAAGCAATTACACCTAAAGAATCAGCGCCTAGTCGCGCAAGAATATGTATTGGTTCGTTGCCGGTACGCTGAAAAAAAGAAAAACCAACCGTCGAAAAGTAGGTCGCCTCCGCAATGCAATTTTGAATTAAACTACCAAAGGAGAAGAAGTCGTCCTCGCGATGCTGCAACCGCTGAACACAGACAAGGCAATCGCTCTCCACCAACAACTGCGAAAGGCCCAAGAGCCGCCCCTCCACTAATGCCATGAATCGCCCTCAACTCCAACATCGTCACCGCTATGCCTGGATATAGGTGGAAAGGGTAAGCTGCCAGAATGGATCTCTGGTTGTCGCGAAAGATGAGCCCTGTCTCTGAAGCATTCGGAGTGGCTGAGGCATCAACATTGCATTTCATCGTCCCAGCAGGCGGCCGCTCCCAATGATCCCTCAACTATTGTTCTTGCCCCATATTAGGTATCTGAGCGGTCTGAATGAACTCTCTCGCTGCACTGAGGGCCGAAGAGCACACACGATAAATATACACCGGCTGCCCGTTTTAAACCGCACTACACCGTGCCTTCCAAATATGCCACATCACCCATGTAAACTCGACCATCTCCTCCCACGACAGTGATCATGAAGCATCGCAAAAAAGCCCTTAAAGTCCGAAAATCTCCCCAGTCGCACCAAAGCCCCGAAAGATGTCCGCTCCCAAACCCTAATCGCCATTTGACACTCAAAAAGTATGTGCGCCATGGTCTCGTTTGAGGCCCTCATGAAAGACACCTACCATCTCCCATGTTGCGTTTGGCCAAATTACACGCTACTCGTAAGCAATCATGTAAACATTGCCACAAAAAATGGTGGATACGTGGCTGGACTACAACCCTCAACATTGCTTCCACACTCTGTCCTGACCTTCTGATCCAGAAGTTGCTCCCCCCATCAACCCTGGCTTGTAAAGAGATAATGCCAGGAGATAGCCAGATTTAACTGTATAAATTCCTCGGCTCTCATAATGCTAGATACGTCTATCCAAATGACTGCCTTCTGTGATCGGGGTACGGAGAATCCTATCACTCTCCCAACCTCGGAATTGCGCACGCACTAGTGGAGCATTCCATCGTCGCGTACCAGGAATGAACAAATCCGCCACTTTACAATTTGTCGGGAGATCGTGCCCTGCATGCGACAATCGGAACGAAGTAGGGAGGTCCACCTAGGCATCATGAAACACAAAAATAGATTAACCATCCCCAACCTGCCAGCGAAGGCCACTCATCAGTAAATCCCGCCCCTCAAGCAAACTCCTCCACAGGAACGAGGGTCTCGACGTGTGGGTGGCCGCCAAGAACGAGCTATTATGAAAATACTTCACCCAGAGCACTCGTCCCACTAACGACCCTGGATACAGAAGTACACGCAAAGTCTGTTTCACTAAAAGTGCCAGATTAAAGCATTCCAAATCGTGAAACCCCAGAACCCCTAGATTCTTCGGCATACAGCATGCTTCTAAGTTCTTCCAATGAATCTTGCGCGCATGCCTTGTGCCGCCCCAGAAAAAATTCCTGATCTCTTTTTCCAAGTCATGAAGTATAGTAACTAGGACTTTGAAACATTGCATGGGGAATGTAGGAATAGTCTGAAGAACCGATTTAATCATAACCTCTTTCCCTGCAGGTGATAGCAGCTTATCTTTCCAATTGGACAATTTTTTCCAAATTTTCTCGCATAGGTATGCAAAAACTTCTCGCTTACTGTGCCCCGTCATGTAAGGCAGCCCCGGTATTTACTCGAGCCAATGCCCAGTGGAACCTGCAACACTTGTGAAACTTGCTCTCGAACATCCTTTGCAACTCCCTTACTGAAAAATAAGCTCGACTAGTGGAAATTGATAGCTTGACCAGACATGTCCCCATACCACAGAAAGAGCTCTAGTAAAGTCTCAACTGCCCCATCAAGCAACTCAAAGAAAATCATGATGTCATCTGCAAATAGAAGGTGAGATACAGTGACCGCTAGGGGTGTAATCGAGCCGAGTCGAGTCGATACTCTCTAGGGCTCGAGCTCGACTCGACTAAAAAAGTTCGGGCTCGAAACTCGGCTCGAGCTCGATCGAGCCATAAAAAATCAAGATCGAACTCGACTCGCTAAGTACTCGATAAAGCTCGACTCGACTCGTAAGCTCGATTATTATCCTAGAATTCATTTAATTTTTAACGCAATATGGTAAATTCAAGCTCGGCTCGTCTCATACTCGACTCGAATAATATTTTTTTAATAATAAAAAATAATATTTATAATAAATTTAATAAATTAAATGAATTAAATAATTATTTAATCAAGCTCGATTAAGCTCGCGAGCTACTCGATTACTATATTTTAAAACTCGAGCTCGGCTCGGTTAATTATTCGAGTAGCTCGACTCGAGCTCGAACTCGAAAAAAACCGAATCGAGTCGATCTCTCTTGCGAGTCGAGTGCGAGTAACTCACGAGTAGCCCAGCTCATTTACAGCCCTAGTGACCGCACTACTGCCAAACGAAATACCCCGTAACGCACCCCGGGCACAGTAACTATCAAAGAGTGTCGTCATGCCCTCTGCACAAATAATAAAGAGGAAGGGTGAGAGAGGGTCCTCCTGCCGAATACCCCGGGTCGGTCGTACAACACGGCTTGGTTTGCCATTGATCAAGATCCGATATGACACTGAAGACATCGGCGTATCAACTCTTGAAAAAGGGGAAACCCCATGCGGGCCATCACTGCCCACAAATAATCCCACTCTACCCGGTCAAAAGCCTTGTCCAAATCCATTTTGAGTACCGCATGATTATGGCACCCCGTAGCTGCACCCTGCATCGAATGAAAGGCCTCAAAGGCCACAAGGGCATTGTTAGTGATCAGCCGGCCGGAGATGAAAGCACTTTGGTTCCCAAATATGACAGAGCCAATGACAAGTTTGAGCCTATTGACTATCACCCTCGAGATAAGTTTATAGATCGAGTTGTAGAGGGCTATTGGCCGGAAGTCCGTCATAACTGCGGGGGGAGGAGACATTTGGAATAAGAGTAATGAATGTCTCGTTGATGCGCCCCAAATCCGCACCATGATTCAGAACATCGAGAACCACCTGCAAAATGTCAGATCCCAAAAGATGCCAATATTTCTGCATAAATAAAACATGCAATTTAACAGTTTTAAATACACAATTTTCTAATTTACACAGGATTAAATGCATCAGATTCTCTACTTTACACAATTCTATAAATATATAGGAAAATTTACAGAATCTGGACGAATGCAGTAGATATAAAGTAAAATTTACAGAATCTGTATTTTACGGTTAAAAAAAAAACATATGCCATCTTTCGATTTGAAATTTCTAAAATACAGTTTTTAAGAATTTATAGTATTTACTACAAGTCCTCTAACACGATTTTTTTTGTTGAGATGCACATCACTTTTTTCTAACTCAATGTTTATGGTCTTAATACACTACTAATAAATTACCAAACATAATAAGGTAATTATGTTATAAAAGCGTGTTGAAATTGATGCGTTGTTGAACAACACTCATGTTCTAACGTAGTACCTCATAATTCGATCCTAACTATGCTAAGGTTAAAAATAAATTTGCATCAACCAAATCCGTTCCAGAATATAAGTCACTCTATATTTTTTTATTTGTCATATAATATAAATCATTTTACATTATCATTAAAGTATTTATTATTATTTTCTCTATCTTAATCTAATTTATTAAACATTTATTACTTTAATGATAGTCAAAAAATATTTTTGACATTTCTTTTTATAATTTATAGCACTCAACCACTTTCTAAACATTTATTACTTTAATGATACTCAAAGAATATATTAATCATTTTTTTATAATTTATAGCACACAACCACTTTCTTAATATGTGTTTAAACTCTCAAAATGACATATATTTTACAACGAAGTACTCTCTCCGTTTCAAAATAACTGATGCAGTTGTCAAAAATATGCATATTAAGGATGTGAGTTAATTTTTTAATTTGAATGCCAAAATGACAAAAAACTTTATTATATAATTAATACAATGTTGTATTCATTATCTCACTCCTTAATAAATAATGATAGATATAGGAAAAATACAATAAATGCTGCATTGGAAATGTAATTGCCTCACTTATTTTGAACGAATTTTTTGACAACTGTCTCAGTTATTTCAAAACGGATAGAGTAGTACATTAATTTTAGGCGAAGTGCCCCGATATCGAGTACTCATTTTGTCCCGAAATATGAGTTTTTTTTTTCACTTCATAATATAACTCTCTTTTACAATAAATTATTTATTAATTTATTTAGAACTCTTATCACTAATTTATTAAGTTTGAATATTTATTGGGTCTTTCTCTTCACCGTTAAAATTTATCTACTTTGATATCTGACGATTCAAAAATCATCTATGTAAACTTTAGGGTTCTTTCTCTAGTGATAACCTATTCAGAACCTCAAGAACAACGAAAAGACAAAGAGGGGGGGGGGGGTGGTTGTGTAATGTTTTAGGTTGCACTTGATAGTGATCAAGCTGCCTACGTATCCACTGCGGGGATTGGAATCAAGTCTTCGTAGTTCCTTAGGGATTGTATATATAGAGGGGCTTGTGCCCTAGAGATAGCGTGTGGTGTGTCCATGGTGGACACTGATTGACGTGTTCCCTAAGGAAAATGATTGTGATTAGTTGATCTCCTTGATATTAGGAGATAATTGTGATGTTCAAATATTTATATTAAATAATAAAGATTGGAGCCTTTAAGCTCAAGATTCATTCCATAATTATCCAATTTAAAGCGTGTGCAAGGGGTTGGGCCCGAGGGAACCTAGGCCGACCTTTTAGGTCGGATATGGGTAAGTTTGAACACAAGTATTGGCGGACCGGCCGAGGTCGGGACAGTGTGTGTGCTTATATCGCTCGGAGGTCGGCCCTAAGCATGGGTCGACATAGAGGAACTGGGGAGAGTACCCAAACTACTCAGTTCGGCTGCTGGGAGCTCTGGCCCTTTAAGCAACCTTTCACTCTTTATACTTAATGTTGGGCTACTGAAGAAATGGCACGTAGGCAAGTTCAATTCTTGGCATCGTCATAAGCCCCCCGATCTAGCCGAGCCTTGAGAGGTCGGTTCGGATCTATTCAGGTTGCAGCTCGGCTCAGTAGGTTTCTGAGTGATGACTAGGGGCCGTTATAGCGTAGTTATGGCCATCCCGGAACTCGAGCTGTCACTACCTGCATGTTTTTATTGGAGCGGTTCCCTAGATAAACTCTGGGATATAAACCCGTCATATCAAACGTCATTTCGCCTACTGCAACTCCATTGGCTATTGTTCTATTGTAGCCTCATATTACCATCTTCTCCGTCTTTTATCTGCTTCTGTACCATAATTGATGTCCTATTCATCCATGCGCGTTAGAAGTACCCACTTACATTAAGTGTCACACTATGTGGCGGAAAGCGATCATAAGGGGAATCTGACACTATTGACCAGGCCTGGTCTTTGAGAAGATCCCCTGGATTGGGATCCATGGCCTTCTATTTCTGTCTAGCTTCAACTTCCAAAGTGGGAGTAAATGTGTTATTCCGAGAGAGCATGATCGAGTACTTTTGACCCTCTTTTCAGGCACAAAATTCAAAAGGCCACTCAATATATCATGGGGAGTCATGGAATGGTTTCGGTTTTGACCTAAGTTAGCGTTGAGTACATCTGTTGGGAATACGGGTAAATTTTATGGTAAGAATTTGCACCTCTCAATCTAATTGATTTTCCTTATTTTATTGCTCCCCATGGATCCACGTCCGTTTCGCATCCCACCCTCCGGATGGATACCTTGCCATTTATGAATTCCAGTTGAAGGCGGGCTTGAGGTTGCTGTTGTGTCCGGATTTTGTGTTTGTGCTACGACACTATGGTTTAGGCACAGCTCAAATGGCTCCCTACGGAGTTAGGACGGTGATGGGGTTTGCCGTTTTATGCCGGGCGATCGGGTGCGGTTCTCGGTGGGTCTCTTTCGAGTCTTTCATCGTATCGTGCAGAGCCCGGGGCTGAAAGGATGGTATCACTTTTCCCGTCGGTCGGGAGTAAGGGAAATGATGCTTGAAGGTCCTAAGTATAGCTAATGGCGAGGGCATTTTCTTCTTCGTTCGAGACAGTGGGGATTCTAGGCTGGGACGTTGGAAAACAAGTTCCTTTCAAAAGGATGAGTGTCTGACCCTCCCAGACTCTACTCAGGTGAATAATATTCAGACCACGGGTATTGTCCTGAGACTGCGTGAACTGCCTTCCGAGCTGATCTCTGTAGCTCGTCTGACCGAAGCTGGCCCCGGTCCTTATGTTCTCTTAGATAGCGACAGCCGTGATATTGGTAAGTGCCGTTACCTTCTTGTTCTTGTAAACTCTTTTATTGACGTAAGTAATACGCTTTCCCTTTTCTTGCAGTAAGGACCTGGCTGTTATCCGAGCCCCCGGTCCTAGGGAGGGGTGGAACACCAAATCGAGAGGGCGGCCATGACAGGAGAGCATGCTGGTCGGGACCAAGCGACCCGGACCGTAGGATTCTCTCTTGGTCCTCACACAGCTCGTATGTTGTCCGAGCTGGAGGATGATGCCCTGGATAATCCTCACACTTTCAAGAGGGGCTTAGACACTCATATCATTATGGTGGACGAGGAGGAGAATGAGGAGGAGCTGGAGATGCCCCTTATACGACGATCTTCTCGCCCTAGATCGGGAGAGGTTGATGCAGAAGAGAGGCTGGAAAAGAGGAGTAGGACCGATGTTGGATTGGGTCCGGGGAACCATAATGAGGAATCATCTGAGGTTCACCGAGAGGACGGGGAGACCGAGGTCGAACCCCGCACCTCACCCTCTTTGGATGATCCGGTGCAGGATGTCTCTCAGATGTCTGACATGGATCTGCTTGAAGCGGGCTTTGAGGCCATGATATATGTAAGTTTCATTTCCTTATACCCTTGACACTTATCCTTATTAGAGGGTTTTAACCATCTGTTGTGCTTACACAGGGATCGGTTGTGGGCCAAGAGATCTTTTGCCGACTTGCACGCTTGTCCGCCGAACGGGAGAAGAGGATTTCTGATCTGAAGTCTAAGGACGGCCGAATAAAGGAGATTGATGAACAACTGAAGTCACAAGCGGAAAGAACAGAGACTTTAAGGTTGGAGTATGATGTCCGCCTTCAAGAGTTCATGAATGAACACTTAGAAAGGGAAGCCGAACTGGATGGTCATATTGTGAGGCTTTGAGGGAGCTCTCGGCTTCAGAGGCAACTGTCCAAGCTTTCCTTGCTCGCCTCCAGGAAGGCCTCGGCTCAAGCCATTAGAGATTACAAAGCTTCTTCCGTCTTCATCGAATCTTTAAAGCGGTTGTTGAGCCCTTCCGTGAGGGCTAGCTATATGTTGGGAGTAGACGATTATAGGGCCCATCACCCGGACCTTACTAACGACCAGCTGGCTCATCCAGACTTGTACATTCTTGGCGCCGAATCGATGTACTCTCTTCGGCTGAAGGAATTTCAAGCGGGAGTGGACCTTGGGGCTAAGTACCCTATGACCGGCAAACATGGCCGACCTTCTAAGAGGGCCGAACCCTCGGGTTCGGTCCCTAGTTCTTAACAGGATCCGTCTTAATGTAGACTTTGTAATTTGTAGTTTGGTGTCTTTCTGTAATTTTGTTTGTTAACATTAATGAAATAAGTTTTGTCAAACTTTTCAGCTTTTTGTTTGATTGTAATTCAAATTTTTGTATTTTGTATTGTTTGTATTGTTTTGAACGATTATTGTTGTCCCCTAGTTTGTCATGCCTAAGATTATTTGGTGATGGCATACTGTTACTAGGTTGCATAAAGTTTGATTAGATGTTAGTTTTGCGATCAGTTTAAGTCACCGCGAGTCGGGTCAGCTTCTCTCGTGTAAACGGGACGAGCTGGGACAGGATAGTGCCGAATTCTCATTAAAAGGCAGAGCGAGCCGGGCCAGGACGGACTGACTTCTCGCGTGGAAGGATTGATGATCAGGGCCAGGCTAGTGCTGACTTCTCGTATCAAGGCACGGCGAGCAGGGCCAGGTCGGACTGACTTCTCGCGTGGACGGATTGACGAGTAGGGCCAGGCAAGTTCTGACTTCTCATTTCAAGGCATGGCGAGCAGGGCCAGGTCGGACTTGCTAGAAGTAATAGCACCGATCAAGACGCTCGATCTTTGCACAGCGGAAGCTTATGCGATTTACGATATGAGACATAACTAATTAATCCTTCAAGAAGGTTAGTAGATTTACCGGAGAGAGATGATGAATCGACAAAAGGGAGAAGCCACAATCTTCCGTATTGTATCTCCTTGCGATGACTGGTGGACGTCGATCTTAGCCGTAGAACCTCCTCGAATATGCACAAGAAAAACCTAGAACAAGAAAATAATTTTCTCTTCTTTTATTTTGAAGATGGCGCAGATTATTGTGATCCTTTGTGCTTGGAGGAACTCTCATTATATAGGAAAATAACTAGTAAGAGAGAGTTATCATTTTCACATTATCATTTTCCACAAAGAAAAAAGATATTCATCACAATTATCCTTTTCCCATAAGGAAAAGATATTTTTGCTACAAAATAAGAGATAATTTTCAAAAAATCAATCTTTTAATTTTTCCATTAATTATTTAACAAATAAATAATTAATTAATTACACATGTGACATAATCTAGAAAAATTTCTTTTCCTAATTTAATCACAAGTGTGGCGCCAACTTTGTCAATTTTTTTAATATAAAATGTCTTTTCTATTTTATATATTATTTACCAAATAAATAATATTTGCATATTCATTAAATAGACCAACTATTTAATTTATTCTCGAGGTTCCATAAGACGAGAAAACACTCGCGTGTTATGAGCCAACCCGGGGACCATGGACCTATAATCAGTAGCTACAATAAATTGAATAAAACATTCATCGAACATAATATTTCTACTCAACTCATTAATTCCGGAATTACGCCACCATAAATCCGAAACTGAACTCTATCGATTATAGATATAACTTATTCTCAAAATGTCGAGTCGAGACAATAAGTGTCAATTGATATAATCATTTCATATAAACTAACCCTCCATAGACTATCCGTACTGAAGTAGGATTATTTCCGTAAACCTTCTCCAATACGTCTTATCCTTATTTACCATCAACACACTAGTGATCAATTAGTTCATAACCAATACGAACTCCCGGGATTGATCAGTTTCTAGGATCAACAAATAAGAGGATTGTCTTTCTACTTCCCGCAGGAAGGAATGGATTCCATATCTGTGAGACACACACTTCTCACTCATTCCAGAATAGTGCCAGTGTGAAAGTGATTCGGACCGCGCCTCTTAGCGATCCTTAACGAACACATCAAACCCTATCCTGAAACAAGTAGGAGTCTGTAATCACTTCAGAATTAAGGTTAATCCATATATGATCATCTTGTGATTTAATAAGATTTCTCAATCACGGAATTATATGAGAAACTCAGATTAAATCGGTCCAGTCCTATATGACTCTCATCATATACAAATGCCCCTCTCAGACAACCAATGTCGACGGTCCGGATAAGACGGTCACACTATAAAGTGTCATGGGCGCATTAATGGTGGTTTTATCAATAGACCCCATACTTTGATTAACTTCACCACGGACTAACATTTCAAGTGTATCACCATAAACTTAATCCTCATGTGTGACACACACTAAGTTAAATGGCTACATATGATACGACTTGGGGTTTTTAGTAGTGTATTACTTACAAGCACGAAGCAAGTAATAAGATGAGAATAAATCTGTCATTTATTAATTCTAAAAACAATTACATAAATTATTTTTCGGGCTCTACTTCCAGCAGGACTGACTTCTCTCGTGGGCGGTAGCATTGTGCTAATAAAATGTTGTACTAATTTGTAAAGCAATAACAAGAAAATAATGTTTTGTTCATAATAACAAGATTGCAAAAGAAAAACACAATTCGTAATAACAACTGAATATGGGTTGTTCACATAGTAGATTTTAGGGATAGAATTTCCGCAAGTTGTTAGCATGTCAACTTCTGGGGATGGTTTTACCGCTAGAGTCAGCCAAATTATAGGCGCCCTTTCCGTGCACCTTAACCACTTTGTAGAGACCTTCCTAGTTCGGTCGAGTTTGCCTGTGGTCCCTGTCTGCTGACTTCATTTTTTCGGAGCACCAGGTCTCTTTCTCTGAAGTACACATTCTTTACTTTACTGTCGTAGTATTGAGAAAGTTTCTGCGTGTATATGACCATTCGAATGAAGGCTATCTCTCGGCCTCTTTCCAAATTGTCTTTGGAGTGCTTGAGCTCGACTTCCCTATCTGTTTTTGTGTAGAGCTTGAGTCTTGGTGAGGGTAATCCGACTTCAGCAGGTATAACTGACTCGCTCCCATAGGTTAAGGAGAATGGTATTTCCCCTGTTGCCAAATTTGGGGTCGTTCGATACGCCCATATGATGTTGGGCAGATGCTCTACCCAATTTTCTATTTCTTCTTTGAGTCTTTTCTTCAGGTTAAATTTGATCTGCCAGTTAATCTGCTCGACTTGTCCATTCACTTGCGGGTAACCTATTGAAGTGAAATGCTGGGATATCCCTAGCTTAGCGCACCAGGATCGGACCCATTTGTCTTCAAAATACGTGCCGTTATCTGATATCAATGTCTTAGGGATCACATACCGGCACACAATGTTCTTCCAGAGGAACTTCTGGATGGCTTTAGGTTTGATCGTAGTGAGAGTCTCGGCTTCTACCCATTTGGTGAAGTAATCTACGACGACGACTAAAAATCCGAGGTTTCCCGATGCTCGAGGTAGAGGCCCGATTAAATCAACTCCCCATTGATCGAAAGGCCATGCCGCGATCATGGGAATCATCTGCTGAGAAGCTTGATGCGATATATTATCATGTACCTGACATGGTTTACATCTGCGGACGAGATCCTCTGCATCTTGCCGCATGGTCGGCCAGTAATAGCCGAATAAACGGCATTTTCGTGCTAATGTTCGAGCCTTGGGATGATTTCCGCATATTCCTAAATGGATTTCCCGGAGCAGATAGTTTCCTTCATCATCTGTTGCGCAGCTGAGCCAATGTGCCACAAAAACTTCCTATATAGTACGTTGTCAAAGAGAGAGTACCGAGCCGCTCTGAATTTCAACTTTCTTGCCAAGGTTTTGTCCTCGGGTAGTATTCCGTTGCTGAGGTAGGACACTATAGGATCCATCCAAGTATCTTTCTATGTGATGGTTTGGACCTCCTGGTCTCATAACTTCTTTCCTGTAACAGTTCTACCAGTACCTTTTTGTTAGAGACGAAATTAGGTGCCAACTTGGAAAGGGCATCGGCTCATCGATTTTAGGATCGGGGAACCTGCTCGATAAGGACAGTTTGGAAGGCCTTTAGCCGATCACGTGCCACGGTCAAGTACTTCTTCATAGGCTCTTCTTTAGCTTCGTATTCTCCTTTCACATGATTGACGATCAACTAGGAATCGCCATAGACCCGTAAGTTCCTATCCCCCAACTTAGCTACTAGGTTAAGCCCGGTGATCAGAGCTTCATACTCGGCTTCATTATTGGTGGCCGAGAAGCTGAATCGGAGAGCGTAAGGAAATTCTTCACCCTTTAGGCTGATGATTAGGTGTCCTGCCCCGGCTCCATCCTTGCTCGAGGCTCCATCAACATATAGCGTCCAATGTTCACCTCGGCGCTTGGTTGACTCTGATCGGTGGTTATGGACATTTCTTCCGTGAGGAAATATGCTAATGGTTGGGCTTTGACCGAAGTTCGGGGACGAAAATCCAAGTCATACTCTGCTAACTCCACTACCCACTTTGTCAACCGAACCGACGTTTCTGGTCTGGCTAGTATTTTCCGAATGGGTTGATCAGTAACCACGACTATCGGATGGGCCTGAAAATAGGGTCTCAAAAGCTAGTGGCAACTTCTCGGTGTTTGAGTATCTGACTTCTGACCATGAAGTGCTTTACTGACGTAGAAGATCGGCTTCTGCATATTGCCATGTTCCTTGACGAGGACTGCACTTATGGCCTCGTCACACACTGCTAAATAGGTGAGCAGGGTATCTCTCTTATGTGGGGAAGTTAGTGTGGGTAGATTGGCTTGGTAGGTTTTCAGATCTTCGTTGGCATTCTTCGTCCCATCTGAATGGGTTGGTTTGCTTTAGAATCTTGAAGAAATGGAGGGCTCGTTGGGCTAATTTGGATAAAAAAAATGCCCGAGCACGGCCATTCTTCCCGTTAATCTCTGGACTTCCTTAATGTTCCTCGGTGTCGACATAGTTCTTAGTGCTTCCACTTTATCTGGGTTAGCTCTGATGCCTTCCTGAGATATCATATACCCCAAGAATTTCCCGGTCCGGACTCCGAACATGCACTTCTTGGGATTAAGTTTCATCTGTGAAGTCCTAAGTACTTCGAAGACTTCCCTCACGTCAACTAAGTATTGTTCTAGGGATTTACTCTTGATTAAGAGGTCGTCTACATATACTTCCATGCATCTTCCTATCTGGTCTTTGAATATTGTATTGACTACCCTTTGGTAGGTTGCACCGGCGTTTTTGAGGCCAAACGACATTGTTTTGTAACAGTAAGTGCCGAACTCAGTAATAAACGAGGTTTTTTTGGCATCCTGGGGGTCCATGGCAATCTGGGGATAACCCCTGTAGGCGTCCAGGAAACCAAAGACTCCAAAGCCTATAGTTGACTATTCGGTCTATTTTAGGTAAGGGATAACAGTCCTTGGGGCAAGCTTGGTTGAGGTCGGTAAGTCTACACACATCCACCAACTACCGTCCGGCTTCTTTACCAAGACGGGGTTCGCTAACCAGTCCGGGTAGCTCACTTCCCGGATGATGTTGGCTTGGAGCAGTTTTGTTACTTCCTTTTTAATGGCATTCATTCGTTCTTGGGCGAAATGCCTCTTCTTTTGGCGAACGGGTTTCCGGTTCGGGTCGAACCAGGCATATCTTCTGTGGTCCAAGCGAACAAATCCTTGAATTCCTTCAACAAGGCTATTAACTGCCCTTTGTATAGGTCAGGGATCCATAATCCGACTTTCACGGCCCAGTCATCCCGATCTTCCCACAAACAGATTTCCTCTTGTCATCCGAGGACCAGGTTTCCTCACTCTCGGGTAGCAACTCCTCAATGGGGACCGATGCGGACTTGATGCTTTCATTCATGTCAGACGTGTAGCAGCTTCTTGCTTGATCCACGCGATCTCACGAGGCCTCGAGTGAGCCCAGACGGCGGCTGCATGAGGCGAGACGACTCGTATGTCGATCAATGGTCGGCCTATAATCATGTTATAGGGGGATGGTGCTTTAACCACCATGTAGTAAACTAAAAGAGTTCGGCCTAATGGAGGTCGGCCGAAGGTGGTGGGGAGGATAAGGGTGCCCTCCGGGTAGACTGGTGACCCGGCAACGCCGATCAGGGGAGCAGTTGCCGGTGTTAACTCAGAATTTTCTAAGTACATTGATTGTAAAGTAGAATGATACAAGATACTTACCGCACTTCTTGTGTCAATACATATACGCTTTACCAGATTCTGACTTACTATGGCCTCGATCGTGAGGCCGCCATTGTTAATCATCAGGGGAACAGGATCTCCCGTGCTGTAAGCTAATTCTTCAAGAAATCTTCATCTTTTGTAAGATGTTTCAACATCGGGGCGTTGATCATCTTTTTCTTCCAGAATCCGGTTTCCATATCCTCCGGAGATGGTGTTCACGCTTTTTGTCTGGTGCCTCATCTTTACACAATTCCGTGAACAGGTTATCAATGAAAAGGACCCTCCTTCTAGCGCCAATTATGTAAACTTTAGGTTTCTTTCTCATTGATAACCTATTTAGAACCTCAAGAACAACGAAAAGACAAAGAAGGGGGTGGTTTTGTAATGTTTTAGATTGCATTTGATAGCGATCAAGTTGCCTACGTATCCAATGCGGGATTGGAATCAAGTCTTCATAGTTCCTTAGGGAATATATATATAGAAGGGCTTGTGCCCTCGAGATAGCGTGTGGCGTGTCCATGGTGGACACTGATTGATGTGTTCCTAAGGAAAATTATTATGATTAGTTGATCTCCTTGATATTAGGAGTAATTGTGGTGTTCAAATATTTGTATTAAATGATAAAGATTGGAGCCTTTACGACTCAGGATTCCTTCCATAATTATCTGATTTAGAGCGTGTGCAAGGGGTTGTGCCCGAGGGAGCCTAGGCCAACCTTATAGGTCGGATATGGGTAAGTTTGAACACAAGTATTGGCCGACTGGCAGAGGTCGGGATAGTGTGTGTGCTTATATCGCTTGGAGGTCGGCCCTAAGCATGGGCCGACCTAGAGGAACTGGGGAGAGTACCCGAACTACTCAGTTCGGCTGATGGGGCCTCTGGCCCTTTAACCAACCTTTCTCTCTCTCTCTCTCTATACTTAATGTTGGGCTACTGAAGAGGTGACACATTGACAAGTTCAATTCTTGGCATCGTTAATATCATCGTCCTCGGGTGGTTCGGATGGAGTATGGCACCAAAGTTGTACATAGTTGTTCAATTGCTATTAAGGAAAAAACATTCAACTTTCTGTTAGTGACTTGGCGTATGGCACCAATGTTGTACATTTGTTGTTCAATTGCCCATCCAGCACTGTAATATCTTGAATTTATATTTAGGGCAAAAAAATGTAATTATGATTTAATGAGAGATTTCAATTTATAATTATCACTTACTTTTGGTTTCATTATGGATAATCGAAGTTAATGAAAATAAATCATATCATAAACTACCATTAACCCCCACCCTCATAAAATGCTTCCATGTAACCCCCCCTCCCATTATTTTCGGCTATTATCATAATTCGGGAGAAATTAGTTCGAAGTTTTACAGAGAAGAGAAAAGAGAAAGAATAAAAGGAATCTTGCAATCTTGTTCTAATCAGACCGTCTGAATTTCATATAATGTTGAAGTTTGTGAAAAACAAACCAAAGAGAAAAGAGAAATACGGAAGTTTATTATTCAAAGAATAATCAATAAGTTAAGTTACAATGCCGCTGATCGATAATGGGGTATTTATAGCTTCACACACCTCATTATTCAGTTATAAGGAAGTTACAAACGGTTATAACAAACTATAACTAAATAACCGTTTTCTGCCTCCAGTGCTCTGCTGACTAACTCAACAGACTGTTGAGTCTACATGTGATCAGCTGAGTCTTCAGAGTTCAACTGTCCTACATTCACCACTTCCTTCAGCACATATATTGTAACACCCCCTCAAGCTGAGAATGGTACATAAATAGCTTGCACTCAACACTTCCTTCAGCTACTGGAACTTTGAAATATCTTTGAAATGCCCAACTTGTCCAGCAAATATGAGAAAATTGGTGCATCAAGAGCTTTGGTGAGGATGTCAGCAACCTGTTCTTTTGTGGTAACTGGAAGCAACTTGAAAAGGCTAGTCTAGACCTTGTCTCTTACAACATGACAATCAATCTCAATGTGCTTCGTTTTTCATATAACACTGGATTATGAGCAATGTGATAGCTCTAGCATTATCACAAAAAAGTAATGCAGGCAACTGAATAGGAATCTTTAAATATTGCAAAATGTAAACCAACCACTGAAGTTCACAAACTGCATTGGCCATAGCTCTATATTCAGCTTCTGAAGAGATCCTTGTTATATTTGTCTGTTTCTTAGCTTTCCAAGAAATGGGAGCATCTTCTAGGAAGATCATGTAGTCTGATACTTATTTTCTTGTTTCTAGACATCCATCCCAATCATTGTCTATAAAACCCTTCAAAACTAAGTTATTCTGGGCTGGAAAAAATATACCTTGCCCTAGATTTGCCTTCAAATATCTCAGCAATCTGTGTCCAGCTTTCTTATGATTTTCAGTAGGAGTGCCTAAATATTGACTCGGGTGCTGAACTACAAAAGCTATGTCTGGTCTTGTGAAGGTGAGATAAATCAGCTTACCCACCAGTGATGTGTATGCAGGATTATCTTTCAATAATGATGAATCTCCATGTTGTAAGGTCAGCTTGAACACCATAGGTGTCTTGGCAGGTTTGGCCCCCATAAAATCATATTCTTCTAGAAGGGTTAGTGTGTATTTTCTTTGAGAAATAGAAATGCCTTTAGGGGTTCTAGAAGCCTCAATACCCAAGAAATATCTCAAATTTTCCTTCTCTTTGTGTGGAAATGGAATATTGAGAGGCTGAGCATGTTTATTAAGCTTTACACTCGGGAATGACATTGGGGCATCTGCAGGAGGCTCAATTGGAGGGAATGATAAAGTGCAATGTGAATTTTTCGGTCACTAGCTTTGCGTCTTTTGTAGGTAGTATTTTTCGGGACCATCAGGATTCTATTATGGTGTCCAATTCATTTCGCTTGGATCCTAGAATTAGATTGTGTTGTTGGAGTTGGGGCAGTTCTGCTAGCTCTTGTGGAGGGCCAGAGGCTGGGAAGAGATGTTGATAGAAAGTGACTGTTTCGTGAGTGTGCAACATGTGCCTCGCATAGATGATGACCTCTCTCTTTTTGGTTGTTTGGTGCATGATTGTCTTATTGAGGCTTTAAAGTTTCCTTTTGTCCAGTTTTATTTTCTTAGCATCACGGAAAATGTCGTAGCGCATTGATTGGTAACGCATGGTATTGGTTCATTCGGTGTGATTTCTTAGGATAGCCACCCCTGAATGATGTATGTTTTGCTTGTTTGGCGGATATGCTTGAATAATATGATGTTGTTTTCTAAAATAACAAATTTTCATTACTTTCTAACTATTATATCAATGACAGTGAAATGACATTTTATACCTTTTCTTCATAATTTTTTTTGACAATCTTTTGTGTTCTTAACTTGTGTGAAAGCAATTTATGAAAGTTAATAGATGATTTACTTTTAATATTTTAAATGAAATATTGTATTATTTTTTGGATGTGGTCTATAATATTGCATTGTTTAATGTGAAATGGTGACAATGTATTTAATATTGAATCGGGACATGTAAAAACCTTATAATATAAGAAAAACCTAAAAAAACCAAAAAAAAAGAGGAGGGGGGAAGTAATGAAAGTTGTCTACAATGCATTGCCCTCAATGTCTCTTCTTCTCAGAAGGCATGTATCTCAATCAGCGGGTTGCAAACTGTGCAACAATGAGGAGAAAATTTGTCTACATACCTTGAGGGATTGCAAGACTTTGAAGCAAATATGGAAAAATCGGGTTCCTAGGTAGCAATGGAGGGAGTTCTTTTTGCATGCAGCTCCCCAAGATTGGATTTGAAAAACTGACCAAGGCAGACACAGTAAGCAGGGGCGTCCCTGTGGGGGGTGGCAACCAGGCCACGACCTATAGCTTCCTCCAAATCTCTAAATTTAAGGGCCCCGAAAAATAGTTGATTCAATAATATGCATATGTAAATATATAGAGTTTAATTGAATCTGTAGCCCAATGTCAATGAGAAAAGTCATGGCAGATGTGGCACAATATTATTTTTTGTGTTATATTTAGCAACTAGTATGACAATGAATAAAGAATCAATTGAGTTTTGAAAATTTTATAATATATTTAGTTGTTTTGGCTTAATTTTTTTTTTACTGGTAAAAAAATGGAAGAAAGGTCCCCAAAATTTATTTTTGACATAGGGCCTAAAATTGATAGGGACGTCTGTCAGTAAGTGGTCTTATCATTTTAGAGATATGATATACAACATTTGGTACTGGAAAAACAAGATTCATCAAGGAGCTCAAGATGCACGTCCTCCCCTCCATGTGATGATTTTTAAAAGTAAGGCCCGTGTTCGTATTCTTATACTAGCTTAGAATTTTGATTAATTGGGATATTTTATTGTAGTCTCATAGTCTTGTAAGGTGTGCATTTCCAATTTTTATAATGAATAAAAGTTCGTTTTCTTAATAAGTAAATAAAAAAAAATTAAAAAAGGAATGACAGTTGAATATAATAAGGATTACCAATGCTAATATTTGACAATTAATCGAGAGATTTTACGGTGCAATAGTTGTATGAAAGTTGTATCAAGTGACAATGATTAGAGTCATTCATTTTTACTTTTTTTTCACATAATACACTTTTATCGTGTGTGGGAGATTAGAAATGAATGGTTGTGATCTCGAAAAAAAAGAAATGAATGGTTGTAATAATATCAATTGGTACAACCTTTATACACAACCATTGTATTGTAAAAAAATTCCAATCATATTAGTTGTGTACACCATATACGTAATATTTTAACCCCTTTAATTTCTTTTTTTTTTAGGCAACCCCCTTTAATTTCTTAAAATAAAGTACTCAGACGGCATCTTATTGTATAAAAAAATAAAAGACGGCATCTTAATATTGAATCGTGTGTGTAGTTTTATTTTTTTAAATACAAATACGTAATATCATACCGGTAGTCTAACTTACTGTATATAAATAAACGACATTCTGCTGGCCGGCATGTGAGGAAAGTTATTATGTGATGAGGGAATTTGAGGTGAAGTGATGGGTGAAAACGATTAGAACCACACAGTTTAAATACAGAATGAAAGTGTGTGGTGTGTCACACGGTGTCTCCACACCGTATGAAGACACCACACAATAACCTCCCGGCATGTGAAGCAAATGAGAAAAGTAACAACTTAAAGCTGGCCCGAAATTTAATGAGACCTTTATTCGCACTACCACGTGAAAAACTCACTGCACTTGTGCATTTCAATGAAAAAGATGGCATCTACCTCTTACACCACACCTATTTTTTTAAATTCCCAAATCTACCAATACACCACACTTTCATTTCAAACTTAGAAAAGAAAAAAACACACTTTTGCCAAAAACAAATTACTACTTTCACATTTACACATTTCTACATATACCCTAAATTTTTAAAAATTACAAAACACCCCCTAAAACACATTAAAACCGAAAATTACACCATTTCCCCTAATTTCTCTCATTCTTCTTCTTCCATTCCTCACTTCTTCTTCTTCAAAAAATTCAAACTTCCATCTTCAAACTTCCATCTTCAACTTCTCATCATCAACTATTTTTTCTTCTTCTTTCCATAACAAATCTATTAAACCATAACTCCACATTCTCATTGTCACATAAACCATTTTATCTCATTCTCAATTGTAAGGGATTCCGGAGAAGGGCATAGTAGAAAGTCGATTTTTTGACATTAAGTGCGGCTGAAAAAGGTAAGTTTATGTTTATATTCAATCTCTCATCTTCCATTTCAAGCATTGTGGTAGAAATTGTTATTTTTCTTCTTCTTATTTCATATGCTTACAAGTGTTTGATAAAATGCCTAAGAGAATGAATTATGCACAAGTAGTAGTGTTCATGATGCAATTAGTTTGTGATTTATGTTATGAATGTGTAAAGATAATAGAAATAAGAAAAAACTTTGATGATGTCGATTTTGGACAAAGGATTGAGCATTAGAAGTTTTGAAATGGATTGTTGATTTTTGGTGACATGCGACCTTGGGGAAGTCGCATGTCCTGGAGGAAAAACGGAATTCGACTCCCTTGGGGTCGATTTCAAAGATGCGACCTCACCATTGTCGGACCACTGAGGAACGACTTTGCGTAAGGTCGAACCTTTATGGTTCGACAATGGTAATGCCGTTTCTCCTGGAACCTTTTTGTTACTTTATTGTGAAATTGATTAGATCATGAAACCAAGATCATTAATGATTGTAGCTTGTGTTTAATTGAATGAGAAATGTCATGAACTTGTCTTTTCATCTTTGTGTGCGATGGGTAGGACAAAGGGCCAAAATCGTCTATCAATGATGAGGAGCCGTCAAGAAGGCGTCAAGGTTGATCGCCTCTTATAGAAGAGGAAAAACAAGTACACATTTGGAAGGAACAGGGATAAACGTGTGGGGAGAAAAGCGTTAATACTTGAAATAAGGGATAAAATCTGTAATGAAGATAGGGACGAAGAAGAAAGAAACCGGGAAACAAAAGAATCTGAAGAAGAAGATAGTGGTGGAGAGGAGGGTAGTGAAGACGAAGATAATGAAATTGAAGGAGTTGAAGAAGAGAGAGATGAAGAGAGAAGTGAAGGGAGTGATGATCGGAATGAAGAAGAAAGTGATGAAAGGAGCCATGATGGGAATGAAGAAGAAAGCAGTGAAGAGGGTTTTAAGGGGAGTGGAGAAGAAGATGATTTGCTCTTAGATCTTGGAGAAGAAGACTATGAATTGTATGATAAAAAGCATGATCACGTAGCACATCATCTACTGAAGAGGGAGGTAAATATAAGTTATCTCTTACAATGTAAATGTTTTAATTATGATATTGATTTGATTAACAACATCTACCATTTTTACTTTGCTTTGAAAAGGATCATGGATTTATTACGTGCAAGCAATACACAAACAAAATGCATACTTGGGATTTGTACGAGGAGTTAGAGGCCACACGCAATATGATAAAAAAAATGATTTTGTATCGCCTCTATAATGGTTCTTATAAGACGACGAATAAGGTTCTTGTGTCGGCCTTTCTTGAGCATTGGCATCCTGAAACAACATCGTTTCTCATGCCTTTTGGTGAGGCGACTATAACTTTGGACGATGTTGAACAATTGTTGGAAATCCCTATAATTGGAAAGCCAATGGAGGAAGTGAAATAGGCAGAACTTTATCCGTTGGATGTCTGGATATCAAATCTTATTGGAATACCTGTCCAAATTGTGCAAGTAGAACTGGCTCGTTGCTCAGGATATTCTCTGAGGACATCATGGATTATTAACAATTTGTCGAAGTCTAAAAACAGACATTGCAATGCTTCAGCCGAGCAAATCACGAGAGGTTTTTCGTTGGTACTGTTGGGATGCACTTTATTTCAAGACAGATCATGGGATAAAGTGAAGGTAAAATATCTTTACTCTTTACAAGATTTGAAGCAATTGGATAAATGGGCGTGGGGTGCGGGCACATTGGCCTATTTATATAGGATGCTTAGCAAAGCAACCACTTACGAGACCAAATGTGTATGTGGATATCTCACTTTGTTGGAGGTACATCTAATTTTTTACTATTTTTGTCTTCTACATTATAATTATGAAGAAATCTCGTGAGAAATGTGGTATTTTCTTGTTTCAGGCATGGATATACGAACATTGTCCCAAACAACGGCCTCAAAAAAGGAGAGAGATCACCCGCGATGATATCGGAACACAGAAATGGAATCCGTCATTCCACATGGCGGATGAAACTGCAAATAAACAATTGAAGTATGTGAGGGGGGAGTTGGACAATATGACCAAGGAAGATGTAAGTTTTTTACGTACTTATAAACTGGAGTTTAAGTGAACGGACACATTTATGACTTTTGTTTTCCTTATCTTATTATTTGTAGTTTCTTTGGACCCCGTATCGCAAAAGGAGTGAGGATCCTCACGAGGTTGCTTGGTTTTGTGGATGTCTAGTTGTTGACAACATGAAAGAGCCGTATCATCCAAACAGAGTTGTGAGACAATTTGGCCGTGTGCAGGACAAGCCTGGATGTCCTATTCTTTCAAAGAGATTGTCTCGTATGAAAGTCCGAGCTTACCTTGCAAAGTTTGATAATCGGGACTAAGATTTTGAGGAATATAATTACCATCTTATTCCCGAAAATTTGAGAGGCCCACGTGCGAAGAAGAATGAGCAATGCACGAAGGAATACGATGAATGGTACCAATCATCTGCAATAATCAAACTTAATCATGAATTGCCTTCGTCGGTCTTTGCAAGTGGTGAATACAAACAAGTATGGATCTATACACTCGTAATATATTAATTTTCTGAATAATGCTTTAATCTTACTTATTTCACTTGCATAGGGTCGTTGGATGAGGAAAGCTATCGACTTGGGTGATGGATACCTGAGAAAGGGCTTGAAGGCAACAAAAAATGAGTTGTATCATGCATTGCTGGCTGTAGTGGACATACTCAAAGAAGGGGTTTGCATCGGAACTGTTGATATGGAGATTGGTGAGACTTCATTGGGGGTGACAAAGAAAAAGAAGTCTACAATTGTTGCGGATGCCGAGAAAAAAAAGAGCAAATCTAATATGGAGAAGGAAAAAGGAAAAATGAAGCTCAACGACGACATAGATACCGGGAAAAAGAAGAGCAAATCCGTCAGGAAGCCCGGTGGTATTAAAATATACGAACTATCCGATGTTGGAAGAGACAAATCTAAGGATGATGCCAAAGGAGGAAAGGGGAAGGCAATTCTATTGGAGAAGGAAAACCGAAAGACAAGAAAAAAATGATTGTACTTCGATAACTACATATGTTTTATTTTATTTTATGACAATTATCGTATGCTTTGACTATTATGTATTAAACATGGCTTTGATCGCCCGTATGGCTTTGACTATTATGGATTTTTATGATTGTATCTCATTCTTGTTAATTAGACTTCGGTTGTGGGATCTCAAAAGCTTCGACCATATCAAGGTCGAATCACAATAGGTTCGACCATAGCAAGGTCGAATGCACTAGACCCGACCTCATTGAGGTCGATTCTCCCTCAATCTATCTTGGTTCATTTTACATGGTCAAATACCTCGCTTATACATCAATGTAAACCTCAAAAATTGTATTCTACGTGTTATAAGTTTTAGGTAAACAATGACACAAAGTTTCATGATATTTAAATGGTTTGTAAGAGATGCGACCTTAAGACAGTCGAATGTACAAAATTCGACCTCATGGGTGTCGATCCTAGGAGATACGACTTTCCGTGAAGTCGATTCTCCGAACAGAGTTGTTTTCGACCTCAAGGGAGTCGATTCTCCCTTGATCGACATCTAGGGTGTTGTTTCTACTGGTTTCGACTTCAAGGGGGTCGGTTCTCCCTGTTTTCCTTTTTTTAAAGCTAAAACATTTACTTAACTCATTTCAAACGCGATTCCGTTTATAAACTAAGTTTCAAAAAGATGACGAGCCGTATTTAAAGATGAAAATAACGCATCCAAGAGAAAATACAAAAGTGATTTTCTCCACTTTTGTGGAATCAACACTTGTCATACCATCCTCCACTTTATTGTTCGCCTTGCATGTTCTTGAACTTTTTCTTGTTTTATTTTCTTCTTTCACCTTATTTTGATTTTTCTCATCCACGTGTTCATGCAATGAGGGCAATCTTGTTGTTGAACGCTCGTCATTTGCCATCCTACGTTTAGCTGTTGCCTTCGCCTTCGGCCTCCCTGTAGGATTTATCTTCACTTTTGGTTGACTAAGCGTTGTTTTATCCGGATCAACCACTTCTACCAGTTGTTTGACCATCTCCATTTGTTGTGTATTGGTTGAACCGTTAAACACTTCAACGAAATGAGCAATATGTGGCATTGGATCAATGATATCATCTCTTGACGGCCCATCCAATGATAACGTTTTCCAATACTCATGAACACAATCCCGAGGTAGGGTTTCCCTAGTCTGTAAGATGCCAAAAATCTCATGTGCACAAGGTATCCCGTGCGTTTTCCTAATCACACACTCACAATCTGTTGAGTCCAAATCAACTTTCTTCGACCTATCCACCTCTTCCTCGATCAACGTCAAAGCAACCAATGACACAAACCCACGTAGAGAGCAACACCACATTTTCCCATCTAACTTCGAAGGCCACTTTATTCTTGATGTTTCAAATGACGCCATTATGTTTCGAAACTATTGCACACACATGTTTGCCACCGATTTCCACCCAGTTGCCATGTCGCAATTTGAAGTACGTAACCAATTCTTTAAAACTGCATGAGCCCTCTCAACCTTGCTAGTGTGGGTGTTCCCAAGATGGAACACTTTATTCGTCCAAACATTCATGTATTGTTCTTTGCAATCGCCCAACCAATTTTCCTCCAGATAATTGAATACACTCACGCTTACGTTGGTCTTTATTTCAGCCACTCCAACCAAGTAATTTTCTTCAGTGTCACTATATATAATTCTCTTCCACATCTTCTCAATCTCAGTGAATGCTTCTACACTTAATGACTGTCTAAGCTTCGCTTGCACTGCTTTCTCTACGTGCCACTGACACAAAATATTTTTACATGTTGGAAATACTGTGCGGATGGCAGACATTAAAGCTTGTTCTTTGTCAGTAACAATCATTTTAACCGGAGTGTCAATGGTGATAAGTGCCTCGTTAAGCTTTCGTAAGGCCCATTCGTAACTCGAAGTTGTCTCATTTGCTAGAAAAGCAAAACCAATTGAGAATGTCATGTTGGTAGAGGTGACCCCAACAATCTGTAGAAAGGGAAACTTACACTTATTTGTCTTGTACGTACAATCGATCTGGTACACATGTGGAAAATTATTCACCAATAAGAATGAGTCCTTTGGAACCCAAAACACATGTGTTACTGTTTCTCCATCTTGTAAGTAACGAAAAAACACTTCCTCTTCACGAGCCTTGTAAAAGACCTCTTGAATTACTGTCCGATTATTTCTCTCTAATTTTTTCTTCACTCTTTGATTGTAGATTGTTTGCTTATAAAATATTAATAGCTATGAAGTTGCATTATTTCCATTACTATCCTCAATGCCTTGAGTATATCTTTTGGGGCATGCTCCGCTCTTTTTCTGAAAAGAAGTCAAACTCTTAACAAGGTCTATTTCGTCTTTTGACAAATGCCCTGAGCGAATGTCCCAAATCGATTTGTTCAAATCATGGTTGTGAAAACCATTTTTCACACTCACCCGCCACCCGCCGATCTTTTAGTATAATGCGCTTTCTCACTCTTCAATAACAAAAGGAATGGACACCCACATTTTTTTGAGAAAGTATTCCGGGCTTACCTTTCCTTAAACACACCTCCATCCTTCTTCACATAGTCCTTGTGGACTTTGGGTGATGACAATGGACGGCGTGTCGCCACCCCTTTACAAGCGTATTTCACATAAGGACTTCGACCTTCCGAGTAGTCCGACTTCCACCGATTAGTACAATCCCAATGTTGCTTGCAACTTTGGTTGTGAAAACATCCATTCAATAGCTTCGTGTCGTTGTTGAATACCTACACATGTGATTATTACCAACAATTAGCGATCGTGGGATTAAGTTTTCACATCTAACGTCACATCGGTGAATATATAATTACCTGTTTAGTAATAAATGCATCACCGGTATAAATATTGAGAGGTGTATTTTCATCTACTACCACTAACGCCATGTTTTGGTTCAACAATTGTAATGCGATCATTTCATCCACACTAGGGAAGTTGTCATCACGACCATCATTTTGGCTAATGTTGTCGTCTACCTGTAATGTTATAAGTTATCGTCAAATCATGAATAATAGGGTGCAAAGTCGATTGTCACACGTAATAAACGCCATAATAGGGTGCACATACCTTGGACAATGCCAAGTGTGAAACAATTTAGACATTCAATCCTGACAAGGTCGAACTAGCCACATGCGACCCTGACAGTGTCGCATATATTAGTGACATTCGACCTTACCAGGGTCGAATCTATGAAATCCGACTTTGGTAAGGCTTGATCGATCTTGCTGAAATCTAAATAAGAAAAGGCTTAAACTTTGGCTAGAAATCATTCACCAAACAAAAAATGAGAGTTCAATATTCTGATTTCATGTACATTATTGCATTTTGAAATGTTAATCTAAGGAAAAGAACATCAAATAGGTTATTGATTTCAAAAGTACCTTCTCATCCATGGTGTTGGAAACCTTATTTTCTCCAAGATGTGATTTTGATTCCTTGCCATCATCCATTGAAAATTGTTATAGACACTCCAAAAAGCTTTTTTTTGGTTGTGCTATTGATTGATATGGTGTAGATATGATTATGAGGAATTTTTTTTGGTGAGGATGATGAAACAAATGTGTAGATGAAGAAGATGGAGAAGAAGAAGATTAGAAGATGAAAAAAAGTTTGAAGATGATGTGGGTTTATGATGATGATGAAGATGAAAGATTTGTGAAGAGGGTGATAATTTATGAAGATAAGGGTTTGTGAAATGGGTTTAATGAAAAGAAGGTGTTTATGGGGGGAAATTTTGGGGTTTGTAGATAGAGGTGTGTGATATAAGGTAGGTAAAAATAGGGGGACTAATTCGTAATAAAAATAAATTGGTGTGGAAATAGTTATAAAGTGCGGTATAAAGATAGAAATTGTGGTGTAAATAAAGAGTTAAATAAGTTTCAAAATCATTGTGGTGTAATGAGATTTTTCATTTGTTAGTGTGGTGTAAACTATAAAGTGGTGCGTGATGCAGGGTTTGACTTTGCCATGAATAATAACTCTCAAGTTTAAGGATATTTTGCCAATCACAATTCTATTTAGAAAAGTACAAGGTGCAAATTTTATTTTATTTTATTTTTTTGAAATAAAGAAGATGCATTTTGTAGTACTAATGTTGTGTTATATGGATCATTATTTTATTAATGAATCAATATTTTTTTTTATAAACACGCACACATACTTTTATCCCCACTCAAACTCAAACCCGAGACTTCCGGATTAATAAACAAAGCACTTACCGTTGGGCCAATTCCTTGTTGGCAATGAATCAATATTTTTATTATCAACTTTATCTTTCTCAAAAAAATAATCAACTTTATCGCACATTATTATAATCAATGGTGTAAAATTATATTGTGTATTCATTTTTTTATATAATACAATTGTCATTTCATAATATCATTTTCTATTTCTATTTTCTTTTACATAGTATGTATATATACGGCGAAGGCAAATAAAACTGAACGACTATGATGTATATCAGTTGATACAATATTTGTTACGATTTCATTACAAAACATGTATGGAATTTGATAATTGTGTGTGAGAGGCACAGGTTGAACCCTAAAGTGTATATTAAAAAAAATAAAAATAAAAATCGCATAGAGATGGTTTGAATCCTAAAGAGTATGCTCTCCCGTTTAAAAGAAGAAAAAAAATAAATAGAGTATGTTCTCCTTAGAGAAAACAAAATAAAATAAAAACAAACAAACAAAAGATTAGGTTATTTTCCGATCCAAAGCTTTTGTTAATATATCATCCAATTAGAAAGTGTCATCTGGATTGGTGCACCACGAAGAGTGTAACATAGAATTTTTCCTATATTGAGGGCTCAATTATTTTAAAGGGACACAATTATAAGGTTTATCTTGAAGAATATAATAAAGCAATTAAAAGCCTGCCCCATACAACTCATAAGGACCATTGAAATCAGAGGTTTGTCATGTGCGTCAGATTTCATTTCAATGAGTTTAACCAAGGCAATTTTAATAACGTCTAATTTTAAATATGGGCACGTACCTTAGGGGGACCAAATGTCTCACACAGACTATTTAAATTAATTTATTAGGGGACGTTTAAGGGTAACCCATTAAAACTATTTGGACACTGTAATAATATTTAAAAATATGCATGTATCGAGCTGTTGATAATTGTGGATATAGTGTGATGCATTTAAAGCCGGTACGGTCCCGTTAATTATTCAAAATAATGAAAGAAGTAGGTCACATTGCATGAGACTAAGAACAGTATCATCATAACACATATACATATATCCTTTTTAGGTTTGTTTAGGTTAGGTTTGCACATGAAATGGAGTAGGGGAAAATTTTGCTTTCCTTATAAAGGTAAATTTACTTTGTTATGTTTAGTATGATTTAAATAATAGTAATGAAACAATATGAAAAAATATATAGTGTGAAGTCAATGTTTGGACAGGGTCTGACGAGATGTTTGGAAAGTCAATGTGCCGCCACGTGTTCAACATTTCTTATGGGGATGTTTGCAGGATTGTTTGTCAATTAGGGAACAGTTTGCCATGCGGAATCTGGGCTCGAGTCTTTGCTTGGCATTGGCAGGGAGATGGAATCTCTACGACATGTGCTTTTTGATTGTGATTATGCTAAGGCAATCTGGGTAGCTTCACCATTCGGCAGCCAGCGGATTCCGCACGGATCGAACTTTAAGGAGTTTTTTTGGAGCACCGATAGCGCGCTACACAATAGATGAGGTATCTACTTTCTGCCTACTACTTTGGAATCTGTGGAAAGCCCGGTGCTGTGCGGTCTTTGATGATGCACCTATCTATGTCTCACGTGAGGTCTCTATGTCCTTAGCCGGGGCAGTGGAGTTTCGCCAGGCCATGGGCTCGGTACATGTGGATGTTGAGGGGACTGCCCACCCGATTATCTGGAGTGCGCCTCCTGAGGGTAGCTGGAAATGTAACATTGATGCTTCGGTCACGGACTCGGGTTCTGGAGTGGGTCTAATCTTTAAGGATGCGCTTGGCGCGATCGTTGAGCCTTACTCGTTCCACTTTGACCCCGGTATCAGCCTTGAGACTTTGGAGATGCAGGTGATTCTTTTGGCTATGGAAGAGACTATTCGATTGGGACTTCTTACAATCATCTTTGAGTCTGATTGTCTACCATGCATTCAGGCGTTACAGCGGACCGTCGGATAATTTGTATGTCTTTAGCTGCTTAGCGCGGGATTGTCTTGCACTTTTGCCTTCCTTTGTTTCGACGTCTTTTAATTTGTTAAGCGCAGTGGAAATTTTTCTGGTCATCTATTGGCTAGACATGAGTTAGGTCACTCTGCTCGTATTGTTTGGGGCACTTCCCCTCCTCATGATGTAATTTCTGCCGCTATTGCGGATTTAGCGTAATAAAATACTTGTTTTTCTATAATAAAAAAATGGTATTAACGTAAATGATGTGGATCAACAAGATACACGCACTTTTGCTCTTATATAAATCTTTTCACACCTAAAAATACTAGTGCATCACTTTTTCTCTCAAATTTGCACTTCATTTTTTTATTCCTGACGAGAATATATTCATGTTAAACTTCAAGCAGAATAGTGTATATTATACGTATTCAAATATGTCGATAATATGTAAAATTTCAACACAAATTCGGTCGTAATAATCTATAATTCCTTATTGATATTAGGGCGGAACAACGCGTATGTTAATCGCTACAAACAAATATCACTTTACGTTTTTGTGACACTATTTACATGTGATAAGATTGTTCATGTGTTGTACAACTTTTATACCGTTTTTTTAACGATCCGGTTTATACCTTTGTGGGAAGACTTTTCTTTAAATAAGTATACTTGCAACATCGTTTACATTGGTATTTCAAGTAAATTTATCACGCAGAATTTCATTGTTCTTTAAATAAATTAACTCTATGTTGGAAAATAGGTCAAATATCATTTTGAGTGATAATTGACAGAAATGATTGAAAAATAATCTTTGGCATTCACTTATTTGGATGGATAAGCACATGTGTTACGTAGAGGTTGCCTTGAATGTAGGCTAAAAAGGCCCGAGCCTAGGGCCCTTCATTTTTTCATGTTTTATTTATTTTGGTAATTCATGTTTTATTTTTAAAACACAGAACATTATTTTTAAATTACATTTTTTCCGCGGTTTAACACACATAAAATTATTTTCATTTTACATTCCAAATTACAATGTTTTCGTGCTTACTTATTCTTATCATAAGGGTACGTTTGGATTGTTTGAATGGAATGGAATGAAATATTTTTCTCATTTCATTCCATCATTTTGGCGTGTTTGGTTGTGAGAGAATGGAATGGCTTTTATTCTATTGGAATGATTTTGTACCATTTTCATTCTGTTTAGGGCCAAATTATAGTGATTTTTATATATATTTTATGAATCAATTTCCCCCATATATGGATTATTTTCATAGATATCGGGCCTTATAGTCAAATATTGAGTAAATGAGGTTTTTAATGATTAAATATGAAAACGTATCGATTTTTATGTTTATTTGATGTTTTATATTATTTTGGAAATTATTACGTTTTGGTATGTTTTGATATTTGTAGATACCCAATTAATGATGGAAAAGATGATCCTAAAAGGCTAAATTCGAGATGGAAGAGGATCAATTAAAGATATGGAAGAATAAAAGAGATAAGAAAAGAAATAAATCAAGATAAAGATGGAAAAATCAAGAAATTCGATTTCAAGTCAATATGGACGAGCGTCCATCCGGAAGCAGAGACAGCGTTCAATAGTGGGCCGGGCGTTTGGTGAAGTGAACGAAAGCGCCTGTAAGAGATTTTACATTCGAGTCTCCAGACGCAAGTCGAACGAGCGTTGACTCTCCGTCCAAGGCAAATGGGCGGGCGCCCATGTATTCAAACGAGCGTCCGCCGCCGCTTTGCCTAAACCGACTTAATCTTCTATTTAAACAAATTGTCGCCCCAACCCTAATTCATCCATATTTTTCTTCACATCAAAAAGAGAGCACAAACAAGATCTTGGAGAGTTTGAAGGCGGTCACCCGAGCCTTGTGCTCGGGTGAACCGAGGTTAGATTAGAGTAGATTATGTAGCTTTTCTTTTCGTTTCCATGGTGTTTCAACCATTGTATCCAAGACTATGTGAGTTCTCTTATGATTAATTTAATTCCAGCTTTTCTTCATGACGCTTGATTTAGTTTGTATTTTTCTATGCGATTTGTATGCCATGTGAATTAGAATCGAAAGATTAGTTCACGATTGATGTTTATAATACGGAAGTTGCGTAAACGTTAGATCACCATAGAAAGATAGGGTTTTTAGCCATTAATGATGACAAGTTAATGAGTTAGATTCCTAGGTTGTTAGGTTCTTTAAAAGCGAGAGTTAATTGAATCTACACCCGAGTTTTGTTTGGTAAATCGCCTCAACACTCGAAAGATGAGAGATAGATAATTGAATTCACTACAAAGTAGGCCTTCATAGCTTGAGAGATAAGTTCACTAAGAGATTAGGGATTTGTGTCTCGTGAAAGGGTGAAACTACAAACTCAATTAGAATCATGAGATTAACTAGAAATTGAAATCACTTAGGTTTGTACTTTGGTTGTTCCCATGTTTCTTAGGTTAGATTTATTTTGATTGTTCGCTTATGTTTCTCTGCTTTTATGTTTTGTTCTTTCGTTTCTTTTGTTTATTCATTCTTTGAGTAACAATTGAGAGAGTTAATGAAATTAGATTCAACATCCCAATTCCTCATGGATCGACCCTTACTTATCTCGCTTACTATCAACAACCCGGTATTCGGCCGGTTAGGAGTTAGTTTTGCAATTAGGTTAGGGTTTATAAATTTTCTTTTGTTTAGTGATGCAAAATCCCTCCAACAAAAGTGGCGCCGTTGCCGGGGAATAGGTGTCATGTTGAATCTAGTTTTGTTAGTTCTCGATTTTGTTACGTTTATTTTCAATTTCAATAAAAGTAGCGTATACCAAGTTGAGAGTTTTTATTTTGCCGTGTTTCGATGACCATAGGGTTAAGAATGTGCAAAAGTTTTTTTACTCAACTTGTTTTACGTGAAGTTATATGTTTAGTTGTTTTCTGATCTAACCTCCCTGTGCTGAATTTTAATAAGCTGCTGTGATCTGTGTTGTTTAGAAATAATTAGGGTTTTCTTTGTGTTTTTCACGCATTCTCGCTTTGTATTCGTTGTCTTTGACGAGCGTTTGTTTTAGTGAACGCCCGTCCAGGTCCCCTAACGTCTTGGTAAACGAGCGCTTGGAATTATGGGGCGTTCGTCCGTTCTGCATTTTCAATCTCGCTTCGATTTGAAGAATCGACGGCCGTCCGGTATTCTCGAACGTCCGTTCGGTCGGTTGTCAAAGCGAGCGGCGTTTGTTTTGATGAACGCCGTCCGGGGCTGAATTGCAGTGAACGCCCGATACGTCGCTTCTTTTACAACGCCGATTCATGGTCCAGTTTTTCTTGATCTCATTCTTAATGCTTTTATTTGATATGGATTTTTCATTAGTAGCTTCACGTGGCTAATTGATGTTTACATAGATGTCACGAACTTATATGTTTTTACCTTTCCATCTATGAATCCATGTTAGATAATTGATCAATTCTTTAGATATGATTCATCTAGGCATGTTATAAAGGATCGTTGGTTCTCGTAAGCTATAATCGTTTTATTGTTAATTAGTAGCTAATGTCGGTTTCGTATGCTACATACCGCTCCGATGAATCTTGTTAGCTTTTAAGACTTACGTGTTTCCTTTGTTTTTATAGTTCATATGGGTAGCTATCGCCGGTTTTCCGTATGCTACGCCCTTTCTCCATATGAGTTATACCAGTGCGATTAGATAGATGATCGTTGGTTTCATAATGCTATCACCTTTTGATGAGTTTAAAGGCGTCGCCAGCCTGCAAGAGATGAATGGACAAAGACTGCTGCTTATCGTGAATTCGCCATTATTTGGTAGACGTTATTATATATATGTCACGGTTGCATATAGTGGGCTAGCTTTCTTTTCTTTTATTTTATTTTCTTTTGCATATCATTTAAATGCATTTCATTTAGTTGCATTTCATATAGTTGCATTGTTTTTCTATTTTTCCTTTTATATTTTTCTTAAGTGTGGTCACCGCACGCTTTTCGTAATACTTAGTTTATTTTTCTTTTACGTGTAGTTAATCGGAGAAGTTTTCGCATACTACCTCAAGCTTTTATTTATTTATTTTAATTTTAGGATTTGTCACATCGGATTTTAGAATGCATTTTCACATAGTTCCTTTACTATTTTGTAATATTCCATGTATATGTCCATCTTTATATGAGCTTAATCTAAAAATTCTCTGACTTTCCTTCCATATGTTATCTTCCCCTTCCCCGAGGTATTTCATGTTTGATCAAGTGTTGCAAGATATTTTCGATAGATGATTGTGAGCTTTAGATTTATTTCTTATTTCCGGTGGATGGTCCATACCATCTGATTCGTTTATCAAAGGTCACCCACTTCCGCATAGCTCCTTCAACAACGAATTTTCAAGTCTTTCTTTTTTCTTGTTATTATAACTCGAGGACAAGTTGCAATTTAAGTGTGAGGAGGGATGGTTTATGTGTATCTACTTTCATTTGCTCATATTAGTTTAATTTTCTATTTGCAAAATTTTTTATTTTGTTTCTTTTGCTTATCATTTAATTGCATTTCTATTGAATAATGCATTTCATTATAGTTGCATATCATGTTGAATTTTTAGTAAGTTATTCCTTTTAACTTCATTTCACTAACTTATTGTAGTGAAGAGCTCAATTATAGAATAGTTTCTTAAGTAGTAAAGGAAAGTTAATTCTTTTACTTATTTAGCATTAATGAAAGTTAAGAACTAGTGTCTATACTTCACGAGTCTCCGACTAGTGTTTTTAAAACTTTGAGAGTCTTGAACGTGTTAGAAATAATATTTGACCTCGAGTTTCCAAGAAGAGATTTAAATATTATAAATAATTGAATAGAATTTCGAATTTTTTGGACCTTTGTCCATTTGATACGCCTCAATTGATTGCATTACCTTGGATGTAAAGTATTTTGATCTCTCAGTGATCATATAGTGTGTTATACTTTTGAGACGCGATTTATTTTAATATAAAATATAAAATATACGCTTTTTAGAACACTAAGTCAAGTTGATCTAAACCCAACAGACCGAGAGGTATTTTCTTGTAAGTAAAAGGAGTTTAATTGTGAGTTGGTTACTATGCTCTTGGTAATTAGTTTTGTTAATTCTCTGGATAGAATCAAGTTTTCGCTTCCCGATATCCGTGTAGTATTATATCAATAATGATGGTTTATATTTTATCTTTCGATTTGACCGAATATTAGTATTTCATGTTTTCATGTATTATATGCAAGAGAGATTTTCATTAAGTTTAGTTTTGCTCGGACGAGCAAGGTTTCCGCCCATTTTCTTTAAATTGATTGATTTTCGATTTATAATCAATATCAGCCTTTAGATTGATCTTATTTTCGATGTCAATATATATTCTATTGAGAATGATGTTTTTAAGGTGAACGTCGAACGATTTATTTGCTACTGAATCTTCATTTTATCATTTCGAACAGCTCCTCGGTTTCCTTCGACGAATAGTTTTAAGGATTAAAGGAAGATTTTTCTGATTTCAAGATGAATAACATGTTGTTTTCCAGACGACATTGAGTTGAACTTGCATTTTCTCAAGTTTTCATTTCAGTTTCGATTTGAATCACTCCATTATTAGTTATTTTTATGAAAACTTTGAGGTTTGCTACAAATATTGAGTTATGATTTTTCTAATTTTTCTATAAAAGCAGCTTTGCAAAATTTTCATAATTTTTGTTAGCACTTCATCGAGTTAGCGCCATCACCTTAGCACTCCTGCGAGCGTATAACATTTCAATTGCATGTTAGTTTTGTTTCTTAACTATCACCTTTGAGTTCCATTTTTCTATTTTTTGTAGAGACCCCATGGGGAGAATGGTTTTAGTTTTTTTATAGGTTGAATGTGTAGTTGTTGCGGATTCCAAATTCACCTGGATTTTCAGGATCAATCAAAGTATAGTTCATTGAAATATATAGGAAATCCAAAGAAATCATACTAAGATGAATGTTAGAAATATATTCCGGTATCGTTGATACGTTAGACGCAGTTCTTGGATATGTAGCTGATTCTTAATTTCACAGTCAAGATGAAGAGGTATTTTCAAGAGAGAGTAAAGATGCTGAATCACTATCATTCCGAGTTTAATAGTTGATTGAGCAATCGATTAAAGGAAAGTTAATTCTTGATCTGAGTTGAAAGTTAAGAACTAGTCATATACTCACGGTTAGAATCTCGAGACCTTAGTGTTTTGAAAACTTTGAGAGTCTTGAATGTGTTAGAAATAATATTTGACGAGTTTCAAAGATAAATATAAATATAAATAATAAATGAATAAATTCTTTCAGAATTTTGTTTGTAACTATCACCTCGAGTCGAATTGAATTAACGAATATTTTTCTCATTCCATTCCATCATTTTGAAATATTGTGATGTTTTTAATAGTTAAATCTTTTATGGAAGAATGAAGAGCTTTTATTCTATTGGAATGATTTTGTACATTTTCATTCCATCAAAAATAGATGGAACTTTTCTATTTTGTTACAACTTTTAATAGGTAGATTATAGTTTAGATTTAGGTTTTTCATAGTTTTTCTTTTACAGCTTACATGTTAGCTTTCCCACCCGTTTTTCCTGGTGTTTTTCTCTGCTTCGTTCCTCGCTCTCGACGAGCGTCCATTTATCGGGCGCCATTTTATTCTTTCAGCTCAGTTTTAATACGAAGCGTCCGGATTTCCAGACGCCCGCCTAGTTCGATTTAGAGGACGTTCGTCCGGAAAGTGAACGCCCCGCTTTCTGTTTACGCTGTCTACTCTTGTTTCTATCTTTTGTTTCCATCTTTTCTTGTTCCTACATTGATTAGGGGCATCTAGGGTTGATTTATCTCGACTTCAAGTTTTAACGATCAAATTTTTTGGAAAAAGGGATAGTTTTAGCACTCGTTACTATTTTGGCCATAACTTTCGGCTCGAGTGTCGGATTGGCGCGCAGGAGACCCCAATTGGAAAGCTCGTTCGACGCCCGACGACGTGGTGGACGCCGGAGGCCGTCCGACACCGCTTTCGAGGTCAAAATCCACTGTTTTCCCTTCCATTTTGGGCTCAGAAGATTTCAACACGCTTTTTCCCCTTTTCTAGTGTTTTCATGTTTTAAATTTTTCGTAGTTTAGGTTTTAGGATTCTGTTTCCGTATCTTTTAGTATTTTTTTCAATAAAAGTAGCGTGAATTAAATTGAGAGTTTTTATTTTTGCCGTGTTTCATGACCGGTAGGTTAAGAATGTGCAAAAAAGTTTTTTACTCAATTTATGAAACGTGAAGTATATGTTGGTGTGTTTTCTAATCTTCTTCGTGCTAAAAGTTATCGGTGGTTGTTGAGTTGTTAATCCTGAATTGCTATGAGTTTAAGATGTTAGTCTAGGGGTTTGCGGTTGCGCTTACTAAGTTGCGGTTCTTTGTGTCGAAGGGCGGTGACGGGCGCTCGGTCCATTGAACGCCCGTCCAGTCTGCAAACTTTCCAGTGAACGCCGCTTGAAATTGAGCATGCGTTCAAAGGGTTGACGAGCGCCCAACCCTCGACCACTGTGTTCCAAAGTTTTTATTTATTCGATTTTTAATGCTTTATTTGACTTGGATGTTTTTAACTGAGCTTCGTGGGCTAAGTAATATTACATAGATGTCCTGAACCTACATATTTTATATTTTTCCATCTATGAATCCATGTTAGATAATTGATTCATTTCTATATACTTGATTCATGCATGCTATAGTAATCATCGTTCTCGTGATGCTATAGTTGTTATGTTAATGTTAGTGTAGCTAATGTCGCTTACGTAGGTGCGCATATCTTGTCATGATGGTTTGATGGAATGAAATGTAAACATAACCTAGTGATAAAAATCAACCACCACCACCCACCGCCCATATTTTTCTTCACATCAGAACCTCCAATGGGCACTTGCCCACCCCATGGTGCAATCCACCACCACCACCCTCGTTGTAGATATAGATATAAAGGGTGTGCTTATAATACGGAAGTTGCTCACCATAAAATACTTAATCCACTTGCTACTTTTGTTTGTGCAGTGGGAGATTGTTAGGTGTAGTCCGTGAAAGACAATTATCTAATTGGCTTTATGATAGAATTAATAATTCATCTTATTATATGCATGTATGCTTATAATTAAGACACTAACAAAACCCTAAGTACCTCCAATCATTTATGTAATCACATAACTCATAACTCATATGGTTATACACAAGAGGATTGAGTTAGTGAGATGTACTTAAAATTAATTTAGTCCGTAGCGTTTATTAATCTGAGTACGGGTCTCATTATTAATTTGCTAATAATGCGCCCAGAACACTTTAGGTGTGACAGACTTATCCGGATTGTCGGTTATAGGGTACCTAGTGGAGCATTTATATATGATGATAATCATATAGGGCTGGACCGATTTGATTTGAGTTCTCGATATAATTCCGTGATCGAGAAGTCTTATCGAATCACAAGATGTCATATATGGATTAATCTCAATCCTGACGTGATCACAGACAACTTTTTAGACTATAGTAGAGTTTGATGTGTTAGTAAGGATCACTTCGTAGTATGTGGTCCGACACTTCTCGTTGGCTCTATTCTCGGATTGAGTGAGTAGTAGTCATGCTATCACGATATGGAATCCATTTCTTCCTCGGAAGGAGAGCAGAGCAGAGCCCTTTATTTGTAAATCCTAAAAACCGATCGATCCGCGGAGTTCATATTATATTAGTTATGAACTAATTGATCACTGTGGGTTAATGGTAAATAAGGATAAGAGGTTTTGAGAAGAAAGTCTACGGAGATATCCCGAATCGAAATGAACAGTCTATGGAGGATTTATCCGTATGTAATGATTATATCAGTGGACACCTTATAACTCATAGTTGAGTGTAAGTTTATATCTATATTCGGCAGAGTTCAGTTTCACGTTTATGGGGGTGTAATCCCGGAATTAATAGATTGAATATAATTGTTCGGTCTGACGAATAATTTATTTAATTTATTGTAGCTACTGAATATGGGTCCATGGTCCCCGACGTGGCTCCTAACATACCATATGTTTTCTCGTCGTTTCACCTCAATTAATATTAAATAGTTGGATTGAACTATTTAATAGATATGTGGATTAATTGTTTAGTTGGACTAGATAATTAAATACACGGAAAATACTTTTTTCGTGGACTCGACCCAAAATGGTGAAAAATGCGCGTGACCCCTTTTGACCTAGGGTTTGGCCACATTTTTGGTTTTATTATTTGTTGGGAAATTGGTTTTCTTGATAAATAATAAGACATGTGGTTAAATTATTTATTGGTTAAATAATTTAAGGAAAAAAATATCTTTTATATATCCTAATTAATTTTAGAATATACTAGATATATCTTTTAAGGAAAAGGATTAATTTGATTGATTTTGTATTAATTAATTAAATCCTTGGAGGACAAGAATTACTCTCCTATATAAAGAGAGTTCTCTCAAGCCATATATCATATCACAAATTTCGAGTTATTGGGTAGTATTATGACTTAGATGTTTCGGCCAAATACTATGGGTTCGAGTTTTAGAAAACTTCGGGTTTTCTAAGGTAACATATCGAGGAGGTCCGGCGGCTTGAAACACCATCCACCTGGTGGTGCTTGGAGACACACGTTGGAAGACTTTGGCTTCTCAACTAGATCTCAACTAGCGCTTGATTGACTTTCGCTTCAAGCGTTTTGCACCATAAAGGTTGGTAATCTAAACCCCTCGTAGGTTTAGATCAACTTTATGTATTTTGGTTGACTAGATCTAGATCTTATTCTTTCTTGGGGTGGATCTATGATCCATCCGGTGATATTACATCCTACACACCCTCCACCGCACCACCACCCTCCACCACCACCGCCTAACCTGTCACCACCCTCTACACAACTCGTCACCATCCCCCATCATAACCCAACCCACAACCATCACAGCCCACCACCACCGCTGCCGCCATTACAACCAATGGTATCGCACACCACAACCACCACCATCACCACCACCTCAACCACCACTATCGCACACCACAACCACCACCATCACCACCACCACAGCCACTACTATCGCATCACTCACATCATCCTCCGCCACCCACCCCCGCTTGCTACACTCGTTATCATGCACACTCATCACCCACCGTGTTACTTGTCACATCTAATACATTCTTGCATATTTCAATCTATTGAATGCCAAACATAAGAATGGAATCGGTTTCATTCCATTCCATTGCATTCCATTCCGTTATATTCCAGCAATCCAAACGCACCCTAATTTTAGTCAGAATGTATGAAAATCTTTCTAACATGTATTAGGTCGAGAAAACACTCAATATCTGACTCAAAATAAATCATAATGATTAATCATATTCTGACTCGTATTTAATGAGAATAATATGTGTTGAGTGAAATATATGCTATTTTTTTAGGTTAATGTCTTTTCCAATTTAAACATTTAAGCATTCACAACTTACAACATTAAAGTATTTCAGATTTTTTACTTCAACAAACAATCCCAAGAAAAACTTAATAACGTGTCTAATTGTCAACCATTCTCAGCCCACTGATATTCAAATAAAAATAATCCAATCCCAACACTACTCGTGTCTATATACTAAGAAAAATCTTTTGGATCAAACTTGTGTGTCAATTTCAAACCATAACTTAACTGCCCAGCCTTTCTATACAATGCAGACCAAACTTGTGACTACAACGTCAAACATGTTGCACTCTATGTAGTAAAATGGGCACAATCTGATTACATTGACTAAAACGAATAAGCAAAATTACAACAAAAAGAAATTACAACAAAACAACTTACAGTTTGTTTTGAAACAGATTAAAAGAGAAGGAAACCGAGCCGTGTGTTTAACACACTTTCCTTAAGACTAATTCGTCCCCTCACCGTCGAGTGCTTGAGCTTCAATGGAACGTTAGTCTCCCAGGATAGAACGGTTAACAAGGACAGGTTGCACCATACCTTCCTTGTGTAAGAACTTTGTTGCTTGAACTCTCTATTTTCATAAGAAGAGTAGAAGGAAAAGATGTTTCTGCTGCATTTCGATTTATGTCTGTGTCTATGTCTCTCTGATGAAGCAAAATACAGCAATATAAATAGGCTCTAGTAGAGGAGAGTGGAAAACCGATGGAATATGGAATGAATAAACCTCAACTCGTGTTTAATGTTAGCGAGAATGGAAGGTCTCAAAGATTCATGTCTCACGATTGACTCATCACAAAGGAATACATATTCCTGGTCATCGGCCGGGTCATTGAGGAATATCCTCAGAATTGATGCAACCATTCTCGCCTCTTCCCCACATTTATCCAATGCCACAAACTCGATTCCATTGTGGATCCGGTTATCACGGTTTGTTTGGAAGATTTCCAAGACACGGCTCCACCGCTTAACGTGAATACAAAACCACTTGTGGATTTTGAATCCTTTGAATCAAATCCAATTTGCATCAAGATATCCTTCAGAATAATTGGTTCTCTTGTATAGTGAAGGCCACACTTACGAGTATATCTTAAGTATCTCAAGAACCTCACTATAGCTTTCGAATGTTCATGACTGGATTACTAGTATATCTACTTAGCTTGCCAACAAATGTAGCGTTTATATCCGTATAGTACAACTCATTAAGTACATTAGACTTCCAATGATCCTTGCGTATTCTAATTGAGATACACCTCACCTTTATTTTTGAACAAAGGTTGACTTTGATCTATTGGAGTTCTAGCTTCATTTGAGTCATCTTTATTGAATTTTTCCAGATTTTATCAATATAATTAGATTGACTCAAAATGAGACCATTAGAATTTCTTGTAATTCTAATTCCCAATATCATCTCTCGCTAAACCCATATCTTTCATTTCAAATCAAGGCGTTTAACATATCTTTGGTAGATTTGATCATCTTATCATTACTACCAACTATCAAAGATGTCATCCACATAAAGACATAAGATGACATAGCCATCTTTTGTTTCTTTCATGTAAATACATTTATCACATTCATTGGTTTTGAACCCTTTTTCAAGCATAACATGATCAAACTTTTGATGCCATTGTTTTGGTGCTTGTTTTAAGCCATATAATGACTTAACCAATTTACACACTTTCTTATCTTGTCCTGGACTAGAAAAACCCTCAGGTTGTTCCATGTAGATTTCTTCTTCTAAATCTCCATTTAAGAAAGCGGTTTTCACATCCATTTGATGTACTTTTAAATTACGCAAAGCGGCTATAGCAAGTACCATCCTAATGGAAGTTATTCTCGTCACTGGAGAATATGTGTCAAAATAATCAAGACCTTCTTTTTGACTAGTGGCTTACATCCTGGAGGTAGATCAACTAACTCCCAAGTATGATTTTGCAATATAGAGTCTATTTCACTATTTATTGCTTCTTTCCACATTGGACCTTCAGAAGAAGTCGTCGCTTCTTTAAAACTTTGAGGATCTGTCTCTATCATATAAATGATAAAATCTTCACCAAAAGATTTTTCAATCCTCGACCTCTTGCTTCTTCTTGGCTCAACCTCAGTTGGCTCTTCATCATTTACTTGTTCAGAAGGGTGATCCTGAACATGAACACGCTTTAATGAACTAGGTTCATTTGTTTTAGCCGGGAATACATTCTCAAAGAATGATGCATTTCTTGATTCCATTATCGTATTTTTGTGTATTTCAGAGTTATCTGATTTATATACAAGAAACCGATAAGCACTACTATTGTGTGCATACCCAATGAATATACAATCAAAGGTTTGTAGATCCTATCATCTCCTTTTTAGGTTTAAGTCCTTCAACCTTAACCACACACCCCCACATTTTTATGATTTTGTAGTAATGTTTGCAACATTTCCACAATTCATATGGGGTTTCATCCTTCTTCTTAAAAATGAAATTCACCGAGAGAATAGCGTCCCCCAAAAGTTCTGAGTTAAACCTGAACTTAACAACGTAGCATTCATCAGCTCTTTAAGAGTTGAGTTCTTGCGTTCAGGAATACCCTGTGACTGGTGTGTCATGTGTATATGGTGTAGTTGTTTGATGAATGATGCCGGCGCCTCAGCAAGACTCATGAAACGGTACATCATATCCACCACCACAGTCACTACGGATAGTTAAATCCGTATGCTAAGTTTTTTCCCACCTTCATTCTTATAACATTTAAAAGCATCAGAGCCTCATTATCTTCATTGTCATTAAACGGTTTGTAGAATATCAATATTCTACTTATTATCTAGGTTTAGTTAAAACCTTTACATTCATTTTAATAGTCATCAACACCACTATTAAATCCCGTTAACTATGACAGTTGAACTATTATTCATAATCTCTGAACCTTATAGACGTTTTAAGAATTAATAATCATCAATACCATGATTTCTATTAATTCTCATTAACTTTGACAATGGAACGTTTTCAATAATTATTATTACAACGGTTCATATTCCACTAACCGGTCATCCGGTAACAACTCAGTTCAACACAATTTGTATTCCACAAGATACAACCATAAAATTTTAATTATTTAAAATTATCACGAGGATTTAAATCAAACCCGATTTAAGTCACACACATAATCACTTGGTTTTTCCGTTTATTCACCTTAATGATTATTTCTATTTCTGTGTAAATACAGAAACCGATAATTATTTAAACATATAGCATGTCAAAATAAGGGTTTCAGAAAATCTAGTATTTCAAACAGAAATAGCAAGATATTGAATTAATTTACACTAACTTGATACTAAAACACAATATTTAGTACTCACAACCAATTCTGTTAACAACAGAGTATAAACTATTATTTCCTATATAATTTGTATAGGAATAATTATTATGTCACGAAGTAATGTTGTGTCACAAGAGATTATAACACTATAATCAAATAAAGAATTATAATTAAATAATTCTCAATCGAATAATTATTTCCTTCCTGAAATAATAACAACAAAACTCATTTACACAAAATGATTTTGAGTCCACAAAATTTTCCTCAGAAAATGTATCACATGCGTCACAACAAACACAATTACATATATATATGTATAAATTTTGATCATCTTCATGTGATCATGTATTTTTTCTGTTGATAATATTTACTCATAAATAATATCATAAAATATGCTCAATATGTTAAATGAATTGACAAATTGATTATAAACGTTTCTTGAGTATCTATTATGACCACTCCTAGAACCAGTTTGTTTTCATTACAACTCGATTCGTTTTCTTCAAGAACAGAAAACTGAACCATTTAATCTCGTTTCGTTTTCTTCAAGAACGGAAACTTCAATGAGATTATTTTATCATCACAAACCGATTCGCTTTAAAGCCAATTCGTTTTTGACTCGTAATGGTTGTCATATCTGAAATTTAACACAAACAGATTAAATTTCTTTCAATACTGTATAGAACGTTCGTGAACCGAACTATACTTACTAAAACAATCTCAAAATTGTTTCTACTGAAAACTCGAAGTTGTGTTTTTATTAAATAGAACGATCTCGAATCTGTTTCTATTAAATAAAACAATCTCAAACTTGTTTCTATACTGATTATTGAACAAATCGTTTGAGAATCATGTATGATTACTCAAAATATTCGTGAGTATCTTAGACGATCACCCCACGAAAAATTCTGCTCCGTTTATAATTCTGTTTTGAAATAGAAAACGAGCCTTTGATTCATAAACAACGCTTCTTCGTTCGCTTTCAATTTCAATCAATGAACTGAAATTATTCTCATCATCGGCTCACCGATACAGAAACACGAATTAGTCTTAAGATTGTTGCACTCTATGTAGTAAAATGGGCACAATCTGATTACATTGACTAGAAAACGAATAAGCAAAATTACAACAAAAAGAAATTACAACAAAACAACTTACAGTTTGTTTTGAAACAGATTAAAAGAGAAAGAAACCGAGCCGTGTGTTTAACACACTTTCCTTAAGACTAATTCGTCCCTCACCGTCCGAAAGTGCTTGAGCTTCAATGGAACGTTAGTCTCCCAGGATAGAACGGTTAACAAGGACAGGTTGCACCATACCTTCCTTGTGTAAGAACTTTGTTGCTTGAACTCTCTATTTTCATAAGAAGGGTAGAAGGAAAAGATGTTTCTGCTGCATTTCGATTTATGTCTGTGTCTATGTCTCTCTGATGAAGCAAAATACAGAAATATAAATAGGCTCTAGTAGAGGAGAGTGGAAAACCGATGGAATATGGAATGAACAGCCTCAACTCTGTGTTTAATGTCATAAATGTTAGCAGAACTGGAAGGTCTTAGTATTCATGTTGGAACTGGAAAGTCTCTCAGTTTGATTGGAACAGGAACAGTCTCACAGCAGCATTCAAGAGCGCACTCAGTTTGAAAATAAAATAAAATAACGACTTCATTTGCAAAACCAAACTCTGACCGTGACCCTTCGAATCGAGCTGCATTCGTGTACGCTGGCATGCACAAGCCCAAGGGTAAATCCGGATTGGATTTGCACCCCCCCTGTGTCTGCGCGTAGAGAACGATGTATAAAGTTGGTAAATTCTTACCACTACACTAAAACAACATCATATATATGTTGGCTCTTTTCCCTTCTTCCAACCAATGTGGGAGAAATAATTTCTTCCCATTTTTCCTTTCCATAACACTTTCCATTCACACACTTAAGCCCAATAGGCCCAATATGACATATCATTTAAAATATTTCATTTTAACCATCAATTTTCCAACAAAACAGCATGGAGAAACCCTGTAAAAACTTCTTTTGGGTGATGATGAGAGCGGACGCAAGATGCACACTATAGCCTGGCTATCATATCCCAACCTAAGCAAGTAGGTGGTCTGGGATTCATAAAGTTGTATGAAATGAATATCGTCTTTTAGGAAAACTAGTTTGGGATTTAGTTACGTAAAAATACACTCTGTGGGAAAAGGCTTTATCCCATAAGTACAAGGAGTTATCAACACAACCATTCAGGAAGCTCTCCAACTTGGAGAGGCATTAACAAGGCCTACGCATACCTCGTGTGGGGGAATAGAAACCGACCAGTATGGGAACATATGAAAAGAGCACTCAAAAGGCAAGTACACTGTTGCATCAGGATATGAGTTGCAAACTTCAGTTTCTGAACCAGATGATCTTGGGGGTATTTTGAGGAAAATTTAGAAGCTAAAAGGGCCAACTAGAAGCAACTACCTGTTGTGGACCATTTCCCATGAAGCCCTTCCAGTAAATGTGCTGCTACAATCAAGACATGTTCTAGAGAACCCTATATACAACATTATGAAGAAGGTAGTGAGACCATCCTCCACGCTTAAAGGGACTTCCCCTGGGTTAAGGAGATATGGGATCGTGTGTACCAGTCGAAGGTAAGGACCCATTTTTGGAACCAGAACTGTTGTGGACTGGTTGAATTTGAACTTGACAAGAAGTGAGAGTCGATATCTTGGCACAAATAAGTGGCGGTATATGTGAAAGGAAGCCATCTATGGTTTTTGGATGTGGAGGAATAAGATCAATCACGGTCATGGAGAAAAGGGCAAAATTGCAAATTTTAGTCCTGTAAATAGACACACTTTGCAATTTTGGTCCTAGTTTTTCCCATCACAAAATTTTGGTCCTTTAAGGGTTTTTTTGCAAAAATTGTCCTGAACGCCTGAAAATGCTGACTGGACAACTTTTCCGGCTATGATTAGTGATTTTTTCCATAATCTTTTGAACATTAACCTTAACCTTGAAGGAAGTTCTTTTGAAACTTTCAGTGGTATTCTCTTAATGATTTTCAGAGATCCATTCTTTTTTAGGACCTTGATTTTGTTAAGGTCTCTAAGGTTGTTGCCTTATTAGAACCTTACAAAAGTCATAGGCCGGATAGGTTTCAGAGTTGTTTCCTTATTAAAAAAGGGGAGTTATATCGGCACCACCGTTTTTACTACCGGCATAATTTTACTCCCGACACCACAAGAATATTTTATTATTTTCTTACTTCATACACCACAAAAAAATTAAATAAATACTTCTTACACCACCATTTTTTTACGGATACGAAACGAAACACACGCACGCACAATTGTTGTCCCTACTGGGACTCAAACCCGGAACCTCCGGGTTAACGATCACAGCATTTACACCACCTTTTTCTAAAACACTCTCTTAATCCAATAATTTAAAGTTTAAACAACAATAAATAACTACATCATCTTCTTCCCACCACCAACCACCATCAACCCCCACCCTAAACCACCAAACCTGCCATCCTAAACCACCATCAACCCGCCACCCTAAATCCGCCCCCACTGCTCCAGTGACGGAATGCCCCCCCCCGGCCCCCTCGGGCCCCCCTCTTCCCTCTCTGCTCTTTTCCTATTGGTGCCGCTGTAAAAATCACCGTTCTGAGTGATGATAAATCATATCTTCCTGCCGGACTGTTAAAACACAGACGAGAAGCTTGCAGTTTAAGAAAGATAAATAACAGATAGCAATGCAAACGTAAAGAATGGCGGAATTGATAAAACACATAAACAAAGAGAACACATTGATTTAATGTGGTTTCCGGTGTTGTGACGACAACTCCATGGACAGAAAAAGAGATATTTTATTATGCACAAATTACAAGGTTTTGACAAGTGTATGAACAACACTCTTGAAAGACACATATTGCATTGATTACAAAAATGGTATTTATAGGAACAAATCCCAGACCCTAACCGCCAAAGATCTTTGTCGAAATTCTCATAAATACCCCAGATGTGGACCCCAGCTCCAGCTGTTATCCACCAGATGAAACTCAGCTCAAAAATGACTTTCTAGACTTGTAATCAACTGCTCAAATGTAAAACTTAGCTATACTCAGTAAACTCAACAGACAAGAACTGACTGCTGACTTCAGAAGAAACTCAGTTGCACTTCATCAAACCCGACTTTCACAGATCAATATACTTAATCGAATCGACCATCATTCTCGCCTTGATTTCTCGATTAGTTCCACCAGATTATTTATCAGTTTAGAGATCAAGTCACCAAAACTGACAAATCTCCACATTGACTTGAACTCTCATTCACGTCACCAGAATGCATAATCAGACGTACTTGTACCAGATGCATTCATAAATGCCAGGATGTACAGTACCAGACTTCTCCTCATAATCCACTTAGTTGATCTGCCATCAACTGAGTATCCAGATTTCAGTTTACAAGCTTTGAATATTCAGCAAGTCCAGACACAACTGAAACTTAATCTTCTGAACTGGTTTAGTGAATATATCAGCAGGATTATCCTTGATGCTGATCTTCTTCACTACAACCCTCTTCTCATTTCTCAGAAAATGATACCTCGCATCAATATTCTTGGTTCTCTCATGATGAACCTGATCCTTATCTAGACAAATTGCACTCAAACTGTCCCAATAAATCTCAGCTTGATCCTGATGTAGCCCCAAATCACTGTCTAGTCCCTTCAACCAGACACCCTCCTTGGCTGCTTCAATAAGAGCTATATAATCAGCTTTAGTAGTTGATAAAGCCACTGTTTCCTGAAGAGTTGATTTTCAGCTGACAACTTAATTCCCTAATATGAAAACATAACAAGTCATAGATTTTCTACTGTCCACATCACCTGCATAATCAGCATCACAGTAACCTGTGATCATTTTCTGAGTATCACCTCCATAAATGAGACCAACATCAGCTGTACCTCTAAGGTACCTAAACATTCTTTTCACAGCTTTCCAGTGTTCCCTTTCCAGGTTGAGCCATAAACCTGCTGACGACACTGACTTCCTGAGCCAGATCAGGCCTAGTGCACACCATGGCATACATCAGACTGCCAACTGCATTAGCATATGGAACTCTTGACATGTACTCCATCTCCTATGCTGATTGTGAAGCAAAAACTGACAAATGAATATTTGATGCCATAGGAGTATCTATTGGCTTAGCACCTGACATGCCAAACTTTGACAAAATCTTCTGTATATAGCCCTGCTGAGATAACAACAGTTTTTTCTGACTTCTATCTCTTCAAATCTCCATCCTCAAAATTTTCTTGGTTGCACCCAAATCTATCATTTCAAACTCAGCACTGAGAAGGTCTTTCAGATACTAAACATCAGACTTTTTCTTTGCAGCTATCAGCATGTCATCCACATACAACACAAGATAGATGTATGATCCATCTTCCAACTGACTGTTGTAAACACAGCAATCATAAGGACTTCTGCTGTGTAACTCCAACCGATCATATAATCACAAACCTTTTATACCACTATCTAGGAGCATGCTTCAGTCCATACAAGGACTTCTTCAACTTACATATAAGATCTTCTTTACCAGGAACTTGGAAACCCTCTGGATGAGTCATGTACATCTCTTTATCTACCTCACCATGTAGAAAAATTGTCTTCACATCTAACTGCTCAAGTTCTAAGTCCTGATGTGCCACCATTGCTAGTAACACTCTGATTGAAGTATGTCTGACTACTGGTGAGAATATCTCATCATAGTCCACCCCTTATTTATGACTGAACCCTCTTGCAACCAAACGTGCCTTATACTTAACTCCTTCTGCCTCAGTTAACCCTTCCTTCTTCTTGAAGATCCATTTGCAAGTAACAACTCTCCTTTCAGCTGGTTGTTTAACTAGATCCCAAGTCTGATTCTTCAGTAATGACTCCATTTCATCTCCCATGGCACCAAGCCATTGAGATGCTTCAGAACATGTCACTGCTTCCCTGTAAGTAGACGGTTCAAAACCATCCACTTCTTCTGCAACTTGAAGTGCGTATCCAACCATATCATCAAACGCATACCTCTTGGGAGGTACCCCAGCATTGCATCTTCTAGCTCTGCGATGTGCCTATACTCTCATCGACCCACGTTCTTAGTTTGACGCTCAACCGACATTTGCTCACCGACGGCTTGGATTCGATTACGTTCAAGAACGGATCGATGAAAACAGACTTGTAGTTGATTTTTGTATTCCAACTAACTCCACCTGAAGCTCCACCTTACTGTCAGTTTTCTCAATTTCAGCAATGGCTTCAGTTTCAGTTATCCTCCCCACTGATGAACTGAGTATAAAATATTCATCGAAAACTATATCTCTGCTGAGAATAACTATGTTTTCAGCTGATGACCAAATTATGTACCCCTTTACTCCATCACCATACCCCACAAACACTCATTTCTTGGCCCTTGGTTCCAATTTCCCTTCACTGACATGATAGTAAATTGTGCTTCCAAATACCCTTAGAACTGAATAATCTGCAGGCTTGCCTGACCACATTTCAACTGGTGTTTTAAGACTGATCCTGTGTGAGGACTCATGTTGATTAAGTAAAAAAGCTGTGGTTACAGCTTCTACCCAAAATCTCCTTGAAAAACCAGCATGAGAAGGCATACATCTTGCTCTCTCCAGAAGAGTTTGATTCATCCTTTCAGCTACACCATTTTGCTGAGGAGTATTCCTGACTGTATGATGTCTGCCAATACCCTCAGTTTTTCACAATGTATCAAACTCAGTTCAGCAGAATTCCAGACCATTATCTGTATGAAGCCTCTTGATCTTCTGCCCCAACTGATTTTCAACTAGAGCCTTCCATTGCATGAAGCTCTTGAATGCCTTACTTTTGTGTTTCATCAGCACCACCCATGTCATTCTTGAATAGTCATCAATAAAGGACACAAAATATCTGTGACCATCCAATGACTCCACCTTTGATGGCCCCCAACAATCTGATTGAATGTAATCAAGTGATGACTTTGTGTTGTGTACCAGTTTTGAGAACTTGCTCCTATGAAGCTTCCCAAACACACAATGCTCACAAAATTCCAGATTCTTGACCTTACATCCCCCAAGAAGATCTTTCTCGAGAAAGAACTCCATCCCTTTTCACCCATGTGACCCGGTCTTTATGTGCCACAGCTTTGTAAGTCAGGATCGATGAATCTCAAAGAGATGCCACAAAGAAGTGAGAACCAACAACAATCGACCACTGTAGTATATACAGAGTCCCTTTCTTGATTCCCTTGTGAACCTCAACCGAGTTTTATAGACACTCAAAGACACCACTTTCCCTTTAAAATCGAATTCCTTGTCAGTCCAAAAAGCGAGAGATACCAAGTTTTTGGTCATTTGTGGAACATATCTAACTTCACTCGCTTTCTGATGAATCTTCCATCCTCTGTCCTCAATCGAATCGAGTCAATCCCAACTACCTTGCAGACCTTCTTGCTTTGCCATGGATATATGACCACCATCTATCTGGCGATAACTCGAGAACCACTCTCTGTGAGGGCAAATATGAAAGGATGCCCCAGAGTCCAGAATCCACACATCAGTTTGATGTGCTGACTCTCCTGCCACTAGGACCATATCCTCATCTCGAATCATGCTCACCGCCACAAAGAATCGTGCGAAGCTCATTCTCTCTGCTTTTTCCTCTTTGAACAATTAGACTTCCAATGTCCCAGCTCCTTACAATAATTGCAAACATCTGTGGATTTAGGGCCTTTGGTCCTTGTCTTCTTGGAATTTTTCTTCCTAGACTGACCATGCTATTTTCCACTGCTGCTAGTGAATATCAGTCCTGCAGCATGATTGTTTGCCCCAGCTGCCTTATGTCTCAGCTCCCTAGCATGTAAAGCTGACCTTACATCTTCTAAAGCAACTGTATCCTTCCCAACTATGAAGGACTGCACAAAGTTCTCATAGGAAGCTGGTAATGAAACCAGCAAAATCAAAGCAGCATCTTAATCCTCAATTTTAACATCAATATTCCTGAGATTAGGTAATATTATGTTTAGCTGATCAAAATGATCTCTCAACTGAGTCCTCTCATGCATCCTCAGGCTGAATAGCCTCGGCTTCAGCAGCAACTTGTTAGTAATGACTTAGTCATATACAGGTTTTCAAGTTTTAACCATAACTTGGCAGCAGTGTCTTCCTCAGCAACTTCTATGATAACATCATCAGACAAGCACAACATGATGGTTGAATGTGCTTTCTCCTCCAGGATCGCATAATCGCCGCGACTTTGGCCCCTTTATCGAGAAAAAGAGTCCACAATCCTTGTTGCTTTAACAAGGCCCGCATCTTGATTTGCCACAAACGGAAACTGTTCCTCCCTGTAAATTTATCAATCTTCACGTTCATTGCTGACATTCTTCTAATTAAAGAACAAACCTTTGATCACAAAATCCTAGCACCGGTCACCGGTCTTGGTGAAGATCAACTATGTTCACCTACAACTCCTGAATCTTGAACCTGACGCTCTGATACTAGTTTGTTAAAACACAGACAAAAAGCTTGCAGTTTAAGAAAGATAAATAACATATAGCAATGCAAACGTAAAGAATGGCAGAATTGATAAAACACGGAAACAAAATAGAACACAGTGATTTAACGTGGTTTCCGGTATTGTGCCGACTACTCCACGGACAGAAAAGGAGATATTTTATTATGCACAGAATTGCAAGGTTTTCACAAGTGTGTGAACAATACACTTGAAAGACACATATTGCATTGATCAACATTGGTATTTATAGGCACAAATCCCAAACCCTAACCGCCAAAGATCTTTGTCGGAATTCTCATAAATACCCCAGATATGGACCCCAGCTCCAGCTGTTATCTACCAGATGAAACTCAGCTCAAAACTGACTTTCCAGACTTGTAATCAACTGCTCAGGTGTAGAACTCAGCTATACTCAGCAGATAAGAACTGACTGCTGACTTCAGAAGAAACCCAGCTTCATCAAACTGACTTTCAAAGAACTGAATATACTTAACTGAACTGACCATCATTCTCAATCTTCAGATTCTCATATTAGTTCCACCAGATTATTTATCAGTTTAGAGATCAAGTCACCAAAACTGACACGGACTTTTGGCAATCGCTAGCACAATTGGCGGCACTAATGAAGCAATTGTTGCCTTATATTTCTCCACACAAGCTCTATTTATGAAGTGATATTAAACTTTTGATTAACAGAATTGCAGACCCAACTCGTAGACTATTCAGCATCATGCAAACAAATCCATAACCGTGAAATAATGGCAAAACGCGCATGATCATGTCTTCACTATGAAGATAAAGATGAGGGTTTTCACCATCAATCTGCAGTCGAGCAATGATTCTTCTGGGAGATATGGCCGACGGGTCCTTTTTTCAAGCATTTCGAAAATCGGGGATGAAGGAAAGGGATTGATTTTGCAGCAGAAATATGAACCATTTTCCGGCAAAATCGTGGGGGAGGGAGGTGGTTTTCGCGGTAGAGGGAGGCGGAGCTGATTTTTGAGCAGGGAAGGAGATGAATGCTTGAAGGTGGAGCTGATTTTGCAGGTGGGGAGGAGGAAACGGGCGGCTGAGGGAATGGGATAGGTAAAGACGTAATCATGTGTGTGGGAGGGGGTGGCTGGGGGAGGAAGGGGGTGGACGGTGGTGGCTGTTTTTCAAAGGGAGGGTTGGGGCTAGACATGGCCAAATGGAGTAACCGACCGAACCATAACTGGAACCGCCGGTTTTTTTTTCCGGTTTGTTAACCGTCGGTTAAAGTGAACCGGCGGTTGACGGTTCAATATGGTTACGGTTTGTGCCGGTTTGCTTCCGGTTCCGATCACAGTTTTAAAAAAATTTGTTAATTTTTTCTTACATTTTCATATAATACTTATTCTTTTCACTACAATAAAAAATTATTATTCTTTTCACTACAATTACCAAAGCGAATGTAATATATATTTATTATAAATAGTTTTTTATTCGGTTTTAAATATAATATTAATATTGTGTTTTTTTTATATGTAAATTATGTTATTTTCTTCAACGCTTGTACCGGTAATTCGGTTGCCTACATATCTTTTATATGTAATCATGTCGGAGGCACGACACATAAAAAAAAATCAAAGCGAACGTAGTTCATATTGTTTTTTTTAGTTTTTTTATAGTTTTTATTTTGGTTTTAATAGTTTTTTATAGTATTTTATAGTTTCTCATATTTTTATAGTCGATTTTAAGTATAAGTTGGTTAAAAATGTTGTTTTATTAAATATTACGTGAGATATAGTGTGTTATTTTTCTTATATGTGAATTATGTTATTTTTTTCAACGCTTGTACCGGTAATTCGGTTGCCTATGTATCTTTTATATGAGGAATTGAAATGTGATTACCGGTGATAGGATTTGTAAAATGTTGGGGTCTATAGCCACCGGCAAAATCGCCCGATTCCGGCACAACCGTGTCATCACGGAAAGTAACATTTCGATTGCCTTGTGATTATTCACCTCTTCTTGACATTGTACAAAATCTAAATTAAATTTAACGGTTATAAAAAAAAATTAATTTAACTAACCAATTTTACTTATAACAAAAACCGAATTGAAGTAACGATTAAATCAGAACAATTTCAATTATCGGTCTAGCAAAGTAAATTTGATTATAAAATGGAATTTTCGTTTACACTTGTAAAAAAATTAGTTGAATAAAATACAAACCAAATTTAGTTATAACTAAAACCGTATTGAAGTAACGATTAAATCAGAACAATTTCAAAAATCGGTATCGTAAAGTAAATTTGATTGTTGTTTTTAACAACTAAACAAACTTGATAATCAAAGAAATGAGTAGAAGATGTAAGATTTTTTTTTAGGGAAGAAGATGAAAGAATTGAGAAGAAATTGGTGTAAGAAATTGTAAATGGAATGAGGTAGTATTTATAATATTTTTTTGAATTGTTTAGAAAAAAAAAAAGAAGAATATAGCCGTTGCACAAAGTAGCCTTGGGCCGGTTCCGGTTCGGTTACGGTTTCGGCCTGTCCGGTTCCAACCGCCGGTTCCGGTTCCGGTTACCAAAAATCCCTAACCGCCCAACCGGCGGTTACACAAACCGCCGGTTATCCAAACATGTGGTTACACAAACCGCCGGTTCAAAAACCGCCGGTTACGGTTAACCTTGGCCACCACTAGTTTGTTGAAATAGTGTCCTAAACCCAATCGGGTTGGACCAGATCCGACCGGGTCGGATCATTTCTAATATTTCTTTCTGTGTATACATATATATTAAATAGCTTTTCTGTTGTCATATATTTATTCTTTTAAAGAACCAATTATGAATTGTTATATGATAACGTCCTTAGTATTAAACTGTGATAGAGAAACCATGATAGGAGATTATGGTTGATGAGATCTCTAATCACTTTAATAAGTTTGATACTTAAATGTCTCTAGGCTGATGTACTATTAAACAGGGCATTGATAGTACAAACAGACTAGCACGTATTAGATGTCTTCTATTTTTAAGGGCAGGGATAAATCTCGTCTATCGAAGTGTAGAAACACTTGGACTGTACGTAGACGTGTATTAGAGAATGCATACGTTAGACTGACCCACTTACATTGTTAAGTGTCACACTATGTGGCGGTTGTGTAATTATCCTTAGGACCGGAATCTTCATGGCATCATGGTGTGGATTGTCATGCTTTGACACTATTGAGGTTTCCCCCAGCCATGGGGCGATCATGCGGTAGTGATTGAGTGTGATACTGAAGAATTTGGAGTATGCATGTTTGGTCATCCGGAAATCGTGTACCCAATCAATTGGAGTGAATATCTGAAAAGGCCTTCTTATAAGTAATGTCTTACTCTCGTGAATCTTTGCAAAGTGGATGTAAATGAGTTACTTCTAGAGAGCTTGATATCCATATTATAAGATACGGCCGTTGATGTTTGATGTTAAGGGTGAAATTTATGATTTATATGACGTTATTCCCGTAACAATATCCTTGGTATTTTAGTACTTTTTATAGAAAAGTGTTGGTTTTATCGAATTATTGAGTATACGAGTTTTAAATGTGTTTAAATGCAAAATCGAGATATTTACGTGATTTTATCGGTGTTTTATGTTTATCCGTATGATGTTACATTTTGCATGTTTCTATCATGTTGCTAGGTACGTTTGCATGATGAGTAAGGAGCTTAAACGATGATCACATGAAGATGGAAGAGTTGGAAGATGTTTAAGTGAAGAATCATTGAAGAAACCGGAACCAGGCACTTCATGGGAATTTTGTCCACACTTGTAGGCACTTTCAGGGAAAGTTGTCTTGATGAAAGTTGTAGAGGATTGAAATTCCAACGCATGTTGAATCACCTCATTCGGAGCCCTGTAAGTGAAGTTATGAGCAAAATCTCGAGTCGGGTCCTGGGCGGGCGTCCGATTAATTACGAGTTGAAATAATATTCATGGACGGGCGTCCATGATGATGAACGAAGCGTCCGGAGCGATTATCAGAGCAACCGACTTGATTTTCCTATAAAAGCAGCGTGATCTTTACCCTAATGACACATTATTCGAACCCTAAAACCTAGGGGCAAATTGTGTGCTGCGTTTTACTTAGTTTTTACTCAAATTTTATGCTTTTAAATCTCTAGATTAGATCTTTCAATTTATGTATTTTATTCAAGCAATTCAAGCCTTCAAGAAGATGCTAAGAGGCTAAACCTCTTTGAACAAGCGTTGTGAAGCCGTCCAATTCAACAGTTGATTTCTAGTTCGTGATTATTTTGTGAGTTCTATTTCAAGTTCGTTTCTTTTATCATGTTTTGTATGTTTTATTGCATGTTTAATCGAAAGATGCTTCCTTTGATGATTGTTTATATGATGAGAGTCATGTCAACCTTAGATCACCATGATAAAAGATTGGATCTTTGATCTAAATAAAACGAAAGTTATTAGATTGATTTTCTAGATTAGAAATCGAAAGATTTCACGCCTAGGTTAGAAAGACGTAATCTTTAACATCGAAAGATAAAAGATTAGAAAACGAACTTGTCTACGAGAGTAGGAGTTTATGCCTTCGAGTAGGTGAATCACGACTTGAGTAGAGATCACGAAATAATCCGAATTGGAATTGAATGTTGATAGGATAGGTGGATCAATTGCTTGTTTGTTCGTTATACTTGATTTAAATCCCTTAAAACTTGAGTTGCATAGTTTAGTTTACTTTTTGCACTTAGTTTAGTTTAGTTAATAAGTTCGTTACCCGTATCTTGCCTAGCATTGGAGTAATCCTCTGTCTAGTTAATTTTCTGCATATTTGGTAGTTTAGTTCTTCGTTTAGTTTAGCTTCGTGACATAGGTTAGTTTAAACAAAAAACTAGGATTAACAACAGTCTAGTTCCCCGTAAGATCGACCCGGCATTAGCCTCTATACTACGATCCTTGCACTTGAGGTTAACCGGTTTTATTACTTGTTTATTTTGTATCAATAAAATCCGTGACATTTGACACTCGACGAACGACCGTATGGATATTATTACAGCGATAGGATTATATTTACACGGTAACTGTTTCACATGAAAGGTAGTAGCCATTGCATTTGACTCTTCCGATGATTGTGGGTCATGGTGTGTTGCTAGACGCTATCCCGTGATGGTTAGGCATGAAGGGCATTTTCGTAATTTGCACTTTGTGTCTATGGCCAACATATTGGGAAGTCTATCGGGTCACACACATATGAACATCTAGCCGGATTAAAATGTGGTTATAGCGATAACCAAATAAGGAAAGAATTTATCTCATACTGTAAAGATTATAGTGGTAAATTAATATGTTGGTATTTATTTATTATGAATAAATATAATACAAGATATTAAATATGTTGATTAATTAAATATGTATATAAATGATATACATGTAGTTTGTAAATTAATTAATCATAGTATTATATTAAAAATCTCAATTCCCAATTTTATGGGGAAAAGGGACGTCATATTCTTTTGTATATGATACATTTGGTTTGTGCAATTTAATTAATAAGATTATCATAATATTAATATTAGATATTAATTGATTTTGAAAAAAATAGATTTTTGGTAATAAGATAAAGATATATTCAATATAAGATATTGTCAATATATATCTTGGAAATATGATTAATATAAGATATTGAATATTAAATGAGATAAATCAATAAAGATACTTTCCATATTTTATTAGGAAAATGTTTTATTTCTCATCAATCTACTTGAAGCTAATCCCAATCAGTTGGGGACGGCGCAGGTACTCCTATAAATAGGAGGGCTTGGCTAGCTCTTTTGTACATCATAATTCCAAGAGCTAATAGTTCTTGTGAAAAATAGAGAGCTTCTTAGAGAGATTTGAGAGAGAGAGAAAAGGTCGGTCATTTGAGAGAGCTAATAGTTTTTGTGAAAAATAGAGAGCTTATTTGGAAAATGTTTTCTTTCTCATCAATCTACTAGAAGCTAATCACAATCAGTTGGGGACTATGATGGGACGCAGGTACTCCTATAAATAGGAGGGCTTGGCTAGCTCTTTTGTACATCACAATTCCAAAAACTAATAGTTCTTGTGAAAAATATAGAGCTTCTTAGACAGATTTGAGTGAGAGAAAAGGTCGGTCTAGCAACCGAGTTTTCTAGTAGCAATCCATGATGGGATTCCGGCAGGCTATTCGTGTGGATCACCGGTAGAGGACGAACGCTTGGGCGGCTCCGTGCATCGCTACTCTCCTTAGACGGTCAAAGCGTCGATCTTTTAGATCAACCAAGGTAACCACCGTCTACTAGCTTATTTGTTTATTGCTTAAACGAAGTCGATCCTGGTCAAAGGAAATAAATTTTTGAATTCCGCTGCGTTCCCACGTAGATTTCGTAACAGTGGTATCGGAGCGAGCTTCGAGCTTAAGCAATAAGCATGTTAATTTGTGTAGTTAATTTTATCGTTTAAATCACGTAATTAAAATATGAAAGATTTTTTATTCGCAAAACCATACACGAAAAGAAGAAGAAAAAAAGGGGGGTAGGTCGGCTTTTGGGGTGCTCCGTCGATCGGCGGCGGCACCCCACCGGAAATTGCGCCGGAGGCGGCGGCTTCCCCCTCAAGGCGGTCGGCGCCAGCTGGTGCATCTTTTGCTGGATCTTCAAAATTTTGTTTCGTGTATTTTGTGATTCAATATTGTTCATAGTTGTGATTGATATATCTTTGTTTACTTGATGTCATGTGGCTAACTAATGGTTCAAATAGTTTGAAACATTGGAATGTCACATGGCATTATTTGGTAATATAATTTGCCTTTTAAATAATCTAGGTCATTCCAAATTTTGTTTGGAATAGGGTTAGGCCCTTTTCAAAATATTTGATTTTGGAAAATGCCTAGACCTAGGCCCTTTTCAAATTTTTGATTTTGGAAAGGGCCAAGGTAGATGCCTCTTGGTTTAGTAAACCAAAGGCATCCCTTTTGATTAGAAATCAAAAGGAAAGAAACAAATAGTGATAGGAGATACTGGTAGCCGGTGTTCTCAAGATCTATCTATGTTAGGACATTAGTCCTAAAGATAAGGTGAAAGATGATGCTTATGGAAGGTTCCCTTTGCTATTGTGATAGGAACCATCATAAAAGTAATGCCTGATGTTCATAGTCCATGAAGAGTCATGAGCAAGAATGAAAGTAAATCTGGTGAATGTCGAGAATATCCTTAAACAAGTTAAGGATGGTTTCCTAGTTTACCGAAACTTGGAATCAGATAAATATAGATATGCAGACATGTATCCTGAGTCTTATGAAGGCGAGTGGGAGCTACAATCTAGGTTTGCAGTCACTTTGATTAAGTGATACAGTGAGCCGGAAATGTTCTTGGCAATGGGTCACTGTAAATTCTACAACTTATCCAAAGCACAGTAGTGCCCTTGGAGGCGCAGCGGGAGCAGTACATGAGTCTATGAGGTTAATTCCTAAACCTTGTACGGTTCTTACACCCTTTCTATATAGCTGATATAGTAAGTGGATTCAATGCTTGAAGCAAGGACCAGGGTCTCGTCAGAGATTCATGTGTGTGTTGAGGCGGTTCCTTTGACTTGATCATTTGGAGCATGGTATGAAGATAGTCTGAGTCCCCACGGATAGCGATCCGTTCATGGCTAGGGTGTTAGGAAATCACTAGATTAACGCAGCGGAATTTAAAATTTGATTTCCTTTTACTAGATCGTTCTTCGTTTAATGCAATAAACACGTTAAGTAGTTTGACGGTTATACCTTGATGATCTATAAGATCGTCATTTTGACCGTCAACGGAGAGTAGTACAGTGCGCAAGCCGTCCACGCGTCCGGCCTCTATCGCTAATCCACACAAACTCCTCACCGGAATCCTCCTTGGATTGCTATAGGAAAACTCCGGTTGCTTTCCCCTCTCTGCAACTCACTATAGGATGCTCTCTATTTTACACAAGAACTATGAGCTCTTGCAATTGTGATGTACAAAAGAGCTTGACACCCACCTCTTATTTATAGTGAGAAGTGGCGCCCCTATGGTGTGGAGAAGAAGAAAACATTTTTCCCAATAAAATAAAGAAAATCAATTAGATTGATTTATCTCTTTTTTATTATAATTAATTTTTCCAATAGCTTATATTGAATATAATTATCTTATTACCATAAATCTATTTTTCCAAAATCAATTAATATATTATATTAATATTATGGTAATCTTATTAATTAAAGTGCACAATCCAAGTGTATCTTATACACAAGGAAGTGGCGCCCCTATAGTCAACAAATTGACTTCCGGTATATTCTTTAATTAATATAATTAATATCTTTTATTTTATTTATTCGTAATAAATAAATACCACCATATTAATTTACCACTATAACCTTTATAGTCCAGAGATAAACATTCCTTATTTGGTTATCAACTATAACCGCATTTTAATCCGACTCGATGTTCATATGTGTGTGACCCGATAGGCTTCTGAATATGTTGGCCGTAGACACAAAGCGCAATTTACTAAAATGCCCTTCATGCCTAACAATCACGGGATAGCGTCTACCAACACACCGTGACCCTCAATCATCGGAAGAGTCAAAAGCAATGACTACTACATTTCATATGAAGCAGTTACCGTGTAACTTACAATCCTATCGCTGTAATAATATCCATACGATCGTATCTCGAGTGTCAATACATTAACGATCGTATCTTATAATCTGGATATCATGCTCTCTCGGGATAACACATTTACTCCCACTTTGCAAAGATTCTCGAGAGCTAGACATTACTTATAAGAATGCCATTTCGGATATTCGATCCCAATCATAAGATATGCGATTCCCGGACGACCAATCATGTATACTCCTCATGCTTCAATATCATACCCAATCACAACCGCATGATCGCCCCGTGGCTAGGGGAAATCTCAGTAGTGTCAAAGCATGACGATCCACGCCGTGATTCTATGAAGACTCCGGTCAAAAGGATAATTACACAACCGCCACATAGTGTGACACTTAATGTAAGTGGTTCAGTCTAACGTGCGCATTCTCTAATACACATCCACGCATGACCCAAGTGTCTCTGCTTCGATAGACGAGATCTATCCCTACCTTCTATAAGATAGAAGACATCCAATACGTGCTAGTCTGGTTATACTATCAATGTCCCATTTGATAGAACATAAGACTAGAGACATTTAAGTACCAATCTTGTTATAGGGAATAGAGATCTCATCAACCATAATCACTATCATGGTTTCTCTATCACAGTTCGATACTAGGGACGTTACTATATATGTACAACAAATAACATGAAGATAAACAATATATAATAACATAAGTGCTTTTATTAATCATAATAAAGTTATTACATGAACTAAATAGACTATAAACGACCCGACCCGGTCGGACCGGGTCCAACCCGATTGGGTTTAGGACATCTTTCCAACATAGGGCTGGTTGCGAGTATTGAATGAGATTCTTGTGTTTCAATTTGGTCTTGTGTGTATGAGTGATTGGTTTTAGGCCAAGTGGGAGATTGTTGAAATAGTGTACTAAACCAATCGGGTTGGACCGGATCCGACCGGGTCGGATCATTTCTAATATTTCTTTATGTGTATACATATATATTAAATGGCTTTTTTGTTGTCATATATTTATTCTTTTAAAGAACCAATTATGAATTGTTATATGATAACGTCCTTAGTATTAAACTGTGATAGAGAAACCATGATAGGAGATTATGGTTGATGAGATCTCTAATCACTTTAATAAGTTTGATACTTAAATGTCTCTAGGCTGATGTACTATTAAACAAGGCATTGATAGTACAAACAGACTAGCATGTATTAGATGTCTTATGTATTTAATGGCAAGGATAGATCTCGTCTATCGAAGTGTAGAGACACTTAGAATGTATGAGGACGTGTATTAGAGAATGCGTACGTTAGACTGACCTACTTACATGTTAAGTGTCACACTATGTGGCGGTTGTTTAATTATCCTTAGGACCGGAGTCTTCATGGCATCACGGTGTGGATTGTCATGCTTTGACACTATTGAGGTTTCCCCTAGCCATGGGGCGATCATGCGGTAGTGATTGGGTGTGATACTGAAGCATACGGAGTATACATGTTTGGTCGTCCGGAAATCGCGTACCCTATCAGCAGGGGTGAATATCCGAAAAGGCCTTCTTATAAGGAATGTCTTACTCTCGTGAATCTTTTTGCAAAGTGGAGGTAAATGAGTTACTTCGAGAGAGCTTGATATCCAGATTATAAGATACGGTCGTTGATGTTTGACACTCGACGAACGACCGTATGGATATTATTACAATGATAGGATTATATTTACATGGTAACTGTTTCACATGAAAGGTAGTAGTCATTGCATTGACTCTTCCGATGATTGGGGGCCACGGTGCGTTGCTAGACGTTATCCCGTGATCGTTAGTCATGAAGGGCATTTTCGTAATTTGCACTTTGTGTCTACGGCCAACATATTCGGAAGCCTATCGGGTCATACACATATGAACATCTAGCCGGATTAAAATACAGTTATAGCGATAACCAAATAAGGAAAGAATTTATCACATACTATAAATGTTATAGTGGTAAATTAATATGGTGGTATTTATTTATTATGAATAAATATAATACAAGATCTTAATTATGTTGATTAATTAAATATGTATATTGATACATGTATTTCGAAATATGTATATATATGATATACATGTATTTTGTAAATTAATTAGTTATAGTATTATGTTAATTAAAGAAAATCTCAATTCCCAATTTTGTGGTGAAAAGGGACGCCATATTCTTTTGTATATGATACATTTGGTTTGTGCAATTTAATTAATAAGATTATCATAATATTAATATTATATATTAATTGATTTTGAAAAAAAACAGTTTTATGGTAATAAGATAAAGATATATTCAATATAAGATATTGTCAATATATATTTTGGAAATATATTTAATATAAGATATTGAATATTAAATGAGATAAATCAATAAAAGATATTTTCCATATTTTATTAGGAAAATATTTTTTTTCGGATCAATCTACTATAAGCTAATCCCAATCAGTTGGGGATTATGATGGGGCGTAGGTACTCCTATAAATAGGAGGGCTTTGGCTAAATTTCTTTTAGACATCACAATTCCAAGAAATTAATAGTTATTATGAAAAATAGAGAGCTTCTGTAGAGATTTTTGAGAGAGAAAATGTCGGTCTAAAGAACCGAGTTTTCTAGTAGTAATCCATGATGGGATTCCGCGGGTGTTCGTGTGGATCACCGGTAGAGGCCGAACGCTTGGGCGGCTCCGTGCATCGCTACTCTCCTTATACAGTCAAAGCGTCGATCTTTTAGATCAACCAAGGTAACCACCGTCTACTAGCTTATTTGTTTATTGCTTAAACGAAGTCGATCCTGGTCAAAGGAAATAAATTTTTGAATTTCGCTGCGTTCCCGCGTTAATTTCCTAACATAATTGTGGCTGGAAGTTGGAATAATTAGGGTTTTAGTTGGTAGATGAGGGGAAAAAATTTGTAATTACAATAATTATGGAAGTAAAAAAATCAAGAAAAAATTTAGGGGGATTCTATTGGCACACCCTTTTCACTACTGGCACTCTATTACTTCCGGCACCACAAAAAATTACTCTGGCACCACCGTTGTTTTTAATGAACGAAACATCAGTGGCACTGTTATTGGTGTTCAAAAACAAACGTCAGTGGCTCCGACATTTACGTTATAAAAGTGTCACAACTTAAAAACAACAACTGCTTAATCGACTTTCGTTTTTGAATAAGCAACGCGTCGATGTCGATTACGCCACATCGACGTTGGTTTTAATAAACAAAGATGTCACTGACTTTTTGTTCATCAGAAAAAATAATCAAAAAATGGGTGTCGATAGTAAAAAATGGTGTGCCAATAGAACCCCCCAAAATATAGAGACTAAAATGTAGTTATGTCATATTTGTTTTTTTTATATGGTGAATGAAGTAAATTTGTGGGGTGTAAAAGTTAAAAAAAATCAAAAAAGTGCACGAAAGTAAAACGGAGCGCCAATCTTGAGATAAACGAGAAGAGTTATCATTACGACCCGTATCACTTTTTTTGATGTATGTCATTGCTTATACGAATTTACGCCCATACTTTGAAAATAATTTTCTTTTGGTAATTTAATAGAATAATTAACATTTAAAATTAAAATGATCTGTATTTAGCCCAAAACATGGAGCACCGGAGGTTAACCTGTTGTCTAAAAAAAAAAACCGTTTCTTGTGCATTTAAGTATCCGTCAATTCACCATTAAACAACCCTATTTATAATCCTTTTTCTACACCCTATCTTCATATTATTTATCATACATTCTAGCAAAGTTTTTTCCCAACATCCTTTTAGTAATAAAACCAGCAAACTATAAGGCCTTTTTGAAGAAAATGTCTTAACAAGCCCAAGGGTTTCTTGCCATGTTTGGAGAGATAATTCATGAGATTTCTTGGAGCTAGGAAATGCTGATTATTCCATAAATCAAAAAAAAAAAAAAGTACGGAAAAAATTAATAAATGGGTCTAGAAGGACAAAAGTAACATTTTCATAATTATAAAGGACAAAAATCACAATTGTTACTTTAAAATTGTTACTTCACGTGTTAATGTTACTTTGTGTTTCACAATTGTTACTTCATATTTACTCTATTCCAAATTTATTACTTCATATTTGTTACTTCATAATTGTTACTTTTGTCCTTATTAAATTACAGTTTCCTTCTATCCCGATTTTTTTGATAATTTTGTCCTTCTGGACAAATATATATATATATATATATATATATATATATATATATATATATATATTTTCAATTATAAAATGGTTGTGAAGTATTAGTTTTAATATGCATTAAATAGTTATATGGAAGGAATTTTGAATTATGAGTTTAGAATTCAAGTTTGATATATGAATTTTGAATACTTATATTAAATAGAAATATATGATGTTATTGTAAATAAAATATATGACTTATAAACATTTTTATATAATAAAGTATGTATTTTGAGGAAAGTATGTATTTTGAGGAATATTATATTTTATAGGATATGATGAGTCATTTAGAGTTTAAAAAGATGAATACGAAGCAGTAGACAATCATAAAAATGCTACGGTTCATGTCATTCTATTTATTTATTTTCAGTTCGCAGTGAATCCTCGAGGGTCCCCGGCACTAACCCTACTCACGGGTAGTAGATGTGAGATTATGGCCGGAGCCGGTTAGTCCCCGTTCATGGGCAAGAATAATGGATATCCGGTCTGCATCTAGTTCAGTTATTTTAGTTGTGACATCAGAACCGTAACATTAGTAACATTAGTTTATGCTCCTTATTTGGAGATAGTCATAATAATAATTTCTGCAGAATTACTTCAACATGTTAGATGTGTGTGAAAAGATATTTCCTAGATGTTTATTTAATATATTGTCTTTTACTTTCAGTATTTTATTTATGCTACTTATTTTCTAGTATTTTATCTTCAGTATTATTTTAGTATTATTTAACTAGGAACTCTAGATAGCTTGCCCAGTGGCATCTTTAGTTCCCTTTTAATAGTTATTTCCTTACGAGGCTTTTGAGCTCACTATTTCCATTTCATTTTTTTTTTTCCAGATGATGATCAGTGTTTGGTATACTGAGGATACTTGCCCTTAATGAGCATTGGTGATGGTCACCGGAGTAGCACTTTCTTGTGATTGGCGATGTTGAGTATTTTTTTGGGGGATGTATGTAATAATGGAGTATAGACCGAGCTTTTAAATTTATGACTTTCAGATTCCTCGTTTTAATAAGTTCGTAATATCGAGGCTTCGGGGTTCGGGGTTTTTGTCTTGAATCATTGCCGAGCGATTCGTTTTTTGAAAAATACGCAATTTTCGGGAACGGGTTGTTACAGTTATGGTGAGGGAGTTATTTTAGAGATATACCAAATGTAGTGATATGATCAATCCATTCACACTTACACGCATCTATTATGTGTGAGAGAGTGTGTGAGAATTAATCGCCCCCACTTGGTATACCTCTCAAATCACTCCTCCACCATAATTCTTCTCAGAACGAGAACGCCCCCCAAAAAAATTGGAAGATTGTGGGTCCAAAAATCAATAATGGCCTTTGCAAATGGTTTTCTCGTGAGCCCATTCCCAAAGACATAAATTGTACTCCCTATGTCTCATAATATAAGATCTTTTGATCATTTCACACTGTTTAAGAAAACATAATAAATAAATTATTTTTTAATATTTCAATACAAAATATTGTATTGTTTTCTAGGACTAACTAATAATATTACATTGTTTTGTGTGAAAGTGAAAACAATGTATTTAATATTATAATATTGTTTTGTAAAGAATTACTTATATTTTGAGACACCACAAAAAAAGCCAAAAGGACTTATATTACGGACGGAAGGAATACATTTTTGGCCCTTATTACCAAAAATGACAGTTCTGCTAAAGTCCAATAATTTAGGCCCATCTATTTGTGCAGTGTTGTTTATAAAATTTCTACCAAGACTATTGCAAAAATTAACTTCAAAGTCAACTATGGGAATAAATTGCTGAATACCCCCCAGAATTTTCATAATGTGATAACAATTCAATTTTCAAACAGTTAGCAGAAAGAGGAATGGGGACCAAAATGATCACATAAGAAGATATTTCAACAAAGATATAATATAGAGAAGAAAAAAACAAAATTGCAGACTAAGACTGGATAGCAACCCAACCCATTACTACCACAAGCATCCAAATAGATAAAAGTTTTGGTCTAATTAAATAAATAGGGCACCAGCCCAAACCAAACCAGAGAATAAAAACACCAACTAATTGAACTTATCATTAAGGAATATAGCAAAGGACGTGAGAATCTTTAACAAACCCCATCACTCAACTTCTGAAAAAAACTAATTCTAAAATTTAGAGGCCAAACTGGGGAACAATTCAAATGGGATGGGGATATTAAGCTTCAAATAAAAAAAAAAAACTTCGCATAGAATTTCACTTCCACCTTAATGTTCTTCCACTTGGCCACTATTTCTTGAAAAAACTATGACACATGGTTATCAATCATCATCTTCATCCTCCTGTTAAAAAAAGAGTAACCAGAAAATGAACAAACTGAGTTTCAAGAACATATAATTGAATATGTTGGATGAACTAACCTCCCCACTTCCATCTTCATCATCATCGTCGTCATCATTGACCTCTGATTTTGACTTGTCGGATTCTTCTTCATCTCCAGGTCCATCAGCCTGTTTCGAAGAATTAAAAACACAGGTTTAAAACTAATATACTCCTGAAACTGTTCAGAATTCATAATAATAAGCAAAATCAAGAGATAATTCACAAGTCAATTGCTTTAAGAAGGCAAATTACCAGTTTCTTCTCATAAGCCTTGAGGTCTTTCTGGTAATCAATCTTTCTCTTATCAGCTTTAGCTTGAAAAGGAGCCTTTTCCTGTTGTGGGAGATTAGATTTCAGAAGGTACTAATACATAGATACAGAGAGCCTAATATCACACCAATTTTAGAAGGAATTTCTTACAGCCTCGGACATGGATTTCCACTTTTCACCGCCAGCTTTCCCAACCTAAACAGGGACAAAATCAAAAACCATTTCACATTTTCCCCCAAAAAAAAAAAGGATCAAAAAAACATTCTAAAAAATAATTGATAAATAAAAACTCACAGCAGAGACGGATTTGTTGTTTGGATGCTTCTCCTTATAGGTCTTCCTAAACTCTTCCCTGAGTTATGTACAAATATAGCTTGTATATCAGTAAATAACAGTAATCAATTGAAAGGAAAAAAGTAAGCCGGAGAAACAAAGACTATAAATTTATACTAGGAAGAGAGATTATACATACATGAAAACAAAGAAAGCGCTAGCAGGCCTCTTAGGTTTGTTCGGATCCTTAACAGCCTTCGGCTTCTTTGCAGGCTTTTTGCTAGCAGATGCGCCTTTCTTCACAGAAAGCCTATCAAAAACACAATTCATACAAACAAAAAAAACCAAAAAAAAATCAAAAAAATCACAAATTAAAAATCAAAAACTGACGATTACTGAAAAATAAGCGATCAACTGATGAGAGTAGATAGATCTGAAAATAGAAACACAAGAAAAACAAACAGCAGCGAAAACAGAATAACTGATACATACTTATTATCAGCTTTTGCTTTAGATTGGCCTCCTTTCATGATTACACCTGTTAAAAAATCGAAGAAAACCGGTGAGAATCGGTGTTGAACCGCTCGGAACCGGTGTAATCTAGAGTCAGCGGCGTAGGGTTACCTTGAGAGATAAAAAGCGATAAGAAGATTACAAAAAGAGATACTGCTTTGATGGGTATCGTTATGCCGTGGGATGCGTTGCGAGAGGGATTTTGAAGAGGAGATAGAGAGAGAATTTTTGTGTAGAAAAGGGTTTTTTAAAAAATGAATCAAAATCACATTTTCAAGTCCGCATTTTGGTTTTGGCGGGATTTCAAAAATATTCCTGCCAAGTCAACGATCCGTGTGATTTGTGAAATATACTAATATTGGAAGAATAATTATTACACCGGCATAACAATTATGCTAGAACGAGTCTCACGAGTATTATTTGTATCATTGATTACTTGTGATTTGATAAACAACGTTATGTTCACTTAAGTTTTTCGCATTGTGTTTCTTTTGGATGGAGCATGGTTGTCTGCAAGGCGGAAATAGGCCACTCGATAAAGGTGATTATTATACGATTTTATACATGTTACATTGTTTTTTGAACATTAGAGAAAAATAATCTAATGTTACATTTATACGATTCCTGCCAAGTCAACGATCCGTGTAATTTGTGTAATATTTGAAGAATAAATATTATACAGGCGTAACAATTGTGCTACAACGAGTCTCACGACTATTATTTGCATCCTTGATTTTGACAGCAAGGGTGCATGTTATGGCTGTGTTACTCGTTGGGACACAACGATTATGCCCATATGATTACTCGTGATTTGATAAACAACGTTATGTTCAATTAAGTTTATTACATTGTGTTTCTTTCGGAGGGAGCTGAGGTTGTGCGCAGGGCGGAAATAGGTCGCTCAATAAGGGTGCAATGATAATAGTGATTATTATACGATTCCATACATACGATATTATTTTTTTGAACAATGGAGAAAAATAATCTATTGTTATATTTAATTGTTGTGATATACTCATTTTTTTTACTTCGATATGACATCTTCCTTTATCTTTTATTATTTTTATATGTTTTGTGTGCTTTGTTTTGAATAATCTCTTGTCTTTTAACATTTTTTTATAGAGTTTCTATCTATATATTTCACAATACTAACATTGTTAAAATTTGAAAGATAAACGACATTTCCGCAAACAAAAAAAAAAACTATTACATAATGTCAAATTATTGTATAAATGTAAGGGACCGGTCAATCCAAAGTTAAAGGCGAGAGTTGGCTCGTAATTTTTAGGTACATATCATTGACCACTTTCGTTGTTACATCTAAAAAACGAAGTATGTTGCAAGTTGCAACAAAGAACAGTTGCAGCTATACACGTTTTATCAACCTGTCTAAATTTGGTGTAATTTACGAGAAAATTGATCTACCTACGTGACACATTTTCAGTGGCTCAACACTAAGTATGGAGAGAGAAACGACGCTGAGTGACCCAGACTGGCTAGTCACTCCATCTCTCCCGGACCGACCGTACCTAGCACCGACCTCCAATCCTCGAGACTAGGTCCGGATTCAGCCCCGACCTGTGCGGGTCGGCCAACACTTGTAATCTAACCTACCTTTGACCTTATCGGTTGGGCTAAGTCCCTCTCGGACCTATTATTCTACACACAAGACTCCGAGCTCATGACAGCTCGGCTATTCTCCCCGACCTCTGTAGGTCGGTTCAACAGTCCGGCTTAGGCCACCTAAGTCGCCCAGAGTCGGTCCCTAATCGTATTCCCCACGTTTATGATAAACAGATAACTATGAAAGAATCTTGAGCCATAAAGACTCCAATCTCTATCACTTAATACAAATATTTGAATACCGTAATTATCTCCTGCAATCAAGGAGATCAAATAATCCTTATATTTTCCTTAGGGAACACGGCAATCCAAGCCCAACAAGGACAAGGCTCACGCCGCCTTAGGCATAACTCTTCTCTATATAAACCATCCCTAAGAAACTACGAAGACTTGATTCCAATTCAACAGTTGGATACGTAGGCAACTTGAGAAACGACATCTCAAGTGCAGTCTTAATCATACCAAATCTCCCCTCTCTTTCATCGTTTTATGTGCTTTCTGATGCATCCTTAGGTTATCACTAAGGGAAAGAACCCTAAAGTTTACCTTGACGATTTTTTGCATCAACAATTGGCGCTAGAAGGAGGGCCTCTTTGCTTGATAATCCCAGGAAAAGTTCCAGAATCCAACAGAAAAAACGCAGGCGGATCTACGGCTAATTTCCAGAGATTGAGCCGTTGAAAAAATATTTCCACCGTACATATTGAAGAATAAAGAGGTACGAACAATCCCTCCAAATTTCGTGTCGATCGGAGCCCGTTTCGATGCCCGGTCGTCACCAGAAAGCTGTTGTTGTAACATCCAAAAAGCGCTGCAGTCCCATCGGCGGCTAATTACAAAAGAGTCAGCCGTTGGAAAAGGATTTCCACCGTCCAGATCGAATAAGTAAGAGGGGCGAATAATCCCTCCAAATTTCATGCCGATCGGAGTCTGTTTCGATGCCCGATCAACGCCACAAAGCTACTGCTTACCACCAAAATGCAGCAGTCAGATCTAATGTTAATTCCCAGAGATGGAGCCGTCAAAACAAAATTTCCACCGTTCAGGTTGAAGAAGAAAGTATGAGTAACTATGCCTCCAAATTTCGTGCCGATCGGAGTCCGTTTCAATACCTGCTCGTCGCCGGAAAAATGTTGCTGCAGCACCAACATAAGTTGCGAGTTTTCTCCTTTATGTTCCATGATCTGAGCCGATCTCCCCAACTCTCAAGATACAAGATCTAATCTCTACAACTTTATTATGATCACACTTGTTCGTTTTTGGAACTCTCCTGACCTAAAGATCGGGACGAGCTTTCTCATAATTGGAACTCGCCTTCGGGCGAACCTTCTATAAGTCCGATTGAGTTCAGCATCATATTTGGAACTCGCCTTCGGGCGAGCCTTCTATAAGTCCGATTGAGTTCGGCATCATATTTGGAACTCGCCATCAGGCGAGCCTTCTATAAGTCTGATTCGGTTCGGCATCATATTTGGAACTCGCCTTCGGGCGAGCCTTCTATAAGTCCGATTTAGTTTGGCATCATATTTGGAACTCGCCTTCGAACGAGCCTTCTATAAGTCCGATTTAGTTTGGCATCAAGTTTGGAACTCGTCGGCGAGCGAGCTTTCTATAAGACCGACTTCAGTTCAGCACTGACAGATTACACCAATAAGCAAATGGTACATTAACTTACTATTATTTTTCTATCTATTATGCATAGCCTTTAATGAAATTACAAGACAAACACACGCTCGACAAAGTCCGACAAGTTCGGTGCCGCTCGCCCGTAAAACGAGAAGTCAGCACAGCCTGGCCCTGCTCGTCCAATACTTTCATGCGAGACGTCAGCACTAGCCTGGCCCCGCTCGCCGTGTTTTTAAATGAGAAGTCAGCACTATCCTGGCCCTGCTCATCCAATAATTTCATGCAATAAGTCAGTCCGAACTGGCCGAGCTCACCCAACAACTCCACATCGGTACATTCAACACCTCTGATGCCCCATCAGGTTCTCCTTAACTCTATTTTAATGTCATATTGACTCGTTCTATTGTGCATTTTATTATTAAATTCTAGAGAATAGACGCGCATATATGAGGTTTGCAAAACTTCAAACTCACTAAAGTAGTCAGAAATACTTCTGACTCTCTTAAAGTATGATACCAGAGCTCCACTAAGTCGGGCTCAGCAAAAAACACTCGAGGTCTGACAAATCCGTCCCAACCCGTAAATATTTAACACGAGAGGACAGTTAAAATTCTAACTCAACTCGCCAAAACATACATCCACGCCACCCGTGCGGATCAAACGAACCTTCACGCTAAAGCTGCTCACAGTTAGACAAGTCGAACTCCATGAGGCGGACTTCACTCAAACGCTAAAGTCGACACTTGAGCTCCGCAAGTCGGACTCAACATGATCAGCAAAGACCAAACTAATTAAGTCTACAGGCTAGACTCGAAATCGAGCAACTTTCACCTGCTCGCTCTTACAACTTCACATTATCAACAAAGTTTGTATTAAAGGCGATCAGACTTAGTCCTGCTCGCCTTAGCGATAAAGCTAATCTGACTAGAGTTTCCAACAAAAAGATTCCCGAGCCCAAAAATAGAGCTCGGTCCTACATACAACAATAAGTGTGCAAACTTCAAAGTTGCATACTGAATAACTAACAGGCCTGAGCGATCCGAACGCACGCGACAGGCCCGGCAACACAGAATCAGAACAAGTATGCCATTCAAAAGCTAAAACTAATGAATAGCATACTGGGGGAATACCATACATCCCCAACAATACAACAAAACTCATCAACATAATAATCAACAATAACAGACAACTCAAAACAAGTACAACAACTTCTCTACGCCAATCAAAAACAAAATAGCAGAGCCCTTAAGCTAAACCTTGAGGGTCGGATTCTGTGGCTCTGAAGAAGGAGCCGAGAAAGAAACAACAGACACAATGTCCACTCTTGCCTTAGTCTTTCACCCGTTTGCCGTAGACCCGGCTCGTCGGGGTAAAGATACCTCACCAGCTCATACGACTTTGTTTGGAGCTCGGAAACGACCTAATCCCTACCCTTCGTCTCCGCATCCAACTGGCTCGATGCGGACTTCAGCTCTGCCTTTTTGACCAAACACTGATCCTGTAAAGACTATATCTCCTTACCTTCGAGCTCGATGGTGCCCCCGAGCTCCCTTCGGGTTTGCCTTGACTCGGTAATCTTCTTCTTGTTGACATTAGACTGGAGGCCTCCCCCAACTTCCGGGAAACCTCCTGACAAACTAAGGTCCCCTACACACGCAAAATTAACAAGGTTAGTGAGACTACCAAAAGTATAGCATCAAAATAAAATAAATAAATCCTAAGTCTGCAGGACAGACTCGAATTGAGCTTCATAGGACAAACTCAACAAAGTTTGTCGGACAAGCTCATTAGGTCCCCAAGTCGGACTCGAACCGAAGTCCACGGGTCGGACTCAATTGAGCTCGCAGATCAGACTCAATGAGTTTGTAAACCAATCTCTTTAAGTCTGCAAGTCGGACTTAACTGCATCCGTTGTATGTAGGACACACTTGATAAAAAAAACATGACAAAACATTTAGTATGTCATCCAAAACTATAAGTTAATGCATGGCATACTGGGGGACAAGATACCTCTACCATTATCAAGTACTCAAAGAAGTGCTCGGAATAGAGTTAAGGCTGAGAACTTAATGAAATACTCCTTCTATTATCAAATTGTACGGATTACAATTTCATTTGGAATAGAATTTCAAACAAAAAACTACAAGTCCACAAGCCCTCTGACCTAAGAACCGGGGGCTTGACTCTACAGTGGCTCAGAAGAAGCAAGAGCCGAAGTACGAGCATCCGCAGCCCGGCAGGATTACTCGGACATAATGTCCACTCCCTCCGAGAAGTCCTTCAAACGGTTGTCATAGACCGCACCCTAACCTGGACTCATAAAGAGCCTTGCTAGGAAAGTTGTCCACGACAAAGTCGGCGACCTGACCCTTGGCATCATCCACGCCTATAATATATTCATGGCTCGGGACCGGCGTAAGCAACAGCCTCAAAGCCTGAGTAAATTCCTCTGAAGCCTCATATTTTTGGATGGCCTCAGCAATCCAGGCTGGAATAGCAGCTTCCAGCTCGACCTTCCCAGTAAACTTCCCTTCTGACTTAAGCTTAACCTCCAGAGCCCAGAATTTCTTCTGGAGAGCCTTGATCTCATTATCACCGGATCCAACAGAGCCTGGTCTGCCACAGGTCGGCGTCCATCTTCTTCAAATCTCCAGTAAACTTTCCCAACCCGGGAAAAATGTCCTGGCCGATCCAGGTTCCCTGCAAGTAAGAAACTCTATCAAAATACAACACTCAAATAAGAAAAGCAAGCTTGCGTATCCTATGGCCTCAAAGCCATCATCATCTAGCTCCACATCAGTCATCCCATAGATCGGCTCATGCTCCATAGTTCAAACTCAATAAACTCTGTAAGATAGGCAATCTAAGCTTTGCATGCCCGACTCCGGCTCGGCATCATATTTAAAGCTCGCCCCAAGCGAGTCTTCTCAAAATTGTGTCCTTACACTCTCAAGCCTGGACACGCTTGAAACCGGTTGCTATCTAAGCGCAACACCGGTGCACTACGCTATATGAGCCTTACGTTATCTCAGTAGATCGCTTTAGAACAAGTCACTTCGACCAACGGTGTATCAAGTCGTTACAAATTTGCACCATGTCTTTCTTTGGATCCGAACCTAGCCTATACGTAAGCCTAGAAACAGATAGGTCCCCTCGGCCCGGTCAGTCCGCCCCTTAATAGGCCGGACCAAGCCAAGCACGATCACGACCGCCTCGCACCATCACCATTCCCATCATGAGCTAAGGTGATGGAAATAAAGCAACAATCAACTAGTATGATGCCAAGCACTGGGGGCTCAACCTGCTCGCCCCTCCAGTCCGCCGTTTTTTAACGCAAACAAAGCCAACACAGTTAGGCAACAAAGTTCATAAACAACGCTATCATGCCCCAAAGCTCTCGACTCGCCATAGGCTCTCGTTTCGCCAGCTCTTCAGCTCGGCACTCTAAGACCGATCTCAGTTCGGCAGCGTCCCAGTTTGCTAGCTCGTCCAACAGCCTAGTGACGGACAACTCGTGGCCCTATAAATAGCAGCATCGCACCCTTGATAAAATGGGGTTCTCATCTTCGAAGAACTACGCAAATTGGGCTTGATCCCTTACAAGTTAAGGGTACATATGCAGCCTTACACGGCTCAGCTCATAATCACAAACACAACATTTTCTTCATCCTTGTTCTTGAGCGCCGCATAGTGGGCAGCAACGCCTCGATTCCCGATACAACAGTGGTGATGTCACAATTGGCTTTTTCACCTGGCAACCTCAAATCAACTTCAAAATCCACAAGTTAAACATCCGTGTCGAGCCACCACTTCGATAGATCCGAACCGACCAATTAAGGGTCGGCTGGATCTAGAGGGCTTATGATGCTGCCAGAAAATGGACATACCTATGTGGCACCTTTTCAGTGGCTCAACACTAAGTAGGGAGAGAGAAATGACGCCGAGTGACCCAATCTAGATAATCACTCCATCTCTCCCGAATCGACCGTACCTAGCACCGACCTCCAATCCTCGAGACCAGGTCCGGATTCACCCGACCTGTGTGGGTCGGCCAACACTTGTAATCTAACCTACCTTTGACCAACCTTATCGGTTGGGCTAAGGCCCTCTCGGACCTATTATTCTACACATAAGACTTCGAGCTCATGACAGCTCGGCTATTCTCCCCGGCCTCTGTAGGTCGGTTCAACCTGTCCGGCTCAGGCCACCTAAGTCGCCCAGAGTCGGTCCCTAATCGTATTCCCCACGTTTATGATAAACAGATAACTATGAAAGAATCATGAGCCATAAAGACTCCAATCTCTATCACTTAATACAAATATTCGAATACTGTAATTATCTCCTACAATCAAGGAGATCAAATAATCCTTATCTTTTCCTTAGTTCCACGGCAATCCAAGCCCAACAAGGACAAGGCTCACGCCGCCTTAGGGCATAATTCTTCTCTATATAAACCATCCCTAAGGAACTACAAAGACTTGATTCCAATTCAACAGTTGGATACGTAGGCAGCTTGAGAAACGACATCTCAAGTGCAGTCTAAAACATCCCAAATCTCCCCCCTCTCTTTCATCGTTTTCTGTGATTTCTGAAGCATCCTTAGGTTATCACTAAGGGAAAGAACCCTAAAGTTTAACTTGACAATTTTTTGCATCATCATAGCCCTTGCAAGATATGTTGGAGAGAAGATCATTCAATCCAATGTATTGATCGCGTGTAAGTTACTAACGTCGATATTACTAGCAAGAATACTAGGTACATCGTAGTATAGTAAATGTGAGTCAAGGTCGATCCCACAGAGTCAATGCAACTCTAAGGATAAATGATTCTAACCTAATTAAGAAGCAACACAGAGGGGGTCATGGACCAACAATACACAAAAAACAAACTTGGTATTTATCCCTCTTCTCACCGATCTACTAACTTGGATTAGTTAATCGTTATGTTTAATTCCCCACACAATTTCATTAAATTAATTGAGCGAGCTTTTGATTAATTATCATTATCAGCTACGGGTGCAACTCCTAACCCTATCTACTCCGACAATGGTAGTAGACAATATATATGTAAGCTACCCTCCTTAATTGGTCAGTAATAGCTCATACGCATAAAGAACTAGTATTGCCGATATCGAGCGCTAACTCATACCGCTAACCCGCCTAGACCGCTGTCGACATTGATCAGCATGTTCCTAAGGTCCATTCAAAACTATGTTTAAACTAATACCTCACTATTCGTATTTCATGCTAGTTTTACGATTAAAATAAGCAGATTGGCCAGATCTAACCTACTATTAATTAAACATGTCGATCAACGTAGCTGTAGTGAATCCCAGTTTTAGGTTTTCTAAATATTGCCTCGGTAAACCGGTATAGACCGCCGGTTTACCGGGGTCAGCTTTTCCTATTCATGTATCTACATTGCTCAATTACAATTAATCTAAGTAAATTATAAGGACTTTAAACATTCAGATTAACTAAAACACATAAATGTGAACAGATCTACCATATTGATGATAAAAATGAACGTTCAAAGCTTCATACCTTCAACAATGGAGATCTAGCTCGATCTACTCAAGCTAGAGATGGTAGAGAAAGGGAGAAAACCATAAATAACTCCTCAAAAACTTGGAATAACTTTATTTCATCAAATTGTATAATGTAATTGAATGTAATTGATAAGATATGAGATGATATGAAAGACTTCGGTATATGCGGCTTTATATGGATACAATAGCCGACTTATGACTCTCTAAAACCCTAACCGACCTAGTAAAGGCGACAGAATCAATTTTTGTCCAACAAGTCCTCGGTTTACCGGCCCTAGCCCTCGGTAAACCGGGCCGACTTTTCTTTTTTTTCTTTAGCAGACTTCTTCTTGGACTTTAATCACTTTGGCCCCATATACGTCTTTTGGTCCAGATCCATTCTCTAATGCTCCAGATTCGGTACATCTTATAAAACATGCAAAACGAGACAAAACAGTACCAAATCTTCGGAAAAATAGCATAGATGCAGAATTACGATCCTGGAAGCATACACATAGCATTTAACACATATTCCACATAATAACGAGCCTATATATGCTCTCTTGAGCAGAATTCGGGGTGAATAAGGGTATAATTATTGGTACCATTTAGGGCGTTATCATGTATCACCTTGGGAAGCACGTGTTCTTTTTGCCAATAAGAAGCACGGCGGCCTAAGCCTATGTATCGATTACATTGAGGTAAACATGTTAACAATGAAGAGCAAGTATCCCCTCCAACGCATTGATAACTTGTTCGATCGGCTTCATAGTGATAAGTTGTTTTCCAAGATGTAGATATCATCAAATTGATGATAAAGAGGGATGATATTCCAAGTAGTACATTATGCACTTGGTATGGGAACTACGAGTCCTTGGTTATGCATTTCGGTTTGACCAATGCCCCAACAGCTTTCATGGACCTTATGAAACAAGTCTTTCATGATTATCTGAATAAGTATGGCGTAGTATTCATTGATGAGTTTATTGTCTATCCTCGTGATGATGAGAAACATGCAGAGCCCCTCTGATTGGTTTTTACATAGCCTCTGAGAAAAGAAAAACTTTATGTTGAGTTCAACAAGTGCGGGTTCTAATAATTGACGGACTGTTTCTAGGCTATCAATCCTTACCGGCAGTGTACCGGGTCAAATCATAGTGCTACTGTGGTGAGTCAGAGTGTCGAATCCTCAGGGAAAACGTGGTAATTCTTTTAAGTGTGGTTAAACACCAAAGAGCTGTTATTAACTCGATCTAAACCGTAATTTTATCACACAGATTACTACTATTCTACTTAACATAAAGTAAATGCGTAATTTAAAAGTTATTATAATATAATATATAAAGATATATAAATATATATAGATGTACATGGAATGCAAAATATATATATATATATATATATATATATATATATATATATATATATATATATATATATATATATATATAGATAGATACCAATATATAGTTTATAATAATAGATTAGACTAGCCAAAGTTTATATAATTGATTTATACGATCTTTTTCAGTAAACTGAATGTGCTCGATCTTTCCTTTTATATTAGGTCCAATTGAGTAAATGAAACGGTGCACTCCTGAGGTTAACAATTCCTCCTCACACGAGCGTATGAAATTGTCATATGTCACATTGTCATCAGTTTAATTTCCACAACTGCCCCATGCTAATCTCAGTTAGTCTGAACAGGTACCGAGTACAAATCTACCCCGGATAAAAGAGGTTATTCCGTTTGTCAGACGGCCGATGTTATTCAAGAGGCTCCGGTTGTCAGGCGGATCGATTTAACTTTCCGGTGTTAGTTTCAATTAAACCGTTGATTTTAACATTATTACGAACTTGAGCACAAATTTAATAAGATTCATCTTTCCCAAGACTAATCGCCTTGTGTAGAAATAGGATTCATTTGCGCGCTTTACGCGGCCAATTTTACCCTCCGGTTTTTCTATCTTTTATCTCATATCCTAACTTCTCCAGGTCGGGTTCATCGTTAGGTTATATGTTGCGATTCATCTTGGTTAATTACTTCAATCCGAATATTATCAATACGTTACAAAATAGAAAAAGATTCAATTAACTCAATTTTAGTAAATTTTACTTGCACAAAGATTCCTTTACCAAAAGATCAAAATAAAACGATTACATAACTTTGGCTAGTTATTAGATTTAGCTTAAAAACATTATAACAACTAAAAAGATAAAAACAAACATAAATACTTTAGAAATTTTACCCGATTACAAATGCTGAATCAGAGTCGTATTCTTCCGGATATTACAACGACTTCAACAACATCGAACTTCCGATAATTTCCTGAGCATTACAACACTACGATATTATTATTTTTGGCATAAGGCCTATTTACAAACTACGAAAATAAAAGAAAAGATATAGATAATATATATATAGGATATTGTATATATATATATATTGGTACCCTCTCATCGCTGCTGAACTGAGCTCCTTATATAGAAAATGGGATGAAGGCCGGCCTGGGCCGGGTTTAGGGCGGACCGGTCCGGTGTAATGATTAGATCCATCTCCCTTAATTCAAATCATGTGCAGCGTATGATTATATATATATTTATATATAATTATTAAACTTCTAAAATTCATATCTCGAGTTCCCGATCTTCAAATAACATGATTCAAGATGCATTGGAAAGCTCGTTGAATGATATACAACTTTCATGAAGGACTCTTCTTCAGAAAATGTTGTTTTAATGAGCCATTCTTTTGTCGAAGATATTTCTCGATTACCACTTAATCAAATCGATTAGCCACTTGACCACTTGACCACTTAAGCTCGTGAAACTCTCTAAATCCTTCCAAAGATATGATTATACTTCACAATGTCGATTCCCGGGATCTTGGCTTATAAATCTGCAATAAAATACCATAAATACCTAATGTAATCGACACGACACTCCGATTTACTAAAATCGGTACAAAACGATAATTTTTACTATTATTACTAACTTTTACTACTAACTATACTAAACTATAAAGATTAATATTTCATACTATTTTTATCATAATTTCATATATTTTATATAGAATTCGTTGATAAAACATAATAATATAACATAATTTTAATCATATAAAAGTAATACATCAACTACTCCCCACTTAAACTTTTGATCGTCCCGAGCAAAAATAACCGTAATAATTGATCGATTACAATTTTTAATGTAATTTATATTGTCAATATTATAAATATATTACTTATTCTAATTTAAAATTGTAAGAAGACAAAAAGTGTATATAACTTAAATAGCTTAAACATCAAACATTATTTAGATGAAATTGTACATGTAATACTTAATAAGTATAAATAAAATATTAGAATGATTTTTAATCGCAACTATTATGAAATCCTGGAATCGTAAACTTGGTCAGATAATTGACAAAATGGCTTATAAAGTTTAGGCTCAAGATATTGGTTAATCGAAAGACAAAATCAAAAAGAGAAAGAGGCAAGTCGTACGTACCTACAACTTCATATTTTTGATCAAAAACAATCTTGATTAATAGCATCATTTTTTATTCCCTCTATTTTTCAGATTTTTTTTTTCAATCAAGAACTAAAAGCGTGAGTGTGTGTGTGGAAAATCAAACTTACAAGCATTGCTTCATCAAGATTGATCGGAGTATAACTCTTTCGATCGAAAATTACAAGTCCGGTTTCCTTAAACTTGTAATCATTCTTGAGATCTTATGATTCGACTTTTTCTTTTTCATTCTATGCCTTCATTCCCAGCAATAAGACATTTCGAGATAATACCCTAGCTGGACTACTATCATCAGGCAATCGGGAGCTTTTAGACCTCATAGTGATATAGGACGTTTCGTGATAACACCCTACTGCACTCAAATCATTGGTAGCTACAACCGATATGTTCTTTTTATTTTTAAGTTGTCGATCACAGATAAGGAAGATACCTGATATTTGATTAATTCTGTGTAGATATGGTGCTTCGTTCTTAATTCTTTTATAGAATATTAACATATCCGAATTTATTACCAAAATCGACTATCTTGCAAGTGTCATGAGGTAAGATCGAATATACTAATACTTATCTAATTTTTACAATCTCAAAGATTCACCAAAACTTAGCTTTTATATGTCTTCTTTCATTTTTTTAATAAGACGCACAAACTTGAGGAATTTTCAAGGAAATGTAGACCAAAATTAGCTAAAGGTTGGTTACTTCTATTTAATCATAATGACAATTTTGAGTGAGGTCTTGATCACTCTAATCAAGAAACCGAGTAGGGACAAAATTGGAAATTTATTTAGGTAAATTTATTTGGCTATAGTTTATATTTTGTAGTGCCAAAAATCGTCATCCCTAGTCCAATTCCAAATTCATAATTCATTTTGAAAAGAAAATTATTCTAAAAAATTTTACTTATAAATATCAACATACCTATATAATTTCATGAAAACAATATTTAACATTAATTACTCAATTATATAAACTTAAAATCTTATTAAAATCTAAATTAGACATATAATATATTTTAACTATTTTTTCAAAAAATTTAATGAATTTTCTAACCTAACTCTACTCCCCACTTACGAAGTGACATCGTCCCGATGTTCAATGAGTAGTAAAAAGTAGGTTTGAAAATAAAATTAAAATTATATATTATCGTTATTATTATGATTTTTTACTTAACGTATATTAATATATTATAACAACTCAAACATATATATTAAATATGATAAAAACTATTACAAACTTAAAAAACATAAACTTATTACTACTAACTTAAATTAAGTTAACTTATTAAAAACTTAAACCATCATAAACTAACAACCAACAAACCATCTAAATTGTTGACGAACAACCCGGTGTATCAACCGGTAACAAGCCAACTCTATTATCTCTAGACGGAAAAATTCCATCCGTCTCAAGCTCTCCAACTCCATTCATCTGAACACAAAGTCTTGAAATCATCGACGAAGAAGGCATAGGCTTCCCCCTACTGCCCCTCGTTATTGCAAATTCCAACACCATCCTCTGAATTAAGATTCCCCAATCCACATACTCACCAAATGCCAAGGCGTACAACAAAAGCATTTCATTATCACTAAGGCTCCCGAAATCCCAAGTAGGATACACCCTAGAGTTAATAAAATGTTTCCACGACTTTAAATGTGGATGTAGAGCATTTGTGGATAAATCGTGATTTGAATCAAAGAGTGGAGAAAGACACTGGAATGCCTCATGAGTCTTATTTAGATGATTATAGGCATTATCCAATCCCCACTTTATTTCAAAGTGTGGCAGCGTCACAGGCGGAATTTCAAAAAGTTGATTAATAACCGACGAAGAGAAGGGAACATCCACACCTCTTACTGAGACAATTTGAGTTATTTCAATCATAGGTGTGGAAATCAGAGCAAAATAAAATTCTCGAACAATCAATATATTGACTCGTCCTCTTGGTGCACTCACAAATTTCTTCCAACCGAATCCTCTGATCACAGTTTTACCCCATCGATCGAGCTTATCGAAATTCAAACTTTTCTCCAACAGTATTGGAGAATTAGCAAAACGAGGGTGTAAAATTATATTATGAGTAGAAGCTTGAGACTCGGAGCATCCGGTGTGTTAGGCTCATCTGAATTAACAGATGGCGAGGATTGGTTTGACATTTAAAACAGATGAAAAATTTAAAACAGATGAAAGTAATAAAAATAAATAAAAGTAACACGATAGAAAGTGAAAGGAATGGCAAAGTTTACTTCATGGCTTCCTTTCCTTTAATAAAGTAAATAAAACATACGTGGTTTGCGCATTAGACGAACTCTAACATGACTCATCCCTTTTTCTTCACGGCTCGGTCCGAGAATAGGCCGGATCGGTCCGGCCTCAATATCATTTCACCGAGTACAGAGGTAAAAGTCAAGTTGTGTTTTGTTTTACTTCTCACATGTGTGTAACAATACATACACTTGCTTTGAAGATATTTTATAAAGCTTGAATTAAATTCATCTAACTTGATACGGACTGATAAAATGACACATTGATTATATTTTGAGAACGACTTAGTAATGATACAAAATTATTTTGGGTTTTTATAGTTTATAAAAATTAAAACGATTTAGAATGAAAACCATATTTCGATAAAACGATTATAACATGAAAATAAACGAAAACGAAAACAAACCAATATCTAAATGAAAATGTCGAAAAAATAAAGCGTCAAAGAAAAATGTTTAATCAAACATAGTCATGAAATTCAATCTTCTTCAAAATCTTCCTCAGGATCAACATGAAAGCTCGAACTCGGAACGCATCGAGAAGGCGACGGCTGAACTGTAGTCGTGGTCCTGACTGAACTATCAAGACCCATAGAACTCATGCCAGTAGTGATATGTGCAAACTCAGTGAATCCTCCCCAACTAGACATCGCGGGTCTCTGAATACCTGTCGAAAATACACCTGTACCACTCGATTGGCCTCCAAAGGGATATGACATTGGATGAAAGCTCGAAGGTGGTGGAATAGGTGCTACCCACTCTGGTAAGGTATATGGATCGGACTGACAAGGTGGATAGGCAGGATCATCAAAAGTAGGATTACGAAGGAACTGCTCGTTCCTCCTTAAACCTCTACGAATATCGTCACACCACTGCCTATTACTTTCAGCATACAAAGCCATGTTGGCTTGACCACGTGCAACGTCCGAAACTAAAGATTGAAATATATCATAAGTGATAGTGTTGGAGAAAGGAGTTTGTTGAGGCTGACTAGAAAAAGATGGAAAAGAAGAAGAAGATGTGGAAACTGGTGGAGCTGGTTGAGTTTGACGTCTTCTGATCAAAGAGCTTATTCTACCATCTGGAAGCCTAGTCAAACTTGGTCCAATCAGAGGTGCATCCGCCAGAGCTAACTTGTCATTAGCGGGAATGGTACTCCCGACCTACGACATAAATCCGAAATAAAACAAGGGAAGTGAGATGACTCCCAGTCAAGCGATGACAATGCTCTCGAAAACTCTTTTAAATATTACTTTCCCAACATCCACCTTTACATCATTGACCATCGCCTGCGATACAAACATCTTATTTTCCATAAGCCGTATGTTTACTCGAAGGATAGAGATTATGGCTAATAAACCTTTTAATCGCCTCTTAAACCTCTAATACATTTCCCGTAATTAAACCTATTTTTCAACCCACACAAATGTTGAATCAAAAGCATCTTTGAGCTCTCGAGGCGATCTGCTCAAATATGGCGAGATCATCTAAATTCCAAACTACCCTGTAATCTTCATCATCCGGAAAAACTTCAACTCCCAAAATTGCATTTATAATGGCAGGGTTAAAGGGAATATTTCTAGCTCTTAAGGATACAGTTTGCGACTTAGTAAGCTTCTTGTGACATAGTAGACAACACCGAATAAAATTCAGCTACTAAAGTCGTATTTATTTCCCCTTCTCTTCTGGCTGCTAATTCCAACCACTGACGTCTCGTAAAAATATCCTTAATTTCATCACCTAAATCATCAAAATCTAATCCTCTTTCAACCAAGACATCACATTTACTATAAATTCTTTGATCGCATTCTTAGCTTCTTGTGATGTTTGTTTTATTGAAGCTTACGGCTTCTTCTTCAGTGATAAAATTATCGTTACCTACTACCGGAGTTGATATAGAATGTTTGATTTCCGCTTCTTAGAGGCTTTTCTACTCGACTCAGCCATTCTACGTTATTGGTAAAGCCAATCAACAACACAACAACAAAAAATAAACAACAAAAATAAAAATGTCACAACACACTCAAAAATCAAAACAGTTGAAATTAAAAAATTATGAAAATTACGAAATTGATAACTAAATAAACTAGATAATACCTTATAATGAAGAAAACGTTGAAAAGTAGGCCGGAAAAGTGGTAAAGTCGCCGGAAGAAATGGAGCTTGTTTTTTATCCTTTTTTATTTTTTCAACTTTTGTGGAAGAGAGGAGATGAAAGGTGGAAGAAATCAAGTGGTGTATTAGTGTGAGAGGAGAATTTTTGTGGAAGAAATTGAAAAAAATTCGAGTGGTGGGGTTTTGGTGTGGGGCGGCTGTTGTGTAGAAAATTAGGGAAGAAGAAGAAGAAAAGGGAGTCCCCGTTTCTTTATGCATTTAGACCCCGGATCGGTCCGGTATAAAGGCCGGATCGGTCCGTGAACAATTTTTTTTTTTTCTTATGATTTTTTATTTAAAAACTTATAAAAATTCTTACAAAACTTAATTAAACTTGATTAAAATCTTAAAAATAATTTTTGAAGGAAATCTTATAATTTTATAACAATTTCTAAAAATTTAATAAAATCTTTATAACACTTAATAAAAAGCTTATAAAAATTTAATAAATTTATATTAACTCTTATAAAACATCTAAATTAAAACTAAAAAAACTTTTATAAAACTCCTCAAATTTCATAAAGATCCAATTTTATAAAATTTTCAGAAGTTATGCGAAAATTTTATAAAGTTGTAATAAAACATAAGAAAAGACTCAAACTTAAAGGGTTCTCGATTCTTCGATTTCTAAATCTTCCGGAGTTCGATATAACGTTCAATCAACCTAACTCCTAAAAAGCGAAGCATTTGAATTATCTCTCGAATTCCATCGGGATTTTCGGATAACCACCTAATCGTTCCTTCCTAACAATATTCAAACACTCATCTTGGGATTTGGTTGTGTTTTTCCACAAATGTCCAACATGTTCACTTTTTCCACAGATTCTGCATCTCATCAGAAATTTTGCCCTTCTTTTCATTGCACTTCTTGATTTTCCATTACAAACTTCTTTCAATCTAATCTCTCTCAACAATTTCTTGTTTTGTTCAAAAACTAAAGCTTCTATAGCAAACACGACATCTTTATCAAGGCCTAATTTCAAAAGTAAAACAAAAACTCCTAATCTATCTAAAAAAAACATCCAGTTCTTTTACGTCTATCCGGTAAAAGACGAAAAGAGTTTAAACATAAATAAAAACAGAAAAGTAGAGTAAAGATAGATAACACCCGTATTCGGTGATTTCGATTTTTACGCTTTTGATTTTTCCTTTTTCAATTTGTCGGTTTTTCGCTTTTCAATTTGTCGGGGGATCAATCGGTAGCATTATTTCTTCTTTCAGTGTGATTCCTTCTCCCTCCACAAATAACTTCACTCTGTGGCCATTAGCTATAAAAGTCGTATTTCCATCAGTTAGTTCAACAGCTCCAGATTTGTAAACCCGTGTTATTTTAAATGGACCTGTCCATCTTGATTTAAGCTTACCTGGAAACAACTTTAAACGTGAATTGTACAAGAGCACTCGATCACCTACATGGAACTCACGTTTAAAGATTCTCTTATCATGGAAAGATTTAAATGCGTTCACTTGTAGATTCGAGCATTTTCATAAGAATCGAGACAAAATTCTTCTAGTTACATTAATTGAAGCAATTTATGATCACCGGCGACCTTAGGATCGAAATTGAAATCTAATAGCCTGTAAGGCTCGGTGTTCTAACTCAACTAGGGCATGACAAGACTTACCAAAGACTAGCTTATAGGAGAACAACCAATTGGTGTTTTAAAAGGCACATTGCATGCGCCCATAATGCATCATCTAATTTAACTGCCCAGTTTTTACGATTTGATTCCACTGTTTTCTCCACGATTCTTTTGATCTCTCTATTCAAACCTCTACTGCCCTTTGGTTTTGCGGATGATAGGCGTTCCTAACTTATGCGTTACACCATATTTTTCAACTATCTTAGTAAATGGTCTATTACAAAAGTGTGACCTCTCATCACTAATGATAGCCCTCGGAATTCCATATCTGGTAAATATATTCTTTTTAAGAAATCGTATGACAACTTTGGTATCATTAGTGGGAAGAGCTTCAGCTTCTACCCATTTCGAGACATAATCTACCATTACAAGAATAAATATTTTTCCAAAAGATACAGGGAAAGGTCCCATGAAATCTATACCCCCAAACATCAAATAACTCACATTCTAAAATAGGTTGCATAGGCATTTCATGTTTTTTAGATATATTTCCCCATTTTTGACATGATTCACAAGATTTAACATACTTATAAGCATCTCTATATAGTGTAGGCCAATAAAAACCACATTGTAAAACTTTAAAAGCAGTTTTCCAACCTCCATGATGACCTCCTGCCTCACGATCATGACAAAACGATAACACACTTAAAATTTCATTATCAGGCACACATTTTCTGATTATCCCATCCGAACATTTACGGAAAAGGTATGGTTCCTCCCAGTAATAAAAATTTAAGTCATAAAAGAACTTCTTTTTCTGCTGCCAAGTCCAATGAGACGGAATATAATCACAGCCTCACAAGTTAAGTAATTAATGATATCTCCAAACCAAGGTGACATTTCCTTAGAAGGAATTCTATTCTTTAATAACTGCATGGTTGAAGGGGTATCTATTCTAAATAGTTGTTCATCAGGAAATGAATCTTTAATTTCATTTCCTATTTCTTCATCATTTTCCATTCTACTTAGATGATCTGCTACTACATTCTCACTTCCTTTTTTATCTTTAATTTCAATATCGAATTCTTGAAGTAAGAGAATCCATCTAAGAAGACGAGGTTTAGCATCTTTCTTACTCAATAAATACTTGATCTTTGAATGGTCTCGTATAAATTATTATCTTAGAACCAACAATATACGATCAAAACTTATCTAAGGCAAAAATCACAGACAACAATTCTTTTTCTGTAGTTGCATAATTTAGTTGAGCAATGTTTAATGTGTGAGATGCATAGTAAATAGCTTTGAGAATTTTGTTATATCTTTGACCTAAAACAGCTCCTACAAAAAATCACTTGCATCACACATAATCTCAAGCAAAGAACTCCAGTTTGGTGCTACTAAAATCTGTGCGATGAGTTAATCTCGCTTTTAGAAGTGCTGAAAAGCTTCCATACATTTACTATCAAAGTTAAAAGGTACTTCTTTTTCAAGCAAATGACTTAGAGGCTTCGCTATTTTTGAAAAATCTACAATGAATCTTCTATAAAATCCTGCATGTCTCAGAAATTCTCTTAGAGTTCTTAAATTAACTGGTGGAGGTAACTTTTCGATTACCTCGACTTTAGCTTTATCAACTTCAATACCTTCTTCAGAGATTCTATGTCCTAAAACAATCCCTTCTGATACCATTAAGTGACACTTTTCCCAGTTCAAAACTAAATTGGTATCTTCACAGCGTTGTAACACTCGTTCTAAGTGCAATAAACATTCCTCAAATGAATCTCCATAAACACTAAAGTCATCCATAAAAATTTCTAAGAATTTCTCAACCATATCAGCAAATATAGCCATCATACACCTTTGAAACGTAGCTGGTGCATTACATAAACCAAACGGCATTCTTTTATAAGCAAAAGTTCCATAAGGACAAGTGAAAGTCGTTTTTTCTCTATCTCCTGCTGCAATGAATATCTGTAAATATCCTGAATAACCATCTAAGAAACAGTAATACTTATGTCCACTTAAACGTTCCAACATTTGCACTATGAATGGAAGTGGATGATGATCTTTCTTAGTATGATCATTTAGTTTTCTAAAATCAATGCACATTCGATAACCTGTAATCTCTCTTGTCGGAATCCATTCATTCTTTTCATTCTCTTTCACTGTGAAACCTCCTTTCTTTGGTACCACTTGAGTTGGACTTACCCATTCACTATCTGATATGGGAAAAATTATCCCCATTTCTAATAACTTAATGACCTCTTTCTTAACAATTAACTGCAAATTTGGGTTGAGGCGGCGTTGCGGTTGAATACAAGGTTTAGCATCTTCCTTCGAAATTATCTTATGAACGCAAAATCTCGGGGCTAATACCTCGAATATCAAGAATCGTCCATCCAAAAGCTTTCTTATGCTTTTTCAACATTCTAAGTAATCGATCTTCTTGTTGCTCGATTAAAGATGATGAAATAATAACCGGTAATAGATTATTAGTTTCAAGAAAAGCATACTTGATTTAAAGGTAACGGTTTCAATTCCAGTTCTTAGGTGGATCTTCCAGTGATGGTTTAAGAACCCGGTCCTTCTAGTTCTAATTCCAAATACTTATGCCATGATGGTTTAAAAGTAAAACTTCCTTTATCTAGAGAAAAGATTATCTCTTTCATTTCGGTGTCTTTCTCATCTTCCTTATAGATAGACAGAGTTAAGCAATCTTCTAATCTGTCTTCAAAAGTTGGTAATCGAATATCATAGACAGAATGAATATCTTCTATAAAAGAACATGATTCTCGTGATCTCAGATGGATGGTTCATAGCTTTGAAAATATTGAAAGCAACTTCATCTTCATTGACTCTCGAATTAACTCTCCTTTACGGACATCTATTAAAGTTCTTCCCAGTAGCTAGAAATGGTCGACCTAAGATAAGTGGCGCTGAATATCCTTCTTCCATTTCCATAACTACAAAGTCTCTTGGAAAATAGAACTTGTCTACTTTAACCAATACGTCTTCAATAATTCCTTTAGGGTATTTAATCGATCTGTCTCGCCATTTGCGAGTCATTTCGATCTTAAGTAAGCTTTCCTATGCCTAGCTTTCTATAATCCTCATAAGACATGAGATTTATACTAGCTCCAAGATCACATAAGACCTTCTTAAACAGTAAATCCTCCAATTTCACATGGGATGGTAAAACTTCCGTGATCTTCAGTTTAGGTGGTAACTTATCTTTAAAACTGAAACATTCTTCATTTAGGCATATATTCTCATATTCCTCTAATTTTTTCTTGTTTGACGAGAATATCATTCGAAACTTTCCATAAGAGCATACTAATTAGAGCTTCGATAATGTGGATATTAACATGAATATGACGAAAAGTATCAAGGAAACGAGCATACTTCGATCGGTTTAATCTTTTAATTTGATCTTTAGGTGGGTAAGGTAAAGATTCTAAATCTACAACCTTTGATCCCAAGTCATTTTCTCTTTTCCTTTCTCCTTAAACTTTTGAGTATTACTTGATCGCCAAGTATCATGATCTTGAGTTTTTTCTTTTAAAACATTCCCTGGATCAATCTCTACTTCATATTCCTTCAGTTCTTCTTGTTTTTCATCCTTGTTTTCATTATCTTCTATTCTAACATGTTCCTTGAATAAAGTCCTTAAATCTTTATCCATGGGATCTTTCAAAATCCTATGGATTTTTACCCATTTTTCACCTTCATTCTCAGGTTCCAAACTTCTATTCCTTTCAAGAAATTCTCTATAATTTCTTCTTCCTCATCAGTGAATTCTAGTTCATCTTTAGTTTCATCATTTTTTCCATCTAAATCATCTTCTACTTCATTATTTCCGAAGTTTTATATTCCATTACTACCACAGAGTTTTCTACTTCTCGTAACTATAGCATTTACCTCTCTCGGATTTCTTTCCGTGTTACTTGGTAATCCTCCTGGTGGTCTACTGTTTTTACGTTCACCTTCCCTACTCAAATGATCTTCCATATTCCTTAATGAGGCTTCTATCGTTCTCATTACGGTATCATGTCCATCATAGATGTTTTCATTGAACCATGTATCTTTAGTGATTGTACTTATAGAAGTCATAATTGTTTCCATATTCTTCGCTTGAGCGAGATACTACACCCATCATATTTTCCATTAGTTTTTCCCATTTTTCAACTCCTTCGCAGTTGAGTTGAACTTTGAGTTACTTGGTATACTTTGAGTGGTATGTTGAGGATAGGATCTAGGTAATGATTGTAAATTCGATTAGATGTATTTTCTTGATAAACTTGATTATTATTCGAATTCCTATATGGAACTGGATATGGCGGTTGTCCTTGCTTACTAGGGTTTTCAGACCATCGAAAAGTAGGGTGATCTCTTCTAATAGCATTAAACGAGTTTGAGTATGCATTGTTCAAATTCCTATCTTCTTTGAAGAAAACTCACCTCCTCACTTGAATATCCTGTTGGTTCTTCAATCCCTAATGGCATATTATCCTGATTTGAGTATTCAGTTGGTGTACTATTTTCTGAACTTTGGTTTTTGTTCGATTGTAGGCCATCAAATTTCCTACTCAAATTTTCTAAATGTGCTAGAACTTCCGTATTAGATGTACATTCTCCTGCAAAAGCTACTTTTCTGGTGCTAGAACCGGTTTCCCACATTCTGTTATTTTTGGAAATCTTTTCTATAGCATCGTAAACTATTTGAGCTTCACTCATCATTAAAGAACCACCACATGCATGATCTACATCTGCACGTGAATCTTTTCTTAATTTACGACAGAAAAGCTGAATTTGCATATCTAAAAAATAACCATGATCGGGATGTTAGGTGTAATGCCCGAAAGACAATTTGTGTAATTGTTTTTAATAATGAATGACAGAATTTATCTCACCTTATTACTTGCTTTGTGCTTGTAAAGTAATACACTGCTGCAAACCCTAAGTATATATGTATGTAACCACTTAACTCAGTGTATGGATTACACGTGAGGATTGAGTTAGTGGTGATATACTTAAACCTGTTAGTCCGTGGTGAACTTAATCGAGTTTAGGGTCTCTTGATTAAAACACCAATAATGCGCCTGAACACCTTAGGGTGTGATAGTCTTATCCGGACTGCCGGTAAAGGTACTTTACGTGGGGCATTTATATATGATGGCATTCATATAGGAGAATGGACCGATTTAATCAGTATTTCTCGGTATAATTCCGTAATCGAGGAATCTTATTAAATCATTAGATGATCATATATGGATCAACCTTAATCCTGAGGTGATCACAGGGTGCTGCTTGTCCCGGGGTAGTGTTTGATGTGTTAGTTACGGTTCACTTAAATATGTGTTCCAAGCCACTTCTCATTGGCACTATCTCCGATTTGAGTGAGTAGTTCTGATTTTCACAGACATGGAATCCATTCCTTCCTGCGGGTAGTAGAGAGAGTCCCCTTATTTGTTAGCCCTAAGAAAATGATCGATGGGCCCAGCCTCATGTTAGACTAATTAGCTACTAGTCGATATGTGAACTAATTGATCACTAGGGGGTTAATGGTAAATAAGGATAAGATATTCTCGAGTCGGGTTCACGGAGACTTCCCACTCGAAATGGACAAATCTATGGAGGGTTAATCCGTATGTAGTGATTATATCAATGGACGCTTATTCACTCTATGGGTTGAGTATAAGTATACATCTATAATCGGTAGAGTTGATTTAGGGTTTATGGTGGCGTAATCCCGGAATTAATAATTAATGTACTTATTCGTTCGATGAATAATTAATTATTGGAGCTTTCTTGTTTATAGGTCCATGGTCCCCGATGTGCTTCGTAATTCGGACTAATAATCTTGTTATTTGGGCCTCATTGATAATTAATTGGTGGCTAATTAATTGATATGCATAGATATTATTTAGTTGGGCTAAAATAATATAATACACATAAAAGACATTTTATGTGGGCTTGAAACCCTAAAGGTGGCGCCAATGATGTTGTTTAATTAGAGAGAAATTAGTTTTCTTGGATAATTATTTGACATGTGATTTATCTTTTATTTGTTAAATGATAATTCATGGAATATTAGATAATAACATGATTTATCCTAATTTGTTTGGGATAATTATTTTATTTATCTTTTATTTCTTAATTATTAAATCCTTGGAGGACAAGGATTACTCTCCTAAATAAAGAGAGTTCTCCCAAGCCTTTTGTATTGGCATAATTCGACCACATACTTGTAAAAGAGAGAAAAGATTGTTTTTTCTTGTCTTGGGTTTTAGAGGAAGAAAAACTCTGAGTTTTTCTTGGTGTTGCATATCGAGGAGGTTCGTGTATCAAGAAGAGTGTCCACCAACCGCCGTTTGGAGAACACATCGCAAGATCTTGGCTTTTCTTCCTACAATTGGTAACATGATCTTAACCCACTTGTAGTAGTTAAATCCTTTATTTATGTATTGTGATATATAAATCGTGATCCATCCGCTGCGCGTAGATCTAACTCGTTTAGATCTAAGAACCTGCATCCTTCATGTGGTATCAGAGACAGGTTCCACGATTTATGTAGTTATAATCATAAGGAGTGGAATTGCATGTAGATAAAATTTTATCTTTGTTTTATGCTTTGATAATGATAAATTGCTATGGTTGAAGAGATGGATTGGGGTTGACATCATTTACCGTTAGATCTATCAGAAACTCATAAAAGCGATGAAAATTCGTTCATATGAGTATAGGAAATTATGTAATTTATTTTTATTGCAATTTTAATTTCCAGAAAATAGATCTGTTTAGTAGCTGTTTAGATATTTCGTTTTTCCCGTTGATCGAACCGTTAAAACGAAGATCCCTCCGGTCAGAATCAAGATTGGAAGTTGATGAACAATCCCACAAAATTTGGGGTCGATCGGAGTCCGTCTCAATATTCGTTCGTTGCAATGAAGTGGCTTCTGTAACAGAAAAACGCAGGATTCACAGAAACCCTAGCTGTGACTTCCTCGAATTTCTGGGAGAGTTTGGACCGTTGAAACGCAAATCCAACCGGTCAGATCGATAAATATAGAGTTTTTGACCTGGCATAAAAATTTCAGGTCGATCGAGATTCATCTCGATTCCCGATCGGCCTCGGGAAGTCTTTGAGGCGCTGCTGTAAAAGTCAGATCCAGCAGCAAGTTGGGCGGGTCACTGGAGAAAATTGACAACTCAAAACTCCGATTCAACCGTCCATATTGAAGCCCAAGGAGTGAGGAACAGATCTGGAAAGTTTCGTCGCAATCCGAGTTCGTTTGGTTTGCCGATCGTCGAAGATTTTGAACAGCTGCAGATTATGTTAGAAAGAATTAAACCCTAGTTAGGGTTTTGGTTATTTTTTTCTATTAGGTTAGATACGGGGGTGCCAACGGTCCATCTCGATGTTTATTTTCCGCACTAGTATACATGTTTAGATTGTATGTGTAGAACCGGAAAATTGCCATGACATGCATCATATCATGAATTCCACTCCATATGCATACATGTAGAAATTAATTCGAGGAATTAGTTAGGCATGTATAAAAACACGCAATTAGTTTTAATTAATTGTTTGATATTAATTAGAAACTAATTAGGGTAAAAACCGAGGAACACGGGTTTTTTCAATCGTCGAGGTTGGGTGATGGATTCTCGGTGAATCCCACTCTGCGAAAGCATAAGGAGTAAAATCCCGAAACCTCGTGGTTAAGGTGTTGGATTCTCGGTGAATTCCACCTTACCTAGACGAGATTACGTTCTTGTTCCGTAGTGTCTACGTGAAAGTTTGATGTTTAAGGATTGGATAGTCACGGGCAAACATGGTTCGAAAGTGGTTTAGCCATGGTTGGGTGGTCAACAGAAGCTACGGCTCGATCGACTTACCCTCCACGTGTGGTGTTTGCACGGGGGTCTGGCAAGGCTGAGCCATCTGAAGAGCCACTACGGCTCAACGGAGCTCCCCTGGTCTTGACCCGTCCGACGGCCACATATGTTCCAACGAATAGGTCGGGTGGGCTACCCCACGTAACCGGCAACATTCGGGCCTATGATTTATTGTTCCTTAATGTAACATCAAGTCCAAAAACGTGATCAGTAAACCCACCACTTTTTCAAAATATTGAGTGGGAGCGGAGAGGCGACAACCGACCCCACGGCCTCTCACCGTTGACACAAGCAACGTGAGAGAATGGTGACGCCTCGTGCGGCTCGGGACCGGCCTCCTGGCGAAGGCCTTCACCGCTATCAAAATTCAAGGCTTGGTCTCCGAAAGGATAGGATTTTGGGTACTCGTCGGGTCACCGACCGACCCTAAGCGCACACACTCGGGGTCTACCTAAAAATCGAGACAGAGGGTCACACTCATAAAGGGTATTTTTGATAGTACCTTGGTGAAAAAGGAAAGGTGATTGACGATCACAAATGAGATGTTCGATTCTCAATCGATCTTCAATATTAATCGAAACCTCTTTGACCTACCCTAAGGCGGCACTGAGGCATTAGATTAAATCCTTGGAACGGTAGTATAGACTATAAGTACTTAGTTTATGTTCCTAAAATTTATTAGTAGTGTATGATTTTGATTTAATTTTTGTCAATTTTATTTACAACTGTTATACATATTTCTCTAGGGTGCTAGACTGCTAGTGTAAAATTGACTAGTAATGACTTCGTTAAAAAGTGGTTAGTAACTAGAACGTTGTACTTATTGATCTTGCATGCGATTAATTTTTCGGAAGAGATATTTCTCTTGAGCCTTCAAGACTTAAGTGACGTAAATAAGTATGTCAACATCATCAGCTCACTGTGATTGACGAGACAACCGTAGTTAGTTTGAAAGATGATTGGGACGATAAAATTCTTCTAGTGAATTTTAATTATGTAGTGTCTACACGAGAAATTTTCAAATAGAAAAATTGGAGAATCATAAATTAAAGTGTCGCTAGTTAGACGGTATTTGGAACCGATAAACTAGTGGGAGCTTTTATCTTATGTTTTTCTGATTTATTAGAAAATTAGTCCCACTGGGTAACGCTTTCATTAAACATCCCACAGTTCACAAGTAGTGTCTACTCAAACGAACTGCTAGTTCAAGACTATTTCCTTTGAAGGAAAGTTAAGAATGGGAAAGAATGCCTATAAGTGTTAATCATCTTAACTAAAGTTTTGAGGCTAAACCGAAACATTAGATAAAGAAATTATAGGATAAGGAAAGTGATTTCGGATCACTAACCAATGAATCCTTAGCGACTTTCTTAACCGAGTAACTTGACTCGGTAGCTTAGTTCTTTGGAAGAACAAGGGAGATTTGCATTAACGATTAATAGAGTAACAACGGGCAGTAATTTCAACTAGAATAGTGGGAGTGGTATGAGGAAATGAATTTTTGATTCGATCCTTGAATATCACGGAAAAAATTATTTTTCTGTTTTCAGATTCGTTGGAACAAATGGATTCACTTTCAACTCGATATATTGATGCCTCATAGAAAGTGAATTTGACATTTGTAGTACGAGTCCGAGACTCGGACTTTTGTTTGATAAAGTCAAAACCACTAAAAAATGCTGAAAAGGTATAAAGGTATATGTAACACGTCTTAAACTATTATAGTCAAATGGTTTCCGTATTAAGTAAACGATTCTTCATAATCTATTAATTAGTGCATATATCCTAGAGATAAGACCTAATGACTGGCTAAGGGTGATTCCTATCTCCTAGTCTCGGAACACTGTCTCAAAGGAACAATGACTAAGCTTCCTTTCTATTAGGAAAGGGTAATAGATCTGAAGAAGTAACGTAGCTTGTTCACAATGACCTTCGGGGTCTAGTGAAAGATACAAGCTAATGGGAGCTTTTGAGTGGTGACATATTGTCTGATAACTACTCAAAACACGATTTAGTTTATCGAAAGAATACGAGGAGGAGTCTCTGATTTTAACAGAGAATAGAGTATTCCATGCTCAGAAATAGGCTATCGCATAGTCTTGGGACTGATGCTCGGCCTGCCTCCTAGTGGAATGATTCTCACTGAGGAAGAAACCATAGACTTGCCCTATATAGTTACTGATGTGCTACAATACACTGCTAAACTCGATTAAGATAATTGGTTGCAAAATAACGGTTAACATTATTATGTAAACCGTCTACCTAGAATATGCTAGTGAATTTATGGATAAGGAGTGAATTCGGTTCACACCACTTCCTAAAAATGTAGGCATTTAGCACTTAATGCTTGAAGGTAGGATCGAGATTTTGCGTATACGTTCAGATTGTGATTTGTTCGTGAAATATCTTAATGTGTCGAGTGAAGGTTGGTTATAAGATTCTTGAGATCGAAAGTGACGGTTGAATCTGTCACAAACCTTCGATAGAATCTATAAGTAACGACCTTAAACCTCGAGTACGGTTACCCAAAGGTAGTTACTATCCGATTTAATCGGACCACGCCCAACATCGGTTGTTGGTGATTACACCGATAAATACTACTAGATCGAGAATATCAATGCACCCAAAACACAATGGTGGGAGTATGGGTTAACCGTTGACCCATTGTGGTTTTGTGGTTTTGTGGACTTTATAGTCTCTTTGGGGTGATTGATAACCTATGGCTCTTAGTGAGTGTATAGATTCTTATCATAGAGGTTGGTTTGAAAGCCTTAACCCTGTGAATGGAGTTTTGGTACTCGAGCCTGCTCACCCTCTTGTAGAACCACCTCGAGTGTCTCAGCCCAGTGGGAGCAATTGGATATACACGAAAAAGAGTCAAATGAATAGGAAAGTTTAAACTTTCAAATAAGAAAGTCGAGTGGTCTAGGGGGTGATTCCCGACAAGTAGAGAGTTAACTGGACCTTGAACTCTCTCACCACTCACTCTTGCAAGATTTCAGTTAAAGCGTAAAATAGGGGGTGATTCCCTGAGACTTTCTTGCCGAAAAACGGAGTCCGGATTCATTCGAATGTAAGGGTCTTGGTTAGAACAAATGGCAAGAAGATCGCCGGTCTTATATCCTTTGTGGATTTGAGAGAACCTCTCGGTCATTTAAAGTCACATGTTTTAAAATATGTGGACTTGACCAGAATATTGATAAGTCTTTCGTAGACTGGATATCAATATTGGTAAAGTAGTAGTATTAGTGTTCATGAATGATAACACTGAAACGGTTGGAAACAACATGTGTGTGCTATCTGAAGTCGGAAACTGATAGGCCAAGATTCTCTGGATGAGAGAATTGGACTATATTCTAAGAATCTGATTCAGTTAGATTCACGAGAATGAGTCAGTGGCTATCCCACCTATCTTATTGAATAAGATGATTAAGCATATATGCATGCAACATTCATCGAGAGTAGTCCTACCATACCTCTCAGGAATGATTCTCTAAATCTTCGGATAAAGAGAAAATGGGATTGAGTCTCTCTTGGATAATGGCAAGTCAGGTTATCACAAGTCAATAGTAATCGAATCTTGGATTCGAGCAATAAGTAGCGGTTTAGTACGTCGTCAAGTATCTTTAGATAACGAGGAATCATATGCTTGTATATTCAGGTGAAAACTTGAATATGGTTGACCACACTGATTCTGACTTTTAGTCAGATTAAGGATGATCACTAAGTTGATCTCGGGCTCAGTGTTTACTCATAGTGCTTAGAATTTTCTTTTTGGTCTGGGAGTAATTCCATGTCTGATAAGCTGATATCACTTCATTGTAAAAATAGTGAAGAGATAGCTTAGAAGGATCTTCTCAGTCACAAGAAGTCAAAAGCATATTGAGAGAGAGTACCGCCTGATTGGAAGGACCGACAACGTTTCAATCCTAAAGATCGTCTCGAGTCGACAACCTAACTAATCAGTATACCAAGTCGAGTGCTTGGAGGGTACGGCATTAATGGATATGTCTCATATGCTTTTAGAGCAAGTGGGAGAGTGTTGTGAATAAGATGAGAAAGGGTGTGCTCTAAAAATAATCGTTGCTTGTCATTTCGCAAAGTGGGAGATTGTTAGGTGTAGTGCCCGAAAGACAATTTGTGTAATTGTTTTTAATAATGAATGACAGAATTTATCTCACCTTATTACTTGCTTTGTGCTTGTAAAGTAATACATCTTCTTTGCAAACCCTAAGTATATCTCAGATGTAACCACTTAACTCAAAGTTGTATGGATTACACGTGAGGATTGAGTTAGTGGTGATATACTTAAATGATAGTCCGTGGTGAACTTAATCGAGTTTAGGGTCTCTTGATTAAAACACCAATAATGCGCCTGAACACCTTAGGGTGTGATAGTCTTATCCGGATTGCCGGTAAAGGGTACCTACGTGGGGCATTTATATATGATGGCATTCATATAGGATCGACCCGATTTAATCAGTATTTCTCGGTATAATTCCGTAATCGAGGAATCTTATTAAATCATTAGATGATCATATATGGATCAACCTTAATCTGAGGTGATCACAGGTGCCGCTTGTCCCGGGTAGTGTTTGATGTGTTAGTTACGGTTCACTTAAATATGTGTTCCAAGCCACTTCTCATTGGCACTATCTCCGGATGAGTGAGTAGTTCCGATTTTCACAGACATGGAATCCATTCCTTCCTCGCGGGAAGTAGAGAGATAGTCCCTTTATTTGTTAGCCCTAAGAAAATGATCGATGGGCCCAGTTTCATGTTAGACTAATTAGCTACTAGTCGATATGTGAACTAATTTATCACTGAGGTTAATGGTAAATAAGGATAAGATATTCTCGAGTCGGGTTCATGGAGACTTCCCACTCGAATGGATATCTATGGAGGGTTAATCCGTATATAGTGATTATATCAATGGACGCTTATTCACTCTATGGGTTGAGTATAAGTATACATCTATAATCGGTAGAGTTCGGGCTGGGTTTATGGTGGCGTAATCCCGGAATTAATAATTAATGTACTTATTATGTTCGATGAATAATTAATTATTGGAGCTACTCGGTTATAGGTCCATGGTCCCCGATGTGGCTTCGTAATTGGACTAATAATCTTGTTATTTGGGCCTCAGTGATAATTAATTGGTCAAATAATTAATTGATATGCATAGATATTATTTAGTTGGGCTAAATAATATAATACATAAAAGACATTTTATGTGGGCTTGGAAACCCTAAATGTGGCGCCAATGATGTTGTTTAATTAGAGAGAAATTAGTTTTCTTGGATAATTATTTGACATGTGATTTATCTTTTATTTGTTAAATGATAATTCATGGAATATTAGATAATAACATGATTTATCCTAATTTGTTTGGGATAATCATTTTATTTATCTTTTATTTGGAATAAAGGATTTATGTAATAATTATTTCTTAATTATTAAATCCTTGGAGGACAAGGATTACTCTCCTATATAAAGAGAGTTCTCCCAAGCCTTTTGTATTGGCATAATTCGACCACATACTTGTAAAAGAGAGAAAAGATTGTTTTTTCTTGTCTTGGGTTTTAGAGGAAGAAAAACTCTGAGTTTTTCTTGGTGTTGCATGTTCGGTAAAAACGTGTTTTAAATTTATAAACCGAAACACCCCAAGTATAAGGATCGTAGTATAGGGTGTTTACGGGTCGTCCTAAGGGAGTGGAATGTTTATCGGATTCAGATATAAATCTATATCAATTATGTCACAATTATGAACTAAACTACTAAACTAAGGCTGAAACTAACTAAAACCTAAACCTAAGAATTAAAACTAAAACAAGAATAAAAACAAGTCAAAAAATAAGAAAACAAAGAAAACGATTTAACGCTCACTAAAGTGAACGAGCGCCTGGTAACTAAACCTAATGGACGAAGCGTTACGCTATTGCGGACGAACGTCCGATTATGAATCAAGCGTAAAATTGCGTAAAAACAAAGAAAACTAGGGTTTATCAACTAGAACTTAAACTAATTAAACTTTATCTAAACGATTCGATTAAAACAATTAAAGGAAAACACAATGAGGCAACGAATCCACCCATCAACCAACAACCCCAACTAGATGGTGATCTAAGATGTAGTTTTTAGTAGTGATTTATTCACTAATCCAATTAAATATCTTCAATCAAATTCTAGGTTTCGCTTTATCTTTTCAAATAAACTAAACATACAATCAACCCGAAATCACGAGGTTGTTTCCAAACTCTTACTCAACTAATCATGCATAATCTCTTAAAACACGAATAATTGCATCACTTGAACGAAATAAAACTTAAACCAATATATTTTCATACATAGATCCAAGCATATAGATATAGATAAATCGCTTCATCAAATCGTTAATTCCAACAAAACATGATCAATACAAAACAAAGATCCAAAGTGATGAAAACTATAAATTAAACTCACTAACACAAAGCATCGAACTCTAGTTGGTTGTGTTGATGATGGGCTTCCTCCGCCGACTCACCGCAAGTATTTAGCCAACAATCATGTTGAAGATGATTGTTGGTTGGGAGATTTGCATCTCTCGTGAAATTAGGGTTCTCTCGCCGCAGCTTTTTGGTGAATTTGCGATCTCACCATGTGGTATATGAATTAGGGTTGGGGCCGCCGCTTTATTTATAGAGTTTCAAGTCGGTCGTGGTTAAGTCGGCAACGGACGCTGCCTGCCTGGTCTTATGGACGCCCGCCCGTAATACCTCGACGCTGAGTAAACGCTGCTCATCCTCCGTCTGAACTCTCTCAATGTAAAACACACCCGACGCCGCCCATCGTATCAAACGCCTGCCTGGAATGGACGCCGCACGAACGCCGCCCAAGATGCCGAGGATCGGATTTCATCATCTTTATCCAATTTCTTCAAGCCAATTCCAACTCTATCTTGAATAATTCGACTTGAGCTTCATTTATCCTCTTTATATGCACGAAAATTAACTCCTACATGATAAATAAACAATGCAAAAATGTAATAAAATCCAAATAATAATAATTCCATTAAATCAACACTTAAAATCATCAATTTTGCATACAACCCTCTTAAAATCATCTTTATTAAATAATTACACTTAAAACCCTTAATTCTCATGTAAATTGTGCAAATGTGGAAAAATAATAATGAAATACACCCTTAATAATCATATAAATATGGCCTTAACAACACCCCACACTTAGCTTTTTGTACGCCCTCGACAAAACAATCAAAACTATAGCTCAACTTTATAAATAATCCACATAGATCTCTAACTCACGTAACAAAAGATACAACAACTATAGCAAATAATACCAACACAGTAGATAGATTCGTGTATGTGTGACAAGCCATTCTCAATCTAGCAAGCCTTTCAAAGAAATATCCTTTCAAAAATTCCAATGACTATCCTAGTACAGATAAAGAATAGCTCCACTCAAAGCCTTCCCACGCACTCAAGAGGATAATCCCTACAAAGATATCATGCGGTTTATACTGGGTATAAGATCCATGATAACAAAGACTTCACTTTATTCTTATTCAACATTTTTCTAAATTTTCAAATTTGACGATATCGTAATAAGCTCTTACCCATCATAGTAGAATAGGATGTTTCAGGATAACACCCTACCTTACTCAAATCATAAGGTAGCTATAAACCGACCGTCCGTGAGCCATTGGTCATCATAGTGGAATAGACATACGAGGTATACCCTACCGCACTCAAATCATAAACCACTCCGACAAACGATTTATTAATAATTGCTCACTCACTTTATTTATTCACTTTTCAAAGTCATAAGTTACATCTCACCTATCACATTCAAACGTTATGATATTCACAAAGACACGGTCTAACTTAGGTGTAACTATACCGACCTTCCTAAAATAAATCATTAAAAATAATGAAGGGATATAATTCAAAAGTCATTGCTTCAAAATCAAAGGCTTTCGTGAGTGAAAACGAATACTATCTCCATAAAAGTAAAACATGCTATAATTATCTCACTAAGTCACATACTATCATCGTTAGAAAACTACAACTAGCAAGCATCTAGTTCCAATTATATGCTCGAGACTCACAAAAAATTTTAAATCACAAAAAATTTTAAATTTCGCAGAAATTTAACTTTCACTCATATTTCAAAGAGTATAGCATAAAACATACCCAAACACCCCCACACTTAAATCACATTATGTCCTCGTAATGTGCCAATATAAAAGAAAAGAAAACTTAGCTGGTTTCAAAGGTGGTTGTCGGATGAAAGTTGGCAGAGGTCAGGCCGGAGCATGAATATACCGCAACAACTCGAATAGACAACACCGACAAGAGTAACTCAAAACCTGCTCAAAAGTATCTCGCAACACTCGACATACCATATAATCTCGGGTACACGGGTATATGAGCAACACATAACACAAAACACTTACAATGAACGTAAGAGGAATAACCATCAACACAAAATCAACTAAAGTATTATTACTAAAACAATAAAACAAAACAAGAAAAGAAAACAAACAAAGAAAACTAGGTTGCCTCCTAGAGCGCTTCTTTAATGTCAATAGCTTGACACAAAGTTCAAAAGATCAACCCGGATCGGGCCACTTTGGTTTGACTACCGCCACCTCAAGATCGTAATCGTGAGCACTCAAGCGAAATGATTTTCACCACAACAACAAGTCAAGTGCGCAATAAGTTCATTAAACTTCTCTCCAAACTACACCGACTTCTTCTTCTTGCTCTTGCGCACGATAGGCATAGACATAGTGGTATGATCGTAAGTGTCGCAGAAGGTACCTCACGGGTGGATATAGAACGCCATCATCATCCGACTCAAAGAAATAAGATGGAATCTCTTCACAAATCATGACATCTCAGATTCTCATCTCTTCTTTGGAAATAAAGAAGTTCGGCTTTTCCTTTGGTTGCCCAAAATATTTCTTAAGTCGATGGCCATTCACTTTAAAAGCTTGATTACCATACCCGCTCAAAGTAATTACTCCACTAGATTAACCTCGAGAATCTCAAAGGACCGCACTACCTAGACTTGAGTTTACCCGAAACAGTGAAGTCTAGTATTATAGAGTAAAGCCATTTCACCAACTTTGAATTCTCGGTCCTTGATCTTAGCGCCATGGAGTATCTTAGTTCTCTCCTTGTCGAGCTTAGCATTCTCGTATGCACGGAGTCCGAATTGCCGAGCTGCTCAATTGTAACAATCTTTTCTCCCCACAGAGTTGGCTATCAAAATTTAAGAATTTAATTGCCCGTAAAGCTCTGTGTTCAAGTTCGATGTAAATGACAAGCTTTGCCATAGACCATTTGGAAGGGTGACGTGCCCATCGGGTCTTGAATGCAAGACGATAAGCCCACAACGCGTCCATCCAACTTCGACTCCAATTAGATCGATTATTGTTCACGGTCTTCTCAAAATTCTTTTCAAGCTCTCGTTGCTTACCTCGACTTGGCCACTAGTTTGAGGATGATATGGTGTACCAATCTTATGTTTGACACCGCACTTCTCAAGGATCTTGTCAAGCGCGCATTGCAAAAGTGAGTACCTTCATCACTAATGAGTGCTCTTGACAAATGAATCTAGTAAAGATATTCTTTGCAAGAATTTCTTTACAACCTTGTGATCATTAGTTTGAGTAGCTATGGCCTCGACCCACTTTGAAACATAATCCACACAGCATTTAGGATATACTTATTACCACATGAGGATGGAAAGGGTCCCATAAAATCTATGCCCCAAACATCGAAAACTTCACATTCAAGAATGGGCTTAAGTGGCATTTCCATCCGACTACTCTGCCCCCGCTCTTCCGCACCTATCACAACCTTTACAAAAGGCTTCAGATCTTTAAACAGAGTCGGCCAAGAGAATCCAAATTTGAGAATCTTTGCAACCGCCTTCGTGTTCCATAGTGACTCTCCGTAGGACCACTATGGCATTGTTCTAAGATATCCCACCGATCATGCTCAGAACACACCTTCAAGCAACCCATCCTTACAGCACCTTGAACAAATAAGGATCTTCCCATACGAGATATTTAAGATCGTAAAAGAACTTCTTCCTCTCCTCGATACGCCATATCCTCTAAATGACCACTCGCTAAATAGTTGACATAGTCAAGATACCACGGCCTAACCGCTTCAAGCTTCATCAATTGCTCACCGGAAAATCAATGCCTATATCATTGTGATTCTCTCAGCACCCTCATTTACTAAGCGAGATAAATGATCACCACAATATTCTCACTACCTTTCTTATCTTTAATCACAAGGTCAAACTCTTGTAGAATTAAAATCCATCAAGTAACCTTGGTTTTGCATCCGCTTTATCCATAAGGTAGCGTAAAGTCGCATGATCTGGCCCATACAATCACTTGAGACCCGAGAAGATAGCTTCTAAACTTGTCAATGGCAAAGACGACGGCTAAGAATTCCTTCTCAATAGTAGTATAATTGCATTGAGCCGGGTTCAAGGTGCGGCTCGCATAATAAATGGGCCTCGAACCTTTATCAACTCTTTGACCTAAAACTCGCGCCACGGCATAATTAGAGGCATCGCACATCAACTCGAAGGCTTGGTCCAACAAAAAACTAAAATAGGGCACTCGATAAGCTTGTCCTTCGCACAATTGAAAGCTTCCTTGCACTTCGATCGAACAAGAATTCTACATCTTCTTTCAAGAGATTTGATAAAGGCTTGGCAATCGTAGAAAAGTCTCTAATGAAACGCCGGTAGAAGCCAACGTGTCCTAGAAAACCTCGCACTCTTTCACCGCTTTTGGGTACGCCATCTTTCAATGGCTTCAACCTTAGCCTTATCAACTTGAATACCAAAGATTGGACACCTTATGTCCCAAAACGATTCCTTCGCCTACTAGAAAATGGCATTTTTCCCGCTTACACCGATTTTTCTCAACACAACGCTGGAGTACCATATCTAGGTTCTTCAAGATTTCATCAAAGCTACCGCCGTAGATCGAGAAGTCATCCATGAAGACCTCCATGCATTTCTCAACAAGTCCATCAAAATGGCCAACATGCACCGCTGAAAAGTCGCGGGTGCATTGCACAGCATCGAATGGCATTCTACGAAAGGCAAAAGTACTGCATGGACACGTAAACGTGGTCTTTTCTTGGTCATTGGGGTCGATGGCTATCCGAAGTAACCAGAGTATCCATCGAAAAACAATAATACTTATGACCACTCGCTGCTCAATAAGTCGGTCAATGAAGGGTAGGGAAAGTGGTCCTGGCAAGAACCTCATTAAGTCTACGATAGTCAATACAGCACTCAGAGTCGCCACGAGACGTAGGCAACTTCCTCCCTTTTTCATTCTTTTCAACAAGAATACCGCCTTCTTTTGGCACAACTTGAGTAGGGTCGACCCACTCGCTATCGGCGATTGCATGAGATGATTCCCATGTCAAGCCACTTTATAACCTCCTTCTTGACAACCTCCTCGCATATGCGGATTCAGCTTTCTCTCGAGGTTGTCTAACCTTTAGCTCCCTCCTCCGCTCGGATTTTATGCATGCATATGTCCGGGCGATCCTCGGATATCACCCACTTGCCAACCGAACGCGAGGATATTTTTCTTAAGCACTTCTATCACCGTGCTTCTTGCTCGTGGGTCGAGTTTCAAGAAATGATCAAAGGCAATTTATCTCCATCCTTAAGAAAGATATACTTAAGGTGTTTCGAAGCGGTTTGAGCTCTAAATCGCAGAGGTGGTTGCTCAATACTAGACTTTAACGGGCCACCTTTCTCCTTATGAGCTTGAAGTGGTTGACAAGAGAACACTTCATCTTCCCGAGGCTCAACCCCGCAAAGGTACTGATCAAATCATCCATCGGAATCCTCCGGTCAACACTTGCTTCCTTTTTCTTGTGATCGATCATTTTCCTTAACTCTTCGCTCTTTCAAATTCTTTCGCTAACTCCTCCCAATCATCTACTTCCCAATGAGTAGCTTCTCCCAAAACTCTACCTCGTCCCAACTACCCATCGAGCTTCTTCTTCACCAGTGAAGTCTTCCTCGACTCGCTTCTTTGAAATCATCGCTTGTCGCTGGCCTCTCCATGCTTCTAACTCAATAACAGCCCAAGATGAGCGAGTGAAGATGACTCGCCAATGCCTACGGCTTGAAATGAATTAGAAGATGGTCCGCAATCACCGGATCCTCAATGTCCATGACTTCAAAACACCTATCTCTCGTAAGCTCCATTGCATCTTCGTAATAGGCATCTCCTCCGTCCTCATATATGGCTTCTTCGACAAACGATATTTCATCAATTACGGCTCTTTCGTGATGTGTCCTCGTGGTGAAGGTGACAGATGTGTCACCGACTCTAAGAGTAATCTGTCCTTGCGTAAGTCGATGAGAGCGTTAGAAGTGTCTAAAAAGGTTCGGCCTAGAATTAGAGGCATCTCCTTGTCGTGGATAGTCTAGAATAACCTGGTCGGGTAGGGAAGACTAAATGTTCAATTTGAAGAAGAACATTAGCTACACAACCGGCCGCAGATTTACTAGATTTGTCTACCATCCAAGAGAAATGGGGCGCTTCGCATTCTTTGTCTAGCCCGAGCTTCTTGCATACATTTAATGGCATCACATTGATGGAGGCCCCGAGTCGCATAATACATTTTCGAATAAATGGCCTTCGATCTCACAGAGATTGAAGTCCGCCAGTGGTCACCTCGCTTAACAAAGAATTTTCTCGTGAAACCATTGCGCAATCTTCTCAAACACTTCTTCACCATCCCCTCAAGCTTTCTCTTACTCCCACGTAATTCTTTTTAAGATACTTAGTACATTTAGGCATTTCTGCATAATACCTCACTAAGGGCATACTCACTTTAGTGTCCCTAAGTATCCTCCTCACCCCATCATACCGCTTGTCATTAGTGAGGGCTTTCTTTCCTTTTTTGGTGGATAAGGAAGGGCTTTATCATTCTTCGTGGCCTTGATTCTTTATCGCCTCATCCTCCTTATCCTTCCATCTCACAAACTTTTCTTTCTTTTTCTTAGTCGTGGTACGCCTTTGACTTTCCTTTCTCTCCTCATCATCAAAATTATTTTCATCCTCCAAAGAATTGTCACTAAGCTCCTCATCGCTGCTTTCTTCGGCATGTGATTTCGATTTCCCTCCCGAACTCATGGCGCCGTGAGGGGCTACTGCTTCCCGACATCTTGCCGGGTCCAAATTTTCTTACCACTTCTCGAGTTACTTCGCTCAACTCCTCTTCTTGTCCATACTCCCACCGAGGTGTAATGGCAAAGGCAAACATTCGCATCAGCTTTCGGATTTCTCTCGGTATAACTCGGGAGTTTACCGTGAGGTCTGCTTGCTTGCTGGTCTGCCATTTGACCAACTTGTCTCTCAATTGCTTTAACACTAGTAGACAAGGTCTTCACCATGTCTACCAGCTCATCGAATTTGTGCTGAGGGACACATGAGGTGGTATGACTGTTGTTCTGAGGTTGATTCCAGCCACCTTGAGGCCTTTGGGAGTTCTGAACTGGCCTTTGATAGTTCGAGTTGAAAGAAGTTGGATTTGAAGGGCCAGGTGGTAACTTGGCTTGATTGAAGTTTTGTCGTTGAAATCCTCGAGTAGTTCTGCTTTGCTTGAAGTTTCGGAAGGGTTGGTTTTGATTATCCATTAGGTTTACCTCTCCGCCGCCATCTCGGTCCCCTCGCTCGAGTTTCAAGATAATTTGAATCGTAAGGTCGATCTCAAGATTGGCCAACCGCTTGCTTATCAATTCCATCTCGAGCAACCAACAGCTTGTGTATCGTGATTGCTTGCAGATTTTCTTTCTTAACAATATTGGTCTTCTTAGAGTCGACCACATATTGTTCTTGGCTATTGTCTCACCACTCAGTGCGCCTCATCACCTCCCCTAAGAAGGATCCATGAGTCGTGAGTCAAGATAGTCTCTATTAGGTTGAGAGACACCTCTATAAAATAGTTCCAACAACTCATGTCTATCATATCCGTGATTGGGGCACTTCCTCATCAATGATTCAATCTTTCCCAAGCTTTGCCAACAGCTTTCATCCTCCAACCGCTCAAACGTAGCTATTTCCGCTTTCATTTCCATAATCTTGCCTGGTGAAACCCACTTTAAGAGCGAAGGCTCTTTTGACATCATTCCATGTATGGAGGGAATGATGTGCTAACGATTTAAACCATCTCGCTTGCTTCACCTTTCAAAGCAAAAGGAAATAGCTTTAACTTTACGATCTCGTAATCAACACCAGGATAATGGCCTGCTTCACGATTTGTACGAATGTGGACAAGAAGTCGTGTGGATCTTCCCGAGCAAAGATCATGGAAAGAGCTATTCTCAAACCAGAGCAACTACTCCGCTTTTAGATCAAAGTTCGCTCCTCCCATGTCGGGAGGACGAATAGTCTATGTCCTCGAGAAAATCTTGGTTTAGATATGGAGTGTAGGGGTCCTGGTTCAGTTGATTAAGCTGGTTTTGGCGGAATTGTTGAAGTTGTTGATTTATGCCAGCTTGCTGATTCTGCTGTTGCTGCAGAGCTTGCATTTGTTGAAGGAGTAAATTCAACTGAGCTTGGGGATCAGGATTTGGAATTGGTGGATCTTGATCCGCCATTTTATCCAAATCGTGAGAAGCCTTCTCTTAAGGATAGATCGTTCGTGCTCGTGATCAAAGATCAGAAGTCCCTTCTTACTTCTCGTTTGCATAAACCAGAAGAAAGAAAAAAAGAGGAAATCAACCCTTTGGGGTTGATTAGAAAAGGTTTAGAAAAGGTTTAGAAAAAGAAAAGAGAAGAAAGAAAAGTTAGTGATGATTGAAGAGATCGAATCAAGGCCCAGCAGTTAGTGGACGTTCGTTTCAGGTGAACGCTGTTCATTGAATGAACGCTCGCTCAGAGGGCGAATGAAGTGGACGGGCGCTCAAGTTGTTGAACGCTGCTCGTAAAACGAAACCCTAAAACTAAGGTTACTGTAAATTGAAAACGAGATAAAAATAAAAGCGTAAAAGACTTATGGAAATAAAATCAAACAAAAATCAAATAAAATAAAAAAGAAAGTTTAAAAACAAGAAAAACAAGAAAATCGGGAAAGAAAAACCTACCTACTAAAAAGTTTAAAAAAACAAGAAAAACACTAAGACGGAAAAAAAAAAGCGTGTTGAAATCTTCTAGGGCCAAAAATGGGGGAAAACAGTGGATTTTGACCTCGAAAACGCACTGAACGGCCTACGGCCGTTCACAACGCCGTCGGCGCCGGAACGAGCTTTCGAATTGGGGTCCTGCGTCCAAACGGACACTCGAGCCGAAAGTTACGCCCAAAATACTATCGCGTGCTAAAAACGCATCCTTTTGACTCGTAAAATTGTCCTATGAAGAATCCGACAACCGTTACCGACTCCCGCAACGGCGCCAAAACTTGTTCGGTAAAAACGTGTTTTAAATTTATAAACCGAAACACCCCAAGTATAAGGATCGTAGTATGTGGTGTTTACGGGTCGCCCTGGCGGAGTGGAATGTTTATCGGATTCAGATATAAATCTATATCAATTATGTCACAATTATGAACTAAACTACTAAACTAAGGTCAAAACTAACTAAAACCTAAACCTAAGAATTAAAACTAAAACAAGAATAAAAACAAGTCTGAAAAATAAGAAAACAAAGAAAAGCGGACTTAACGCTCACTAAAGTGAACGAGCGCCTGGTAACTAAACCTAATGGACGAAAGCGTTACGCTATGCGGACGAACGTCCGATTATGAATCAAGCGTAAAATTGCGTAAAAACAAAGCAGGAAACTAGGGTTTATCAACTAGAACTTAAACTAATTAAACTTTATCTAAACGATTCGATTAAAACAATTAAAGGAAAACACAAAGAGGCAACGAATCCACCCATCAACCAACAACCCCCAACTAGATGGTGATCTAAGATGTAGTTTTAGTAGTGTGATTTATTCACGAATCCAATTAAATATCTTCAATCAAATTCTAGGGTTTCGCTTATCTTTTCAAATAAACTAAACATACAATCAACCCGAAATCACGAGGTTGTTTCCAAACTCTTACTCAACTAATCATGCATAATCTCTTAAAACACGAATAATTGCATCACTTGAACGAAATAAAACTTAAACCAATATATTTTCATACATAGATCCAAGCATATAGATATAGATAAATCGTTTCATCAAATCGTTAATTCCAACAAAACATGATCAATACAAAACAAAGATCCAAAGTGATGAAAAACTATAAATTAAACTCACTAACACAAAGCATCGAACTCTCTAGTTGGTTGTGTTGATGATGGGCTTCCTCCGCCGACTCACCGCATAGTATTTAGCCAACAATCATGTTGAAGATGATTGTTGGTTGGGAGATTTGCATCTCTCGTGAAATTAGGGTTCTTCTCTCGCCGCAGCTTTTTGGTGAATTTGCGATCTCAATTATGTGGTATATGAATTAGGTTGAGGCCGCCGCTTTATTTATAGAGTTTCAAGTCGGTCGTGGTTAAGTCGGCAACGGACGCTGCTGGTCTTATGGACGCCCGCCCGTAATACCTGACGCTGAGTAAACGCTGCTCATCCTCCGCCTGAACTCTCTCGAATGTAAAACACAATTCCGACGCCGCCCACCGACAAACGCCTGCCTGGAATGGACGCCGCATTTAACGCCGCCCAAGATGCCGAGGATCGGATTTCATCATCTTTATCCAATTTCTTCAAGCCAATTCCAACTCTATCTTGAATAATTCGACTTGAGCTTCATTTATCCTCTTTATATGCACGAAAATTAACTCCTACATGATAAATAAACAATGCAAAAATGTAATAAAATCCAAATAATAATAATTCCATTAAATCAACACTTAAAATCATCAATTTTGCATACAACCCTCTTAAAATCATCTTTATTAAATAATTACACTTAAACCCTTAATTCTCATGTAAATTGTGCAAATGTGGAGAAAATAATAATGAAATACACCCTTAATAATCATATAAATATGGCCTTAACATTGCATATCGAGGAGGTTCGTGTATCAAGAAGAGTGTCCACAAACCGCCGTTTGGAGAACACATCGGAAGATCTTGGCTTCTCTTCCTACAATTGGTAACATGATCTTAACCCCCTTGTAGTAGTTAAATCCTTTATTTATGTATTGTGATATATAAATCGTGATCCATCCGCTGCGCATAGATCTAACTCGTTTAGATCTAAGAACCTGCATCCTTCACGGGACAGGCTCTTAACAATTTTTTAAATCTTTCCCAGGCATTCCCGAGCGTTTCTTCAGATCCTTGTCTAAAATTAGCAACCTCGACCTTTAATTCCAAATTTCGTCCTGGAGTGAAATATTGTTTCAGAAATTCAGTTTGAATATCCTCCCAACTAGTAAGTGAATGATGTGGAAGAGACATAAACCAATCTCGGGCTCTTCCTTTTAAAGAAAAATGAAGCATAGTCATCATCGTTAATTCCTTATGAGCACATTGACTTTTGGTCAGACACACAGCTTCTTCAAAGCGATAGAGATGATGATGTGGATCTTCATCATCCTCTCCTAGAATTGGGCTCTTGCGTCAATTAAACCAAAAGATGAGATTTAATTTCGAAATTATTCGCTCCTTCATTGGGTAAAAGTATGGGATTATTAGTCTGGTTTCTTCTTATGGTTTGATCACAGATAGGACTCGGGTTTGGTGGGTTATTACGATTATTCTGGTTCCAATCTTGATTATTTCTATTATTATGATTTTGGTTATTATTAGGGTTAACAGGGTTTTGTCCATGCCCTGGAGCATGATCTAGCCTCTGCTTCATTTGTTTCATCACTAGTTTTTACCATTTCTCAGTATTTTTATTAGAAGATGATTCCGTTGGAGATTTTCCAAGGAGTCCTAAGCTGGTTTGACCACGTTTACTCTCTATTCTTAACTGCCTTTCGTAAGCGTTTATGTCAGGCTTATAAGGAGTAAGTGAGGTTTTACCGCTTCTGGTCATCAACTAACAAAAATAGAAAAATGCTCGAGTTTTATAGAAGAAGAAAATTGGCACTAAAAGAAAGTAGATACCAACGAAAAATAAAATAGAAATGAGATAAGAAAAGTGTTGATTTATTCTTGAGAATTTTGAGCTAATACAAGTAGTAACCATAGACACAAAGAAAGAAATTAGCGACGTGTATCCCCGGCAACGGCGCCAGAAAGCTGACGGACTGTTTCTAGGCTATCAATCCTTACCGGCAATGTGTACCGGGTCAAATCATAGTGCTAGTGTGGTGAGTCGAGTGTCGAATCCTCGGGAAAACGTGGTAATTCTTTTAAGTGTGGTTAAACACCAAAGAGCTCAAGTTATTAACTCGATCTAAACCGCAATTTTATCACACAGATTACTACTATTCTACTTAACATAAAGTAAATGCGTAATTTAAAAGTTATTATAATATAATATATATAGATATATAAATATATATAGATGTACATGGAATGCAAAATATATATATATATATATATATATATATATATATAAATATATAGATACCAATATATAGTTTATAATAATAGATTAGACTAGCCAAAGTTTATATAATTGATTTATACGATCTTTTCAAGAAAACCAATGTGCTCGATCTTTCCTTTTATATTAGGTCCAATTGAGTAAATGAAACGGTGCACTCTCGAGGTTAACAATTCCACCTCACACGAAAGCGTATGAAATTGTCATATGTCACATTGTCATCGCTTTAATTTCCACAATCGCCCCATGCTAATCTCGCTTAGTCTCGAATGGTGCAGTACAAATCTACCCCGGATAAAAGAGGTTATTCCGCTTGTCGACGGCCGATGTGTTATTCAAAAGGCTCGGTTGTCGCGGATCGATTTAACTTTCCGGTGTTAGTTTCAATTAAACCGTTGATTTTAACATTATTACGAACTTGAGCACAAATTTAATAAGATTCATCTTTCCCAAGACTAATCTCGCCCGGTAGGAAATAGGATTCATTGCCACGCTTTACGGGCCAATTTTACCTCTCCGGTTTTTCTATCTTTTATCTCATATCCTAACTTCTCTCGGTCGGGTTCATCGTTAGGTTATATGTTGCGATTCATCTTGGTTAATTACTTCAATCCGAATATTATCAATACGTTACAAAATAGAAAAGATTCAATTAACTCAATTTTAGTAAATTTTACTTAGATGCATTCCTTTACCAAAAGATCGAAATAAAACGATTACTAACTTTGGCTAGTTATTAGATTTAGCTTAAAAACATTATAACAACTAAAAGATAAAACAAACATAACAAACATAAATACTTTAAAAATTTACCCGATTATAAATCTTTGAATCGTAGTCGTATTCTTCCGGATATTACAACGACTTCAACAACATCGAACTTCCGATAATTTCCTGAGCATTACAACACTACGATATTATTATTTTTGGCATAAGGCCTATTTACAAACTACGAAAATAAAAGAAAAGATATAGATAATATATATATAGGATATTGTATATATATATATTGAGTACCTCTCATCATTTCTTTGAATCGAGCTCCTTATATAGAAAATGGGATGAAGGCCGCCTGGGCCGGTTTAGGGGCGGACTGGTCCGTGTGTAATGATTAGATCCATCTCCTTAATTCAAATCATGTGCAGCGTATGATTATATATATATTTATATATAATTATTAAACTTCTAAAATTCATATCTCGAGTTCCCGATCTCCAAATAACATGATTCAAGATGCATTGGAAAGCTCGTTGAATGATATACAACTTTCATGAAGGACTCTTCTTCAGAAAATGTCGTTTTAATGATCCATTCTTTTGTCGAAGATATTTCTCGATTACCACTTAATCAAATCGATTAGCCACTTGACCACTTGACCACTTATGCTCGTGACACTCTCTAAATCCTTCCAAAGATATGATTATACTTCACAATGTCGATTCCCGGGATCTTGGCTTATAAATCTGCAATAAAATACCACAAATACCCACGTAAATTTGACACGACACTCCGATTTACTAAAATCGGTACAAAACGATAATTTTTTACTATTATTACTAACTTTTACTACTAACTATACTAAACTATAAAGATTAATATTTCATACTATTTTTATCATAATTTCATATATTTTATATAGAATTCGTTGATAAAACATAATAATATAACATAATTTTAATCATATAAAAGTAATACATCAATAATCAGACATAGTGGCTTTCCTAGATCATGTTGTGTTAGATGGTGGAGTTATGGTAGACCCAACAAAGGTTGAAGCAGTTGTCAATTGGTCACGCCTTACCATAATTATAGAGGTTCGAAGCTTTCTCGAAATTGAGCTACTACAAAAATTTTGTCAATGGTTTCTTTTTTTATAACTACACTTCTCACACGGCTTACACGAAAAAATGCCTAAGTTTAAGTATGTGAATGACTTTTAGGAGCCGAAGAACAAGTTGGTGATAACTTTTGTCTTAACCTTTCATACACCATGAAAGTAGTACGACACTTAAAACAATGCTTTCAAGTGGTTTTATTATGTAACTGATGCATGATGGCAGAGTCATTGCATGTACCTCCCATCAATTAAAGCCTTGTGGGCGTAATTATCCTACCCGTGATCTTGAGTAAATACTTTGGTCTTTGCCTTGGATATGTGTGTTGGAAAAATAGTAGTGTATTGGTTTGCTAAATTTCTGAAAAATGAGCAACACACATTTGTAGAAACAAATTGCTAAGCGGATAAACAGTGAACACGTTACATGAAGAACTTTATTCATATGTTAAAATACTGCAACATATAGAAACAATAATGCATAAAGCAATAAGTAAACACCAAAACATATAGTGACTGAGGCGATTTTATAACTATTTTCTTAAGACATAATTGCCCCGACTATGTGCACATGGATATGACAATACGTCTCTTAAGATACAACAGTTTACCTTTCCGGATTTTGCACTTGAATGAGGAAAGCAACGAACTGATACAACATTTGTTTATTGCAAGTGTTTATTTTTGCAGAGTTTATGGAGTATAAAAAATGCTGTGTATTTTCATTAGGATTGTATTATTTATATAGGCAGAGGAATGAAGGCAATGAAAAGAAGATCCTGTTCAAAAATTGCAGGAAAATAGGCTTACATCTGTTCAAAATGGCAGTTGGAGCAACAGTTTTCAGTTGTTTGTTAATGAACAGACTCAACTTTTGAACTGGTTGGTCGGGGTTGGACCGACGACGGGTGGTGGCAAGGCGAGTAAATGATAGTAGGGTGGTTAGGCGTCGATGAGTGGTGGTGGGATGACGACATATGGTGGCAACATGTGGCATCAATGTGGATGGTTGGTTCAGTGGCGAGAATGGTAGGTTGCTGGCGATGTATGGTTATAAAGTGACTCGGTGGCGGTGAGCGGTGGTTGTAGAGTAGGGCGAGTGGTGTCTGGGTGGACAGTGGTAGGGTGAACGATAAGAGTTTAATGTATGGTGAACGATGACGGGTGATGGTAGTTGTGGTAGGGCGTGTAGGGTGGGTGGTGACATGTGTGATGATAGATGAGTGGTGACACCAATGATGACAAGGTTGGTTATATTGTGGTAGGGGTAGCGGCAAGGGTGGATGGTAGAGGCGATGTTGGTCGTAGGGTGATTGATGGTAGCGGGCGGGTGATGGTAGGACAAGTGGTGACAAAATTGTTATATATATATATATATTTTATTGCAAACAAAATACAAAATTGCTTATATTTTCCTTCTATGATATTTGGTTAAGAATAGAAAAGTGGAAAAAAATGAAATTTTGAGAAAATATATTGATGATGTCGAAATTATTATCTTATTTTAGTGGTGGATTTGTGGTGGATATCTGGCTATAAGGAGTGTATGGAACTATGGAAGTGGTGTTTGCCGGTGGTGCTCGGCGGTGAAAGTGGTAGTGCAAATATGAACAAGATGAAGATCTTTCTTCTCCAGATGGGAAGAGTGTTAGGTGTTTTGTGTTTTATGAAATTTGAGCCTCAAGAGGTCGTGACATCGCACTTTCAGTAAGCGATCGTACGCCATGCGTAGTTATGAGAATGAAGCCCCCTTATGATGAAGGTGATATGGGTTTTATAGAGGTTATGGGCCAGTTGTCACGAGGTCGGGTAAGAGGAGAGAGTCGTCAGCCGCGAAGCGAGAGCCAGTGGACCCGCGAGCGAGAGCCCGACCGACTTGCCAAGCTGAGTCTTGAGCGGCTCCAGAGAGCCTTTGGCGGTTACGAAGCCTTTGGCGGGCTGAGAGCCTTACGGACTCGCTGAGGGCCTTTGCTTGACTCATCTTTATGTTGGCGGCTCTGGTCTCCGGCGGATCTAATGTCCTCAGGTTCACATGCCGGCCCCCCTAGTCTGATAGCATCGCATATGACCAAAGGCTTAGAACGGGACCGACGCCTTGCGAGTTCGCTGACTATGGTGGTCGGTGGCTTAATCTATTGTTTGGGTGTCGGATGGACCCAAATAAAAATTCGTAGACCGATTTACAATTTGAACATATCAAATAATTTATTGAGAAAACTTGACTTTTCTTTTCTCGCACAAACATGAGATGAGAATAATTTTATTTTTTTCCCCTTTTTTTTCTATGTACTAAACATGTCCATAATTGCATATGGTCAAAGTCAATGCCTCAATGGACCGTCTGATAAATAAAACGGGCCTAACCCAAATAAAACGCGTCATGCCCACATTAGATTGAATTGCGGAATCGACTCTAGGGTTTGATACACGGACGATCGCAGGGAGCTTTTGTTAGAGTTTCTTGTACGGAAGCAGCCGGCCATGTTCGGATCCAGAGGGTAAGCTACGATTTTCTTAACCTTTGATTTTCCGATCTGTGTTTGATGACTTTGATTCAATAATTCATGTACTGCGATCAGTTATTATTTTCAATTTAAACACTTAGTAAATATGGGTAAGGGATTTAATCTCCGTCCGTTCCGTGTTGTTAATTTCTCTTTCTGCGAGAGTTTCTTTTATCTAGTCGCCATGCGTTTCATTATAGATATGTTTGTGTACGTTAAACACGAATTTCTGAGAATCCTGAAATTGATAGAGATGGAAAGGTTGATTACCATTTTTGCAACTGATGTTTGTTCATATGCCAAATTCGGAGATTAACTAGTGATTTTTTTTTAATGCCTCTCCTACTTGTTTTTTCGGATATGATGAAACATAAACATCAAATGTCTGCTCCTTATTGCTAACCACCTTAGTTTTTTGTATTGATGATCTTTTTTTTAATAACCTGAATTATCATGTCTCTTTACACTTAGAAGTACAATAACTTTTTTCAGAGCATTTCGATGGTTAACTTGCCTGCTGTGGCATTTTCCATTTTGAAGCGTTAGCAGTTTTCAGCAGAAGTTATTTGTTTGTGTATGTGTCAAGGTTTTGTTATATGTAGTCCTGTTGTTGCCACGATTTGTATTCCCCCTGGCTGACTTGAGTATGTGTTTATCTGTAATATGGTGGGTTCTTTTATGTTCATTGAGTTCATTTTTAAATTGTTGGGAGGGTAGCAGTTGTGAAATTTGTCTGTGTGATCAGTCAAAGAACTTCTTATAAGAACATAGGGTAAGACTTACTACTTTAGGCCTAAATGGCCCAACCCTTTCCTGGGGGCTTTCCTCAGACCCTGCACACGTGAGGTAATTCCATGTACCAGGCTGCCCTTCATTCATAAAATCTGTTCTATAGGAGTAATTAGGTGTTAGGAAAGACCAGGGTTGGGAATGGTTTATTAACAAGGTTAAGCGGGGGTTTCTCCTGTTTTTTTGTTGTTGTTGGGTATGAATAATTGAAGGGCAATGTTGGGGAGCGGGGGGGTTTCGGACGGGTACGAGATCGGGTCAAAGAGACCAAGAATGATGGAATCAAATCCCTACTTCGCAGTGAGCAGCAGTTCAAGTCCTTATCAACAACCTTATGGCTATGGGGGTGGAATTCAGCCCTCGACATTCCCTGTGGTTCGTCTAAGGGGCCTTCCCTTTGATTGCTCTGAAAACGACATCTTCAAGTTCTTTGCTGGGCTGGATATCATAGACATCTTCCTCGTTGCAAAAGGCGGGCGATTCTCTGGAGAAGCTTTTGTTGTTTTTGCCTTGCCTGCCCATGCTGAATTTGCTCTTCAAAAGGATAGACAGAATCTAGGAAGGAGATACGTTGAAATCTTCAGGTGTAAGAAACAGGATTACTACCATGCGATAGCTGCCGAGATGCATTTTGAGACCACTTATGATGATTACCACCGTGCGGCATCGCCTCCACCTCGTCCAAAGAGGTCACTTGACAAGGACAAGCTGGAATACACCGAGGTGCTGAAGCTGCGTGGTCTGCCTTATTCAGTTAAGAAATCAGAAATTGTCAGGTTCTTTGGCGATTTTAACGTGACGGACGACAGAGTGCACATTGGATACCGGCATGATGGAAAAGCTACGGGGGAGGCATACGTGGTGTTTAGCTCAGCTGAGGAGGCCAAGAATGCCATGTGCAGGGATAACAAACTTATAGGTACGCGTTACATAGAACTATTCCCTTCAACACCGGAGGAAGCTAGGCGAGCAGAGTCAAGATCAAGGCAGTGATGATGATGGTCCATGTTGGCAAGTCTGTTGATGGGCTATTTACCATTTCCATAGTAGTGAAATGAAATTCACATGTAAGAAAGTATATTCTGGGCAATGCATGTTTGATACTTGGTGTAAAAGTAAAACGCATACCTTTTTCTTGTGAATTTGGTCCTTTTTGTGTAACGAACATATTGGCCTTTGTTACTGGTTTGAGATACTGCTGGGGGCGGTCCCTTTTTTTTAATTATATTTTTAATTTTTGGTTTTATTGCAACAGATTTTGTTGCATGCATTTCTTTCCTCTCCCATTAAATATTCTTGAGATGTAGATGCAATGGTTGATCTTTATTTTTGGACGCATTCTACTGCTTCTTCATTGTTTACACCACATACCAAACCCATCACTATTTCCCCCTCAAGCTCACATACCATTGAACTACGGCAAACTTGATCCCTTCGGTACGGTCTTAAACTAACCGCTCCAAAACCACCCCAACCAGGGGCGGACGCAAGATTTCGGACAACGGGGGATGATAATTCTAAAGAATTTTTACAATAAAAAAATTACGCTTTTATCTAAGACTACTTAAAATCGCCACTGCACCACAATAACTTTTGACACCCTATAAATCATTCTTGATACTACATTGAATATTTTTATTATTTCTTTACTCCCACACCACCAAAAAAAAATTTAAAATTACTCTCTACACCACAAAAATATAAACTACAATTTAGTCCTTAAAAAATAATAATTGCATAAATTAACATTTTATAATCCACCATTACAACTAATCCACAAAACTTAATTTTAATAATCTAACAACATTAATCCCATACTACCACTTTCATATCTTAACATCACCATATCATCTTCATTCTTAAAAACAAAACCCTCCATCATCTTCATCTTCTTCAACCCTCCAACACAAAAAAATGCCATAAACCCCAAGATGAACCCATCTTCACCATCTCTTACACTTGAAACCATGAATACCAATGAAGATAATGATGCAATATCACTTGAAGGCATACCATTTTCAACCCAATTTGAAGAACAAATGACATCAAGAATGGTAATTTCTCAAACCAAAATCTTTGTTTTTTTTTCAAAACATGAAATAGGTGAATGACTTACACCATGAAAAACATGTAAAAGCATGATTTGTGGAGAATGATCATGCTTTTGTGCATTCTCCGATGGTATATAGGGTTTCGCCGGCGTCTCTTTACGTAACCGGGCGTCCCCGTTCTGAAGCCCAAAACGTCGGATACTCCGACGTTGCGTTGCACTCTCAACGTCCTGGTTACCGACGTTGTAAGTGATTACGGGCGTCCTATTGGGGGACGTTTGTAAGCCAGAGGCTTGTGTTTTGGTAGATGTCTTGACATCACCTGTCTTGACGCCCTGGATTACTCACAACGTCTACAACTCCGACCAGGGCCGGCCCTGGGGGCGGGCGAGATGGGCGACCGCCCAGGGCCCATGGTATAACAGGGGCCTAAATTTAAATCTTTAACAATATTGTAAGCTAATCTAGTAGATAATCAGCGGTTATGCACTCCTATTGATGCTAGTTTGATTTTTGATCTTTACATATTTTGGTTTTATTTATTTTTTGTAATGATAAATGAATTACGTTAAACCATTGTAAAGTAATGACATTAAAGAAAAATCTGCTCTAGATGACCGTTCAAGGCCCATTGACTGAATGATACGTTAGACAATATAAAAGTTGATACTATAATTAATGATTTTGCATTTAGACATGCACATCAAATTTTTTTTCATTATCAATTTGTTTTTTTGTTCCTGTAGTTATGTTGTCGATCTGTGTTTCACGATCTTTTGATATTGTTGGTTACGATTCTGTTGTTTTTCTTTCAGCTATTGTTCTTTTCTCTCTACTGATTCAATAAGTTTTTTGACATTTGTAATATATTGTTAGATACTAGCTTTAGAATTTTCTTGATCGTGATTTTATTTATGTTACTTATATAAAAAAATTAATTTTTAAAAATAAAAAGTGGGCCCTTCTTCAAATTTTGTCCCGGGCCCATTAAGTCTTTGGAACGGCCCTGACTCCGACGTTATAGACAATCACACTGATTTTACCACTTCTTCATACATACATTTAACTTGTTGGTTTTTATATTATTTGCATAGAACCCAAGTGAGGACAATGGTAAGAAGTTATGCGATGGTGCGGGGGTAAATGATTATGATGAGGCGTATTTTGAGGTAACTTAATAACAATTGTTCTTTGGCTTTAGTTTTTTTCAAAGTGTAACTTGATTGTTGGTAATGCAAACTTGTTTTTTTGTAGCATTTGGCTGATGTAATGATTGAGGAAGATCAAGAGTTTCTTAACAATCCTCATGATGACATACTTGCTTTGTGGGATAAAATGCCTGAAGAATTATCAACTGATATGACTTCACTTTTGAAACCGACCGTGTACGTACCTTAAGCAAATTATTATAATACTTTTGTGTTTGAAAATTAAATTTTATTCACTACTTTTATTGCTATAGGTATTTGATACCCATGAAGATGTAACCGAACATATTCAAAAGTTGGGAAGAGATAATGGGGTCGTGATTGTGAAGTTGAGATCGGATTTATCTGGGAAACGGACACCATATATAAAGTACCAATGTGAGAGGGGCGGTGAACAAAGAGACCATTGCAAATGTGGGAAATATGAAAAAAAAAGTAGGTGGTTCCGGTAAGAACAAGCCAAGGTATTCATCGTCAAGGAAGTGTGGATGTCCGTTCGTACTAAAAACCACACAAGATATAGTGAAGTTGTTCTGGACCGTATAAGTAATTAATGGGATTCATAATCACAATACGGTCAGGTTTGATGAGGGCCATGCATATCTCGGAAGAATTAGCAGATAAGAGACTGAAACCATTGCTCGAATGTCCCAGAACGACATACAACCCAAGTACATACTGAGGGAACTTAGAAGGATAGATGAAAATAATTGCATGCCAACCAAGAAGATATACAACATTCGTTCGAGGTTAAGAAATAAAGCATGAGAGGGTCGTTCAGTGATGCAAGAGGTATACAACTTGGCGGAAAATACTAACGCCTTCGTAGATTCCCGACATGTCGAGAATGTAGTGAAAGATGTTTTTTGGGCACATAACGATAGCTTGTGTCTTGCTAGGTGCTTCCCTTCCATGTTGCTTATGGATTGCACATACAAGACAGACAAGTACGAGATGCCTCTTTTGCAGATAGTTGGTGTCACATCTACGGACATGTTGTTTTCCATTGGGTTTGCACTTCTTGGATTGGAGAGGGAAGACAACTACACTTGGGCTCTGAATACATTACGAAATGCAATAGGATAAAACGATCGTGCGGATCGGATAAGTACTTTGAAAGCTATGTTGGTTGGGCAGTGTGCAACTTCTATGGTGTTTCATTAACCATATTGTCTAAAACGCATGGATCTCAAACTTTTCGCCCAAGTTTCAGAAAACCTTCCGTTTGGCCCCCTAATCATATATTGATGGGTTTGTGCGATGGGAATCATTTCATTCATCTGACTATGAGAGATACTTGTCCAATGCCTAGGGTGCCTAGGGTTTGGTATAAGTTTACTACACAAGAAGCAAGTGAATGGGTTGAGAAATTTTCTCATAGACTCACTTCATGGGTTGTCGAGGACAAGAGTCATTACTTGTCGAATCATATGGAATTAGATTAGTGATGTTATGGCCTTGTTTTTGTATATTTTGCATTGATTGACAAGTCCATGGTTTTGTATTTTGTTTGATGGATTGTCGATGACAAGTCCTTGGTTGTGTATTTTGCTGAACTGTTATTATTGACTTTGATGGAATCTTTTGTAAAGGTGTTTTGATAACGCTTCATGATAAACATTTGTAAGGTGTTTTGCAAAGTTGTACTTTTTTTTGGTTTGTCGATTGTTTATGCCGTTAGGTTGAAAATTTCAGTCCAAATAATAGTTTATACAGTGTTAAGACATAAAACGTCAGCAGCCATGTTGCTCGTGGCATACACTAGCATCATATTCCCAGACGTTGTGTTCCAGAAGCCTACAACATACTGAAAAAATAAGAGGGAAGTTGAAAAGAAATAGGTGGGTAGTTTATAAATTAATATGGTTAAATTGTGTTAAGGATTGGTAGTTAGTGTTTTTTTAATTTAACAAAATTAAAGGATTAAAGTGTATATTAATTCAAAGCTATATTATTTTTGTGGTGCAAGTAGTGATTAGGTGGTGTAGATAAGTAATTGAAAAATAATAAAATAAATGGTGCCGATAGTAAAAACCGGGTGCCAATAGTTACCGCCTAAAAATTGTATAGTAGTGTTTTTTTCTTTCTGTCCTTACGATAAAAAAAACTAATATATATCGCAAAAAAGAATACGACTATACATTTCGCTTTATATGATTAAAAAACACTACTAAGAATCCGAAAGCAATAACCCTTCTACTTCTAGCAATAAAGATTTAAAACATTACAAACAATGTTTTGACGGAAACCAATATTCCGAAACCGATTAATATTTTTTAAATGTATCACTTAGATAATAATTATGTATTTTTATTTACATGACAAATGCTTCATGTAAAATTATCGGATTATTATAGATGATAGGGGTGAAAATAAATTTTATGAGGGGCAAAATAAATAAATAACATACATATAATAGTGTAATCACCATATCCGAGGAGGGGCGAGTGCCTCCCCCTGCCATAAGGTTGCATCCGCCCCTGACCCCAACGGTGGCCTGATCACGAAAACACCTTATCACATCCTCTTCGGTCTTTGGATAACAACTCAATACATTGTGGTGATCCTAAAGCATCATCATCCAGCATGCTCGCGAGGATGTGGGAGTTTACCTAAAACATTGGGAGACAATCTGGTGTAGTGAACAAACGCGTGCCAAGGCTAGACATTGCCCATGACTTCGAATGACTAATTTGTGTGATCACCGAACACTTCAAGAACCCTCCGAGACAAGTTGATGCCTTAAAGCAATAGTACTAGTTAGAGAGCAAAATGCTTATAAAATCCTAGCTGGAGAAGTTGTCAGAACATTTTGGTGAATGATTGTAGAAATTCTACGTAGCGGCCATAGGAAAAGTTTTCATTGTCTCAAAGGGCTTCTCTGCACCGAAGCCTTTGGAGAAGTCTCGGGGAGAAAAAGGAAGAAAATTGAAACCACTACCCAATAATTTATCAAACAACCTTTTATTTTTTCAGACATGTCAATAAAGTCTAATGGATAGAAAGGTTATTACGTTTGCTCTCAAGGCCTAAATGTTACCGTATACAGTTGATGGGTATAAATAATTCTACCACCTCAACAGTAAGAGACAACCCACTGCGGCCACCCTCCGGCATGACGAGAGAGATCACAAAAGGGGCGGCCACTGTGTCTCACCTCGCCGCGACCAAGGCATTTGCGGTCCCAGGCAAGTGCAACAGATCCTGTGAATCTCATCCAGCGAGTCAAGAAGGGTCGCCAGGGGGTGAGGCCGAGAAGGGCTTGCTCCTGCGACCTCGCAGAGATGGCCGCCGATTGATCCGAGATCTTTTCCCCACTTGTATCTTAGATATTTCGCCTTGCTTAGTATCTAAGTTAAACCTAGCTATTAGTAAAATACCTAATAGATTACTTATTCCTAAGTTACCCACCTCTAAAAAGGGTGGTCATTGTAAACTAAAAGAGGATAAAAGATATGAAATACACACTATACTTGCAAGCCAAGGCTCATCCACTCTCGCTCCTCCATACCACCACCCGCCAGAGTAACACCACCTTAAATACAAATGATATCCACCGCTATACACCGCAAAGACACCCGTGACGATTTAAACATCTTCGATTGGCTCCGTTACGGGAAGAAAAAGCTTCACCATTCATAAAAACTACATACAATCCGAAAACGGCGGTCCATCTGACCGACTCCATCATCTAAAGATCACATCAGTTGCCAAGAAGTCCGACCCAAGCGCGAATCTAATCACAAATAGTCAACCTATGGCGGGAAGCAAAGGACAACCTGGACCCCAAAAACTCCTGCGAGAGGCGTTGTACAAACACATATACAAGCTGACGTCGCGATAGAAACACAAGAGATTACGCAAGCGGGTGGGGAAGGATCACAAAGGGGAGTTTTGGTCCCTAGCGATGCCCGAAATTTGATAAATCAGAAGGCTAAGTCAAGAGAGGTCGTAGCAGCTTTGGATAGGAAAATCAGAGGATCATCTCGATCGCAAAGACAAGCCAGAGATCAACTCCCGGGCAGAGCCGGATCTCCGTGAGGATCCGGAGGTTGTGGAAATAAGGGAATACGCGAGGTATGCGGAAACTATGTACCTAGCTAATTCCCGTCCTAGTGGGCTGGGGGCAAACTCCAATGTCTCAGACGACCCCAAATCCTCCTAGAAATGAAATCGCTCTGCTCGCGGGTCGTGAATAGAGGTCGGCAAAGCCGCACTCGCGGGATCGAGATAGAGGAAAGCGTCGCTCATCAGTCGCAGCGACCTAGGAAAGACGTTATGCGGACCCTCGGTTCTCCCAGATCGCGATCATCGAGGAAAAGTCACACGAAAAAGGTTCGGCCTTCAAAAGGTTAGGTGAGAAGGACAAGGCCTCGGCCCCAAGTCGCCTCAACCTTCCCGAGGAGAGATTTCCCCAAGATAGGGGACCCACCGGACGCCCGCATAATCATACGTGAGAAAAGAGCTCGTCGGGAGGAGTCGCAAGACTGCCGGGAGTCAGAGCGCAGGCCGGAAAAGACGAATACACAGGCACTGTTGCGGCCCAGTTTTGACCCCGTCTTGGCAGAGCAAATGGAAATAATGAAAAATGAGCTCGCCGAATTGAAAAAGTCGAGGCCAGCCGAGAGGGCCGCCCGATCTCGTGAATTGACGTACTCGCCAAGAGAATTACGTAAACATTGCCTCGCGATCCACGAAAAGGTTAGCTACCCCAGCTATAATTACTACAATGGAAATTCTTGCCCAAACGACTGGCTCACCGCTTTCCAAGGTCGCATCACCCTGGCGACCCAAAATAAATCCGCCTGGTGCATCGCCTTAGTCGGAAGCATGCAGGATAGGGCCGCCTCTTGGATACGTGGACTTCCCCGTGGCTCAAGAAAAAAGGTCGGGAGGATCTCTCCGAAAAATTCGCCGAGAATTTGAATCGGCGAGTAGGCCAAAGAAAACTATAGAGGACTATACGAGTTCGCATGGGAGGACATGAATCCGAAAAGAGTATTACGAACGCTTTCATCGTAATATACGATCAAATAAGAAACATTCCGGATGATGCACTTGTCACATGTTTCCTCACAGGGATCGCCAAGGTCCAATGAAAATCGAGTTCAACTCACGGCCCCCCTGTGCGGGTCTCGTGGAAATGTTGGAAAGGGCTCGAATGATGGGAGTCGTGACGCCGCCCTTAGGCGGGTGGCAAAGCCAAAAGCAGAGCAGCCTTCACAAAAAGAGGAGCGCACTGAGGAGAAAAAGAAGGAAAAAGGGCGAGAGGCTAATCACGAGCGCGAGGTAAAAAAGCCTTATAAATTCAGCGAGGACAATTTTACCCCGCTCAACACCAAAGCATCTCAAATATTGTTCGAAATCCGCGAGCACTTTGACAAGCCCAAACCTATGAGGGGCGATCCCGACGGTCGCGACAAGTCCAAGTACTGTGACTATCACAAGGATCATGGTCACATCACAGATGAATGTTTCACGTTAAGGCGAGAAATAGAAAGGTTAATCCGCGAGGGACCAGCGACTAAGTATAAGCGAGATGGGAATACTGGTACCAGTCAAGGTCGCCCCCCCGCGTCTATCAGAAAGAGGTCCAAGTTATCCATGGGGATATCCCCAAAGAATACCGGGTGAAATCTCGGATACACCGGATCAATGCGCGCGCTTTGAAAAGCAGTGGTATTGGGGAAAACGAGAGGGAATCATGTTCACTAAAAGCGAATTGGCCACAAGCGAGGCCCCACGAGGTACCCCTTGTTCTCAAAATCGGAATAAACGACAAACATGGAGTCAAGAGAGTGATGATCGACACGGCGGGCGGGTCGCGACGTCATCTATTTCGGATTTGCTTGAAACAGATCGGATTTGGAGAAGCTAAGTTGAAACCTTACCTCGGGGTGCTCGAGGGCTTTACCAACGACACCGTGGCGGGTCAAGGGAACGGTCGACCTCAACGCCACTTTGGGCGACTATGAGCCATGCAGAATTGAGATAATCACATTTTTAGTTATTGATCTTCCTCATACTACAACATTATCTTGGGGATCCCGCCATGAAAAATTTCAAATGGTGGCGTCCGTTCCCACCAACGGGTCAAATTTCACGTAGGGGAAGAAGTTGGGGTCGCCATCAGCCGACCTGGAGCTTTCCTCGACTATATGACCAAAAATAGGGTCGATTCTAAGCGACCCCGACTGGATGGTTTTAACACGGCTACGGATCAGATTGCTATGATGAAAGAAATCCCGGAGAAGGCAGTAGAGGTGGAAACATTGCAAGTTCGGGACGAGCCCGACTTCACTGCCGAGGACGAGTTGATCGAGGTTATAATAAACGACAAATATCCCGATCAAAAGATAAAAATAGGATCGAGGACCACCGAGGAAGAGAGGGAAGAATTGATCGGGCTTCTAAAAGCCAACTTGAGCGCCTTTGCATGGGAAGTAACAGATGGTCAGAGGTCGCTTTGCACTATCTAAATGCCGACCCCAACTTCAGACCAATACAGCAAAGAGCACGCCAGTTCTCTCTGGAAAAAGAGATCGCAATAAAAGGCGAAGTCAAAAAACTTCTAGCAGCGAGGCATTATCAAGAGCTCCAATATCCCACATGGTCGGCAAACGTAGTGATGGTAAAGAAACACAACGGCAAGTGGCGGATGTGTGTCGACTTCACGCACTGAAACAAAGCTTGCCCCAAAGACCACTTATCGCGCCCGGATTGACAAAATGGTCGACGGGATCGCCGGATTCAAACACCGAAGAGTTTTCGGGACGCATATTCCGGTTATCACCAAGTCAAAATGGCGAGATGAAGACAAGGAAATGACGGCCTTCGGGCGCAGTGGACTCTATTACTATGAGATGATGCCTTTTCGCCTAAAGAACGCAGTTCGACGTATCGAGAATGGTAAACCGAGTTTTCAAAGACACAAATAGCGTAAAACATGGAAGCCTACATTGATGATATGGTCGTAAAGTCAAGTCGCCAGGGTCACCTGGTGGACCTTCGCGAAACCTTCGCCAATGTAAGGGGCCACTCAATGAAACTAAACCCTACGAAATGTACTTTTGGGGTCCAGGCAGGAAAATTTCTGGGCTTTATGGTAAGTCAAAGGGGGATCGAGGCAAATCCCGAGAAAATCGAGGCCCTGGTCAACATGAGCGAGCCCACCAATATTAAAGAAGTACAAATGCTTAACGGCGTAATCACACTCTGGTAGGTTTGTCTCAAATCCGCAGAAAGAAGTCCGCTTTCTTCAAAATTCGAAGTGGGCCGGTACCTTCTTTTGGGCGGCGGAATGCTCCTGCATTTAAAGACCTCAAAGAATACTTGTCAAGACCGCCGTTGTTAACTAAACCAGAGGCTCGGGATATTTTGTTTTTGTATTTGGCGACCTCGAGATAGGGCCGTAGCGCAAAGACTTGTAAAAGAGGAGGAAGGCTCGCAGGCTTGATTGAAAGTCGTTATTTTAATATAGAAAAGTTGGCTTATTGTGTTGTTATAGCCGCCCGCAAATTAAGGGCTTACTTTTCATCGCACACCATCGTAGTCTTATCAAATGCATCGCTAAGACAGTTCTTCACAAACCGGACTGTCGGTCGATCGCTCCGATGGGCCATCGAGCTTACTGAGTTCGATATCCGATATGAGCCTCGGAAGGCTATAAAGGCCAGGCTCTCCCAGATTTCATAGCAGAAACAAGCTTCAACGAAGAGGTGAAAGAGCAGGTCCGCTCCGAATGCGACCAGGATAAGGTCACCACGGAGGACGAGCCTATCAGGCCAAGTCACTGTTGGCAGCTCTACGTCGATGGCGCCGCTAATCACAAAGGGTGTGGCGCGGGAATAATCCTGTTAGAGCCGGGCACATCAGAAGAAATTGAGCAGGCTCGAGATTCGATTTCACCGCCTCTAATAACCAAGCCAGAATACGAGGCCGTCATTGCTGGGTTGAAACTCGCCAAAGCCATGAAAGTCGAAAATATACAAGTATTTTGCGACTCACAGTTGGTGGTGAATCAAATCAATGGGTCCTTTGGCATTCATTGCGAAATTTTACAGAGGTATATTAACCTCGTCAAAAGACTCAGCGACCAGATATTGTCAATTCAAAAACATCCTCGAGAGGACAATCATAGGCGATTACTTATCCAAATTAACCAACAAAGACGCTGTCGTGCGATCCCAAAGATCATGGTCGAACACCTATCGGAGCCCGCCATCTCCTGGTCGAGATCATGGATTTCCAACCCAGTAACACTTGTTGGGTCGACATCATGAAGTCTTATATTGAGTTAGGGGAGCTTCCCAGCGATCCTTGCAAAGCTAAGGCCTTAGTAAAAAGGGCCGCAAGATATATGATTATGGATTTATGTGCTTTACCCGTCATTCATTCTCGAAACCCCTTCATGCGCGCATTTACCTGAGGAGGTAACGGGAATTCTAACAGAACTACATGAGGAAATCGCGCGCCCATCCCTCCAATCGAACACTAGCACGTAGGTACTTCTAGCCGGATATTATTGGCCGAAATTAGCAGAAGACGCCAAATCTCATACCCAAGCATGTGATACTTGCCAGAGGTTCGCAAATATCCCCAGGCTACCCTCAGTCGAACAAAGCATAGTGGTAGCTGCCTGGCCTTTCGACATGTGGGCAATCGACCTCATCGGACCTTTGAAGAAGGGTCGCTCAGGTTGCGAATACGTGGTCGTCGCGGTGGATTATTTTACTAAATGGGTCGAGGCTAAGGCCTTGGTAAAAACCAATACCAGGGACATAACATACTTTTTGCTCGATCAAATATGGACAAGATTTGGTGTTCCGAGAGTGATGGTTTCCGATCACGGACCTCAATTCGAGACGACCGGCGACAGATTTTGTGAAGAGAACAATGTTAAACATTGGCAATCATCCGTGTGCTACCCGCAGAGAAATGGGCAAGCCGAAAATGCCAACAAACAGTCCTAAGTGTGTTAAAGAAGAGCCTGGTGAGAGCAGGCCACCGCGGGATCACCTTCCAAATGCTCTATGGGCACTCAGACGCGTCGCGAAAAATCACAATGAGGGAAACTCCTTTTGCTTTAACATATGGATCTGAGGCTATGGCGCTGTGGAAATGGCCTTACCAAGCCCTAGGTCGTTTTTACAAATGAGGTCAATAATACAAATGCGCGCGTAAACTCGAGCTTGATCTAGTAGAGAACGGCGCATCCAGGCATACTGATCGTCTAGTCAATTATAAACAGCGGCAAAGCATCATCACGACAAACGTATTCGCAATCATCACCACTTCGCCGTCGGGGGATTACGTTCTATAAAAAGACAAGCCACGGGCCATGAAGCGAAAAAAGGAAAGCTATCGAAAAAGCGGGAGGGCCTCTACGGATTTCGGAGAGTTATCAAAAAGGGACGTACATGCTAAGTGACAAGGAGGGCCGCGAGTATAATAGGCCATGGCATGCGAGATAATCTGAAAAATACTATACTATATGTAACAAGCCAATTCAAATAAAGTCGTTTTTTCCAAATTGTATTTACATTCTTGTCCTTTCGCCATCGTCAAAAAAAAAAAAAAAAAAAAAAAAAAAAAAAAGAAAAGTTTTTTCAAACATATCGATCAAGCCTGGACAAACTTCCATCAAGCTGCAGGATGGTTATCTTCCTCCGATCACATGTGTGAGGTCCAAAACGACACCACGCTTTTGCAAAGGGCTCCACCGGATAAGTTTTTTCAAACATATCGGTCGAGTATGGAAGGGAACCCTGGCGCCACTACATAATTTGGTTATCAGCGACGCGAAAGGCATGCGGCGACCTGTACCTCGGCGAGCTTGACCCACCGAGCACGCATATCTTAGTGCCTCGCGATGGATCAACACTCCCGCCTATATCCACTCGATGGTCGCGCGAATGGCGTGCGAATGAGCGCTTAGCTCTCACTAACAACATCAGCATTGGCAAAGATAAGAGCGCGGGAGTTTATAAACTTCTTCCACTCACGGTCGCTGCGAGAGAGGTCGGACGCAGTCACTTTCAAAGACCAAACCCGCTGATGCTCGGGGAACAGCTCGCACATTGCAATACCTAGACGAATCCGCCTATTTTCCTCATCCGCAAGGTCCCAGCGATCTCATAATGGGAGGAGGGATTTATAAGCGGGTATGTTAAAAACTTGGTTAATTCTCTCCGAGTAAAGATAACGGGGACACCCGGAGAGAAATGCTACTCACCGTCCCGCCAGAGGCTACCTCGCACAACACGGAATAAAATTCCCGTATCATGGTAACATTATCCACGCCCGAGGCTTAGCAATAAATTCCCACCACCTGAAAGCGAACGCGCAAAGATGGAGCCGTCTTTCTATTCGTTGTTCATTTAAGCCCCTCTCCTCATAATATCACGCCACTTAAAATAATCCCGTAAATAATCCTTGGCTAAGGGGGAGGCAAGTGGTGAAAAGGGGGAAACATCCCGGATAGACGAGCTTTCCATATCCGAACCCGGCCGCTTTCCGGATGAGACATAGAGTCGAGGATAATGAACGATTGAGGAAGAAAGAAAGCAAATTCAAGATGAGGCAAGAGGTAGAGTGAGTCCCAAAGTAACCCCTTTTATACCGCAGAAGGGACATAATCAACGGTTGGGATTAATCGGATCCTAGGGCCGATATGCAACCGCCCGAAACCAAGGCAACAGGGCGCGCCAGACCATGAAGAGACCGAAATTTATGGCTACTCTGATTACAAGCGACGCCTAGTCATTGGGGTCATAACTCGCTTTAATGATGGTCAAAGGTCGCTCTGAGAGGCTCTGTTTTACGCAAAGCACTCGCTCTCATTAGGGCATTGAAACTTTGAAAAATTAACGTCGCGATAGCGACTATGGTTAGAATGAGACGACGACGTTTCATGATCGCTTGACGCCGCCAAATTATTGAACAACCTCGCATCGAATCAAGAGGACAAAGACACAGAGAAAATAAAATAACTTTGTCACACACCTCGCGAAGGCCGCCGATCGAATCGTGGGACAGGAAAACCAAGTTTTATAAATTGAAAAATGCAGAAAGTAAATTGTCAAGATATTACAACTCAAGATTCACCAAATCACAAAAATAAATAGTCAAAGTTACAAATCAAATTTTCAAGGGGCTCGCAGAAAAATCCAAGAAATCTAGAGAGCATGAGGGTAGGCGGGGTCCTGATAAACTCGTCGCCTTGCTCAGAGGGCGGCGGCTTCTTCAACATCTCAAAGTTTACAGGATTAACAGAGCGGGATCCCAAACAGGCTCGCCACGCTTAAGTCGCTTCGGTGCAGATCGAGGTAACAAGCTCGCTTGCATAAGGGATTTCCGGGTGAAAGACCACTAAATCGGGATGACCTTGGTGCGTGTTCACCCACCGCAGCATATCTTCCAGAGTAATGTGCTCCCTGCCGCGATCAGCCCAGATACAGCGAGCTAGGTGACTAAAGCCCTGGTCAAAGCTATGCTCCATAAGGTCGAAGAAGTCATCCGAATTCTTGTAGGCGGCGACGGCCCCAGACTTGGCCTCCTCGACAGCCTCAGCCGTTTTCTTCGCAGCTTCCTCAATAGCTTTCTCAGCAGCCTCCTTGGCAGCCGTCTCCGCCTCAGCAAGCTTACCCCTCAACGTGGCGATCTCCTCCTGCGCCCCCGCATAATCCTTTGTCAAAGATGCAACTTTCTCATTGATCTCAGCATCCAATTTAGAGTGCTCCTCCATGATTGCTTTCATCTTCTCCACCTCGCCACCAGATGCTTAGCTTTCTTTTCGGCAAGAACCCTCGCCTTATCGGTCGCTCCCACCAAGCGCCGTCACTTTCCTCACCTCGCCTCGCGCCTCAATGCCTCAAGTACTCTGTTTAAACGAGCACCGAGTCGCCAAAACAGAGGATGCAATTAGCAAAAAAAAAAAAAAAAAAAAAAAAAAACTGTAGAAGCGAAGAAGCCCAAATCGCCACCGAGATCTCTAATTTCAAAGAATCTCATCTTGAGGCGGAGAGTTGTCTTGAGCCGCAGCGGGCTAATATGCCCGGCCAATCTCCACTTGAACAAGATGTCAGAGGCGATCGTGGGAAGTGGCCCTAGAGGAATCACATCGGCGATTGCTTCGCCAATCTGGCGAGCTTTGGACAGGTCGAGACCCTGGGTGAAGCTCGGATCCAACCAGAGGGCCTCTTTCCCAGAATAGCCTCGAGGCAAAGCTTTTGGTGGCAGTGTCTCGGAGGCGCTTCTTCTCCACCGAATTTCAACCTCTTCAAGACGTCACGGACCGGAGCGGACCGTTTGGGTAGCGATCATCCTCCGCCTTCTCTGCTTTGAGGTCGCTTTCGCCGTCGCGACTCTTTAGCGCGGGGATGAGTCTTTTTGAGGCACCACCGACTGGGCTCGCAACAAGCGGCGCGATGATGTCGCAGCCTCCGGTTAGTGTGTCTCTTCGACAATCGAGGCGTCCACAGATCGGGGCACTCTCCTGAGCTTTCTTGAGCCTCCCGCCGAGCATTGGTCGCCTTGTGCGCCTCCGCATTAAGCTTGTTTCGGTGAGCCCTGCGAGCATTTGGATCCATACCTACAAAAAGAAAGCGGTTTAGAGCCCAACAAAACAAAATGAGCATTTACAAATAAATACAAGTGGACAAAGAAAGTTACAAAGCGGCCTAAGTATAGGATCGCCCCCACATTCCGGACACTCGGAGGGGAAACATTTGTTGATATGACAACCCCCAATCCAAATCCGGATCGCAGCTCTCGGACCCATTCGTACTTCAAGGGCGCGGCATTCCCCTCCCCACTAGGCCCGCCATACATACAAAAGGCTCGGCCAGATCAAGAAGTTCAACCCAGGAAACATTTCTCCGAGATGGCGCCGCCCCGTCCGACTGAATTAACGTCATCAGCCCCTTTACGTAGCGCCGCTCACTCACAGGGGGGTCAAGGATTAAAAGCGTGGATTTGCCTCCGCGGACTTCTGCCCTAGGAAAAGGCCAACCTACCTTCGACTCGACTTTCGGTAGATCTACACGCCCCATTTGTGAAACTTATTGGGAAGCGGGAATAGTAGGCGGGGAGTCTTCGCCCTCAGGGAGACTTGTCCAGGAATAGATGTTCCACAGAAGGAATAAAATTGCCCCAGTAAAGTTAACGTCGGCTCGATCTTCAGAATCCGGCACATAACGGTGAAGGCCATCAACTGGATAATAGCCCCGACGGCAAAATCGAGAGGAAGCGCTGCATCTCTCCTGCGATCTTCACAAAGAAAGGATCGAAATGCGGTCTCAGACCCGCATACAAATGATGGAAGTGGAGGATAAGGGTGTCCTCGGAGCGACGCGCACTTACATAATCCTTATGGTCCCCGGGTTTAAATTTATCGGACTCTTTCTTATAATCGAAAAAAGAAAACCGATACACACTGGTGTCGATTCCGAATATGCTATTAATGGTCCTGTTGAGATCGCTGCTCTTGCACAGTCGGGACCATTTCTTGTCAACGTCCTTCTCATACGCCGTCATGATCCCAAACTCTCGCATAGCTTCAGGATTGTTAGGACGAGAGCTCTTCGGCTGGGTATCGGCCGCGGCGGCCTCACCAACTGTCATGGTTTGGCTCGCAATTTTCCTCCTCTTCTGCTTTTTTGCAGGCCTCCAGATATCCTTCCGAGGCAATTCAGCATTTTCGTCCTCACTGGACCCCATTAACTCATGAACTGCGGCGTCCTGAACATAAGCTTCGTCGTGGTCGGGAGCGCCGCTAGTACTCGGGACCGCAGTTTGTCCTTCGGCCGGGGACGCGATCTTTTCACCCGTGAATAAGTTGGAGACTTTTGAGCCCGCGCTTTCTCCTTAAGGCTCACTCTACGCGGGCGGATTTCTAGCGAGACAAAGGCCTCCAACTCAAAAGGTCGGCATCCATAGTAGCGACCTCATCGCCAGTATATCTCGCCAATATCTCAAGCGAGTACTTTCCACTTCAACCTCGTCCAGTGAGATCGCCAACCGAGGCCCCGCAGATAATATGGGGTCATCCTCAAGATAATCGTAAATCTCCACTTTCCGTAATCATCGCTGAATGATCATTCCCGACATCCTGCAAAAACAAGGGAGGAAAAAGGTGGAGCTTTCGGACTGGTATAATAATAAATTAGCCTGGAAGGTGATCGCACCCACTTCAATACCGCCTCCGCTTTTGCTAGAGAGATCGCAAATAAAATTACAGAGGATAGCAGGGGAGCGGGTGAAACCCCAATTTTCCCAGGAAAGCTATAATCTCTCCCCAGGAAAAACCCCCATTATTAATCGGAAACAAGGCAATGTTGCATCTCCGTAGCAAAAAGAATGACAAAATTGATATGTATGAAAAAACAAGGCAGGGATGGATGAGTAAACGAGTTAACAGAAAGGATTTCTTACCTGATTTGCTGAGAAAGATTGGAAAACCGCGTAAAAACTGGGAAATACTCAAGGAGGTGGCCGGAATCTTCAAAAGAACCGCCGTGAAATCCTAGAACCACCGCAGGAACGCCGTTGAACCTTCAAAGCTCTGCCAAAAAACTTGAGAATTCTAAATCAACAAACAACGGAGAAAATAAGGAACGCTAAAAGTGTGAAGGGTGAGAAGCGAAAGCTTTATATAAGCAAGGGCCCACGATCGTGCGGTTGGGGAACGCTTCATCCAACGGTTCGATTAGGCGGCGCTTGTCGGGCTTTGAAATACGGTAAAGGCGTCCCATCAAGATCCACGCATAACTACTTCAGGCGATTCTTTGAAACGGCCGCGATCATTCCGCAGAGAAAAACTGTAGGATCGACGTCGACCACGATTGACGGCCTCGCCCCACAAAATCGAACCAAAGTTACTTTGAGGTCGCTTGCTTTGAAAGCACGGCCCTGAGAGAACAAGTCGCATCGCACGACAAGGTCGCAAAATGCACCCAAAGTTACTTTGAGGTCGCTTGCTTTGAAAGCACGGCCCTCAGAGAACAAGTCGCATCGCAGGCGACAAGGTCGCAAAACAGCCCAAAGTTACTTTAAGGTCGCTTGCTTTGAAAGCACGGCCCTTAGAGAACAAGTCGCATCAGACGACAAGGTCGCAAAAACTGACCCAAAGTTACTTTGAGGTCGCTTGCTTTAAAAACACGGCCCTAAGTGTACAAGTCGCATCCGACGATGAGGTCATAAAAGGTGTTGATAATTACTCCATCCTTCATATCCTCGGGAATATCATTAAAGCACGGAGTAGGGGCCATTGATGGGTATAAATAATTCTACCACCTCAACAAGAAGAGACAACCCATCGCGCCACCCTCCGGCACGACGAGAGAGATCGCAAAAGGGCGGCCATCGTGTCTCTCACTCGCCGCGACCAAGGCATTTTGCGGTCCCAGGCAAGTGCAACAGATCCTGTGAATCTCATCCAGCAGTCAGTCAAGAAGGTCGCCAGGGGTGAGGCGGAGAAGGCTTGCTCCTTACGACCTCGCAGAGATGGCCACCGATTGATCCAGATCTTTTCCCCACTTGTATCTTAGATATTTCGTCTTGCTTAGTATCTAAGTTAAACCTAGCTATTAGTAAAATACCTAATAGATTACTTATTCCCTAAGTTACCTACCTCTAAAAAAGGGGTGGTCATTGTAAACTAAAAGAGGATAAAAGATATGAAATACACACTATACTTGCAAGCCAAGGCTCTGTCCACTCTCGTTCCTCCATACCACCACCCGCCAGAGTAACACCACCTTAAATACAGCCAGATATCCACCGTCTATACACCGCAAGGACACCCGTGACGATTTAAACATCTTCAACAGTTTACGTGTAACTCTAGTCATATCAACTGTGTTTCGACACAAATTTTCTCCTTCCGTGACACAATATTTGTGATTAAGTTTGATTTTTTCAGAAGTTGAAAATTAATATTCAACTTTAAAAAAATCGAATGTTGTTAGATGTTAGATTTGATTTTCAGATCGAATAATGATGTGGTGATTCAAAAGTAGATTGATTATGGTGCAAATAATAAGTATGATACTCTATTCCAACGTGTAAACGAAACCTTTAACAGTAAATAATCGCAGCTACGTTGCCGTTTCGCGCGAAAGTTGTTTCAGTTGAACTCAAGTCCATCGGCGGGAGAGTACACCGAAAACATTCATCCCTCCGCCACCATGGATGATACAGCTTCGTATCCTCCAATCGATCCCACCAACTTCGATCTAATTGTAGTCGGTACTGGTCTCCCTGAATCAATCATCGCCGCTGCCGCTTCCGCCACCGGTAAAACCGTTCTGCATCTGGATCCCAACCCTTCCTATGGTAGCCATTTCGCCTCCCTCCCTCTCCACGACTTCACCGCCTTCCTCCAATCTCACTCCAAGGCCGTATCTTTGTCTCCTACTACTACACAAACTCATGTTGGTTCCTCCAGTGAATTTTCCTTCGTGCCGCTTTCAACTCGCCCAGTCTACAGCTCTGTTGAAATCATGTCAAACTCCTCCCAAGTCCTTGAGAACTCTAGAAAGTTCTGTTTGGATCTGGCTGGACCTAGGGTGTTCTTCTGCGCTGATGAGATGATTGATTTGATTCTGCGAACTGATATAAACCAATACATGGAGTTCAAGAGCGTGGACGGGAGTTTTATATATGAAGCTGGAGAGGACCGTCTGAGGAGTGTGCCGGATTCACGGAGTGCGATATTTAAAGATAAGGGCTTGACTTTCCCTGAAAAGAATCAGTTGATGAGGTTCTTCAAGATGGTTCAGGGGCATTTTGGAAATGACGGTTATGAAGGGAGTAACAAGTTTTCAGAGGAGGATTTGGAGAGCCCATTTGTGGAGTTCTTGAGCACTAAAATTGGATTGTCGAAAAAGCTAACATCGTACCGATCAACTTGACTTTAATATGTTTCTTTCTATGCTAGTGTGAGCTCTGTGTTTCTTTGACAAAAGGCCTTTTCATTGTGTTGTGTTTGAAAAATGCGTAGATGATGGTTGAGTCTAAGTAAATTTTGAAGTTATTTGATATGTGGGTTGGTAGCTCAGCAAAACGTGATTTTTTTCCCGCCTTTTAGTAATTGTGAATATAGGATATAAGCTATTGTTTGACTAGTTTTCTTCGTAGACCTGAAATTATAGTGTTAATGTAGTTTGTCTGACATTTAAGTTGATTAGAGGCACCTAAGTTTTCTACTGGACTTCCAAATTTCCATTGCGCGTTTATTCTGGAATTTTGCCTTTGGATTGTTTCATTGGTGTGAATGCAGGAGAAACATTTCCCGTTGGATAATTTTTGCATATTTAGAGATGGAAACTTGTTCCTTTTCCCTTATACTATTGTGTTGATAACTTTGTGAAGTAGTGTCTTCAATTGTTGTATTTTTCGTTTACACACGAAGTTTTTTGTAATCTCGGTCGAAAAGTTGACCACCATGTCACTTGGGGTCAGGGGTTGAAGTTGTCGAGATGCTAGTAGAAGTACCAGGAATAGCTACTTAGATTAGCCCAAACGAGACTTAACAATATGCACGGAAAGAGCTCTAGTGCAATTGACTGGCCAGTTTGTGTCATGCAACAGATATTAGTATATTTTCGCATGGGATTCAAACACATCTTCTCATGTAGTATTGCTTATTAGATGGAGTGCACGATGAATGTCTTCCACTCCCTAAATTCTCATGGTTCTTTTGCAGCCACTTCTCAAATTAAATTGAAACTCTGTGCTTTTTATCTTCTTTTATTCAGTTGCAATCCAATATTTATCGATGTTCCGTTCTTTTTCCTGTCTAGGATAGTTTTGTATGCAATAGTGATGGCAGATTCTCATCAGGAAAGAAAAGGAGACCGCAAGGATCTCATTTTGACCAAGGATGGGCTAAATCGATTGATACTTTATCATTCATCAGTTGGCAGGTTATTTCTGGTTTTTTTTTTAAAAATTTAATTATCTAGCTGTTTGTTGTGTACATGTGTATGAGGTGTTTTTTGTTTAATAATCATCTGCTGTGATGTATGTGCTTAAGTTTGGCTTAATTAGATGTGTGATTACTATAGGAAAAGGGGAAAAGGGGAAAAGGGGAAAAGAGGGGGGAGAAAAAAGGTGATGCTGATTTTGAAGACGTGCAAAACTGGAAGTTGAAATTATAACAAGTCATAATCTAGCTATTCTGTTTCTGCTTTCGTTGTTCTTTTGGTCATTTCTTCTTTTTTTAAATCCGTCTGTCATTATCATAGTTACATGCAGACATGATTTTCCTGTTGTTTTTACATTTTTCTCCGACTCTTTGGTTTTTATCTCTGCCTTTGATGCCTCGCATAAATGTCGGAGTATAATTTGTTTTATAAATGTCAACTGTGTGAGCCTTATAGTATTCAAATCTGATTGCTTCTTTAAACATTGTAGATGGATATTGCTCTCTGAACAAAGATTCTTAACTAGATAGCGATGACCTCAAATATTGTATTTTTACTTTATATTCACTTATTTATTTGGTATACATATAGTTTGCTTCTTATAATGTCATGATCTATACTGTCTAGGACTAGAGAAACAAGTGTTTTTGAATTGTAGAAGTTATCACTAGTTAAAAATGATTACGAAGCATCTCTGTCCTAAGTGGCCAGCATCTCTGTCCTTTTACTGAAGACTGTTAACAAATGATATTCTGAGGCTTTTTATCGTTCTGTTGCCCTGGATAGGCTTCATTTTGGTTTATCTGAGTTTTACTTGTCTGTCTTTGGCCAAGATTGACGGCGTATGGATGTGTATATTGAAGCATAGGAATTTCTTGTTATTTAATTCTAGCACTTTCTTTTCTCCAGAAAGTATGCTCTCTTTATTTTTCTATTAGGAGAGTTTGTAATCAGTGGAATGCATAATTTCTCACCCCTTCACAGGTTTCCGAATGCGTCTGGTGCCATGATATACCCTATTTATGGGCAAGGGGAACTTCCACAAGCCTTCTGTCGCCGAGCTGCTGTGAAAGGTTGTATATATGTAAGTGCATCTAGCGTATGGTTAATATATGTTTGAAATATGTAGCTTAAATTTTGATGTTTTTGTTTTTGCTTTTGTTCCATGAGGTATTTTGGTGGGGCTAATAAGGTTGCTTGCCTGTCTCGGTCAATCCCTAGCTTGCCAATCCCTACTCAGTTGAAGTTTATAAATCTCGATTCATTTTCTACTTTCTCATCCCATTATTAGAGGTTTTCAGTTTTCACGAAAATTAAGGAAGTGCTTCAATCAGTGAGTGTCATAAGTTTTAAACGAAAAAGTCTAAAATACCCATTTGTCTATCATTAACGCAATAGTCGTAAAGTAAAGAGATTAAGATGGATTAATACTAATTTAGTGGTAAGATGAAAGAAAAGTTAATAAATGCCCTCTTGGTATTCTAAAAGGACTAATGACATGAGATAATCAAACTGTTCTAGAAAGACTTGTGTTATGAGACGGAGGTAGAAAATGCCTTGATCACCATAATATCTTCATTCGTAGTCTTGATCAATGCCTTCATGCATTAGTGACTCGGATTTAAATAATGTTTCTGTCAATCTTATTTTGTTAAGTATCAATTGAATACATTATTGTTTTCATTTTTCTGGTATTTTAATCTTGTCATGCATTGAACGTCTTTCCCCTATCCGCCAATTGTAACTAATTTGTCTCTTGGACTGCTAATATGTTACTAGTGTGAATCTGGGTTTTTGGTGTTTTTGTTTATATCAGTATAGTACTCATTTCTCATGAGGTTTTAGACCTATTGCATACCTGTTGACTCTCACAGAAAGAATACTTGCACTTGAAAATGTTCTATCCAGTTGGGCCGTTTGTTTCTCGCAACTAGATATTAATCTTATGAAGAAGCTTTCAGTATTGTTTTTATGCAAGTGTTCCACAGGAAACTGATTATGCATTTCCGCAATAAATTCCCCCTTTTTATACTTCCTGTGATAATTGCCATATTTTCCCCTTCATCTGTTTAGGGTTTTATTATGCTTATTATTTTGGCTGTTGGATTTGTTTTCTGTTTTGCTCATCATAATTTGGAACTTTTGATAACAGGTGTTGCGAATGCCTGTGCTTGGTCTACTTCTCGATAAGGTCAAGATAATTTTTTTGAATATGTCGACTGAGTATCGAGTTCTTATTACGAATGAAAATTCTCATTTTCTACTTGTTCACGTTTTACAGGATACAGGGCATCATTGTGTTGGTGTTAGATTGGGTTCTGGTCAAGAGTTATTTTGCCATCAAGTCATTCTGGCTCCATCATTCATGCCTCAACCACGAGTAGCTTGTCCTTTGTCCACTCTTGAAGATGGTCTATCCAATGTTAGTTTGCAAAGTTCTAAAGAGACGGTGACTCGGGCAGTATGCATCACAAACATTTCCTTAAAACCTGATGCTGCTAATTGCCTCGTGTTCTATCCTCCACAATGTTAGCTCTGCATGCAATTTATTTGCCTCATCTTTTTTTAGTTTCTGATATTTGTAGATTCTGACTTCACTTTCCTCCAAGCTTTATGTCCAGAGCAGCTGATGCCGGTTCGCGTGTTGCAATTGAGTAGTAATGTGGCTGTTTGCCCCTCTGGAAGGTGAGTTACTCATACTCTAGAATGAACAACTTTTCATTGAGCCCAGAAAAACAACAATTAAATAGCTGGTTAGAATAATCTTTTGGTATTTATATTGTGGACACATTTCTTTTAAGTTTGATGATTTTCCGGTCCTTTTTAGGTTTGTCGTCTACCTTTCAGCAACGTGTAGTGATGCTGAGCATGGAAAGAAATCAATACATGCAGCAATGGAAGCATCGTTTTCTGTTCCTCTTTGCAAAAACGAAGAGAATTCCATGGATACTGAAAATGAGTATAATGCAGGAACGGACTCGAAGCCCACTTTGTTATGGAGTGTTGTTTATATGCAGGACCTTACCTTGGTTTGTATACTTACCATACTTTGCCTTCTATATGCCCCATCCTATGTTGATTGTGTTGTTCAATTTCTTTCTGATTGCATGCATTTAGAACAGCTGCATCGGTGTCTTTCAAACAACGCGCATTTGTAAAATAGCGATCCAAACCATTCAAATGCACAAAAAACCATATATAGCAGAATCTCTACTCATATCTATAAAATACATACTGTAATCTGGTAATTCGCTGACTACTTGTAAATTACAGGCTGCACCTGATTTTGGTCATTCAACACCTATGCCGGACGGGAATTTGCACTACAGCTTTCTTCTAGAAGCAACAAAAAGGGTAAGTGTGTTATGGATAAAAGTTCATTTCTGGCAAGAATGATTCTAGTTTCTAATGAATTTTCGGCTTTCCTCTTTTGTTTTGTGGGGGGGCAGCTTTTTACAAATGTGTATCCTAATGAAGAATTTTTCCCAAAGGACAACAACTCTACTGACGAGGCGATGAATGACGATGATGATGTTACTGAGCCTGAGGATTTGTAGTGTTATAGCCCCTTTGGTGTTTGCTATCTCATTAGGACGATAAGCATGTATTCTAATTATTTGCGAATTTTTTGGGTGCATCGATTGCTGCATTAGACAGCACCGACCGGGTTGTGTGTGTTTTTAAATTTCCTATTGTAAATTTGTGCATCTATTTTTTGAGTGTTTGGATGGTTTTAAACGAAAAATAAAGATTGTCAATTTAATTTTATTAAAAATAAATTGTTTCCTTTTCTTTTCTCATTTATTTCAGAATGAAACAAGATCACCTAATTTGTAAACAATCTTATCACTCATTCTCTTTTGGTCTCCTTTCCTTACTTTGACGGAAAGTTATTGTGTGGTGAGGGAATTTGAAGTGAAGTGACGGGTGAAACGATCAGAACCACACAGTTTTAATTCATAATGAAAATGTGTGGTATGTGGTGTGCCACACGGTGTCTCCGCATCGTGTGGAGACACCACACAATAAACTCCCTACTTTGACACTAAAACATACCAAATACTCATGTTTAAGTCCTTTCAAATAATGTCATTTCTTTTCCATTGGATACTTCCAATCCAAACCGGTTTTCTTTGTTTTTTTTTTTTGTCTTTTTGGAGGTGTGGACCATAAAATATTCTAAGACGCCCTCTTTGACTTTTGAGTTTTGATGATGTACTGGTACCAACCATAAACAAAGCCGCAATCAGAAAAATCAATAAAAGAAAAAGAAAACATAAAAGCACAGTGTGAACTGCCCACATGAAACAACCAAGAAATATGTAGCAAAAGAAAATTGCTAGTACTGTAAACAATGGCAGCAAGTACATAAACAAACCAGCATTATTGCTTGCGATACAAAGAAATGTATCAATAAACAATTCCGTACAAGTCCCAATAGCAAAATTCTCATTTGAGTTGAAAGTTGAAATTGTGCAAGCAAGAAAAAGAATTGCTTTTTGCTCCCTGTTTGCATCTTCCCTCTATTGAAGTAAGCTTTTGGAAATGTTTAGGTAGTTGTTGTTGTTGCTGTTGAGTTCCTAGTAAATGAGTAAAAGGAGGTTTATATTGAAGAAGTAGTTGAGCATTTATGGGGAACTGTTTTGGGTCCAAGTTAGATGCTACTGGCCCTAGTTCTATTCATCACATCTCCACCAAATCTTCCACTCCAGGTACTTTTTTCCTCTTTTAATCAAGCTTGTTTAATTCTTTACTTTTTCTGGGTTTTTAGAATTTTCACTTTTTTTTTTGGGTTTTCTCTTTCCCTTTTCCCTTTTTCATTTCCCCTTTTTCTTTTTGGGTCTTTTTTCACACCAAAAAAGGGGATAGTGAGTGCTGTATTGAAAGCTTTCTATTTTTCCCCCCTATTTTTGATCTGGTTCTGTAAATCTTGTTATCTTAATGAATCATCAGCTGGGCACGTCGTTTGTGTCCTTTTTATTTATATATTGTTGTTCAACTGTAAATCCCTATATGATGGCACTTTTGTTTGATGAGTATTTAGGCTTGAATTGAAACTGAATTCTATATGTCTAGTTGAGTTTGATTGTGCTTGTAAGTTTTGTGTGTTGTGGAAAATCACCTAATTTCATCAATGATTCTGGTCTTTCAGTTGCTAGTAGCAGCTTTGGTACTACTTCAGCAAAAAACGAGGCTTCTTTGCCTGGTGAGATATTGCAATCATCTGGTCTGAAGATATACACTTTTGCTGATCTGAAGGCTGCCACAAAAGGTTTCAAGTCGGATTCTGTGCTCGGTATTGGTGGTTTCGGTACTGTGTTTAAAGGTTGGGTTGATGAGCAGACTCTGGCTCCATCAAAAAATGGAACTGGGATGATTGTTGCTATCAAGAAGCTGAATCCTGAGGGTATGCAAGGATTTGAAGAATGGCAGGTACTTCACCCCTATCATTTTTCTAATGTTAAGTGATCACCGGTTTTCGTGTTGTCTTGCTTGTGTTTTTTTTTTAGTTTTCTCTTATTATGGGCATGTAATGGTAATGCAGATCTTTATTTATTATCAATAAGAAAATGGGGCTGTTACATTTATGAGGATTTGGATTATTGGCACAAAATGCAGGATCTTTTTGTGTTAAATCTACTAATAATATGTGGCAAAGCTGGTAAGAAGTAAAAGTATGTTTGTGCAAAATAATTTGAAGTGAGTTTGTGTAATTTTGGGAGAAGGGAAGTGTATAGAAGATTTCTGGGAGGTTTTTGTTTGCAGGTTGTCTCTGTTAAGAAACGAGTTTCGAAAGAAAATCACACTTTCTTTCGGTGACCTTTATGCCCTTCTGCATATTAGCAGGTGCATTCACAATTTCACATAGCAAAGGAACCGTGTATCATTAAATTGTCTGAATCTTCTTGTGATTATCATTATAATAATATTTTAATAAAGGAACTTGTTGTTAAATTAATATGTGATATTGATATTTCATTTCATTGGTTCTTCTTTCTTGTTATTGAAAATGCAGTCAGAAGTCAATTTTCTTGGAAGGCTTTCTCATCCCAATTTGGTTAAGCTATTGGGATACTGCTGGGAAGATAAAGAACTTTTGCTTGTATATGAATTCATGCAGAGAGGAAGTTTGGAAAATCATCTTTTTAGAAGTAAGATGTTTCGTAAGAACCGCGATCCATAAAACGAGAAGGAAAAAAAAGAAGAGTTTTTTCTGATTAACGTTGAATCAAACTGATCCATACTTTGTTTTGCAGGATCTGTTGAACCACTTTCTTGGAACAGTAGATTGAAAGTTGCCATAGGTGCAGCAAAGGGTTTATCTTTTCTCCACACGTCTGAAAAGAAAGTGATATATAGAGACTTCAAGGCGTCTAATATATTACTGGATGCGGTAATCTTTACTAATTGCGTAACTTGTTTTTAGAAACTTCTGCTTGCTGGATAGAACCTAAAAGACTATGAGCTCCCTTCGGGTCAAGTGTGTGTGGGAGTTATATAATTGTGATTTCGTTCTTTAAAAAAGAGTGTATTGTCTTGTAGGATTATACTGCGAAAATATCAGATTTTGGATTAGCAAAGCTAGGACCTGCAGGTGGAAAATCGCATGTCACAACTAGAGTTATGGGCACGTACGGTTATGCAGCTCCTGAATATGTTGCCACAGGTAATCATTTATTTTCCCGTCTTAGTTTATATTTCAACAACCGATATGATATAATAGAAACACAAACACCTTCTAGAGATACAAAGGGATTTTTTCGCATTGCATACGACTTGAACTTCTCTCCAGATAGCATATACTAATTTTTCTTTTTTGCTTAAATTTCTTCAACACAATGTAATAACCAGGTCATCTATACGTGAAAAGCGATGTGTATGGCTTTGGTGTGGTGCTGCTTGAAATGCTAACGGGACTACGAGCACTGGACACCAGAAGACCAAACGAAGAGATAAATTTGGTGGACTGGAAGAAACCGTTACTAAATCAAAAGAGGAAACTGAAATCCGTAATGGATCCTAGGATCGAAGGTCAATATACTTCAAAAGCAGCATTGGAAGCCGCTCAGCTCACTCTTAGATGCCTAGAGCATCAGCCTCAGAAACGCCCGTCTATGAATGAAGTGGTTCAAGTGCTTGAGCATATTCAAGCTATAACCGCTGCCTAACCAAAGCCCGTGAATCCGGAATTGGGCTCAATGGCTCTTTCGTCTTTTTTGCCCCTAGTAGCCATTGCTGTAGGGACTCTTGCGAGTGTATGAGGTTGTGGCATTTATGTGTAAATCTTGTAATATAGTAGAGGTTTCATTGGGAGAAATTGTTCCATGCATTTTGTAGCTTAATTTTTGTCTGAAAATAAATGAGGAAAGGATAGACTATTATTCCCTTATGGGGCAGTGTTATTGTTGTTTACATGTTTGTACAACAATACCTTTTTTACAAACTTATGGGCAGTGTTATTGTTTCCATGTTTCTTTAATTACACTTACCATTTTAAGCACATTTCCTCTTCTAGAAGCTCATCCTCCAAGAGACAACTCTCATTCAGCCCCAAAATAAAGAATCATTGTTGCAATTTCCAGCCCTAGAAGGTAAGGGAGAACATAATTGAGGGGGTTTCTAGGTTTATTTCATGTTTTATTAAATTCTACATTACAGTTATGTTCATAACTGCGTTTTGCCTGGGAATTTGGAAGTTTGGGTTGCACTTGGGGTTTGCAAAATAATCTGCTGGATGATTCTAGATCAACTCAGTTGTGGGCTCAGCGGTGGCTCGGTTTCTGCTATTATGTAGATTTGATTGTGTTTATTAAATCCTATACAGTCCAATCTGACATTAGGCCAATCAACATTTCCTTAGTGTATTGATCATTATTTTGATTTATTATTCATTACTTCGCCATATGGGGGTTACAGGAGATGAGGCTATTTCTGCAGGGCTTACATTTATGAGGACACATCATAACATTGAATTATTATTTATTATTCATTTCCTCTCCATCTGGAGGTTACATGAGATAGGTCTATCCTTATAGAGCTTACTGTCGAGGGGCTCACTTCGTGGGCATTACGAAGGCGTACAATTATTAGAGACATCCATCCATTACTACTTGCTTGTTTTAGCTACTTTCCATACTAGTACAATTATTACCATAACTACTTACATTATAAAAGTCATTAATCATTAGATAATTGTTTTTTCTTACCATAACCATAACCATAACCATAACCATAACCATAACCATTGGACAAGAATAATATTTGAGCAGTACATCAAATAAATGAAAATATATAGAGAACATAACAAAGTTATACCAAATAGTTTATAAGTGTAAACATCAGTAAGATACTGTCAAATACTCTACCACAGGGTGATTGGGTGAAGGGGTATTCTTTGGAAACAAGAAGATGAAATTGTTGTTGTATGCAAATATCATGGTTGAAACAAATAGTACTTTGCATGTACAAGCAATACATATGGTTTCTTCTTTCCCTGGCCCCTGCCCTCTGCCCTTTCAGCCTCATCAGAAATGAGGGAAAGAAACAATTGCAGGGAGGAGAGAGAATGGAATATCCAATATTAAGGTTGTAACTATCAATATTCCGACAATGGCGCCAGAGGTCCTCAAAAACTTCCCAAACATCTTTTCTTTTCAGAGATAATATCCAAACTTGGTGGGTGGTAGGTACTAACCGGAGTTAGCCAAGAGTCGCTCTACAGCCGCATGCACATTGCCGTGGGTAGCAATCAATGCCCGCAAGTTTTCTTGGGTATCAAAGAAACCCATCTCTTGTAGCTGTGACAATTGAGTTGCATACTGTTCTTCTGGCGGCACTGTAACAGAAAAAACCAGAGCAGCCATAACACTTCTCAGTATCAAGCCATTTCATACAACAAAAAAATGGAAAACGATTCATGCATAATTAACTCTAGTCTGCAGCCGTTGATCAATTAATGAGTAAACCTGACCAACAAAAGTAGATGATGCTTCTTTAAAAGTTATGACTGTAAAGTTGTGCGCATGTATCATTTTTCGTGAAAACATAAAGAGCAACAAACCATTTGATATATTGGGGAAACCCAAGCCTCCTCCTCCTCCAGTTCCAAGTCCACCAAACATGTTCATCAATGTTTCCAATCCAGCATTGTCTGCCATAAAAACATTGCACCAATTGATTTTCATGAATTTTATCAGCAAATACACATTTCAATTTTATCAGAAGATGAAATTCAGTGAAACAAGCTTTCATTTGAACACGTGTGACCTTCATCCTGGTACCAAGTGATTTTGGGAGTTACTACAACCTTCCATTTAAATCAACTTGGTTCAGGCATTCAAAATGTTCATTAGAAACCTTATGTGAGTCAATGGTTAAATTAGAACACCAGATAAATCCGGAGAGTCTTTTAACACAACACAATATTCCTGACTGAATGATGGTCAGAAAATGATGATTATTCTGACCCCATTTGAGTCAGCAGTTGGTGTTTTCTAGAGCCAATAATAGCCAATACCCATCAGAAAGATCCGGTGTACGTTTGATACTTTCAGACAAAAATTAGGCCAATAAAATTTCCAACAGTTGTTTAAAATCTTGTCAGAATCAAGGCATGCGGAAATCAAAAAAATATAAGGGCGAAACTGGAAATATATGTATGGTGTGATAAGATTTTTGGTTGTGCTAAAAGATATGCACTAAATCAATCATGAAAGAAAAACATTTTTTTAATGATTTAAAGCATCAACCATCCAACTTTAGTTGAATAGTCCGCCCACAAACAAGAAAAATAGATTGATTAATGACAGATATCAAATCATAATAAAGATATGTAAAAAACAAATTCCAGAGGAAAAAAAATACCTGCTCCTCCAACATTCTGGGACGGCTCTCTGTTGAGAAAATTGTTCATATCAATAAAGCTTGCAAATACTGGTGATAAAAAAACGCAAACAGCAAAATGCAAAACTGTGCATGCATCTTTAAGTTCAATACCTATATAGGTTTTAAAGAGCATTGTGGAAGCTGCCATTCAACAAAGTTTAATTACAGTAGGTTCAAACTTACCGGGTTGTTTGCGGGCGACCAAGTTGAGACAAAAATGATTGCTGAAATGTCTGAAGTTGCTGCAAAGTAAAAGAATATAAAAATAAGGCTGCGTGAATTGAACATAAAATGAAAATAAAAAAAACATGCATGAAAAAAGATCATAATTGAATAACGGGTGAATTGAACATAAAATGAAAATAAAAAAACATGCATGAAAAAGATCATAATTGAATATCGGATACAAACTTAAATATACAACTGTGAGAGAAATCGTCATAAAAATGCTTCAGGATTCTTGAATCACATGGATTTTATGTCCTAGTGGTAAGATCTACATGTGGATTTAGTTTGTGATCATGACAACGAGATATTTCCCGAATTTAAACACATACAACATACATATGATAATAATAATCATGTCTATACACCGTAAGTTTAAAGAGAGTATGATTTCCTAATAGAATTTTTTTTTTTTTTGATGAAAATAGAATAAATATTCATGTCCATATATATTCATTTACACCTTAAAGTCCAAATAAAACACGATAACAACAAGCCGACAGGAATAAAAGGTAATTATGAGCAGGGCCAGATTTCAACAAGACCTACATTTAGCAATTGAGTCTCGCACAAAGTACTGAACCGCACAACCACAAAACAACAGGACATATGCATCACAACTGAGCATCATACCAAAGGTTGTAAAATATGCACACGTTCCTACAAGCCTAATAATAGATATTAAGAGTTCACGTATTTTCGAAACTAATATCATGCTCTAGAACTCAGAATCATTTCTGTGTATATCCAATAAAAGAAAGATCCCGTGTATCTCTGTTCATCAATTATACATGCACTTAACACTCCAGGTCCAGGCAGCATTCTCTTTTAGAGGTAAAAGAAGAGAAATCTGCCTAAAATTTCAGTAAAATCAGTTACCCAGGATTAGCATCTAAATAACTAAATGTGCGTTTTGCCTGTGCCGGAGACATAAAAAGTAATTACGTCCTGTTTATAATACTTGTTAACTGGGGTTTCGGCGCATGGACTAAGAATATCACTGGTATGTGAACTAATAGACTAAATTTCTCTTCTTGAAATTTGTTGCGTTGTGTTGGGAATTGGAAATTATAATTCATGTAGTGGTTTGGAGGAGTAATATTGGTTGGAGTTTAAAGGGGGGAGAATCTTGAGAAAATGTAGATAGCTAAAGTGACAAATAATTTGAAAAAAAAAAGTGTAAACCCCCTCTATTTCAAAACCCCAGTAATTGACAGAAGCTGCCACGCTATATATTCAAAGCAAAGGATTACACCAAGAGTGTATCCCACAACAAATCAATGATATTAACAAAAAAATTCCGCATCATATGATGGTGTGCACATTCAAAGGACCAGACACAGAAAGAAATTGTAATTACCTGCATGGTCTCCGGAGAAGTTAACTGTCGCATAAATTCAGGATCTTGTAGCATCTCCCGTAGCTGAGGATTCGAATCCATCATACCACGCAATTGTGGGTTCAGGCCAAGAACCTAAAGCCAACAAACTAGTTAGAAATTGCAAAATAAATAAAAATAAAAGGCTCAGAGAATGAGAGTATCTCGCTTATGCGGAGTCAGGCCATTTAGGCCTTCTATATGCAGCCTTGTATAAGAGGCTATTTCTTGTCTCGTCCATAGGAGTTTAATACCCCTACATCAAGGCTCTCCCCCTTCGCCTAGAAATTTCAAAAGACTGCACAAAAAATTTAAGCAACTACATACGAAAACTTTGCAAAATTCAATAATTTAGGCAGGAAAAGCGACCTGGTTCATGCGCTGAGGATCGGAGAGGAGACTTTGCATCATCTGTGAAATGGCAGGATTTTGCATCAACTGATTCATGGAGGAGGGATCAAGCATTTGGTTAAGATCTGGAATACCGAATCCACCCAAGCCAACAGGTGCAGTTCTCGCATTTCCTGCTGGACTAGACCGCACAGTGGTGTTTGTTGCGGCAGCTCCAGCTGCGAAAATTAAGGATACACGAGCTCTTTAAGTAAGCAGGTATTTATTGCCAAAAAAATAGTACTAGTAAAAACACATTAAGCAGCAAAAAACTGGTGTCCAGCAAAATTTAGACAACAATAACTGAACCATCACAATATACTAAAGATAGTCTTAAAAGCTCTTACACGCACAGCCAAGATTTACCAAAATGAGTATGGATAATAAGCAGAACTTCCCTTATCTCTACCGCAATGCTTTCTCAATGGTAAATATGTAACTACTTTTTCAGTATCTAAGAATGCTAAATTATAATTATAAGTTACAGAATGTATAACTAAGGGAAACACAACTAAGCAATACAAGTAAGTAATAAATAGCTTTATCATTTTAAGCTAATGTTAAGAAGCAAAAAGATTGCAACTTACACATGTAGCAAGGAAGCCACACAGAGATTTAGATGATCTAAACTTATCGGGGAAAAAACAGGGAGAGAAAGGAAAAAGCCTTTATTCCATAACCCTACATAACAAAACAAACTAAAAAACAAGATTTCCTTGCATGTCCCTTGGATTAGCAGCATTTTTTGGTTGGTTCATTTTGCATGGTATCAATCTCTCCTGACTAAGATATTGAACTAAACAATCCAAGTCAATGCGGTTGGAGTTGCACATAAGTATGAAAACAATTAATCAAAACTACCCTGTTACCATATATTTTTATAATACCCTTTTATACAACTACTCAGCCAATAAGTCATCAATAATAATTGTATGTGATTCTAGTTACTAAAACAAGAAAGACCGTTGTACCCTTTTTGAATTTTTTGTAATTTACAATTTAAGTGAAATAAGGAAGATATTTCCATTTCTATAAACTTCTTAAATCTTTTTACATGTGTTTACTAACTTAAGAATATTTATTTGCTATAAAATAATGAAAAGAACCTCTGAATAAATACTGAAACTTGAAAGGCAATTTTGAATATATATATCTAAAAAGTAATTATAAAAGCTTTTATATTCAAGGGTATTACATAGATATAGTTGTACTTAAATCACCAAACATGTTATTTATAGCAAACTCACGACAATGACACGGTATACTACAAGATCCAAACATAGATGAAAGATACTTGAATGATTAGTTATACAGTATATGTTCACAAAAAAAAAAAACATCTACACGTGAAGGAAAGATCACCTCGTGTTTCTTAAAACAAAGCAATCATGAGTAGTTATAGAACGACCAAGTTTAAAAAGCTTACAACCAGCAGAAGCCCAGGGGTTGGGAAGTGGATTCGTATTTGGGGCAGGTGAATCTCCAGTTGTTTCAGTTGTAGTAGTGGTTTGATTTGTTGGCTGATTTCTGCCAAGGCCTTGGGAACCCAAAAGAGCAGCAAATGGATTAGATCCCAAGTTACCATTGTTATCGCCAGCCATGGTAGTGGCATTAAGCAGCGGTTCCTGGACATTTTCATACATGCGTCTAAGCATGTTAAATCCTTCAGGGGAAGACTCAATATTGCTCATTGCCCTATCTGTGTTCCGCATCATCTCACGCATGATCTCAGGGTTCCTTGCAGCTTCCATACTCTGGCGAAGAGTAGCTGGATCATTGAGTATGTGAGCAAGCTCTGGGTTGCGATCCATTATTTCCCGCATCTGAGGGTTGTTCATGATCAAATTCCGAATGATATCTGGATTATTCATGAGATTCTGAACAAGAGGCATATTCAAGATATCTCTAGTCATGTCGGGGTTTTGATTTAATTGTTGCTGCATTTGTTCTAGCTCTGGAAATCCAGCTCCAAACAAATTATTACCACCTTCTAAACCTGTCAATCCTAAACCAGGGAACAATGATGCAGCAAGGCCAGATCCACCGAAAGTCCCATCTTGACTGGAAGCAGAATCTCTCTGCATAGCTGAATTCACATTTGTGGGCTCAGTATTACCTCCAGTATTTGTTATAGCAGCAGGTGTGGCAGGTGAAAAACCGCGAACAAGGTGAACAGTATGGTTAGCCTCCAGACCTATAGTAATCATCCATAGTGAAAACATCAAAGAAAGCAATAGTGAAAATAAGACCACAACATGCAATGAAAACCCAATAGTATAAGAAGGAAACAACAAGCTACATTATGACGAAATCCAAGAAGAAAAGAACAATAACGGAGAGCTGGTGGCGGAAACCACATGATAACCAAATGAAACAGACCAAGGATTCAGAAAGCAAATTTCAAACAACATAAACGCATTTCCAGCCGTTGATTCTCAGGCAGCTTTCTTTGGGTTGATCAATAAGAAAGCACTAACAAAGGTTTTCTCATAGAGAAGATTCAAAGAGAAGGAACACATGCACACCAAGTAATACCCCTTTAAATGGGGTTTGCAACTAAGCTGGACAATCAACAGCAAATAGAACAGTTGACGTACAAGATTTTTTTTCCTCAAAAGAATCTACGGCTCATTTACTCTTTTTCTTTTTTACGCTGAACATATTTAAGAAGATACTCTTCCATTTCTGTATGCATCCGATTTCAACTTTCACATAAAGTCAGACACATAATCAATAGAAATACTTAACTCGCCAGACCACAAATAACCATTAGAATCATTTTTAACATGATCATCTTCGTCACTGGGATTTTTTTTACCATATTTCAACTGGTTTACCTCCTAACAGAAGGATTAAAGGTAAGTAAATGAATAGAAGCACACACTTTAAAATGAGCAAATTGGTCCTTCAATTTTCAACCCAAACCGATACAAAGCTGAAGACTACTGCTCAAGTTGCTGTCAAATACACCATCTCTTGTTTTTCATGTCCAAAATCCAACAGGACTCTGCCATAAATCATCAAATTTCAATCACTTAAAAAAATGTCCAAAGAAAAGACAACACACTCGTCCTAAATCTGATCAACAGGTGTCCCATTTCAACTTGTCCAGTCCCCCACTTGCCTATCCGCAAATAATTCAACCCCAGAAAAAAAAAAAATACAACTGATCATACACAAATAGCAAACTGAATAAGTGATTCCGTACCGTAGCTTTGTAAAGTTTGATCGTCCTTCAGGACCCGTCCTTTATAGATCAACCGCTGCTGTTCCGCAGGAATTTCACTTTTTTGTGCTACGATGGACCTGAAGGACGCCACGCTTGACTCGAGGACCACCTGAACCGTAAATTTCGACCCATTTGAGCACCGGATATTAATCGTAACCCCATCGTTTCCTCCTCCGACATCTACTTCCTCGGTACCTTCTGTGTTGTTTTGCGGCGTAACACTAGCATCTCCTCCGCCCATTCTTCAAATCCTTACCTTACAAATCCTGGAAGCCTGAAATTAGTTAGAAAATTTGTACACTGAAAGTTGAAAATTATGGGATTGAAAATTCAAAACCCTACACAAATTGATGACTGAGAGTGATTTGGGTTTCGTTCTCTCCACTTGACTTGGGGCTTGGAACTTTGGAACAAGTGATTGAAAGGAAAGAATAAATTGATAATCAATCAAACAGCACAGGTGAGGGATTGAAGCCGACAGCTAACCTATATACACATACACAGACCTTCTTTTTTTCCTTTTTTTACTCAGTATTTGTCAGTAAAAAGAGATATAGGAATTTTTATTTTATTTTCCTTTTTATAGTGGTTAATTAAAGACGTCGTAGTACTAAAAATTTAGGTCGTGCTTGAACCACTACGCTTCGATTAAATTTCAATTGTTAGAAATTTAAATCTGTTTTCAATCCTTTTAAATTCGAATTGTGTATGAATTTGACTCTAAATGTGTCGAATTTTGCTACGATGGCCCAACATGGTAGATTGGGTGTAGTGTATTAAGTATGTGAAAGAAAATAAAAATGAAAAACTCTAATGTATATCACTTGATACAATTCTTTTACAACCGTTGCACCATAAAATCTCTCATATGTATTTTTCATCCTATACATGCCACCTTAGTCCATTTATTAAAAGATCATTTCTCTCTAAAATTATACGTCATATGATAGAAGGTTAACTGCCTAATCCTGTTGTTGACATCATATGATGTTGTTGCTGCTGACATGACTGTCCAAAGCATGAGGTAAATTGAGAAGACGCCAAGACTGCTCATCAAGGAATGCGAGGTTGAAGTATTCAAGGTTTCTGAATCTCGACTCTCCAAGGTTCTTAAGTACACGTGTATTTGAGTTTCGCAAATGGATTTGTCTTTTATGATTTGTGTCACCACATCAAAAGCCTCAAATTTCACGTTTCTTGACAAGCGTGGAATGAACTTTGCACTGTATGATAAAAGTGGGTATAGCTTACAAAACAGACTTAATGGGAACTTCCTTTTGAGCCAGTGACAGAAGTTTGTCTTTTCTACCTGATAATTTTTTTTTTCTTTCCAAAAATATTTCTTTTAAGAACCCCAAAATTTGTTTTTTTATGGCCTATCAAGTAAGTGAAACCGAGGTATTTACACGAGCTTGAATCAATCGGCACTGGATATCTTTACTAAAGGAATGACTGGACTTGTGAAAGTTGATGGCTTGTCCGGAATGTGGATAGAGTTTGAAATTGTTCAAAGAGATCAATGAGGGTATTTATTGCACCTTCCACAACCTTAAAAATCCATGTTTTCGTCTGCAATGAGGTGAGAAATATGCATGAGTTCATTTCTTCCAAATTAAAATTTCCTTCAATTTTGCAAGCATCGATGCTAGAGTTGATGGCATTACCACAAATCTCAAGTATTTAAGGATTCAGCCTGTTCATACCAAAGGAATCCGGATGCCGCAAAGTGCCCCATCATTAACATATTTATATTTATTAATCGAGACAATAAAATATTTGTTGAATAAATGCATATAGGTTAACGTTGGATAATATATAATATGCTTGTTCAAAGAAGTTCGAGTGATATTCAAAATAATATATCTAGTACTTCACATATGCGGTAATCAAGGTCGTATATATGTGAACTTTTATAGATGTACGGGAGGTCGATAGATATACGAGAAGTGTCTCTTGTCAAGACCGCTGAGCGTACACAGGGCCGGCCCTAGCTATAAGCCAAGCGAATGAGCGGCTAGCAGCGCCCCCATAATTTCGGCGCCTGAATTTACGTGTTCGTAATTTAAAAAAAAAAAAAAGATAGATCTAATCCAATCTAACGTAATAGAATGTGTTAATAAAGGCCAAAAGAATTTTTAATTGACCTATATTTTTTTTTACTTGAATTAATAAAGTAAAAAAAATTACAATATCTAAATTATGTATACACTTCACATATGTATACTTTTTTTTTTTTGAATTGGATTAAGTCACGGGAAATATGTTAGAAAAATGTGATAAAACAAACAGAATCGAATGATCTCCAGCGCGTATAAAACGTTTCTTTAAAGAGATGTTTTAAGACACTCTCTCGTGATTTAATGAGTCTCTACTTTAGAGACACATTATGTTTGTCTTGATGATGCTTCTATTCGTGTTTTTCACCGATCACGATGTCTCTATATATATAGACAACGAAAAGATATTGTGTATTTTTCACGAAAGAACAAACCAGTTAAATCTTCAAAGGATGTGTCCCAATGAACATGCAAACCCGAAATGGTGTTTCCCGATGAAAAATCCTTCTACGAAATGGTGTGTCATTCGCATAGGTTCGTTTAGGTTTGGGGCGCGCCCCGAAAGCCCCACGACGGCGCCGCCCCGACGACCCACGCGCGACCGACCGGGCGGTCGAACCTCGCTTTTTCGCGACACACTGTCGCACTTTCGATATAAAAGGCCTAATTCGACGACATAGCCGAAGGCCTAAAATATTCCAGGGCCGGCCCTGAGCGTACAAAAGTTAAACGAGCCAAATGCATGGCAGAGTGTGTGTGTGTGCGTAAATTGTTAATGAACTTAAACTCTACGACATAAATAAAATAAATTTGAATGCAAGTAACATGATATCTGATGGGAGTCAAATTGGATATCATTTACTATATGATTATACTCCGTTTATACCTCGTTTTATATGTTTCCGGGGACATTTGGTTGTATTTTGATGTATTTACACCTTGGTTATCATTTCAGGACCTAGGACGTAAAGTTCGGGATTCTCGGTCTTTTTCGGTGTAATTTACTATACTCTCGGTCACCCTAGTGTCCTGTAGGGATTATGTGTGGTATTTGTTATGATTTTATACAGGACTTAGGTGTTTGAGATGTCCGGAAGGCGAGATACGAGGATTGGAACGTGTGCCCGAAGCTTAAACGTTCAAACGGATCAATGGAAGTTGATTTGCATTGATCTACCTTAGAGGCATTTTCTGGGCTGGACATCTGCATGAAAGTTGTAGACAATTTCATTAGATTTCCAACGGATTTTGAATCACTCAATTTGGAGGTCTACACACAAAGTTATGGCTGTTTTTCTGAAGATGTGTCAGCTAGGCGCCCGCCTAAAATGCGGTTTTTGGCTCAAAAATTTGCTGAACCGTTTTCTTCAGGGAAAAAAATCGACAGCGTCACTGTCAAGACAGCAGCTCCCTTAGCGATCCAGATCTGAAAAACACTTTAAATACCCCCTCATTTTGATCTAGATCGGACCCCTTCTCTTTTAGATCGATTTTGCTGCGTTTTTCTTCATCTTTTCTTAGCTTAGATTAGTTGTAAGTAGATTAGCTTAGTTTAGTCGTAGATCGTTGTAATCCGGAGGATCTCGAGGATAGTTTGACGCGTTATTGACGAGGATTTCTTCCGGAAAACCAATTTTCTACCCGGTAATTTTAATTAACATATTGTTCTTGTTTTCAATCTTGTTTTATGTTAGCTTTGATTATTGATTTCTTTTATTTTGCTTAGTAGTATAATGAGTAGCTAATCCGTTTATAGCCGAGATATGTGATAGCCTTTGAAATCGAATCCTTAGCTCGTTGATTGAAGTGTTTTGATGTTATGATTGTTAGATTCTCGGTGTTGTTATCGTTCTAGAACTTATTCTAAATGACTTTTGTCGAATTAATTACTTGATAATCGTATTTCACGTGTCTTCTTTACATATGTATTTTGCGAGAGGATATGGGAAAAGGGGTTCTAGGATCACCATGTAGAACCGACTGAGTTGTTCAGATTCGGTTTCGTGTGTGAGGTTTATATCATTGTTAATGAGCGTCTCATAGATCGTAGACCGTGTCGGGTTAGTTAAATCCGGTCGGTAATTGTTGAACTGACATAGGAGGGTAGATTATTGAATTAATGTCTATACTCGGAATTAGGAAACGACACCCTTTGAGTGACAACGAGGCGGACTGTTGAACCTAACTTAAGAGGGTAGATTATTGAATTAATGTCTATTTTCGGAAACAGGAGACGACACCCTTCAACGAGGCCGAGAACATTAGAGTTTGTCGAAACACTTCCGGAAACGAGTTAGGGTTAGAGAGTAGTTGGTTGGATCATAGCTCGCTATCTTGTTTTTCGTAGTTAAAAATCTTTTCTCTTATGTTTAGTTATTAGTTGTTAGAACCGGTGATCTGACAAATCACCACGTTCAATTATTATGTTGACCTGAACTAGGGACGAGACCGACTTTGGTACTCGACCAGATTCCCTGTGGGATACGACATTGACTCACCAATTCTAGGCTACAGTTGACCCGGTACACTGCCGGTGAGATTGGACTTTAGAAAAGGCCGATCAATATCGTGCAGTGTGATTGTAAACGATGCTTACATGCTTATTTGATATCTGTTGGATTTCATGAGTATGCTTGAATTGTGTTAGAAGTGAATTCATGAGTCATCATATCCGGAAACGAGACGTGAATTACCGTTGACATAATATTTCTTACTCAACAAATTTACACTCATACCTTACAATTTCAGGAGTTTTGTGAGACAATGAATAATCTAAATGGGTGCAACTTTTGAGATGATTTGGAGATCACAAAATTTGTATTGAAATATAGTTATTATGCTTCTTAACTTTTGAATGTCAATATGATAGTTCTTACTCTCCTTCTTGAGAACAAATTGTAATTGTTATGGAAAAGTTTGAGTGGAATAAAGTTGTATGTTTTTGTTTTTCGAGTCAAATTGGTTTAATGCTATCATTTCTTGGCGTTCGGTAATTAAGTCGAGTTAAAACTTACGCGTCATAATAGTTTTAAATATAACGTGTGTCAAATGAATCGTTTTTCCGAAAATACTCAGATCTCGGGTGCGAGTCGTTACACCTCACACCAATATCAAACTTCATCATAAACACAAAGCCTCACCCACATCGATTTCTTATACCTTAATTGACCTTAATCGTAATTATCAGTATTTTTTGGGATTAAATAATTTTATGATGTCATAAAAAAATCAAAGAACATGGTGTGTCATACAATAGAATTAAAAAAATTACTCCTCCGTTTTTTTAACAGTTTTTTTTAAATTTGTTTTATATTTATTTATTTATCATTTTACATTAATAATACAACATTTATTATTTTTTTCTCCTCTAGCCTTTATTTCAATAACCCAAATTTTGGTACAATTTTCCATGTATAAGGAATGAAGGGTAATTTTATTATTTACATTCTATTTCAGACACATTAATCATTTTCTTAATACGTGTGATTATTCTCTCTCCGATAGTTAAAAAATCGGAGGGAGTACAAGAAACACATGGCAATTTTAACGGTAAAGTATTTTCACTATTACAAAAGTTTTAAACATGGGTTCTATTGACATCTCAATTTTTACTATTGACACCATTTTTTTTTGATTATTTTTTTCTACTTCGTGCACGCATATATTAACTTTTCTTTCTTTCATGACCACACTAAAACGTCGGCGTCGATGACGTTTATTCGACATCAACGTCGATGGGTCGACGATCTTAAGTAGTAATGACACTTTATAACGTAAACGTCGGTGTCATTGACTTAAGTTTTGAACAATGAACATCATCACATCATTGACTTTTTGGTTTTAATAAGAACATCATCAGTCTGTGATATTATGTTCATTAAAAATAATTATGGTACCGAAATAATTTTTTATGGTGCCGAAAATATAATAAAAATGAAGGTGTCAATATGCCAACTTTAAATATTTCTAGTTTTGTTTTCAGTTTTTGAGGAAATGTTTTTTTCACCTGGTGGTTTACCAATTAAAGTCTTTACCACAAAATATAATTTAACATTTTTGGTTGAAAGAAAAGGATATTCTCTCGGAATATTTTTATTTTCTTTGTTATTCCTGCCCTTGTTTTTCATTTATTGATTTTGGACCAAAATTTAAACATAATTTTTTAATTTTTTTTTAAATATAAAGGTAGGCCAGCAGTAGTCTTGTTTCTTTGAAGGGAGTCTCTTCGTCGCCACTTCATGAAAAGCTTGTTCTTTTTTGGTTTTTCTTTGTGGTTTTTTTTTTTCAGGAGACCCAGACAGCGATTTAATTGTCAGCTTGGATATATACTTTTTTTGACATTGTTCTAAACAATTTTCAATAGGATTAGGATCTGTTTTTGTATTCTGGACAGAACATCAAATTATTTGGGGTGAACCACCTTTCAAAGCTACCTTCCCTGGGACTTGTAGTAGTGTCATGATTATATATTCACCTTCCACTGCTACAAGCAATTCTACAATCTTCCGACTCAGAATCCTTCTTTTATTTCAGGTAAATTTTTTTTGGCATTTGTAGTTTATTGCATTCTATTGTCATTATTAAGGCATTTTCTCGAACAATTTGTGACCTTTATGATTATTGTTGTTATCAATTGTCATTTCTATATCCCTTTTGATGGTGGGCTATGGACTATCTGTTCCAGAGATTCAGCCACACTGTCCCTGTAGTTGAAGGCCAAACTAAGCGTTATGGTGATGCTGGTCACGGGCAAACGCCAGGTGAATGTTTTTTCACGTTTATTGGCATCTATTTTGGTGTTGTCATCCTGGTGATCACACGGTTCCTTTTGTCTCCGATTTCCCTCGTGGGTTCAAAGTGTTTGTGCTATGCTATGTTATGAAAATTGTGCCTTGCTGGTGGCTGTATAGTCTACAATCAGATTCAAGATACCAATTTTTTTTTTTTTTTTTTGGTTCTGGATTTGGTTTCATGATGGGGAGTTCACGGTGCAGGTAGTGTTGTGTCTTCATCCTGGGCATCGGTAGATACGAAGAAAATAGGTATAGACAGGAAAAAGATACCCCCTTCGCCGTCAATTGTTATTAAAGTTCTCAAGGAGCAAGGTGATAATTGTTGCAGCTACTTTAGTGTTAAGGTTTCATTGCGTCATAACACCAAATGTCTGCAGTTGTTGGTTTTGATTATCTAGGCAGACTTCATTTTTGTTGATAAAAAAGGCCTTTTATTTTGTGTGGTTTTGAACTGACAATGTGTGCTAAAATTTTGTTTCAGGTTTTGATGCCTACTTGGTTGGTGGATGTGTGAGAGATTTGCTCCTCCATAAAGTACCAAAAGATTACGATGTTATAACAACAGCCAACCTTTCAAAGGTGTTGTCTACTTTAATTAACCTTTTTTGAATCATTTAGAATATGTATATATTATTCTGATGTTGATGTACTTTGATGGCAGGTTCGCAATATTTTTCATCGTTGTCAGATCGTTGGAAGGAGGTTTCCTATATGTAGGGTGCATGTGAAAGGCTCTGTTGTGGAGGTAGTTTTACTAAATAGTTTAGCGTGCATCCATTAGTTGTATCAGCACTTTAACTTACGAAATAAGTCCTATGTCTCTAGTAAATGGAATTTGGTGGCACCTTTTACTATGCAAAATTGCTTTAATTCGTATCTTGACATATAATGTTTATATATAGAATATCAGCTGCTCACAAGTTTCCAAACATGATAAGTCAGAATGATTTGCAGGTCTCAAGTTTCGAAACAGTGGCAAAGGAAGCCAAAAAAAAGGGGGAGTTCGGACCCCCTCAAATGCCAAAAGGACATGATAAGAAAGATGTTCTCCGCTGGACGAATTGCATGCATAGAGACTTCACGGTTAACAGGTACTAATTTCATATGCGTCATGACGACACTTCAAAAGCTGTATTTCTGTGATATAATTTGCTATATTTGATTGCGTTCTTTTCCTGTAATTATGACGACATAAGTTGAATCTGTTGATAAACTCATTTATTCAGTAATTGTTATCAGAGGTGACACTTTCTCCCTTTATGGATTTGAATGTTGGGAATTAAATTTGAACATAAAATGTGAATATCCGAAATTAGAAGTTAAGATGGATGTGTGAGTGTAGTAGTAGAGATAAGGTATATAAAGGATATAATTGTGGTGTTTTCTGTTAATGAGAAAATGAAATGAGGAGTCATGTTCATTTGGATAAGCAACTTTTAGATGCACTTGTAATGCTTGACAAGGTTCGAGAGGCGACTCGTGTTAAAAATGGACAGGAGGGAGACCATTAAAAGGGACGTCTCTTTTGGGGATTGGGGATACCATTAAGAGAGGTTTCTTTCGGGTATTGGGGGGGACTTAGGTATATGATAGTGCAAAATAGAGATAATATCCATAGGATCGACCCCATTTGGTGGAAACAAGGCATGAATGTTGTTCTTATGTGTCATGGAACGATTTAGCATGCTGACTATTTTACATTCTAGTGTGATCACCAGAAAATGCTTTTACTTAATGTGAGTCGGTGTGTTCATATTTGTCTGTAAACTGATTGTAGTCTTAGTTTTAATTCGATGTAAGCTCAACCAAACTAGTTTGCAGACATGGTGAATTGAAGAATTGATGTGACCATTGATTAATGAGTAAAGCAAGGCAGGCTAAGTTTTGACCTGATTTGGTGCTGCATATATTCTGAATATATTTGGCATAGTATTAATATATAAGGATGTCTCAGCTTGTTACCTTCTTGCAGTTTTCGTTTTCTGAAGGATTTACTTGATTACCCAAAGATGGTAAAATTGCATGTTGGCATAGAATAAAAGTCTGACATGCTATTAGTATTTGGACACTAGCTTGAATGTTGCTGCAGTAGCTCAATTTATAGCATGATGAGTTGTAGCTGCAAGGGTGTTTGATAAATCCTGGAATTGATTATAAACCCACATTGGAAAATTCTGCTATAAAGCTTGTAATTGGGAGGATAATAAGACACCTTGTGGGACAGAAAAAGGAAGCAAATTAACCAGATGCGCTCAGTAATTAATGAAAAAAGAGAACAGGGCATGAGGTAGGGTTAACTCTTCCTCCTCTTCGCGTCTTTGTTTCTAGGGCCTTTGCAGGGGATGGTCTGTGTAGCATCTTATGAATCGTGATAAACTTTTGTTTATCAAAACCTTCTTTTGGCAAGGGAGTGAAAGATTAGAAGTGTCTTAAAAAAAACAGAAAGAAGCGGTGAAAATGTCTACATAAGTTGGATAAGGCATAAAAGTTGATGCATGGTTTCACTGGTAAGCTGGAACGAGGAAGGGTTTTTTTTTGGTGCTCTTTGGGTGGGTAAGTGTTAAAGTGTGTAAAATGTTAATTGTCTGTCAACCTTCAGCTTAAGCTTTTGGGAGAGATGGTAGTTCAATATGGTATCAAAGCGGAAGGTCTTAGGTTCAAACTCTGCTGCCAACATTGTTTCCCCATTTGTATTGTGGAAGTGTTGGGCCTCTGTCCGGAGCAGGGTGTCATCATGGTAGTTCAACAATATGCGTATTTGGGGAAGGGGCCGAAGAGTCCGGAGCAGGGTGTTTGTTTATAGTCGTCATAAGAGGGGTTTTATATGCCTTTGAGTGCCAAGTTGGCTCAGGCTTGTTATAGGCCCACACTTGAGGGGGCGTGTTAAAGTGTGTAAAATGTTAAATATCTGTCAACCATCAGCTTAAGCTTTTAAGCCTTTGGGAGAGATGTTAGTTCAGCAGTAAGCGTATTTGGGTAAGGGGCTGAAGAGTCAGGAGCAGGGTGTTTGTTATAGTCGTTATAAGAGGGATTTTACATCCATGAGATTGGGCGCTCAACTTCAGCTCTGATAGATTTACTTCCATTTTCAAGTGCAATGTTTGGTAAGGACTGCATTCCCCTGCTCTTCTAAATCTCCTAGTTATGCTAAGCAGCAATTTGGTGATATTTAACATTCTGCCTGAACTCATGAATGCAGTTGACATTCTGTGCTGTTCTCTAAGTCCTACAGTGGGAGCTCTATGAGCATTTTTATGACTTATTGAAGTGTGTGGATTTGGATTTGCAGCTTGTTCTTCAATCCTTTGACTGATCGAATATACGATTATACCAATGCTCTATCGGATTTAAGGTCCTCGAAGGTGAGATATTGTTGGAAGATTTTATCGGTATTCTGTCTGAGAAGCTTTCTATGCTATGTTTGTTTTTTCCTCTTTTTCCTCCCCTTCTTTTCTCACCCTTCAATGCCTTTTAACTATAAATTTTCGGGTGCATGTGATCAGTTGCGGACTCTGATACCTGCTCAAAAGTCATTTCAAGAAGATTGTGGTCTGTTTCTCTCTCTCATCTCTGATATTTTTTCTTATGTATATATTACAAATACTGAAATACCATAGCTGAGCTTCTTCTGAATGTTAATAGCATATCTTGCTTTTCCCCTTCCATTCAGCTAGAATTCTTCGTGGATTGAGATTAGCAGCTCGACTCAACTTCTCTTTCTCAAAAGCGATTGAGAATGCTATACATAGACTAGGCCCGTCCATCCAGAGTCTGACTCAGGTATGTGTCAGATATCATGGGGAACACCACTGCTTTTAATACCGATGCATAATGCATTCTATCTTCTTTTTCCCTTTATGTTATTTCATCGCCTCACCAAATCATTCGTTATAAAATTTGATATCCTCCACATTTAATCTTTAATTCTCTTTCTGAAGATTCATTTGTTTTTATAGTCTAGAATCTTGATGGAGTTAGATTACATGTTTTCTTATGGGGCTGCTGAGCCTTCACTCAAGCTGCTTCACAGATTCCGTTTGCTTGACATTTTGCTACCGATTCAGGTACAGTCTTACCCACTCTTCTTTTGTGAAATATAAACCATGATTTTTTCTTCTTCAATAAATCTTCTAGTGGCACTTGGCTGGTAGCTGACAACAATATTTCACATTACAGGCAGCGTACCTCAGTCAACATGCCTCTACAACATCAGGCAAGAACTCCTCAATGCTGATGGTAAGACATCTTTCTTATGTGTTTAGTTCGAAATCCTGTCCTTTGCAATCAATATATTATTTTAGAAGTTCATGCTTTGAAAGTTAATAAAATGGTTTTCAGAACTTACTTGCCAATTTAGATCAGTTGGCTAGCTGTGATCGGCCTGTTCATGGCTGCTTGTGGTAAGTATTTTATTTAGATTGCTATTCTTATGTCATTTGTGAAGCGTGTTTACCTATCCTACTTTCTAAATTGTAGATTACCAATAATAAAAAAATTCGTCTGCAAATGTCTTTTTTTGGCAATCATGTTTGTCCTCTCTGTGCTTACTATCAGACTGGCATCAGATCAAACATTACTTCTTTTGACTGACCTAGGTATTGGCTTATTATTTAAAAAAATAGTGGTTTATTATTGCACGTCTCTTCGTTAAATAAATATATATATATATTTGAGGATGGTTTTCTCTTCGTTTTGGCTAATATGTTTTCACTTGGGTTTTTCGTGCTATGCTTAGACCCAAATAAACTGCATTCCAAAGCATGAACATGAATTTATTATGCTGCATTTGTTGTATGTATGTTGTATTTATAATTGTTAAAGATAAAAGTAGGTATAAAAGGTAGAGAAAAAAAAGTATAAAGGATCGAGAGGCGTGAACGTCAAATGAAGTTAGTATAGGAGTGTAGTTATTTCCTACACTTATTTGTACTTCTTAGTCCTGTTCCTGAAAACTGAATCAACCTCTTTGTAAAAACGCTGTTCTCTAACTATGCTGCTTTTTTTTTTTGGCGTCATGCAGGGTTTCTCTATTTGCATTTCATCAAGCATTGGTTATTAATCCCCAACCGGCTTTAGTGGTTACGGCTTTTGCATCAGTACTTTATCATGATAACTGGGAGAAAGGTGTGCAATTTGCCAGACAGCATGACATATCCCTGCATATGTATGTACCTGAAATATCAGATTGTTTGGACTCGATCTCAGACGACGAACTTTGCAAAAAACTTTCCCAGTTTGGAGTGCTTTTACGAGACTCTGTTAATGCTCTGACTGGACCAGATGATCTTAAAAAAACAATGGCGAAATTCCCAGAATCTTCTTGTTCTGGGTTGGTAAGAAAATAGTGATTGCCCTATAATCCATTTTCTTGAAAATATTTTGTTTATGAATGAATCAATATCTAAGATAGTTAAAACATTGTGGTAATACAGCAGGTGTTTGTTTCAAAGAAAATGGGAAAGGACGCGAAGCAGATTTTTCAGATCGGAAAAAAATCTTTGAACACGAGGAGGAGGAAGAATGAGGAGATAGACTATGATTTGCTTGGTAAAGGAGATATTGAAGAGGCAAGGTTTGTTCTTGGTAAGATCATTGTGAATACCTTATTAGTGCCTGGTTTTGTACAAGATGACATGATCAAACAAGAGAAAGACGAACACCCTCCAACGAAGAAAGATAGATCAACCAAGAAACAACTGACTGAGTCCGAGCACGAGCAAAAAGTCCCGGAGAAGAAGAAGAAGAAGATATCTAAAGATACTAATCTTTCAGAGAGTGGAAGAAGAAATAACAGCAAACAGAAGAAATCGGTTAAAAACAATAATAGCTGCATTGAGATGGATGGAAGTGGTGTGGGCATTGGTTGTGTATTAGAGAAGCAAAATGCAAAGAAGACACAAGAAAATGTTGAAGACATAATACACCATTTGCCAAGTGATTCTTCTTCTTCTTCTTCTTCTTCTTCTTGCCTTGAACAAAATCATGTGGTTGCGGGCGGTGCATGTAAAGTAGATGAAAGTAAGAAATTTTTGAAGGAAAAGGATGAGAATAAAATTGTGCAGAAGAATCGACAAGCTAAGCTTTCGCGGCTTTTCTGAAGAATTCATTGTCGTTTTTTAGATTATTGTTACTAGCTGCTGTTGGCTGTTGTTATTGTTGTACTCAGATCAGGTTAGTCTGCTAGTGTGTGACATGATTATTGTGTTTAAAACAAGGTAAATTTGTAAATTATACATTAGTCGGTCTGGTTCCAGAAGATCTGTGTTTCAGTTTGAGTGACTAATTTACATTAGTCTTTCACAACTACATGCAATAGTAGTAAAATATTATAATTTTTAATTTAATTTTCGCACTTAAATTCATGCAATTAATTATTAAATTCATGAATTTTCGAAATATGATTTTTACTGGGAAAATACGTTAAATGAATGGCGTGTGAAAGGAGGAATCGTACCTTGCTAGTCATGGTATGCCAGTAGTACTATGCCTCATGATGAGCTATGCAGTTCTTCCAAAAACGTTTTTAGGGTTTGCTCTTGAGACAACCTTCGAGTTCCATCAAAAGTGGTTGAATCTACTCCTTATGAAATATTTAATCGTTTTGTGGTTTAACTCACAACATTTACGATGGATCCTATTGTGGCGGCGTAAGGAAACTTTTCATAAGTATAATTTTTCACCTTATCTTTAGGACTAACGTCCTAGCATAGATAGATCTCAAGAATACTGGCTAGCAGCATCTCTTGACGTGACCCATGCTAAACTCTTTTAGCATCTAATGATCAGATTTATGCTAAACTCTTTTAGCATCTCATCTATACATGTGAACTGTGATAATTAAGCAATTTCCAGATCTATCACTGTAGATCGTTATATTCAAAATAAGAATCGCTCTTTCGAAAAGATCTTAAACTATCAAACATTAATTGACTGTAGCATAGTGATGCCAATTCCCAAGAACAATATGGAAAACATACCACACTTGGAAAATCATGACACCCCACTAACTTTCTTGTGCACCAAGCAGTTTTGAGATTTGGCGCTACCAATGCAGCGCCGGAGCTAGCAACGCAGTGGTAAAACCGAAACTCATATATGCTGCAGATTTTTAGTCTGCACACATTATACAATAAACTGTTAGGGGTGCAATTCAGGTGTACATGTTCCTTTATGGGATCCTTTGTATAATGTTTTATTTTTTATGGCCCTCTAATTTCTATGCTTTAACCGGCGTTTGCATTTTGAGGATTCATGTTCGGCTAGCTTGGACCGGGCATTTTTATTTGAAGGGGACGCATATAAGCAGACTGCTGGCGGTCGACGGAAAGGGTTCAATGCATAGGACCAGGATTGCCATTCAACTTTGGAGGCACCCCTATCATCCTGTTAGGGGTGCAATCCAGGTGTCCTTGTTCCTTTCTTGGGTTATTATCTTCTTTGGTTATTTTTGGGGTTATCATCTTTCTCCTATGCCAGGTGTAACCATCCGGGTTGTAACAGCAAGGACAAGGTGGAGAAGGAGTGTTACCGTTTTCGTGCTTCAGGCGCTTGTTCGGAGGCTTTGGCTCATACCTTGGTCGGAGACACGGGCTATTTTTTCCCTTGGAATTGCTATGCGGATTCAACCGTGCTATCTTTTGTGCTTAAGCAAAGACAAGTCTCGAGTGGAGGATAATTATGATGTGTTTGACTGTAATATTTATGGTGTCGGGATTTTGGGGGTGCATAGAGCGAGTCTCTTCCCTATGTCTTTGGATTTTCCTACACCGGGTTTGCTACGCATAGGGGTTTAAGGAGCGCCATGATATGACTCTATCACGACTTGGGCGGGGCGGGATGTGGCATTGACTTTGTAGCACTTTATTATTTTCCATTTTAATAAAATTATTTCTTTTCCAAAAAAAAAAAAAAAAAAAATATATGCATGATATGATCATGTGCATTACGCATGTCATATGAGTCATGATTATGTTTCGATAGATCCCTTATTTTTGCAATGGATTCTCGGGAATCCTCAACATTTGTAACGTCTCCGACGCATGGGGTCAATGATAATTGAGGTGTATGTTGGGCCGATTATGAGGTGCCCACATGCAGGTCGAAATAAATAGCAGACCGGTTAGCTATTTTTAGTTACGACATCTTAAGAATCATCAACATCTTATGACGCGCTCTCAGGGGTCGATTTAATTTAGACGGATATTAGTCCGGTTACGAGGTGTCCCCTTGCGGGTTAGAATAAATAACATGACGGTTAGCTTTTCATTTCTTATTTGAGTCGTGTAAAAAATATTCACTGAATTTGGACCCATTGCTGTGAATTGTGATAAAGTGATCCATATCTAAAATCGTTATCAATAAAATATTTCGGCGGGAAGGGGTAAGATAGACGATCACCGTTAGCCATAGCCGAGTAATATCCCGGCGAACCCTTTCCCGGTGAGCCATTAAAGTCGGCGATTTTGCAATGAACCATTAGCAAAGATATCATTGAAAAACACTGTAGTATTAAGTATTATATTATCGGACACATTCCCGGCGTGTACGCATTTTGATTCCTTTTGTTATTAATATTAGTATCAGATCATTATCAGGTGCCAAAAGAGTCAAAGTTTCTACTGAATATTAATATATGTCGACGTCGATTTCCAAGAAGATAGAAGTTGCCGCAGGATGCATAATGAAGCACATGTTGCAAATCGATGTTTAAGTAGCTAGTACAACTTCATTCATTTAGCCAAAACATCCTGATAGTGGTCTGTTTGGCCACTGGTGAGAAAGTCTCCAAATCAATGCCCTCTGTCTGTGTAAAGCCTTTTGTCACAAGCCTTGCTTTGTACTTTTCAATGCTTCCATTAGACTTTGTTTTGATCCTATACACCCACTTACACCCTATTGGTTTGATGCCCTTTGGTAAAGGAACTAAAGACCAGGTGTTAGTTTGATTTAGGGCTTGGAGCTCCTTTTGCATTGCCTTTTGCCAGTTAGGATTTTGAGTAGCTACTTTGTATGAAACTGGTTCAGTTTCTTTGTTGATGCTACTTATAAGTTCCTGATAATGTGGAGATACATTAGCACAGGAAATAACATGATCTAATGAGTAATGAGTGTGGTGATGTTCTGTGTGCAGGATTAGTATACACAGTCACTGAGATATGTAGGAGTGGACTTGATCCAGTTGGACCTCCTAGTGTTTTGAACTGATGTTCCAACATCATTTGTATGTTGGTTAGATGATGTGTCAGAATTCTCAGGTGGTATATTACCATCATGATCAGAATCATTAGGTGTGAGATTCAAAGAAGTATTAGTGTCAGAAATGGGTAAAGGCATGCACATATCAGTATGATCTTGTGTGTTCATATTGTCAACAAAAGGATATGTATATTCATGGAATGTAACATCTCTTGACACAGAGATGTTCCTGGTTTCAATATTCAAAACCTTATATCCTTTCATATGATCTTCAAAGCCTAAGTAGGCAGATTGCTGCTCCTTTCATCAAACTTGCCTCTTCCCTGTGAATATGTTGAAACAAATCAAAGATAGCCAAAGATTTTTAAATTGTCATAAGTGGGATTTTTGCTATAAAACACATGATAAGGTGTGACATCACCAAGGAGTGGTGTGGGAGTGATGTTGATCAAATAAACAGCATACAAAACACAGAATCCCCAGTAAGGTATAGGCACATTGGACTGTATCCTTAGAGCCCTAGCTACATTCAAAATGTGTTGATGTTTTCTTTCTATTAAACCATTTTGCTGTGGAGTCCTAACACAGGCTTTCTGGTGTACTATGCCCTTGGTTCTATAAAACAATTTCATGTTAAACTCACTACCATGATCTGACCTGATCACTTTTATGCACTTGTCAAACTGTGTCTGTACCATATTACAAAATTGTTGCAATAACTGATTAGCCTCAGATTTAGCATGCATCAAGAAAATCCAAGTAAATCTACTATGATCGTCCATAATAGACAAGAAATAATATTCACCATCGATAGTAGGAATCCTATTTGGTCCCCATATATCCATATGTATTAAATCAAAACAGGATTGTGAAACAGAAGTACTTATTGGAAATTTTGGCTTTTTTGTTTTGTTTTGCCAAAGGACATATAGTACAAGAATGAGTAGGCACTTTAATGCTACTATCAATCATATTCAAACACTTCATTCTTTCTAGAGAAGGATGCCCTAGTCTAGTATGCCATAACAAAGTATCAGACTTATTACAAGTTTGGCAAACATTATTAGACACTGAAACATAAGCTTTCTGTGAACTGATATGAGGATCTGCCACTAGAATGTATAATCCCTTTTTCAATTCAGCTGTACCAATCCTCTTCAAAGTTAGTTGGTCCTGCACAAGGCAAATGTTAGAAGAAAAATTGACCAACAAACCACTGTTAAACACTAACTTCCTGACATAGAGTAAATTGTACTTAAAGGCAGGTATGCAAAATACATTTTGCAACACAATAGAGGGATTGATTCTAACTTTCCCTATATGTGTGACCACAATAGATGTTCCATTAGGCAATCTGACAGATAAGTCATGCACAGGGCTTATATCAAACATGTGTTGTAAGGAAAAAGTTATATGATCAGTAGCTCCTGAATCCATGATCCATTGGAGACTACTGTCAACAATACCTGGCCTTTGTGAGACACTGTTTGCAGCTGAAACTACAGAATTGCAATGGCTAGTGTTAGACTGCAAACCCTGGATGAGAGACAACAAATGTTCATACTGAGAGTGTGAAATTCCATCAATGGAGCCTGAGTTTGATGCTTCCTGACCAGAAAATTCAGTGTCATGCTCTTCATGAATATCTTCAATGTTGACATTGTTGGCCATAGAACCTCCTGCACCTCTGCCAAACTTTGGAGGAAATCCATACTTTTTGTAACACTTTTCCACTGTATGACCCTCTTTTCCATAGTATGAACATTGAGGTTTCTTATAATTTCCCTGTCCTCTTCCTTGTGCACCATAACCTCTACCTTGCCCTCTTCATTGGCCTTGAAACCTAGGTTGTTGATATACCCGGATTAGAATGGGGCCCTGTTCAACCATATTGGGCCTATAATCTTGGCCCATCAACGTAGATAATGGGTTTCTGCGCCCGCTGCCCGCTGCCCCCAAGCTTCTTCTAACCGCTAGCTACAAGCCAAATCGTGTCCGCCAAACAGTAAGCCGGACTCATTCTCTCCATGTGATTCTAGCTAATATACTCAAGGCACAGACGAGTCCGCTGTTCGACCATTCTTCTCGCTGCTCGCTGCTCGCCATATTTGTCCAGCTGGCCAATCCAACTGACAACACTTTACAGCTGGATAAGACACTTGTATTGCATGCATGCTTAACTTAGCTGTGTACTCTTAGTTGTCTTATCGGTGAACAGTAAACCGACTTACCTTTTTTTTAGCTATATATATAGGATCACATTGTAATAGAAGGGGGATCCATCTCTCCCTCAAAAAACTTTAAGCTATTAATCTAATACAAGCAAAAACTCTGCCAATTTGTCGACTGATCTACTTGTTCTTCACAAACACTTAAACCGCCACCACACTTCTTGATCACCACCGTGTCCTCACCGTTGAAATCATTCATCACAGCCCTATATCCTCAAGATAGACACTGTTACCGCAAATCTGGTGTTCAACGCAACATCAGTTGGCTCCGTTACCGGGAAACTCATCATCATTCAGCTTTTGGAGATCACTCACTCCACCACAAGGACGATTTCACGGTGTCTCAGGCGAGGAGAATCATTATCATCAGTCTGTCGGTAACTAAAGCTTTGATCTTTTTGATAAAACAACCCAGAAATCGATGCTCTCCTCATCTCAACGACTTACACAGAAGAGATCACCAACTTCATCGCATACTCACGCTTGAGTCCATCTTTAAATATCCAGGTTGGTTTATACACCCTCTTTGGCGGTTTCAGATCTTCAAGTAAAGAAAGTTTGTTCATTTTTGCTATAAGCCGCCAGGAAAACGCAAACACTTTTTACCTCGATATACTGAACCAGAAATACCCACAAAAATCATAAGTAATGGCTCACGGGAAAAACTTGAACCCAGCAACACCGACTAAGCCAGTCAATCAGCGCCCGACACGTGGAGCGAGCACGCTGCGTGGAGAGGCTAGCCGAAGGGTCATGTCAGATGGGGCAGACGTCAACCCTGCCCTCACGACCGAGATGCGAGCATATATACGGGAAAGAACTAAAGCCCGCGAAATACATGAGGAGGCGGTGAGGAAAAACAAAGGAAAAGGAATCGCTGGGACATCTAACCCAAATAACGAACACGAGGCTATTACAGCAGGGGAAGCTCCCCCACAGCAAGATGCATATAGAATAGCTCTACAGGCACACATGGAATACGTAGAGGAAATGCGAATGAAATGCATTACTAATTGTCAAGGATTACCACCCCACCTATCCGCAAATTCAACCTCCTCAACCCACACAAACAGAGCTACAACCAACTTTCATTCCTCCAAAAACGTTCAATCTCAACGATCGAAATGGAAGAAAGCGACCATGCGACCTCGCATCCAAGGAGACAGGAGATCGCCTTTTGGTCGGTTGGGGCCCGTGGTCGACGATCATGGTGCAGCCCTGTGGCGACCAAAGAATCTAGACAGTCCGCACTCGCACGAGAGGACATGGGGACTCGCAAGATCGGGGAGGACATATGGCGTTCCCGCCAATTCCCAAACTCGTAGAAATGGGCATCATGAAAAAAGAGATAGAGGAGCCTGCAGAAGGGTACAAAAGAGTGTTAAGGTGGTTCCGACATGGGAACGAGTGTGCTCCATCCGAGTATATTGAAGGCCGCACCAAGAGGGGGACTCACTACCCCACTTTCATTAACTACCATGGAGCCACGATCCACTGGATCGGTGTCGTCGCTTTCCAAAGCGAATCGGTTTATGTACCTCTAGCGACGAGGCTTGGTGTATAGCATTTGTGGGATCAATGCAAGATAGGCGGCATCTTGGATCCGCAGCTTCCTCCCGGTTCGATATTATCATGGGATGATCGATCAACAAATTTATAGCTGATTTTAGGTCGGTGGGAGGACCTAAAAGAGACACACATTGACTCGCATGAGGTCCGACAAAGGCGACAACGAGGCCACCCACAAATATTATGAGCGGTTTTATAAAGTGTATGAGCTAACCAGGGCATAGCGGATAACGTTGTCATGACTAGCTTCAAACAGGGTTGAAGCCGGGTATTTGAAATCTTATTTCGCTTTGTCGCCATCAACCCTACAAGAGATGTTGAGCTCAACTAGGAAGTACATTGCAAATCGCGGGAAGCGAGGAGTGCCTTCGTCCAAAGAAAGGCAAACAGAGGGTCGAGCGTAGCCCGCCAAGAGATACCCGCCGTAGGGCAGATCGGGAAATCAAGAAACCTGAAAGATTTAAGGAAGAGCACTTCACGCCGCTCAGAATTTCCTATTCTCAGGCATTAAATGAAATAAGGGACGAAATACCTGAACCATACCCGATGGTCCCTGACACACGTCGCGATGCATCTAAATATTGCGGCTATCACAGAGATAAGGGTCACACTACTGACGGGTGCATTCAGTTTAAGCGAGCAATAGAAAAATTACTTGCCCGCGGACACCATGATCATCTCAAACTAGATGCTAGTGGTCCGACGGAGGAATCGCAAGCTCGCCGATTCGGCGAAACATCGAAATGATAACCGAGCCTCCTCCCAAAGAACAATCGAGTTAAGAATCGCGATCGGCTCCATTAACAAACATGTGGAGAAGCCTATAGTTTTGCAAGGAAATGAGCAACCTCGGCCTTACTCGAAGTGAGCTAGTGACTTCGATCAACACAGAGGACATGTGCTTATGCATTTCGGTGGTCATCAATCGGGCTGTGTCAACAGGGTAATGGTGAATCTGAGAGCTTGCCGCGACATTTTGTACTACAACTGCTTTAAAGAATTGGGGTTCAGCGATTCCAATTTGAGGCCGCACAATGGCACCCTTGAAGGATTTACGAACCACAAAATACAAGTCAAGGGGGCCATCGACTTGGATGTACAGATGGGAGATACAAGAAAGCACGAATCGAGCAAATTGAACAGGGAACAAGAAAGCACATGGAAAACATTGACATGATCAGGGTCGTGTATGTATGTTAGGACAGCTGCACGAATCGAACAGGGAACAAGAAAGCACGAATCGAGCAACCCCCGCACATGGAAAACATTGACATGATCAGGGTCGCTGTCCAACAGACGCCAGTTAAAGTGGAATGCGAAACATTGCAAGTCAGAGGTGAACCTGATTTTACAGCAGAGGATGAGTTAATAGAGGTGATCATCAACGATAAATATCCTGATCAGAAAGTTAAAATTGGAGCTCGGCTGAGTTCTTGTGAAAGAGAAAAGTTGGTAAAATTACTCAAAAATAATTTGAGCGCTTTTGCTTGGGAAGTCACGGACATGAGAGGGGTCGAGGCAGACGTCGCCCTCCATCGCCTTAACGTCGACTCCACCTTCAAGCCGATACAACAACGAGCACGCCAGTTTTCAGCTGAAAAGGAAGCGGCGGTAAAAGTCGAGGTTGAAAAGCTCTTACAGGCGGGGATAATAAAAGAGCTCGCCTACCCATCTTGGCTAGCAAATGTGGTTATGGTAAAAAAGCACAATGGCAAGTGGAGAATGTGCGTCGACTTCACGGATATCAATAAAGCTTGCCCCAAAGAAGCTTCCACGAATTGATCGGTTAGTAGACTCTATCTCTGGCTTTGAAGTATTAAGTTTCTTGGATGCATATTCTGGGTATCATCAAGTACGAATGGCTGAGTCCGACAAGGAGAAAATGGCTTTCAGAGCCGTTGGAGGGTTATATTATTATGAGATGATGCCATTCGGGCTAAAGAATGCGGGGTCGACTTATCAACGAATGGTTAACAAGGTCTTCAGCTCGCAGATAGGAAGAAACATGGAGGCTTACATTGATGATATGGTAGTCAAATCCGCTGAGAGCGGCCACACTGTTGACCTTCAAGAAACCTTCGACAACGTTCGAAAACACTCAATGAAACTCAATCCAGCCAAATGTACTTTTGGTGTTCAGGCAGGAAAATTTCTGGGGTTCATGGTTAGTCGTCGGGGCATCGAGGCTAATCCAGAAAAGATTCAGGCCCTAATCGACATGCAAGAACCTACAACTATCAAAGAGGTTCAGAGGCTTAACGGCCGCATCATCGCGTTAGGTCGGTTCATATCAAAGTCAGCGGAGAAGTGTCTTCCTTTCTTCAAGATTCTCAGAGGCGACAAAACTTTCTCATGGAGCGCAGAGTGTTCGCAGCGTTCCAAGCTCAAAGGAATATTTAGGAAACCACCTCTTTTGGTTAGCCCCAGTAGGGAGACATTTTGTTCTTGTACTTGGCGGCTTGAGATCGGTTCATTGCCGCCCGTTCTTGTCAAGGAGAGGCGGAACCTCCAAAATCCCGTCTATTATGTAAGCAAGGCTCTCAGTCCGGTGGAGAGTCGCTATTTTAATATTGAAAAATTAGCCTACTCGCTTGTTGTAGCTGCCCGCAAACTCAGGGCTTACTTTACTTCGCATACAATAATTGTGTTAACGGATAGTCCAATGCGTCAGATATTGCACAAGCCGGATCTCTCGGGTCGACTTCTCAGATGGGCTATTGAAGTTACTGAATTCGACATACAATATCAACCTAGAAAAGCTATCAAGGGTCAAGCATTACCGGATTTTATTGTAGAAACAAGTTTCAGCTCGCCACAACCAGATTCGCCATTATCTCAGGAGCCCGCTGCGGCCAGGAATAAGCCCAATCAATGTTGGCATTTATATGTGGATGGGGCATCTAATCGAAATGGTTGTGGGGCCGGAGTAATCTTGATGGAGCCCGGAACAACGGAAGAAATCGAAAAAGCTTTGAGATTCGAATTTCCGGCCACGAATAATCAAGCCGAGTATGAAGCAGTAATTGCCGGGCTCAAATTAGCCAAAGAGTTAAACGTGGAGAATGTTGAAATCTTTTGTGATTCCCAACTCATCGTCAACCAAATCTCAGGGGATTATGACACGCACTGTGGTATTCTCGAGAAATATGGTGAAATTGTTCGACGACTAAAAAACAACTTTAACTATTGCGAGTTCATCAGAATTCGAAGAGAGGACAACGAGCGAGCAGACTATCTCTCCAAGCTATCACTCAAAGAGGAAATTGCAGATCCCTCGATAATGATTGAGTATCTAGCCGTACCCACTATTGAGGAAACACAAATCATGGAAATTGACACACCAGCACCAACTACATGTTGGATTGATGAGGTTCAAGCTTACATAGAAATAGGCATACTACCAGAGGGGGCGGACAAAGTTCGTGCTCTTAAGAAAAGAGCGGCCAGGTATATTATAAACAATGGAATACTCTACAGAAGGTCCGCAACTAGGCCTCTTTTACGATGTGTTCGAGAGGAAGAGAGCAAAACAATCCTTATCGAACTTCACCAAGGAGTGTGTGGGGGCCACCCCGCTAGCCGTTCCTTGGCACAGAAGGTCATAACCGCAGGGTATTATTGGCCAACCATTCTTAAAGACTCAGAAAAGCTGGTAAGAGAATGTCCAGAGTGTCAAAACACTCGGACATTCCCGGATACCATCGAACGAGCGAGCATCGTGACCGCATCCTGGCCTTTCGACATGTGGGGACTCGATCTTATCGGACCTTTTCCACCAGGAAGAGCGGATGCAAAGTTATCATAGTAGCCGTGGATTATTTTACAAAGTGGATTGAAGCAAAGCCTATGGTCAAGATAACCGCAAAAGCGGCGGGTTATTTCTTACACGATCAAATTTTTTCACGTTTTGGCGTCCCGCGGGCAGTAGTATCGGACCACGGCCCACAATTTAGGAAGGACTTCTCAAATCTTTGCGACGAATTCAAAGTTAAACACCGGCGATCATCGTTAGCTTATCCTCGAGAAAACGCCAAGCCGAGGCCGCAACAAACAAATAATCAAAATGTTGAAGAAGAGCGTGGGCGACAAAGTAAAAGCGAGGAGGTGGGTGGATGAGTTACCCAATATACTTTGGGCACTCCGCACCACTATCAAAACACCCACAGGAGAAACTCCTTTTGCTCTTACTTATGGATCGAGGCCATGACTCAGCTTGAAATGGCTCTACCCAACATCAAGGTCGCTTTGTATAACCCAAATGGATAATCTTTTAAGCAGACAAATCGACTTGGATCTATTGGAGGAAAAGAGACTAGCGACATACCATCGATTCGCGAACTACAAGCAAATCGCTAAACAAAAACATGACATGCGAATCCGCAACCACTCATTTAAAATCGGGGATTTTGTTCTCCGAAACAGAAAGGCCACGGGTATGGAGCCCAATAAAGGGAAGCTAACAGCAAATTGGGAAGGCCCTTATCAAGTCGCGAGGGAGATCAAAAAAGGGACTTATGTTCTCAGAAATCATCAAGGCTACGAACTCAATAGACCTTGGCATGCGGACAACCTCAAAAGGTACTACATGTAATAAATCGGTTAGGGTTATGGCTATCCTCTCGTTTACAACGTGAGTGGTTAAGCTTTCTTATTTTGCTTGTAATCTTTACTCATCTAGCGGGATGAGTCGAAATTAATAAAGCCCGATTTTACATTCTCTTTTTATACAAATTATTATAAGTATGCGCGGATAAAATATCGACTTCATATTTATTAATGGGGACAATATTTGGGAAAATTTAAAGAGGCTACGAGCATCCAAATGAGTAAATTATTTCAGATAAGATGCAAAGGGGGGCACATCTCAAAGCTGAGTTCGCACAAGTTCGATCTGAAATCTTATCTAAAACAAGGGGGCCGGATAACCGTATAATCGGACTCAAGTTAGACAATAATTTCGAGCAAAAACAAACATATATCAAGCGGCCAGAAAGCAAACTTGGGAATTATTATTATAAAAAGCAAATGTACGGATAAAAATGCGGAAAGGAAAAGAGTTGTACATATGCGAAATCAAAATAATGTTTTACAAAAAGGGAGCACAAGTTTAAGAATTCTCAGGCCGCATCTCTTCATTATGGACATTCTCTTCGCGGAGAGAATGGTGCAGCATTTGATCGGCATTTGTCTCAGACTCAGTAGACTCTACCGTCGGCTCAACTCTTTGCTCTGCCTCTCCCCCAGTTTGCTCACCCTCTTCAGCGGCTCGCTCTCTCGTTTCTGTAGCCAAACGCACACGCTCCCTCAGATTCGCTTCAATCACAGCGGGGGCCACCCAATCAGGATCACACTCAGGAACATAGCGCTAAAGCTCAATATCAGAAAAGGGTATGCGATCATGAAACTCTCTTAGATAATCGGAGAAGGGATGGGTGAGAATCCACTCCTCTAAGACATCAAGATCGGGGGTACCACCGTCATGAGCCAGAACACACCTCGCGATGTGATAAAACCCTTGGTCGTATCCCATCATAAAGCCATCATCATTAGCGGCCCTGATCTGACCTTCAACACTTGAGCCCAGATCCTTAAGTTGTTTCCGCAGGTCCGCACACACTGCTTGCTCGGCCTCCCAATGAGCTTGAGCCTCCGATACTTTCTGCTTCATTTCCTCCATAGTTTGATCAACGGACTTGCTCTGCTCAATAAGTTTTGCATTAATCTGGTTAGCCTCAGCAAGCTGTGCTCTCAGCTTCTCATTCTCCGCCTCAGCAGCGGTTAATCGCCCACGAAGACCGGCAGACACTGCATTTGCGGCACCAAGGGCTTTCTGGGTTTCGACCAGCTCTTTTCTGACATCGGCACTCTGAGCTATGGTGTTTCTATAATCATTGACGAACTGTGCCAAGCCAGTGCCAACCTAAGGGAAGAAAAATAAACAGCGGAGTCAATATTGACATGAGAAAAACGACAATAAAAAGAATGAAAAACAAAAACAAGAAAGGAGGTTTACCATGCTCACCGTGGCGCCGTATAAGCCCTACAAATCTTCAATATTCCCAAGAAAGGCACGACGGGGATCAGTCTGATCCGCCAAAACAACCCTGTCCGCTATCCCACGGCCTATCTCCAGCTGGATATCACTAGGGATGCCCCATCTAAAATGTCTCAGCGGGGGCACATCAGCGATACCCCTTGAGATTGTCCGCGCCTTGGGCAGGTCGAGAGGTTGTTGCCGCATGAACTCTTTATCCAACCAGGCGGCGGGACAACCTCCTCTGAGCCCAATAGGAACTCCAGCAAAAGGCACCACTATCTTTGTGCCCGCAGATGCCACCTCATCAGCCGCAGGTTTGCCTTGATCAGCAACCTTTTCTTTACCTTTATCAGTTCGGAATTTTTTAAGAGGAGGGACCTCCTGCACGCCGCTATCATCTCCCTCGGGCTCAATCTCTTCAACAGCATCCCTCTTCTTCTTATCACCCACAGGCGGCTTTATCAGAGTGGTCTGCTTCATAGTTTTGCCCGCCACGCCTTTCTCTACTACTGGCGGCTGGGATGCTTTCACGACCTTAGCCCCAGAAGCTCCGGCCGCCGATGTCTGTAAGTCGACCATAGGAAGGGATGTTTTGATCCCCTTTAGCTCAGCGGCCCTCTGCACCTCGTCGACGGTCTTTTTCTTCGTCAGCTGGCTGCGTCGAACTAATCTATCCATAGTACCTGCGAAGAACAAATGTTTGTTAGCGACAAGAAGATATGAAAAGAAACATGCTATGTAAAAATACAAAAGTCCTACTCGGTTCTCGCATATTAGGATAACCGCCGCAGATTTCACATTGAGAAGGCATGAACCTGCCATGATGACACTCGCCATACCAGTCAGGATGAGTCGGCAACGGGTTGACTACAACTAAGGTTTGGCCGACACCGGCTCCAGAAAGTCCGGCCTGTCTAAGATAGGGCTGGCCAACGTCTAGCAACAATCTCCAGTTAAACGCCCTAGCTTGAGGCTCATTTTTGCGGGTGTAACCCAGATCGTCTTTCAGTTCGGAGATAAACTCATCATCATCGAATTGAGTTCTTATCTTGTTCAAGTGCTCAGTTTTGACCGAATTCTCCGCTAGCTTCTCAAACGGCCAGCCTATCCGGGACTCCACTTTCATGCATCTTTTGTCCCATTCCGCCACTTTATCGTGGAGATCGAATAATGCACGGGCCGACCATGACTCGATCGATCACAGTTGGATTTGGCGGCGCCGCCTTCCGAGAGAAGCTATAAAAATATAAAAGCACCGGGCATCGACGGTTCGCGCCCGCTCAACCTACTGATTATGATGAAGGACATGACCACGCGAACAACTCCCAAACTAAGGTCGCAAGGCATCACCTTCAACTCTTCCATAAATGTAACAAAGAATGGGTCAAAGGGAGGTCTGAGTCCGGCTGCAAAATGATCATAGTGCAACCACATATAATCTTGCTATTCCCGACCACAAACCCACGATACATTGGTCGCGCCCATGCTGACGAATCGATAGTCCGCAGAAACATCATACGCCCCCAAGGCCAAGGTATAGTCTTCCCGATCTTTGAACTCCTTCCATCGAGATATAAGAGCACTATCCGCTCGCTTTTGCTCCGCGAACTCATTCTCGACAGCAGCAGACCTTTTCTTGGGCGGTCTCTTCTTCTTTTCGGGCTCACCAGCGGTTGTGGTCTTCTTCTTCGAAACGACGACTTTTGGAGATTTTTTAGGTTTCTCCGGTATCACAGCAGTTTCCACGGCTTCCTTGAGCTTGTCGCTACGTTTGGCGGCTCCGGTGTGGATTGCTTTCTCCATCCTGGTAATAAGGCCGCTCAATACTATATTATCGTCGTTTTCGCCCTCGACCTCAGCAGCGCCCTCACTGCTAATTGATACCTCCGGGCCAGATTCTATGTTAATGGGACCAGGGTTTGGAATCTCCTCCTCGTATCCGCTAGAACTAGCGTCCTCCATACTCACCTCCTCCGACCCGTAGCCCGCAGCAGCCCTGACCTCTTCATCCGACTGGGTATACTCTGACGACATTCTGAAAAAGAAAGAAAAAGGGCAAGGTGGATCAGTTTGTCACCCGGATATGGAAATCGGGTCGAGGTGAAATCGATCACACCCCGACACCTCGCCCTTTCCACCTTCCTTAGCAAATAGAAAAACCCCAAACATCTACCTAGAAAAACCCCAAACATCTACCCAGAAAAACCCCCAAATTCTCATAAAACCCCTAAATTCAAACCAGAAAAGGCTTCAAGCAACACACATTCAAACTTCTACCCAGCAAACGATCGAACTAGCAATCAAAACATACATGCATTTGGGTGTTTTTTCTGGGAAAAAAGAAGCACAAAATCGTAAAACTCAGGCTGGGCTCATGGTGTTCATCAGAAAACAAATAAAGAAGAATCACAGAGGCTAAATCGCATCATTTATGTCTCTAGCAAGAACAGATGGTAATGAAAAGCATAAATCGATCCAGAAAGCAAATAAAGGAGTGAAATTTCATACCTGATTGATAATGGGGTGATAAAGTGCTAAGCTTTTACTGAAACGAGCACTCGACGGAACCTGCTTGCAATCGCCGGAATTTTCTTGCTTTATCGACCGGAGATTTTTATCAAAGAGAAGAGGAGGGAAAAGTGGAGAAGATGAGGGTGACTCCTCTATTTATAGAGGGAGAATTGAGGGGGAACGACGTTTGGGATTCGAAATTCAAATGTAATGATGACTGGAACGGTTACCAATTTTTCTCCGCCAATCGAGCAAGGGGACGGTTCGGGCCTCAACCGCCGTGATAAAGACACGCGGATCGACGTGACGTTCCGTGTACCGATACATCCGTTTGTACTTTCCAACCGTTCAAAACTCTTTCGACGACCATCAGCTTATCCGCCGAATAAATGGCTTCAGCATATTACTATCTCCCAACGTTAATTCAAGCGGCTGACACCAATCATTGCCCGCTGTGGATTATCATGATAAAGCACCTTTGATCACCTAAATGAGCCCGATAGAACATTATCGGCGATCAAGCCTGTCCGCTACAAATGCACAAAGATATAATCGATGATTATTTCGCACGCGATACTAACATCGTTCAAGCCCGATAGAACATTATCGGCGATCAAGCCTCGTCCCGCTACAAATGCACAAATTTATATCTAGTGGTTTTCACCAACACTGATTCAAGCCCGATAGAGCATTATCGGCGATCCTCTGTCACGAGCGACTACAAAGGAGCTTCACCTAAAGTTCTTCTTAAAAAATTCTACTCTCCGCCTTGGCGGACCCGCCAGGCACAGAGTAGGGGGCCATTGATATACCCGGATTGGAATGGGGCCCTGTTCAACCATATTGGGCCTATAATCTTGGCCCATCAACGTAGATAATGGGTTTCTGCGCCCGCTGGCCGCTGCCCCCAAGCTTCTTCTAACCGCTAGCTACAAGCCAAATCGTGTCCGCCAAACAGTAAGCCGGACTCATTCTCTCCATGTGATTCTAGCTAATATACTCAAGGCACAGACGAGTCCGCTGTTCGACCATTCTTCTCGCTGCTCGCTGCTCGCCATATTTGTCCAGCTGGCCAATCCAACTGACAACACTTTACAGCTGGCTAAGACACTTGTATTGCATGCATGCTTAACTTAGCTGTGTACTCTTAGTTGTCTTATCGGTGAACAGTAAACCGACTTACCTTTTTTTTTTAAGCCTATATATATAGGATCACATTGTAATAGAAGGGGGATCCATCTCTCCCTCAAAAAACTTTAAGCTATTAATCTAATACAAGCAAAAACTCTGCCAATTTGTCGACTGATCTACTTGTTCTTCACAAACACTTAAACCGCCACCACACTTCTTGATCACCACCGTGTCCTCACCGTTGAAATCATTCATCACAGCCCTATATCCTCAAGATAGACACTGTTACCGCAAATCTGGTGTTCAACGCAACATCAATTGTATAACAGCATTGGAATTACCAGAAAACTGAGGGTTGTTATCAGATCGTGTAGCAAGAACCACAGAATCAACAGAAGTAGAATTATAATCCAACTGCTGTTCATGGGTAAGAGCCATGACAAAAGCTGTTTTAACATTCGGCAAAGGAATAGTCATCAACACTTGAGATTTAACCGCACTGAAATTGCCATTCAAACCTTTTACAAATCTGGTTGTATAGGCATTATCATAATATTCCCTGATTATTTGTAAGGCATGACAAACACAGGGTGGTTTTGGCTTCAAGATAAGGTACTGATCCCAAAGTGACTTGAGTTTTGTGTAGTAATCCGTAACAGATAATGTTCCTTGTTTAGTTTTCTCTATTTCTTCCGCAAGATTTGAGATTCTATAAGCATTACCTCGACCAAACCTTTCTTGAAGATCAGTCCAAATTTCCCTTGCTGTATCGAAGTACATAACGCTTTCAGCAACAACAGGGACCATGGAATTGATAAGCCACGAATGCACAAGATCGTTAACTTACAACCAAGCATGATAACCTGCATCTGTTACCTCTGGCATAGTTGAAGAACCATCAACAAGATTCAATCTACCACGAGATGACAAAACCTTTGTCATTGCTCTTTTTCAATGATTGTAGTTATCATCTCCTTTCAATAAAGGACGAACAATCACCAAAAAACTCGGATTATCAAGACTGGAATTAGAATTGTCAGCCATTGATGAATCAAATTAAACTTCAAGAAAACGAAGTAGAAATGAAAATTTTCAGGAATCAAAAACGAAAACAATCAGCGGATAGCTTGTGCTCTGATATCATGTTGAAATTCAAGATTGAAACTAACACTGAATCAGCATCGAATCAATTTACAGGAAAAATGATGAAGAAGATGAAGATCATCTTCATAGAATTTGAATTCAGAAAAAGGCGGGAAAATAAAACTAACTCAATCTTGATTACAATGAACTTGGAAAAGTAATTCAGCTTTCTAAACTTGCTAATGACTATCCTAATCACACTTTATATAGATGTAGAAGCTCCAACTTGCTGCAACTAACTTGTGGCGGTTGTAAGTTGTAACTAACTTCTTAATTAACCATGTGACAAAATTCAAATCCTCTTGTGTTGTTTTGAGCTTTAACAGCCATGTCAAGTAAGCAACCTTCACTCCCTCAGTGATCATCATGGATAGAAGTTTATTCTGCTACTGCAATAATTTGTCATTTATAGCTTGCCTTTTTGCTTCAGCAGCAGCAATGGCGGCTACACAGTCTACTAGCATTATGAGCAATTATCAGGAAACTCTTGTTGCTTTGAGAGATCAAATCATTCTTCTTGATCCAAATCAATTATTGGCGAAGAATTGGTCTATTGTATCTGGTGGATCTTCAATCTGTAGTTGGATTGGAGTCACTTGTGATTCGACAACAGATAATCGAGTAACGGGTTTAAATCTCTCAAATATGGGTCTCACCGGAACCATATTACCCCAATTGGGTAACCTTTCTTTTCTTAATTCGCTTGATCTTAGTGGAAACAATTTCCATGGCGAATTGCCCTATGAATTAGGTCACTTGACCAAATTGAAACTGCTTGATTTCAGTATTAATGCACTTTCCGGTGAAATCCCGTCTTGGATTGGCTCTCTTAATCAGCTTGAGTACTTGTATCTCAACAACAACAGCTTCAATGGTTCTATCCCTTCTTCTGTCTCTAACCTGACGAGCTTGAAGGAATTGAAATGCTTTCGAAATGATCTGTCTGGTTCAATTCCTTTGGGCATTTTTAATATTTCTTCCTTGGAAATATTGTCTCTGGCTTTCAATCATCTATCTGGTAATTTGCCAACTTTCATGTGTCTGTCATCTTCAAAACCTCAAGATGATAACACTATGGTCTAACATGTTATTAAGCGGTCCGTTACCGTCAGACCTTTCTCAATGTTCACAGCTTAGAGGTATTGACATGTCTGAAAACAACTTTAGTGGACCTCTGCCAAAACAACTTTGGAGCTTGAAAATGCTTGAGGTGGCCTATTTTAGATACAACAGTTTAGAAGGTAAAACTTGGTATTGTTTATGTTTGTCAAGAACAAGAGAAAGCTAACATAGGTGACCTCCTATCAATGCCCTGGACAACACTTGGTTTCAGAAAGTGCTTTAGAGAATTCAAGCCTCAAAATTCTCATAGAAGCGGCCCCACTTTGCACTTACATAGGTGACCTCCTATCAAGGGTATTCTGCCCTACCCCACTTGAATATCAAGATATAGGAGTCATTAAAAGCTAAGCTTAACCTCACACCCTCTGCAGATAGCACTTTTACTCTCTCAGAATGGGTAAGTGCTGGACTGTTCCTTATAGCTTAGTTGTCCCTTTTGAACCATGATCTTGGGATCTCCAGTCAACATGGTTGGGTTGCCACTACAAGGAAACATGCGTAATAGGCTTCAGTCCCATTCCGGTTGTCAAGACTGACATTTGATCTCTAGCTAAACCTTTTGTAAGCGGATCCGCGAGATTCTCCTTCGACCTTATATAATCGATGGAAATCACATCATTAGAGATCAATTATTTAATGGTATTGTGTCTACGGCATATGTGTCGAGACTTACCATTATACACATTACTATGTGCCCTTCCTATTGTCAACTTACTATCGCAGTGTATGCTGATAGCAGCCACTAGTATGGAATATCCTCAAGGAAATTCCTAAGCCATTCAACGTCTACTCCAACCTTATACAAGGCTATAAACTCAGCTTCCATTGTGGAATGAGCTATGCACGTTGGTCTTGTAGACTTCCAGGACACAACACCACCACCAATCGTGAATAAACATCCACTGGTGGACTTCGAATCTTTCGTATCTGATATCCAATTGGCATCACAATATCGTTCTAATACTGCTGGATATCTCATATATCGTAATCCCAAACTCAAGGCTTTCCAATGATTATGGTCTGGATTACTTGTGAACCTACTCAGTTTATTCACTACACATGCTAAGTCTGGTCATGTACAGGTTGTAATGTACATCAGACTTTCAATCACTTGAGAATATCTCAATTGATCCACAGGTTCACATCTGTTCTTGACTAAGTGCATACTTAGGTCAAGTGGAGTGCTCACTGAACTTCTATCTAAGACATTAAATCTTTTCAAAACAGACTCAAGATAATGAGTTTGTGACAACACAAGTCCACCAGATACACTAGAGATCTTAATCGCTAGTATCACAAAGGCAACTCCCAGGTCCTTCACATCGAAGTTCCTTGCCAGCATCCTTTCCGTATTCATGATACTCTCATAAGTACTTCCCATTATCAGCATGCCATAGACATACTATCACAAAGGTGTGTTCTCAATGTAGACATATATATGTCCTACTCACTTGACAACATGACATTGTCAAACTAGATATGCCGTTGCTCTGGCTATTATTCAAGCCACGGAGAGACTTAACAAGTCTACACACCTTATTCTCTTGTCCTGGAACTATGAACCCCTCAGGTTGTTCCAAGTACATCTTTCCTTTCAACTCACCATAACCATTCAATTGATGGACTTCTAGGTTATATGACTCAAATTTATGTCGATGAGAACCCTTATATAAGTAATTCTCACAACTGGTGAGTAAAACGCCAAGGCCTTCTTTCTGTTGATACCCTCGGGCTACCAACAACTCCTTACAATAAATCCATCAACCTTTAACTTCTTCTTGAAGATCCACTTGCACTCGAGTGGTTTATTTCCCGTTGGAAGACCAACCACTTCCAAGTGTGGTTTTGCATGATGGATTGTATTTCACTATTTCCCGGACCCTTTCCGAAAGGAGCTCTGTAATAGACATTGCCTCAACATATGTCCTTAGTTCGTTTTCTACCAAATAGGTCAGAAAATCAGGACCAAAAGACTGGGAAGTCTTAGCCCTCTTACTACAACGAGATTCCTCAAAATCTTGAGAATCACTCTATTTTACAGACTCATATGCCCGCTTACTCATGCTTGCTTTTTCTTGAACACTTTCCTTACAAGGAAAGATATCCGCAAGGAACACCATATTCTTAGACTCAACGATGACATGCTCATGTACATCATTGATGTCTGATTCATGCACCAAAACAATAGGCACTAATGATTTTAGTTCCTATCATTCACTTTGCTTTAGGTACTTTGACCTTAGCCAAACACCCCCACATTTCCAAGAATCTGTAGTCTTTCCACAGTTCATATGGGGTAGCACCCTTCTTCTTTGAAGGGATGTTGTTCAGAATGAATTCTGCTGAGAGGACATCTTCCCCCCACAAGTTCTGATGTAAACTCGAACTTATCAACATAGCATCCATCAACTCTTTAAGAGTTCGGTTCTTGCACATAGCAATACCACTTGACTGAGGTGTGTATGGTGTAGTTGTTTGATGAATAATGCCGGGCCCTTAGCAAGACTCATGAAACAACACATCATATCCACCATCACAATCACAACGGATGCGTCTCATCCGTTTGCTATGTTTTTTATCACCTTCATTCTGACAACCCTCAAGGCATCACAAGCCTTATCTTTGCTTTTCAGCATTTAAATATCACAATATTTGGTGCTATACCCAATAAAAGTAACATTATACTTTTATCACCTCTAGTTTGCATGAATCTGGAGGTTCTGTGTTCCTTTCTACCGGTCTACCGGTGAGTTAACCAACATGGCTTCAACACATATTAGACACTTGTGATAAGGATCAAATTTCAAATTTGTTAACAACACCATGTTCATCAATAGACGAACAAATTTGAAAATTTCAAGTCTTAGTCACAATGTCACAAGCAAGATTACTCAAGCATGTAAGCAGATCTTAAAGCCAATCACACTGGCTCTTTACGGAGCATCACTTTTGTGCTCAACAGACAGTTTCACTGTCATCATAATGATCAATCCAGTATGATCATTCAAAGCGTCGGTCGTTGCACCACCGAACTTCTCCATCCAAAGGAATGAGATCGATCGGTCACTGGTGCTACGTCTAGTGCTACTACAGGCACGTACACTTGTGGCACAAAAGACACAGTCTTATATGATTCACATCGGTGTTTCCCTCCATTTTTGTTTAATGAACAAAAGATCAACATAATTCCTAAATGATAGTGGTTTTCTACTATGTTTTCTTTACACAACGAACATGTTGTAGAAAAGTGCTATTTCTCCAATGTGAAGATTAAAACATACAATTCAGCCTCATGCTCGATACACTGGCTGTATTGAATTTGAACAAAGCACAAGACATTTTAAAACTACTAGTTCATAATTCATACATCACGGAGTAAGATCAAATAAATTTTTCCTACCAGTGTATGCACATTAATATGTTAAATACATATTAAAGTAACAAGTTGATTTGCCCAAGAGCAACACTTTATTAATTTTATGCAATCGCACGGAAGCAACAACCGACCATAGTCGATGAACATATACATCAACCAAAAATTGCATTCTTATTTCAAGCATATGGAAACATATGGACCAAAGAAAATCATAATTACCACCATAATCAAACTAGTTGTCTTTGTAAATAGATGTATTGGTCTACTATATTTAGACACACCACAAAAAGAAACAAGAAACTCTTTCCTTTTCAATCCCCACTACCATTGTTGTAGCTACAAGGATCCATAAAATAAGAGTATGTATAGCAAATTAATCCATATCCACGCAGACTTGATGAAACTATGCATCTATACACTATAGATATATGGAGATATATATATAATTTTCTTTTCTGAATATCCGCACAACATTAAGAGATCAATTGGTTCCATTGATTGCAAAGAAACATGTAAGTAACACTCATGTATTCGAACACTAGACAAATCAATGTTGATCTCAGCACATTCTCGTATGCAAAATTTCAGCCATATAAGGACATATCAATCAACGAATTATATATAAAAATCGGTTGTTGAATTTCCTTTTTTTTTTTTTCCGTAAATCCTTGGTTCATTCTCTTCCCAATTTCAGTGATCATCAATTATTACCAAAGTTATACCATTGCCACGGTAAGCTATATAATTTTTTTTTTCTCTTCGTTACGCAAACACTACTGCCTATTCGGACGAGAAAAATATCCATGGTTTTACACCAGTACAAATATTAGAACTCCTGTTTTTATGAAATTGTAACCATGTGTGAGGTGAAACAGAACGAGAAATAAGTTGAAAAATTCGACTCAGATCAATCGCAACCAATCACCGTAAATCAACTAATGCAAATATCAATCAGAGTCAAGTATATTTAACATAACTATATTTCTGTATAATTTCCTTTCCGAAATTACGCACATACAATTCTAGTTTGTAAGGTCAATATGCAATTATAATATTCACTTCTTTGAGAAATGAAACAGGCCATTACCGTGCATCTAATATTATCAATCTATTCACCTTAAAGGTTAAATAGTTCATAGCAATAAAAATAGTTCCAATTATGTACGAGATCATGAAATGAAATTTATGAGGAATCAAACGAATAAAACTTAAACAATTTGATCGGATCTGTAAGGCAACACGTTAAACACGGTCCTATAACACACGAATAAATTTGTCTTAAGCTTGTTGGGATAGGTGTATCGTGTGTGTAGTGATTTACGGAACAGATCCGTAATTTACGGAATATTAATCTAGAAGATAAATCATGTGAATAGAACAAATCATATTATCTAGCAGATCTAACAATCTCAATATTACATGCAAATCTAATGCAAATCTAACTCAAACAACGAGCAAGAAAATTACGATGCTTGAAATAAAGGACTAGAGATCAAACCGAGGCGAGTAGATACTCTTTCCTTAAGACAAATTGCTCCGGTATGGTGCCCACGGTAGTAGCAAATGTCTCCCAAGATACAACGGCTTTCGTCTCGGATTTAGAGGCACTTCAAAAACCCGAGCTCCGGCGAACCTACAGAGTGCTCCGACTTCTCTTCGACTCAATATGTAGATCTACATGAATGACTAGATCTATATGACACTCTCTTTGTGGTGGAAAAGACAAGAGAAAACTGAATGAATAAACTTTCATCAATGGGGTTGTTTATATAGTGGAGAGGAGGAGCCAATGCTTAAATCTGATTGGCCGGAACACGTCACAAAACTTTTCCCCTTGGAAAAGTTACTAATTTCGAAATTATGCTTAATTTTATTTAGAAATTTCGAAATTAATTAAGCTAATTTCGAATTATTCCACTCATCTGATTGGTCGGATGATGTGTCGTCTGAATTCTGATTGGTCGAACGACTCAATGAATTCTGATTGGTCGAATGACACAATAATATTCCAAAATTAATTTATGGTACGTGTGGAATAATCTAAGTCCTCCCTCCTGCACAAAAGTGCCTTGCCCCTTGGGGCACATCTATAAGAGAATATACTAGCTCTTATATATGGAGCACAAGTCTCCCATCTTTCCAATGTGGGATATTGAGTTGAGGTACTCCCTTCAACTCTTATCTCCAACACATTTTCAACCAACTTTAGGCATTAATTTCTCATTCACCCGATATCCGAATCGAGTGATTCAAAAGCCCATCATCAACTACTCCGTATGGAGTATTTAATGATATCATTAACTCTCGATGACATACATCGGAGTCTATCCGTAAATCGCGCTAAAGTTGACCGTTCAACCCTTTAAAAGGGCTTTTTCTCCTACATCTGTCATCTTCAAAACCTCAAGATGATAACACTATGGTCTAACATGTTATTAAGCGGTCCGTTACCGTCAGTCCTTTCTCAATGTTCACAGCTTAGAGGTATTGACATGTCTGAAAACAACTTTAGTGGACCTCTGCCAAAACAACTTTGGAGCTTGAAAATGCTTGAGGTGGCCTATTTTAGATACAACAGTTTAGAAGGTAAAACTTGGTATTGTTTATGTTTGTCAATAACAAGAGAAAACTGATGATGATGATGATGATTGCTAGCATTTACTGTGGACAAATTGTTTTATATATGCATTATTGATGTCAAGAAATCGCTATGATATATGATCTGTCATGTACAGGGGAAATTCTGAAAGAGATTGGCAATTTAACTAATCTTCGAGGGCTATATCTTGGCTATAACAATTTCACAGGTAAGGTAAAGTAAAGTAAGTAGCTCTGCGTCAATTTGAGCCATATATATATAATTTAACATTCAACAAGTTGCTTGCTAGCTCTTCATCCATTGCACCTTTTGGCAGGTGTTATTCCAAAAGAGATGTGTAATTTGACAATGCTTACAACTGTTGATTTAGCAGGTCTCAACCTTAGAGGTATCGCTTCTTCCGACTGTTGTCATATTTGTTGTCATTTTCATATTTGAAGTTTTGTTCTGCCCTCTCTTATTGTTATAGGCACCATACCTGAAGAGCTTGGCAACCTTGTTAATCTAGAAGATCTTGGTTTGCGGTATAATGGCCTGAGTGGTTTAGTGCCAGCTGGAATTTTCAACATTTCCACAATAAGGATATTAGATCTTTCTGGAAATCTTGTTTCTGGAAGTCTACTACCCTCAACTATGGGTTTTGGGCTACTACCAAATTTAGAATGGTTTAGTTTGGCTCAAAATAGGCTTACTGGAGTTATACCTTTCTTTATCTCAAATTCTTGGAGACTTCGTAGTCTTTACCTCTCAGGAAACTATTTTAGTGGCACCATTCCTCACTTTCTTGGTAATCTAATGTCCCTTGAACGCTTAGGTTTAGGTCATAATAAGTTGACTAAAGATTCTTCGTCTTTGGAGATGGAATTTCTTAGACCACTGGCTAACTGCAAATATCTGGAGGAGCTGCAGTTATATGATAATCCTTTGAATGTAATCCTTCCAAAATTTATCGGGACCTTTCTAAATCTATTGAAAGGATCCACATTGCCGGTTGTGGGATATCAGGTGAAATACCATATGCTATAGGAAACTTGAGTAATTTAGTGGTCTTAGCCCTTCAGGACAATCAATTGACCGGTTCATTGCCAACATTGATCGTGTCATTAGAAATGCTTCAAGCACTTGGGATTTGGAATAACAGATTAAGTGGATCCCTTTCATGCAATCTGTTTAGCTTGAAAAGTTTAAGTGAGCTGCTTCTACACAAAAACATGTTTTCAGGGCCCATCCCTGAATGTGTAGCGAATGGCACAGCCTTGAGAAAGCTCTGGCTAAGTGCCAACAGATTCAATTCTAGCATACCGATGAATATGTGGAATCTGAAAGATCTTTTGGAGCTTAACCTTTCGCGAATTCCCTCACCCATTCTCTCTCTGCCAATCCAAATGGGGAACTTAAAAGTTGCAACTTTGTTGGACTTATCGATGAATAACCTCTCAGGTGATATCCCGGACATGATTGGAAATTTATAGAGCTTAGTATAACATTAACTATTTCAAAATCTATTTGAAGGATCGATTCCTGACTCAATTGGAAGAATCCTAAGTTTGGTTAATTTAGATTTAGCAAGAAACAAATTGTCTGGCTCAATTCCGATAATGCTTGAGAAGCTTCAGAACATAAAGTTCTTCGACGTAAGAAACTTTCTTGGCCAAGGGAGTTTTGGATCTGTTTACAAAGGTACACTCAGAGATGGGCGTGTTGTTGCGATTAAAGTGTTCAATTTAGAAGCACATAGAGCCCTTAAAAGTTTTGATGTGGAGTGCGAGATGTTGCGCAATCTTCGACATCGTAATCTTACTCACGTCATCACGAGTTGTTCTAACCCTGACTTCAAGGCAACAGTACTCGAGTTCATGCCTAACGGGAGTCTTGAAAATTGGTTGCATTCCGAGAATCATTTCTTAAGCTTCACTGAAAGATTGAACATTATGATTGACGTAGCATCTGCATTGCAATATCTACATTCGGGTTACCAAACACCGGTGGTACATGCTGATTTGAAACCAAGCAACGTTTTCCTTGATGAAGCCAAAGTTGCTCATCTAAGCGACTTCGGCGTTGCAAATTTTTTGGAGGAAAACAACTTTACATTCACCACAACTCTAGCAACTTTCGGCTATATCGCCCCAGGTATACAAATTTCTAATTACTGAGATGTACTTTCACTTTCATCCCAAACAAAGCGACATGATTATATTCTGAACATCTGATTTCTGCTGTCATGATATTTTAGAATACGGCTCAGAAGGATTGGTGTCCACAAAGTGCGATGTTTATAACTTTGGAATAATGTTGATGGAGGTATTTACGAGAAAAAAGAATCATGATGAAATGTTCAACGAGAACTTGACTCTGCGTGGTTGGGTATATAATTCTTTGGGGAATGATAATGCAGTGACTGATATCATAGACGATGGTCTGCTAAACAGAGCTGTAGAGAAACACTACGCGAAAATGATGGACTCTGTGACGATGATAATGAATGTAGCATTGGATTGCACCAAAGAAATTCTGAGAGAAAGAAGAGACATTGAAGAAGTTCTTGCTACTTTAAACAAAATCAAACTTCAACAGTCGGAACACATTCTTTAGAAAGAATAATCCAAACTGGTACGTGGACAGGGGAGCTACTAGCCATATCACTGCTGATCTCAACAATTTGCACATCAATTCTAGTTATGAAGGCTTAGATACCTTGACGATAGGGAATGGTGAGCATCTTCCTATCCTAAATATAGGTTTTCTTACTCGTCTTAGATTAAAGCTTGAAAGTTGTAGCTTCCGTGAAAATCAAACTATCATCAAGCCCCAAGGGGTAAGTGTGACGCCCTGTTTCCAGACACCGAGTCCTTATCCGGAAATGAACGCCCGGCACGTATATAACATAAATTTATATCAAATTGTATACGTAAGACTGACAAATATGTCATCAGAGTATAATTGAAGAAACTAAAACGACGCGGGAAAACATACATAGCTAGGGGTAGAATAGAAAAAAAATTAAATGTCGATTCCATTACAACATTTAAAGTCTGAGAGCTCAACCATAGTCCACAAATCCAAAGCATTACAAGGTTCAAAAGATTTACAAAACGAGATAGCTTAAACTATTACCTAATTGAATAGAATAACATCAACAAAAGCACTTCCAAGGCACCCCGAGGTCACTCCTCGAAGTACTCATAATCACAGACGTCATCGTAACCTGCATCACCTTCTCGGGGTGGAAACAATATAATGCAGGGGTAAGTACATACGTACTTAGTAAAGGGTAGAAGCACCGTGGTTAGCAACAATAACAATAACAACAATAATAACAATCAGCCACGTAAAGATTACTTCTATCATGTATAAAGACACACTCCCCTCTTCTAGTCTAACTAGTAACCTCAACCAAACAGGGGATGAGTTGCACACAAGTCCAATGACACTTTGCATGGTGAAGACTGCATCACGACACATTCAGTCCCTCGAAAAGGTAGGGGTCCGACCCAAGTGAAGTCCAAGGCCCTGAGTCTAACCGACCCTGGGGCATCAGATCTCACGGTTGCGATATTAAAACATGCCTCACCAAGGACAAGTGCACTTAATCTTTTAGACTCTCAATTATGTTTAAACGTAGTTAAACTAACCACCTAAGTTCATTACTGATGTAGGACAGGACCGGGAGAACCAAGTTCGTTATCGTACGAACGGACGAGGGTGATTGATATCGTTCAATCGGACGAAAAACTCAAGAACAAGCACAAGCCAAAAGGCTTAACAAGAGAAAAACTCTTATGATTTTATTGATGAAAGGATGTTATAAGATATGCTATTACATTGGGAGCTTCTCCCTTTATATAGTGTAGGAAATAAAAATCTAGAACTAAAATACTTGCTCTCTAAGAAATATAATACTTTCTTCCTAGAAATAAATCGCTAATTTTCTTAATTAAGAAAAATAAATAAATCAAAATCTTATCAAATATTCTCCATTAATTATTCTCCTAAATAATTAAATAATAATTCTAATAAATAATTTCTCATAAATTTTTTTTTTTCTCTTTTTCTCCTTACGCCATTTTCCGGAATATTCGTTCCTCATCATTCCCTCCCTCTTCAAAACAACTCGTTCCCAAGTTGTCATCACGGCAAAGCGAGTGTACGCCAAATGCACATCCAAAGAGTAGTTGTTGACTGTTTGGATTTCCTTTTCAAACTCAACTTTGAAATAGATGTCATCATGCCTAGTCAAATCTTCAACAATAGGCTTTAGGGAACCAACAAAACTTGAATCAACAAAATCATGATCCTTGAGCTCTATCTTCCATGTTATAACCAATGCAATCAAGTTTGAAGCTTTTGAAACATCCATCTTTTGATTGCAAGTTTCGCGATTGATAGACAATATGACATGGTTGATCTCCTTCACAAGGTGCTTCTAAAGAATCGACAATCTTCTTTTCAACATGTTCAGGAGATTCCTCAGCGCTTTCTTCATTAACAATAGTGTCTTCACAATCTTCTTCAATTGGATAATCATATTCTTCTTCTTGATGGCATGTTTGAATCGGTGTAGGCTGGACGGCTACCGGCATTTGTTGATGTGGGTGGACAAAGTCCGTTGCGGGTAGTGGCTGTACTGGGGTTGTGGCCTTTGGTGTATTGACGGCGATCGGATGCACATGATGCCTTTCTTGGGACGGTGGCTTCACCAAAGGGATGTGACATGACAACCGAGACATACCTCTCAACGGAAGTTGATTACGTGTCGTCGCATATGATATGTTGTGTTGCCACTGTGGTGCTTCGCTCGGAAGAATGACTGCCAAAAGCTTTCGGCACAATGCACGACATTCCTCTGCAGTGTCGAGAATTTTATCAAACCGTTGGCTAAGGATGTCGAGCCGTTGATTAATTGAACGGTTGTTAGCCATGAAGATCACAATTTTCTTTCCCTTTTTTTTTTTCCAAATATAACTAACGCAATAAAATTGGTGTGACGACAAGTCACTTGTCTTTATAAGAATAAAGTTTGGACAACTAAAGGAATTCGTACAGGCCACAATCTTTTTTTTTTTTTTTTTTTTTTTTTTTTGGTGGCTTATAACAAATAAAAGGCTTGATAACCTATCTGGACAAACTTAGGTCGGACCAAATAAGAAAAGAGATAAAGAGCCAAAAGTCCTTTTTTTGGCATAAAATAAATAAATAGGACACACACATTTTTTTAGTTGCAAAAAAGAATGAACAATTTCAATGAGACAAAAATACCCTTTTATTCAACTGATGCGCGTTTCAAATGCGGTTTAACTTTCATCCGCTTCAAATCCATTTTGAATCGTTTGATATCTTCTTCTTTTTTTTTTTTTTTTTTCAAACATTCGTAATTTTTGATTCTATTTCCGATCATCGAAATTTTTTCACCAAAATTCTTTTTTTTTTCTTTAATTTGAGCCCAAATACGATACTCCTTCCGACGTATATTTTGAAAGTCGAAAAATATTTGTATTAACCGGAGAGCTATTTCTATAAACGATCAGTAACTTTTGATTTAGAACACGATCATCAAAATTGTTTCACCAAAGTTCATATTTTTTATCTTCATTTTGAGACCGTTTGATACCTTTTCGATTAGTATTTGAAAGCCGAATTTAATCGCAGCGTTTACACTTACTAACGATGACGATGTCGATGATCGGTGAAGTATCGATGTCGATGTCGATGAGTATCGATGTCGATGTCAGATTATACAAGAATATGCAGAGAACATTCCACCGGATCGTTAACAAACTCAAAGAGATTAATAGCAAGTACAACAAACTATAGATTTAGTACAATATGTACATCGATTAACAACATGAAAAATAAAGAAAAAAAAAGATTTACGCTTGTTTAGTCTCTATTTACCATCATCAAAGCTATTTAATCACGACGAATTTGTTTGTAAGGTCTTTATCCGTAGATAAAGATCATTCTCCAAATGCAAAATCCATATACACTAACACACCATGTTAAATTGGTTTATATGATACAATTCGTAAGAGATAGAATCATTAATGAGATAACTTGATTAAGGTGTGGTGTTTATAACGCAGTTCGATGAGTTAATCACTTGAATTAAGCCTAAAAAGTGCATCGACTAAAAGGTAATACATAGAAGATCGAGACAACAGACTATAGATTTAGTACAATAGTACATCGACTAAAAGGTAATACATAGAAGATCAATACAAGTCTGAAACAGTCTGAACTATCAGCCAAATTATAAGAAGGATATTCTAGTTCAAAGAACTAAATTATCATGCCCGAATTCACAAGGTCTTTGAATTACAAGTTCGATAAGCCTATGAACTAGGCTATCTATTACATGATGATACAATGTAGCTCAAAAACTTCAAAGACGCCAAGGCACATAGTAAGCCTTTGAACTAGGCCTATCTATTGCATTAAGGCACACATATCGATAGTATCGATGTCGCGATGTCGATGTCAGCGATGTCGATTATCAAAAGTATCGATGACGGTAGTATCGATGATCGTGGCTCAAAATGACTCTCCTTTCGATTTTTTGTTCCAAGGTCTATGTCCCCCAAGTCCTTGATATGAATTGAATGTCTTCTTACAGTTCAAGCACTCATGTTTACTTAACTTTCGGAGAATGTTTCGATACTATTTTATCTTTAGATCATTTCTTTTAGGCCTCTTCTTGTTATTGGGGTTCAATCACATAAGGCCACTTGTTCTTGGCTTCATAAAGCTACGAGAAGAGAGCATAAAGACGACAGTCTATAAAAGTACAAGATTTTCTTCTTTAATTACAAACGATAGAAACACAACCCATTACCTAGATAATTAATTAACGAATTTCACTAATCCCAAAAAAATAAAAATAAAAAAAGAGGAAGAAGAAAAGTGCAGCATCAAAAAACACACACACACGCTCACGAAAGCTGATATCTCCTCAAATTGAACAAGAAATTAAAAAAGCAAACTTTGAGCCAATCCTAAAAATTAAGAAATCTTCAAACCACACACACACAGGTAACCAAAATCAAACAATTAATCAACACACACACATAGCATCCTCATAACCATCACAAAAGTATAATCGATCAGAACCAAATGCATCTTAAATATCACAAATCAAAGTACATGTAAATAATTAAGTACCTGTTGAAATAGTGATGACTGATGAAGATCTTATGTGATTAAGGTCAGAGATTATCTGACGAGCTTGTTTCTGAATAGCTTTTTTTTCCCGCCTCGGAGTTCAAGAAACACACAAAAGATACGAGTAAAAAGTAATGAGATCGAGAAGAAGACACTCAAAAGATGCGGCAAATATATGACTTTAGGGATTGGGATTCCACTGCTTTGTCGGCTTCATTAATGTCTTTTTATGATCTATCGAAGAAGAGGAATAATAACAAGGAAAGGAAAGGAAAGTTTATCTGATGAAGAAGAGCGGGGTAATTAGGGATAATTTAGTCCGATTGAAATTATTTGTCCTTATTGCAACTAAAAATTTGAAATTGGATTAGCACTTAATTAAGAGAGAAAAAGTGGACTATAAACTAATTTTTCCATAAGAAAATTAATTATAAGGCTTTAATAATCTGGAATCACGAAAACGTTGGATCCATAAGACACCATATACAGTAATAGGAACGCAAAGATCAGAGATATAATCTAGATAGTTTAGACTTTAGACAATGAGTTCTGAACAATACGACCAATGAAAGAGGCACAAACAGGATGAGCCAACAGCGAATTGATTACGATACTACGGAAGGACAAAATCAAATTTGATAATACCGATTGATGTAGTCGATGCCCAAGTTGATACAAAACCTATGTGTCTGCTATCAACTGATGTAGGACATGACCGGGATAACCAAGTTCGTTATCGTATGAACGGACGAGGGTGATTGATATCGTTCAATCGGACGAAAAACTCAAGAACAAGCACGAGCCAAAAGGCTTCACAAAAGAAAAACTCTTATGATTTTATTGATAAAAAGATGTTATAAGATATGCTATTACATTAAGAGCTCCTCCCTTTATATAGTGTAGAAAATAAAAATCTATAACTAAAAATACTTGCTCTCTAAGAAATATAATACTTAATCCCTAAGAAATAAATCGCTAATTTTCTTAATTATGAAAAGTAAATAAATCAAAATCTTATCAAATATTCTCCATTAATTATTCTCCTAAATAATTAAATAATAATTCTAATAAATAATTCCTCATAATTTATTTCTTTTTCTCCTTACGCCATTTTCCGGGATATTCGTTCATCATCAATTACACATAAAAGGCTTTTTAGGGACATCTGACCCTAGACCATTCTACATTAAGCTAGATATCACATAGCATAGAAAAAATCAGCTACTAAGCACAACTCTCCAAATAGCTAAGAGTTGTCTTCCGGTGATCCCGTGTTTCTCCCCGCAGAAGGTCTCTACACGATGTTGTGTCAAATACACCAGAAATCATACCCAAAACAATGTCATAAATAATATAACGCTTATCACATATTCAAACAAGGCTAAATAATCACTAATTAACAAACAAGTACATTCAAAGAATCAAATAATACAACACTACACGGTTGAACGTTCCTTTACCTCAAATCTGTGAAGAAAAGCTTCGATGTGAATTTCGTGGTGTGCTTGATAGTGATATTATACTAATACTCGTTGTCTTTCATTGCATAACAAATATTTTCCAGAATTATAACATAATTTCTACTGTATTATAGAATATAAGTAATACATGCATGATAATATCCATATCCATATTAAAACACATACTATATAATATTAACACATATATATCTATTCATACAAAACCAAATGGGATATATGCAAACATATAAACATAAGCCCACGTATATGTATATATATTTTCTATAACTTAACATACTTATCTAATAAATCCGACGGGTAGATCGATTAAGAAGAATGAAAAGTGAAAGACTTATAGTTAAAGTGTAAAGATAACGGTAACATTAAATACAACCGTAAAATTCCTGAAATGACGTATTTGTCCTTCGTGAAATTACGAGGTATCACAGTAAGAGGATTTTATGGAGGAGGAAGGACTTAGATTCTTAATGATTCAGATTCACACGCGCCCGTCCGGCTCGGCTTGTGGCTTATGGCTTGTGGCTTGGCCCGGGGATAAGACAATTCCTAGGTACAATGACTATGTCCTACTAAAAGGTGGAGTTTTGAATAAGAGGAGCCTTAATTAGCTAGCTAATTGACCCTACATCATATTTCTCTTACTAAATAGTGGGGGAGAGCGTCAATAAATCTATATGGAAGACAAGACAATGATATTGAAATTCTAGAAATTGATATGGACACATCATTTGAATATATTGAGTACGGCAGTATCAAAAAAATTTGATATAGTTCTAATAAAAAAATTGATATATTTCGAAGGTTTCGAATTTGAGTCCCGTGAGGACAAAAAGTATGTTTGCGTATATCCGTAATTTTTTTTGGGTTGTGTATGTTTACCTAAAAAAAAGAGGATTAAAAAAAGTGTGTTTGTTATTCACTTTCATAGACATAATGTGGGTTTTGGATTTGGAGCGATAAACATTAATTATTTTTGGGAGTATTTATTTTCATCCGATCGATTTTGTCGGTAGACCACACTAGCTACCTATACACTATATTGAATCGATTATTGAGACAAGAATAAAAAATGACTCTCAACAGTCGTACGTGAGAATGTGAATCAATCGATGAGTATGTGGTATAGATGATTAGTGCAAATTTCTTTTGGCCCTTGCGGAAGCTGAGCGTCTAGGCGTTTATTCTTTGATGGTGGAAAGTGATTGTTTAACTTGCGTTCAGAGTCTTTCTCGGCCCATGGAGGATGTCACACCGTTTGGCTGTTTGGCACAAGACTGTTTGGTTCGTCTTTCTAGTTTTACTTCAGTTTATTTCGTTGTTGTTAGGCGTACAAGCAATGTCCATGCGCATCTTTTAGCTCGGCACACACTCTCGATTTTTTTGGGGTGAAGATTCTCTGAATTCCGTACGCATCTTTTAGCTCGGTACGCAATGTCCATACGTATCTTTTAGCTCGGCACATTCTCTCAATTTTTTTTTCTGAAGATTCTCTCAATTCTTGATGTCACCTCCTACGGTACCATTTGATCTAATAAAAGATCTTTTTTCCTCAAAAAAAAAAAGTAACTATATAAAAGATCTTTTTTCCTCAAAAAGAAAGTTAATCCCTCTGTTTTTTTATATGTCGCAGAGAAAAAATTCATACAAATTAAAAAATTAATTAATATGTCTAAAATATAGTATTGAAAATGTATTTTTTATTGAATATGTAAATACTATGCTGTAAAGGAGTTTTTAGTATTGAAATGTATTTTTTTTATTGGAAATATAAATACTACCTCCGGTCCAAAATATAAGTTATCCTAGTTTTTTTACTTTGGTCCTATAATATAAGTCATTCACAATACCAAGAGAGTATTAGTGGACATTTTTCCTTATCTTACCTCTAATTTATATCAATCCAACCACTTTTATTTACTCCACAATTGTTGCATTTATGATAGTCAAGGGGTGTATTAGACATTTTATCCATACATTAATTACATTTAACTACTTTCTTAATCAATGTGAAAATTCTAGGATGACTTATATTTTGGATTGAAGGTAGTACTTTATTGGTAAAGAAAGAAAAAAAGTAATGAATGATGCATTGGAAATGTACAACGATAGATAAATAAAAACAGAGTAAATTCTAAAATGTGACAGATAAAAAAACGGAGAGAGTATATATAAAAATATACCGACAAATGTGATGTAGATATATTGTGTCTCACACGTTTTTTTACCAAATTATTTCTCTTCATATAATTAACTTTTTTTTTGAGAAAACATATAATTAACTTTTTAAACACTTCAAAAAAATATTAATGTATGATCTTCGATGTTTACTGAATATTTTGTGTTTCCTGTAAAAATAAAAATAAAAAGTGTACTCTACATTGTTTTCTTCATGAACAAAAATCCCAAATAGTTTGAGATAATCTTTTCCTTCAATACCATTGTGCGTGCGTACGTACGTGCGTGTGTGTCCTTAAGCAAAATAGATAGTTAAGTTAAATAATAAATAGACAAAACAAATTTTTGAAGGGGGTGTTAAGGGCACCCACTAAAACTACCTGAGTCACCACAACAATATATAGAAATAGCCATGTATTTGGATGCCCTTAAGAGCAATTGTAGATTTAATGTGATGCCTTTAAATATGTCTTAAATTGGTCATGAAGTATCATGACCAATAGTATTTAATAAAATGATGGTTCTTATTATGAAAAAAAAAATGATGGTTCACAGTTGTAAAAATTCAACCCATATTATAAATGTTTTTCAATATCTTATTATTTTTCATTGATTGAACGAATATAATCGACGGTCATGACCATTATAAAATTAGCAATAAATATATGTATATACGCGTGTGTTTTTCCCATGATCAGCAGGGAAAAAAACTTTTTATATTAAATGTAATATCCCGATCTTTCGTAAAAGAGAAGACGTGTCTTTTTATGGAACATACTATTATATTTAAATATTTGTGAATTAAAGTCTTGGTAAAAGAAATATTAGTTTTGGAAAAATTAGTATTTGTGGATTTTAATGGAATTGAAAGGGAATTAAAGGATTTTTTTGCAATAACTCCTTGAGAGTTAATTTCTACAAAATAAACTTCCCTTATTTGGAAGTTTTCAGAAGTTGAGGGAAAAGATAATCCCATTTGTTCGAACTTGGCGGGGGAGAGGAGAAAAAGAAACAGAAAAGCAAGGAAGGAGACTTCTTCAAAATTCTAACAAGATCTTTGACGGTTTTTAGAAAGGATTGAAGATTTGGAATCAGCGTAAAGAGGGCTTTCTTTTGACATCAAGATCATCAAGTTTGAGAAAATGTCAGTTTTGCCTCGGTTTTGGATTCATCAATAGATGATCAAGTTTTGTGGTTTCGTTTGGTTGATTTCGCAGTTCCTTTTGTTTAGAAGCTTTGATCACAATTGTTTCTTGTTCAATTGGTTGATCAAATAGGTTTCTTGGAGAAGTCTTAGAAGTGCTGCAGATGTTCTTGAGTTTTGCTTGCTAGAAGGTAATATGCTCTTCCTAATATTTAATTAAAGTTTTATGGTGTTAATGTTGTGTTTTGGGTATGATTTGTGGTTAGAAATCATGCTAGTTGTTGTAGTTGTAATACAAGGTGCTATAGTATGTTTAAAGCCTGATTTACTGTTGTTTTTCTGTGTTAATTGATGTTGATCATGATGGGAAAGGGTTGGAAATCGTTTAATAGTAGAAAAGCATGTTTTAGGGCTGTTTCTAAGCAATGCGTGCGCATTGCCCAAACAGTAGCATCATGAATCTGTCAGAACGTCGAATGCATGTGCATTCCTGAGCAATGCGTGCACATTGCCCCTGATAGAAGCTGAATGCCTGCGCATTCTGTTTTTGTAAAATGTTGTGTTTTAAGCCCCGAGACTAGTTTTAAATGTTGTTTCTTGATATAATAACATTAAATGAACATGAACAAGCCTTGATTAAGCTTCTGATGCGTTTAGTTTCAGCACTGAATGTACTCTTCCTAAGAGTTGAAGTTCGGGACCGTTGGAAGAGTATGATTGGCTTGTGCTTTGATGAATTAGTATTCATCATTGTCCGTGGAATGTGCTAGGCTTTGTCCGTGTCTAGTGCTCTAGGAAAGAGAGTAGTAGATGTTAGGGAGTTTACTTGAAAACACATAGGTGGCTACTTAATATCATAATAACCTACATACTTGTGTAGTAAAAAGATTAAACGTCATGTCATTCTTGGTAATGCACAAATTTATATCGGCGATGTGTGGGCGTTCGGACTAAGTGAATAACTCCGTAAGTCCATTAGACTCAAGGTGCGGAGGGACTTCACCGAACGTGTATGCATTCCGGGGGACCCCGGGGCTATCGGTGTAACCCACTGTAGTCGGCAAGGATATCTTCGTGCTGGATTTTCATCTTGCATTGTGTCCTTGAATGCTGATGTAACAAAGATAAGCTAAGCTAGAAGCCAAAAGTCATGACATGATGATGAGCATGAAGTGAACCATAGATTTTGAGTCGGTCTCACAAAGATAACTTAATAATAATAACGTAAGCCTTTCCGTTGTAGAACTTAGTTATACATTAGTTTCTCACTCTTGCTAATTACTTTGTACTAACTCCTTTGCATTTTGTTTTGTATGTATTGTGGGGTGAGAAGATAAACATGTCGAACTTGAGCTCAATGAGGAGTTTGATAATGATACGTGATGATGATGCCTTGTTGATGCTTGGATGACGTTTTAGTTTTTTTTTATTTTATGATGTACTAGACCTTGTTGTACTTTTATTTCATGTTTGTAAGACAAGTGTTGTACCTTTTTTTTTGACATCGTACGTTGTAACCTTTGGACCTTTCGTTGTTGTAAGTTAAACAATTCAGCTATAGTCTGTTTGTAGTAGCATGTATGGTTTTACCCGAATCTTTTTAGTTTCCGTTTGCTTTATTTTGATACGACGACGTAGAGGCTGGCGTATAATGTTAAATTTATTTAATGCTATACGCGCCGAACGTTCCTTTCCGGATAAGGACTCGGTATCCGGGAGCGAGGTGTTATATTAAATCGATATAGTTTTGATGTTAATCTATATAAAAACATCACTAATACCTCCGGTGGATCTTAAAATTTTCTCCGGTCCGGTGCCCCCATTGCTGCCTAAACCTGCTTTTCTCCATGATCTTCATAAAAAAAAAATAGTAACCTTAATTGTACCATATTCAATTCATATTTCGTTTTGATAGTTTCTCATAAGGAAATCTTTCGTATTAATTGAATTGTTGAACATGTACACGTACTGTGATTTTTTCCATAATGTGCAAACAAGCAAATCCGTATTAGAGTTATTGTTAATTAAACCTAGTTCTACTAATAAATGAAAACTTATGCAATTAAACTATAGTGATTTGGGAGTTGGTAAAGACTTCCTAAGAAATCCACTCGGACACGTCGAATTAGGTTATACCATACGTACCACTGTCATGTTATTAAAATATTATTTACTGTTTTTCTTTATTTAAATAATGTAGAAGTACCATTTTGCCCTAGGAGAACGCTAATAGCACTTGCCAGTTGCTGCGTTGCCTAGTTAGCATTTCTCTTTCTTGTTTGTTACAGTCTGTTAGCTCTTGTGAGGAGGATATAGTGAGGGATGATGGGTGTATGTAAGGCATCGAATAACTGTTATCTTTTTCCCCTCTTAATTGAAATCTTCTTTTCTCCTCCATCCCCAGTTTTCTCCATTTTTCTACTCTTTTCCCGTTTATTTGGTGTTTTGGGCCGACTAATTACCAAATTAAGGTGCATGCAATATCCTGACATTTGGTATCAGAGCGGTCGATTCTCCGACCTGTGACGCTATGGCAGACGGACTCGCTCGAAATTATCAGTGGAAGAACAACTTAAGCAGCACGGGAAATCTATTGAAGAACTCAAGGATCCATGGATGCCAACAACAGAGAATCCACTAGGAGGTTCGATGAAGCTGCAAAAAGTTTCGACGAAATGCGTCTACAGATAGCTAATTTGTCAGAAGAGGTAAGGAAGTCTAATTCCCAGAAATCCACAGCAGATTCCCCTCTACTATCAGATCTTACTGTGCACTTGACCCAAACCTCTAATCCTGTAGCTGTAGAAAATATTGGACCTACGCATATAAGGAAGGATAACCCCCATAAAATTCCCAAAATCGATTTACCCACGTTTGCTGGAGATGGACCAAAGGAATGGGTCAGGAAATGTGAAGAATATTTTATGCTAAATGAAATTGAACAAGGGCAACAGTTGAGAATCACAGTCATATACCTAAGGGGAGCTGATGATCTTTGGTATGGTGGTTGGAAACTTCGAAATCCAGTGGTGGGGTGGAAGGAGTTTAGTACTGCCTTATGTAGGAGGTTTTCACCACAGATTCTGAGTGAATTGGTGGGTGAATTCAGAGATCTGAAGCAGATGGGTACTGTTGAGGAATACCAAAGGCAGTTTGATGAACTAATGGTCTACGTGTGTCAACAAAATCCAGAATTAACTGAGAGGTTCTATGTGGATTGCTTTGTGGGTGGTCTAGCTGATGAATTGAGGAGTATGGTGAGAGTACAGGAACCTCCTACCCTGGAAAAGGCATTGCAATTAGCCAGGGCCCATGAATCCATGGTGGGGCACTTTGTGATCAAACCCAAAGGTGTTAGTAGAGTTACCAGCACTTCAAATAACAGTGTGGGGTCTAGATTTTCACCTTTTCCCATCATTAAGTATCCAGAGAAAGGCAAGGAGTTGGCAATGCCTGTGCATCAGAAGACAATCATCCCAACTCAGTTGCAAGAGAAGAGAGCCAAGGGCCTATGCTTCAGGTGCGATGAGAAGTATACCCCCGGTCATAAATGTAAGAACCAACAACTCCATATTATGTTGACAGATGATGAAGAAGTGTATGGTGAGATAGTGACTGAGCAAGACCCATCTTTAGCAGAGATTATTGTTGAAGACCCTATGGAGAGTTCCCAGTTGTCCTTCAGTTCCATGTCCGGACAACTCATTTCCAGCACCATCAGAGTACATGGTATTCTCAAAAAGAGACCTATTAACATTCTCATTGATAGTGGTAGTTCCCACACTTTTTTGGATGCCTCTGTGGCCAAGGAGCTCAATTGCATTATGGAGGAAACCAAGCCAATGATGGTTACTATAGCATATGGTACTAAAATGGTGAGTGATATGCTATGTCCAAATCTACCATTGACAGTGCAGGACCACAAGTTCAAACATAATGTTAGGCTGATTAAATTGGGGGGTTGTGACATGGTTTTAGGGGTTGATTGGATGAGGAGACATGGCCCATTGACATTGGACTTTGATAAACTCTAGATGTCTTTCAAAAGGGAAGGTGAGGAGATAATATTGAAGGGGCACACAGATTTTGCTCAACTTAGATTGATTAGTTGTAGCAAGTTTAAGAAACACTTTAGAAAGGGTGCTTATGGGCTGTTTGGGTGCATCAGCTGCATGAAAGTTACTCAGCAACCAGACCTGCCATTGATTCCCCCAGAAATCTAGTCCATCTTACATGAGTATGCTTTTGTTTTTGAGGAGCCGATTGAATTACCTCCAGAAAGGCAGCTGGAACATCAGATAGTTTGAAGGAAGGGGTAGAGCCATTCAAATTGAGCCCCTACCGTTACCCCTACCATCAGAAGGCAGAAGTTGAGCAGCTGATCAACCAAATGATACAACAAGGGGTGATCCAAGATAGTGTTAGTCCATTTGCATCCCCTATGTTGTTAGTCAAAAAGAAAGACGGAACATGGCGTATGTGTGTTGACTATAGGAAGTTGAATGAATTGACAGTGAAGGATGGGTACCCTATCCCTATTATTGATGATCTGCTGGACGAACTGCAGGGTGCCCACTGGTTCACTAAATTGGACTTGAGATCGTGATTTCACCAAATACGCATGAAAGAGGAGGACAACCATAAGACAACGGCCACTATGAGTTCAGGGTTATGCCTTTTGGTCTAACAAATGCTCCAGCGACATTCCAGAAAGCTATGAACAGTTTGTTACAATCTTATCTGAGAAGGTTTGTATTGGTATTCTTTGATGATATTTTGGTATATAGTCCTGATTTCCACTCACACTTACAGCACCTAAGGTTGGTCCTAGATTTACTAAAACAACACAAGTATTATGCCAAGCCAAGTAAATGTTCTTTTGCCCAAAACAAGATTGAATACTTGGGGCATGTCATCCAAGTGGGTACAATTAAAGCTGATGAAGGTAAGATCAGAGCCATCCAAGAATGGCCACCACCAACAAATATTACTGAACTTAGAGGTTTTTTGGGGTTGACTGGGTTCTATAGGAGGTTCGTGAAAGGGTATGGGGCCATTGCCAAGCCTTTGACAGAATTATTGAAGAAGGATAACTTTGGATGGAACCATGAAGCTGGGGCATCCTTTGAGGAGCTCAAAAGGAATTTGTGTAGGTCACCAATCTTGGCCCTACCTAATTTCTCTCTCCCTTTTTTGTGTAGAGACCGATGCATGCAGCAAAGGGATTGGAGCTGTCCTCCAGCAGCAGGGGAGGCCCATAGCCTACTTCAGCAAAGCGTTCAATACTAGAGAGTTGGGGCTATCTATCTATGAAAAAGAACTGTTGGGGGTCATTATGGCTGTGACCAAATGGAAGCATTATCTACAAGGGGGTAGCTTTGTAATAAAAACTGATCAACAGAGCCTAAAGTACCTACTGGAACAGAAAGCAACTACAACTTTACAACAAAAAGGGGTGTCAAAACTTCTGGGCATGGATTTCACTATAGAATACAAGAAGGGCAGGGATAATGTGGTTGATGATGCCCTCTCCAGAAAACCACATAACGAAGGGACATCATTTGCCATAACTGAGATTATTCCTGTTTGGGTGGATCAAGTGAGGGACATCTATAATGGGGATCAGTGGTCTGCTGACAAAATTAGAGCCCTGCTGATAGATACCCAAGCACTGCCAGACTATACTTTCCACCAAGGAGTCCTCAAATTCAAAGGGAAAATCTATATTGGAAAGAATGGGGACCTGAGACAGCAGATCTTACACTAGCTGCACATGGGACCAATTGGTGGCCATTCTGGGATTAACGCATGCTATAGGAGAATCAATGGCTTGTTCTATTGGCCAGGAATGAGGGTAGATATCCAAAAGATGGCGAATGATTGTACCACATGCCAACAATGCAATGACACCCATGAGCCATATCCAGGGCTTTTGCAACCATTAGAGATACCAACACAAGCATGGCAAGGTATCAGTATGGACTTTATGGAAGGGTTGCCTAATTCTGGAGGTAAGACTGCTATCTTGGTAATTGTTGATAGAATGACTAAATATGCTCACTTCTTACCCCTTCATAGTCATTACAATGCTGAGGATGTGGCAGAATTATTTTTCCATCATGTGTTTATGTACCATGGATTACCACAGAACATCGTGTCTGATAGGGATAAAATCTTCACCAGCACCTTTTGGACACAGCTCATGAAATTAGCAGGTGTGCAACTCTCATTGTCCTCCGCCTACCACCCTCAATCAGATGGACAGACTGAGAGGGTAAACCAGTGTGTGGAATTGTATCTTTGGTGTATGCGTTTTCTGAGACCTAAGCAGTGGAGCAAATGGCTGACAATGGCTGAATTTTGTTATAACAGTAACTTCCACACATCCTTAAACATGACCCCATTTGAAGCTCTTTATGGATATAAACCCGGGACCATTCTATTGGGAAGTTTTGAAGCACAACAGTTTCCTACAAGAAGAGTTCCTTAAGCATAAGCAAATTCTAGCTAAGGAACTAAGGGATCAGTTGATCTATGCCCAAGGTAGAATGTAACACTTTGCAGACCAACACAGGAAAGACAAGGAATATGCAGTTGGGGATCTAGTTTTCCTCAAATTACAACCATACAGACAACAGTCAGTGGCATTGAGAAGGAATGCCAAACTTGCAGCAAGATACTTTGGCCTTTATAAGAACATTGAAAGGCTCAACCCAGTGGCATATAGACTTCAATTGCCTATTGGTTCTCAAATCCATCATGTTTTCCATGCATCTATGTTGAAGAAATACAAGGGCATCAATGAGAGGGTTGCTGATTCCTTACCAGTTACTATAGAAGGAGGTCAGTTGGTGGTATATCCTGAACAAATCTTGGCTATCAGAACTGTTAAGAGAAACAATGCACCTGTGGTTCAGTGGAAAATGAAATGGTTCAATCTGGATGTTGAATTAGCTACCTGGGAAGATGCTGATAAGATTATGGAGCAATTTCCTGAGTTTCCATTGCCTTGAGGACAAGGCCATTCTCAGGGAAGGAGATATGTCATGTTATTAAAATATTATTTACTGTTTTTCCTTATTTAAATAATGTAGAAGTACCATTTTGCCCTAGGAGAACGCTAATAGCACTTGCCAGTTGATGCGTTGCCTAGTTAGCATTTCTCTTTCTTGTTTGTTACAGTCTGTTACCTCTTGTGAGGAGGATATAGTGAGGGATGATGGGTGTATGGAAGGCATCGAATAGTTGTTATCTTTTCCCCCTCTTAATTGAAATCTTCTTTTCTCCTCCATCCCCAGTTTTTTCCATTTTTCTACTCTTTTCCCGTTTGTTTGGTGTTTAATGCGGGGAGATTGAAACGATAAATCTCTACACATTGTCATGTATTTTATGTGTATAAAAACATGTTTTTTCAACCCTCTTAAAACCGAATATAAATTCAACCTTGTGAAAGTTGAACGTAAATTCAAATTTTAGAAAGTTGAATGAATGAGAAGGGGGGAGGGGGGGTCGTGGGTTCGATGAGTAAGGGAAGTCAATTTATACTTTTAAAAAGTTAAGGCTCTATGTGTAATAAAAGAAAACTATACAAAGTGAAAAAATCTCGAATTAGAATTATGTTATATAACAAGCGTGGTGTCCAAAATATATTATATTATTGTGCAATATATATTACCGAAGATATAAATGTCAGTTGTAGATACTGGGACTCCAACCCGAAACATTGAGTTAAGAACCACAGTAATTATTACAAGGGCAACACCCCGTGGCGATCCAATATAAATTAATTTCTCTTGAAAAATATAATTTTATTTAATGTTTTTAATCTCATTAATTTTGACATAAACTTACAATCAATAATGTAACGCTGAATCAAAATATTTCATGTCTTATCAAGAAACAAATATTAAAGTATTTCATGCTGTATGGACTCCAATACATACACCGACAATAGAAGAAAATAAAAGGTTTTAAAGACATCCTTAAAAAGAAAAGGAAAGACACTATTTTAGGATGAAAGAGGTTTTTATTATTTTGTTTTTTTACTAGAATGTTTATTGCAAAACCTTACATGTTTTTAATTTTTTTTTTGGAGTTTATTGAATGGGGTACCTGTAATTTGTGTTTATTTTAAACGATATATTTTTAAAAAGAAATTTATAACTTACCTTAATGTTTGTTCTTCTCCAAGGGCTTATTAAGCCGTTGTTATATCATTTTATTTAGTTTTTTTGCAATACATTTTCTAATCTTTCTTGAAAAAAAATATAATTATTCTAATAAATAAAAGAATATTTATAAAAACTCTTTGATTAGTCCTAAAAAACAATTCTTTAATTAGATTGCAATTATTTTTTTTCAATTTTGTATTGCTTTTAGTGTAACGCCCCGTTCCCGGACACCGAGTCCTTATCCGGAAAAGGAACGTTCGGCACGTATAAAATAAAAACAAATTCACTTTATACGTAAGCCTCTACTACGTCGTATCAAAAATAAGCAAACGGAAGCAAAAGACTCGGGTATGAAAAATTCCAAACATCCAAGAATAGAAATGCAACATCTAAAGATGGAAATGTAACTTATTACATTCAAGGAAAATACGAAATCCCAAAAGAATATACGACAAATCTCGAAAGGGCAAAAGTCTAATCCAAAAGTACTCAAATAGTCTAATAAATGAAAGGCAAAATAAATAAATATAAAGTCTTCAATGAGGCGTCTTCAAACGTCATCATCGAACTCCTCCTCATAAACATTATCGACCTGTTCGTCTTCTTATCCCCAAACACATAGAAAACATGCATTTGAGGTAAGTACAACGTACTTAATAAGAAAGAGAAGCTATGACAACAATTATAATTTATAAAGAAAAGATATTTAAAAGTTTAGTTGTTTATGTGTGACCGACTCAATCTAGGGTTCATCCCATGTCCATCATCATGAATTGACTAAACGTTTCTACCTAGCTTATCTGTGTTACAACCGCACTCAAGGGCACTACGCCTGATGTATATCCACCAGGAGATATCGATTGCAACATATCAGTGGATCACACCAATATCCACGGAGACTAGAATATGTGGGCTCCGATAGTACACACACCTCAGTGGAGTCCTTCCGTACTTAGGGTTCTTTTGACCTACGGAGTTCTTCCACCTTCAGAGGTAGCACACACATCGCGATATAGACTGGTGCCTATCCAAGAGAGACATGTTGTTTAATCTTTTACTAGTCAAGTACGTGTTTTATTAGAATGATTAACTAACCACCTAAGTGTTTTCAATTAATCTCCCTCACATTTACTACTCTCTTCCGAGACCACTAGACATTAACAAGGCCTAGCAATTACACAGACATTGATGAATACTAATTCATCAAAGCACAAGCCTATCATGCTCTTCCGACGGATCCGAACTTCAACTCCCTTTAAGAGTACATTCGGTGTTTTAACTGAACGAATCAGAATCTCAATTCAGGCTTGTTTATGTTTAAACAATGTTAACATATCATGAATAAGGGATTAAAACAGTGAAAACACGATTATGAAGTCGAAAACCAAGCTGAAATGCTAAAACAGTAAAGACAAGGTAAAACAGGTCAAATGCCCGTTCGACATCCTATGAACGCCCGTTCGACATCGAACGCCCATCCACTAACCCCAAACGCCCGTCCGTCAAAAAGGGCTACATCCTGAATCAAAAGTCTAACCTCAAAAGCCCGCCTGCCTTGTGCAAACGCCCGTTTGAGATGCTATGATCGCAAACGCCCGTTTGCCTGGGTTTTTCCCAAAATGCTAAAATCTTCAAAACACAATTTCTGAACCGTTTCTAACCTAATGAACATCGATTTCAACACAGTAAAACGTAGAGAAACATATCTAAACATTCCAAAACATCTATGATCCTTTGATCAACGAAAAACACATCCTTCTTGCGTCTACGCATCTTAAAACATGATCTAAAATTTACGAATCATAATCGAGATCATGGGAAGAGTCTCTTACCTATTTGCAACCAAAAAAACTGATCCAAATAGCCTTGAAAAGTCTGTTGCCCTTCCCACGAACTAATATCCAAACGATGTGCTTCTCACAACGGTTACAATTCTCTCGTCCGATCTGAACACGATCAAGAACCGCTTCAGTTATTGTGAAAACTTCCTTGGCCTTTTTCTCTTCTCCACACGCAGAGAAAGAAAAGCGTGGAGTCTGAATTTCTGATTTAGTCTAGGTTATGGGATTAATGTGTGTTAATTTTCTTTAAATACCAATTCCCAATTAATCCCCTTTTCCTTAATTGCCCTTGTTTACCATAAAATCAGATTTTTCCCTTAATCATATATATACATATAACTCGAAAAATATATATATATATATATATATATAATCAATTAAATACTTAACTCCCATAAAAGAAAAGCAATAATAATATTTTATTTTCGCAAAATGACACGTCTGCCCTTTTCCGAAAATCGGAATATTACATTTAGCGCACAAAATACATATTCAAATTATATGATATGGACATTCTAATTTAATTTTATCATAACTATACATATTTTATAAAGTAAAAAATAATTTAAATCTTTAAAATAATAATTTATCGGTATATTTTTGTTATTTTTAGTTTGTTTGTATTTTGTGTTGGTTTGGTAATTGATTGCTTTAGATGATCTATTTGTCTGAATGCCTATTTTTTTGAAGAATTTTTTCTCTTTTGTTCAACACCATCTCTCAATCTATTACTTGGCTCTATTTTGTTGTAATCTCGGTATGTGTTGACTTGTTAGTCCGGCGTTAGGCCGCGTCTTTAGTCTAGCTTTGGTTAGTTATTGTTGTAAAGTAGTTATCTTTCTATGGCAATAAATTTTTTTTTAAAAAAAATCCTCAGTTTTTCTTCTTGTATTTTAGTGCCTTCGGTGATTTTATAGTGGTTCAGGACCACCATGCCAGCAACTTCTCGACCAATCACATATTCGGAATAGGTAGTTTTTTTCGTTAAACAGATGAGACCAACACAAAAACATTAGGGTGTTTGGATTGAAGGAAACATGTAGAAAAGAAAAGAGAGGATGGTAATAGAAAAGAAAGGAAATGAGAATAAGAGACTGTGAAGTCTGTTTAGGGTGTTTGGATTGAACTTTACGGAAATAAAAGGAGAAGGAGATACCGTAAGGTATATTTTACTAAAATATAATGGTTTCTTTCCGTTTCCGACCTATTTTATGGGGAAAGCGAGTACTGCTAAAATTCTACTTTGGAGTGCTCTCTTTGGTTTCCCTCCTCTCCTCCATTTCCTTCACCTTAAATCTTACCAAACACTCCAAATCAAATCATCTAAATCCTCTCTTTTTCCTTTCCTCCATTTTTTCTCAATCCAAACAAGATATGATTGGTTTGGATTAATCAATCATCTTATCACGGACACCATAAAATTTGCCTATTGCCTTATTCTTTCTACACTACACTTACGTTGGTTTTTTCGTTTCCACAAAAATAGTATTTTCGTTGGCTTTTTTTGTTTCCTAAAGCTAAAGTTTTTTTTTAACAAATAATTCAGTTCAGTCTTTCATATTATATTTTACAATTTTGTTTTATTTTTGCGAACATGTACTACTCCAAATTTTTATTCAATTTCGAAAAGGATATTATTTTTAATGGATATTTGAAATATTACGTCTCACATGGTTATATTACTTTCCTTCTGCAAGCAAAAGCATGCATGACCGTTGTAGCAGAAAGGTAAAGTCGTTTTTACGCAAGAATCCAACGGTCTTAATTATTTTACTAGCCGTTGGATTTGAAAAAGAAATAAAAATTATAGCACATTCTTACTCCCAATTTATGGAAACATGCCCACATTTCTCTTCCTAACCCCACTTATTAATTTCTTCGTAATTCACCGTTCTCCCTTCATAAAGTCCTCCTGGGATTTGTTTGTTATGCTATTAATCTCAAGCTGCAATCTGGGTCTGTTTATTGAAGAAGAGTGCATTCTTTTCTTTTCCCTTCCTGGATTGCAATAGATTAACTGTGTGGTTATTTAAAAAATAATGGATTATTATGATGAGAACAAGATCAATTCAATGAAGCCCACTAATACTGAAGGTAAGAAAGTAAAATTTAAGGCTTAAATTTAAAGGGATTGTTCTTGTTAAACAAGAATTAGGTATAAAGATGCCTTCTTGAAATGTTTCTTGTTTTGGTTGATGAATTGTAGGGAGGATGGTTATGGCTGAAAGAAAGCTTTGTGAAAAGAACAGATTAACCAGAAAGCCTTTGGGTCTGATTTGTCAAAATACACTTGGTGGTGGAGTTCAGCCAAATCCTTCTGGTTTTAACAAAAGAAGCTTGAAACAGTAACTATCCGGGTCCTCCTGTTTTTGTTTTCTTTTTCAATGACAAATTTTCTGTCATTTCTTGAATGAATTGAATATTTATTGGATGTTATTGTTGTTTCAGTGTGAATGAGGCTTCTAAGAAAATTCCTCCAATTCCTCCTCGTAGGCCCCTCACAAGGTAATTTTGTGACCTTCCCATTTGGCATTGTTTTGTGTGTGTTTGTTTAAAGTGAAATTGGGACTAATTGTCTACTGCTTTTCTTCCCACTAGAAACTTAGCTGCAAAAATTGCAAGTTCTTCAAAGAAATTGTCTTCTCAGGTTTGGTTTTTGTTTTTCTAATTAATTTCTGAACTACTACATGGGTTGTGTTTGATTCATAAGGTTCCATTTAAACTTGTTAATTTCTAATATGAGCAAGATTTCTATGAACTATGTAATAGGAGAAGAAAAAACCCAAAACACCCTTGGATAGTTTTGGTGTATGGGAGGATGATACCCCTTTAACATATGTTGAAGAACATGAACCAGTGCCCATGTCTTTGGAGAAAAGAAAGGAGATATCTCATGAAACTGATCAAATGGTACTGTTTCTGCATCTTCTCAATTATCTTCATTAGCCTTTGCACAAAATTAGCATATTTGAATACTAAAATATGGAAGTTTGTATAGGAGGTTGAAATGGAGGACATATTTGAGGAGTCTATATTGGACATTGACACTTGTGATGTAAAGAATCCACTTGCAGCCACTGAATATTTGGATGATCTTTATGCATACTACAGAAAAGTTGAGGTATCTCTACTTTTTGATGCATATATATAATTGTTAGAGAGCAGTCTCTGATTTATGTGTCAAATTCATCTTTACTTTAAAAGGCTTTGATTGTTGTTTGCTGCCTCAGTTTATACAAATATTGGCAATTACCTTTTTAGTTGACATATACTAAATCCCTATGTTCATATAGGAAAAGGACTTGACCACTACATTGTTATCACATACTCATTTGTTAACCATTAATCCATTAGTAGCGTTCGATCCGACAATGATCAATGATCCACAAGTGTGTACTGATGAGATGATCTAGTAGCAATATCCAAAGATGTCTGATGAGATGATCTACCCGGATTTTATTTTTGGTACACCAAAAAACCTATAAAACCAAGTTCAAAACATATAAATATAGTTAATTAGCCCACCCGAACATGAATTTCTGGCTCCGGCCCATATCATCTTCCATTTCAGTCCCTTAGAAAAGGAAAAGGACTTATTTGTTTTCCTTTTTTTGAGTCCATAGTGCCATAACACATAGCAATACTCTTGTTGTTTATAGTGCTCTAGCTGCATTTCACCAAACTATATGGAAAATCAATTTGACATCAACTCGAAGATGAGGGCAATACTTATTGACTGGCTAATTGAGGTACACTACCTTTGTTGATATAGTAGTTGAATCCAGTTCTTTACATTATGATGATGATGCCTTTTACTCTTTACTGATTATTCTCTTCTAATTTATTAAAATGGGCAGGTGAATTACAAGTTTGAGCTGAGGGAGGAGACATTATTTCTGACTGTTAATCTAATAGACAGATTCTTAGAGAAACATAATGGTGTAGAAAGGAAAAAACTGCAACTTGTAGGTATAGTTGCTATGCTCCTAGCTTGCAAGTATGAAGAAGTTTCTGTTCCACTTTTGGATGATTTTGTATTCATTTCGGATAAAGCTTATACGCGGAAAGAAATCCTCGAAATGGTACTTCTTTTGACCCCTGTCTCTGTAACTTTTTTGTAGTACCTGTATTTTCTCTAATGTATACACACACACAAGATGACATTTTTTTTACATACACAGGAGAATTTGATGGTCAATACACTACAATTTAACATGTCTGTTCCTACTGCATATGTCTTCATGACAAGATACCTCAAAGCTGCTCAATCCGACAATAAGGTATATTTAGATAGGTTATTTTGTACTACTAATATCTTAACATTTACAAAGGGTTCTTATATATTTTAATGTTGCAGCTCGAGTTCTTGTCGTTCTTCTTGATTGAGCTATGTCTAGTGGAATATGAAATGCTGCAATTCCCACCGTCATTCCAGGCTGCTGCAGCAATCTATACAGCACAGTGTACACTCTACGGCGCTAGCCAGTGGAGTAAGACCATTGAATGGCATACCAAGTACTCTGAAGACCAACTTTTGTGAGTGAACTTTTTATGAACAACTGCAAAAATCTTGCCTTTATGAAACATTACTTATACAATCTTTGTTTTATACATTGTTTCAAACAGGGAATGCTCAAGAATGATGGCAAGCTTCCATCAGAAGGCCGCGGCTGGCAAACTAACCGGTGTACACCGCAAGTACAGTACATCAAAATTTGGCTTTGCAGCAAAGTGTGAACCTGCTAAGTTCTTACTTACTATGGAACAATCATTATGATCCTTAATTAGTACAATGTAATAATTTTATCTTCTGTGACAACACAATATACAAGTTGGGTAGAGAAAAAGACTAAATTGTCGTGTGTGGGTGGGGTGGGGGCATTTTCTTACATCTGAGCAATCCAAGGTTGCTGCTTTTGTTTAGTTTTGATTCCCATCAAAATTTTATCTAAGCCTTCTTTTTACATTTTGGGCTATGTCTAAGATATCATCATATATATTGGCTTTCTCAGTTCTTATTAAGTTGTGTGGCAATGTAATTGTGAGCCAAACAGTTCACTATGTAATTGAGCCAATGGTTTTCCCAATGGTTTTCCTACAGTACTTTGATACAAACAGTTCACTATGTAATTGTGACACTAACACTAACGACCCGTTTTTTCCCATATACTCAAAACATTTGGGAAAACGGATTATTCGGCGTGTTTCAAGAAAGAATCTCGAGACATGCACGAAACCTCTGCAACTCTAAATTATATTCAAAACATGTATCCCATTTGAAAAACTTGAAGAGACTGTATGGATATATAATATAAAACCTTGAAAAAGGGCATATTTAGGTGAGTATGGCTCACAGTTATTTATGATGCTCATTGCAAGATCTGTAAAACAAAAAAAAAAAGGGACAAAAAAGAATCAAAATGAAGGAGTGTTGATATTGTAGTGTAAACGAAATCGGAGCCATGATTCGGTTTTAATTGGACACATTCTTAGTGACTACGTGATGATTGGTGTGATTATTCATGTATTCTTCTTGACAATTTAACCCTCGTATATTTATCTTTCCCCTATCTTATTTTCTTGTCCTTAGTCCCGTTACAACCCTTTATAATAAGACCTCGTGATTTGTGTATTGGATTTAAATACACGTTGGTTGAGATTTGATGGATATGCAAGCTTATATTGGAGATATTGGGATGAAGCTGCTGTGTACAAAGGCAACAGAAATAAGAAGACAGACTAGATGCCTTTGAGGCATTTTATCAAACACCTTCAACCATTTTCGGTTGAAAGTTGTTAGAGTTGGTTAGCCAATAATTAACCGTTTGTCTGTGTAATTAGAAGTCGAAATGTACTATATATAGCTGTAGAACACATCATATAAGAACCATTTATACAATTAATGCAGTTTTAGTTATAACATTTCATTTCACCAAGTAATAAATATTAGCAAAGTAAGAAAATGGACAATAAATATTGTTTTGGCCCCTTGAAAAAGAAAATTTGTTTTGGCAATCGTTTTGCATCAGCTAAATAGAAACACCTATTTTTAGTAAATGCATCAGTTAAATAGCAACGAATGGAGTAATAATTTGAGGCTTGTGTTGGGAAAAAAAAAAAAAAAAAAACCCAATGAAATATACTAGTGATTATTACAGGGGCAAATAAAAAGTAAGAACACGGGGAATTAGATTTTCTAATTTGATGAAGTCAACTTAAAAAATTCAACTTGTTGGCGATAAGGCAAATTGCATTCTTCTTGTGCATAGTAATTCCAGGCGAAACATCAGTGTCAATGTCTTCGATCTTCACTCCCAAAGGCAATTTCCGATCAAAAGTATATAGAAGATTAGCAAGTGTAAGTTCCACTGTTGCAAGACCCATAGCCATTCCAGGGCAAATTCTTTGTCCAGCTCCAAATGGAATAACTTCAAAATCCTTCCCTTTCACGTCAATATTACTATGTAAAAATCTCTCAGGTTTGAATTCTCCAGGGTTTTCCCAGCATTCAGGATCTCTTGAAATAGCCCATTCATTTACAAAAACAAGTGTTTTCGCCTTGATATCGTACCCATCTATTCTGCAATCCGCTGTAGTTTCTCTTGGAACTAGAAGTGGTGCCGGAGGGAACATTCTCATTGCTTCTTTAACTATTGCCTTGAAATATGGGAGTCTTTTTATATCGTTTTCAACTATTATGTCCTTTTTCCCGATGATTTTTCTTATTTCTGTTTGAACTCGTTTCATTATTGAAGGTTTCTTTATTAGGACTGTCATTGCCCACACTATTGCCGCTGCACCTGTGTCTGACCCAGCAATAAAAATATCCTGCAAGTGAAAATTCACCACCATATGCATACTTTATATATCCAAACATACCAGATATTGTAAAACACTTATAGTAGATACTATAAAACTTGAGAAATTTCTAAAATTGAGATCCTAATTGTAAAGTCTCACATCGGTAAAGTAGTAGAATGTTCACCCCATATAAGTGTGATGCATAAATGTCTTGTCAACTCGGGTTAGTCATTTTAGACCAAGCAAGAACGACGGTCTAAACAGTTGACCAGATCATTTATAACTAATTTAGCGCTACTAGGCCCGGGGTCTGGGGGCGTTACCTGAATGGTATTCAAATCCGACTATCAGTGCCACACCCTGTGAGGCAGTGGGGGCCACCTCTACTCGCGCACTAGTCCCTTATAAGAGGGAAAATGTAAAGTCTCACATCGGTAAAGTCACTATAAGGGGGGAGAATGTAAAATCCCACATTGGTACCCACATCGTTAAAGTCATTATAAGGGGGGATAATGTAAAGTCCCACATTAGTAAGTCAACTCTGGTTAGTACTTTTAGACTAAACGAGAACGACGATCTAAGCAGTTGACCAGATCATTTATAATTCATTTAGCGCTACCAGACCCGGGGTCGGGTGCGTTACACTAATCATTTCATTTATATTATAAAGCATCAAAATGTAGAATTAATTACCATAAGTAATGCTTTGATGTGATCCCAAGTGAGATCAAGACCTGGTAATTGTTGTTCCTTCAACCCTATAAGAATATCAAGAATATCTCCCTTCATCGTCTCGGGATGATTCGGATCAAGATGTTCGTCTATAAGCTCATGATAGAAGGAATCAAAGTCTTTGAAGTTTTTCTCGAGACGATCTTTCATCCCTGAGATCCTGTCAATCCAACTGAGCCAAGGAATGTAATCCGAAACGAAAAATCCTGCTAACATAGCTTGGCCTTCTCTAAGCATCTCATCAAATCTCTTCTTTTGTTGTGTTCTCTTATCAAGCTTCTTCCCAAAAGCAACTCTACAAGTGAAACTGCTCGTAAGATCGATCATCATCGAACTCAGATCGATGATAAATCGAGAATCAGACGACGAGATTTCTTGTATGGCAAGAGAGATTTCGTCTAGGAGAATAGGTTGAAAACCTTGAACTCTTTTCATGCTAAAGAAATGAAGAATGCAAATCTTCCTTATCTCCTTATTGTATTCATCGTACGGGGCAAACGCGAGATCACGTCCATTATAAGATAGTTTTTGCGTTCCAACAAGTGCTGGCCTCCCAGAAAACACATGACCTTGATTTTTCAGGGCCTCTTTTGCTGCTTTTGCAGAAGAAATCACGAGTAATTTCCTGTAACCGAGTTTAAGCTGCATTAGAGGGCCGTGTTTTCTTGAAAGATTGAATAGATATTCATGGGGATTTTCATTATCAAATTGAAGCAGGTTTCCAATGATTGGAAGCCCTACAGGACCAGGAAGCAGCTGCCTGCAGCTTTTCAAGAATTTTATTTGTTTGATGATCACGTGAAAAAAAACTAAGATAAGAGGAAAGATAGACAATAGTATAATAATAGCTAATTCCATTTTCATTTTAATCAGAAAGAAACAATACTAAATTAAGCCAGAGTGAATTTACTTGAACCATCCGTGAAGTATATATATATATATATATATATATATATATATATATATATATATATATATATATATACCTTTTAGTTCAAGTTACATACCTATCGATTCCAAATAAAATGAACTAAAATTTTCTCTGGGACTTTATCGATTCAATGTATTTTTTTGGGCGCATGCATTAAGTTGGATCGATCAATTTATTCTGAATTTTTTTTCTTTTAACAAAACATATAATGTTGGGCTACCGGTACTGTTGGACCTAAGAACACCGCCTCGTGAACCTTAAGGTGGTCCGCAGGTGTAGACAAAATTTTCAATCAACATTCTTTTGTTTTGATTTGTACACTAAAAATTTCCTCATGCATGACGTGCAATTATTTGGCTCTGATAAGTGACTTACACATTAAGTTTGTGGCATTTTGGTTTTAGCATGATATGTAAAATAACTTAGCTTATGGGTATTTTTGGAATTAATTAATGTGCAAATATTTGTTTAGGATGAACAGTAGATTTTAAAATGATTCATGACCAAATATAATTAATTAGGTACGCATTATTTTGATATATCAAACGAAAATTAGAACGCAAAGGTTGATCGCAACACTAAAATTTGTGATTGTCATAGCTCATCATCATACAGGGGCCAGCGGTCGTGAAGAGTGTGTTTGAGTTTAGCTTGCTATACGTATTTTGCTTTTCAGCTCGAGTTAAGGAATAAAAAAATTAAATCTAAATTAATGAATAACAAACTAAAAAACATTATTCAAACATTAATTGTAGTAACAAAACATTAGGACAACTCTATGAATATTCGATAAAATTAAATACTTTAGAGTATCTATAAGATTAATAAATGTCTTATCATCTTATTGTAAGAATTATCATTTAGTAAAAGATAATTATATGTGGCCCTTAAGTTATTTAATAATTATGTTGGTAAATATATTATTGGTTTATTATCTAATTAAGGGTATTATGGGAAATCCTATGATGGTTAGGGTTTTCATTCCGGAATATTCCATAATTCTTTAGGTCCCTAGTCTTGCTTTATATATAGATCGCTGTGTCACTCGGTTGGTGATCATCTGAGAAAATGAGCATGACCTAAGACTGACAAGCACATATGCCGTCACGTGCATATGGAGTTCTTCTCTATTTCAGGGCTTGAATCATTGTGGGCAAAACGGAGTCGAATGACAAAGTGGATGTAGGAAACGATCCCGCTGATTTCTTCCGCTTATTCAGTATCTATAGTTTTTCTATCATGCAGATCGTCGAGCGACCCTATAATCCATGTTGTTCGATGATTATAGTTTAGATCCTTTTAGACATGAATCGATGATGGTTCGATATTGATTTGTTTCGATATATTCACTGCTTATTCTTGTTTTTTGATAGATCAACAATATATATTATTATTTTATTCTGGGTTGATCTTTTGTTTGGGTCCGTCAACTGCTTTTCCTCGCCGGATCCTTTCTGGTGCATATAGATAGCACAAACCTGTTCCATATAAATTTAGTAAAATAAAATAAAAATTTGTTCTTTTACGGCTGAATACAACCTTGATTTTTCGTTTTGTGAACCGTCGCCGGATCTGATTCCGGTATATTGATACCGGTTGTCGGGTTGAAACATTTTGTTTCTGATCAATGATCATCATCACCGTCGTTGTGACCAAGACTGTATTGGCAGCCATGTATCTCGATCATCTTCTTCATGATGATTAAAAAAAAAAAAAAAAAAATAAAGGGTCGAAGATGATCAGTGAGTCGGTTTCTTCCATTCACGATGGAGAGTGGTGGCGTTTTGTCCCCTGCCGGCGGCGGCCTTGTTTGAACAGGCTTGTTATTGCTACCGCTGAATTTATTTTGTTTTGTTTAAAATATTAGGGTTGTCTTTTGTGGCGCATGGGCCGAGAGTGCACCTGTTGGTTTATTCTCTTCTTTAATATTTACCTGTACGCCATTGGGTCAGCATATCAAAATATATAAAATTGTTAATTGTTGCATTTGCTGCCCGATTAATAATTTACATTTGCTATAGTATGATTTAAAAAAAAAAAAAAACCAGTAGGGTTGCCGGTAGTTGCTTCATTGTTATGAGCCGACGGTACTTGGGCAGTATTGTTATAATTAGTATTTCGCTATTGTTTCTCAATTTTTGATTGCAATAGCATTTGCCCCCTGACAGTATTATTAGTTTTATATATGTTATTATGTAACATGTAATGGTCAGGACAGATTAGTTGCATGCCTGTAAAATTGTAAATAATTTACTGTATTTTGTTTTCACATTAATGATTTACGATTATAATTGTCAAGGAGATATGATCAAAATTAATCCATTAATGACTTCCGTAAGTACTCATTATTTTGTTTAATTATGTATACTTTAGTAGAGATTAATTGATCATACCTTATGTATCACATTGAGAGATTGTTTTTATGCATTTTAGAGTGTATACAAATATATATATATATTCACATAATGATATGTGATTAAAGTAGTGATACATACCTATTGACTTAATATCATTGAAGTATTAGTTGTTGGTTCGTGAAACATATACACGCCATTTAGTATATGCCTTTAGATATTATTAATTTGCAACATTGAGAAATATGTCGTATAATTGTGTCAAGTTTAGAGTTTACCAACTGCAGCTCAAATTCTGGACATATAGAGATTGGTCGCATTATGTTTAGTGATCAAATCATGACATATTAATGTTGTAATAATTTTAGTGTGGAAATAAATATGCATACTTGAACCATATTTAAGTATTAAATTGCACATATTTATGTCAACATAAGATCTAGTTGACTTATGTAAAGTTGTCAATATTTTGAATGTCAATGATGTCAAATGTTGGGTGTAATTACATCACCGATATGATGATGCATAAATGTTTTGATCACTATATGTGAAGTGATTGAAAATTCATCGATATTCTGTTGAATGACAAACGGTTCAATTAAATGGTGTGTCGGTATAAGAAATACATTTGTATTTACCCTTATTTAGTAACTTCTAAAATATGACATGTCATACGGTCGATTTTGAGTGTAGCCACATGACGTCACCAAACCAGACCTTAAAAGCGGCGCCAAGAAAGGATGCACCTTTTCTAGGTTAGACGGATCCTAACCGGCAGCACCGGTCAAATTGTAGTGATAAAGTGGTGAGTCGGTGTCGAATCCTCGTGGAAAAAAAGTGGTAATTCTTTTAAGTGTGGTTAAACACCAAAGAGTTGCTATTAACTCGATCTAAACCGCAATTTTATAACACAGACACTACTACTCTAACTAACATAAAATAAATGCGTAATTTAAAAGTTATTCTAATATAATATATATAGATATATAAATATATATAGATGTACATAAATAGTAAAATATATATATATATATAAATATATAGATACCAATATATAGTTTATAGACTAGACTAGCCAAAGTATATGTAATCAATTTATTCGATCTTTTCAATTAATAGAATGTGTTCGATCTTCCTTTTATTAGGTCCAATTGAGTGAATGAAACGGTGTACTCTAATGTCAACAATTCCTCCTCACACGAGCGTATATGAATTGTCATATGTCAAATTGTCATCACCCAATGTCCACAACTACCCCATGCTAAACTTAGTTAGTCAAAACAGTACCGAGTACAAATCTACCCCGGATAAAAGAGGTGATTCCATTTGTCGATGGCCGATGTTATTCAAGAGGCTCCGGTTGTCAAGCGGATCGATTTAATACAAACGGTGTAGTTTCAATTAAACTCGTGATTTTAACATTATTAAGATCTCGAGTACAAATTTTAATAAGATTTGTTTTACTAGGACAAATCGCTTCGGTAGGAAATAGGATTCCGTTAATCGACGGCCATTTTACCCTCCGGTTTTTCTATTTTTACTCATATCCTCGACTTCTCTCGGTCGAGTTCATCGCCAGTTATATGTGGTATTCATCATGATTGATTACGCCATTCCAATATATTATCATTACGTGGCGAAATAGAAAAAGATTCATTTTAACTCAATTTTGATCATTTTTATTTTAACATCATTCTTTTAACGAAAAGATCGAAATAATACGATTACATAACTTTGGCTAGTTATTAGATCTAGCCTAATAACATTATAAAAACTAAAAAAAGAAAATAACAAACATAAACATAATTATTATAGAAATTACCCGATTACAATCACCGACTCGTAAATCGTCTTTTTCCGGACATTACAACGACTTCAAAGAACACCGAACCTTCGAGAATTTCCCGAGCATTACTACCGTATTACTACTACATTATTTTGGCATAAGGCCTATTTACAAACTATAAAAGAAAGAGGGAAAGAGTTATATATATAGAATAGGGTTTATATATATAATTTTGGTACAAAGTGAAAGTGAGCCTCTGATCCCTATTTATAGAATTTTCCCTTCCCGACCGGTCCTCGAAACTTGCCGGATCGGTCCGTGTAATGATTACAATCATTACAGCTTTGTTATCGGCATGTGCAAGCATGTTACCCTTAATCATCACTTTTCAGCCGTGTAATTATATATATTTATATATAATTACACAGCTTAACTTCTAAAAATCGTAACTTGAATTCTTGATATCGAATGACATAATCGAACTTCCGTTGAAAAGCTCGTTGAATTCTCTACAACTTTCATCAAGACCACTTCTTCGAAAACGTATTCTCGATGAGCCATTTGTATTATACGCCCTTTTCGAGATTCAAACAATTATTCTCTTGATCATTTATATCGGTGACGCTTTATAACTTCCTTTCAACAACTTGAATTGACTTCAAAAGTGTCGATACTCGGGATTTCATTCATCTTAGGATTCTGCAATGAAATAAACACAAAATACCCGTGTAAAATAGACACAATATTCCGGTTACTAAAACCGGTACAAAAACTACAACTTTTTATTATAAATACTAACTTTTACTACTAACTATACTAAACTATAAAGATTAATATTTTATACTAATTATATCATAATTTTAGATATTTTACATAGAATTTGTCAACAAAACGTAATAAAATCACGTAAATTCAATCATATAAAAATAATACATCACCACAGCAGCTCAATGATTGACAAAATACTTAATCACATATTGTTGGTGATTAAGAAGACGAAATTGATCGCATCATGTTTAGGGATCAATTTAATGCATATTTTAGCTGCAATTAAAGGGTGATTGACATATATGAGTGAACCATATCATGTTTATGCATTTGGTGGAACTTAATAATGAACTGGTTTGATCTAAGGTTGTAGTCTTTCCCTATCGCTATTTGATTGTTTCTATTAAATGGAGAGACTATATAATCAAACCGTATGTGTCACATTAAGATATTATTTCTCTTGCATCTCTTGAGTAGCCACAAAGATCCGAATGCATGAGAAGTAATGCAACCATTAATCATATAATGTTCAGTGATTACATGAGTGACTCATACATTTCAGACCAATTAGTTCATTTAGATAATGCTCGGCCCCACAGGGAAGCAATTATCTTTATGAGACTGATTGAAATAAGATGGAAATTAGCATAAAGACGAGGGGATTTATCTTATGCCCACAGGTACAGATGGTCTCACTCTATTCAGTTAATTCTCCAGTCTTATTATTTCTGATAGTAAATTCTATGTAGTGTTTACAGCCTCTACCCACAGGAAGGCCGTGAATTTACTTTTAAAAGAATTAACATTGGTTGATTCTGTCTAAGACAACTCATATGATTAATTTTGGAATGCATTGGTTAGTATCTTGTAATTCTTATGGGTGCTCCACCACTCACTACGGAATCACATTTATCAAGTGATGGGTTGATTTATGAGCATTTTAGCGAATCAATCGCTTATGTTGGTGTTCTTAAAATAAAATTAAACCATTTTAGATATGCATTTCCATTAAGGATAAAGTTTATTTTGACCACCCTAATGTTAGAGTTGTCTTCAATGACATATAATAAAATTGTTCAGTACGTACTTCTCATAATAGAAATTGGGTTATTAGTGTCGGTTTGTAGATCATTTTGGATTACTAATATTATGATTTTCCTATGGTCTTGGGTGATTTCTGTTTGTGATAGTGTAATTCAATACACTTTTCATGTTCAGAGTGTTCATAATTTTATGAACATAGAGAAACACGTGGTCTATAGTGTATTTGATCATTTGTATTCTGGCATGATGAGTGAATTTTGTGAGACATATAAGGAATATCGTATTGTCTCATTTTAAGAAATTACACTTGGAGGTAATCTTAGTTAAATGTCATCTTAATTTGGTTAGGGACATTAAAGTATGTTACCTCATTGGTACGGAAATTGCTATGTGTTAGATCTCATATTTAGTTGTGATATAAGGTGAAGTGTTTCAGATTTTTACTTCACATTGTCAATTGTATGTAGGTCAAATTTTCATCATTAGATGAAAATATGAGGCTATCATCTTTTGGATGGTGAATCTCTCGAGCTCAACTTAAGATTTCAAATCTTTATACTGTATAGCACGATAGCCTATTAAATTATATCTGACCTACATTAGATAGTTGACGTCAATGAATATATCATTGTTTCGATATATGAAGTTGCAATATACTTCTCTGGAGTAGACTAAAAGCATGGTGGGTTGTAGGGCTTAATAGCTCTATTTATCACCATGACTTGAGTTTGTGGGGTTTGTATAATGTTCATGACAAACCATTAAGTTCACTCTTTATGTCGAATTTTAGATGAGATCATGATATAGTGAGTGTCTTTTGTTCAATATTTGGGATGGTTTGAGAATTAGCCTCATATTTTGATATCATCCATTATTGTGGCTTATTATCCTTATTAGAACTTATATTGTTCACAAAGTTTTTATACTTGAGGATAGAGTATGCTATTTATGATAGTATAGAACGAAAGATATTCAGAGCGAGGAAAAATATGTGTCATTTTCTCCTTGAATTGTCCAATCACACTTGTTTGTACTATCGTGTGATTGAGTGGGAGAATCTCGTTTAAAATGACATTTATTAGTATCCTAAGGAGTTAGAATCTATTTGAACAATGTGTAATATTGTTAGATTCTCTTCAAGGTTGTCATCTTGACAACATTGTGTTGTGGAAAGAATCATGCTGAAATATTATACATATGGTATCTACTCATTTCTAAACCACTAATTACGTAAAATAGTGGGAGTAAATTTCTCGATTATTAAAACCTGATTCTATTTTGAGTTGTGTGCATTAATCTATCTGACAATTGGTTGGATGAATTAGTTCTTTTGAACATTATTATATTATGAGCATTAGCTACATTATTACATCCAGAGAAAATTCATGTTTGTACTAGTCCTTGTTATTCATTATAGAGTTCCATATTGATGATTTGATAAATCACTTGGGAACTCATTCTTGTTATGATGAGCAAAATAATGCTAGATTTGTTGATGAGAATTTTCTCTAAGAGGCACTTAAGATTATCAATTCTTTTATATAGTTAATGAAGAATTGTGTGCCCTATTTTGTTGATTGCAGCTCATGATAGAATTATGGTTTATTTAAGCACTATAGTGGTTGTCATTTGTGTGATTAACCACTAAAATGTACACAACATGTGTTGGAGAACAAAAGCACTGAATAATTGTTTTCGGTTAGCAAGTATTTATATGGATTTTGTAAGCTTCTGATTTGTTATACTGGTTTACATTGTAATGATGTTTACGACCAGTGGGAGTATTAACCATATTTTGTTAGAGATATACTTATGATAAATAGTTTCCTTTAAAGTATATGTTGTATGATTTTGGTGAATCTCATATCGATATAAGAGGTTCAATGAGATCATCTATGTCAGGATCTCATTAAGCTTGTATCAACTACCTTTAAAGGTGAACTTGTGTATTGATTAAAGTAGCTCATTTTTAATAACCGAAAATTTTGTGTAGTTAAGTCACAGGCTTTATAAGTTTTGGCCTATGGTTGTTGGTCGATGTTGCTTCTGGCCAAATTTTTTGACACATCGCATCCTCACTCATATGAGGAATGATTTTGATGATGAAATTAGCAAATCGACATTTATGGGACACGTTATCAGAGGTAAGCTAGCTATAAGACGAGTGTCAAGTAAGTGGAATAATATGAGAATATAGATTGTGTATTTTGCCGGCTTATGTTATCTCACAATCATATTATACTCATATTTAACTTATTGACACATAAAGATGATTCGTCTGAATTCTCTGAAATTTGTCAAAATTGACATCATAGTGATGTAGCAATTACATGAAAGTGCACCGAGTTCATGTATGAGTGAATCCATTTGGATTCTGGGACCATAATGACATTTTTATTAGTTCATTCATAAAATGTTTACTTGGCTGGTTGATATTGCACATTGTAATTTTGGAAGGGAGTGTTTGTTTTTATCAAGCATAACCGCCATAGTTCTTGTGTTACTATTGATCAGTTGAAGTTGTGTTAATAAACCATAGAGTGACATTTTGAGCATGCAAAATTTTGTTGTCACTCATTAATGTTGTACCGACATAACATCTCGGGCCAAGTGGGAGAATGTAAGAATTATCATTTAGTAAAAGATAATTATATGTGGCCCTTAAGTTATTTAATAATTATGTTGGTAAATATATTATTGGTTTATTATCTAATTAAGGGTATTATGGGAAATCCTATGATGGTTAGGGTTTTCATTCCGGAATATTCCATAATGCTTTAGGTCCCTAGTCTTGCCTATATATAGACTGCCTGTGTACCATCGGTTGGTGATCATACAGAAAATAGGCATAGACCGTAAAGACTAATAGCACCATATGCCGTCACGTGCATATGGAGTTCTTCTCTATTTCAGGGCTTGAATCGCTGTGGCAAAACGGAGTCGAATGACAGTGGATGTAGGGAAACGATCCTGTTGATTTCTTCCGCTTATTCAGGTATCTATAGTTTTTCTATCACTTATGAGTTAGAGCTAGGTTGTACATTGGTTTATCTATATAAGCAGGTTTGTGAACGTAATCGAACGTTCACGAGTAATTAAGTTTATGTGCGTAGGAGACAAGCTTCTAATCTTCTTCAAACTTGGTTCGTTAAGCTGAACAAACGAACGATCACAGCTACTAATGAGTGAACACGAGCTTGTTCGTGAAGGACTCTAATCATTTAACAGCACTAATTGCAATATTTGTCATGATCATCGTTTGCGTATAGTGTTGTTAACGAGCCAAGAAGAACTGAATATCAATTGTTCAAACTTGTGTTTGTTTATGTCATGAGTTTGTTCGTGTTCATTCGCTTAATCAACGAACAAAATAATATGTTCAAGCTTTGTTCATTATGATCACGAGCATGTTCGTGAACGCTTGTTTAATAAACGAATAAAAAAATTATGTTCAAGCTCAGCTCATTTATAAAGTTTTTCTTACTACGCGTAATTTTACCTTCTAGCTCGAGTCTGGCTCGTTGAAGTATCTATAATTTTCTTACATTTATCCGTATGCAACGGTCATCACAATGAAATATAATGATCAGACGTGGAGTTATCAGAGTCGATATTATTACAGTTGATTATATAGACAAAAGAGACCGTTTTGAGATAAGTTAATATTTTGACAATAGATTTTTACTTGGTTGTCCTCTTTTTTCCATCCATTTCAAACTCCGAAGGTTTCTGTAGATTTTTTATTTATTTTTTTATTTTTTCTCTTTTCATTTTTTATTTTTGATTGTGCATTTAATTAAGACCTAATTATTAAAGTAAGAATTATAGCAATGGATTGACGCTCAGTAATTAAAAATTAAGTAATACCTATAATCGTTAGAAATCGCTTCAGGATTTATGGCGACATATTACCGAGATTATGAGATTGAACAATTAATTATTTTATTCAATTTATTGGAGCAACCTATTATCTTCATGGTCCCATGTTGCTTCCACTATGTGAGAATAAAACATTTCTTATAAGACTGTCATTTCCGGATATTCATTCATACCATTAGGAATGATGAATCCCATCGACTGACTCGTGATTGTACGCATGCTTCATAATTCCATCCACGATAACGAAACAATACTAAATTAAGCCTGAGCGAATTTACTTGAACCATCTGTGAAGTGTATATATATGTCGGTCAATGTCACTGTTTGTGTAGGCAAAGTGACATTTGATGGCAATAGTAATATGGCTGCATTTGTTGAATTTTTGCCTGCAACATTTGTTGAAAATGAAAAGGGATAAAAGTCAGCCCATGCTTTTATTGACAACGTGCATTTGCATTAAATGCTACCCACCCATCCACTTGTATAAATTGGGTTTTTTTTTTTTTTTTTTTGCCTCCGGTATCCGGAATCCACTGGTCCGACTAATCCGGAGTTCGGCCCGGGTCGTGTCTGCAGAGTCTGACTCTTACTCAGGGGTAAGGCCTGGTCAAGAGCTTTTTCAACATGGCGCCTCAGAAGAGAATCGAACCGGTGACCTCCTTAGACATTCTCAAGTCACTTACAACTTGAGCCAAGCTACTTGGTTTAAATTGGGGTATTTTGCTTCCATGAAAGATGCAAGAGCTGAACGTGAATATTCAGCAGAAATATATCAACTATCAGTGTGAAAAAATAGAGTGAAAAGTGTGTGTCAAATTGTTGTCCAATAGTGAGTGATATTTTTTCGGTACTTGTTCGACGCTTCTTCTACTTCAATGTGGTCGGTTGGTTCGTACACCGGAGTGACTGATTGTACACGATTCTTCACATATTGAGCTGCTGTTATTTTGGTGACATCTTTCCACAACTCTTATGCTCGTATTTTTATTGGTATTTGGAGTAGTTTGAGTTGTTGTACGTGGAACACTTGTATCTCTTATTTACTGATTAGTGGAGATTTTTGTGGACTCCGGCCTCGTGGTTTTTACTCTCTCACATTGTGAGGGCTTTTCCACATTAAAAATTCTAGTGTTATTTTATTCCGCTTTATTTCACTACGTGGCTTTCTACTTGTATTTCTATTCCGTTGCGTTTACTGGTGGGAAAATAATTTATGGGTGTTTGCGATAATTTTTTTGTTACATCGGAGTTTTTCACAACAAGTGGTATCGGAGCCGTTAGTAGTGTTGTCGGATAAAGTGATTTTGGAGTATTTGATTTGTTTAAAATGGAAGCAAATGTAAACATGATGATCACTTTAAATGGGTTAAATTATGTTTTATGGAAAGATAAAATGGAGGACTTATTATATGTGAAAATTACTACAAACCTTTGTTTGATGCAGAAAAACCTGAAGATAAAACTGATGTTAAATGAGAATTGTTACATAGGCAAGTATGTTGTTATATTAACAATGGGTTGTCGATGATAATGTTTTGAACCATAGAAGTGGCAATAAAAATGCTAAAATTTTAGGGGGAATGGGGGAGAATGACACAAATATTTTATCAATTAAGAGGAAAGACAGCTTTTTGAAACTTTTGCATAAATGACAAAACTATTTTTATTTTTCTCGCGCCATTTCCCCTCCAGAAAAAAAAAAAAAAAAAAAAAAAAAAAAAAAAAAACCCAACACACTTTCTCTCATCCATCTTTTTTAAACACTAATATCTTTCAATCTATAACTCCAAATTTGAAAATTCTTTCACCAAATTTGTTATTTTTTTATGCTCTTTATTTTGATAAGACACTCAACATATTCCGACGTGATTTCACAAAATCCGCTGTCAAAATTCACTATTGTACGAAATTCACTGTCGATATTCACTGATTTTCAGGATTCACTGGGGGAATCCACTGAGTGAATTTCGATAGTGAATCTCACGAAAAACGATGTAATTATATCGAACCAAGTCTCAAAACAAAGAGCATCAAAAAATAAAAAATTCAGTGAAATTTTATCGCATTTGGATCTCTAGATCAAAAGATATGAGCGTTTGAAAATATAGGAGGAAAGAGAAAAAAGAAAGAAAAAAAAAAAAAAAAATCCTGGAACAGGACCTGGGACGCATCGAATGTTTTTTTTTTCCTTTCTTTTTTTTGGTTTTGTCCTTCACGCTATAAAAAATATAAAAGTTGTTTTTCTTCCTATAAAAAATTGCGTATGTCACGTTACTAAAAAATATTCCAAAATCTGTCCTTATCCCTAATTCTCCAAAACTTTATGGCAAAAACTGGAAGATTTATATGCCTGAAAAACTGGAAATAATAAGATGCTTTTGATTTATAAGTTGATGAATTTGAGATATCATGAAAGAGCTCCTATGGCTGATCATTTGAATATTTTTTTGGTATTCAATATCAACTTATTGCTATGGGTATCAAGTTTGATATTGAAGTGCAGGGATGGATGTTTCTTGGCTCTTTACCAGAGTCGTGGGAAACTTTTAGAAGTTTTCTCTCTAACTCAACTCCAGATGGTATGATGACCATTGATCTTGCCAAGACGAATGCTTTGGAAGATGAAACCATAAGGAAAGCACATGGTATTTCTGCACAGTCAGATGTTCTGGTTGCCGAGTCGAGGAGGAGAAGTCATAGTAGAGCACCCAAGCATAGAGGTCGGAGTAGAAGCAAATCCAGAGGAAAATACAAAGATCTTGAATGCAATCACTGTGGAAAGAAAGGACACATCCAGAGTTACTGTTGGAAATTGAAAAAGAAAAACAAGAATAATGACCACAGTGGTAAGAAAAATGATGAAAAGCAAGAAGACAATATTAATACTGCTTCTGGTTATTTTCTTATTTTTCAGGAAGTTGATGATGTCAATCATGTAGATGATGTGACCAGTTGGGTCATTGATAGTGGTGCGTCAGTCCATGCTACTTCGAGAAGAGAATTCTTCACATCTTACACAGCAGGTGCTACAAGGATGACACATGATTCTGTTATAAAGTGTGCAGGTACTCTTGTATTTTTATTGGTACTTTGGAGTAGTTTGAGTTGTACGTGGAACACTTGTTTCTCTTATTTACTGACTAGTGGAGATTTTTGTAGGCTCCGGTTTCGTGGTTTTTAACTCTCTCACATCGACAGGGGTTTTTCTAATTAAAATCCTGGTAGTACTTTATTCCACTTTATTTCACTATGTGGCTTTCTATTTTATTTTATTCGTTTGCGCTTACTAGTAGAAAAATAATTTGTGGTGTTTGCAATAATTTTTTTGTTACCTCGGAGTTTTTCCCAATAATATAGAGTATGTGTAGACAATTTTTTCAATCAATTTCCTTTTGTTTTGTACATGAAAAATTTCCTACGTGCAATTGTAAGAATAATTATGTCGTGGCTTTTATTGAGCCCGATTAATTTCCTTCCCCGTAATAGTGGTCTTATAGGAAATTTGTTTTCCCTAGGAAATATGCTATTTATTATTTATTGGTTATTTAAAAGGAGTTTTAATCGATTAAAACTCGAGCTTTGATGACGGCCGAGACAGTTTTAAAACCAGATCATTCGGATTTCTACTTCTCTCCGCTTATAAAAGCGATCTTTCTCCATCATAAAGATACTGAAAAAAACCAACACATAACTGGTTGTAGGCGAGGAGAGATGTAGGAATCCTCTCATCAAGACGGCAACAACAGAGACGTAGTCGAGTAACAATGGATGTAGGGAAACGATCCTAATGATTTCTTCCGCTATTCAGGTATTCTGAATCTATTGTTTGACTTACATGTGGTATCAGAGAAACCCTATTATCCGTGTTATTCGATCCTTTTGAATATTATGCTGTCAATATCGTAATAATCATTACTGTATCTTTCTCCGGCATCTTTGTCTGCGCACCTAAAAAAAAAAAAAAACACGAATTGAATTTAACATCATCACCAGATTATTGCTTTCTCGATGATGTGAAATTTGGATAAGTAGCGGCGGCGGCTGTAGGGTTACGTTTAGATGAATCAATTATGTTTTATTTTATTTTATATATTATGTAAAAAAAATTATATTATGTATGACTTTTAGTCCCAGTAAAATAAATATAAATAAATAAAATTTAAAGCTTAAAGCAATTGCTTATCTTTGTTGCGGCGCCCGCACTAATCAACCACGAGCAATTAGGTTTAGTTGCTTGTTTATTTATTTATTTTTATTTACCGTTTCAAAATAAATAAATAAATAACTGATGCTAAATGGTACTCGATGGAATCACTTCTTTTGGGCAAATTTTATTTCAGATGATTATTTTCGAGTGCATTACAATTAACATCTGAGCCCAATGAACATCATTTTAATTGTTTGATTAATTAAAGATAATATTTCAAATTTATCTTAGCAAAATTTAGCTATACTGCCGATATATATGTCTTGCATAAGGACAATTTTTCTTTAAAGAAAGACTGAAATTAACATAAGATCAAAGGCAATGGCTGAATAAGTTAACTGTTAAAGAGAAAACGAATGATTCATCACTAGCAAAAAAAGAGTTTAATTGCTTGTTTAAAGTTTGGTTTTCTCGGCCCAGCAGTAATGGAGTATATGTTACATACTTTCTATGAAGGTTCAAACTGACACGTTAAAATCATGACTATATAACTGAACCTCCTTTAATAGAATATATGAATTATTTCATTTTATGTGACTCGTTTGATTGTTGTAGATATTGTTAAATCGAACATAACGTGTTATATGAATAATAATTTATCACATTTAGTGGATGATAAACGGTGACACATAAAGAAAATAGTCACACAAAGCTAATTGACTAGCATATTGGTCCCTCTTTAAATAAATGATGATTTAGCACATTAAGTGATAAATAATATATAACTAATGATGTTGCTCCCTTTTATAATAGCAGTTTATTTCTGCTTTTACTTTCTATTTGTGTACTTAGTGTGTACATGCTTTTATGATGAATTGGAAGGACTATAATTTTGAATATTAGTTGTCACGTATTATGCGTTTAATCATTTATTGTTAATGATTAAGTTATGACATCCGTAGCAACAAAATCACATATTGATAAAGTGACTGAATATCATTAAAATGCAAATTACATATGTTTGTTGATATTTGGTTCATATAAAAGTTTTGACATATCATAAAGTTCTGGCCTTTAAATTATTGAATTATTGTAAAGATTATAAATATGTCTTATAGTTCTGTCAAGTTTAGAGTATTGCCACAGCAGCTCAAATCCTTGACATATGAAGACTATTCACATTATATTTAGTGATTAGATCGTGACATATTTATTTTGTAATTCTAGTAAGGCATTATAAATGTATACTTGAACCATATATAAGTATTACATTGCACATGTATATGTAAACATAAGGTTTAGTTGGCCTCTGTATGATTGTCCATGTTTTGAGTGTCAATGGCGTCAAATGTTGGGTGTAGCCACAGCAGCCTGACATTATGATGAATTAATGTTTTGATCACATTATGTAAAGTGGTTGAAATTTATTGATATTCAGTTGAATTTCCCAAATGGTTCAACTTAAGGGATATGTCAATTTAAGGAATAAATTGGTTTAGACCCTAGTTTGGTTGGTATTAACAACTTCTATATTGTATTATGTTGTTAGCCTTTAAGTGTAACCTTTCTATTAAACTTATCTTAATACCACTTTTATTGAAAACTCATCTTATCATCACAACATAAAGATAAATAGAGTGTATATTACGAAGGTCAAGAATATCCATAGATACCTTGTTCGTCTTCTTTATAAAAATATCACTCAATTATGTGTGAGTATCACGACATTATGTGAAGAATTTATGGTGACTACCCACAGGAGCACCTTATTTTCTTGTCTATACTCTACTCTTATGTAAGTGTTGTTTAAATTAGCCTCATTAAATATTTTGTATCTCAATATAGGCACAAGAAGTACCCAGCTTCTTGAAATAATACATACATACATTTGTGGACCTTTGATGCTCCCACCTTTGGAGGAGAAAAGTATTTTATCTCCCTTATCGATGATTACTCACGTTATTGTTATCTATACTTGTTGCATGACAAATCTCAATCTGTGGACACTTTACAAATGTTCATAACTGAAGTCGAGAGGCAACAAGATAGAAAGGTGAAAATCATAAGATTGGATAGAGGTGGTGAATTTTATGGAAGGTATGATGAAAAAGGACAACATCCTGGACCTTTGCAAAAAAAAAAAAATCTCCAAAAGCTGGAATTATTTCTCAATACACAGCGCCTGGATCTCCATGGCGGAATGGTGTAGCAGAAAGGCAGAATCAAACATATATGGAAATGGTTAGATCCATGATAAGTCATGCTGATGCCTATATCATTGTGGATGAATGCTTTACGCACAGCTATTTACATTTCAAATAAGGTTCCCAGTAAGGCAGTTTCAAAGACACCTTTTGAACGGTGGAAAGGGTGGAAACCTAATTTGAAGCATCTCCAAATATGGGGATGTCCAGCTGAGGCTAGAATTTACAATCCACAAGTAAAGAAATTGGATTTAGAAACGTTAGTGGTTACTTCAAGGTTACCCAGAAAAATCCAAAGGATATAAGTTTTATTGTACTAACCATATTATGAGAATTGTTGAAACCGATAATGCTATATTCTATTAGAATGGTGAAATCAGTGGGAGTGATAAAATTAGTGGTGTGATCATAAAGGAAATAAAGGTACCCGTCCCTTTTAACCCTATTCCGAAAAGTATTGGGAATCTCTCCATTGTTGAACCGTTGAACAATGAAGAAAATCCAATAAATGATCAACAACTCCATGATGAGATCATCGCCAATGAAAATAGTAATGAAGCACCCTAGGAACCGGCATTAAGAAGATCTCAAATACAAATGAGATCTGCTATTCCTAATGATTATATGCTTTATCAAGTAGAATATGAACAAGGGACAAGTAACGATCCGGTTTCATTTTCACAAGCCATTAAGGAAGTTAATTCTAGTAAGTGGATAGATGCCATGAAAGAATAATTGAAATCTTTGGATGAAAGTCAAGTATGGGAAGTCGTTCAATTACCTTCAGGACACTAACCAGTTGGCCGTAAGTGGGTCTTCAAGACCAAGCACGACTGTCATGGAAATATTGAACGATATAAAGCCCGACTTGTTGCCAAATATTTCAATTAGAAAGAAGGCGTTGATTATAATGAGACTTTTCCCCTGTGTCCAGGAAAGACTCCTTTAGAATTATCATGGCACGAGTAGCTCATTATGATCTCGAGTTACACAAGATGGATGTGAAAACAGCCTTTCTGAATGGAGACTTGAAAGAAAAAGTCTATATGCGTCAGCCTAAAGATTTCATGTTGATGGTCATGAAGACATGGTCTGCAAGCTTAAGAAATCAATATATGGACTAAAACAAGCTTCGAGGTAACGGTGCTTAAAGTTTCATGAAACCATTACTGTTTTCGGTTTCAATGAGAACACAATCGACCTTTGCATATACCTCAAGATCAGTGGGAGTATGTTCATATTTTTGATTCTGTATATTGGTGATCTATCATTGACCAACAGTGATCTTGGTGTATTACATGAAACCAAGGCCGATCTCTTCAAGAACTTTGAAATGAAATACTTAAGTGGGGCTTCCTATGTGTTAGGGATAGAAATATTCCGTGACAGGGCATTTAATATTTAGGATTGTCTCAAAAGCCTATATTGATAAAGTTTTGGAAAGATTTGGCATGATGACATGTTCTTCCATTATTGTTCTAATATTATTCCGCAGAATGAGTTGAAACGTAAAGATATGGAAAAACATCCTTATGCTTCTCTTGTAGAGAGTTTACAGTATGTACAGGTTTGTACAAGACCTGACATTAGTCATGTTGCTGGCATGATAGGTACATTTCAAAGCAATCCAAGAATGTCTCATTGGAAAGCTGCTAAGAAAGTACCGAGATACTTAAAGGAACATGAATTACATGCTCACATATTGAAAATCAGGACACCCATAGGTGACTGGTTATTCAGACTCGGATTTTGGAGGATAAACTGACACCAGACTTTGTACTCTTGGCTACGTGTATCTTCTAAACGGAGGTGCCGTATCACGGAAAAGCCAGAAGTCATAGTTGACTTACTCATCCACCATGAAAGAAGAGTATGTGGCATGTTATGAGGCTACAGTCTAGGGGACATGGATCCTCTAAGCATGACATGATATCTAAGGGACCAAAACACATGGACCTTAAATATCTATTACTGAAGCAAGATGTTAGAAGAAATTTGTTTGTCATTGAACACATATTGACAAATCTTTTGGTTGCAGGCATATTTACGAAAGGACTACCACCAAGACACAACAGAGAGATACTGAAAGCATAGGTCTTGAGGATAGCTCCCAATTATCGTGTTCTGCCAATTATTTTGCATTTACGTTTTACATTTGTTGAGCTCCTAATGTTAATCTTCTACATCATTATTATTTTCTGTTTTCCATTGTGTACAACTTACGAATGGATATATTAAAACAGAAATTGTCTCTTGCAAAGACATAATGGGACCGTTTATGTAATCTCCGCTTATGGTCTAGTTAAGACAGTTGTCAATGTTGTGGTACATAGAAGGGAGCATATTGCAGAATGATGTGTAACCGCTATGACTCCCATTGACAGCTAGATTAATGATGACACTTATGCTGACCAACTAAAGAAATCGTTTAGCATATAACGCGCGACTTATGATCCTTTAAAAGGAAAACACTGATGAAATGTTCCTATCGACCAAGTGGGAGAATGTAAGAATAATTATGTCGTGGCTTTTATTGAGCCCGATTAATTTCCTTCCCCGTAATAGTGGTCTTATAGGAAATTTGTTTTCCCTAGGAAATATGCTATTTATTATTTATTGGTTATTTAAAAGGAGTTTTAATCTGATTAAAACTCGGCTTTGATGGACGGCCGAGATTAAAGCTAAAACCTAGATCATTCGGATTTCGGCCCTCTCTCCGCCTATAAAAGCAATGCTTTACTCTATCATAAAGCATACGAAAGAAACCAACACATAACGGTTGTAGGCAAGGAGAGAGATGTCGGAATCCTCTCATCAAGACGGCAACAACAGAGACGTAGTCGAGTAACAATGGATGTAGGGAAACGGTCCTAATGATTTCTTCCGCTATTCAGGTATTCTGAATCTATTGTTTGACTTACAGCAATTAGTTTGCTGTGAAAGAAGTGACTTACACAGTAAGTTTGTGACATTTAGTGCTGCAAACGAACCGAGCTGTTTGCGAACAAGCTCGTGTTCGGCTCGGTAAAGCTCGTGATCGTTTGTTTGTGAGAGATAACGAATCGAGCTCAAACTAATAATCAAGCTTGTTTTATTAACGAACGAACACGAGCCAAGCTCGCGAGCGCTCTATTAAGTTCGCGAGCCATATATCATGTATATACATTTCACCTGTTGAAAGTTGAAAATAAAAAATATACTACTATTAGGATTTTGTGTTTGTTTAATACACAAACGATCATGAGCTCGAATTCAAACAACAGGTGTTTGGTTTGGCTCAGCTCGTTTACAGATATTGGAGAAGGAAAATTATTACTAAACGAGCCGAGCTCAAAAATTACACTTCTATTACCGAGCCGAACCCAAACATGATTTTTTGTTTGTTTAATTAAGGAACGAAGATGAACATGTTCGTTTGACAAACATTAAATATTCGGTTCGGCTCGGCTCGTTTATAGCTCTAGTAACATTGGTTTTTGCATGATATGTTTTTTGCAAAGTAAAATAACATAAAAAATAACATAACTTAGGGGTATTTTCGGAATTAATTAATGTGCATATATTTGTTTAGGATGAACCGTAGATTTTAAAAGGATCCAGGACCAGTGGCGGATGCAGAGAAATTTTTTAGTGGGGTCACCCGTAACAATAATGTAGTAACCCTAATTTTTTTGGGGGAAACCGGGTTGGGCGGTTAATTAGGTCAAAAAATTTCGGGTCGGAGCCGGGTTGGACGGGTAATTAGGTCAAAAAATGATTTTTTTTTTATCAAAACGACGTCGTTTTACAATTTTTTTTAAAGTTGAGTGGGGTCACGTGACCCCGGGTCACGTGGCTCCGCCCCTGTTCAGGACCAAATATGATTAATTTGGCACGGTATTTTATATATCAAACGAAAATAAAACGAAAGGTTGATTGCAACATCAAAATTAAATAAAAGAGGTCGATGGCAACAACAATATTTGTGATTGTCATAGCTCATCATCCACGGACCAGCGGTCATGAAGAGTGTGTTTGAATTTAGCTTGCTACACGTGTTTTGACTCTCGATCAGCTTGAGTACGCCTCGTTAAGATATAAAAAAATTAAATTCAAATGAATAAATAACATAGTACAAACCAATATTCAAACATTTATAGTAACAATACATTAGGACAACTCTATGAATATTCTTTAAAATTAAATACTTTAGAGTATCTATTAGATTAATAGATGTCTTATCATCTTATGAGTTAGAACTATGTTGTACATTGGTTTATCTATATAAGCAGGTTCGTGAACATAATCGAACGTTTACGAGTAAGTTCATGTTCGTAGGAGACGAGCTAATAATCTTCTTCAAGCTTGGTTCGTTAAGCTGAACAAATGAACGATCACAGATACTAATGAGTCGAACATGAGTTTGTTCATGAAGGGCTCTCATCATTTAACAACACTAATGGCAATATTATTCCTGATCAATGATTTCATATAGTGTTGTTAACGAGCCAAGGTGAACCGAATATCAATTGTTCAAGCTTGTGTTCGTTTAGGTCACGAGCTTGTTTCTGTTCATTCGTTTAATAAACGAATAAAATAATATGCTCAAGCTAGCTTGGTTCATTAAGATCCCGAATTCGTTTGCGAAAGTTTGTTTAACAAACAAATAAAACATTATGTTCAATCTCAGCTCATTTATAAAGAATACTTGTTCATGCTCGTGTTCGACATATAATTTTACCTTCTAGCTCGAGTTTGGGTCGTTAAAGTATCAATAATTAAGTCCAAATGGATAAATAACAAAGTACAATGCAATGATTATACATTATAGTACCAACAACATTAGGAGAACTCTATAAATATTCTATAAAATTTCTCTAGATTATCTATTAAATTAATACATGACTTATCATCTTATGTGTTAATGTTAGGCGTACATTGGTTTATCTATATAAACAGGTTCACGAACATAATCGAGCGTTCACGAGTTTGCTTGTGTTCCTTTGTTTAGGAAACGAGTTTATTAACAGAGTAGTTTTGGAAATTATATTTTTGTATATTGACCATTGTAGAATATTACACACAATATATACTAAACTACAGTAACAGCTAAGCCACTAATTTAGCCTAATTATACGCCTGAATATATGCTGAAATAATTACAATGAATATGACATAAATACACAATATATACTCTAATACCACCCCTCAAGTTGGACGAGGGAGGAGACCCAACTTGCTACGCTGATGAGTAAAAGCCAAGCGAGGGAGAGACTTGGTGAGGCAATCAGCAAGTTGATCTTGAGCACTGACATGAGCAACACGCAAGGAGCCACGCTGTACCTGATCACGAATAAAATGGTAGTCTATAGCAACGTGCTTCATCCTGGAGTGAAAAACAAGATTATGACAGAACTGCGTGGTGCCCAAGTTATCACAGTAGATAACCGGAGTTGTGGCAATGGGAAACCCAAGGTCGTGAAGAAGGAACGTAACCCAAAGTAGCTCAGCAGCAGTAGAAGCCACAGACCGGTACTCAGCTTCAGTAGAGGATCTAGCAATGGTGGTCTGCTTCTTGGAGCTCCAAGAAATGGCATTTCTGCCAAGGTATACAACATAGGCCCCAGTAGAAGCATAATCATCCTTGCAGCCACCCCAGTCTGCATCAGAAAAGGCATGAAAAACCGGTGGGGAATCACGGTAGAGCTGAAGGCCAAGATCCACTGTCCCAGCTAAATAGCGAAGCATGCGTTTGGCATGATTCCAATGTACATCTATGGGAGTATGCATAAACTAAGACAATTTGTTAACATCGAAGGCGAGATCAGGACGAGTGAAGAGCAAATATTGCAAACTGCCAATAACCATACGATACTCAGTAGCTGTTAGGAAATCTACGTGGGAACGCAGCGGAATTTAAAATTTATTTCCTATCGACCCAAGATCGACTTCGTTTAAGCAATAAACAAACAAGTAGTAGACGGTGGTTACCTTGGTTGATCTAAAAGATCGACGCTTTGACCGTCTCGGGAGAGAGTAGTTCGCGCATAGAGCCGCCCAAGTGTTCGGCCTCTACCGCTAGTCCACACGAACAGCCCGCCGGAATCCCATCATGGATTGCTATTGGAAAACTCCGGTTGCTAGACCGCCCTTTTCCCTCTCTCCAACTCTCTATATGGATGCTCTCTATTTTACACAAAAACTATTAGTTCTTGGAATTGTGATGTACAAAAGAGCTTGACACCCACCTTTTATTTATAGTGGTTGGGGCGCCCCCTAGTAGAGTAGAGGAGAAGAAAACATTTTCCCAATAAAATAAGGAAAATATAATTGATTGATTTATCTCATTTAATTTAATATCCTATATTAAATATTTCCAATATATTGTCAATATCTTATATTGACTATATTTATCTTATTACCATAAATCAATTTACACATGTGTGCAAATCTATAGTCATTAATATCTAATATTAATATATGGTAATCTTATTAATTAAATTGCACAATCCAAATGTATCTTAATACACCAAAATATGGCGCCATGTGTATATATCAATACACATATATTTAATCAACTTGATCAACTTAGTTTGCCAATAATTACGTGTATCATATACACACAAACTTTCATTACAAAAATATATATATATATATATATATATATATATATATATATATATATATATATATATATATATATATATATATAATTAATCAACATAATTAATATCTTGTATTTAATTTATTCATAATAAATAAATACCACCATATTAATTTACCACTATAACCTTTATAGTACGAGATAAACTTTCCTTATTTGGTTATCATCTATAACCACATTTTAATCCGGCAAGATGTTCTTATGTGTGTGACCCGATAGGCTTCCGAATATGTTGGCCGTAGACACAAAGTGCAAATTACGAAAATGCCCTTCATACCTAACGATCACGGGATAGCGTCTAGCAACACACCGTGATCCTAATCATCGGAAGAGTCAAATGCAATGACTACTACATTTCATGTGAAACAGTTACCGTGTAACTTACAATCCTATCGCTGTAATAATATCCATACGGTCGTACGTCGAGTGTCAAACATTAACGACCATATCTTATAATCAGGATATCATGCTCTCGAAGTAACTCGTTTACTCCCACTTTGCAAAGATTCACGAGAGCTAGACATTCCTTATAAGAATGCCATTTCGGATATTTGATCCCAATCATAGGATACGCGATTCCTAGACGACCAATCATGTATACTCCGCATGCTTCAATATCATACCCAATCACTACCGCATGATCGCCCCGTGGCTAGGGGAAACCTCAATAGTGTCAAAGCATGACAATCCGCACCGTGATGCCATGAAGACTCCGATCCAAAGGATAATTACACAACCGCCACATAGTGTGACACTTATCCGTGTAAGTGGGTCAGTCTAACGTACTCATTCTCTAATACACGTCCACGTACAGTCCAAGCGTCTCTACACTTTGATAGACGAGATCTATCCCTGCCCTTAAAGACAGAAGACATCTAATACGTGCTAATCTGTTTGTACTATCAATGTCATGTTTAATAGTACATCAGCCTAGAGACATTTAAGTATCAAACTTATTAAAGTGATTAGAGATCTCATCAACCATAATCGCCTATCATGGTTTCTCTATCACAGTTTAATACTAAGGACGTTATCATATAACAATTCATAATTGGTTTTTTAAAAGAACGTATATATGACAACAGAAAAGCCACTTTATATATGTATAAACATAAAGAAATAGTAGAAATGATCCGACCCGGTCGGATCCGGTCCAACCCGATTGGGTTTAGGACACTATTTCAACAATCTCTCACTTGGCCTAAAACCAATCACTAGCACACACAAGACCAAGTTGAAACACAATAATCTCATGCAATACTCGCAACTAGCCCTAGCCATGAACGGATCGCTATCCGTGGGGACTCGGACTATCTTCATATCTTGTTCCAAATTGACCAAGTCAAAGGAACCGCCTCAACACACACACGGATCTCTGACGAGACCCCGGTACTTGCTTTAAGCAATGAATCCACTTACTATATCAGCTATATAGAAAAGATGGAAGAACCATACAAGGTTCAGGAATGAAACTTCTAGATCCATGTACTACTCCCGCTGCGCCTCTAAGGCACTACTGTGTTTTGGCTAAGTTGTAGAGTTTACAGTGACCCATAGGCTAGAACATTTCCAGCTCACTTTATCACTTAATCAAAGTGATTGCAAACCCAGACTGTAGCTCCCACTCGCCTTCATAAGACTCAGGATATACGTCTGTATAAATATAATTATCTAATTCCAAGTTTTGATAAACTAGGAACTCTTCCTTAACTTGTTTAAGGATATTCTCGACATTCACCAGATTTACTTTCATACTTGCTCATGACTATTCATGGACTATGAACATCTTGCATTACTCTTATGATGATTCCTATCGCAGTAGCAAAGGAAACCTTCATAAGCATCATCATTCACCTTATCATTAGGACGAACGTCCTAACATAGATAGATCTTGAGAACACTGGCTAGTAGTATCCCCGTCGCGATCTATGCTAAACTCTTTTAGCATCATATCTATATATGTAAACTATAATCTAACAGCAGTTAAATCTATCGCTATAGATTCTTATTTCTAAAATAAGAACTGCTAATCCAAGTGCTTTCGTAAAGACCTTGAACTACCAAACATTAATTGACTGTGACATGGGGTATTGATTCCCGAGAGAGATATCCAATACCTTACTCAAAAATCGTAACACACTCCCACTATCCATGTTGCACATGGGGCATATCCTTCTTTTGACTAAATCAAACTCCTTTGATTATCAAACAAAGAAATTGTCTAGAGAAACTTGTTTGAGTCCATAAATGAATCTCATGGGCTTACATATCATGTCATCGTCTATGAACATCGAGCTTTCTGCCCAACGTCTTCAACACTATCATATAGCCATGATATGAAGTTATAACAAGCATCGTCTTAATAGAACTGGGCTCAGCCTTACAGAGACATTCCCTCTAGGTAAGACAGACTAGGTTCACAACCTGGTCGTCACTGATGAAATCTAATTCAGATATTATGGCTCCTGGTTATATCTCTCAATCTTGCCTTTCAAACATTCCTTCATGAGTCGTAAGATATTCATTCTTCAAGATGAACGTACATGCAGCCCTTTCAGGCTTGAGGTTATCTACAGACTTACAGAACTTTTGTGTGCACTGAGCAATATTCTACACCTCATCGTTATGTGGTGTCTGCTCACGTTCCTATGGTTGAATATATCTTTGTGGTTCTCAAACTCCCTTTGAAATCTAAACTTACTCCCACTGTTTCTTTTGGAAGAAACACTTCCTCTAGAAGACAGCATGTTCGGAGACAAACATTTTGCTCCGCGGACAAGTAAATAATATCTAGCGTGCTAGCTAAGACATTCCACAAAGTTGCATATGTCGTATTCGGCTCCAAGCCTTTCTGACTCTGCCTATGAAAACTTCAAATCATCGGTTAAGATAGATTCGACATTATCCCCTTCCATATCTAATATGGAATTTATTCAACCTTTATTCTTTGGAACTCGGTTAAGTATAAGGGCACTATCCTGAAACGGGTAAGGGATACTTCGCATGGCTTGCGTCACACCTTTATCATATAAAGTGTTGTTTCCATTTTGGGAACATAATCTAATTGTGTATCCCAAAGATGGTATCCTTCAAGGGAGAATCTTATTCCTTTCAAACGACTTCTGAAACACCCTTCAGGTATTAATTACTTCAATCCAATTGAAGATTAATTCCTAAGTAGCTCATCAATCTCATATTCATACTAGCTCGAACTTCCGGGCTTTCCGAATTATGCACTTCACTGAGTACACTTGACTATTTCTAAAATAGTCATAGAGATTAATAAACAATTATTTGTGGTATTAATTGTCATGAGCCAACAAACATCAATATGTTTAGGCTCTAGCCAATCTTCTAGGTTTCATAACCTTTTCTTAAAAGGTTATTTTAGTCCTCTTTGTATAAGATACGTATAACCCACATGATTCATAATCATATGGTTCAGCATCATCAGAATGACGCTTGGTTACACGCTTCCCTTCCATAGAGACTGTGCCTAGAACAACCACAAATTAAGGATAACAACCATACAAATATTTACCCGTATCATTATTAAAGTGATTAGAGATCTCATCAACCATAATCGCCTATCATGGTTTCTCTATCACAGTTTAATACTAAGGACGTTATCATATAACAATTCATAATTGGTTCTTTAAAAGAACGTATATATGACAACAGAAATCCACTTTATATATGTATAAACATAAAGAAATAGTAGAAATGATCCAACCCGGTCGGATCCGGTCCAAAACGATTGGGTTTAAGACACTATTTCAACAGTAGCGTCATCTAACGGGGTGCCAGATGTGGCAGTAAGGTCAGAGAGATCAGCAGGCAGTGGTGTAGTAACAGGATTAGCCTGATCCATATGCAAACGAGTAAGAAGCTCAGTAGCATATCGTTTCTGAGATAACACACAACCGTGATTATTGTGTAAAATCTCAATACCCAGAAAATATGATAGAGAACCAAGATCCTTGAGCGCAAATCGATGACCCAAAAGAGAAATGAACTGCTCAAGTGCCTGAGTATCATTACCCGTAATGATGATGTCATCCACATATACCAACAGGTAAATAACAATAGGACCAGTATTGTAGTTAAATAGCGACGAGTCAGCATCAGCATTCCTAAAATCACTGTTGATGAGAAACCCTTTAAGTTCCTCATACCAAGCCCGGGGAGCCTGTTTCAACCCATAGATAGCCTTACATAACTTACACACATGATTAGGAAGCTCAGTACTGACAAAGCCAGAGGGTTGGGCTAAATACACATCCTCAGATAAGTGCCCTTGTAAAAATGCATTGTTAATATCTAGCTGTCGTAATGACCACCCCTGGGAAAGAGCTAGGGTAAGGACAACGCGTACTGTGGTGGGTTTGACCACAGGACTGTAAGTCTCAGAAAAGTCAATGCCAGGACGCTGAGTAAACCCCTTAGCCACAAGACGGGCTTTGTGGCGATCAATAGAACCATCTGGATGACGTTTGAGACGAAAAATCCACTTAGACTTGATGACATTCTGGTGAGGGTGGCAGGGAACAAGAGACCATGTCTCATTGCGAATGAGAGCATCATATTCCTCTTGCATGGCAGCCCTCCACTTAGGATTTTTGAGGGCTTGAGTAATGTTGGTAGGTTCGGAGTCAGAAGAAGCGAGAGGCGAGTGTGAAGGTTGAGTTTCTGGATGGGCTTATGGATATTATCGCGGGCCCGAGTACGCATAGGATGAGTGGAGTGAGAGGATGAAGAGGGTGGTGGAGATGGTGGTGGTGGAGGTGGTGGAGGTGGTGGAGGTGGTGGAGGTGATGGAGGTGGTGGAGGTGGTGGAGGATTTGAAGGAGGCGGCGGAAGCCAATCAGAGATAGAAGCTAAGATGGTGGTGGAGGGGTTGGGGGCCGAGAGTGTTGGAGAAGCAAAGGGAAAAACAGACTCAACAAAGTTGATATGATGGGAGACATAAAGCCTGGATTCCTCGATGTTATAGCAGTAGTAGTCATGTTGGTTTTGGGCATAACCAAGAAAGACGCAAGGTTTAGAACGAGACTGAAGTTTATGGGCGGTGTAGGGACGTAACCAGGGATAACATAGGCAGCCAAAGACACGTAGATTGTGATATTTAGGTGGTTTTTGAAAGAGAGATAGGTAGGGAGAGCGCATTTAAAGAGTGGGAGTGGGCATACGGTTGATGAGATAGGCAGCCGTAGAGAATGCAAAAGGCCAGTAAGAGGAGGGAATATATGCATGATTAAGTAAGGCGAGGCCGGTTTCTACAATATGCATATTACGACGTTCTGAGATGCCATTATATTCCGGAGTATACGGGGGGGTTGTGAAAAATGAAATGCCATTAATTGAAAAATATTCACGAAGGGATATAAATTCTCCACCATTATCTGAATAGAGGACTTTAATCGGTTGTTCAAAATATTTTTCAACAATAGCGCGGAATTGAATAAATGTGGAGTGAGCCTCAGATTTACGTGTTAACGGATAAATCCAAATGTAACGCGTATAGTGATCAACAAAAATGAAAAAGTATTTAAAACCATCAATTGACAGAATTGGCGATGTCCACACATCACTAAAAATTATCTCAAGGGGACGAGTAGAACGCAAAGTAGATTCACCAAAAGGGTGTTTGTGACTCTTATTTGTTAAACACGCTGAACAATGCGTAAAAGAAGAGTTCGAGGACTGCAAATTGTAAGACTTAATAATTGAAGATAAAATAGGATGAGCCGGATGACCCAACTGATGATGCCAATCTTGAGAGGAGGCTTTATTTGTAGCAAACGCAACGGGAAGAGGACTGGGCCACTCGTACAGACCATTTCTAACCGGACCACGTAGGATAGGTTGGTTCTTCTGAATGTCCTTCACAAAAAATTCAGAAGGTAAGAATTCAATAGACAGATTGTGAGCTTTGCAAAATTGAGAAATTGAGAGTAAATTACGAGACATGTTGGGGACACAGAGGACATTACGTAAAGTAAGGGATTGATCAGGGGTAATGGGAAGTAAAGAACTGCCAGTATGAGTAATCGATAAACCCTTACCATCACCAACCAGAATGTCATCGGTGCCAGTGTACGGAGCATGCAGAGATAAATTCTGAAGATCAGAAGTCACATGGTGTGAAGCTCCATTATCAAGTAGCCAATTTGGTGAATTTGACTCAAACTGAGCCGAGTCATTAGGAGGAGCAGCAACATTAGCCTGAGGACGAGTCTGTCTCTGAACCTGAAATTGATCACACCAAGGAGCAGCATTACCATATTGATAACACAATTGACACTTACCCTGATACCCACGTGAAGTATTGTTCGAATTATTGAAATTCGAGCTGTGAGTCTACTGACTCGAATTATTATTATAATTCTGATTATTATGGGAGCTTCTGTTTTGAGATGAGGGCCGGCCTCCTTGCTGGGAGTTGGGCCTGGCATTATGGGCCTGTTGATAGGGCCGGCCTCCTTGCTGAGTTGAATTAAAAGACCGGTGCTGAGTTGAATTTCCCCTGTAATTCGGAGAGTGACCGGACTGCTGCTGCGGGGGTCTGTAGGCCGCAAGAGCCGTGGGAGCAAACTGACTAGGAGGGGCCGCCGGAAGAGGGGTTTGATGCAACAGTTTCTCGTGAAGCTCCTCAAAGGAGATCACATCATCTCTAGCTTGAATGGCATGTGTTATTTCTAGAAATTCAGATCCGACATTTTCAAGAATAATGTCGATAAGGTCATCATGGCTGAGAGGTGAGCCAAGAAGTGCCAATTCGTCCGCTTTTTGTTTCATAAAATACATGTATTGGGTTACCGATTGATTACCTCAGAAGTGGGCCTTCATCCCAGCTTTGATGAGGCGAATTCGAGCACGAGAGGGCTTAGTATAGGTATCATTCAAGGCTGCCCACGCCGCCGCTGCATTCTTCTTGCCGTAGAGAATTGGCGCCACCTCCGGCGTGAGTGATGAGAGTAGCAGGTTCAGCAACAAATGGTCCTGGTGTCTCCATAGTTGAAAGTCGGGATTGGGTTTGGTGGTGGTGCCTTCAGTGATTGTCTCTGGTGGCGGTTGCGTGATGCCATCGACGTGTTTAAACAGGTTATAGCCAATTAGTAGCGATTCTAACTGCATATCCCATAGATAAAAATTGGTAGCATCCAATTTTATTGGTGCTTGAATAGCAGAATTAAAAGTAATGAGGTTTTGATCCGCCATTGATATCGGTGGTAAGGTAGCCACAGTGGCTGAAAAAATATAGGTTTTCTGGATCACTGCTCTGATACCATAACAGAGTAGTTTTGGAAATTATATTTTTGTATATTGACAATTGTAGAATATTACACACAATATATACTAAACTACAGTAACAGCTAAGCCACTAATTTAGCCTAATTATACGCCTGAGTATATGCTGAAATAATTACAATGAATATGACATAAATACACAATATATACTCTAATATTTATAATGTTGTCAAGCTTGGTTCGTTATATAAGCTAAACAAACGAACAATCACAAATACTAACAAGTCGAACACAAATTTATTCGTAAACGGCTCTGTTCGTTTAACAACACTATTTGCATAGTCATGTTCTTGCTGCTGGATATACAGAAACCCGAATCCGGATCCGATCCATAATTGGATCGTCATATCTGATTCACATCACTGATCGAGACGCTCGATCATGCACAGCGGAAGCAACGAATTAGATTCGTTTACAAACCACGATTTAATTCACATGATTAATTAATAACTACAAGAAGGTTTAAGATTTACCCAACTGGAGAGAAGCCGTGATCTTCCGGATTGTATCTCCAAGCGACGACTGGTGGACGTCGATCCGCATTCGAACCTCCTCGAATATGCCTTCAAGAAAAACCTAGTTTTTCTTCTTCCCAATGGCTAGGACAAGAAAACAAAATTTCTCTCTTTTTTTCACAAAAGTGGCGTTGGATTTTTCTTCAAAAATCACGTTGGAATCAATAATTTGGTGTTGGGAGAAACTCTCTTTATATAGGCGAATAACCAAATAGTTTGAGAGTTTATCTTATACACACATATTTATCTTTTCCTTTAAGGAAAATAAAACATTTATCCAATAGGAAAACAAATTTTCTATTTATCCAATAAGAAAACTAATTTCTTATTTATAATTATTAACATATAAATAATTATATTATCCACATTATAATAAAATGTGGCACCATTTTTTATGCCATTCGGGATAATAGAAAATGTCTTTTCTATATTACGTATTATTTACCGTATAAATAATATCCGCATATTCATTAAATAGACCAACTATTTAATTTCTTCTCGTGTTTCCAAAATACGGGATTTCACTCACGTGTTAGGAGCCAACCCGGGGACCATGGACCTATAACCAGTAGCTATAATAAATTGAATAAAATATTCATCCAACATAACATTTCTATTCAACTTACTAATTCCGGAATTACGCCACCATAAATCCGAAACTGAACTCTATCGATTATAGATATAACTTATTCTTAAAGCGTCGAGTCAATAAGTGTCCATTGATATAATCATTACATACAGACTAACCCTCCATAGACTATCCGTAACGAAGCGGGATTATTTCCGTAAACCTTCTTTACTACATCTTATCCTTATTTACCATCAACCCACTAGTGATCAATTAGTTCATAACCAATATGAACTCGGCCGATCGACCAGTTTCTAGGATCAACAAATAAGGGGATTGTCTTTCTACTTCCTGCAGGAATGAATGAATTCCATATCTGTGAGACACACACTCCTCACTCATTCCAGAATAGTGCCAACGTGAAAGTGATTTGGACCGCGCCTCTTAGCAATCCTTAACGAACACATCAAACCCTATCTTAAAACAAGTAGGAGTATGCAATCACTTCAGGATTAAGGTTAATCCATATATGATCATCTTGTGATTTAATAAGATTTCTCAGTCACGGAATTATATGAGAAATGCATATTAAATCGGTCCAGTCCTATATGACTCTCATCATATATAAATGCCCCACTTAGACAACCAATGTCGACGGTTCGGATAAGACGGTCACACCTTAAAGTGTTCTGGGCGCATTAATGGTTGTTTAATCAATAGACTCCATACTTTGATTAAGTTCACCACGGACTAATAGTTCAAGTGTATCACCATAAACTTAATCCTCACGTGTGACATCACACTAAGTTATATGGCTACATATGATACAACTTGGGGTTTTCAGTAGTGTATTACTTATGAGCACGAAGCACATAATAAGATGAGAATAAATCTGTCATTTATAAAATATAAAAACAATTACAGAAATTATCTTTCGGGCGCTACTTCCAACACTTGCAACATGTCAGCATACATGCCTGTAGCTAACTCTAGCATAGTCATGGGTAGCTTCCAAAAACTTACATTATCTGTAGACTGTAGGTTCGTTGCACACTAATTCAGAAAATATAATTTTATCACATTTATTTGTATGCACCGGTCATCACAATGAAATATAATGACGCAGGAGCGTCGCACGTGGAGTTATCATACTCGATATCAAACCGAGTGTCGCATGGCTTTTATTTTTATTCTTTTTTTTTTTTCAATTGTGCATTTAATAAACACCCATTACTTATTATGTACGTATTATACCAATAAATCGACGCTCGGTAATTAAAAAGTAAGTAATACTTATAATCGTTAGAAATCACTTCCGAATTTATGGTGACATATTACAAAGATTATGAGATTGAAGAGTTAATGATTATATTCGATTTATCGGAAAAACCGATTATATGTTCATGGTCCCCATGTTGGCTTCCTCTATGTGAGAATGAAACATTTCATATAAGATGGTCATTTCCGGATATTCATTCACAACATTAGGAATGGTGAATCCCATCGACTAACTCGTAAATCTACGCATGCTTCATAATTCCATCCGGTCACTGCCGTACGAGTATCTCACTTTGAGAATCAATGAACATAATCAAAATATAATATTTCACACCCTATTATTATGATGATTCCTGGTCTAAGTGCAATTATACAACTGTCACAATTATGACACTTATTATTATTATTATTATTATTATTATTATTATTATTATTATTATTATTATTATTATTATCATAATTATTATTATATAAGGGGTCAATCCAACTTAGAAATTCATAATACACGTCCGTGTACCTATTCAGATGTCACTACACTTTAATGGATGATATCCATTACTACCACCATAAGATAGAAATCACCTAAGTAATACGTAATAGTCCATCTATATTAATAATGTCCCACTTATTAATACTATGATGATATGCTTGAACCGTAATCCAGCCCACGGATCTCTATTCGGGTCCGTCCGGCCACTGAAGTAGCGGATGAGGCCAGCGGCCATCGCAGTCTACAAACCCACAAGCCAAATTGGGCCCAAGAGCCGTCGGCCCCATGCCCAAATATTTAGCACAACGCGGCACCACGAAAGGCTAGGGGGCCGGCCTGCGAGCCTATAAGGCTATCAGGTCTGCCAGAGATCAGAGCCCATGATACAAGGAGGGACAAGCTACACCCCAAGGGTTACAAGACATGGATACAAGAAACGGCTAAGTGTTAGACCCGCACCTCATCGGCACCGCCAGACGATAATTAGCTTAATTAGTATTTCATTGTACTTGTATCTAATTGTCATTAGTTAAACCCTAATATGTGGCTTGTCTATAAATAGAGCCTCAATGTAATATTCTTATAGACACATTAATACAAAACATAGGCAAACTCTGACAAAGTTTACTCTCTACTTCTCTTCACTTTGCACCACCGTGATTTCCACTTCACCACCATGCACCACCACTTTTATACGCATTCTACCACCAGATATGCACCACTAAATCACCGCTAAACAACTCGTGATAATTTCAACATCATCATATGACTAAGGATTTTTATATTTAAATCTTTTACTTTTTTTTGATATAAAATATTTTACTTTGAATAGAGATCTCAACAATCATATCTCAATATGATTTCTCTATCACGATTCAATTCTAGGGACGTTATCATATGCATATATTATTAGTTATTTCAAATAAATAAAATATATAATAATGGGAATGTAATTTAATACATGCATAAACATAAAAGTTTAGTAACAATGGTTTGAACCAGTCGGATACAGTCTAACCCGATTGGGCTTTACTAACATCTTTCTCAGCCATCTTCGCGTTTTAAGTATAACTCAAGTTCTGGAGTTCTAGCACTTTTATTCTTAGAAAATTCTCCTTGAAACCTTTATGTGTATAATCAAAGAATCCATCTTGTACGAAAATAATTTCTCCTTGTGGAAGAAGATTCTACAGTAACAAATCCTACTACTAAAGGTAAGGAATTTAGTATCAAAGTTTTTAAGCGTTTCATGATTTTAAATCCTTAGATGGACTTATATGATGACGTACTTTCGTTATGTGTGGGTTGAAATTAATTTGATATATGATGCATATTAGCCATGTACGAAAATAATTCCTCCTTGTGGAAGAAGATTCTACAGTAACAAATCCTACTACTAAAGGTAAGGAATTTAGTATCAAAGTTTTTAAGCGTTTCATGATTTTAAATCCTTATATGGACTTATATGATGACGTACTTTCGTTATGTGTGGATTGAAATTAATTCGATATATGATGCATATTAGCCATGTTAAACATACTACAAGAGTCGGTACACTTTTAAACAGTCGGCTCAGCGTCAGTTCTGCACCAGCTCAGCGCTAGCAGAGAGCTCTGTAGAGTCTTTGTAATGGATTTTGTAGTGTACCGGGATTGAAATTACACCATTTAATGTCAATTAATGGTTTTTGTGCATTAATTTTCAGCATATAGAACATGTAAATTTGGTGATTTTAGGTTTTAAATGTAAAAGAGGTCATAAGTCTAATAAAGGCCAGCAAATCTGGAGTCATAATGATATAATGTGAAATGGATATCATGACTATAGGATTAGATGTGAGATTAATTTTCATGCCAAAAGGTGAATTATGCTCTAAAAATTCCCACATGTGGTGCTTTTCTTCTAGTATTCAAGGCTCTATATTTTTGGGGTGCGTATGATACCTGGGCTTCAAGCGGGGGAGATGTATGAAAAATTATGAACTTAACCGAGCTAAAACAATGGCTATGCAGGGTTTGTCGGTCGCCACGCTACGGTTTTCTCATAAGCAAGAGGATTATAATGCTCGACAGAGGAAGAAGAAAATGAAATACGAACAACCGCGCTGGTCGTAATATATCGACTTTCATGCTAGTTCTTGCTCCAGCATGAAAGTTCCATTTCAGGGAAGGACGACATAACGTAATATGATACTTTCTGTTTTGTCGAGCCCTGCTTTGGTCTCTGGGGTCACATGAAGTATAAAATGGAGAAACTTGAGAAATTATACTCATGTTGATGAATTCAGGTTGTAGAAATCATACCTAAGTAAAAAACATTGGCGCCGGTAGAGGTATAGTCGAGTTTATTTCCACCACAGTTGGCGTCAGAGAAAGCATGTAAAACAAGCGGGGAGTGGCGAAAAATGTGCAATCCTTTATCAACTGTCCCAATGAGGTACCGGAGAAGCCATTTAACAAATGACTATTACGATGGAGTTGATTTATGGAAAATATTGTGTTATGGAAACTATTGACATATTTTTATTTAGAGTAGTAAGGGTATTTTGGGAATTTTGTATTGATGTAGAAGCCTACTAGTGGCGATAAATATTGTACTTGGTGATTGATAATGGGATATACGAATTACTTGTGATCAAATCTTATCATTGTATCAGAGTATGGTTTCCCGTTCTTCGGCCGAGGCAGAATATCGATCTATGACATCGATTACATGTGAATTGTAGTGGTTGAAACAGTTTCTGGGAGAGCTCGGTGTTCCTCACCCTCCTGGGATCCAACTATTTTGTGACAGTCAATCGGCATTATATATCGCACAGAATCCGGTCTTTCACGAACGAACGAAGCATATTGAGGCAGACTGTCATTTGTGCGTGATGCTATCACGGATGGTTTGATTCTTCCTTCGTATGTTCCTACGAAGCATCAGTTGACGGATATTTTTACGAAAGCGCTAGGTCGTCAGCAGTTCCAGTTTTTGTTACGTAAGTTGGGCGTTCGAGATCTTCACGCTCCCACTTGAGGGGGGTATTACGATGGAGTTGATTTATGGAAATTATTGTGTTATGAAAACTATTGACATATTGTTATTTAGAGTAGTAAGGGTATTTTTGGAATTTTGTATTGATGTACAAGCCTACTAGTTGCTATAAATATTGTACTTGGTGATTGATAATGGGATATATGAATTACTTGTGATCAAATCTTATCAATGACCAATGAACCTCGGTAGGTGCATGCATGAACTGAGCCAATTTGTTGACAACGAAGGCGATGTCAGGACGAGTAAATAACAAGTATTGAAGGCTTTTATCGACACTTTGAAACAAGGAAGCATCATATAGTACGGTTCCAAGGTCTTGGTGAGTGAGAAAATACCAGATGGCAGCGGGGTTCACTCAGGGTTAGCCTTGTCCATGCGTGTTTTGGCAAGGAGCTCGAGTATGTACTTACGATGTTATATGAATAACCTCAATACCTAGAAAATATGTCAACTGGTTGAGGTCTTTAATAGAAAATGGAGCCCCAAGATTGTCAATAGATAACTGTACATCAACCGGGTTTGAGCCAGTGACAATAATGTCATCTGTGTAGACAAGTATATATAAATAGTGAGAACCATCGCGAAGAACAAAGAGAGATGCATCGGCATAAGCATTATGAAAACCTGTAAATAAAAGATAGGAGCGGAGCTCATAGTACCAAGCACGGGGAGCCTGTTTGAGGCCATATAAGGCCTTATTTAACCGGTAAACATAATCATGACGAGCAAGATCAGATAAACCAGGGGGCTGTGCATATAAACTATCTCAGATAAGGATCCTTATAGAAAAGCGTTATTAACATCGAGTTGGCAGAGTGGCCTACCATGACAAGTGGCAAGTGTAAGAATAACACGAATGGTGGTGGATTAACCACCGGGCTAAATGTCCCAAAATAATCAACACCCAAACGTTGGTGGAATTCTTTAGCAACGAGCCAAGCTTTATAACAATCCAAAGAGCCATATGCATTATATTTAGTACGGAAAACCCATAAACAACCCACAATATTAAGTGAGGGGTCGGCGGGTACGAGGTCCCACGTGTGGTTCTTGAAAAGGGCATCAAACTCAAGTTTTATGGCCGCTTGCCAGGAGGGGGATGCAAGGGCTTGTGAGAGGTTGGTAGGCTCAGGCTCAGGTGGGGAGAGTTCGGCGTAGAGGGACAATTATTTGATGGGTTTGAAGATATTATTTTTTGCTCGGGTAGTCATCGGGTGAGAGTTGGGAACAAATTAGGAAAGAGGAGGGGGACGTGGGAGGAGGAGACGGGGAAGAGGAGGGTAGCAGAGAGGGGATCCAAGCACTAAGAGGGAGAGGATGGTCGGTAGAGGAGGGAACATGGGTAGTGGAGCGGAATGGGAAACATTTTCCACAAATTTGACATGACGTGAGGTGAAGATGTGGTTATCAAGTTTCTGAGGTTTGTTTCAGTTTATTAGGTTTATTAGTAAGAATGGGTAACGGCAGAGGTAAGCGGATTGGGTAAGAGAATACCCAATAAAGACATAAGATTGGGAGCGGGGTTCAAGTTTGTGAGATGTGTAGGGCCGTAACCAAGGGTAAAGAGGCAACCGAACGTACATAACTTCTCATAATTGGGGATGACCAAAGATTTTGTTAAAAGGGAAGACAGTTTGATGGGTAGGAGTGGGAATCCGGTTAATGAGGTACAGGGGCAGTGGCAAAGGCATATTGCCAGTAAGAGGTGGGCATAGAGGCATGAGTTAAGAAGGCGAGGCATGTTTCAATGATGTGCAGGTGACGGCGTTCCGAATAACCGTTGTGTTCGGGAGTGTAAGGTGGTGATGTGAAGTGGTAAATACCATAGGAGGATAGGAAGGGTCGAAGGCCGACGAATTCAGTGCCATTATCAGAATAGAGAACTTTTATTGGACATTCAATGTATTTTTCAACAAGATTTTTAAAGTGGGGAAAAATAGTGGCAACGTCATTTTTTTGAATTAACGGATATAGCCATATATACTTGGTGAAATGATAACCGAAAATCACATAATATGTGGAACCATCAAGGCCATGGACGGGAGAGGTCCACACATCAGAAAATAAAATTTCAAGAGGACGGGAGGAACGTAAAGTAGATAAATCAAACGGTAGTTTATGACTTTTATTAGAAAAACAAGCATCACAATATTCAAAGTTCACATTATTTAAAAGAGGTAAATTAGCAACATTACTAACATAATGGAAAATAGGAAGGGCAGGGTGCTTAAGGCAGGAATGCCAGGTGTCCCGAGAGGCAGCGGAAGCAGCAAAAGCAAAGAGTGGAGTGGTGGGCCAGGTATAAAGTCCATCCTTAGCGGGTCCCGTCAGAAGGCATGTTCCTGTGGGAATCTCCTTAACACGAAAAAGGTTCGGGAAAAATTCAACGGAGATGTTGTTGGTTTGACAAAATCGAGAAATATATAGTAAATTACGAGAGATATGTGGCACACATAAAACATCACAAAGTTAAAATTTTAAATTGGAGGGGGGATAAAAGTTGAGCCAGTATGAGTGACAGATAGGGAACTACCGTCACCGATCATGAGGTCATCGGAGCCGGAGTAAAGCGAGTGAAGAGCAAGATTGGCAAGTTCGTTTGTAACATGGTGCGATGCACCACTGTCAAGAAGCCACGGACAAGGCTGCACCTGTTCATAACTGACGGCGAGATGGTCCTAGGGACCGGTAGGACGCCAACGTTGTGGTGGTCGTGGAGCAGGAGAGCCGGAAACGAGGGTAAACTGAAAATTTGGACACCACCGAGCACTTTGTCCTTGTTCACAACACATCTGACATTTGCCGAGATACGGGTTGGCTAGAGGGCGAGCCGCATTACCTGTGGGACGGTCTGCATTACCAGCGTGGCTGGAAGGTGGTCGGACAATGGCATGGGCAACATCGGAGGGGAGCAAGGGTGCAGTTCAGCGGCGTGATACATCACAATTCAATAATTTTTCGTGAAGATCCTCAATAGATGAGGGAATCACGATCTTGGATGGCACGTACCAAATCAGCGTATTCATCATAGTCTGGCTATCTTGCTCTCCTTTCTTGAGAAAGCAACCTCTCTACTTCTAATCTGAAATGGAAGAACCTCTGGAGTTCCAAAGTCCCTCATAAGATAAAATTCTTTATTTTCCTTTGTTGGCACTCTAAGGTTCTTACAAATGTTTTGAGACTTAAAAGAAATCTGACTCCTTCTTATGCTTGTGAAGGATGCAGGATTCATAGTGAAGATATTGATCATCTTTTGAGGAAATGTCATGCTGATGAAATATAGAGATCTAATTCTTCTCTTCAAACCTTTATAAATAACAGTTTGAGTTTTAATGATTGGGTTGTTTCTAGGATGATAAGATCGGAGTCTTTTATTGGCCCTATAAATACCTTATTTATGTACACCGTGTGGCATATTTTAAAAGACATAAATCTTTTTATCTTCGAACATAGGAAGAATAGAACTCAAGATTCCCTGAGATCTATCCTTTTCTGTGGTCATGCATTTGTTCAAGCCTATTATCCTAAATGTGTGAATTGTGTTCAGAAATAACCACAAAGGGTCTCCAGGGAACCTCCTCCATATTGTGGATAAAAGTCAATACTGATGCAAGCTGTATTAACACTGATGATTATGGCATTGGGCAGATTGCTATCAGAGGGGTTTTTAGATACTCTGATGGGAGATGGATTAGAGGATTTCTGGGGGAAAAAATGAAGAATTTTTTTTCATAGCCGAGTTGTTTGCCATCAAAAAAACTATTTGGATTGCAAAAGACTTCAGGATACATTCTTTAGAAGTTGAATCTGATTCTGTTACTACAGTGATGGCTGTCAATATCCGCAGCAGGAATGAAGACTTCGTTGCTATCATTGATGACATTGCTACTATGCTGGATTGTGGTATGATGGTGAGGATCTCCTACAGACCTAGGACAGCTAATAGAGTTATTGATGTGATGGCTAGGGTTGGACAAATGATGGACATTGGAGTTTTCAGAGTTGAAGAGGCCTCCTGAGGAGGTTGAAGATATTTTGGCTGAAGATATGAGAGATCTTAGATTGCCTAGATTTTAGTTGTTGCTTTCTTTTAGGTCCTTAGACCTCCTTTGTATTAAAAATAATAGTGTTATAAAATAATGAAACCATGGAGGGCGTATGTTTTGGTCAAAAGAAACGGGAGAAATGAGACTTTTAAATGATATTTTTGTCTTTATACAAAATTTTATTACAATATTTAAAACACGACTCAGCGTGTTTTGGTTAGTCTATGATCATCCTTGGTAAACTACGAAGATTCCTACTTGATCCACAATCAATTGTGAAGATTGTTATGTGTTCGATACGTCGCTCGAAGCCAATATATTGTTGTAACGGAGTGCAATAAAAGACATAGAATTAACTGATCAAATAACGTAAACAATCAAACAAGAACACGGAGATTTTAACGAAGTTTTTGTTGTTGCACCGACTACTCCTCGGACATAACCGGATATTGTTATTATGAATTACACTTGAAGATTTTCACACTCTTTGTTACTATGAATGCTGGTATTCATAGTATTGGAAACCTAACCTTAGCCGTCATAATAACTTCTGTCAGAATTCCCATAAATACCTCAGATATGTACTCAGCTCAACTGAATCACCAGACGGAACCAGCTCAGATGCAAAACTGATTCAGACGCACGTGTTCAACAGACTCAGCAGACTTTGCTGAGCTAACAGCAACCTCAGTTGAATACTACTTCAGCTGACCTTCTCATACTTAAACACTCAGTTCAGCTGATCAACACTCAGTTGACTATAGATTTTCGCTCTGTCAAATTCAGACGCAGAGATCAAGTCACATTGACATATATATAAATATATAATTTCAACAATTAATTTATGGGCTGGTTTCTTAATTAACTCATACTATATCTTTAAGAGATTTATTTCTAACGCTATCTAATTTTTGATAGAGTTTCGCTTTTATCTACCACCACCCTACCGGACAAGTTTCTCTTTCCCACGCAAACATAACTCCTGAACGATGGTGTTTCATACTTTCATTATTTCCATCTTTTATTTTCTGATTTTTATAATTAACCAAATTTTTTTTTTCAGTCTGCTGAAATCATGAAACTACCTACCGGACGGCCAAATCATGTTGGACTGCAGAAAATTCGTTTCAAGAAAATAAGTGCCATATCTTTACATATATACTTATACGTATACTATTAATATAAGCAAAAGAAAGAAGCCATTTGTCGATTATTGTTGTAGTAATAAGTTCTTGAAATAATATGACTATTATATAAGGGCACTAATGAAGAAATAAGCATTTGTCAACCGTACCGATCCATAAATAAATATTATGGCCGAACAACAATTATGTTTGTGCTGCATCATGATTCTTTTACTGGTAATTCTTTCTACAGATGAAGTGGCGGCGATTAGAGGGTTAAACATGGTGGGAATGAGATCGTTAGTAGATTTAAAGCCTTGTGATCTGTTTGTTTGCAGCAAAATAGAGAAGAAGCCAGCTGCAGAGGGTGTTGGTTGCCCGACGGATCGATGCATTTGTGGTGGTGATAAGAACAATGCAACCGGAAATAATATGGTTTGCCTATCGAATCCAAACTATACTTATTGTTTCGATTATGATTGCAAAGAATTGGGTCCTGCCAATTGCCCAAAGGGTCGATGCTTGTGTGATGATGGAACCCGCGATGCAACTTTCTGTTGCGTCGACGATCCCGCGGCAGCCAAAGTTTGATTCGGTAAGCCTTGCGATCAGTGGCGGACGCATTGACGGACTACATACAACCGGAGGCAACAACGGCTCCTTTTGATCCAAAAGAAAAAAAAATATTAATATATATAGTTTGCATTTAGTTTGCCCCCTTTAATTTTACCTCTTGCCTCACCCTACCTTCCGAGATTCTGCATCCCCCACTGCGGGAGCTTTGTCAAAATACCATTCTGCATCCCCACTGCGGGAAACCCAATAGGGGATTTGTGTATCCTAAGATCGTGCACATTCATGTGGCAGAGATGAAGATCTGTGTTTTTCCGACGAGAACCAAAATAGTCTTAAAGTGGTATATTGACAAATAGCACATAGAATGAGTGGTATATTGAAAAAAATCCCATCTCGGGTTAGGGGGCAAATGAAATCTTGAGTAGGCAAATAAATTATATAACATATTTTATAGTGGTTTTCTTTTCCGGGTTATATGTAGTCCTGCCTATGCTTGCGATTGCGATGATTGAACTGAAATCTCTAGTGGAACTTTCCATTGCACTGACGATCCAGCCAAGATTTAATCTGGAAGCCGAGGCCTTCATCGCCGCTATCAACACCACACTTATACCAGGTCATCAAGTTTCCCGGCCATCGCTGCATCGGAAATCACCATTGATCATGATGTATGTTTATCAGATGATGAAAAAAAAAAAATGTTTGTGTTAAAAGTGGTGTGCTTTAACTTGAATGCAGGCATCATCCATCGGTGTCGATCATTATCCATTAGAACGGTTTTATTTATTGATATAGAACAAATTATTAGTTAATCAAAATTTAAGAAAAAAAGAGTGATTTTACTCCCTCGATCTGCTTTTTTCTCGCATCAATTTGTGGTGGCGGAATGTAGATTGGCGGTCGCTATTTTGCTTTTGCTCGGAGTTTTCATGGATATGTGACTTTATTGCCTTTTTGGTGGTCGATTGGTTGTTGATGAGGGCCAAACCGAGCCACACCACGTGTCATCCTTTCATTAGTCATGTAATAAATAGAGAGCAGGTATGATGTAAACTTTAAGGGACATGAGTCTTAAAGACGTGCCTAATGGTAGGTCTAGACCCCCAGAGGGTGATTGGTGGTTCACCTCCTCCCGCCCACCGCAGGTCGGTCAGGGCGTGGTAGAGGTGAGCTGCCACAGCTCGACCATAAGTGTAACGCCCCAATTTTTCAAACTGGATGCATTCGAGATACTATAATATTTTCAAATCTTGTTCACTATTTTTCACTATTATCAAGTTGCATTATATATTTCTACATGCGTAAGTTTAACGTTCATGTAATTATATTTTAATTATTTTTATCGTAAATATTTTTTTTCATTATCTTGACTTTGAGAAATTTCACAATAGACAATAAGATTTACACATTATTTTTCTTGATTAAATTTTATAAGACAAAATCTATGCATTACTTATTTGAATTAAAGGAAATAAATACGGAGTTTAATTAATCGTTGTAACGGTCGATTGGCTCTTCTTAAAGGAAGATAAGTTGGGTTTTAAAGTTTTGGCCACTACGACCACCCTATGAAGCTAAAGTTTAAAGTTCTTTTTTAGTTTAACGTAACCACTTCTCTCTTAAAAGCAAAGGAAAAGTCGCTATCTGCTTCTCTATCTCCGGCGCCGGCGGCGTTTGCTGCCGGTGCCAACCTTACGTACATATTTCTCTCCTTTTTTGTTTCTGTTAGCTCTTGATCCGTGAAGCTCCGTTTTGCAACTTCTTTTTGGCTCCCCCACTAGATCTGGTTCTTCCCCGTCTGGCTGTGGTGGTGATTTATCGATCGGGGTTGCTGATTTTGTCTCTTTGCCGGAGTTCCATAGATCCTTATTGCCTCTCTGTTTGGTTGGAGCTGGCTGTGATGTCCACGGTGGTTTCCGGTGATGGTTCGGCTCTTCCAATCAGTTTTGTTGTACAGTTTTTGGTTGATCTGGGTTGTTTTTTGGTGCTCCGGTGATGGCTCAACTCCATTTCGTGGTGGTGGGTTGCGGATCTGTGGTTGCCGTTTTGTATCTCGCGTGGAGCTTCATGGATCGGCGGAGGAGACAGCCCGGTGTAGGATGGCTAGGCCTTTTCCTACTCTGTTTTTGACCCTTTTTCCTCCGTCGGATTTGGTGCTTTTCCGGTTAGGTTTCTCCGTTTCTGTCCGAGCGCTGCTTCCACTCTTTGTTGTTTCTGCTACTGGCTTTCCTATGGTTGATGTGGCTGAGTAGTTTGGTTCCGAGGAGTTGTTTCTCGGAGGTTCAGCCTTCGACTTTCTATTATCGCGTACGGATCTCGAGTTGTAGATGGTCATTTGTGGCAACTTTCGTTTCTTCGTCACCTGTGGCATCATCCGTCGCAACTCGTGATTTGTTATTTGGTATTAGGAGGGGCGGCTGGTTTGTAGGAGCATGGCAAAGCATAGGTGGTGGCGGCGGCGGACGCTGTGTTTTATGTTCTTAGTTTTTCTTTGTGTGCGTCGAATAATAGGTTGCCGAGAGGGCTCACGTGTCTGAACGCCTCCTTATGAAATTATTTCTTTTGGAAAATTTCCATTCTGTTCAGCACCCTTGATTCGACCTATTATTCGGCTTTGGCTTTGTTGTAATATAGGTTGCCTGTTTGCGGCAAGGCCGCGTTGTAGTGCGGTTCTCGGCCGCATAGTAGTGCGGTTTTTTGGCCGCGTTGTAAGTTCGGTTTATCCGATTAATAAAAGCTTTCGTATTTCGTGGAAAAAAAAAAAAAAAAAATTTGATAAGTTAAAGAACTGGCAATAAAAAAAGAAATTATTAACGAAGTATGCTTTATGGTACCGAAACGTAAACTTGGTAAATGTAGGTTTTTATAACTGTAAGTTCTACTAATAGGTATCTTTACTCCTAAGCATATTTTTTTAAGTCTAGCCAAGGGTATATATATGGGAGCCGGGAAGCCCGACCATATTTACAAATCTGTTTTTTTATACTCCCTCCGTCTCATAATTTAAGGCATTTTAACCATTTTACACAGTTTAAGAAAACATAATAAATAAGTTATTTTTTAATATTTCAATGTAAAATATTGTATTGTTTTCTGGAACTGGGATAATAATATTACATTGTTTAGTGTGAAAGTGAAAAATAATACATTTAATATTGTATTGTTTTGTGAGAATTACTCAGATTTTTGGACACCACTAAAAAGCCGAAAAGACTTATATAACGGGACGGGAGGGAGTACTATATTTTTCACTTTCTTTTCCAACTATATCCCTCCATAGTACTTTCTTATCATTTACGGAATACAATCAACACAATCATAATAGACATCATAGCCAAACAGTAGCCTGAAGTATTGTTTCCCGGCAAGTCGGTTGTCAACCATCACCATCAATCCTTACATCGATTCAATTCGCCGTGTCACTTATAATGTGTAAACAACAATTAAACTCATTGTTGTTATGTTGAGGCCGGTTATTCTATTATGATGCAAATTAAATGAATGGCCAGTTTCAATTCGGTGAACCTAAGCGTGAATGCAGTAGATACATTTGATGGAAAATGGTTGAAGGATATTCTAGTAGGTGGGATTCAAGTTTATCGTGCTATTTTGGGTGGCTAGTTTCTGAACATGGGTGTGGGTTGAAGTGCAGCCATACAAATCATGTCATATTTTAAGAACATAATCTATTCGTTTGAAGTTTTAAAATAAATACAGCCCAGAAGATATAGTTATTAGAGTAAATACAAATCATTGTATTTATAGCATATCAATCTTTGTAATTATAGCTTGTGATTGTATTCCTTATATACATTAGGTAGGCTCGACTCGATTCGTTGTACTGTATCTATATATACTGTAACACTCAATTGTGAATAGATAACTAATCATTTTCCACAACTATGTTATGGTATCAGAGCCCTAATTTTTTTTTCTCCTGCATTGCTTCTCTCCCATCGGCGCCCCTCTCTTCCATTGCCGCCCCATCCTTCCTCTTCGTAGCTCCTCTCCTCCATCGTCGTAGGTTCCTTCTCCTCTCATGGCTGACTTCACTCCCGTCGCTTTTAATTCTGCTACTCAAACCCCGATCAAGCTTGATCCCACCAACTACAGTATATGGCAATTTCAAATTGAATCCCTTCTTGTCGGTTATGGTTTATTTGGTTATGGAGGGCGTATGTTTTGGTCAAAAGAAACGGGAGAAATGAGACTTTTAAATGATATTTTTGTCTTTATACAAAATTTTATTACAATATTTAAAACACGACTCAGAGTGTTTTGGTTAGTCTATGATCATCCTTGGTAAACTACGAAGATTCCTACTTGATCCACAATCAATTGTGAAGATTGTTATGTGTTCGATACGTCGCTCGAAGCCAATATATTGTTGTAAAGGAGTGCAATAAAAGACATAGAATTAACTGATCAAATAACGTAAACAATCAAACAAGAACACGGAGATTTAACGAAGTTTTTGTTGTTGCACCGATTACTCCACGGACATAACCGGATATTGTTATTATGCACAGAATTACACGAAGATTTTCACACTCTTTGTTACTATGAATGCTGGTATTCATAGTATTAGAAACCTAACCTTAGCCGTCATAATAACTTCTGTCAGAATTCCCATAAATACCTCAGATATGTACTCAGCTCAACTGAATCACCAGACGGAACCAGCTCAGATGCAAAACTGATTCAGACGCACATGTTCAACAGACTCAGCAGACTTTATTGAGCTAACAGCAACCTCAGTTGAATACTACTTCAGCTGACCTTCTCATACTTAAACACTCAGTTCAGCTGATCAACACTTGACTATAGATTTTCGCTCTGTCAAATTCAGACGCAGAGATCAAGTCACATTGACATATATATATATATATATATATATATATATATATATATATATATATATATATATTTTCAACAATTAATTTATGGGCTGGTTTCTTAATTAACTCATACTATATCTTTAAGAGATTTATTTCTAACGCTATCTAATTTTTGATAGAGTTTCGCTTTTATCTACCACCACCCTACCGGACAAGTTTCTCTTTCCCACGCAAACATAACTCCTGAACGATGGTGTTTCATACTTTCATTATTTCCATCTTTTATTTTCTGATTTTTATAATTAACCAAAAAAAAAATTTCAGTCTGCTGAAATCATGAAACTACCTACCGGACGGCCAAATCATGTTGGACTGCAGAAAATTCGTTTCAAGAAAATAAGTGCCATATCTTTACATATATACTTATACGTATACTATTAATATAAGCAAAAGAAAGAAGCCATTTGTCGATTATTGTTGTAGTAATAAGTTCTTGAAATAATATGACTATTATATAAGGGCACTAATGAAGAAATAAGCATTTGTCAACCGTACCGATCCATAAATAAATATTATGGCCGAACAACAATTATGTTTGTGCTGCATCATGATTCTTTTACTGGTAATTCTTTCTACAGATGAAGTGGCGGCGATTAGAGGGTTAAACATGGTGGGAATGAGATCGTTAGTAGATTTAAAGCCTTGTGATCTGTTTGTTTGCAGCAAAATAGAGAAGAAGCCAGCTGCAGAGGGTGTTGGTTGCCCGACGGATCGATGCATTTGTGGTGGTGATAAGAACAATGCAACCGGAAATAATATGGTTTGCCTATCGAATCCAAACTATACTTATTGTTTCGATTATGATTGCAAAGAATTGGGTCCTGCCAATTGCCCAAAGGGTCGATGCTTGTGTGATGATGGAACCCGCGATGCAACTTTCTGTTGCGTCGACGATCCCGCGGCAGCCAAAGTTTGATTCGGTAAGCCTTGCGATCAGTGGCGGACGCATTGACGGACTACATACAACCGGAGGCAACAACGGCTCCTTTTGATCCAAAAGAAAAAAAAATATTAATATATATAGTTTTCATTTAGTTTGCCCCCTTTAATTTTACCTCTTGCCTCACCCTACCTTCCGAGATTCTGCATCCCCTACTGCGGGAGTTTTGTCAAAATACCATTCTGCATCCTCCACTGCGGAAAACCCAATAGGGGATTTGTGTATCCTAAGATCGTGCACATTCATGTGGCAGAGATGAAGATCTGTGTTTTTCCGACGAAAACCAAAATTTTCTTAAAGTGGTATATTGACAAATAGCACATAGAATGGATGGTTTATTAAAAAAAATCCCATCTCGGGTTAGGGGGCAAATGAAATCTTGTAGGCAAATAAATTATATAACATATTTTATAGTGGTTTTCTTTTCCGGGTTATATGTAGTTCTGCCTATGCTTGCGATTGCGATGATTGAACTGAAATCTCTAGTGGAACTTTCCATTGCATTGACGATCCAGCCAAGATTTAATCTGGAAGCCGAGGCCTTCATCGCCGCTATCAACACCACACTTATACCAGGTCATCAAGTTTCCCGGCCACCGCTGCATCGGAAATCACCATTGATCATGATGTATGTTTATCATATGATGAAAAAAAAAAAAAAAAAAAGGTGTTTGTGTTAAAAGTGGTGTGCTTTAACTTGAATGCAGGCATCATCCATCGGTGTCGATCAATATCCATTAGAACGGCTTTATTTATTGTTATAGAACAAATTATTAGTTAATCAAAATTTAAGAAAAAAAGAGTGATTTTACTCCCTCGATCTGCTTTTTTCTCGCATCAATTGTGGTGGCGGAATGTAGATCGGCGGTCGCTATTTTGCTTTTGCTCGGAGTTTTCATGGATCTGTGACTTTATTGCCTTTTTGGTAATCGATTGGTTGTTGATGAGGGCCAAACCGAGCCACACCACGTGTCATCCTTCAATCCCGATTTTTTGATAATTTTATCCTTTTAGACAAAAATCTACTTACAGATACATGTGTTTAAGATTAAATCCGGATCGGACATTTATCTCTAGGCTAGGCGCGGATCAATACTCCGGATCAATGTGAGTTCTTTATTTTCGATAAAAGTCAAAGTGTGTATTTCAATTATTTTCAAGTATTTACTTATATCAAATATTGATTTAAACTCGGAAGTCATTTTCGAATGATGTTTCTTAAAAATAATTAATTCGATCTGATTTGAAACAATTGACTGGTTTGAGCTAGTGCATGCTGAAACCTGGAATTGACGGATATTACTCGCTCGTGACACGTCAAAGCTCTGGTGGCTAGGGGGATTAGAGTTATTGCTATAGGAGAATGGCTAGTTACCGATCTTGGGGCCTCTTGACTCGAAGTCTTTCCGACAGTAGCTAGAGTGCTCACTCGTAAGAGTGGGGACGTTACCTTTTCCCCGAAGATTCATACTACAGCCGGGAAAGAAAGGGTTGACGGTTGGTGCATGGGTCCTAGGGCATGGATAGGGTTGGCTGGAGCCGTGTAGAAGGTTTGCACGGTGAAGGTTGATTCTTTTCCCTGGCGATCGGCCGGAGTCGTCAAGCATGGCTAGTTCTCGTGGAGTGCGGTTGAAATCAATATGGTAAAACGGTGTTTGGGCGGTTCTTGACTCATCAGCTCGGCCAAAGCTGATGCTTATAAATGAACATGACACGTTTTCTTAATGCTCGTGCACTTCAATATTAAAAATTGTTCTTTCCATTTTGTTATATTATTAACGAAAGACTTCCGCTGTTATTTCTAAATGTTGCATCAAGATATTTTTTTTTTAATATTATATTTAAATATATATATATATATATATATATATATATAACACTATATATATACACACTCACACATACATACCAACCATTTATTTAACGCCTCGTTTTTCTTAGTCTCTTTTTTTTCTTGTATAAATATAAATACAGGTTAGTGATCGAGGGGAATGAAGAGTATAGGCGTTGATATTGATCGAGTTCCGAGGAAAAAGAAATTAATGTTTTCGATGGTACATCGATTTATTTTAAAGAGCTAATGTAATTTTATGTGTTGTAATCTTTTAATGGAATTATTTATTGATTTATGTAAAATTGATTTTTGGTAATATTGTAATCAAGTTCGATATTGAAGTGTTGTCAAATCATTTGTGGATTTAGTAAATTATTTTGGGATTACAGTATTTTTATTGAAGTCACGGCGAGAGTTTCGCAAACCCTCCTAGAATGACCTTAGTGGACCTAGGGGTCGGGAGTAGGGTATTACAATAAGGACCTCGGGGGCTCGACACAGGTCGGCCTGAGTACCCCCGACTTCTAGTCCACGTGCTTATAATAAAAGATAAATAAGGGAAGAATCTTAGTCATAAAGACTCTGATCCTGACATTCAAACAGGTCCATATTTATCCCTAAATCAAAGGGATTTACATGAGATAATCCTTAGGGATTAAGAGTTTGAATCCTTGACGGACAAGAAACTAGGTGAGACGTCCCCTATAGATGCAATCCCTAAGGAACTACGAAAGACTTAATTCCAAATCGCCTATTGGATACGTAGTCACTTGTTAGACATATTTTAGTTTTAATGATGAGTGCCAGACTGTTATAGGGCAAAGACAAAAAGATGTCTAGAATAAATGTATAGGCTTACTAGAGTTTGATCTTTGTATAGGTTTGATCAAACAAGCATCAGAAAGAGGTCACCGACTTGTTCAAATTGACTATCTAGGTTAGGTGTTCAGTAGAGTGTCTAGGACCTGCTGAAGACTGAGGGTTCAAACTCAGTAATGAAGGATAAGGGTTCAAACTTAGTAATGAAGATTTAAAAGCCAAGGATATGAGATCAGAATTTAGGTAAGTCTGTGATGGCCTAAACTGATCACATATACCTTGTATAGAAGGTCTAAGTTTCATATAAGGAAATGTGATGTTTGGAACTTAGTTATACTTAAAATGGTGTACTCTAATTTCATAATTAAAAGTTAAATGAAAAGCAATCATCTGAGTGTTCATCAAAGACACAGCAGACTAAAAGTCAGCTGACCAAATATGTATAACAGCAGACTCATGAGTCAGACATCTGCTGAGTATATACATATCAGATTAATTCGATTCAAGAATTATCTTGGAAAGATTAAATGGATAAGGATGAATTTCAAGCATTAGATTGATCAGATAATCAATGGTGGAGATTGATGGGACGTTGTAAGGAATTCAGAGCCAAATCAAGATGAAAATAAACCATTGGTTGACAATGCATCATCGTCGTAAGGACAACGACACGCATGAAAGAGTACAAAGCAGAAGGAATTTCAGGGAATAATCAGAATATCCTATAACGGTCAGATTTGAAATTCAAATTCAAGCATAGGATTTTCACCTATAAATACAAGACCCCTGGAATCAAATCAAACACCGAACTTACTAGCAATCAAGACCTTTACACCCTGCTGAACTGAGCATTCATACTGATCTAGAAAACTCTTCAAGTGTTATTGCATTCAAGTATCATCTAGTATCTACACTTGGAGATCTTAAGATGCTGATCTTATCATCCTGATCAAAAGCTTGTTGAAGCTGAATCACTTTTTTGATTCAACCCCTTCTTTTCAAGAAGAACCTGAAGACAGAGAAGCACTGCTAAGTGTCAAGGACTGTCGTTTTTATGGTGGAGCTGGTGAAGAGGCAATCCTACCCTTCAAGGACCAGTGGAGTATTTAGGAGCAACAATCCTACCTGTTCTTAGTATTCAGTTTGTGAAGCCATAGTTATTGGTCAATGACAAACAGTTTAGGGACTTTTGTAACGGCAACCTCAAAAGACTCTAGTGAATTTCCTCCAACATCACAGGAGAAGAGTGGACTGACATGATTACACCACCTGGAACCACAATAAAATTTGCCTTACTTTACTTTACTGCGTTAACATTCTGCACTTTATTTCATTGCATGTTATCCATATCAACCTGCTGAACTAGCTACTGAATCCACACACCTTTCACTACTAAGTATCTAATACTTAGTATCATATTTTAAACAACAAGCACAAAGGCTAAATCTATATATTCCGCTGCAATAGATTCACTAGACTTAATAGTCAGCAGACTGCCTAAAGTCAGCAGACTATTAACCCTGTTGAGCTTGTCTTAACTCCGAAAAAGTTTTTAAGTGTTAAGTTTATTCACCCCCCCCCCCCCCCTCTAAACTTAACCAAAGCTTTTTCAAGGGACCAACATCACTTAAGAGCAAACTCTCAGGCTCAGTCTAAAAACCGCCATAAACACAATCCCTTTCATAAACAATTCTTGAATTAATTGCCACAAGAGAAAATTAGGCCCGGATTTATTGACAGACGAGGTCCAGCATTGTCAATTGGCGCTAGAAGGAGGGCCTCTTTTCTGGCAATAGTTCAAGGATTTCTCAAAGTTTCGTTTTTTACTGATCATGGCCAAGAACACCAGGAAGAAAGGCGCCCAGGATCAGACGGATCCAACCCAGCAAGATGGAGCCACCACCACCCAAGGGAGGCCGAACTACGGCAGGCCAAAAGGGTACAAACCCTACCGATGATCAGTCTTATCAGCCTAATCCAATCCTTCCAGCCAACCAGGCGTTGGTGGAAGCTTTAAAAAACATGGATAATGCAACCCTCAATGCTATATTTGAAGAAACACTCAAGGGAAGAGATCCCCCTGAGGTTTCAGAAGCGGACTCCCCTCAGTTGCCGTTTGTTGGGTTTCCGGCGCCGGCTTCACTTCCGCTTTGAGTAGCGTTTCCTGCTTGTGGTATTCCGTGCCTCTATTTCTCCCGTGTCCTCTTGGCCAATGCTGGAGGCTGGTGTTGCTGCATTCTCGCCAATGCTACGTCGGACTTTGGCTGACTACTTATTCGGGAGGGGATGTTTTTCATACGGTCTCCTTTGTACCGTACGGTGCCTATGTGGGTAAGTTGTCAAAACATGCTTGCCAAGAAAATGGTTTTTCTTTAAAAAAAATGATTTAATGGTATGAGTTTAAAAATTCAATGACTAATCTATATAATATAATTGATGTAGTTTTTTTTTTTTTTTTTTTTTTTTTTTTCATTCACCAATGATTAACTTTTGACTATCCCATTCCAGACATGACTCACTTAAAAAATAAAAAATAAAAAATAATAATAATCCCAGCCCATATAATGCGTTTATATATCCCAAACGTCCATATGGGTTAAACATTAATGTGTTAGGTTTTAAAAATTCTAGTTGGTGGGAAGCATCTGCCCATTGCCTGTTGATTTTTTATAATTTTATGTTGATGGAAAATGCAACATTTAATTTATAGACTTGTTTGTTTAATTAATTAACAGACAAACTGCTGCTAAATGTCAGAAAAAAATATGGTTATAGCAAATTAAAATAATATATATATATATATATATATATATATATATATATATATACATGCTACAATATCATTGAATGGGGGTAGCTAAAACAATAGAATATTGAAATCACATGCTTCTGAATTTTTGGGTAGACTCTTGAATTGTAGTATAACTGTATAAGTAACACTTATAATTTCTCTATTCTTCTCCAACAATCATCTCCTGAGAATACACAGCAAATTAAAACAAACTAATCAAAGTCATCAATGGAAACCTCATCTGAATCTTCTCTGGGTTTTCAATACCATGTAAGATCCATTAGCTTGCCTTCAAGGTTACAAAACCCTAATGCAATCAAAGTTGAATGTCAACTTAACAAATTAAGATTCTTTGAGTCATCATCTTCACTTTCTAAAGAAACCCCTTTAACTTTAGATGCTATTCAATGTGGCCTAATAGGTCTTGTTGAGTTATACAACGGTGTACAAGAACTCATGGGATCTCCAACCACACAGGCTGCATGTCTTATGCAGTATCAACGCAACGTGGTACTTGAAGAGGCACTTGAGAAGTCGATGGAAGTGATGGATTCTTGTATTGTCGTTCGAGATATGTTTTTAATGATCAAGGAACATGTTCGAGTTCTCCAATCGGCCTTACGACGAAAGAATGGAGATCCTAGCATTGAGGGTGATATTAAGGCTTATCTTTGCCTAACAAATAAAGTACAAAAAGAAGCAACAAAAAGACTTAGAATCTTGAAGAAAATGGAAAGCAGATTTTCTTGCTCTCCTCCTGATCTAAACATGGATTCTCACCTAAATATAATTTTCGGGGTTCTTAAACAGGTGTCTTCCATCACCATTGGTGTCTTGAGATTGCTCCTGGTGTTTCTTGCTTCCCAAGAAACAAAAGTAAAACATGGTGGTTGGTCTTTGATTGGGAAATTGATGCTCAAAAAGTCGACATCTTTTGAAGAAAAAGGCATGTTTTTAGGCAATGTAGAAGATGTTCTTGAAAATTTGAGAAGCCCTGATTTAAAAAATCATGTACAGAGTGCAAGAAGGAGACTGGATGCTTTTTCTACAAGCATTGAAGGTCTGGATAATGGATTAGAATGCTTGTTTAGAAAACTCATATGTAATAGAGTTATGCTTCTTAATATTCTCAATCATTGAGGATTTCAAATGTAACACAATTTTTTGCACACTCAAATTGAAGGCAAAAATTAATTGAGATATATATATATATATATTTAGTTGTGGTAAATAAAAATACAAGGGAGTCTTTAGTGGCAACACAGCACGCCTAGAGGTTCAACCTCTGAAAAGTCGAACCTCGCACACTCGGTGCGGTGTGGGTAGACGTCATATGATGCCATTAAAGATGCCCATATACAATTCTTTACCATTTTGGTTGCACCTTGGAGGCAAATGAGCTTGATTTTCACCCCTACAATCCCAAGTTTGCCCTCTCGGCAATAAATTTTTAAAGGCAAATAACAAGTACGTAGAGATGGACAATTCCGGGAGAGTCTCAATCGATCTTTTCTAGGCACACCACACATGGAGATCTTTCCATTGATAGATAAGAGGCCCCCTTGAAAAAATGCTCCTTCTTCGTAGCAGTCCCCGGATAAAGGAAGAGTCCCAAGAGTTCTTATCTCTTTAAGTTGTTGAAGTGCTCTCGGCACGTAGGTACCCATCTTAGGCAAGCTATCAATTGAGCAAGCAAGTTTCAAAAAGGAGTCTTTCCCCGCTAAGCCAGAAAGAGAATTAAAAAGGTTACGCACCTTGGTCCAATCGCTCATCCGTCCACGCGTTCTCTAGCTTCTGTTATGAGTGAATTTCTATTTGATCTCCCTGTGAAAGCCAATAGGGAGCTATACGGTCCATTAACGTTGCAACATTGGCCTTGGAGGGTGAAGTTGAGTTTACTGCCTCTATCTTCTAGTTATGTACCTTATAGCCCGCCTAGTCCCCCTTTTGGGAGGAGTAGTGCCAGTAAACTCTCATATGATATTCCTAGTGAAATGTAGTCAGATCCCGGTGGTCGTTAGCAGCTGCTATTTTCCGCTGCTGTCGTCCATCCTTGCTTCTGGAGTGGATTAAGGGAAGGCAAACGATATATTTTATACATATTTAAGTGTAATTTTCCGGATCAAAGAGGGGCGGTTTGGTTGTATATAGCTCCGCCACTACCTCTAAATATAAAGATCGTTGTAGGGCACTCTATAGCCATACATATGTGTCCATATGTGTGGGGTGAGATTAATATTAGAGGAAAGATATATATCAATTATAGAATATGCTATACAGATTCTTTATTGGGGTGTGTTCTTTTCTATAAGAAAAAAAGGATAAAAAATACTTGAAATGGTCGAAAAGGCTTAAGAGTATAACCGAAACGAATTAGGCGTAGTATATTGTGGATGCATGTTCTTAACCTTTTCACACTCGAAAGGGCTTAAGAAGTCAAAAGATGCTAACAATTTTTTTATACATAGTACACACATACACACATTCATGATATAAATTAGTTTTGTTCATAAATTACATGCTCATCAATTTGTTGTCTAAAGAGGAGACAACTAGGAGAGAAGTTTGAATGTAGTGACCACATACATAAGTACATGGTGAATTTAAATATATCACTCACTCATTCCTTAAACACTACTTTAAAAATAATTTTCATTTTATAGTGTTAACCACCACTTATCTTTATTTTACAGAATCTCTATTTTGAGTAAATTCATTAGAATCCCTGCAAGGTACATATAATTTGTATAGAGCATATGTATTTCATGCATACAACATAGAATTTACATTATGTATTTTATAGATTTAAATAGAAACGCTATTGCAAATTATTTTTTAGTAAATCTTGATGATTTAAATCTCTATTTTATAGATTTGTCTTGTTTTTTTTGTGTCTACTGCAAGCAGGGGCGGCTCCAAAGAGAGGGAAATGGGTCGCTTGACCCCCCTAAATTAAAAAAAAAAAAATCTATTTATTTTAACACTTTAAATTTTTTATAGATTAATATCTACTAACAGGCCTGTTAACTTTTTTAAATTTTCACTCTTGACTAGTAATTATACTTGGATTTTTAATATTAATACTTATAATCTTGTAATACAATGTGATGCTCTCGATTACCGAACCGTGTTCAAAAATTTACAGCCGTCCCTGAGTGCAAGTGCTCTTAGATCATTTACGTTCATGTTATAACTTTTTTTTTTTTAGAACCGTTCATGTTATAACTTAATTAAGATTATATCACTCATGTTTTGTCACATACACTCACGGCGCCAGTGGAAAAAAACAACGAACAACAACCCAAAAAAAAACAAAAAAAAAAAAAAAAAAAAACATATATATTTTGCCAGTACACATGCAAGTAATCATTGATATAATTTGATGGTAAGGACAACAATCTAGCAAACTTAAAAAATAAATAAAATAGGCGATTAAAGCAAGCTAAGGGATACATTCCAAACACGATGTTTATGGTGGGGAATACAAGATTTAGTGGGATATAATTTTCTGTGTATTTGTTTTTGCAAGTTTTTATACTATTGGAATGAACCTATGGAGGCTGAAGAAATGCCTACATTATTCGAGAATTAAAATATGGGTGGTTAAAATCTAGCTTTTTAAGATATTCAAAATGAGTAATGATAGAGGCACAACAAATACACAACGGATGACACAACGTAATCTCACACCCTTGATTTTGATGAGTCTATATCACAATTATGTGTTTGTCCTTGATTAGTCATTGTAGAACTATTCAACGAGCATCTCCGTCATAAACGTTCAAAAGGTTTAATTATTATATTTATCAACACTAAATCTGTATAAACTTTTTGGTATAAACATTTTCCTTACAACAGATAAACAATTTATAAAGCTTTAATAGTATAGATTCACTACACATAATTTTTTCTTACTTCACACAAACTTAAAAATAAATAAATAAATATAAAAACTAAAAATAAAAAAAGACTTTGCAGAAAATGAACCGGATCATTTAGACAAACATTTTCTTAAAACATTTGCCTAGTCACCATTACTCCGATGGGTATAAACCTATTCTAAAGCTTTACACCTTTTGTTGAACCCACCATTGTAGGGATGCTCTTAGTTTGTTCCAACAAGTGCAGACATTAAATCAAACAGCCATTGTCATGACTTTTTAATTTAATTAAGTTTAATTCCGGTAATGAGCAACCATAATTAGGGTAGTTATAAAAATAAAAATAAGAACAGTTCCAACATGATCCGGTAATTGATGAAATATTTTTGTCATTCTTCCCAATTCTCTCTTTCTTTTATATAGAATGTTCAGAGCCAATGAGGCATTCTCTGAGGCTGTTGAGCCCCTCGGAACCATGAAGTTTTGAGTTCAAATCTCACATACAAGTGATACAATAGGTGTAGCTTATACATGTCCATTATATGCAGTATTGGCATTGGTATGCCATTCTCAATGTCTAGAACTATAAACTAAAGCAAGAACATTGGCTTACTTGGTCTCATCCTCCGCATTTTTACACGCTCGGGTTAACCACGTCTTGAGATTCGTTTTTGTGAAAAAATAAATAAAAACATAATGTTCCAAACTTTTCATAAGATTGAATATGGAAATGTTACAATGATTTTCTTACAACGAATGATATAACACACTTTTACATATTTGATTAGAGTAGACCTACAATATAATCTAATATAAGGAAATATAGTAGTACATTACTAACACCAATTGGTTTTAGTATATCGGTAAGCGCTTGATCCTAATATGGTATCGGAGCAGGAGATCCCGAACAAGTGTTTGGTTCACTCTCTTCTTATAGACCCACACTTCCCAAACAAACAAACAAAAAAAAAGTCAGTCATGTGTTGGGCCTCTCTCTCTCTTCTATAGGCCCATACTTGAGAGGGCGTAATATAAGGAAATATAGTAGCACATTACTATTACCAATTGGTTTTAGTACAACGATAAACGCTTGATCATAATATAATCTACCGTTATGATATTAGCATCACACTACTCACAACGTTTGACACGTACAACGAGTGAGACATGTGCACATTAGATAATTGAGTTTTTCAATCGCTTAACTATAAAGCCCTGAATCTTTGTGTAAAATATATGTTGGAGAAAATGTCCATTTATGCCCATACTCTTAGTGGCCATAAAACATGAGTTAGTGGCCTTAACTTTTACTTAGTGCCATAAGTGAATAGTAGTGGTCATTATTGAGAGTTAAAGACCTTAGGAATGGGAGTTACTTTTTCCACCTATATAAACCCTCTTTGGTGGAAATGTCACAACACAAGTTTTTTCAAATAATACTTTTTTCATCTCATATAGTAAGGTAGTTTATTTTTGTTGAAGAGATACAAGCACCAAGAGTTCGTTGAGTTCGTGTGAAATCTCCTCACCTCGAGCAGTAATTAGGTTATCCCGGAGACAAGTGCTAAACCGTAGATACTTTGCGGAGCATAATTATCTTAAGGACAGAGATTAGCTCGTCCCGGTTACATATCCTTGTTGTTTTTCTTTCTGTTTTTCCTTTCTGTTTGTGTCAGTCCAGAATATAATAAAATTGTTCTTCATCTTTTATGTTCTTTATTTTTTTACTTTCGCATTGTAATAATTTGGGTATAACAATATATAAGGGTAAATCCATCTTTTTTAAAAATTGTTGTCTCTTTCCGTTTTCTCAAATCAATCTTAATAAAAGTTAATTAAGCTTTTCTTTGGCTCCAAGTCAAATTAACCGACCCTATGGGTTTCAAAACCTATAAAAGGACTCCAAAACGTTCTAAGGTCTTAGACTTCCATAAGCTTTGAGTTTTTTAGATTTTTCGAGTTTCGAGTGGTTCACCTAGGCTAAGTAAGAACCCGCCTTAGTGAGCTAGGGTTTTTCTAGAAGCTTGGTTGTTCCCCATTGTTTGCCTTTGTGCCTTTGTTTTCGGAATTTTGGCAGGCTCGCCTAGGCGAGAGCGTCTCTCTTCTTAGCTAGCCTACTGGAATCCAATAGGACGATTTGGTCAATCAGGTTGTGTCTCGAAAATCACAGTTCCGAGTTTGAAGATGATCAGGTTGCAGTTTTGAATCCAGAATCGTATTTAGAAGGTAATAAGGTTCACCATTTTATTAAGTTCCTAGGCTCAATCTTGAATATGGTTTGTTTAAATTATAGAATATGCTTCTTGTGTGTAGTTTTTCGTGGAAGTAAAGATTAGTTGTTATTTTGGTCGCAATTTGAAAATAGACTTGGTTCATCTATGGAGTAAGGAGGTATTCTATAAAAAAAATAACCTATTTTTATCTGATGTTGTTGCTTATACTCGTTTTCTGGAAAATATGAAAATGTCGGTTTCTGTCAAACCAGAAACTTTACCTGGAGGTTATCCAGGCTCACCTAGGCTAGCCCAAGCCACGCCTTAGCGAGCCAAGCTAAGTCTAGGAACAGCTCTGGACTCTGGTTATGTTTCTGTGACTTTTCTATGATGTACGATGTATTTTCAAGTATATATGGTATGTATTCTATAAATTTATGCACATCGTGTTTACGTAACTGCTACGAGTAGTAGAAATAAGTTAGTACTAAGGCGTTAGTTTGGACCTTTGTATGATCACATATGTTAGAATATGGCTTAAGCATGAACTTACGTTCTATTTACGTGCTCTTATGTGCTTTATATGACCTGTCAGGACTATTTTATTGTATTTTTCTCGTTATTCCACTTTTACCCAAGAAAAAGCAGTTCCACAGTCAAAAAGTGATGCAGTTAAGTTTTAGGGTGGTCACCAATCACACTCCATTCACATCTCTTTAACAACAAAACCCATATTTTCCATTCAAAACAAATTAAAGAATAATTTCTTTTATTTATTTAAAGAATTATCTCGATCCAAATTTGTGTTTGCCAATTTAATTCTATATGGCGATATTCACCAGCCTCTTAAACAATGATGTTCGATTGTTTTGAAGGAGCATCGAGGGATCGGCTCGAATTATAGACGAGGGTTCGGAAATACTGAATGGAATGCTCGTGTGGAAGGACAATTCGAGGGGGTAGTACGACAGTTAGCTCAGGCTATTACCAACAGATTCACATTCCTCCCATCACTGAGGATTTATTATGGCAGGATATTTGGAGACTGAAAGGCCCTAATAGAGGGATTCACTTTGTCTGGACTCTATGTCATGACGCTTTACCGGTTAATGCACGACTATATAATTGCCAGGTTGTTCAGACAAGCTCTTGTGAGCTTGCGGATTAGAGGAAGAATCCTCGTTGCACGCCTTAAGAGATTGTGAGTGGCCCAAGGCTATTTGGAACATATTTCTAGAGCCCCACTACAAAGAGATTTTCTTTGGTGCTGCAACAACTTTAGAATGGATCAAAGATTCAAAATAGTTCTGAAGACGGTCCAACCCCCATGAGAACGAATAGAGATACATCTGGAGGGAAATGATCTATGGTATATGGTACTGAAGGAACAACATGATTTTTGGAGAAGGAGGCACCTGCCCCCACCCCATATTTTCATTGTGCAAATGGTAGATATGGCGAGTAATATTAGACTAGTTTAAGGCTTAGAGGAACAATAAAAACCCGCTTTTACGTTGTATATTTTTTCTCTATAACAGTTTTGACTTCGAAGTATTGAATAAAACGGATCGTTTCTATAAAAAAAAAATTGTGTTAAATCAGGCACAATGAGTTTTTTTTTTTTTTTACACAAAAAATAGTTATACAACAAATTTGTCATGAATTTTTTCATGTTTGGGCGTCGGCAGGAATTTTGTGACACATGTCAGGGATCGAAAACGATATATCGTGTTACAAGTTTATAATTATCTATTTTAAAAATCTAAATATGATTATGGGTGAATGGTAAAAAAATTAAACAAATTAGATGGTCAATTAATAGATATTGATATATAAAATTTTCATTATCTACTAATTATAGGTATAGGTGTTAAACGAACCGAACGTTCGCGAACAAGGCTCGAACTCGGCTCGTTTAAGCTCATTCGAGCTCGTTCATTTATGTTATCGAGCCGAGCTCGAATGAGTTCTCCTAACTCGTTTAGTAAACGAACGAACACGAAACTGCGTTAGAACGCCGTTAGTGTTCGTGAACATATATTATATATAATATAAATAATAAATATATAAATATATAAAACAAATATCAAATAACTATTGAACGAGCTATTGAATGAGCTGAGCTATTGAACGAGCCCCTAAAAAAATTTGCTATTGAACGAGCCGAGCTCGAGTTCGAGCTGTCGCGAGAGCTTGATCTCGAGCTCGAGCTCGAGCTCGAGCATTTTCCTTTCTTATCGAGCCGAGCTCGAACGAAGCTTTAGACTCGCTTTGCCTTAACGAGCGAGAGCCGAGCCGAACATGCTTTCGATTATAAACGAGCTCGATCTTGAACATCGTAGTGCACTTACCGGCTTAAACATTTCGTTACTGATTAATTAATGAAATGATTTTATGGTGCAGCGGTTTGTAGAAAGTTATCACTGCAGTGGCATACATTGTGGCGCTCTCATTTTTACTCTCTTTCACATAATACACTCTTTTTATCGTGTGTGAGAGGTTAAAATGTGTGGTTGTAATATATGCCACTTGGTATAACCTTCCTACAACGGTTGTATTTTAAAATTTCACTTAATTATAGGGTCACTTGACAAATTAGATGGTCAATTTTCATTATCTAAAAAAATTGTAGGGTCACTTGACGCATTTCCTTCTAAATAGACTTCCATATCCATCTGAAAAACGGAAACCTCCGCCATCCGCCGCCTCCTCCTCCTCCGTGCTCAAAAAATGCGAGGGTTTAACAACGCTCGCCAGCTCGCTAGGGTTTTGACGAACCGTCTAACAATTGCTAATAGCTCAATCCTAGACAAACCTACTCGCTTATGGCGTTCTTATCACGGTAATGTCCCCTCCAACTTACTATGCTAGATAGAAATGTATATTCTTGCAGAGAAAGTGTTTGCTTTAATTATTGATTGGGGACCGATTGTTTTTGTTAGGAGTCGTGGATGGGAATTATCTAAATCTTCTGTCAAGCTACCAGAGTAATGCAGTTCAATCTCAGCCATGTCTTGCAGTACAAAGTAGATATTTTTCTTCTGGAGTGGATGAAGATGAAAGTAATCCTCCTACAGGTGATTTGCAAAAGAATTCTGGAACTTTAAGGTCCTCATTTTATGGCTCCCTTTGAGTATTAGTCTGATTAAATTGTGTTTTTTTTGTCCAGAGGCTGTCAAAGAAATTTACGACAAGATGCTGAATTCTATCTTAGAAAAGAGATCCGCCCCTCCAAAAGCATGGTTATGGTCAATGATAAAGGAGTGTGCTGGCGAAGAAGATATTAAACTTCTCTTTGATATTTTGCATAAGCTTCGTAGATTTGTTAGTTTTTTCTCGTACACATGTTTTACCTTTCTCCTGATATGATTTTTTTTTAAACTGCACATGTGCTGCTAAATAATTCATTAAGCATTTTCTTGGTGCAGAAGCTGTCGAATCTTCGTATACCTGATAATTTCAACAATGCACTTTGCCTAGAAGTGACAAAGGCTTGTGTTCGTGCAGGGTCTATTGATTATGGTTAGATACCTCACATCTATCATCCTTAATGCTTCTTGATTGATGGATTTAAACTTGTCTAGTCAACCATTCAGCACTTACTGTTACGATGTTCATTTTGTTATGGCTTGTAATGAACTAGTGGAAAAAATAAGGAGTGGTGGCTGATATGTAAATTGAGTATAGTAGTAATTTTAGAAGTTTTTTTTTTTTTTTTTTTTGCTTAAAGCCCCCGGTTTCCGGAACCCACTGGTCCGACTAATCCGGAGTTCGGCCCTGAGTAATTTTAGAAGATTTTCTTTGAATGTTAATCTTAATAACTATTAAATCTTTTGTTTACATCTTACATCATATTTTCCGCCTTTCTATTCTGATGTTACTAGTTTGCTTTTAGGCTTTCTTTGCTGTGACCTCAATTGAGCCAGCTTGTTTTTGAGATTTTACTGTTCATTATCGATTCTTTGATATATAGACAGTGTGACCTTGCATGTTAACGTTAAACTATAACTGTTTAATTGCAACCAATTACACATCTAAAAGTGCTGTTGGTTTCATTTTCTGATGTAGAACTTATATATCTTGTATCCAAAATTTTGAATTTGCTAGTGTGCAATACAGTTTCACTCTTATTTGATGAACATGATTGTTGTCGGATATGAAAAACAAAAGTTATGTTTTTGTATTTTCATCTTACCGAGCCATCATATTTTCATTCATATCATAAAGTGTTAGATCAAAGTGAAATCTTGGACAGAATTATTCGCATTACATTCTTATCCGAGTTGTATGCCTACTTATAAAGTTGCCAAATGGTGTCTTCCCTTTTGGTATTTCTGAATTTTTGAACTTTCGAATCCTCAGGTAAAAAGGCATTATGGAAGCATAACTTGTATGGATTAACTCCGTTAATCGGATCGGCTCATCAGTTGCTGGTAACTGGAAAGAATTATGTTTGCATTATTTTCCTGTGGCTAGTTCTGTTATCTAAATCTGATTATTGGAGTATCATTGCAGCTGTATGCAAAACAGAACAAGGATGTTAGGCTAATGCAAGATGTGATGGATCTCGTGAGGAAAAATGACCTACCATTGCAGTCTGGCTCCGCAGACATAGTGTTTAGGTAGTAGATTGTTTCTCTGTCTTGCTTTCCCAGTTTATATTGGTTTTATATATCTATTGCATGTGCAAGAGAAAAGAAATCCAAAAGGCTACACAATATCTTCAGTGGGTTTTTTTTCTTGTGTAGAATTATTTGTGGCTATTCAGACAAAGTTAAATCGTATTCTTGAGTTATTGATGACTATCAACATGCTTCATTGACTTTGTTCTGCTTCTCCTTTATGTGTAGCATTTGTTATGATGCAAACAATTGGGATTTGCTGTCTAAGTACGCTAGGAGGTTTGTTAAGGCAGGAGTGAAGTTACGACAGACTTCAATCAACATTTGGATGGATTTTGCAGCCAAGACAGGTCCAATCTACCACCTTAATGCTTAAATTGATGCGTAATTCTAGTATTATTTGTTAATTGTTTTCTTGTATGAGGGTTGGGCTACGTGTTAGCACGATTTGAAATTTCACCGGTTTTCTGCAATGTTCAATGTAAATAGCAGAGATTGTGTATCTTTCTGCATTTGATCTGTAACTTCTTCAGTGACCTACATATTGTGTATCATCATTTCATCTTGTCGATTTCTTTTCAGGAGATGTTAATGCATTGTGGAATATTGAGAAACTAAGATCAGAATCTAATAGGCAACACACTGTTGTCAGTGGAATTGCATGTGCAAAGGTAATTGTATATGTTTATTTTGTTTTGGAGTCATTCATGTTACGTGCTTATCAAAAGTCTTTATTCTTATGTTATTTATCCTAAAATTGTAGTGCATGTCAAAATGATTCTGATGAATGTTTAAATTTGTCGTGACATAAATAAATAAAATATTCACGAGTTATCATCAATTCCTTGTGAAGACAAATGAAGAAACCGGTCTTTAATTATCATCAATGTATTGGTAATTGTCCGCCGCATCTTCGAGGAGGATGTTTGTGTCTCTGATTGATAATTCATACTGGATATGTACAAATCAAAGAGAGCTTTAGTAATAGTTGTAAGATAAACAATGACGACTCGACATGTAAATAAGTTCCTTTTTTCAGCGTTTAATAATGCTCAAAGTTGCAAGATTTAAGGTAGTCAATGGTATGAATTCCGGTTTTTTTTTTTTGGGACGTTTTATACAGGGCTACTTGCTTGAACAGCAGCCTGAAAATGCTGCTGGAGTCATTGAACTCCTGACCCAGGTATAAAAGTTTCAAACTGTTTATGAGCTTAGCCTGTGTGTTCTTTAGATTATTATGAGATTAGTATGATGTAAAAGCTCCATATTTATAAATTGAAATGTTGGTGCTAGACATTGCCTGATCAGAGAACGAAAATCACAAGTCAACTGGAGAAACTAGTCACTGAATGGCCTGCAGAGGTTATCAAACATCAAAAGGCAGAAAATAAAAAAGTAAATTTTCTTCAACTCTTCCTTTTATGTGTTGAAGTTTAAACAATTATAACTTTTTCGATTCTCTTAGAAATACGTCCATCTTTTCCTGTACCTTGTAGGCTGTTGCTCGATCATTGCAAAATGGTATCCCCGCTATGATTGTTTCTCTGACAAATATTGGTGTGGAAGTAAATGCAAGTCTAGAAGAAGACTTGACCGAGAAAGCAGGTGTTTTGTCGTGAAACTTGAATGTCCTCTTTCGGCGAATTCTACTCGGATTTCCCCCACTGTACTGAAGCTGCGACTTTGGTATTTATTTAATATTCACTGTTTCGGAAGAAAAGCACCAACACACAGTACACCTTCAACATTCAAAGAAGCCTCTGTCGGTTTAGAAGATAACAAGTTGTATGCGCCAAAAAAAAACCCGTCTTTTTGCTAATTCATTTCTTGGATGGGTAGTTCATAATTTTCAGAATCTGTTGTATACGCCAACTTTCGGTGCTTTTATGTGTACACCTGTTTCATGACCCTCCTCACTGGACTAGTAAAAACTGGCATATCATGATATCAATATTGGCTCAAAAAATCCACTTTTTCAATCTGAAAATAAAATCAGTTTTATTCCTTTTTTTTATTTTTTTATTTTATAAATCTTTTCTTCACGATGCTAGACTGTGTATGCAGAATCACTGAAACAACGATGCTGCATAAATTTAAATTACAAAACAGTTTTATTTCCATTTATTCTTTAACTAGTAAAATGCACGTTCGTTGCACGTGTTGGTTAAATTGATATACTGAAATGAAATTTAACATTATACATTGTTAAGTACGTGTTTGACATATAAAATAATAGTATAATAAATAATGATAACCTTATATGAGTTGATTGTTTCAATTGTAAATTCAATTATGGAATAAATATCAATACAAACAGTATCTAAACAACATAGCATTATAAACACGTCTATTGTTACAACATAATGATCAGAATTAAGTATCTGTTTTACCGAGATTTTTACGTATCTATTCTTATATGCTTCACCTTCATGAGGTTTAACTCTGCTAGCACAATGCATGTGCTTTGTACGTGTTAGCACAATGCATGTGCTTTTTACTCGGATTTCCCCCACTGTACTGAAGCTGCGACTTTGGTATTTTCAGAATCTGTTGTATTAGAGTAATTGGACGACCGAACTAGGGATACATTTTTTTTTTTAATGTATACGCCAACTTTCGGTGCTTTTATGTGTACACCTGTTTCATGACCCTCCTCACTGGACTAGTAAAAACTGGCATACAATGATATCAATATTGGCTCAAAAAATCCACTTTTTTAATCTGAAAATAAAATCAATTTTATTCCTTCCCCCCCCCTTCACGATGCTAGACTGTGTATGCAGAATCACTGAAACAACGATGCTGCATACATTTAAATTACAAAACAGTTTTATTCCCATTTATTCTTTAATTAGCAAAATGCACGTTCGTTGCACGTGTTTGGTTAAATTGATATACTGAAATGAAATTTAACAACGTAATTTAACATTATATATTGTTAAGTACGTGTTTGACATATAAAATAATAGTATAATAAATAATGATAACTTTATATGTGTTGATTGTTTCAATTGTAAATTCAATTATGGAATAATTATCAATATAAACAGAATCTAAACAACATAACATTATAAACACGTCTATTGTTACAACATAATGATCAGAATTACGTATCTGTTTTACCGAGATTTTTACGTATCCATTCTTATATATGCTTCACCTTCATGAGGTTTAACTGTGCTAGCAAAATGCATGTGTTTTGTACGTGTTAGGCTACTCTTTTTAATGCCATACCTATATTATTGACCATGCACTTAATATATAAAATAATTATATGTTAAATAATGACAATTGTTATACAGTAATTTTATGCTTGGTAGAATTAATTTATTTCTTTTACTCATAGGCATTGAATCAAACTTGTCATGTTACATTTTCATTCTTTTAAATACGATAAGTTTTTTTAGTTATATAATCATGTATTTTATTGGTATCGAATGAAGATTTGTCTCAAGTATCTATTTGTAAATTTCTTTTAACCTAAAAAACATAATCAAACCATAATGTGACCAAAAAAATGTGTAATGTTTCAATTACGTATATTATATACTTGCATTCGATTACAACTGCAAATACTTTTTGTTAAATAATTTATTGTCGGTCAAATTTAATAATGTTAATGACAGAGGATCATTAATTGTGTCACATGAGTATTAATGAATTATATTTATTCTAAGATAAACTAATTGTACAAGCAAAAAATTGTACGAAATTATTTGGATGATATTTATATTGTTCGTTTAAGTATTATTATTGCTTTATTCCACACTTTTGTGATGATATTTGCCTCTTCTTCTCAAGTGTTAGAAAGTGGCTGAACTTGGCCAGTCTGTCCACTACTACCATGATGACTTCCTTTCCTTTAGACTTAGGAAATCCATCTATAAAATCCATGATGAGTTGGGACCATGAATGTGAGGGACTGGTAATGGGTGGAACAATCCTTGAGGTTTATCATGTAGACTTTTGCGCTGCTGACAAGTAATACACTTTTGGATCATTTCTTGAATATCCATTTTACGCTGGGGCAAATAAAAAGTCTCTTAATCCTGCTATAACATGCTCTGACCCTTGAATGACCTCTATTGAACTTGAGTGCAACTTCCCTATCAATTTAGATCTCAAATTTCTCAAAAAAATGGATCCCAAACCTTCATGGGGTTCCTATGTATATCCTCATTTTGTACTTAAGTAATCTCATGGTGCATAGTGTAGAGGGGATTTAATGTTGTACTAATCATCAGTGCCCGAAAATTTTCCTCCACATCTAGGTCACCTTGTAGTTGGATGTTACTTCTTGCATCAAAGAAGAGGATATTGTGCTCACAAAGCACAGTGATCCCTAAACATGACTTTGTATGTACAAGGCATCAACCACTACATTTCCACTTCTCTTTTTGTACACAATAGTGAAATCCAACCCAAGTAACTTGGTCATCCTTTTTTTTTTGTTGTAGTGCAGTAGTGGTCCTCTAATCTAGAACGAACTTCATACTCCATTGACCAAAGGCCTTCCTTGAATAAATGGCTTTCATTTAGTTATTGCAATGAAGAGTGTCAGGAGTTCCTTCTCGTAGATGAACAATCTCATCTTCTTATAGTTGAAGTCCTTGCTTAGATAAGTCACAAGTTTCTTGTTTTGTAGTAAAACAGCTCTTAAGCCTTTTACACATGTATATGTTTCAATGCAAAAGCAAAATGGAATTCCAAAATATGGCAAGAAAAGTATTTGTGATTTGTACATGGTCTCCTTGAGTTTCTAGAATGCTTCTGAGGCATTCTGCGACCAACAAAACCCGTCTTTCTTGAGTAGGTCATTCAAGGGCTTAGCAATAATCCCACAATAGGGCACAAATTTCCTATAGAAACTTGTTAGGCCCAAAAACCCTTTGGGTGTCACAATATAGGGCTGGGTCCAATCCGAAATGGCTTAAATCTTTCTTGGGTCAGTATACACTTCACCCTCATATATGATATGGCCAAAGTATTCCACTTTGGTCTGTCCAAAAGAGCATGTGGACAATTTAGCATAGTATTGGTTCTTCTTCAAAACTTCTAGAACCACTTTAAGATGTATGTGGGAGGCCATGTTAGGGCTGGAGATTAAGATGTCATCAAAAAATTACCAGCACAAACTTCCTCAGTCAAGGTCTCAACATCTCAATCATACTTCTTTGGGATGTGGCCGGGGCATTTGTGAGCCCGAATGGCATCACTTTGAATTCTAATCGGCCATGATGAGTTACAAATGCAGTCTTCTGGACATAATCTTTCATCATCGAATCTGATGGAATCCAGACTCAAGTATATTCTTTAAAATGCCCTAGCATTCCCTAACTCATCCAATAATTGGAGGAATATGGTAGCTATCTTTGACAGTCAAGTCATTCAACTTTCTGTAATCCACACAACATCTCCAGGTTCCATTTTTCTTTTTCACAAGGAGCAAGAATGATGTAAATGGACTACTATTGTGATGTATAACACCCCGTTGTAGTATTTGATCCACCAACTACTCTATTTAATCCTTTTGACAGCGAGCATACCTATGAGGTTTTAGTTTCACATGTCCAACACCTTCTTTCAAATTTATAGGATGCTCATAGCTCTTCTTCGATGGCAATCTTTGTGAATTTGCAAACACGTCATGATACTCTTCTAGAACATGAGTAAGTTCAATAAGCACACGATTCATGGCATGTTTCCTGAGGAGTCCATATTTCCCTTTTCTCAATTCCTTAGTAATGATTTTACAACTGATGGGCTTAAGTTATGTTTCTTATGTGTAACTTCTCAGCTTAATTTGTTCTCTCATGTTAGTGAAAACCATCTATGTTTTGTTGAAGTCAAGACCATTGGATTGTACCATTTCATCCAATCCACACTTAATACCATGTCACATCCTCTCAACTTGATCAATCTCACATCTTATTCGAACTTAACCCCTTGTATAATCCATGACAAGTTAGGACACTTAAACTCACTCACCATTATGTTCACATCTACTACCGTGATTATTAACATGTGGTGAGTCGGTTATGTCATTGCACCTCCTTGGCAACATGTTGGTCTAGGAAAGTGCGAGATGCACCACTGTCTATGAATATGGTAATTGCATCATCTTGATTACCTTCACAATTGATTCCATTATTACACATTGAATAATGATTTAAATTATACTAAAAAAGTGCACTAAATGTGGAGTGTTCCTACTCATAGTTGCGTGCACGCATGTTGTGTTGTAATTAATGTAGAGTATGTGCATGTCCTTGTTGTAACATTGAACTTGAGGTCATAAGAACCATGGGACATTCCTGGTTGGTATCTCTCTATCTATCTGTTTACTTTTTTGCACAGGCCCAATTGAGGTTGGTAATTATTTGCCTTTTGCATTTAAAAAATTCCAATATCAAATAAAACCCAAAAAACAAACAAACTAAAACAGGAGTTAACACAAATCGGTTTAACGAAATCAACTTGCAAACAATACATCAAACAATGAAATTTGAAACGAAGCGCACCAGGATTAATAGTATTACATGCACACAACATCAAAACCTAATTGGAATCGGTTTCGAGTTTGTTACTTGAAGCAATAGCGTTGAACGTCTAGAAAAACTTCACGTCCCTAGCAAAAGTACTACACATTATTTCTAATGACTATTTTAGATGCTAACCTCTAATCTAAGACAGTGTCTCCTTTGATCCGAATAACCACCAAAAGGAATAAAATATTTAGAATCTTGTGACAACAGAAAAAAGATGATGATGGCGCAGGATAGGTCGTAATTCAACGTGCGAGTATATTTTTATAACAAAGGGGAAGAAAAATCCTATCAATGGTATGAGAGGGAAATATTTAGAATAGAATAAGAATAGAATAGTAATGAATTGATTATTGGTCTAGATAGGAAATCCTTCACGTGTGTTGATCTATCAATATAGATTTATTATAATGAGAAAAAGAAAAGAATTGAGTAGATAGATTTAATTATATAATATAACAATAAGATAATGATTTAATCAATCCTATCAATCTATGGTTTTTATCTATGATAATCATTGAGTTAGTGTAATGACAAAAATGATTGAATTGATTAGACAGAATAAATTATACAGTATAATATAATCATGGCGCCTTGTAGACTGTAGACATAGAAATTAGTACACATGCCCGCAAAAAAAAATTAGTACACTTTTTTTTCTCTAATGAAATTAGTCACTTACGTTTGAAAATATATTAAATTGTGGACATAATGAATTATTGTTAATGCGATAATGATTATTGTTGAGATAACGAGATAATGATTTAATGTATTTATTAATTGAGAAACACATACGTGTATAGTGTAGTTTTTTTTATTATTACTAACGTAATCCTTTTTATGCAATGCTAATCCTTTTTTTTAATTTTTATCTTAGTGTTTTCACGTGACTGTTTTTTTTATTGAAAATATTAAATATTATTCTTCAAAAAAAGAAAATATTAAAAATAAATTGCAATGCTTATTAATGTAATCCTCAATCCTATCTGGTTATTATTATTATTATTATCTATTTTTACTATTAACGTAATCCTATCTATTTGCCGTGCTAATCTTTTTTTATGTTAGTGTTTTCACGTGAAATTTTTATATTTATGTAATTTTTTTTTATTTATTATTATTATCTTTTTTTATTTTATTATTAACGTAATCCTATCTATTTGCAGTGCTAATCTTTCTTTATGTTAGGGTGCGTTTGGATTGTTGGAATGTAACGGAATGGAATGCAATGAAACCGATTCCATTCCTATGTTTGGCATGCAATGGAATGAAATATGCAAGATTGTATTAGATGTGACAAGTAACACGGTGGGTGATGAGCGTGCATGATAACGAGTGTAGCAAGCGGTGGTGGGTGGCGGAGGATGATTTGAGGTGTGCAATAGTAGTGGTTGTGGTAGTGATGGGTGTGGTGTGCGACAGTGGTGGTTGAGGTGGTGGTGATGGTGGTGGTTGTGGTGTGCGATACCATTAGTTGTTATGGCGGCGGCGGTGGTGGTGGTGGGTTGTGATGGTTGTGGGTTGGGTTATGATGGGGAATGGTGACGAGTTGCGTTGAGGGTGGTGACAGGGTAGGCGGCGGTGGTGGAGGGTGGTGGTGCGGTTGAGGGTGGTGGCGGTGGATTGCGGTGGGGTGAGCAGGTGCCACGGGAGGTTGCAGGCGGGCCGGCGGTGGTGGTTGATTTTTTATCACTGGGTTATGCTTACATTTCATTCCATCAAACCATTACGTCCATTCCATTTTTTGATGGAATAAAAATGGTAAAAAATCATTCCAATGGAATGAAAACTCATTCCATTCTCTCGCAACTAAACACGCCAAAATGATGGTATGGAATGAAAAAACATTTCATTCCATTCCATTCAAGCAATCCAAAAATACCCTTGGTGTTTTCACGTGAATTTTTTTTATTTATGAAAAATATTAAATTATTTATTATAAAAATATATTAAATTATGAAGAAAATCTTTTTAGGGAAAACACCCGAGGAGGAAACACTTTTGAAAACATACCCTTGGTGTTTTCACGTAAATTTTTTTTATTTATGTAAAATATTAAATTATTTATTATAAAAATATATTAAATTATGAAGAAAATCTTTTTAGGGAAAACACCCGAGGAGGAAACACTTTTGAAAGGGAAACACATTAGCTCTTTAAATATAGTTAATTAATTAATGAAATGATTAGTGGCTAATTAGTTTGTGATCTCTCTTGCTGTCTACGGGTTTTTTTTTTCCACTTGTAAATCAGTCCAATTAATCCGTCTCAATCCAACTAGCCGTTAGATTTCTCCTAAACGGTTAAACCCTAATCGCTGATGCACGCCCCGATCCCACAAGAATGCGATGAGAGATTAATCGAGGCGCAGAGCCTTAGAAATCAAGCTCTGCCTTTAGTTCTCCATCACTGAAGTTTTAGCCATGATCTGAAATCAACCCATTTTACTTTAATCAAACATCGATCTCAGAACAGGGTGCCTGGATCATCATTACAGCCGTTAGATTTCTCCTGGTTATTATACAAAGGAGTTCAGTCGAGATGGAAGAAGGTTCGACTTTTTCCTAACTTATTCTTGATACAAAAACTACTCTTCCTCTGTCTCTTACAAATTCTGATATGTTCATTCTGTATACTGAAACGACAGGTCTAAAAACAACATAAAATTTTTAGCACCTATACGTGCGTTTCATTCGTCGAATGAAACACATAGAAACACCAACGTCTTGGGGAGAAAAAAAAGATTTGAAGTCAAACAAAATCAGTATAAAATTATAATTTATTCTAATGTTACAGACAAGGGGGTGGGGTTGTAAATTTATCAGCAGCAACGACACGATAACATGTCAACGCATGTGTATGGTCTTGACATTTTTTCAAGTTCAGGCAATCCCGGGACAGCCTCCAGCTCTAACTTGTATAACGTGCTGGGGCTGCAACAAAAGTTGTACAAATTTCTGCATATTCCTTTACTGAATGGAAATACTCTTTCTGGAATTCCCCTGCAGCAACATATCAGTTTCAACACTAGTCAATACAGGATACTCTATTCCTCTCTATGATTGTTGCTTTTTATCACTTAATTACGCGTGAAATCGGTGAAGCAATCATCCAAGACTTCCTTAGTTTGGTGGAAACTAAAATGCTCTTTTAGCAATTGCAAACATATTCATATTAAGAAGAACATAAAAAGAGAAATGGGGTTAAAAAAGAACAATGAACACACCTTAAATATGAAATACGCCGTCGTCTTACAAGTTCATAGGTTGTTTGATTTGTCAGTATCAGGTAGCTGTGTTTGCAATGAACGGTAAAGTCAGTAATTCCAAAAGGAATATGAGAATAAGGAACCTGTACTGAATGGGCACCTGCATAACAAGCATAAAAAAAAAAGTGCTAGTGCAACACAATGGACTTTACCTGTGAAACAGAAGCAGCAGTGCCAAGAAAACTACGCAAACAGACAAAATACCCAGCAGCAATATCATAATCACATCCACCCACCTGAAGAACCCCACACAATACCTTCATTAGCCAGACGAAAAATCGAAAGTAGGAAAATAATTTTTCGACTCCAAAATATTTTGTACCTTGAACCTCTTTTCACTATCATCCGGAAAAAGTACAAACTATATAGGTTAACAAGATTAGTGTCATACCAAGCCTTTGTAATATTGGACTTGAGGTAAGATATGTACAAGATGCCAGTCCAAATGGATAGTGCTGCCTCCTCACAAATGTACCACCTAGAAAATGAGTGGGAACATAAATAGATAGCAACAACGGTTGCCATTCTACATAAGAAATAGAAAATATAAAAATAATAAGGCATTAGCTGAGCAGACCAATCACTGGTTCCATTTTTTGTTTTCCCCTAAAGAAAGCAATGAGTTATATGGTTACCTAAACATAACAGGATTATGTTCCACCTTATGTATTGCATTTGATCAAGTCGATATGTTCACTTATTATTTTTGCCTTTTCTAAAGGAAAAGGAAAAAATAAGAGAAGCATGACAGGCACAAAATACAATTCAAGAAAAACAGAAATTATGATGGAAAAAAGAGCATAAGCACTGGAGCACATTGGATCGCCAAATGGCATCCTGTCACAGTTTACATTGCTATGTGGCATCCAGCTAGAAGGAAGACTATTGCCGATCAAGGACCATATTGATTAACATGACCTTTCCGTCAGGGACAAGACCGGAAAAAATCATAACTAAACCCGCAAAATGAATAGCACCAAAATGGCTCTCAGACGTACAAATCCACTATCCAATCAAGAGGAATCATGTGCCTCACAATGTGAGCATCAATTCACCCCCCCCAAAAAAAAAAAAAAACCAATATATAAAGCAATTTTCTCAGCGATCTGGAATCAAGCTTTTCCCATATCTCCGTTGTATAATCCCTTTCATATTACTCCCTCCGTCCCAAAATATAAGTTCATTTAGCTTTTTGATTTTGTCTCATAACACAAGTCCATTTAGAATATCAATGGAGTATTTATTACATTTTTCTTCCTTCTACCGCTAATTAAATATATATTCACCCTCTTTTCACTACTACACAATTATTGCATTAATGACAGTCGAAAGATATTTAAGACTTTTATCATTAAAATAATTAATAACACTTAACCACTGCCCGAAACAGTGTGAAAACTCCAAATGGATTTATATTTTGGGACGGAGGGAGTATAATATTATAATTCTGGATAAGCATTAATAGCTATTAAGCTTCCATTCATAAAGAAAAATCAACAAGGATACTTCTTGCTATGCAATAAACACCAGGATGAGCAACAGATGATGCAACAATCAAGAAAAGAATGAAAATTTACCAAAATCGATTGTGATTTTCTTGTCCTATGCATGTCCCAAGCCAAACGCAGTGGTGATCAAATTGAAGCACACACCTGTCACAGTCGTGGCAATGCTTAGCCCGTGGTGGCTGCGGAATTATCAAACAACCATGTATCAGGTATAGTAGATACTTCGATTTCCAAAGAAATAACAAGTTAAAAAAAAGGATATGGGAGATATTGTTAGGATGATGATCATTGAAGCTTAAACACATCATACCATCCATTTAATCAAAACCGTCAACAGTACAACATTAACAAAAAAAATTATAAACAAAAATGCACATGTGCAAAAAAATAATAACATGACTATCAACAATTTGATACCAAAAAGTAGCTATAATATCAATAAAACTCCAGAATCAGTGAATCACTTACTGAAAGAAAGGAAGGATATACACAAACATAAATACGGAAAGAAAAAGCTACTACGCCCCAAATAATATGATATTTAAGAGGTTTTCACACATATTAAGAAAAAGGGTAAATGTCATAGATTTTAAACCAGAGTCCAAAATACCCTTTGAATGTCATTAAGACAATGATTCTATTTTAAGCAATAAAATGAAATTTCTCCGTTTTTAATAGAAAATTTCAGCAAATCACAATTTCAGGGAACCTTTTGAAGGAAAATATGCATAAATTCAATATTTACAAACCTGTGCAATGTTACAGTAGATGCAAGTGCAGCTCCTGGAAGGCAAAAAAAAAAAAAAAAGACAACCAGTTAGTCGGCACTTCTACAGAATCTCAACCAAATATCTGCATATAATGTATTTTCTTGCCATCCCGAAAACTCATCAGAGAGAGCGAGGGAAGCGGGAGCATTAAATAACTACAAATGGCAGCAGAAAACGAAAATTTCCCACAAAGCTCTATAAGAAACAAACATCGAAAGCAAGCAAAGCCATTCTCACAAATGCGTAGAGGTGGTCACAGATCGGTTTGATGCGGTCAAAGGATTTTCAAAACCAAATCAAACATTTCGGTTTGCAAGAGATGAAACTGATACAATCATATCAAATTTGGTTTGGTTCTGTGTTTCACTCTTTCGGTTTGGTTTGTCACTTTACACTACAAGGACTCTTGCAAATTTAAGATACTAAAAATCACTTGATCTTCTCCAATAAAATAAATAAATAAATAATGATAATAATAATAATAAATAAATCACTTGAGTTCCAAGCACACAATTTAAATTTCAGTCCATCTGATTCTCTTATTCATTATGTCATTATGGCTGGTAAGCCGATCCCAAGTTTCTTACAAAAAGAAAAGAAAGCGCAGTTACCCTCATTTCTTTTAAATAAAAATATAACCTTTATAGAAAACAGAGAAATTAGAAAGATGTCGGCAGAGAAAATGTCTTGTTTAGTAACGTATGATACATTACAATTTCTACGTGGGCAATTGTATTTTATAAATACACATCTAACAAGAACAATATAACTACCTTATAGTGAACCCCGGTGGATACATATCCATCACTAGATTTGTCCAAGGGTCTGTACTAGTATCATTACTTGGTGGTTTCTTTAAAAGTTGGCTCCCGTCTATCGTAATAACCACACTGCCATTTTTGCTTGAAGCGGGTTGTCTTTTCTTGATCATTGCAACATCAACATAAGTAGAACATACAGCTGTTAGGTGATGAGAAATTGTTGGCAGTATTTCCTACTGATGTTCTATGGATATTGGATACAGCAAAAAAGCAAAATGGTGGATTTTAATTCATTCTGCCAAGTCAGAAGGAAAAGTATCGTACTTAGAAGCCAATGATGATTTCCTTGCTAAGGCATCAGCCTCATTTATAGCCCTCATTGCATCAATGGCATAGCTACACTTCAACAAACATATTGAAATTAGCAAAAAAGTGCGTGAAAGCAATCAAGCATGAGAAAAAGATTGTGAATGTTGAGTAATTGACAAAAAATACCCAGGAGAAGAATAAGAGGTGATAAAGTACTGTGCCAGTGTAACCACAAATAATAACAAATATAATCCAGCACACCTGCAACAGATAAAAGGGCTTGTTACTTTTTGCATTCCCAGCATTTCGCAGAACAAGAAAACGATATAGCACCAGTTGTACAAACACATCAGAGTGTAATTGCAAAGCATACAGATCTATGCATTCAAAATATCAAATTTTTCAGATTCTGCTGCTGAGTAAAATCTTGTATGGGCAAATCAATACTAGTGGCAAAAAAGACAATTCCTATGTTTGTATTTACATCAAAAAATCACATCACAAGTCTTAAACTAAGGGAATATTGGAAAAGAAAAATACTGGAAATGTGTAGCTTCCAATATTAAGTTTCCATAATTCACTTCACACCAACTAGTACTAGATTAAACTGTCAAAATCAAGATTCCATAATTCACTTCCAACCAACTACTACTAATAACAGAAAGAATAACCTATCGTACAAAAGGTGTTAAAATGATGTCATAGAGCTCTGACAATGAGCAGGCTTTCCAATTATACAGCACTGAATTACAAGTTTACAAATATAATTTGAAAATCAACTTAAAAATCACCTTTTTTTCCTCTCTCTTATCTACACCTAAATACATGGATAATCAAATAAGCAGCATAAAATTAAGCTGAAAAAAATGTAATACAGGCATTACCACGGTTGTTGCTGAGTTTTCTCTATCAAGTCTTTATCAAAAACAAAAAGAACGCCCACAAAAATCAGGTGCAGAGCTACCAATGCTATTTTCAATCCCAAAGCAGCTCTCCGAACTATTATTCGCAATTGACACACACAATAATGGAAGTAAGCATCAAATCATCAATAAGAAAAACTATCTAGGGAAACCAAAAAAAAAAAAAAAAATTTACTTATGGAATTATTATGTGATAGTTGGCATACCTGGATCTTCCAGACATGGAAAGAAGCGAATGCAGCGGCCACAAGCACGATCGGATATGTAGCTCATTCCACTCATCTTCTCTTCTCTTATTCATTCATTCATGTCACGGCATCGGCATTACAGAATTTTTCAAAGGGAGTACGGAAGATACAAAGTTTTGGAGAGTGTTGCAAATGAATTAGGGTTTAGGACAGGAGGAGTACTTCCCGATCGATGCACGGCGAAATCGGATAAGCTATTGTATTGTATATCTGCTGATCTCCTGTTGATTTAATTTGATTTTTTTTTTTTTTTTTTTTAGGTCCTGTTGAATATAGCAGACAACTGATAATAAATATATATATATATTATAAATAATAATCAAAAAACTAATAATCGAAAGAGACAGTAGACGAGATTCCGGCCATTTGTCAAAAAATTTGTAATAATATTTTATATTTACTTAGTCAAAAAAAAAAAAAAATCTTTTGGGAAAATAAAAAATTACTTGAATAATCGATGTGCTGAAATAATAATAATGATGATGGCGGTGTTTGTTTTCTTGGTGCAAAATTGTATCTTGGTGTTTTTAGAAACGATAAAATTATTAATGGGTTCTGTGAAAAAAATATATATATTAAAAGGGGTGATAAATTTTTTTTTTTTTTTTTGGGTTATAAACCTGAAAATGATATATTAGACTTTATAGAATGAAATTTATGGCATTAAATTAATTTTTTTAACACGAGTCTAAACCTATAAAAGGACTTTCATTTAGTGATTAATGGAGTATCATATTACCTCTCTCTAACAATATTTTAAACAAAATTAGGCCAACAAGAAATTAACACATTGGTAATTAACTGTGGTCCTTAATCCGAGTTATTTCAGGTTTGAGCATCAATAGGGACAAAAAAAAAAATTGTTTGTGTGCACATATTTTATACTATAAACAAATAGGTTTTTTCCGGCAAATTTCATGGTGGTCCGGAAGCAATCATATTTAAGTATTTTTTCATGGTCCTACATGTTTATAAAAAAACCATCATCGTAAAATTTGTGATTGATGGATTATGTGATAACACAATGGTAATTAACACCATAAAATCAGTTTATTATCTCTGAACCAACTCAAAACAGCAAAAAAAAAAAAAACAGACACCAACTATAAACTAGAAAACATACTTTCATATCTTATGAATATGAAAATGTGGAGGGGTAAAAGTAAACTTCAATCTGCAAAAGAGAAAGAAAAAAATTCTGAGTTTCATGGATTCAGTTTCACAGTAGTATCATCATCCACAGACACAAGATTCAGGAGAGTGGTTTTAAAAAAAAAAAAAAAAAAAAAAAAAAAAAAAATGTAGTAAACAAGAATGAATATCTGCTGCTTATCTTTATCCTCACTGATGCTTTTTTTTTAAAAAAAAAAAACTTTCTTGAGAAATTCTTGTATAAGGAGTCTTCATTGCACTTGACCCCCATCTGATTTAAGTGCCATTCATTCAAAAAGACAAACACATCCAACGGTCCGATGCAATACAGACTCCTCACCTAAGAATCTCCCAACTTTCTTTTTCCTGCTCATATATAGATTAACAAAACTAAAATCTTGAATTCCATGTTAATACAGTGGCAAAAGGATTAAATTAGTGCTGCAATTCTCTTCTAGTCCCACTCTTCAAATCACAAGTCAGTCGTGCAAGATGGCTCCACAGAGTAGAAGACAATCGGGTAAAATTGAAGTGGTGAAAAGCTAAGCTCAGCTCAGCTCAGTTTGAGGAGGGGGTGCATGGAGCCAAAGTTTTGGCAGGCATGTTGATACCACCACCTCTCAGAGACAAAGTGGGGCCCTTTAGAGTGCTGGCCCGACTCACGAGATCCGAATCTAGGAAAACAACTATGACTGTTATGTCATCATGGAAATGGCGTCGAACCCCACGACCTATTCTCTTTAAGTCACAGTACCTCATCTCTCTCTTCTTGGCTGCTTCCTGCAATGCAGCTTTTACGAGCCTCCGAGCACACCCCTGCAACAAGATATGTGGAAATAAATATTACCACTGCCTAACCAGCAGCAAATCTCATATGATGGTTTAAACCACTGTGATGAACATTTGTGCAAGATCTAGAAGCAAAAGAGCGTTTGTTACAACCCGGCAATACACAATATCTAAGAAAGTACCATCAGTTATTGAAGATGTCAGTGTAACTGTAACACATAAACCTTAAGGACCTATAGCCAAAACAAAAATCAACTAGATCAAATCATGAACTCAGTTGTCGTGTTTATTGTCTGAAAACTTAATTGTATGCCATTAAAAATGGAAATCGAAATCCAAAACATACATTGTGAGGATGATTTTGTACAATCTCAACAGCCTCTTGATTGCTGAGGTGTTCCCAAAGACCGTCAGAGGCAAATATTACAAACTGATCATGTGACTGGAGTTCATGAACAGCAATATCTGGTTCAGCGCTTAATATGGGCCTTGGAAATGGTTCTCTAAGGCGGAACTTAGCATATAACGGCTCTCTATTGAATTCAGCCTTTTTCAAATATACATCCCCAATGGATCTTGAAATCTGCAAACATAATTCTCATACAAAAAATTTAGGAACCCCACAAACACAAGAAATCATCACAAAGTAAAGCCAGAAATAAAAATTATGTAAGAGCAAAAACCCACTATCTAGAAATAACAGACGGTTAATAATGATGAGTTCAATATAAGTATATCCAGACGCATAGAAAATGCAATAGAAGCAATAACATGAGTTCAATATAAGTATATCCAGACGCATAGAAAATGCAATAGAAGCAATAAGTACATGCACGCAAATAGCACATAGCACATAGCACAAGTTAGACTATTAAATCCTATAAGAAAACATGAGCAGACAATGCAAATCAATCAGAGTAAGCCACTTAATAGTTATCTTACCTGTATTATACCCTTTACACGCCATACATTGTGCTTAAGAACAACGATCTGTGAGTCATCTGGGTGCAAAGAATGCAATTCTTGTCTCACAGATTCGATGCTTGCATTATGCTCGGTTGACAACTGAACTGCAAGGACCTCCCCAGTTGCCTTAACAACCCTTCCGAGGACCGCTCGAGAATCCCCAGCGTTGGCAACAAAAAGGGTCCCACCATAGATCACGCCGACTAGACAGCATGATCCAACAGCAGCCATCTGTGGATTCATAGGCCACTGTCTTGAAACAAGAGACATAAATCCTTCCTCTGTTGCTAGAAATGCTTTCCGTATTACGTCTACTGAAACGGAGTTTCGCTCCGATGCGAACCCTGTAAGTACATAATCCAATTACAAGCATTAAAGAAAACCTATGTGTCACTAACACTTAAATCCAATTACAAGTCTTGATAAGCTCACTTACTCTTTAAATGCTGCAAAAGTTGATCATTGACGTAACGAGCCGTCTCAGGACCACCATGACCATCATAAACTCCAACGAAGGTACCGTATGGACCAGAATCTCGCAAGCCCAACGAACCAGACTCAACCTGGCTTTGATCCTCAAGCAAATTATTTGCCTGGACAACAGCCATTGAGAATTCACCGGTCACATGATGCCCGAGGTCCTTGTACCAAAGAAGCCCCTCCTGCCTGCCAGCAGCTTCCGCACTATGTGCATATTGTTTTGAAGAGGGCTGCCAACAGGCCTTCAAGATTTGTATGATCTTTGATAACATCCCTCATCTCATCCCTGCTTACATACAATTCTTTCACATCCAACCTGGATGCAGGGACACCTAATAAAACCACCTACAACTGGTCTCCTTTCCGATTAATACAAAACCAGAAGATGGCTATTATAAATATTCAAGATGACAGACAAAAAATACACCTTTCAGCTTTAACAGTGGGATTCTGATGAGAAGCAAAAGTGATGGAAATTGAGAGAAGAGCAGAAAACCGCAGAATCTATTTACTCTCAGATGAAATATAAGCTTGAACTTTGGCCAATCGGCCTCTGAAACTATAATTAAAGATAGATATAGAACAAAGCAAGGGCTTGATCGATCTATCCAACACAGCCTACACAACAATCAGACAACGAACAAAATTAAGCATGAAAATGATCCCAATAAAGGATAATCAAGCACGATTAACATCAACCACAAGAACTTCAAGACCGTTTCTCAAACAAGTAATCAAGAGACAACACAAATTACGCAGCCTTCTTCTGATCAGCTACTGAACCGTGCCAAACGGAAGGGGGCTGAGATCTGACGCAAGCTATTTCTCAAACCGTTAGATCTACAGATCCACCGAATCAAACCCGTCCTATACACATATGCATAAATCAGAAAAGAAAAAGACTTTCTTTCAGGTTTCTTCTCTCAATATCTGCCAAATTCTGATCTGGGTTCTGCCTATCAGCTCAACGAAATGAAGAGGGAGGTGGTAAAAGAAGACAAAAGCATCAAAAAGGAGGAGAAGAAAAAAAGAAAAAAAAAAAAAAAGCAGTTTCTTATGTAATTGCAACACAACAGCTGTATCGATTGAAGAGGCTTTTTAAATAGACTATTGATTATGTAGAATCAAAATCGAGGACTAATATTCAAAAATAAAAATTAAAAAAAGAGGAGTAATTCTCCACCACCAAGGAAAGGTTAAAGAGTAATTAGGTGACCATAGTTGTGCTCTGCAGGCAAAGGCAAAACCCCATTGGAGAGAGAGAGAGAGAGAGAAACCAATAGGGAACAATAACGATGATGGCTCGACGATTGCCAGTTGGGCTCAACATCTCAACTAGGGAAGACGGGAAAACCGGGTCCCACTACCCAACACTATTCATTTGACAATAAAATATAATAATTATTATTATTATTATTATTATTATTGATACGTACATGCTTATATCACTTGAATAAAAGCTTTCAAATAAATATGATGTGATAATATAACCTATGACTTTTTCAAAACAAAAAAAAATACATAACCTATGACGTAATATTTTTTTGATAAACGACTACATTTGTCTTAAAATATAATTATTTTTAGGGTTTTAAGTTTAAATTACTACATTTTTGGGGTTATCTACTTTGCTGGTGGAAAACGACAGCTTGATTTGTGTTCAACGATTAGCCTGTCAGGAGGACGATTTCTCTTCTTTTGGTAGCTTGTTGTAGGACTGTCAATTGGAGGCGACTGTTTTTTCTTCGATTCGATTTTCTTTCGCTAAACGTATTAGTAATCTACAGGCTCGTTTGTTGGCTCGACTAAGAGTTGACTCGTTAGGTGTCATTGAATGGGGAGCACAACCCCCGAATAATGTAATTACCGTTGCTTTAACAGACTTGGTTGATTAATAAAATTCGTTGGTTTTTCAAAAAAAAAAAGTTTAACATAATATGCATGCGTGTATGAGTGATGTTGATTAATAAAATCCTTTTCTTCTCAATAAAAAAAGTTTAACACAAAACATCAAAATTCTCATTTGACTATCATTAATTATGGTATCAAAAAAATTTATCATTGATTATATGGTTGGATCAGTGATATGTGTTATGAGAAATAAAATAGAAAAAATAAAACATGTTTTACCTTTTTTTATACATGTTTCACCAATTTGTATACATATAAATCATGTAAAGGTGGCACGATGACGACTCTCTACCTGCAAATCATCCATGAATCAGAATTATTATTATCAATCATAATCTAACATTTACTATGTATGTCATGTATTATACAAATCAATAAAGTTGATAAATAGCATAAGATGAAAATGTCTACACATTATTTAAATATAGTCAAGGTAGTTACATCAGGATTTAGCTTAATTGTATTGTTTTTGGATGTTTTTTTTTATGAACTAATTGTAGCACGATAATAAATTTTTGTTTTGTGAAATCTTCACGTATATCCCCAAAGAGTTGTTTTTTACACTTTGGCCCTTCAATCGTGATTTTTTAATGCATTTATAGTCCAAATCGGAGCGTGTCAATAACCGGCATAGAAGGTATGAAAAGTTATAATTAATATAAACTCGACACATGAAAATAAAGTGACCATTTGAACTCGTCAATTGAATTACCCGTTTTATTGATTTTAGTTTTACGCCACTATAAACCCGGGACGGCTCTCTTTCAGAAACAGTACGAGTTATTCTACAATACATATAGTTGTCGAATGTCCACTGATATAATCATTAACTATGGATATCCTCCGTAGACGATTCGTCTGTGAAGTATGGCATTTTTGTACGACCTCTCATAATGTCTTATTCTTGAGTGACATTCACAAATTATCGATATTTATTATCAAGATCATAAATTCGGTTGGTCAACCGTATCATAATTAACACACGAATGAACCGTCTTTTTTCTTCCCGTGGTAAGGAATGAATTTCATCATTCTGCCTTAAATTATCGTCTACCAATCCTGGCCTGGAACATGCTATTACCTATGTATGGCTCGAGCCCGACTAGGTACAATAATGAGGCCAAGTGGGAACTTTTTCCTACCACCCACCCCCTATTTGACTAAGGACTTTAACGGATAGACCAAACTTGTTCTTCCACAAGAGAAGGGAGAAAGTCGCTTGTAGTCAAGAGTAGAACTCATAGGGCTTTCCCAATAACCGATGAGTTGAAACTTCAACTTGGACGTTTTCTTAGGATTTTTAGTTTCGTGCTCGAAAGGCAACCCCGTTGCTAGCTCTAGCCCTGGCCCCGACACTTGTTCTCGGGGTCACGTGGTGAGTTATCGATATTGGAAGGCTAGTTACGGGTTTTAGCTCTATAGCTGCAAGGTTTACTATTGATTTGTTACCGTAGCGTGAGTTCGAGAATCTTTGCCTTAGTAACCCTAGATAAATGGTTGGAACACGTGTGCGATGCTAACGTGGACATGATTGAAAAAGTTTCACATAGTTAAGTTCAGTGACACATCAAACATCACCCTAGAAAGGATAATCACATCAATATTAAAATTAAATACATAAACGGTCTTTTGGTGATTTAATTTGATTTTCATCACGAAATTACTATAAGATCATCGTATTAAATATGTCCAAGTCATAGGCGATCAACTCACATATAAGTGCACACACTTAGATATCCGAAACCGGTGGTCTGAATAAGGTGGTTTCACTTCTGGTGTTTTGGGGAATGGTTTGACTGTAAGATCTTGAATTTCAGTAGTTTCACCATGGACTTATTGACCAGTAATATCACTATAAACTCAATCATCATGTACATAACTTCTATGCACCGAGTATTATGGTCACATAACGAACCGCTTGAAATTATATGTGATGTTACTTTATATTAAGCACATAAAAGGATTAATAATAAACATTACATTTTATTAATTAAAACAATACAATATTGTATTTACGGGCACTATTCATAATAGTGTTTTACGGTAAAATATAGGGACTTTGATTCAAATGTGTAATGTGTAATCCAAAACTTCATGGTGTTGTAGAAGAGAATCTGATTTGGGACTACCATAGACACCCTCAAACCACCAACTTGCTTAGTTGTTTTTAGGGGCATTTGGTGAAAATAACAAAATAAGTACTCCTATCTAATTTGATAATTACTACCCCTGTCTCAAAATGTAATTCTATTTGAATTTTTCAAACATATTTTAAAAGTTAGTTAAACTGGTTAGGTGTCACTAATTTTGATGAAAAAAATCTAAAATGACATTTTGACTGTTATTAATGCAAAGTAGTGAAAACGGGTGAGTAAATAATAAATGAAGGGTAAAAGAATAAGAAATGTAATAAATGCTTAATTGGTTTTCTAAATTGACTTACATTATAGGACAAAACCAAAAAAATAAATGATGGGACATGTAGCTCATCGAAACGCCCTCCCTACGGCAGCTCTTCTATCTCCACGGCACAACATCAATGATAGGACATGCAACATTTGTGGTATGTCATTAGAAACCTCGATTCATGCGCTACGAGATTGTTATTGGGTCAAGAATATATGGAAGCAAGTAATTCATCAACGTTGTTGGCCTCAATTTAATTCAGCTCCAGATGTAGCTTCTTGGATCAGTCGTTGCCTAAGCGAGAACATAGACTGAAGATTTCTTTACCGTGAGCTCGTCCATGGAGTTTGGTATTAAAGGAGCCAAGAGATACACAAAAGCGATGCACGTCGACCACCAAAGATGGTTTTCATTTCCGAAGCAATTCGCAAAGCCCGGGAGCTTAGACTAGCATGGCCATAGTGTTGCTCTGTTTGTAAGTATTGAGTAAATTCTTTACGATGTAAAGCTTGTACTCTTTAAGTTTTTTTTTAATAAAATATCCAATTTGAGCAAAACCAAAAAGCTAAATAAACTTATATTTTGTGACGGGATAGTAATTCATGCTTCTGACTATTTGTCAATAAGAACAAAAATCTGAATTAAAATTCTACTTTGCCTTTAATTTATCAACCCAAAAAGCTTCCTGGCCATCCCACATAATTCTTCCCCTTCCTATTTTCTCTCTTCCCAATCATTTTTATATATTCGTAGCTTTCTAAATCTCAAAGAATCATGTGGGATGGCCAGGAAGCTTTTTGGGTTGATAAATTAAAGGCAAAGTAGAATTTTAATTCAGATTTTTGTTGGAAATAAAATTTATTTTTGATGATGATTCATCTTATTTAGTTACTTATTTGTTTACACCTCATTGATGAAGTGCTGAAACTAGTTGTTATAGTGAAAGGCTAAAAGATGTCTAGAACTGAATGTATAGGTTTTACTAAAGTCTGATTATTGTATAGGTTATATCAGACGAGCATTGTATTAGATAGAAGTGTCGTAAAACTAAAAACTGGAAATCATCTAGATAACTGGAACTTGACATAAGACTGAAGATGTACACCTAAATCAAGTCGTGCCTTAGAATCAAGAAGGTAAGTTCATTTGAGGACACAGACTTGGTTGACTTATCTAGAACTGAAGGCTGAGGGAACAAACTTAGTATTTGAAGAACTGAGGGACACAGAATCAGTTGTAGAAGATTGAAGAACTGAGCATTCAAACTCATATATGAAGATCCAGGGGCGGAGCCAGGATTATAGTTTAGGGGGGGCGGAATTCTAAAAATTAATTGTCGTGGAAAAAGTGTTTAATTATTTTTTCCGTAGATACATATAATAAATTTGTTATAGGTTTATACATATGTGAAAGTTTTTTTTAGTAATATACAAATGTGAAAGTTGTTGTGGGTTTATATTATAAAAAGACATTGACTATATTGTTTTTCATATTAATAATTGACGATAAAAAAAACAATCTAAAGATTAACAAAGTAAATAAGTTTACAAATTTTCGGATTGTCATATCAATTATCTTTTTAAAATGTTCAAATTGAGAAAATAATCGAAAGTAAAAAAAAGTTAAAAATCTGAAGTTTAATATAGTAAACTTGGGAAAAAGTGTTGAAATTTTGAGTAAAAACGGAAGAATTTGGAATTTAATATAGTAAACTTTGAGTAAAATAAAAAAAAATGCTTCCCAAAAATAGGGAGGAAGGAGGATTCGAACCCACAACCTTCCGCATTCACTATCAACACTGGACCACTACACTAGATAAGCAGATTGTGCATTGTAAGGAACATATAATATATATTACATCAATTGCAACATATTACCGAGTAGGAAGACTATTTTAGTAATTTCTCGGAAAAATTAAGAGGCAGACGAGCCCCCTTGCCCCTATAAGTCCGCCCCTGTGAAGATCAAAGCCGAGATTGTAAAGTTAGAATTCAGGTAAGTCTGTGATGGCCTGAACTGACTTTATGGATCTTGTAGAAGACCTAAGAATCATAAGGACAATGATATCTTAGATGAATTGTTTAAGGAATGGTGTAATCTGATTCAGTCACATAAAATCGAGATAAATAGAGTACTAAGTTTTGAAGAAGTAAAACTCGCGATTAATGCTTTAAGTCGCTTAACAAACTGAAAATCGACATACTCGATATAAACTCGATCGAGATACTCGGTTTATAGTTATCCATCCAAGAAACTGAAAGTACATTCGAACGTCATAAATCAAGGATTTTTATTGGATGAAGAACTGACATGTCAGAACGGTCACTGACACATGACATCTAAAAATATAGACGTTGATGCAATTCAAATTCAAGAAAGATGAACATTGTACCTCACACTATAAATAGAGGACTTGACATCAAGGATCAACCAACCGAATTAACAAGATTACAAGCATTTTTTGTCCACAAGTCTAGTTCATTCGAATTGCTATCAATATCTGCGCTCAACAAGATCATATCTAGATTTCTTCAAGTGTTCAAGCTACATCGATCAAATACAAAATTCAACACTTTGAAGAACCACAAGCGAGAATCAATTTATTGATTCTCAGCCCAACTTTGATTTTTAATCAAAGGTTTAGACTGTGAAGCAATCCGGTCAAGGATTTGCCAAGGACGGTTGTCATTTGCAGTCGATAGACTGTGTTTATGGTGGTAGCTGGTGAAGAGGCAACACAACCCTTCAAGGACCAGTGGTTCAAGCAGTTGAAGAGCAGCAATCCAACATGTTCTTTAGTTGTTTAGATAGTGACGCTAGGGATTAGTCAAGGACTATCGTTTAGGACTTTTTGTAACAAATGCACCTCTCGAGGAGTTCTAGTGGAATTTTCCTCCTACATCACAGGGGAAGAGTGGACTGACATGATTACACCACCTGGAACCACTATAATTCTTGCTCTATTTACTTTACGCATTTACATTTTGTTATTTACTTATACAGCATTTATTATTGTTTATTCAAAGATAATCTGGCCCGATTGTTATAAGCATACATAGCTCACAAACTGACATTCACCAGAATTCAGTTTTGCATACTCAGCTTTTTCTTATAGAATCAACAAGATCCAGATAAAGGCTAAAAATTTATATCCGCTGCCGGTTGACTCAATTCTGTTATAAGTCAGTTTGACTTAGACTCAGCTTAGTCAGCTCAACTCCACAACAAATAAAACTGAACCTTAATTGTTTTAATCTAGTTTTTGGTGACAAGTTTATTCACCCCCCCTCTAAACTTGTGTTAGCCTTTCCAAGAGACCAACAATTGGTATCGGAGCAGTGTTCTTTGACAAGCTATTGTTGAAAACTCACTTGCTCTAGTTATCTCCTCTAGTTGTTCTCCTGAAAAAGCTCAGTTTTTCAGTTTCCAGTCTTTGCATAATCCATTTTTCATTCACTCACACAATGGATAACAATCAGTATGCCAGACAGATGCTAATGTGCAACATGGACAGATTTGATGAATACAAACGTCGTTTGCAGGCTTTTCTAGCAGCTTCTCATGATGAGATGATAGATGTACTCACTGATGGACCTATCCAGATCACTCACATGAAAATTGTAATTGGTGAGCAAGTTAGAGTTCCAAAGCCTAAAAGCGATTGGACCAGTGATGACCGAAAGAGAAACAACCTGAACAATGTTGCCATGGATATCATACTCAGAACTCTTGACATCAATATGTATCTGAAGGTCAAATATTGCACTACTGCAAAAGAAATGTGAGAGAGCTCAAACTGGTTTGTTAAGGAAATGACTTCATCAAAGAAAACAATATCTCAGTGGCAAAACAAAATTTTGAAAATTTCAAGATAAAGTCAGGCGAGAATGTTGATCAGATGGAAACGAGATTCAGCCATAATGGACGAACTAGCGTTACTCAAGATCGAGTACACCAAGAAAGAGATCAACAAGAATCTTGAAGGCTTTACCTATGTGCTGGAAGATGAAGGTCACAGCAATGGAAGAATCAAGAAGACTTGATATAGAAGATTCCTTCAAAATCTTCTCAGACCTAAAGGCTTAAGAATTCAGCGAGGATTTCACAAGAGGCTCTGGAGGAACCTAAAACAACAGCCCTCGCAGCAGCTTCAAATGACAATCAAGAAACCTCATCAAACAATCTTCAGCAATTGGATGAGATGGAAGAGCAGATGGCTCTAATGATGAATAGAATTCGAAAAATGAAGAGTGGACATCCAGTCACTCAGAAGTTTATCAAGAAGACTCCTGAAAATAGAAAAGACGATGAGTATCTTTGCTTCAACTGTAAAAAGCCTGGACACTACAAAGCTGAATGTCCAGAGCTGATTGGTAAGAAGACTCGGCAATGAAGAACTGGCAGAAGAGCACTCTTAGCCGGAGATGAGTCAGACTATGAAGCTGGCACTGAAAAGATTATAAGATGATACAGCTCTAATGGCTCATATGGAGGATCCAAATGAAGTATGTGAATCTAACTCTGAATATTCCTTAGCTCAGATTTCCGTGCAAAATGCATGTTCTTCGACTGCTGACTCCAATCCAAAAAATCTAGAATTAGAAGAAACACTTGACAAATTGATGAATCATCTGGTAACCATCCAAGCTCGTTATGAATCAATTAATGCTGAGAAAGAAGCTCTAATTCTTGAAGTTGAAAGATTGAAGTCTGAACTAAAAAAATGATGAAACTGACTAAAACTAATAAAGGGAAGAGTCAGTATCAGCCTACTGCATCAGCAACAACAACTGAATCTTTTTCTCAATCAAGTTTAGCTACTGGATTCAAATCAAGTAAGCCATATGGAGACAGAACTAGCTTAGGATTTGATACACCGCAATCTTCTAAGGAGGGAACTAGCAAAGCTGCTGAAATTAATATCAAAACTGGTATTAAGTTTGTAGCCGAGCAACTTCCACAGACTGAGAAAATTGCTGAACCAGTAAAGTCAGCCTCACATAAGTCAACTAAGTATTCTAAGAAGACATTTGCACCTACCAACAAAGGTAAATCAAAAGGTAGATCAGTTGTATCTCAAGGAAACAGACATGGTAGATCAACCGCCGGATCTACAAAAACTGATCAAGTCAAGAACCAAAGAAATTATAATCAGAGTAAATCTAAGAATGTCAATCATTCAAATATTCACACATCAAAGGGGAAAGGCAGACTATACCCCCACTACAAGAAATCTGCGTTTTTATGGCGTGCATTGCGTGCCATAATTTAGGTTTTATGGCGCGCATGTGTAAGCCATAAAATCCCACGTCGTAAAACTTAAAAAAAACACGGCATGCAAACTCGAGTTGTAAATCTTCTTTTGTACGCCATTACAAGTTGGCCGGTGAAATAACCGTACTGAATTATGGCGTGCATTTGCACGCCTTAATAGGAACATCAGTTTATGGCATGCGGTTTACGCCATAAAATGCTTCCCGCCAAATGAATCATGACGTGCTTTTGCACGCCTTAAAGTATTTTGCTTCCCGCCAAATGAATCATGGCATGCATTCGCAGGCCATAAAAAGATTCTAATGAATGCCATTAAATCCCTCCTGCTAACTTTATTTCTTATTTATGGCATGCAATGCATGCCATAAACTCATTCCCACCAATAGAAATACAATGTCACATCATGTTTTGCACGCCTTATAAAATATGTTGTATATAAAATGATTATTATTATCCTAAATTAGTTGTAATCAAAACACCAACTTCACAATAATATAATTTTAAATGCACATCATAAATCAATAACAACATCCATTATAACAATTCAAATCGACCACAAATACTACCTAAAAACAGCAAATTTAGTACAATAGGTGAAACATTTAACTTCTTTACAATCTATTGCATATAGCTGACCTGACCTTGTCGTGTTGCAAAATTTTAAGTAACTCGAAGAGACGTGAACCTTGAACATGTTATGAGGCTGCAAAGATCTTTCTAAAAGACTTGAGAAGCTCCGAAAACCTGTAAGTTAGTGGTCTTAGTGCTCTCTGTTATGCACTTATCCAAACTAGTTGTTTTGTCACGGCACTAAGAAATTGAGAGAATTTTGCTATGACAAATCTGGGAAAAAAAACAACCATATGTTAGAACTCTGTTCACTTGTATATTGAATGTTAAGAACAGAAGGAAAAAAAAACATTAGTTTTGGAATCAAGATGAACTTTAAGAACTAGAATTTTATTCAATTAACTTTCAGCTCAACATTTACAATCAAGTATCTTTCTTATTTATACAGAAACAAGCAGTTGTTCTTCATCTACAACTAAAACCATTCTTCACTATAACATTTTTTTGGAATAAGACTAACTAACCTCAGTTACAAGTCTCGATGAATACCAAGAGCTGTCTTACCAATAAAACACTATTTATAATGAGTCATTAATGATAATGGATTTCACCAAATACACAGAAAATTACATAAGTCTAGGTCATGAATATACACCCTATTCTATGATTGTTAACAACAAATTTGGTATAGTAGTGACACCAAATATACAGCAAATCAGTTTCAAGAACTTTGATACAAAAAAGAGATTTATAACACAACTACATAAGTCTAGGTCATGAATTTACCTCAAAGAAGTTTGATTCAACTTGAGGTCCAAGCCGCTATGCTTCATTTTGCTTTGGTTAAAGTGCTGAATTCTTCGGTCGGTCGAGACAAGGCAATGTCCTCAATGACTTCTCATACCCATACCTTCCAACAAAGATGATTATAGCTGTGCTTTGTAGTTGAACTTCAAGTTCTGTCTGATCTGAAATATAGATGTGCAAAGAGATGTTCATGTTGGTAAATTCCTAAAGTCAAGAAAATGTTCAAAGTTACTATTCAACAAGGCATACTACTTTCAAAATTAATTGGGTAAATTCCTAATAAATGAGGTTGAATCGTTTCTTCTGAAAACAGTTTTTCTGAACACAGATAAGTGCTATGTTCCTGAGTTGATGCTATGCATCAGAGCTTTTACTATGCATAACAAGACAGAGTGATTCAACAGAACCAAGGATAACTATTTATCCCCCACAATGGGCTTCCTACACCAAGAAAATTGAAGAGAAACAACACAAATGTCTACTTTAGGTACCTGCTTAACAATTTGCTTTCTTACATGCTTATGAATTATGATAATCAGGATTTCAAAACAAAGAAACAAAGTATCAACAAAAAAAATGTCTCTAAAACCATTTCTAGAAAGGGAAAAGCTTAAATGGTTCATGATCATTGGAAACTAATCCACATCATTATAAGCAAAATAGAAGAAACATGAATGAATATTTTAGGCTTTTTCTTGTGGCCATCTTTATTCAAATGAAATACGTTAGAATACTCTTTATCTTCATGTTTAATTTAGATATGACATATGTTCATACTATGCTTAACTTAATGAGACATTGATTCTCTACCTTGTGAAGTAGTTGTAGTTTTCTTCTAACTTGATGATGAACAATGTTATGTTGCTTCCTTGACATAAGAACTTGTTAGATGTTTACAAGGCTGTTTTATCATGTTTAAACATGTGGATTGAGAATGACCCTTAAACATGTTGTAGATGCTACAGATCTAACACCTCTACTCAAAAAACAACTGTTGATGCTGTTGTTGTACCTTTTCTTTACTCTTGTTGACATTGATCCTATGTTCAACATGAGCATCTCTTTCTTTGCAAGGTTTGTAACTTCACCTTGTGTCCTTACACCGATACGCTTATCTAGCAGGAAATATTCCACCTGCACATCAAGAAATTTTCTGGATCAAACAACTTTAGAAATTTCTATAAAAGAAATCCGAATGCTCCTCGGCGAATTTCGCAGCAGCAGCTGCATAATCTCTTGTAGCAAGATTACCTGCTGAACTCATTTCTGGAAGCAGTAGAAGACCTCGACCACACAGGAAACCCTATAAAAGAACATGAATAAGCAACAAGAACTTACAAAGATTTAAACATCACATGCAGAAAGAGAATACAAACCTTTAATTTCAATCCATCAACAATTCTGAGGCCTGAAATTACATGAGCATTAAAAATGTCTGTGCAATCCAATATCCGGAAAATTCCCCTGCAAAGAAATTGTTTAAAGATTTTTTTACCTTGCATTAGATAGCAACTGGCCAAAAGAACAAAGAGAGAATGTTTATGGTCTCACCCTTCATATTGCATTGTCACGGTATTGCCAATGTCAGTAATCTTTCGATCCTCAAAAATTAAGAAATTATCTTTGTCTGCAATCTTTGGCATTATAAAACAAGTAATATTGGCATTTTGAAATAAAAAATGAAGGAAATAAAATACTAGTGTAATAAGCAGATATAACGAAAAGTAAAAAAGATTGAGCTCAAATCACTATCGAAGCATAACGAGAACTTACTGCTTGAAGTTTGGAACCGAAATCAGGGGTGAAGTCAGGCAAGATATCAACATGGGTTTTCAATATACAAATTTCAAGTCCATCCTGCAAAACATTAAAATAAAAAACAATCAGAACTCGTGTCATTTCGTATTAGTCCTTTTGTTTATAACTGAACTTTTAAAAGCTGTCGTTCAAATAAAACGAAGACAAGAAACGTAATATAGACACTATTATGGTTAAAACCAGGAGGGAAAAAACAACGAAAACATTGAAGATAAGAAGCATAAACATGGAATTGACAGAATCATTGAGGAATACCGCACATGTATAACGAGAAATGTTAGGCACTCTATTGTGATTATTCTTCTCATATGATTGAAAGGTTACTAGTATTTGACAAAAGTGATGCAAGCGTATGTTACCATACGAGCTTCAAGCAAAGAAACTTTAACTAGGCACATAGACCTTTTTTACCTTCTCTGAAATGTCTAGAAACTCAGCATCAAAGCACAAGTTAGTCTCTTTTTTAACCATTAACTCAAATAACTTCTTCTCGGTAACGTTCTTCGCCAATTTTGCTCTCTCCCCATACGGAACCTGAAGCTGGACCTTAATATCTTTCACAGCGGAAGGGACTGCAACCTTCTGATTCTCTTCCAAGAACTGCCATACCATCTTCTCCGTCTCTTTTGAAATTCTTCCATTTTCATTCAAGATCCTGACCATTTCTGTCAACTTCACCATTGCATGTAAGGTGACTCCATTTTCTGCTAAATTCTCCCTTCCTCGATCCATTCAAACATTAGGATAAATGTAGGTTTATTAGCACCGCAACAAAGAAAATAAATAACAATAAGAATGCAAAATAGATGAGAAAACTAAAAAGTGCGGTCAGTAAGAGAATGACAAACGAAGAACTGAACTTCTCCGGTGGCGAGTTGGTGTACCTAAACATAAAATCCGTTCAATTGACAGCGGTTGCAGATTAGATGAAAATTTAAGATCATTAAACAGCGAAATTCTATCCGTGTTTGAAGACATTCTTCACAGAGGACCAAAATTTGGGAATTATCGCTGTTTCACTTCATTTTTCATTTCGATCTGCTCTGCTTCCTTTTAATTTTTATTGTTAACAACATAAAATTGAAAGAGAACACAGAAGGAGAAGTGAGAGATATAGTCGGAAATATAGCGACGCGAGAGGAAAAAGTTTAATAAATTTCTAAACATACCTCTCCGGACTCCTGAGTCCCGACACGAAGAGCTTTCACCATTTCTATTTCTCTTCGCCTCTTCTTTTTCCTCAAAATTTCTCTTTCTCTGCCGGTGTTTTGGACAGAATGAAATCCGGCAGCCACTCTTTCTGCAACGATTCCTCACTTAATCAGCTTCAAGCACCCATTGAGTCGAGGGCCTGAGTGCAGTAATCTAAGCCGACAGAGGAGTCGATACGTTAAATGAACCTAGAGCACCATGAGATTCAGAAAATCGAAGCCAGAGCACGATGAGATTGAGAAGACGAGAAAAATTACGATTCAGTAGGAGTGAGGAAGTTGTCGCCGTGGAGATTAGGTTTTTCTAGGATTTTGGATTTTTTATTTTTAGGTGGGAACGGATGAAATTTCAGCAGAATAGGCCGTGAAAATTTAGCGGGAATTGAAAATTTTATGGCGAGCAATAAATGCGTGTCCTAAAATTAACTAAATACATGGCGTGAATTTTTTCTACGCCCTTAACTTATAACATTCTAATAAAATTTCGGTGCGCAAGCTAATGTATGCCGTAATTTGATAAAAATATGGCGTCAAGAAATGAACAACGCCATAAATCGCGCCTAAAATTCTATTTTCAGAAATAGTGCCACTGATGATGATTGGAATTTTACTGAACCTACTATTAAAACTGATAGGAACAATCATTCTAGACAGAAAACTTATCACAAGTTTCAGTCCAAGACTCAGCAGAGAACTTATCCCGGTTCTCAGCAAAAGTCTCAGTACAAAGGTTACTCTAGACCTCAGTACAAAAGGAATGATGATTATTATCCAGCTTTTAATAATAGAAGACATTTTGGAAATCAGTTTCAACCAAAAGATCTAAGAAATCATATAAATGAGACACAATCCAACAAAAGATATTATGGAAGTGTGGCTTATATATATGAAAACAAGTGCAACAATTTCCAGAGAAGACCTTATGAAAATATGCCCAGAGTTGTACTGACAACTGACCACCATGGACCCAAACAGAGTTGGGTACCTAAAGCATTTTAACTTGTTTTGCAGGATATTTGGTACTTTTACAGTGGTTGCTCTAGGCACATGACAAAGAGCAATGAATGTCTCACTGATTTTGTAGCTAAAGCTGGACCAAGAGTCAACTTTGGAAGTAAAGATAAACCTGGTTGCACAAAAGGTTATGGAAACTTAATCAGAAATGGACTCACAATCAAGAATGTATCTTATGTGGAAGGACTTCACTACAATCTACTCAGCACAAGTCAATTCTGCGACATGGGATACAAAGTTACTTTTGATAAAGATTTCTGCATTGTCGTCAGTGAAACAGCTTTCCAAGTAGTTCTTGCCGGAAGAAGGGAAGAGGACATGTATGTTGTAGATTGGTTTACAGCAGTTTGAAACTGTTTGATTGTGCACACCAAGTCAGAACTCAGTTGGTTGTGGCACAAGAAACTGAGTCACCTAAATTTTGATGATATCAACTTATTAGTAAAGAAGAACTTAGTGATTGGACTACAAGAGATGACATACAAGAAAGATAGCTTGTGTAATGCATGTCATCAAGGAAAGCAAACAAAAGCAAGTTTCAAGACTAAATCTCAGCATTCAACAACCAGAGTTTTATAACTGATGAATATGGACTTATTTGGACCAATTACACCAATCAGTGTTAGTGGAAAGAAATACACCTTGGTGGTAGTTGATGATTTTTCAAGATATACTTGGGTTATCTTATTGACCAAGAAGAGTGAAACTTAGCAACAACTGACAGAACTTCTCAAGAGACTCCAAAATCAGAAAAGTGTTACAGTAGTCAAGATTAGATCTGACAAAGGAATAGAATTTCTCAACAATATAATCATTGAGTATTGTGGAGAAAATGGAGTACTACACCAGCTTGCAGCTACAACAACACCTCAACAGAATGGAGTAGCTGAAAGGAGGAATAGAACACTCAAGGAAGTTGGAAGGACAATGATTTGTGAATCTAAACTGCCAGAAAGATATTGGGCAGAAACTGTAAATACAACTTGCTATACTCAGAATCGAGCTCATGAACAAGAGACATGAAAAGACACCTTATGTGATTTGGAATGGAAGAAAACCAAATGTCTCATATTTTCATGCCTTTAGAAGTAAATGCTTTGTTCATAATAATGGTAAGGATCAGCTCAAGGTTTTTCAGCCCAAAGTTGATGAAGGAATTGCTGGATAAACAGAAACCCGAATCCGGATCCGATCCAAATTGGATCGTCGATCTGATTCACAGTACCGATCGAGACACTCGATCTTGCATAGAGGAAGCTACGAATAAATTCGCATGCGATTTTACCATGATTCGATTCACATAAATAATTAATAATCTACAAGAAGGTTAATAGATTTACCTAAACGGAGAGGTATAGTAAATCGACAGTGAGGGAGAAGCCGTGATCTTCCGGATTGTATCTCTAAGCGACGACTGGTGGACGTCGATCCTCACCGTAGAACCTCGTCGAATATGCACAAGAAAAACCCTAGGTTATTCTTCTCTAAATGACTAAGGCAAGAAACTAATTTTTCTTCCTCTTAATTTGTAAAGTGGTGCATTAATGTTGGTTTAATCAATAGACCCCATACTTTGATTAAGTTCACCACGGACTAACATTTCAAGTGTATCACCATAAACTTAATCCTCATGTGTAACACACACTAAGTTATATGGCTACATATGATACGACTTGGGGTTTTCAGTAGTGTATTACTTATTAGCACGAAGCAAATAATAAGATGAGAATAAATCTGTCATTTATTATTATAAAAACAATTACATAAATTGTCTTTCGGGCGTTAGATCCAACAATCTCCCACTTGCCTGTAAGGACAAGCAACAATTGTCTATCGGGCACACAATATCTAACAATCTCCCACTTGCCCGTAAAGACAATCAATGATTGTTTTTTAGAGCACCACACCCTTATGCTATCTGTCCACAACATTCTCCCACTTGCTCTAAAGCAGATGAGACATATCTCCCAATCTCATACCCGCCAAGCGCTTGTCAGTGACAATTGATGCCACACGACTTGGTAAACTGATCATCTTAGGTTGTCGGCTCGAGACGATCTTTAGGACCGAAACGTCGCCTCTCTGCACGATCTGTCTGACCAGCTGGTACTTACTTTCAATATGCTTTTGACCTCTTGTGACTGTGAAGATGCTTTGCATGAGCTACCTCTCAACTGTTTTCTCTATAAAATGGTATCGGCTCATCGAGACCAAGAATTACTTCCAGATCCAACAAAGAATTTCTCAAGCCACACTACCTCTTTATCTGCTCCGAAAGCTGCTATGTATTCGACTAACAGAGTCAAATTTGCAGTGCTGGATTGCTCCAGACTGTAGCTCCATCACAATGAGTAAATAGTGAGCCTGAGATCAATTCACGATCATCCTTAATCCAACTAATAATCAAAATCAGTGTAGTCAACAACACTCAGGTTTGCACCCAAATACATAAGCATATGATTCTCGTTCTCTAAAGATACTTGAGGATGCACTATACTGCTTTCAACGTCCAAATCCAAGACTCGACTTTTATTGACTTTTAATAACCTAACTTTCTCTATCCATAAGAGTATCTATCCTATTTTATCTATATCCAAAGATTGAGAGAATTATTCCGTGAGGGGATGGGTAGGAAACCTCTCGTTGAATATTGCATACGAAAATGCATTATCATCTTAAACAATAAGATGGATGGGAAACTACCACAACTTGTTCTCATGAATTCGACCGAATCAAATTCTAATTATATTGTCCACTTCTCTGATTTAGAGAAGCTTTGGCTCGTCAGTTTTTGACTTTAGATAACACACCCATGTTGCTTACAACTGTTGCAGTGTTACCTCGCATTTACACTAATGTCCACTCTTTACCAATATTGATTCTCTGGTCTACAAAAGACTCATCAATATTTAGGTCAAGCCCACACATTTAAACATGTGACTTTTAATGACCTAGAGGTTTTGCTTTAATCCAGCAATGGATATAAGCATAGGCAGTCAATCTGCCATTGGAGTTAAGCTAAAACCAATCTGTTCCGAATGAATCTAAGCTCCATTGTTGGGCAAGAAAGTTTCAGGGCATCACCCCTGGTAATCTTTCTGCTTTCCATGGAGGCAAGCAAGGTTTAATGGTGAGAGAGTTCAGGGCATCACCCCTATTGAACTATCTACTTCTCAGGAATTACTCCTAGACCACTTAGCTTTGCCTTGATAGATAAACTCTCCATTCATTCTCATCACGTAAATCTAATTACTTCCACTGGGCCTGAGACACTCAAGTGGTTCTACAAGATTGTGACAAGAGCTGGAGTACCAAAACTCCATTTATAGGTATATGGCTTTAAACCATCCTCCTTTTATCAAAATCCTATACAGTCCTTCCAAAAGACCATATGTTATCAATCACCCCAACAAACTGTAAAGTCTGCATAATCACAGCGAGTCAATGGATAAACCATACTCCCACTGCATTTGGGTGGATTGACATTCTGATTTGGTTCAGTAGTATTTATCAGTGTAATCCCCAACAACCAATGTTGGATGTGGTCCGATTAAATCGGACAGTAACTCCTTGAGTAACTTTTCTTCAAGGTCCAAAGTTGTTATTTAAACATTCTTTTAAAAAGGCTGTGACAGTTCAACCGTCATTATCCGATCTTAGGAATCTTATAACCAACTTTTACTCATTGTATCAAGATATTTCACGAACGGTCACCATCTGAACGTGTATGTAAAATCTTCAGTCCTACCTTCAAGCACTAGTGCTAAATGCCTCTATTTGCGGAAGTAGAGTAAATGCACTTCACTCTTTATCCACAAATTCATAAGCATCTTCTAGGTGGACTTCTCGGTATTACATAATAATGTAAACCGTTATTTTGCAACCAATATCTTAATTGAGTTAAGCAGTGTATTATAGCATATCAATAACTATACAAGACAATCTATGGTTTATCCTTTCAGTGAAATCATTTCACTAGGAGGTAGACCGAGCATCAGTTCCAAATACTATGCTATAGCCTATATCTGAGCATGGAATACTCTCTTCTCTGGTGACATCAGAGATTCCTCCAAATATTTAGATAAACTAATCGGCGTTTCGATTAGTCATTAGACAAAGAAGGTCTATTACTCGAAAGCTCCCACTAGCTTGTATCCTTCATAAGACCCCGAAGGTCAATATGAACAAGCTATGTTACTTCTTTAGCTCTATTAACTTTTCCTAATTGAAATCTTACTTAGTCATTTTTCCTTTGAGATAGTGTTCTTAGACTGGGAGTCAGGAATCACCCTTAGCCAATCTTCAGATCTTATCTCTAGGATATATGCACTAATAAATAGATGCTGAAGAATCGTTTATCTAAATACGGAAACCATTTGTCTTAATAGTTTATGATGTGTTACACATACCTTTTCAGCATTACTTAGTGGTTTTGACTTTATCAGACAAAAGTCCGAGTATCAGAATCGTATACAAATGTCATATTTACTTTCTTTAAGGTAACTATTTTTATCGATTTGCAAGTGAATCTATATGCTCCAACGAATCTGAAAAAAACAGAAATTAAATTTCTGCGATATTGAAGGATTAAAATCCAAAATTTTGTTTCCTAATATCACTATCACCATCTTAGCTGCCCATTGTCTACTCTTTAATCATGAATGCCAAGCTACCATGTTCCTTACAAGCGAACTTTAGCTTCTGAGTCAAATTACTCGGTTAAGAAAGTCTCTAAAGATTCATAGGTTAGCGATCCGAAATCACTTTCCTTACCCTTTACTTTTTTTATTAATATTTCGGTTTAGCCTTTAACTTATTTAGCTTAGATGACTTGCGCATGTAGACATTCTTTCCCATTCTTGAATTTCTTTAAAGGAAATAGCCGCGAACTAGCAGTTCATATGAGTAGACACTACTCGTGAACCGTGGGATGTCCAGTGAGATTGATACCAAATCATTCTCATCATCTTTGAACTAATTTTAATTTGTCTCCCGTTCATCACGAGTGACAGCAGTGACATACTTATTAATGTCACTTAAGTTTGTAGGCTCAAGAGGAACATCCTCTTCCAAAAAAAAATAATTTGCATTCTCGATTATTGAGTTCAACGTTCTTGTTACTTTTTCACTTTTATGAAGTCATCATTAGTCAATTTATCATATGTTTAGCAGTTTAGATACCTTGAGATGATATGTAGTTGCAAAAATAAATTATGACAGAAATGTAAATCAAATCATACACCACAACATATAATAATTTTAGGAATTATAAACGTGATGTCATGCATGCATTTTATCCTACCATTCCAAATATTTAACCTCACATCATGTTGCCGCCGCAGGGTTGGTATCAACACAATGATAGTTAAATTGAGACAATCTCTCTCAACAATTAAACCATTAAGAATCAAACATCTCCATTTAATTGTTGATTACCTTCCGTTTTCAGCCAAGATATTTCCAAAAATATCCTTGTGAGTGTGACCTACTGTTTCAGATCTCAAAGTACGCCCCGAGTATGCCGCCGTAGGGTCGGTCAGTGACCCGATGAGTACCCAAAATCCTATCCTTTCGGATACCAAGCCTTGAATTTTGATAGGGGTGAAGGCCATCCGTAGGGGGCCGTAATCAAAGTGGCTCGAGGCGTCATCCTTCTCTCACGTGCTTGTGCCAACAGTAGAGGCCGTGGGGTCGGTTGTCACCTTTCCCGCTCCCACTCGTTATTTTGAAAATTAGGTAGTCTTTTAGGATTTTTAGAATTTATTTACAATCCGAAAAAAAATAAATCATGAATATTTAAATTAATCCTCCCACTAGTTCATCGGTTCCGAATACCGTCTAACTAGTGTCACTTATTCACGACTTTCCAATTTCTCGGATTTATAAAATCTTTGTGTAGGCACTACACAATTAAAATTCAAAATGAATTTTATAATCCTAATATATTAGAACTTATGAATTTCCCACAAAATTGAAAAAAAAATCACAAATTTAAAGCTCTCACTGTTTGTCGATTCTAAATACCGTCTAACTAGTGACATTATATTCATGATTCCTAATTTGTCGTTTATATAGAAATCTCTTGTGTAGTCACTACACAACAAAAATTCATCAATGAATTTTAAAGTCCTAATTTTGTCATGATAAAAATTTGGCATCGTAGAATTTTATCTCAATAATTTGAAAACAATAAATCTTGAAAAGTAATCACCAACTTATCGGTATTAAACCCTGGCTGAGCTTTAACCGAGTTCACCGAACGGTGTCGGGATTGGCTAAGCTGTTAGGTGTAGTGCCCGAAAGACAATTTGTGTAATTGTTTTTAATAATGGATGACAGAATTTATCTCATCTTAGTTACTTGCTTTGTGCTTGTAAAGGATACACTGCTGCAAACCCTAAGTATATCTGTATGTAACCACTTGACTCAGTGTATGGATTACACGTGAGGATTGAGTTAGTGGTGATATACTTAAATCGTTAGTTAAGTGGTGAACTTAATCGAGTTTAGGGTCTCTTGATTAAAACACCAATAATGCGCCCGAAACACCTTAGGGTGTGATAGTCTTATCCGGATTTGTCGGTAGAGGTACCTACGTGGGGCATTTATATATGATGGCATTCATATAGAATCGGACCGATTTAATCAGATTTCTCGATATAATTCCGTAATCGAGGAATCTTATTAAATCATTAGATGATCATATATGGATCAACCTTAATCTGAGGTGATCACGTGGTGCCGCTTGTCCCGGGTAGTGTTTGATGTGTTAGTTACGGTTCACTTAGATATGTGTTCCAAGCCACTTCTCATTGGCACTATCTTGAGATGAGTGAGTAGTTCGATTTTCACAGACATGGAATCCATTCCTTCCTGCGGGAAGTAGAGAGACAAATCCCTTATTTGTTAGCCTTAAGAAAGTGATCGATCCCGGAGTTCATATTAGACTAATTGATCACTAGTCGATATGTGAACTAATTGATCATCGTGGGTTAATGGTAAATAAGGATAAGATATTCTCGTAATCGGGTTTACGGAGATATCCCACTCAGAATGGACAGCTATGGAGGGTTAATCTGTATGTAGTGATTATATCAATGGACGCTTATTCACTCTATGAGTTGAGTATAAGTATACATCTATAATCGGTAGAGTTCAGTTTCGGGTTTATGGTGGCGTAATCCCGGAATCAATAATTAATGTGCTTATTCGGTTCGATGAATAATTAATTATTAGAGCTACTGGTTATAGGTCCATGGTCCCCGATGTGGCTTCTGTAATTCGGACTAATAATCTTGTTATTTGGGCCTCAGTGATAATTAATTGGCTGGGTTAATTAATTGATATGCATGAATATTATTTAGTTGGGCTAAATAATATAATACACAGAAAAGACATTTTCTGTGGGCCTGGTGGGCTTAGTGTGGTGACAGACCTAAACCTAACCTTGGAAACGGCGCCAAAAAGCTGACGGACATTACCTAGGCTATACAGATCCTAACCGGCAGTGTACCGGGTCAAATTGTAGCTCTAGTCTGGTGAGTCAGGTCGTATTCCTCAGGGAAAACATGGTAATTCTTTTAAGTGGGGTTAAACACCAAGAAGCTATTATTAACTCGATCTAAGTCGCAGCTTTATCGAGTTTCTCGGGTTAGATAGTTAGATTAGTTAGATGTTAGAGTTAGATGTTAGTAAAACAGAAAAATAAAACAAATAAATACTAATATTATATATATTTTTGGATCTAGCCAAGAATTATGTTCTTCAATCAATATCTTTTAGTAGAAATAAATGAGAGATGTATCTTCCTTTATTCAAGGTGTAAATTATATATGAATCGGTGTACTCTAAGCTAGACAACTCCTCCTCACACGAAATGTATGAAATTGTCATATGTCTCATCAATCGTCAATGTCATCCAAAGCATAGGTCACTCCCGTTGTCGGTCAGGCAATGTTTTGGATCTCAATTAAAACAGATAAATTAACGTAATACGATCTTGAGCACAATTTTAATAAGATTTGTTTTTCTAGGACAAATCCGCCCGGTAGGAAATAGGATTCCGTTGTCACGCTTTCACTCGGCCAATTTTACCTCCGGTCTTTCTATTACGATCTCGTATTCTAATCGTGAGTTGTCAATTCATTAGATTACGCTCAAATAGAAAGAGATTCATTATAATCGGTTTTAATCATTATTACCGTAGTCGATCATTCATTTTACCAAAAGATTAACTAATTCGATTCATATCTTGGCTAGACATATTTTTAGTTATACATAGATATATATATATCGATTACATCAAAATGTCATGGATTAAACGGTCGAAGTTTTCCATAATAGCCTTCATCAAGATGACAAAATTCTATTACAACCAAATTTAGCCTTTCGATCCAAACACTTATCAAATTCTCACATATATAGAAACAAACATATAGATATATAAATATAGAACAACAAAAAGTAAAACTCAATAAAATTACCCGTTTACTTCAGATCTAAGTTGTATTCTTGAAAATAGCAACTTTTCCTAAAGCATTTTCTTCGATAATTTTCTCAAGCATTACAACATTACTACTTTTTATTTAAACAAACATATATACATACATAGACATATGTATATACGGGCCCGAAAACAAAATAAAAAGAGAAAAGAGATGAAGAAGGGACATGAAGAAGAGGGGAATGGAAGAAAGGAGAGGAGGTGAAGAAGAGAGATCTTGGCCAAGAGTGGCCAAGATGGGGCACTTTTATGGATGGAAATGAGGAGTTCTTATAGGGAGAGTTGAGGGAGGTTTGAATGAGGGAGGTTGTAGTTGAGGAGGTGTATATGGGGGAGAAATGGTGACTCACCAATAGTTTGTTAGGATGCATGTGGAAGTGATGATGAGTTTGTTAGGATTTGGTGGGTAGGAGTGGTGAATCATCAAGATAGCATGTGGAGGTAATGATAGTTGAGCATGTGAAGGTGATGAGTCATGCAAGAGTTAGTTACAAGCATGTTACTACTCATCATTACACCCCACATGCATCAATTGAGCCAAAAATATCTCCGGTTCGTCCCGAAATTCCAGCAGTTTGGTAAAAACATCATAACTTGAGTTGTAGACCTCCGATTGACGTGATTCAAAATGTGCTGGAAAGATCATTTTAGTATCTACAACTTTCATCAAGAACTCTTCCCCAGAAAACGCCTCTAAGTTGGGTCAAATTTCCATCGAGAACTGGTTACGGTAGAAGCACGTAGAACAATTTGATCCGTTTTGAACTTGTAAGCTTGTGGCATCTTCTTCTAACCCTCTAAACACATCTTTTAGACTCAAAACATGTCGTTACGTGGGATCTTGGTCAATACATAATCCTGCAATGAACCAACAAAATACCAAACGTAAATCCGACACGACACACCGGTTACTAAACCGGTACAAAAACTAATAAAAAACTTATAAAAATACGATAATTTATATAATAACTACTACTTATACATTTGAATAAAACTTAGTAATTTTGACTTGATTTGATACAATAATGCTCAAAATGGTATCAATATTGGGGTAAAATGTCGTAATAATGATCATAAATTTATCTCTCATCACAACCCCTACTTAGCTTTTGGTCGTCCTCGATCAAAACAAGCGATAAAAAAATGAATGAGAGATAAATTCATGAAGATAAAGATATAAGGGACAACTAGATAATACAACCATTAGAATTACAACCATTTAACCTCAATATAAGTGTATAACAGAGTGTGTGTGTGACAAGCCTTTTCAATTTCCACTACCCTCTCTTGAATAAATCAAGCAAAACACACAAATATCCATTCAGACAGATTTCTAATGACTTTCCTAGGTATAAGCGAATTGAGTTCTCCTCCTATGTCTTGGATTTTCCAAGAAATTAGTTTTCCGGATAATGACATATTGTGTAATTAGTTATTTATTTGTTAAATAATTAATTGGATAAATAAAAGAAAATAATTTATTTATTATTTATCTCTTAACTATAAGGATAATTATATTTTCTTATTATAAGATTGTAATTATCTCTTATTTTTATTGGATAATAATAATTAGAATTATCTCTTTTATTTTGTTAAACCGATTGGGTATAGGTTTCTCTCTTGGATTTTTTATAAAAGAGAGTTATATCGATACTGTAGGTGAAGAGAGGGCCACGAAATTCATAGAGAAAAAAAGGCTAAGGAGTTCGATCCTTAGCTCCACCCGGTTGGAGAAAAACTTGGAGTTTTTCTTGGTGTTGCATATCGAGGAGGTTCGTGTATCAAGAAGGGTGTCCACCAACCTGCGTTTGGAGAACACATCGGAAGATCTTGGCTTCTCTTCCTACTATTGGTAACTTGATCTTAACCCCTTTGTAGTAGTTTAAGTCCTTTAATTATGTATTGTGATATATAAATCGTGATCCATCCGCTGCGCGTAGATCTAACTCGTTTAGATCTAAGAACCTGCATCCTTCATGTGGTATCATAGCAAGGTTCCACGATTTATATAGTCATAATCATATTTAAACGATTTAAAGGAGTGGAATTGCATGTAGGTAAATTTTATTTATTGTTTTATGCATTGATAATGATTAATTGCTATGGTTGAAGAGATGGATTGGGGGTTGGCACTGTTTACCCGTTTAGATCTATTGTAAACTCATATAAACGATGAAAATTCGTTCATATGAGTATAGGAAATTATGTAATTTATTTTTATTGCAATTTTAATTTTCAGAAAATAGATCTGTTTAGTAGCTGTTTAGTTATTTTGTTTTTCCCGTTGATTGAGCCGTTGAAATGACGATCCCTCCGGTCAGAATCAATATTTGAAGATGTTGAACAATTCCACAAAATTTGGTGTCGATCGGAGTCTGTTTTGATATCCGTTCGTTGCTGCAAAGAAGCTGTTGTAACAGAAAAACGCAGGATTCACAAAAACCCTACCTATGACTTCCTCGAATTTCTGGGAGAGTTTAGGCCGTTGAAACACAAATCCAACCGGTCAGATCGAAACATATGGAGTTTTAGACATGGGATAAAAATTTCAGGTCGATCTGGATTCATCTCGATTCCCAATCGGCCTCGGGAAGTCATTGATGCGCTGCTGTAAAAGTCAGATTCAGCAGCAAGTTGGGCGGCTCACTGGAGAAAATTGACATGTCAAAACTCCGATCCAACCGTCCATATTGAAGCCCGAGGAATGAAAAACAGATCTGGAAAGTTTCTTCGCAATCCGAGTTCGTTTGGTTTCCCGATCATCGAAGAATTTAAACAGCTGCAGATTTTGTTAGAAAGAAGTAAACCCTAGTTAGGGTTTTGGTTATTTATTTTCTAATAGGTTAGATACGCAAGTGCTTGCAGGTCAAAATCCATCTCGGTGTTTATTTTCCGCACTAGTATACATGTTTAGATTGTATGTGTAGAACCGGAAAATTGCCATAATTTGCAACATATCATGAATTCCACTCCATATGCATATATGTAGAAATTAATTCGAGGAATTAGTTAGGCATGTATAAAACACGCAATTAGTTTTAATTAATTGTCTGATATTAATTAGGAACTAATTAGGGTAAAAACCGAGGAACACGGGTTTTTTCAATCGTCGAGGTTGGGTGATTGATTCTCGGTGAATCCCACTCTGCGAAAGCATAAGGAGTAAAATCCCGAAACCTCGTGGTTAAGGTGTTGGATTCTCGGTGAATTCCACCTTACCTAGACGAGATTACGTTTTTGTTCCGTAGTGTCTACGTGAAAGTTTGATGTTTAAGGATTGGATAATCACGGGCAAATAGGTTCGAAAGTGGTTTAACCACGGTTGGGTGGTCAACGAGAGCTACTGACTCAATCGACATCACCTCCACGTGTGGCGTTTGCACGGGTCAGCAAGGCCGAGCCATCCAAAGTGCCACTACGGCTCAACGGAGCTCCCCTAGTCTTGACCCGTCCGACGGCCACATATGTTCCAACGAATAGGTCGGGTGGGCTAGCCCACGTAACCGACAACATTCGGGCCTATGATTTATTGTTCCTTAATGTAACATCAAGTCCAAAACGTGATCGATAAACCCACCACTTTTTCAAAATATTGAGTGGGAGCGGGAGAGGCGACGGCCGACCCCCACGGCCTCTACTGCTGACACAAGCAACGTGAGAGAATGGTGACGCCTCGTGCGGCTTTGATTTCGCCCCCAAGGAAGGCCTTCACCGCTATCAAAATTCAAGGCTTGGTCTCCGAAAGGATAGGATTTTGGGTACTCGTCGGGTCACCGACCGACCCTAAGGCGGCATACTCGGGTCTACCTAAAAATCAAAAGCGATGGAGTCACACTCATAAAGGTATTTTGGTAATACCTTGGCTGAAAAGGAAAGGTGATTGACGATCACAAATGAGATGTTCGATTCTCAATCGATCTTCAATATTAATCGAAACCTCTTTGACCTACCCTAAGGCGCACTTTGAGGCATTAGATTAAATCATTGGAGCAGTAGGATAGACTATAAGTACTTAGTTTATGTTCCTAAAATTTATTAGTAGTGTATGATTTGGATTTATTTTACTCACAATTTTATTTACAACTATTTATATATCTCTCTGGGTGCTAGGCTGCTAGTGTGTAAAATTGACTAGTAATGACTTCGTTAAAAGTGGCAAGTAACTAGAAACGTTGTACTTATTGATCTTACATGCGATTAATTTTTCGGAAGAGATATTTCTCTTGAGCCTTCAAGACTTAAGTGATGTAAATAAGTATGTCACTGCTGTCACTCGTGTTGAACGAGAGACAACCATAATTAGTTTGAAAGATGATTGGGACGATAAAATTCTTCTAGTGAATTTTAATTGTGTAGTGTCTACACGAGAAATTTTCTAATAGAAAAATAAGAGAATCATAAATTAAAGTGTCGCTAGTTAGAGGCGGTATTTGGAACCGATAAACTAGTGGGAGCTTTTGTCGTATGTTTTACTAATTTATTAGAAAATTAGTCCCACTTGAGTAACGCTTTAGTTAGACATCCCACGCTCACGAGTAGTGTCTACTCATACGAATCGCTAGTTCAAAACTATTTCCTTTTAAGGAAAGTTAAGAATGGGAAAGAATGTCTATAAGTGTTAATCATCTTAATCAAGTTTTGAGGCTAAACCAAAACATTAAATAAAGAAAGTATAGGATAAGGAAAGTGATTTCGGATCACTAACCAATGAATCCTTAGCAACTTTCTTAAACCGAGTAACTTGACTCGGTAGCTTAGTTCTTTGAAAGAACAAGGAAGCTGTGCATTAACAATTAATAAAGTAGACAACGGGCAGTAATTTCAGCTACAATAGTGGGAGTGATTTAAGGAAATGAATTTCGGATTCTATCCTTGAATATCACAGAAAATTTTATTTTCTGTTTACAGATTCGTTGAAACAAATGGATTCACTTTCAACTCGATATATTGTTGCCTTATAGAAAGTGAAGATGACATTTGTAGTATGAATCCGAGACTCGGACTTTTGTTTGATAAAGTCAGAACCACTAAGAAATGCTGAAAAGGTATATGTAACACGTCTTAAAATATTATAGGCGAATGGTTTCCGTATTAAGATAAACGATTCTTCAAGATCTATTAATTAGTGCATATATCCTAGAGATAAGACCTGACGACTGGCTAAGGGTGATTCTTATCTCTCAGTCTAGGAACACTATCTCAAAGGAACAATGACTAAGTTTCCTTTCAATCGGGAGAGGGTAATAGATTTGAAGGGGTAACATAGCTTGTTCATCATGACCTTCGGGGTCTAGTGAGAGACACAAGCTAGTGGGAGTTTTTTGAGTGGTGACATTTTGTCTGATAACTACTCGAAACGCGATTTAGTTTATCAAAAGAATACGAGGAGGAGTCTCTGATTTTAGCAGAGAATAGAGTATTCCATGCTCATAAATAGGCTATAGCATAGTCTTGGGACTGATGCTCAGCCTGCCTCCTAGTGGAATGTTTCTCACTGAGAAAGAAACCATAGACTTGCCCTATATAGTTATTGATGTACTACAATACACTGCTAAACTCAATTAAGATAATTGGTTGCAAAATAACGGTTAACATTATTATGTAAACCGAGAAGTCTACCTAGAAGATGCTAGTGAATTTATGGATAAGGAGCGAATTTGGTTCACACCACTTCCGTAAATGTAGGCATTTAGCATTTAATGCTTGAAGGTAGGACTGGAGATTTTGCGCATACGTTCGATTTTGACTTGTTAGTGAAATGCCTTAATGAGACGAGTGAAGGTTGGTTGTAAGATTCTTGAGATCAGAAAGTGACAGTTGGACTGTCACAATTCTTCTGATAGAATCTATAAGTAACAGCCTTAGACCTTGGAGTACGGTTACCTAAAGGAAGTTACTATCTGATTTAATCAGACCACGTCCAACATCGGTTGTTGGTGATTACACTGATAAATACTACTAGATCAGAATGTCGATCCACCCAGAACGCAGTGGGAGTATGGTTTAACCATTGACCCATTATGGTTGTGTGAACTTTATAGTCTGCTGAGGTGATTGATAACCTGTGGATCTTTGTGGGCTGTATAGGATTACGATCGAGAGAGGTTGGTTCGAAAACCTTATCCTGTGAATGGAGTTTTGGTACTCCGGGTTACATTCGACCTCTTGTAGAACCACCTGAGTGTCTCAGCCCAGTGGGAGTAATTGGTCCTACGCCGAAAAGAGTCGAATGAATAGGAAAGTTTAACTTTCAAAGACAAAGTCGAGTGGTCTAGGGGTGATTCCTAAAAGGAGAGAGTTAACTGACCTTGAACTCTCTCACCACTTAGTCTTGCTAGATTTCGTTAGAAAGCAGAAAATAGGGGTGATTCCCTGAGACTTTCTTGCCGTAAAACAGAGTTTGGATTCATTCGGAACAGAAGGGTCTTGGTTAGAACAAATGGCAGGTTGACTGCCGGGACTTATGTCCTTTGTGGATATAAGAGAACCTCTCGGTCATTAAAAGTCGCATGTTTTAAAATATATGGACATTGACCAGAATATTGATAAGTCTTATTTAGACTGGGTATCAATATTGGTAAAATAGTAGTATTAGTGTTCATGAATGATAACACTGAAACAGTTGGAAACAACATGTGTGTGCTATCTGAAGTCGGAAACTGACAGGCCAAGATTCTCTGGATGAGAGAATTGGACTATATTCTAAGTATCTGATTCGGTCAAATTCACGAGAACGAGTCATTGGCTATCCCACCTATCTTATTGAATAAGACGATCATGCATATACGTATGCAACATTCATCGAGAGTAGTCCTACCCTACCTCTCAGGAATGATTCTCTAAATCTTCGGATAAAGAGAAAATGAGATAGAGTCACTCTTGGATAATGGCAAGTCAGGTTATCACAAGTCAATTGTAATCGAATCTTGGATTCGAGCGATAAGTAGTGGTTTAGTACGTCCTCAAGTATCTTTAGAGAAAGAGGAATCATATGCTTGTATATTCAGGTGCAAACTTGAATATGGTTGACTACACTGATTCTGACTTGTAGTCAGATTAAGGATGATCATTAAGTTGATCGCGGGCTCAGTGTTTTCTCATAGTGCTTAGAATTTCCTTTTTGGTCTGGGAGTAATTCCGGTCTGATAAGCCGATATCACTTCACTGTGAAAATAGTGAAGAGATAGCTTTGAAGGATCTTCTCAGTCACTAGAGGTCAAAAGCATAGAGAGTACCACCTGATTAGATGGACCGGCGACGTTTTGATCCTAAAGATCGTCTCGAGTCAACAACCTAACTAGTCAGTGTACCAAGTCGAGTGCTTGGAGGGTATGGCATTGATGGATATGTCTCATATGCTTTTAGAGCAAGTGGGAGAGTGTTGTGAATAAGATGATAAAGGGTGTGCTTTAAAAACAATCGTTGATTGTCATTTCGTGCAAGTGGGAGATTGTTAGGTGTAGTGTCCGAAAGACAATTTGTGTAATTGTTTTTAATAATGGATGACATAATTTATCTCATCTTAGTTACTTGCTTTGTGCTTGTAAAGGATACACTGCTGCAAACCCTAAGTATATCTGTATGTAACCACTTGACTCAGTGTATGGATTACACGTGAGGATTGAGTTAGTGGTGATATACTTAAACTGTTAGTCCGTGGTGAACTTAATCAGAGTTTAGGGTCTCTTGATTAAAACACCAATAATGCGCCCAGAACACCTTAGGGTGTGATAGTCTTATCCGGACTGTCGGTAGAGGGTACCTACGTGGGGCATTTATATATGATGGCATTCATATAGATCGGACCGATTTAATCAGTATTTCTCGATATAATTCCGTAATCGAGGAATCTTATTAAATCATTAGATGATCATATATGGATCAACCTTAATCCTGAGGTGATCACAGTCTTTGCTTGTCCCGGGTAGTGTTTGATGTGTTAGTTACGGTTCACTTAGATATGTGTTCCAAGCCACTTCTCATTGGCACTATCTTGAGATGAGTGAGTAGTTCTCGATTTTCACAGACATGGAATCCATTCCTTCCTGCGGGAAGTAGAGAGACAAATCCCTTATTTGTTAGCCTTAAGAAAGTGATCGATCCCGGGAGTTCATATTAGACTAATTGATCACTAGTCGATATGTGAACTAATTGATCATCGTGGGTTAATGGTAAATAAGGATAAGATATTCGTGTCGGGTTTACGGAGATATCCCACTCCGGAATGGACAAGTATGGAGGTTAATCAGTATGTAGTGATTATATCAATGGACGCTTATTCACTCTACATGGGTTGAGTATAAGTATACATCTATAATCGGTAGAGTTCGGGTTGGGTTTATGGTGGCGTAATCCCGGAATTAATAATTAATGTGCTTATTCGGTTCGATGAATAATTAATTATTGGAGCTACTCGGTTATAGTCCATGGTCCCGATGTGGCTTCGTAATTCGGACTAATAATCTTGTTATTTGGGCCTCAGTGATAATTAATTGGTGGGCTAATTAATTGATATGCATGAATATTATTTAGTTGGGCTTAAATAATATAATACATGAAAAAACATTTTACATGGGCACAGTGAGCTTAGTGTGGCACCAATATGTCTTGGATTTTCCAAGAAATTAGTTTTCCTAGATAATGACATATTGTGTAATTAGTTATTTATTTGTTAAATAATTAATTGGATAAATAAAAGAAAATAATTTATTTATTATTTATCTCTTAACTATAAGGATAATTATATTTTCTTATTATAAGATTGTAATTATCTCTTATTTTTATTGGATAATAATAATTAGAATTATCTCTTTTATTTCGTTAAACCGATTGGGTATAGGTTTTCTCTTGGATTTTGCCTATAAAAGAGAGTTCTCCCAGCCCTAGGTGAAGAGAGGGCCACGAAATTCATAGAGAAAAAAGGCTAAGGAGTTCGATCCTTAGCTCCACCCGGTTGGAGAAAAACTTCGAGTTTTTCTTGGTGTTGCATATCGAGGAGGTTCGTGTATCAAGAAGGGTGTCCACCAACCGCCGTTTGGAGAACACATCGAAAGATCTTGGCTTCTCTTCCTACTATTGGTAACTTGATCTTAACCCCCTTGTAGTAGTTTAAGTCCTTTAATTATGTATTGTGATATATAAATCGTGATCCATCCGCTGCGCGTAGATCTAACTCGTTTAGATCTAAGAACCTGCATCCTTCATAAGCCGACTTGTCCTTTTCGTTGATTCATATACGACTGTTGGATGAATCGGGCTAAGGCTGCCCCATTGAGCCGAAACTCGCCAGATAGCTTGACCTTGCCGGACCCCCGACGCTAACGTCGCACGTGTGCGGGTGCTGTGTTGAAAATCAGGCTAAGGTTGCCCCATTTAGCCTCAGCTCGGATAGCTTGACCTTGCCGGACCCCCGTGGCTAACCCCGCACTTGGACGGACAAGTCGAGTCGAGCCGAAGCCCCTTTTGACCGCCCGAACCAATTTTCGAACATTTTTGCTCAGTTGGTGTCCAACTTTTTCGGTTTTTCCAATTCAATTATTAAAATTCTTTTATGTAGTCACTACATAATTAAAATCCACGAATGATTTTTAGATCCCAAAATTAAATTTACCGAGTAAATTTTTTTAATATATTTTATCATGTGAATTTTATATCCCGATAAAATTCCGTTCATTTTAATTTAATTTAATTAATTACCTAAATTAATCTAAATTAATTATGTCTCACACATGCCTAATTAATATCACGATTAATTATCTACATGTATGCATATGCTAGGAGTGGAATTCATGAATATGATGCATGTAATGGCATGGTTATCTCATATAAATTATCAAACCTGAAAATAAATGCGTAAAAGTAAACCACTGAGATGGACCGCTGGTACCCCCGTATCTAATCTATAAACCTAAAATAATTAAATAGATAAATCATAATTTTAAAGGATTTTCTAATAAATAATGCACAACAGCCGCTGCATGTATAATATTTTTCTGCTCCGTTTTCTAAACAAAAGTGATCTAGCTGAGTTGGTCAAGGCGTTTGTTCCTCCTTCCTGCAGGCCATGGGTTCGAATTCCTTCAACTGTATCTGGATGCAATTTCATAAAAAAATTGCGGCTAAGGAGAGTCGAACCCGGATCTCCAATTTGTTGTTGTTGTGTCTTCACGACCAAAGCACCACATCAACTTGTTGATATTCTACTAAAATAAATTAAATACGCCTTGGCCGCTGTTTTTATAATTTTTCTGGCTTCTAGGAAATTTAAATTACAACTAAATAAATTACATAATTTCTTATATCCAGAAAAATTGGGTTTACAATAGATCTAATGGTAAACATGTACCAACCCCAATCCATCTCGTCAACCAAAGCATTCAACCACGCATATATATATCGAATATATAAAAGATGTAATATTTATTCAATTCCACTCCTTATTAATTAATTATGCAATCAAGATCGCAAAATCGCTTTAACCTGGCTCTGATACCACATGCTGGATATACAGAAACCCGAATCCGGATCCGATCCATAATTGGATCGTCAGATCTGATTTACAGCACCGATCGAGACACTCGATCTTGCACAGCGGAAGCTACGAATAAATTCGCATGCGATTTTACCATGATTCAATTCACATAAATAATTAATAATGTACAAGAAGGTTAGTAGATTTACCTAAACGAAGAGGGATAGTAAATCGACAGCGAGGGAGAAGCCGTGATCTTCCGGATTGTATCTCCAAGCGACGACTGGTGGACGTCGATCCTCGCCGTATCACCTTCTCGAATATGCACAAGAAAAACCCTAGGTTTTTCTTCTCTAAATGACTAAGGCAAGAAACTAATTTTTCTTCCTCTTAATTTGTAAAGTGGTGCATTAATGTTGGTTTAATCAATAGACCCCATACTTTGATTAAGTTCATTACCGACTAACATTTCAAGTGTATCACCATAAACTTAATCCTGATGTGTAACACACACTAAGTTATATGGCTACATATGATACGACTTGGGGTTTTCAGTAGTGTATTACTTATTAGCACGAAGCAAATAATAAGATGAGAATAAATCTGTCATTTATTATTATAAAAACAATTACATAAATTGTCTTTCGGGCGTTAGATCCAACAATCTCCCACTTGCCCGTAAGGACAAGCAACAATTGTCTATCGGGCACACTATATCTAACAGGAATCTGGGTTACTCAAGTGTCCGTAAAGCTTTCAGAGTGTTAAACAAGCGAACACTCAAGCACGAAGAATCTATACATGTGGTTTTTGATGAACCAAAATTTACTGGAGACACAATTGAAGACAAGGAAGAACCAGTTTCTCAGCCTCAGTCAGACAAGACTCCATAATCAGTTTTCATTGATATTGGAAGATTAAGAATCTCATATTTTTCAGATCAGGATCAGACTCAGTTACCCTTAACAGAACCTTCAATTGAACAACAACAGGAAACTGATCCAACTGAAAATGATCAAGCTCAAGAAGAACCAGTTCAACAAAATGAAGACCCTTTGATGCAACCCCCAGTACATCAATGGATGAGAGATCACCCTAAAGAACATGTGATTTTCAAGCTGGAGTTCGGACAAGACATCAACTAGATACTATGATAGCTTGCTTTCTGTCTCAATCTGAACCCAAAGAAATTGAAGAAGCTTTGAATGATCCAGATTGGATTTTGGCTATGCAAGAAGAACTCAATGAATTTGAGAGAAATCAAGTTTGGGATTTTGTAGACAAGCCAGATCATGTCAAAAAAATCGGAACTAAATGGGTTTTTAGAAACAAGCTTCATGAAGATGGAAATATTGTCAGAAATAAAGCCAGACTTGTACCAAAAGTTTACTCACAAGCTGAAGGGATAGACTTTGACGAAACTTATGCCCCAGTTGCAAGGTTGGAGGCAATCAGACTATTTCTTGCCTTTGCAGCTCACAAGAAATTCAAAGTGTACCAGATAGATGTTAAAAGTGAATTTTTGAATGAGATACTTGAAGAAGAAGTCTATGTTCAGCAACCCCCAGGATTTGAAATTAAAGACCAAGCTGACAAAGTCTTTAAACTGAGAAAAGCTCTTTATGGACTCAAACAAGCACCAAGAGCTTGGAATGAAACTCTGTCTCAGTTTTTGGTGGATAATGGTTTTACAAAATGAACTATTGATAAAACTTTATTCAGGATGAAATTAGAAGACAACACTCTCCTAGTACAAATCTATGTTGATGATATCATTTTTGGATCATAAAATGAACTACTCTGTGAGAAATTTGCAAGTTTGATGAAGAGCAAATTTCAAATGAGTATGATGGAAGAACTGAACTACTTTCTCGGTTTACAAGTAAAATAGATGGTTGATGGAATTTCCATTCATCAAACCAAGTATACCAGAGAATTGATTAAGAAGTCTGGGATGGAAAAATCAGCTGGTTTTGCAACACCAATTGGAACTAACATCAGACTTGATGAAGTTAAATATGGCAAGGATGTGGATAAAACTCTCTACCGAAGAACGATAGGAAGTCTACTTTACCTTACAACAAGTAGACCAGACATATCCTTTGCAGTTGGTGTCTGTGCTAGATTTCAAACAAGACCTAAGGAAAGCCATCTCACTGTTGTTAAAAGAACCTTGAAGTATCTAAAAGCAATGTTCTAAAAGTCGGTAGGCGCTAGTCGGGCGGTCGGGTGGGGAGTTGGGACTAGTCAGCTAGGAGGGGGACTAGTCGGGGACTAGGCGGTTTTGGATTTTTTTATTACTAATTATAATAATGGAATTGACAAAAACAAAAATAACAAAATATTACTAAAACCCCCCAAAAATAATGATACTACTACTCTAGTAATATTAATTATTAAGTACTAATATAACATAAGTCCAAAAATTCATTTCACAAAATAAACACGTAAAAACATACGTGATACGTCCAAAATAAAAACATTCAAAGCCAATGACTCAAGTTTCAAAAAAAATCATAATACAGACCGCCTAGGCCGAGTTGAGCCCGACTATCCCTCCTTGAACCCGACTTTCCTGCCTAGAGGGCGACTAGTCCCCGACAAAGGACCGACTAGAGACCAGCCCGCCAAGAGAGGTCCGAATAGTGTGTACCCAGGTCGGTGGAGGGCCGACTAGCACCTAGGCAGCGCCTAGTCGTCGGCCGACTTTTAGAACACTGTCTAAAAGACACAGAAGGAGTTGGGATATGGTACTCAAAGGAAGGTGAATTCAAACTGATATCCTACTCAGACTCATACTATGCCGGATGCAAGGTGGACATGAAGAGTGCTTCAGGCACATGTCAGTTGCAAGGAAATAGACTTGTGTCATGGTTCAGCAAGAAGCAAAACTCTATTTCAACATCAACAGCTGAAGCTGAGTACATAGCAGCTGGAAGCTGTTGTGCTCAAGTTTTATGGATAAGACAACAATTGAGAGATTATGGAATAGAAGAAGGACTGATTCCTATAATGTGTGACAATACTAGTGCAATAGCTATAAGTGACAATCCAGTTTTGCACTCAAGGACCAAGCACATTGATGTAAGACATCATTTTATAAGGGATAACGTAGAGAAAAAGGACGTTACAGTTCTCTATGTCCCAACTGAAGATCAGCTGGCTGACATTTTTACCAAACGATTGGACAAAGAAAGGTTTGCTAAACTGAGAACTGAATTGGGGATTATCAAAGTCAATTAAGTCAGTTTAAGCTTAGAGATTCATCAAGGGGATTGATCTTTGTCATGCTGGGTGCGCTCACTTGACAGATCAGTCATTGACATCAACAATCTCAAACTGACCGACTGAACTAAAGAATTGACGGAACCGAACACATCTTAGAACTGATCTCAGTCAGTTTTTGGCCAGTCAAAGAAAGTGAAAAGACGAAAGGATAATACCGACAACAGTAACATCCCATTTAATTACCGCCGTTTTTGTCAGAATTTGTTGCGTGTATACCTCCTCAGAAAATGTCAGATCGTGGGAATAGTACATGCATCGGTTACACAAATACTCGATGGTATTTGAAAAGTTGGTACAAAAATCTTCAGAGGATCACAACCGTCAGCCTCCCCACCTCTATATATCTTCTCTTTCTCAATACATTAAAATTTTCAAATTTTTTTTTGAAAAAGCCAGAAATTTCTTTTTCTCCTCAAATTTTTCTTAAAAAAACTTTGAAAAACCCTTACAATGGCCACCTCTAAACAAACTCAAAAGGAAAGTTTAATCACCAAACCAGATTATTTAACTTGTAATGAATTTGAAGAGTTATGCAACAATACTCTTCTCTCTAGCTATATATCTGAAAAGATTGGAAGATTACAAGGTTTGGGAAACCTTTTGGTGTTAGGTGTAGTGCCCGAAAGACAATTTATGTAATTGTTTTTTTTAATAAATGACATATTTTATTTCATCTTATTGTTTGCTTTGTGCTTATATTTAATACACTGCTGAAAACCCCAAGTCGTATCATATGTAGCCATATAACTTAGTGTGTGTCACACATGAGGTTTAAGTTTATGGTGATACACTTGAACTAATAGTCCATGGTGAACTTAGTCAAAGTATGGGGTCTATTGATTAAACCACCATTAATGCGCCCAGAACACTTTATGGTGTGACCGTCTTATCCGGACAGTCGACATTGGTTGTCTAAGTGGGGTATTTATATATGATGAGAGTCATATAGGAGTGGACCGATTTAATCTGCATTTCTCATATAATTCCATGATTGAGAAATCTTATTAAATCACAAGATGATCATATATGGATTAACCTTAATCCTGAAGTGATTGCATACTCCTACTTGTTTCAGGATAGGGTTTGATGTGTTCGTTAAGGATCGCTAAGAGGCGCGATCCGAATCACTTTCACGTTGGCACTATTCGGGAATGAGTAAGAAGTGTGTATCTCACATATATGGAATCCATTCCTTCCTGCGGGAGGTAGAAAGACAATCCCCTTATTTGTTAATCCTAGAAACTGATCGATCCGCGGAGTTCGTATTGGATATGAACTAATTGATCACTAGTGGGTTAATGGTAAATAAGGATAAGATGTATTGAAGAAGGTTTACGGAAATAATCCCACTTCATTATGGATAGTCTATGGAGGGTTAATCTGTATGTAATGATTATATCAATGGACACTTATCGACTCGACGTTTTGAGAATAAGTTATATTTATAATCGATAGAGTTCAGTTTCAGATTTATGGTAGCGTAATCCCGGAATTAATAAATTAAGTAGAAATATTTTGTTCGATGAATATTTTATTTAATTTATTGTAGCTACTGGTTATAGGTCCATGGTCCTCGGGTTGGCTCCTAACACGCGAGTGTTTTCTCATTTTATGGAACCTCGAGAATAAATTAAATAGTTGGTCTATTTAATGAATATGCAATATTATTTATTTGATAAATAATATGTAAAATAGAAATGATATTTTCTATTAAAAAATTGGCGCCTACATTATGGATAAATTAGGAAAAGAATTTTTTCTAGATTATGTCACATGTGTAATTAATTAATTATCTTTTTATTGGATAATTAATGGAAAAATAAGAGATTGATTTTTTTGGAAATTATCACTTATCTTTTGGCAAATATCTTTTCCTTATGGGAATAGGTAATTGTGGTGTGAAAATGATAACTCTCTTGACTAGTTATTTTCCTATATAAAGAGAGTTCCTCTTAGCACAAAATTACACTACAATTTGCGCCATCTTCAAAATAAAAGAAGAGAAATTATTTTCTTGTTCAGGTCATTAAGAGAAGAAAAACATAGGGTTTTTCTTGTGCATATTCGAGGAGGTTCTACGGCGAGGTCCGACGTCCACCAGTCGTCGCTAGAAGATACAATCCGAAAGACTACGACATCTCCTTTTGGTCAACTGTTTCTTCCTTTCCGTTGAGGTAAATATTTAACCTTCTCGTAGATAGATTAATTATTTATGTGAATCATATCGTGGTAAAATCGCATGCGAATTTATTCGTAGCTTCTGCTATGCTAGATCGAGTGTCTCGATCGGTGCTGTGAATCAGATCTGACGATCCAATTATGGATCGGATCCGGATTCGGGTTTCTGTATATCTAGCGTTTGGAAGCTCAATTGCAAAAAGATTTGGACTTGGAAGGTTTATTGCAATTTTGGGAAAACTTGAAGATGCTGAAGAATTCACTCTTAACGCGAGTTCGTGGTCAAAAGATTTTCATTAATGAGGAAATCATCAGGCAGATATTTGATTTCAAGGACCCTTAGTGAAATCAATTGATTTACCCTGCTTGCCACTCAAGCGTTAAGCTTTTCTGAAGCAGATTCAGCTTCAAAACAACCAGACGCAGTTGATACAGACCTTACCGACCTCAAGCCTGAGTTTGCTTTACTCAGTAGGTGGATCAGCAAGCATATCGTCGGACAACACAAAGGGTTGAGCAAATTAACAGAAGATGGGATACACCTGATGAATGTCATTTAGGACGGTTTTGAGTTCAACTAGGCAGGATACATTTTCAACCAGATCAAAAAAACAACACATGGCTGAACTAGCATGTGTTACCAAAACCAAAAATGAAGGAAGACAGTTGGTTGGCAGATTTTGGTTAAGGAAATCACTCAGTTTAGTGATTCAGTATTATTTGGAGAGACTCAGTAATGGGAAGAAGCGAGCACAAACTGCTACTGCATCCATAACCACTGGAAAAGTTGCAGCAGTTGCTAGTTCAATAAAGAAGACTTCCCAACCTGAAGCCAATAAGAAAACTGTGTCTCAGCAGATCGCTCAGCAAAAAGGAATTAAACGGAAAGCTGAAACACAAGGGGAAAAGTCAGTTGGAAGATGTTTGTTCCCAGGCACCTCAAGTCAGTTAGCACCAACTGAGGGGGAACAACAACTGACAACTGAAATCAGTCAGAAGAAGAGCATGGTTAATGATATTGTTTCTCACCTTAAGCAGAAAATATCAGAGAGACAAGTTCCTGCTATGCATGTTGAGCAAGAGGAACATGTTGAGCAAGAGGAACAGGCAAATCAACAACCAAAGGAGTACTTCTTCGATGCTGAAAGGATTATCAAACTGATGAAGTTAAAGCTCAAGACTGAAGACTCTCATGAAGCTATCAATGATACTTTACAAAATAAAGAAAAGCTATTGTTGGAGAAACTTAAAGTTAATGACTTATATTTCATGTTTCCTATGGATGAGTTTCTCACCAATTGCTATAAGAGATTCCACGAAGTAGCTCAGAGAAGAAATTCAGTTACATCATCCTTGCCCAAAGATTTTTCGAAGAAGAAAGATGATGATTCAAGAAAAGAAGCAGAAAAGAGTACAGTCTTGCAACCAAAAGCACAATCTGAAGAACAATCCAAGCAAACTGTTACTCAGCCAAAAGAATTGACAATAAGAAAGAATTGACAATCAGATTACTCAGCAATCTGAAGAGCTGGAAATCAAACAACTGACAATAAGAAAGAATAAGGAAAAGCTGATGAAACTCAGCAACTGATGATAATTGAAGCTAATAGTCAGTCTAAGATCCAAGAAGAAGATGATGAAGATCCAGTGGAAAAGCTGATAGTAGAAGAATTGAGCACAGTACAAGAAAGTTTGAAGATCATGCTCAATCAGAAAGAAGATTTCAATGGTCTTCTGTCACACATTTCCGGATACTTGGACTACAGAAAGAAGACTGACGTCTCAGTTCATAATAAGTTGGATGTTATCAAGAACTCAACTTCAAACTTAGTCTCAGAAATTCTCAGTCTGAAAGAGAAATTTGAGATCACAATAGAAGAAGATCGTGAGGTTCAAGTCAAGGCAGAATGGCATCTAAATTAGTGAATCTACGGTTTAGAAACTCAGCTTAAAAAAGTTCTCACCTCCTAGAAAGACATTTTAGCAGATCAGAAGGCAACACATAAGCTAATCAATGAGTTGTATGATGCCAAAAAGGGGGAAGTAGAGGAAGAAAAGCTGAAGTTATGTGAAGAAAAACTAAAGCTTGAAGCTCAGTTAACAGAACTGAAGAAATGCAAATCAGCAGCAAGTCCTGATGTCAGAGATGTTGAAGAACTATCTGAAGAAGAGCTCATTGCCAAGTACAGTCAACCTGGAGAAAGAAGAGCTACTCTGATATTGGATCTATGGATGAAGTTTGTTGCTGATTATAACCATGTCAAAACGAAATACAGGCACAAGAATTATGAAGAATCACTCAACTACTTCTTGTGTGATCTCCATCATAAACAGAAATTGGCGAATCATAAGAAGACCAAAAGGATTGAAGAAGGACTTCAAATCAAAGATAAGGTTGAACAAATAAAGGCAGATGTCAATGAATTTGAAGATTACTACAAGGATGAAAGTCATCTTCCTAAGTTAGCTCTATGGAGAATGTGGAAACTTACAAGCCAAGTGGATTATCTTAGGACATTCCAAAAGGAAGATACAAAGATTGAAGAAAGATATCGTCTTCACGATAAGGAATAGAAGTTTATCAAAGTTACACAAAGAAATGTTTAGATCTTATTTCAGTTATTATCAACTGTGTAACTATTCCAGTTTTTGCAAACTTAATGAAATCCAATTTCCAGTTTTACCTTGTTTTGCATTGTTATTATCTTTAAGCTTTTCTTTTAAGGAGGGTTTTGCATCATCAAAAAGAGGGAAATTGTTGGAAATAAAATTTAGTTTTGATGATGATTCATCTTATTTAGTTACTTATTTGTTTACACCTCATTGATGAAGTGCTGAAACTAGCTGTTATAGTGAAAGGCGAAAAGATGTCTAGAATTGAATATGTAGGTTTTACTAAAGTCTGATTATTGTATAGGGCACAGTATTAGATAGAAGTGTCGTAAAACTAAAAACTGGAAATCATCTAGATAACTGGAACTTGACATAAGACTGAAGATGTACACCTAAAACTGAAGTCGTACTTAGAACTGAATAAGGTATGTTCGCTGAAGGACACAGACTCGGTTGACTTATCTAGAACTGAAGGACGAGGGAACAAACTCAGTATTTAAAGAACTGAGGGACACAGACTCAGTTGTAGAAGATTGAAGAACTGAGGGTTCAAACTCAATTATGAAGATCAAAGCCGAGACTGTAAAGTTAGAATTCAGGTAAGTCTGTGATGGCCTGAACTGACTTTATGGATCATGTAGAAGACCTACGAATCACAAGGACAATGATATCTTAGATGACTTGTTTAGGGAATGGTGTAATCTGATTCAGTCACATAAAATCAGATAAATATAGTACTAAGTTTTGAAGAAGAGTAAAAACTCAGTTAATGCTCTAAGTCAGTTAACAAACTGAAAACTGGCATACTCAATATAAAGTTGATCTGGATACTCAGTTTTATAGCCATCCATCCAAGAAACTGAAAGTACATTCGAACGTTATAAATCAAGGATTTTTATTGGATAAAGAACTGAAATGTCAGAATGGTCACTGACACCCGACATCTGAAAATATAGACGTTGATGCAATTCAAATTCAAGCAACATGAACGTTGGACCTCACACTATAAATAGAGGACTTGGCATCAAGGATCAACCAACCTAATTAACAAGATTACAAGCATTTTTTGTGCTCAAGTCTAGTTCATTCGAATTGCTATCAATATCTACGCTCAACAAGATCATATCTAGATTTCTTCAAGTGTTCAAGCTACATCGATCAAATCAGAATTTGACACTTTGAAGAACCACAAGCAAGAATCAATCAGCCCAACTTTGATTCTTAATCAAAGGTTTATACTGTGAAGCAATCCGGTCAAGGATTTGCCAAGGACAGTTGTCATTTGCAGTCGGGTAGACTGTGTTTGTGGGGGTAGTTGGTGAAGAGGCAACACAAACCTTCAGGGACCAGTGGTTCAAGAAGTTGAGGAGCAGCAATCCAACATGTTCTTTAGTTGTTTAGATAGTGACGCTAGGGATTAGTCAAGGACTATCGTTTAGGACTTTTTGTAACAACGTACCTCAAGGAGTTCTAGTAGAATTTTCCTCCTACATCACAGGGAAAGAGTGGACTGACAGGATTACACCACCTGGAACCACTATAATTCTTGCTCTATTTACTTTATGCATTTACATTCTGTTATTTACTTATACATCATTTATTATCGTTTATTCATCATACTGAAACTGATTGTTATAAGCATACACAGCTCATAAACTGACATTCACCAGAATTCAGTTTTGCATACTTAGCTTTTTCTTATAGAATCAACAAGATCTAGATAAAGGCTAAAACTTATATCCGCTGCCGGTTGACTCAGTTCTGTTATAAGTCAGTTTGACTTAGACTCAGCTTAGTCAGCTCAACTCCACACAAGTTAAAACTGAACCTTAATTGTATTTAATCTAGTTTTTGGTGACAAGTTTATTCACCCCCTCTCTAAACTTGTGTTAGCCTTTCCAAGGGACCAACAACCATAGTGTTGCTCTGTTTGTAAATATTGTGTAAATTCTTTGCGATGTAAAGCTTGTACTCTTTAAGTTTTTTTAATAAAATATCCAATTTGAGCAAAACCAAAAAGCTAAATAAACTTATATTTTGTGACGGGATAGTAATTCATGCTTCTCAATATTTGTCAATAAGAACAAAAATCTGAATTAAAATTCTACTTTGCCTTTAATCTATCAACCCAAAAACCTTCCTGGCCATCCCACATAATTCTTCCCCTTCCTATTTTCTCTCTTCTCGATTATTTTTAAATATTCATAGCTTTCTAAATCTCGAAGAATCATAATTTGTACCAATGTATTATTTTCATCATCTTTTGTTTAAGACCCAACAAATTAATGTCAAAATTCACTTTAAAAACTGAGAGGAGATTGTCTTGAGGCTATATAGACTAGAGTACAAGTTCTTTGTGTTGGAAAGGTGTCCTAAACCCAATCGGGTTGGACCGGATCCGACCGGGTCGGGTCATTTACAGTCTATTTAGTTCATGTAATAACTTTATTATGATTAATAAAAGCACTTATGTTATTATATATATTGTTTGTCTTCATATTATTTGTTGTATATATATAGTAACGCCCCTAGTATCAATCTGTGATAGAGAAACCATGATGGTGATTATGGTTTATGAGATCTCTAATCACTATAACAAGGTTGTTACTTAAATGTCTCTAGTCTTACATATTATCAAATGGGACATTGATAGTATAATCAGACTAGCACGTATTGGATGTCTTCTATCTTTTAGAAGGTAGGGATAGATCTCGTCTATCGAAGTGTAGGGACACTTGGGTATGCGTGGGCGTGTATTAGAGAATGCGTGACGTTAGGTGACCCACTTACATTAAGTGTCACACTATGTGGAGGTTGTGTAATTATCCTTTTGACCGGAGTCTTCACGGCATCACGGTGTGGATTGTCATGCTTTGACACTATTGAGATTTCTCCTAACCACGGGGCGATCATGCGGTAGTGATTGGGTATGATACTGAAGCATGCGGAGTATACATGATTGGTCGTCCGGGAATCGCGTATCCTATGATTGGGATCGAATATCCGAAATGGCCTTCTTATAAGGAATGTCTAGCTCTCGAGAATCTTTGCAAAGTGGGAGTAAATGTGTTATTCCGAGAGAGCATGATATCCAGATTATAAGAGATGATCGTTAATGTATTGACACTCAAGATACGATCGTATGGATATTATTTCAGTGATAGGATTGTAAGTTACACGGTAACTGCTTCACATGAAAGGTAGTAGTCATTGCTTTTGACTCTTCCGATGATTGGGGGTCACGGTGTGTTGCTAGACGCTATCCCGTGATCGTTAGGTATGAAGGGCATTTTAGTAAATTGCACTTTGTGTCTACGGCCAACATATTCGGAAGCCTATCGGGTCACACACATATGAACATCGAGTCGGATTAAAATGCGGTTATAGTTGATAACCGAATAAGGAAAGTTTATCTCTAGACTATAAAGGTTATACTGGTAAATTAATATGGTGGTATTTATTTATTATGAATAAATAAAAATACAAGATATTAATTATATACAAAATATATTAATTAAAGAATATTCCGGAAGTCAATTATTTGGCACATGGGGCGCCACATTTAAGTGTATGAGATACACTTGGATTGTGCACTTTAATTAATAAGATTACCATAATATTAATATAAGATATTAATTGATTTTGAAAAAAATAGATTTATGGTAATAAGATAATTATATTCAATATAAGATATTGGCAAAATTAATTATAATAAAAGAGATAAATCAATCTAGAAGATTTTTCTTATTTTATTGGGAAAATGTTTTCTTCTTCTACACACATATGAGGCGCCACTTTTGACTATAAATAAGAGGTGGGTGTCAAGCTCTTTTGTACATAACAATTGCAAGAGCTCATAGTTCTTGTGTAAAATAGAGAGCAAACCATAGTGAGTTTGTGAGGGAGGAAAAAGGCCGGTCTAGCAACCGGAGTTTTCCAGTAGCAATCCAAGGAGGATTTCGGCAGGGGGTTCGTGTGGATTAGCGATAGAGGGCGGATGCGTGGACGGCTTACGCACTGAACTACTCTCCGTTGACGGTCAAAGCGACGATCTTATAGATCATCTGAGGTATAACCGTCAAACTACTTAACGTGTTTATTGCATTAAACGAAGAACGATCTAGTAAAAGGAAATCAAATTTTAAATTCCGCTGCGTTAAACTAGTGATTTCCTAACAGTGGTATCAGAGACAGACTTTGCGCTTAAGCAATAAGCATAATTTAAATGCGTAGTATTTAATCAATAGATGCAAGATTTAAATCACGAAACGTTGAAACAAAAAAAAAGGTTTATGGGGGCTCGGCCGACTGGCGGCGGCCCCTTCCCTCTGCGGCTGCGGCGGCGGTGGCCTTAGGGCTGCCGTCTGTCGGCTGTCCTCTTCCAATGGGGGATCGACCCTTTTCGTTTTGTGATATTTATTGTGCATAGATATCTCGTTTGTTTAGTTGTATCATATGGCAAACCAATGGTTCAAATAGTTTGGGTCATTGGGAAACCATATGGTATATTGGCCTTTCCAAATTTTGATTTGGAATAGGCATAGGCCCTTTTCAAATATTTGATTTGTAAAAGACTTATGCCTAGGCCACTTCCAAAATTTTGATTTTGGAAAATGGCTAGGCCTAAACCAAAATTATTTGGCCTTTCCAAATATTTGATTTGGAATAAGCCTGTGCCCCTTCAAATATTTGATTTGTAAAAGGCTGCAGCTTGTGCCACTTCATGAATTTTGATTTTAGAAGGTGGCCAGGCCTAAACTAAAATCGTTTGGCCTTTCTAAATATTTGATTTGGAATAGGCCTAGGCCCTTTTCAAATATTTGATTTGTAAAAGGCCTAGGCCTAGGCCACTTCCAAAATTTTGATTTTGGAAGGTGGCCAGGCCTAAACTAAAATCGTTTGGCCTTTCCAAATATTTATTTTGGAATAGGCCTAGGCCCTTTTCAAATATTTGATTTGTAAAAGGCCTAGGCCTAGGCCACTTCCAAAATTTTGATTTTGGAAAATGGCCAGGCCTAAGCCAAATTTAGTTTTGGAAAGGAAACAAATAGGAGACTTTATAATTTTAATTTTATTTTGAATAGTTCAAATTTAATTGAAATTAAAATCGATTTAAAATTAAATGTTAATTTTATTTTTCGATTAAGTCATATAATTAATTAAAAGTTATTTAATTATTTGATGTGATAAAATAAAGACGCATGAGTAGTTAAAATTAGAATTTAATCTTTTTCATAAGATAAAGTTGTATGGATTAGATGTGTAGATATAATGTGATTATATGGACCTCGATTGATCATGGACTCGACCAATTGGATAGATGGGAATGTTTTCTTTACGTTGGTTTTTGAAAAATTGTCCTAGGCCGTTATGAAGAACATGACCTAGTTTACTTTTTGCATTTATCCCATTTCCGTTAGCTCCCCCCGTGTGCAGCGGGCGTAATTATTAGATAAATTATTATGTAACAAGAATGGAGCAAGAAGTTGAAGACCAAAGATAGATAAAGAACCCATTGGCGTACAGCAACAAAGATCCTATTGGCGGTTGCATATACCCTTAGTTTGTGACCCGCGGTTTCGTCAGTTTGTATTCGAAACCGCACCTAGGAAGAGTCCATGATCATACTGGTTATTTTATGTGCGGAATGTTGTGTATGTTTTACCTTATATGATATCGTAGTTATATGCACATAGTAGATAAGACCACAAATAAACTAAAATTAATTAAGTGAATTAATTTAAAATTATTCCCACGCCAAAAACTCGAGCTAAAATTGTCTCATAATATTATAATGACGGTGAAGAGCCCTTGTTCGGATCCAACTGATAGGCCCACGTCGGGAGTTGACCTACCACGGGTATATTGTCATTATCGAGATATGATCGTTATGAGATCTCATGAATATTTGGGTTACGACTCGACTAAGAATCTTGCGGTGATTGGCCCACGTCAGGACCGTCTGATTTTAGAGACAAGAGGTGGCTATCACATGTAGATGTGAATCACAAAGAGTTGACTAGTCAACCTATGGAAATCGAAAAGATTCGATCGGTAATTAGTACCCATCTTCGAAATTGACCCGGTCGATCGGCCCACGTCGGGGATCGAGTCAACTAGATAGGATTCCATCCACTAAAGAATTATTTAAATTCTTGAAAGCCAATTGGAAATAGTTGGCTAGTGGGAGTAAAACCTTGTAAAAAAAATTAGTGCAAATTTAGGGTTTTTATACATGAGTTTTTACTTATTCTGTCTTTATTTATTGTTGTAGAAAATGTCAAACAAATTGAACCTTCATTTTATCATCGAAAACAAGCTTGACGAAACTAATTTTCTCGATTGGGAAAGAAACCTCAAAATCGTTTTAAGGCACGAGAAGATTGGCTATGTTTTGGATGAGGCCCTACCGGAAATGCCCGTTGAGGGTTCGGCTGCAGATGTTGTCGAGAAGTATAACAAGCACTGTTCTGACAGTACTGATGCTACATGTATCATGCTTGCTTCTATGACACCTGAACTGCAGAAACAACATGAGTCTATGGACGCCTACTCAATCATGGTCCACCTAAAGGAACTCTATGCTTCTTAGTCTCGCACTGAGAGGTACGAGGTCTCGAAGGCCCTGTTTGGTTGTAAGATGGCATCCGGGACTGCTGTGGGGTCACACGTGCTTAAAATGATCGGGTACATAGAGAGGCTTGGGAAGCTGGGCCACAAATTGGAACGAGAGTTGAGTATTGACTTGATTCTGCAATCTCTACCTGATTCATTCTCGCAGTTTGTGATGAACTATCACATGAACAAGATAGATTGCTCCCTAGCAGAGTTATTGAACATGTTGAAAACTGCTGAGGGCACTGTGGGGAAGGGAAAGCAAGTGTTGCTGGTCACTTCAAGCAAGGGCAAGGCAAAAGCCCAGAAAAAATCCAAGAAGGTGAAGGCTGCACCTAAGCCAACGCCTAAGATAGCGAAAGACAAATCCAAGGATGCTTGCTTCCATTGCGGTGAGACGGACATTGGAGGAGAAACTGGAAAGGCTTCTTGAGTACCAAGAAGAAGCATTCTGATGCTTCGACTTCAGGTATATTTATGATTGAGATCAACATTACTTCTTCTAAGTCTAACCACTGGGTATTAGATACTGGTTGTGGTTCTCATATTTGTACGAATATGAAGGCACTAAGAAGAGCTAGAGATCTGAAGAAAGGAGAGGTGGACCTGTTGAAAAGGTGTCCTAAACCCAATCGGGTTGGACCGGATCCGACAGGGTCGGGTCATTTACAGTCTATTTAGTTCATGTAATAACTTTATTATGATTAATAAAAGCACTTATGTTATTATATATTGTTTATCTTCATATTATTTGTTATATATATATATAGTAACATCCCTAGTATCAATCTGTGATAGAGAAACCATGATTGTGATTATGATTGATGAGATCTCTAATCACTATAACAAGATTAGTACTTAAACGTCTCTAGTCTTACATATTATCAAAAGGGACATTGATAGTATAATCAGACTAGCACGTATTGGATGTCTTCTATCTTTTAGAAGATAGGGATAGATCTCGTCTATCGAAGTGTAGAGACACTTGGACTGTACGTGGACGTGTATTAGAGAATGCGTCGTCGATCGACTCCACTTACATTAAGTGTCACACTATGTGGCGGTTGTGTAATTATCCTTTGATCGGAGTCTTCATGGCATCACGGTGTGGATTGTCATGCTTTGACACTATTGAGATTTCTCCTAACCACGGGGCGATCATGCGGTAGTGATTGGGTATGATATTGAAGCATGCGGAGTATACATGATTGGTCGTCCAGGAATCGCGTATCCTATGATTGGGATCGAATATCCGAAATGGCCTTCTTATAAGGAATGTCTAGCTCTCGAGAATCTTTGCAAAGTGGGAGTAAATGTGTTATTCCGAGAGAGCATGATATCCAGATTATAAGATACGATCGTTAATGTATTGACACTCGAGATACGATCGTATAGATATTATTACAGCGATAGGATTGTAAGTTACACGGTAACTGCTTCACATGAAATGTAGTAGTCATTGCTTTTGACTCTTCCGATGATTGGGGGTCACGGTGTGTTGCTAGACGCTATCCCGTGATCGTTAGGTATGAAGGGCATTTTAGTAAATTGCACTTTGTGTCTACGGCCAACATATTCGGAAGCCTATCGGGTCATACACATATGAACATCGAGTCGGATTAAAATGCGGTTATAGTTGATAACCAAATAAGGAAAGTTTATCTTTAGACTATAAAGGTTATAGTAGTAAATTAATATGGTGGTATTTATTTATTATGAATAAATAAAATACAAGATATTAATTATGTACAAATTATATTAGTTAAAGAATATTCCGGAAGTCAATTGGTTGACTAATGGGACGCTACTTTTAAGTGTGTAAGAGACACTTGGATTGTGCACTTTAATTAATAAGATTGCCATAATATTAATATAAGATATTAATTGATTTTGGAAAAATAAATTTATGGTAATAAGATAATTATAATCAATATAAGATATTGACAAAATAAATTATAATTAAAGAGATAAATCAATCTAGTTGATTTTCCTTATTTTATTGGGAAAATGTTTTCTTCTCCTCCACACCATACGCGCCACTTTTGACTATAAATAAGAGGTGGGTGTCAAACTCTTTTGTACAACACAATTGCAAGAGCTCATAGTTCTTGTGTAAAATAGAAGAGCTTTCCATAGTGAGTTTGTGAGGAAGAAAAGGTCCGGTCTAGCAGCCGGAGTTTTTCCGATAGCAATCCAAGGAGGATTCCGGCAAGGGGTTCGTGTGGATTAGCGATAGAGGCCGGACGCGTGGACGGCTTGCGCATTGAACTACTCTCCGTTGGCGGTCAAAGCGACGATCTTATAGATCATCTGAGGTATAACCATCAAACTACTTAACGTGTTTATTGCATTAAACGAAGAACGATCTAGATAAGGAAATCAAATTTTAAATTTCGCTGCGTTAAACTAGTGATTTCCTAACAGGACCTACGCGTCGGAAATGGAGCAAGTGTTGCTGCGCTGGCCGTAGGAGTTTATTTTCTTTCATTGCCCAGTGGGCTAGTTCTTGATCTTAGTAACTGTTATTTTGTTCCTGCTCTTACGAAGAGCATTATTTCAATTTTCGCATTAGATGTTGATGGTTTTTATTTACGTTTGAGAATAAATGTTGTTCTTTTTCACGTGATGGAATCTTTTATGGTAATGGCATACTTAGCAATGGTCTCTACATATTAGATATGAATGTTGACGTACTTAATATAAATAACAAGAAAGCCAAGACAAATGACTTGAATGAATCCTACTTATGGCATTGTAGACTTGGCCATATAAATAAGAATCGTATTTCCAAACTCCATAAAGATGGAATGTTGGATCAATTCGATTACAAATCGCTTGATACATGTGAAGATTGTTTACTTGGCAAGATGACAAAGTCACCTTTTAGTGGCAAAGGGATAAGATCCAATGAATTGCTTGAGCTCATACATACTGATGTGTGTAGCCCAATGACAATTCAAGCCAAAGGAGGATACTCTTATTTTATCACTTTCACTGATGACCATTCTCGCTATGGTTATATATACTTAATGAAGTATAAGTCCTGAAGCCTTCAAAAGTTCAAGGAATTCGAGTGAAGTGGAGAAACAACTAGGTAAAGAAATCAAAACGATTCGATCCGATCGAGGCGGAGAATACCAAGATGGAGAGTTTCAAAGTTATTTAAAGGAGAATGGGATTCTACTCGAATGGACCCTCCAGGGACACCTCAAATGAATGGCATATCCGAGAGGAGGAACCGTGCTTTGTTAGACATGGTACGATCCATGATGAGCTACGCAGCTTCTTCCAAAATCGTTTTGGGGTATGCTCTAGAAACCACATCCTATACACTTTGAACCGAGTTTCCATCAAAGACGGTTGATTCTACACCATACGAGGTATGGGCCAAGAAGAAACCAAATCTGGCATATCTTAAACCTTGGGGTTGTCCAACTTATGTGAAGCGGATGATGCCTGACAAACTAGAGGCCAGATCCGACAAATGTCTGCTTGTGGATATCCTAGAGAAACTAGAGGATACCAATTTTACCATCCCGAGGAACAAAAGGTGTTTGTTGCCAGGATCGCCACTTTCTGAGAAAAGAGTTTATTCTCGATAGGGTCGGTGGGAGTAAAATTGATCTTGAAGAAATTCGAGAACCACTTACGGATAACAGTCCGTTGATGGAAGTAGAGGAGACACCACATACAGATGTGGGGCCGCCCTCTACCGTAGACACACTAGCACCTCGAAGATCCACCAGGGAATGCCGTGAACCTGAAAGGTACGTGTATCTCATGGAAGATGAGGACCCTAGAACTTATGAGGAAGTGCTATTAATGCATGACAAAGAGAAGTGGCTGGAAGCATTGAATTCTGAAATGGAATCCATGAAAGACAACCAAGTTTGGAACTTAGTTGATCCACCTGAAGGAATAGTTCCTATAGGGTGTAAATGGGTCTTTAAGAGAAAGACTGACATGGACGGTAACGTGACTACCTAAAGGCTATGTTAGTGGCAAAAGGATATAAGCAAAGACAAGGAGTTGACTATGACGAAACCTTTTCACCAGTTGCCATGTTAAAATCCATTAGAATTTTGCTCGCTATTGCAGCATACCATGATTACGAAATCTGGCAGATGGATGTGAAAACAACTTTCCTTAACGGGAACCTGTCTGAGGAAGTGTATATGACACAACTTTGAGGTTTCACAACCAGTGACGCCAGGATGGTGTGTAAACTGCAAAGATCCATTTATGGGTTAAAGCAAGCTTCTCGGAGTTGGAATCTTCGCTTTGATGAGATAATCAAATAGTTTGATTTCATCAAGAACGAAGATGAGCCCTGTGTTTACAAGAAGGTTAGTGGGAGTGCCATTGTGTTCTTAGTGCTTTATGTAGATGACATATTGCTCATAGGGAATGATGTGCCTATATACAATCTGTCAAAGCTTGGTTATCCAAGAACTTCTCAATGAAGGACTTGGGTGATGCAGCATATATTCTAGGAATAAAGATCTATAGAGATAGATCTAAAAGGTTGCTTGGTCTGTCGCAATCCACCTATATAGACAATATGCTGAAGAGATTCAGCATGGAGCAGTCCAAGAAAGGATTGCTACCTATGTCATATGGGGTCCACCTGTCGAAGGGAATGAGTCCTAAGACAGAGGAGGAAATGGCACAAATGAGTAAAGTCCCTTATGCTTCGGCAATCGGGTCTATCATGTATGCCATGTTATGCACAAGACCGTATGTCTCGTACTCTCTTAGTATGACTAGTAGGTACCACCAATCCAGGTGATGGTCACTGGATTGCTGTCAAGAATATCCTTAAGTACATGAGACGTACTAGGGATATGTTCCTGGTTTTCGGGAATGATGATTTAGTGTTACGAGGTTACACAGATGCCGCTTCAAACCGACAAGGATGACTTTAAGTCACAATCTGATTTGTTTTCACGCTTACGGGCGGAGCAAAGTGAGTGGAAGAGTTCCAAGCAAAGGAGTCGGAAGAGTTCCAAGCGGGAGACTACTGCACTCTACAACGGAAGCCGAATACATAGCGACCTCGGGCGGAAAAGAGCGATTTGGATGAAGAAGTTCATTCACGAACTTGGTGTGGTTCCTCCATTGAAGGTCCAAAGGCTCTATACTGTGATAATAATGGAGCGATATCTCGATCAAAGGAACCAAGGTCTCATCGAAGTCCAAACATGTGCTACGGTGCTATCACTTGATTAGAGATAGTAGATAGATGAGATGTAAAGATAGAGAAAGTCGACACGGATGATAACATAGTCGGTCCGTTAACCAAGGCGTTGTCTCAAGCTAAGCATGAGAAACATGTTCACTTGCACGGCTTAGGTACATGTATGATTGGTTTTAGGCCAAGTGGGAGATTATTGGAAAGGTGTCCTAAACCCAATCGGGTTGGACCGGATCCGACCGGGTCGGGTCATTTACAGTCTATTTAGTTCATGTAATAACTTTATTATGATTAATAAAAGCACTTATGTTATTATATATATTGTTTGTCTTCATATTATTTGTTGTATATATATAGTAACGCCCCTAGTATCAATCATGATAGAGAAACCATGATGGTGATTATGGTTGATGAGATCTCTAATCACTATAACAAGGTTGTTACTTAAATGTCTCTAGTCTTACATATTATCAAATGAGACATTGATAGTATAATCGCACTAAGCACGTATTGGATGTCTTTTATCTTTTAGAAGGTAGGGGTAGATCTCGCCTATCGAAGTGTAGGGACACTTGGACTATACGTGGACGTGTATTAGAATGTGTACGTTAGACTCACCCACTTACATTAAGTGTCACACTATTTGGCGATTGTGTAATTATCCTTTTGACCGAGTCTTCATGGCATCTCGATGTATGAAAATATATGATCAAATTATAAGACTTTTTATTATTATATTTATGATATTTTAGTATAATTTCATATAAATGCATTAAAAACTTATAAAAATCATAGTAGTTATAATTAGATGCATAAGTTATAGAAACGATAAAAATGATAGTTTTTATCGATTTACGCTTGGTGTTTTGTTGAGTTTGTTGCGAGGATCGATGTTTACCAAGATCCCAAAATATGACATACTTTGAAGTATAAATCATGAGTTTTTGTGGGATAAAAGATTATGCCAAAATCTAACAACTTTGAAATGATCAACTGTCTTTAATGTTTCTACAGTAACTCATCTTCAACGGACATTTGATCTAACTTAGAGGCATTTTCAGAGAAAAAGTCCTTGACGAAAGTTGTAGGCCTTCAAAAGAGCTTTCCAACGAATATCAAATCATGTCAATCTGAGGTCTACAGCTCGAGATAGGTTTTTACTGAACATCGAGATATGTTGTATGTCCGGCACGCGCAGAGAAGGCCGAATATTGCGTAAAAATCTCTCAAATCGGGCCCACAAATCTCGACAAGGGAATATATATCGTGTAGCCGCACGCGCGCTGTGGTGGTCCGCACGCGCCGCCTTGTGGTACACTCTATAAATACCCCTCAAATGCAACCATTTTGAAGGTACCAAGGCATATATCTTTCTTCTATATGTCTCTATAGTTTCGCTTTTGTTGTTTTTAGTTAAATAAAAGTCAGAACGGCACTCTGCCGAATAATGTTGTAGTATAAAGTATCGTTATAATGCTTAGAGGATGTATCAAGGCTCATTGATGTCAAGGAGTTGCTTATTTCCGAGGATACAACTCAAATGCTTCGATTGTAACCTGGTAACTTTTCTAATGTATTTATGTTTATGTAGTATCTATACATTACTTATAATGATATTAGGCTAACTTAGTATCTAGCCAAGATATGAAATTGGATTAGTATTATCTTTTAGGAAATGGATGATGACTATACTAAAAATTGGATAAAAATCGGTTATAATGAATCTCTTTCTATATTCGTATTGAATTAGCTACTTGATATGAAAGAATTCATAATCTAATTATGAATTGACGCCTCGTAGTTAGGTTATGAACTCGTTAATAGAAAGACCGGAGGGTAAAATTGGCCGAGTGAAAACGTGACAACGGAATCCGATTTCCTAAACTGGGGGTAGATTTGTTTCGGGAGAAACAAACTCTTATTGAAATATGTACTCGAGAGATTATTACGCTTAATTCATTTGTTTAATTGACATACCTTAAAATTGGCCGAATGACAAAACGGGAGTGACCCATGCTTGAGGATGACCTTGGACAAATGATTGGACATATGACAATTTCAGGATGCTCGTGTGAGAATGAATTGTTTAGTTTAGAGTGCACCGTTTAGTATAATTGATTTAACTTAAAATAAAGATCGAGCACATCCAATTCCACTAAAAGATATAAGGATTCAATAACATATTCTTGGCTAGTCTATAATTATAATTTCTATCTCCTCCCTTAGATATTGTTTTGGTACCTATATATACTTATATCTATATATATATATGTATTGCTATATATCTATATATATATTTATATACTTATATATATCTGTTTTAGTTTTATGCTTTGTTAGTTTAGAGTTTGGTTGGATGATAAAATTGCGACTTAGATTGAGATAATAACAGCTTTCTTGGTGTTTAATCACACGGTGAATTACCAAGTTTTCCTCGAGGATCGACACATTGACTCATCACTCTATCACTACAATTTGACCCGGTACACTTGCCGGTAAGGATTGATAGCATAGAAAAGGTCCGTCGGCTTAATGGCGCCGCTGCCGGGAACGACGCTAATTCATTGTGTTCGAATGATTTCTACTTATATTAACTCAAAAGTCTCGAGGATAAGTCAACACTCTTCTTACCCCATTTCTATTTTCTTTTTCGTTGGTACTTACCTAATAAGTAAGTTACCAATCTTTACTTTTATCAATTTCAACTATTTTCGGTTTTCGTTAGTTGATGACCGAAAAGAGTAAGGCCCCACTTACTCCTTATAAGCCCCGACATAGATACTTACGAAAGGCGGTTAAGAGCGAGAAAGGAAACAAGGTCATACTGTCGTGGAAATCTCGACGGAGGATCATCATCAAATCAAAATACGAAAATGGTCAAAACAAAGGATGAAACACTGAACAAGGGCTAGATCATGCTCAAGGCATGGCCAAAATCTTAATCAGATCTACCAATACCAAATAACCGTAATAGAAATAATCAAAATCGGAACCAGAACAATCGTAATAATAACCCACCAAATCCGAGACCTATTTGTGATCAGACCTTAAGAATAAACCAGACTAATAATCCAGTTCGTTTACCCAATGAAGGAGCAAATAATTTTGAAATAAAATCTCATCTTTTTGGTCTAATTGACGCAAGAGCCCAATTTCTAGGAGAGGATGATGAGGATCCACATCACCATCTCTATCTTTTCGAAGAATTGTGCAATACAGCCAAAAGCCAAGGTGCTCATCGTGAATTAACAAGGATGTCTATGTTTCCTTTTTCTTTAAAAGGAAGAGCACGAGATTGGTTTATGTCACTCCCACATCATTCATTGACTAGTTGGGAGGAAATTCAAACCGAGTTCTTAAAGCAGTATTTTACTCCGGGTAGAAATTTGGAATTAAAGGTCGAAATTGCCAACTTTAGACAAGGATCTCAAGAAACGCTGGGAATGCGTGGGAGAGATTTAAAAGTTGCTAAGATCTTGTCCCGATCATGGTTATTCCTTAGAAATGCAAATCCAACTTTTCTCGTCAGAATTAAGGAAAGATTCACGTGCGGATGTAGATCATGCATGTGGTGGATCGTTAATGATGAGTGAAGCTCAAATAGTTTACGATGCTATAGAAAAGATTTCCAAAAATAACAGAATGTGGGAAACCGGTTCTAGCACCGTGAAAGTAGCATTTGCGGGAGAATACACATCGAATACGGAAGTTCTAGCACACTTGGAGAATTTGAGTAGAAAGTTTGACAACCTACAGGCTAGTAGGATCAGTAAAATCGAAAACTATCATACCAAATGACTACTCAAATCATGATAATGTGTCATTAGGGATAGAAGAACCGTAAGGATACTCAAGGGAAGAGGTGAGTTTTTACAACAAAGATAGAATTTGAACAACGCGTATTCAAACTCCTTTAATGCTATTAGAAGAGAGCACCCAACTTTAAGATGGTCCAAAACCCTAATAAGCCAGGGACAACCGCCATATCCAGCTTCAAGATAAGAATCCATATAGTAATCAAGTTCATCAAGGAAATACATCAAATCGTAACCTACAATCGTTACTTAAATCTTATCCACAACATACTACTCAAACTATACCAGTCACCCAAAGTTCAACCCAACTTTGAAGGAGTTGATAAATGGGATAAATTAATGGAAAAAATGATGGGTGTAGTATCTACTCAAGCTCAGAATATAGAAACTATGATAACTTCTATAGGTTCAGTCTCTAAGGATATGACTATGTTGAAAACATCTGTGGGTGGACATGATACGAGAATGAGAACTATAGAAGCATCGTTAAGGAATATGGAAGATCATTTGAGTAGAGAAGGAGAACGTAACAACAGTAGACCTCCAGGAGGATTACCAAGTAATACTGAAAGAAACCCGAGAGAGGTAAAAGCTGTGATTACGAGAAGTAGGAAATATTGTGAAGATACTGGAGCAGAAAACGCAGGAAAAAATGAGGTAGAAAATGATTTAGATGGTAATATCATAAAGGAAAAGGACGAACTTGAAATTACTGATGAAGAGGAAGAAATTATCGAAGAATTCTTAAAACAGAATAATATTGAACCGGAAATTGAAGGCGAAAAATGGGTAAAAGTCCATAGAATTCTGAAAGATCCTATGGATAAGGACCTGAGAACCCTATTTAAGGAACATGTCAGAGAAAATCAGGGAGAAAAACAGGAAGATTTAAAAGTAACTGAGAAGGATAAAGTTGATACAGGGGATGATTTAAAGGAAAAATCTCAAGATAATGAAACTTGGCGATCAAGTAATGATCAAGGATTCAAGGAGAAAGGAAAAGAGAAAATGACTTCAGAACCAAAGGCTATAGATTTAGAATCTTTGCCTTATCCACCGAAAGATCAAATTAAAAAGATAAAAACTGATAAGAAATATGCTCGTTTCCTTGACACTTTTCGTCATATTCATGTCAATATCCTCATTATAGAAGCTTTAGTCAACATGCCTCGCCTATGGAAAGTTTCTTAAAGATATCCTATCTAATAAAAAGCGATTAGAAGAATATGAGAATATATGCCTTAATGAAGAATGTTCTCATGCAATACTTCAAAGATCGACTACCTCCTAAACTTAAAGATCTTGGTAGTTTCACTATTCCATGTGAAATTGGAGGATTTCTGCTTTAAGAAAGTATTGTGTGATCTAGAGCAAGTATCAATCTCATGTCTTATGAGGATTATAAGAAACTAGGAATAGGAGAGTTTACGAATCACCGAAATGACCCTTCGGATGGCGAGATAGATCAATTAAACATCCTAAGGGAATAATCGAGGACGTGTTGGTTAAAATTGATAAATTTTACTTCCCAAAGACTTTGTAATAATGGAAATGGAAGAAGGATATTCAGCGCCAATTATTCTAGGTCGACCATTTCTAGCTACAGAAGAACTTTGATAGATGTTCAAAAGGTGAACTAATACCGAGAGTTAATGAGGATAAAGTTTCATTCAATATCTTCAAAGCTATAAACCATCCATACAAAGAACTGACTCATGTTCTTTTATAGATGAATATTCTACTATCTCGGATGCCAAATCTAAAGATTATGAAAATAAATTAGAAGAATGTTTGGCATTTTCTATCTATAAAGAAGATGAAAATGATAATCTTTGAAATGAAAGAAGTAATCCTTTATTTAGATAAAGGAGGGTTTGTTAAACATCCATGGCATCAAAATTTGAAATTGGAAATGGAAGGACCAGTTTTAAAACCATCAAGAGAAGATCCACCAAGGAATCTGGAGTTGAAACCACTCCTTCGAATTTGAAATATGCTTTTCTTGAAAATGATAATCTGCTACCTATTATCATTTCATCAACCTTAACAAAAGAACAAGAGGATCAATTACTAAGAATGTTATCAAGACCTCACTCGAAATAGCCATTATTATTAACTAGAAATTACAACCCTAACTTAATAATGGTCTACATTTCTTTGAAAATCCATAAGTTTGGTATGTATTTATGGATAGCGGTGATGACATCGAAATTTGGTATATCTTGAGATTGAAATGAATGTTATTCGAAGGCGCTTTATTATCAAATATGGTTATTCTAGTAAAAAAAAAAAAAAAAAAAATCTAAGAACAGAGTATTATAGGTATCTTTTACTGCTTTTGATCGACAACCCAAAAATAAAATATCGAGATAAAGTTGCTCGATGATAGTAGTCCAAATTAAGGTATTATCACGAAATGTCCTATTCTTTGGGAATGAAGAAGTATATGCTATAAATCGATGAAAAAGAAAAGTCGAATCAAAACTATCAAGAATTATCACGAGTTTAAGAAACCGGATTCGTGATTTTCGATCGAAAGAGTAGTACTCCGATCAATCTTGATAAAGCAATGCCTATGTTCTTAAGTTCTTATTTATGTTGTAAAAAAAAAAAAAAAAAAAAAAAAAAAAAAAAAACCATATTTTGGAAGTTATTAAAGTTAAAAATTGAAAATTTGAATGATGTGAGTGTTATCGATTGAAAATTTTGATCGAGAAGATGAAGGTGTAAATCGTCGTGCGACTTGCTTCTATTTTCTTTTGATTTCCTTTTGTTATCCTTTTCGATTAGCCAACTACTGAGCACGAGCGTTACAAGCCAATTTGCCAACTACTTGACTTAGTCATTGATTACGATAAATCATACGATTGGAGATTAAAAAGTTGTTCTAAATATTTTATTTATACTTATAAAGTGATTCATGAAAAATTTCATTTAAATAATATTTTATAACTAGTTTATTAAGTTATATACACTTTTTATCTTCTTAAATATCTTAGATAGATGAAATTAATATAATTATAATGTTGCGAAATACGTTACTAAGTTAGAATTTTATTCTAGAAAGATTATATTATCGCTTATTTTGCTCGAGAGGGACGATCAAAAGCTAAGTGGGGAGTTGTGATGTATGAAAAATATATGATCAAATTATAAGACTTTTTTATTATTATATTTATGATATTTTAGTATAATTTCATATAAATGCATTAAAAACTTATAAAAATCATAGTAGTTATAATTAGATGCATAAGTTATAGAAACGATAAAAATGATAGTTTTTATCGATTTACGTTTGTGTTTTGTTGAGTTTGTTGCGTGATCGGATGTTTACCGAGATCCCAAAATATGACATACTTTGAAGTATAAATCATGAGTTTTGTGGGATAAAGATTATGCCAAAATCTAACAACTTTGAACAGATCAATCGTCTTTAATGTTTCTACCAGTAACTCATCTTCAACGGACATTTGATCTAACTTAGAGGCATTTTCAGAGAAAAAGTCCTTGACGAAAGTTGTAGGCCTTCAAAAGAGCTTTCAACGAATATCAAATCATGTCAATCTGAGGTCTACAGCTCGAGATAGGTTTTACTGAACATCGGATATATTGTATGTCCGCACGCCGCCGGAGAAGGCGAATATTGCGAAAAATCTCTAATCGGCCCACAAATCTCTCGACAAGGAATATATCTATGTAGCGCACGCGCCGTGGTGGTCCCGCACGCCGCCCTTGTGGTACACTCTATAAATACCCTCAAATGCAACCATTTTGAAGTGTACCAAGGCATATATCTTTCTTCTATATGTCTCTATAGTTTCGTTTTGTTGTTTTAGTTAAATAAAAGCCATGAACGGCACTCTGCCGAATAATGCTTAGTATAAAGTATCGTTATAATGCTTAGAGGATGTATCAAGGCTCATTGATGTCAAGGAGTTGCTATTTCGAGGATACAACCTGAATGCTTCGATTGTAACTGGTAACTTTTCTAATGTATTTATGTTTATGTAGTATCTATACATTACTTATAATGATATTAGGCTAACTTAGTATCTAGCCAAGATATGAAATTGGATTAGTATTATCTTTTTAGGAAATGGATGATGACTATACTAAAAATTGGATAAAAATCGGTTATAATGAATCTCTTTCTATATTAAGTATTGAATTAGCTACTTGATATGAAAGAATTCATAATCTAATTATGAATTGACGCCTCGTAGTTAGGTTATGAACTCGTTAATAGAAAGACGGAGGGTAAATTGGCGAGTGAAAGCGTGACAGCGGAATCCGATTTCTAAACCGGGTAGATTTGTTTCGGGAGAAACAAACTCTTATTGAAATATGTACTCGAGAGATTATTACGTTTAATTCATTTGTTTAATTGACATACCTTAAAATTGGCGAATGACAAAGCGGGAGTGACCCATGCTTGAGATGACCTTGGACAAATGATTGGACATATGACAATTTCAGATGCTCGTGTGAGAATGAATTGTTTAGTTTAGGAGTGCACCGCTTCGTATAATTGATTTAACTTAAAATAAAAGATCGAGCATATCCAATTCCACTAAAAGATATAAGGATTCAATAACATATTCTTGGCTAGTCTATAATTATAATTTCTATCTCCTCCTTAGATATTGTTTTGGTACTATATATACTTATATCTATATATATATATATATGTATTGCTATATATCTATATATATATTTATATACTTATATATATCTGTTTTAGTTTTATGCTTTGTTAGTTTAGAGTTTGGTTGGATGATAAAATTGCGACTTAGATTGAGATAATAACAGATTTCTTGGTGTTTAATCACACGGTGAATTACAGTTTTCCTCGAGGATCGACACGACTCATCACTCTATCACTACAATTTGACCGGTACATCGCCGGTAAGGATTGATAGCATAGAAAAGGTCATTAAGGTCGACGGACCTTTCTATGCTATCAATCCTTACCGGCAATGTACCGGGTCAAATTGTAGTGATAGAGTGATGAGTCAGGTCGCGACTCAGAGGAAAACTTGGTAATTCACCGTGTGATTAAACACCAAGAAACTGTTATTATCTCAATCTAAGTCGCAATTTTATCATCCAACCAAACTCTAAACTAACAAAGCATAAAACTAAAACAGATATATATAAGTATATAAATATATATATAGATATATAAATAATACATATATATATATGTATATAAGTATATATAGTACCAAAACAATATCTAAGGAGAGGAGATAGAAATTATAATTATAGACTAGCCAAGAATATGTTATTGAATCCTTATATCTTTTTAGTGGAATTGGATGTGCTCGATCTTTATTTTAAGTTAAATCAATTATACGAAACGGTGCACTCCTAAACTAAACAATTCATTCTCACACGAGCATCTGAAATTGTCATATGTCCAATCATTTGTCCAAGGTCATCCTCAAGCATGGGTCACTCCCGCTTTGTCATTCGCCAATTTTAAGGTATGTCAATTAAACAAATGAATTAAACGTAATAATCTCTCGAGTACATATTTCAATAAGAGTTTGTTTCTCCCGAAACAAATCTACCCCGATTTAGAAATCGGATTCGCTGTCACGCTTTCACTCGCCAATTTTACCTCCGGTCTTTCTATTAACGAGTTCATAACCTAACTACGAGGCGCCAATTCATAATTAGATTATGAATTCTTTCATATCAAGTAGCTAATTCAATACTTAATATAGAAAGAGATTCATTATAACCGATTTTTATCCAATTTTAGTATAGTCATCATCCATTTCCTAAAAAGATAATACTAATCCAATTTCATATCTTGGCTAGATACTAAGTTAGCCTAATATCATTATAAGTAATATATAGATACTACAAATACTACATAAACATAAATACATTAGAAAAGTTACCAGTGTTACAATCGAAGCATTCGTGAGTTGTATCCTCCGAAATAGCAACTCCTTGACATCAATGAGCCTTGATACATCCTCTAAGCATTATAACGATACTTTATACTACAAAGATTATTCGGCAGAGTGCCGCTTATACGCTTTATTTAACTAAAAACAACAAAACGAAACTATAGAGACATATGAAGAAAGATATATGCCTTGGTACACTTCAAAATGGTTGCATTTGAGGGGTATTTATAGAGTGTACCACAAGGCGGCGGCGCTGCCGACCACCACCGCGCGCCGCCGCTACACAATATATATTCCTTGTCGAGATTTGTGGGCCCGATTTAGATTTTTCTCGCAATATTCGGCCTTCTTCAAGCGCGTGCGGACATACAACATATCCGATGTTCAGAAAACCTATCTCGAGCTGTAGACCTGATTGACATGATTTGATATTCGTTGGAAATCTCTTTTGAGGCCTACAACTTTCGCCAAGGACTTTTTCTCTGAAATGCCTCTAAGTTAGATCAAATGTCCGTTGAAGATGAGTTACGGTAGAAAACATTAAAGACAGATTGATCTGCTTCAAAGTTGTTAGATTTTGGCATAATCTTTATCCCACAAAACTCATGATTTATACTTCAAAGTATGTCATATTTTGGGATCTTGGTAAACATCCGATCCTCGCAACAAACTCAACAAAACACCAAACGTAAATCGATAAAAACTATCATTTTTATCGCTTTATAACTTATGCATCTAATTATAACTACTATGATTTTTATAAGTTTTTTAATGCATTTATATGAAATTATACTAAAATATCATAAATATAATAATAAAAGTCTTATAATTTGATCATATATTTTTCATACATCACAACTCCCCACTTAGCTTTTGATCGTCCTCGAGCAAAATAAGCGATAATATAATCTTTCTAGAATAAATTCCTAACTTAGTAACGTATGCTGGCAACATTATAATTATATTAATTTCATCTATCTAAGATATTTAAGAAGATAAAAAGTGTATATAATTTAATAAACTAGTTATAAAATATTATTTAAATGAAATTTTTCATGAATCACTTTATAAGTATAAATAAAATATTTAGAACAACTTTTAATCTCCAATCGTATGATTTATCGTAATCAATGACTAAGTCAAGTAGTTGGCAAATTGGCTTGTAACGCTTCGTGCTCGTAGTTGGCTAATCGAAAAGGATAACAAAGGGAAATCAAAAGAAAATAGAAGCAAGTCGCATGCGTTATTTACACCTTCATCTTCTTCCGATCAAAATTTCTCAATCAAGAATACTCTACGACACGTTTTCAATTTTTAACTTTAATAACTTCCAAAATATGGTTTTTTTTTTTTTTTTTTTTTTTTTACATAAACATAAATAAGAACTTAAGAACATAGGCATTGCTTTATCAAGATTGATCGAGTACTACTCTTTCGATCGAAAATCACGAATCCGGTTTCTTAAACTCGTGATAATTCTTGATAGTTTTGATTCGACTTTTTCTTTTCATCGATTTATAGCATATACCTTCATTCCCAAAGAATAGACATTTCGTGATAATACCTTAGCCGACTACTATCATCAGGCAACTTTATCTGATATTTTATTTTTGGGTTGTCGATCAAAAACAGAAAAGATACCTATAATACTCTGTTCTTAGATTTTTTTTTTTTTTTTTTTTTACTAGAATAACCATATTTGATAATAAACTGCCTTCCGAATAACATTCATTTCAATCTCAGCATATACCAAATTTCGATGTCATCACCGCTATCCATAAATACATACCAAACTTGCGGGATTTTCAAAGAAATGTAGACCATTATTAAGTTAGGGTTGTAATTTCTAGTTAATAATAATGGCTATTTCGAGAGAGGTCTTGATCACTCTACAAGGTCGAGGTGGGGACAAAATTGGAAATTATGTTCAGGTAGAGGCTTATTTGGCTCTGGTTTATCAAAGTTATGCCAAAAATCTCATCATTCCTAATCCGATTCCAATTTCATACTTTGTCTTGAAAAGAAAATTATTCTAAAATTTCATTATAATTATAAGTAACTTTTGTCTAATTTCATAAAAAAATATTTCATAATATTTATCAAGATATATATACTTAAAATCTTATTAAAAATCTAAAATAGACATAATTAATATAAGAATAATATATCAAGATTACTTTACTTAATTAAAAATTTATTCTATCCAAATATATCATTTTTATCAAATAATTATATATTATTGCTTATTAAACTAAGTGTATAAGTATTTGATGTATTAAATTCAATTTATTTACTAACCAATCTCTACTCCCCACTTATGAATTGGCATCGTCCGATGTCTAATGAGTAGTAAAAATTTGGATTAGAAAATAAAATGAATTCTATCATGGTTAGATTATTTTAGGTGTCAAATAGACGAGCGTTTATATAATATAAAAGAAAAACATTTAAAAACATAAATTAAAAACATGCAAATATATTACAATACTAAAACACAACTTAAAACTACTAGGAATGTTAAACTAGAAAACCGTAAATTAAGTTAAACTAATTTAAACTAAATTTTTAAACTAACTTATTTTAAGTTATTGTTACTTAACGCATGCATACTACTCTTATTATTTTTATTCCTTCCTCGACTACCAACACGCTTATCTAATTTTCACCACTTGACGATCCTCCCGAATATCGACCGTAAAAGCCCAATACGAGGAATACGAGCCGGAAAATATTCATCTGTCGCTTCTTTCCGAACCCTTGCCAAACGAACACATAACCTAAAATCAACCATCCAAATGGTAAAGGATGATAATTCGGTCTTCTCCCGAACGCAAAAACTCATAGCCGATTTACGAATCGGCACTTCAATCTATAACGACTCAAAGTGTAATCGCATATAGAAGCATCAATTCATCATCACTAACTTCCGAGAAATTATGAGTTGGATAAACACGTGAATTGATGAATCGCTTCACGTTCTAAGATGGGAAAGTAAAGCGATCGTAGAGACATTTTGATCAATATCATAATTGTAGAACAAGAGTGGACAAGCTTCCGAATATTTTGTAATAAAACCGTTAATGGTATCCAATCTCCATTGGTACTCAAAATGACTGGGTGAAGTTTGGACCTGGTGGAATCAAGAAAATTTGATTTATGTTGGCGGAGGTGAAAGGAACAACAACTCCTCTCACTGTAACAGACTGTGTTAACGAAACAGTATTAGCTTCTGACAGTACTGAATAGAATTCTCTTACCATAGTAACATTAATCCTACCTCTCGGCATACGACAAAAATAGTCCCACCCATCTATATCCATCCTCGTAAATGCCCGAGTTGTCAACCTTTCAAATTTAAACCTCTCTCAATCAACACCGTGATTGATTGAAATTACTTATATAAGGGTTGTGAACCGAAGCATACATAGGCTCGTAAGGGACTTGATGAAAAATGGATTTGGAATGACGAATTTGGTGTATGTGGAGGAGAATAACTGATAATCGATTTAACGATCGGACATTTTAAACTCTTTATAGCAAGAAAATTAAAGGTAAAGGAAGGAAATGAGCATTTTAGGAATGTCGATCTGCTTCCTTTTATAGGCAAATCTGGGATCAAATGGAAATATCCCGAGAAGATCCTGCAGCTTACTACACCGCGCGTGCGGACACCAACCGGCGCGTGCGGTCAAATAGTCTTTCGATCGAGAGATATTTCAATTTCTAGCTTGATCCAGGATTTATTTTCTGACAAATGATTCTGCATATTTCTAAAATGTAGGAAAAAGATCTAAAAACATCCGAAAACTACGAAAAAGATACAAAACAACAATGTGCACTACCCCGAGAGTGCATCAAACGTTTAACGTACAAAACAAACATAACAAAAACGAAGTCAAACCAAAAAGTAGATAGTTAAACAACAAAGAAAAGAAATCACTCGTCCTCATCATAGTTAAGATCGATGTCACCAGTAGGGTCGTACTGAGATGATGATGATCCAAATGTAGATAAAAACGAAGTAAAATCAGCTCCTTGCGACTGTGTCGTATGAATACCATAACTGAACTGCTGTGGATCCGATACAGAAGTTCGAAATGATGTCTCAGTCCTCATCGTCGACATAGAAACTGATCCCTGAAGACCAAATGAACCAAATCCTGCTGTCACATCTGCTACAGAAGTCACTCCTCCCATGCCCAAGGATGTTCCTGGTGTACCTGTAAACATACCACCCTGTCCTATGGATGACGGCGTATAGTCCTGATAAATAACAGTGGGCGGAATCGGCGGAATCAATCGGCATAGTATACGGGTAAGGTGACTATAGGGGTGTCTCAGCAGAGATATCTCAAAGAAATCTAGATCAAACTCACTCATAGCATCTCGAATCCTCTCCGACCAACTCTAATGTCCTCACGGCCCAATGTCTATTCTCGCTCACAAAGGCTAAAGCTATATTAGCATCGATTCTAGCCTGAGCTTGAACTAAATCTTTGAAACATAGCCTCAACTTGACTCTGCTGCTGTGGTGATGTGGACTGTCTGAGTGGTCTAGGTACTTGAGTGTGAATAGGAGGTGGAGGTTGTTGTTGCTTGGACGATTAGGATTATTGTAATTTATTACTCCAGTGAGTAAGGCTCTCGCTTTAAGACCAATGGGAGGAATGTAGGAGACACAGATTCTATCCGAGGTAAGACAGGGACTTCTGCAAGCTCACATAAGGCAGAAATGAGACTAGGGAACGGGAGACGTCCCCCTCGATAACGAGTCCTTGCAAACTCACATGCCTTAGAAAAGATCAATTTCCCCAGATTTATAGGAATATCATTCACCATGGCCCAAGCAATAACTACTTCCTCTCGACCAAATGCACAAACATGTGTGGAAGGACATACATTATGGCCTAAGAACTGTTTTATTGCCCGTATGTCCCTAATACAATTCCCATAAGCAAACCTATTTTCTATCCATTCAGCAGTGGGGTCAAAGGCTTGTTGGGCTTCATAAGCTTTGGTTTGTAGAGCCATAGGATGTTCTAAACCCCATACATTATGATAATCCTCCTCTTCTGGTATATCAGTTAAGCCATAGAATACATTAATCATAGCAGGTAAAAGTAACATTAACACTTCTTAGAGGATATAGGTCATCTCTCAACCGTATCAACATCATAAGTAGATAATCTTGAATAAAACTCGATACCATAGAAACGTTAATCTTATCTTTCCTATCCATAGCTACATCCAACCATCCTCTATCCTTGAAAATTTCTTTCACTTCTTTCCCAATCTTGAAAAATCAATCCTCGTTCTAACCAAACCTTACTTTTACTAAAGTACTCATCATGTGCCCGCTTAGCTTCGCCGCACTAGCGGTTTTCTCAAAGGTTAAACTTTTCTCCCTTTTGGTTAAAGGTCTAGTTTGAACTACCGGTACTACGATTGGTACTTGAGTCTTTTTCCTCTTAGGATTACTTCTAGATGATGAGGCCATCTACGATAGTGGTATGACAAAACAACAACACAAACAAACAACACCAACAACAAGAACAAACAATTACTTAGGCTATAAAATCAAAATAAATTCAAAATAAATTCAGAAAATTAACTAAAATTTGAATTATTTGAAATATATATATTATTATTACCTTAAGAAGCTAGAATGAAAAGCTTAGGTCGCGGAATTAATGGGGTCGCTGGAATGAGAGAAAAGAGAGCCTTGAGCTTGCCAAGCTTCAACTTTTTCAATGGGTATCTTCTCTTTATGATTAAGTTGAAGAGAAGAAGAGAGATTAACACTTATGTGATGTTTGAGTGAAGAAAATTGATGGAAAATTGTTGATTTTTGAGAGAGAGAGAGGAGAAGTCGGGTTTGTTCTTCAATTCGAATTGAGGGTATGAGAAATGAGGAAAGGCGCGCATTTTTAGGTTTAGGTGTGTACACACGGCGGCGTGCGATAGTAGTGTACCGGCGCGTCTTGTCACATGGCCCCAAAAAACGGAATTTTGTCATTTTTGTGTAATAAGCTCTAATTATATCACATAAAAATCATTTGATGTTAATCTTATGATTTATGTCATATAATCTAAGTTTAATACGATTTTTCTATATAAAACTTGATAAAATATAAAAACTAATAAAATATTGAAATCACATATTTTTGATATAATATACCTACTTTACATGACAAAATAGGTTTATTATAAATTTTCATAAAAATATTTTTCTTTTAAGTTTAGGAAAATAACTTTAAAAATACTGAAATTTAATTAAAATTTGAAAAATTAAAAACACACCTTTGAAATTCTTAGGATTTTTGCTAACTCCTCAATCTCGGATCCTCAAGATTGTTATCATAATGGTCCCTTAACCTTTCTCCTAGGAGTGATGCGTTTGAATTATCTCTTTGTATTCCTCGGGATTTTCGGATAACCACCTAATCGTTCTTCTTCTTAATAACATTCAAACACTCATCCCAGGATATGGTTGTATTTCTTCCACACTTTATCCCAAAGATGTTCCATTTTCCCACAGATTCTACACTTCATTAAAAACCTCGCTCTTCTTTTTATTTGCACTCCTTGAATTTCCATTACAAAGTTCTCTTTCTCTGACTTCGATTAATAATTCCTTATTTAATTTAGAAACTAAGGCTTCTATCTTAAAGGCGACATCCTTATTTAGACCTAATCTTAAAAGTAAAATAAAAACTTTTATTCTATCTATGAAAGGCATCCAGTTCTTTTACGTCTATCCGGTAAAAGACGAAACTACTTTAAAATGCATATTAAAAGGTAAATTAGAAAGATAGTACCGTAATTGGTGAGTTTAAAATTACTCTTCCTCAATTCGTTGGAGGGTCGATAAGTAATAATACTTCTTCGTTTGAGGTATCCTTCACCTACGAACAATTTCACCTGTGTCCATTGGCTATAAAAGTTGTTTTTCCATCGATTAGTTCAACACCTCAGGACTTATAGATTTTTGTTACGTCATATGGACTGTCCATCTAGATTTAAGCTTTCACGAAACAACTTCAAACGTGAATTATATAAAAGTACTCGATCACCTATATGGAACTCACGACTATAGATTTTCTTATCATGAAAAGCTTTTGTGCGTTCTTGTAGATCGAGCATTTTCATAAGAATCAGTCGAAATTCTTCTAGTTACATTAATCAAGTAATCTATGATCACCGGCGACTTTAGGATCAAAGTTTAGAAATTTAATAGCCCATAAAGCTCGGTGTTCTAATTCAACAGGAGATGACAAGATTTTCCAAATACTAATTTGTAAGGAGAACATGTCCCGGTGTTTTAAAGGTCATTACAGTATGCCCATAATGCATCATCAAGTCTTTCTCGCTTGATTTTACGATTCGAGTCCACTTGTCTTCTCCACGATTCTTTTAATTTCTCTATTAGACACCTCTACCTCATCCCACTAGTTTGTGGATGATAGGGTGTTCCAAGTTTATGAGTTACACCATATTTCTCAATTATCTTAGTAAATGGTCGGTTACAAAAATGTGAACCTCTATCACTAATGATAGCCCTCGAAATGCCATATCGTGTGAATATATTCTTTTTAAGGAACCTTAGCACTACTCTGGTATCATTAGTAGGAGAGCTTCACTTTCTACCCATTTAGAAACATAATCAACCATTACTTAGAATAAATCTTTTCCAAAAGATATAGGGAAAGGTCCCATGAAATCTATGCCCCACACATCAAATAGTTCACATTCTAAAATCGGTTGCATAGGCATTTCATGTTTTTTCGATATATTTCCCCATTTTGACATGATTCACAAGATTTTGCATATTTATATGCATCTCTATATAGTGTAGGCCAATAGAAACCACATTGTAAAACTTTGAAAGCGAGCTTTCCATCCTCCATGATGACCTCCTGCCTCACGATCATGACAAAATGATAATACACTTAAAATTTCACTATCAGGAATACATTTCCTAATTATTCCATCTGAGCATCTTCGGAAAAGATCCGGTTTATCCCAATAATAAAACTTTAAGTCATAAAAGAACTTCTTTTTCTGTTGCCAAGTCCAATGAGGTGGGATGTACCTACAGGTAATGTAGTTAACAATATCCCCAAACCATGGCGAATCTTCCTTTGATGGTATTCTAGTTTTTAATAATCGCATGGTTGAAGGAGTATCTATCTTAAACAGTTTCTCATCTGGAAACGAATCCTGAATTTCTTTTCCTTTTCCTTCATCATTATCCATCCTGCTTAGATGATCTGCTACTACATTTTCACTTCCTTTTTTATCCTTAATTTCAATGTCGAATTCACAAGTAATGTGATCCACCTAAGAAGACGCGGTTTGGCATCTTTCTTACTTAAAAGATACTTGGAGTTGAATGGTCTGTGTAGACTATTACCTTAGAACCAACAATATATGATCGAAACTTATCTAAGGCAAATATTTACGATAACAGTTCTTTCTCGGTGAGTTGCATAATTAAGGTTGAAATTTGCGTTTAATGTGTGAGATGCATAGTAGATAGCTTTGAGAATTTTGTTATACCGTTGACCTAAAACACTCCTACAACTAAATCACTTGCATCACACATAATTTCAAACGGCAAATCCCATCTGGTGCTACTAATGATCTTGGTGCGATGAGTTAATTTCGCTTTATGGTCTTAAAGGCTTCCATACATTTATCATCAAAGTTAAAGGTACTTCTTTTTAGCAAATGACTCGGGGTTTTGCTATTTTTGAGAAATCTGCAATAAACCTTCTATAAAATCCTGCATGTCCAAGAAATCCTCTTAACGTTTTCAAATTAATTGGTGAAGGTAATTTTTCAATTACTTCGACTTTAGCTTTATCAACTTCAATTCCTTCTTCGAGATTCTATGACCTAGTACAATTCCTTGAGATACCATCAAATGACATTTTTCCCGCTTTAGAACCAAGTTGGTATCTTCACAACATTGTAAAACACGTTCTAAGTGTGATAAGCATTTATCAAAAGAATCTCCATAAACACTAAAGTCATCCATAAAGATTTCTAAGAATTTCTCAACCATATCGTAAAATATTGCCATCATACATCGCATTTGAAATGTAGCAGTGCATTACATAATCAAACGGCATTCTTTTATAAGCAAAAGTTCCATAGGGACAAGTGAAAGTAGTCTTTTGTACAACACAATTGCAAGAGCTCATAGTTCTTGTGTAAAATAGAGAGCTATCCATAGTGAGTTTGTGAGGAAGAAAAGGTCGGTCTAGCGGCGGAGTTTTCCGATAGCAATCAAGGAGGATTCCGGCAAGGGGTTCGTGTGGATTAGCGATAGAGGCCGGACGCGTGGGCGGCTTGCGCGTTGAACTACTCTCCGTTGGCGGTCAAAGCGACGATCTTATAGATCATCCGAGGTATAACCATCAAACTACTTAACGTGTTTATTGCATTAAGCGAAGAACGATCTAGATAAGGAAATCAAATTTTAAATTTATTTGCGTTAAACTAGTGATTTCTAACAGGACCTACGCTGGCGTCGGAAATGGAGCAAGTGTTCTTTGCTACCGCCGTAGGAGTTTATTTTCTTTCATTGCCCGAAGGGCTAGCTCTTGATCTTAGTAATCATTATTTTGTTCCTGCTCTTACGAAGAGCATTATTTCAATTTTCGCATTAGATGTTGATGGTTTTTATTTACGTTTGAGAATAAATGTTGTTCTTTTTCACGTGATGGAATCTTTTATGGTAATGGCATACTTAGCAATGGTCTCTACATATTAGATATGAATGTTGACGTACTTAATATAAATAACAAGAAAGCCAAGACAAATGACTTGAATGAATCCTACTTATGGCATTGTAGACTTGGCCATATAAATAAGAATCGTATTTCCAAACTCCATAAAGATGGAATGTTGGATCAATTCGATTACAAATCGTTTGATACATGTGAAGATTGTTTACTTGGCAAGATGACAAAGTCACCTTTTAGTGGCAAAGGGATAAGATCCAATGAATTGCTTGAGCTCATACATACTGATGTGTGTAGCCCAATGACAATTCAAGCCAAAGGAGGATACTCTTATTTTATCACTTTCACTGATGACCATTCTCGCTATGGTTATATATACTTAATGAAGTATAAGTCTGAAGCCTTCGAAAAGTTCAAGGAATTCAGAAGTGAAGTGGAGAAACAACTAGGTAAAGAAATCAAAACGATTCGATCCGATCGAGGCGGAGAATACCAAGATGGAGAGTTTCAAAGTTATTTAAAGGAGAATGGGATTCTACCTGAATGGACCCCTCCAGGGACACCTCAAATGAATGGCATATCTGAGAGGAGGAACCGTACTTTGTTAGACATGGTACGATCCATGATGAGCTACGCAGTTCTTCCAAAATCGTTTTGGGGGTATGCTCTAGAAACCACATCCTATACACTGAACCGAGTTCCATCAAAGACGGTTGATTCTACACCATACGAGGTATGGGCCAAGAAGAAACCAAATCTGGCATATCTTAAACCTTGGGGTTGTCACTTATGTGAGGCGGATGATGCCTCGACAAACTTGAGGCCCAGATCTGACAATGTCTGGTTTGTGGGATATCCTAGAGAAACTAGAGGATACCAATTTTACCATCCTGAGGAACAAAAGGTGTTTGTTGCCAGGACTGGCCACTTTCTAGAGAAAGAGTTTATTCTGGATAGGGTCAGTGGGAGTAAAATTGATCTTGAAGAAATTCGAGAACCACTTACGGATAACAGTCCGTTGATGGAAGTAGAGAGACACCACATACAGGATGTGGGGCCGCCTCTCACCGTGAACACACTAGCACCTCGAAGATCCACCAGGGAATGCCGTGAACCTGAAAGGTACGTGTATCTCATGGAAGATGAGGACCCTAGAACTTATGAGGAAGTGCTATTAATGCATGACAAAGAGAAGTGGCTGGAAGCATTGAATTCTGAAATGGAATCCATGAAAGACAACCAAGTTTGGAACTTAGTTGATCCACCTGAAGGAATAGTTCCTATAGGGTGTAAATGGGTCTTTAAGAGAAAGACTGACATGGACGGTAACGTGACTACCTAAAGGCTATGTTAGTGGCAAAAGGATATAAGCAAAGACAAGGAGTTGACTATGACGAAACCTTTTCACCGCCACCATGTTAAAATCCATTAGAATTTTGCTCGCTATTGCAAAGACATACCATGATTACGAAATCGCGCAGATGGATGTGAAAACAACTTTCCTTAACGGGGAACCTGTCATGCGAGGAAGTGTATATGACACAACTGAGGGTTTCACAACCCGATGGCGCTTGAGGATGGTGTGTAAACCGCAAAGATCCATTTATGGGTTAAAGCAAGCTTCGGAGTTGGAATCTTCGCTTTGATGAGATAATCAAATAGTTTGATTTCATCAAGAACGAAGATGAGCCTGTGTGTTTACAAGAAGGTTAGTGGGAGTGCCATTGTGTTCTTAGTGCTTTATGTAGATGACATATTGCTCATAGGGAATGATGTGCCTATATACAATCTGTCAAAGCTTGGTTATCCAAGAACTTCTCAATGAAGGACTTGGGTGATGCAAATATATATTCTAGGAATAAAGATCTATAGAGATAGATCTAAAAGGTTGCTTGGTGCATGCATGAATCCACCTATATAGACAATATCTTTGAAGAGATTCAAGCATGGAGCGATCCAAGAAAGGATTGCTACCTATGTCATATGGGGTCCACACAGCGAAGGAATGAGTCCTAAGACAGAGGAGGAAATGGCACAAATGAGTAAAGTCCCTTATGCTTCGGCAATCGGGTCTATCATGTATGCCATGTTATGCACAAGACCGGATGTCTCGCACCCTCTTAGTATGACTAGTAGGTACCAGGTCAATCCAGTGATGGTCACTGGATTCTTTGTCAAGAATATCCTTAAGTACATGAGACGTACTAGGGATATGTTCCTGGTTTTCGGGAATGATGATTTAGTGTTACGAGGTTACACAGATGCCATTTTCCAAACTGACAAGGATGACTTTAAGTCACAATCTGGATTTGTTTTCACGCTTAACGGCGGAGCAAAGGTGGAAGAGTTCAAGCGGTGGTGGAAGAGTTCCAAGCGAGAGACTACTGCCAGACTCTACAACGGAAGCCGAATACATAGCAGCCTCGGAGGCGGAAAAGGAAGCAGTTTGGATGAAGAAGTTCATTACTGAACTTGGTGTGGTTCCCTCCATTGAAGGTCCAGTGCCTCTATACTGTGATAATAATGGAGCGATATCTCAGTCAAAGGAACCAAGGTCTCATCAGAAGTCCAAACATGTGCTACGGTGCTATCACTTGATTAGAGAGATAGTAGATAGATGAGATGTAAAGATAGAGAAAGTCGACACGGATGATAACATAGCTGGTCCGTTAACCAAGGCGTTGTCTCAAGCTAAGCATGAGAAACATGTTCACTTGCACGGGCTTAGGTACATGTATGATTGGTTTTAGGCCAAGTGGGAGATTATTGGAAAGGTGTCCTAAACCCAATCGGGTTGGACCGGATCCGACCGGGTCGGGTCATTTACAGTCTATTTAGTTCATGTAATAACTTTATTATGATTAATAAAAAGCACTTATGTTATTATATATATTGTTTGTCTTCATATTATTTGTTGTATATATATAGTAACGTCCCTAGTATCAATCTGTGATAGAGAAACCATGATGGTGATTATGGTTGATGAGATCTCTAATCACTATAACAAGGTTGTTACTTAAATGTCTCTAGTCTTACATATTATCAAATGAGACATTGATAGTATAATCAGACTAGCACGTATTGGATGTCTTTTATCTTTTAGAAGGTAGGGGTAGATCTCGTCTATCGAAGTGTAGGGACACTTGGACTATACGTGGACGTGTATTAGAGAATGTGTACGTTAGACTGACCCACTTACATTAAGTGTCACACTATTTGGCGATTGTGTAATTATCCTTTTGACCGGAGTCTTCATGGCATCTGATGTATGAAAAATATATGATCAAATTATAAGACTTTTTATTATTATATTTATGATATTTTAGTATAATTTCATATAAATGCATTAAAAAACTTATAAAAATCATAGTAGTTATAATTAGATGCATAAGTTATAGAAACGATAAAAATGATAGTTTTTATCGATTTACGTTTGGTGTTTTGTTGAGTTTGTTGCGAGGATCGAGATGTTTACAAGATCCCAAAATATGACATACTTTGAAGTATAAATCATGAGTTTTGTGGGATAAAAGATTATGCCAAAATCTAACAACTTTGAACAGATCAATCTGTCTTTAATGTTTCTACCAGTAACTCATCTTCAACGGACATTTGATCTAACTTAGAGGCATTTTCAGAGAAAAAGTCCTTGACGAAAGTTGTAGGCCTTCAAAAGAGCTTTCCAACGAATATCAAATCATGTCAATCTGAGGTCTACAGCTCGAGATAGGTTTTTACTGAACATCGATATGTTGTATGTCCGGCACGCGCAGCGAAGGCGAATATTGCGAAAAATCTCTCAAATCGGGCCCACAAATCTCGACAAGGAATATATCTTGTGTAGCCGGCACGCGCGCGGTGGTGGTCCGCACGCGCGCCGCCTTGTGGTACACTCTATAAATACCCCTCAAATGCAACCATTTTGAAGGGTACCAAGGCATATATCTTTCTTCTATATGTCTCTATAGTTTCGCTTTTGTTGTTTTTAGTTAAATAAAAGTCATAAACGGCACTCTGCGAATAATGCTTTGTAGTATAAAGTATCGTTATAATGCTTAGAGGATGTATCAAGGCTCATTGATGTCAAGGAGTTGCTATTTCCGGAGGATACAACTCTGAATGCTTCGATTGTAACCTGGTAACTTTTCTAATGTATTTATGTTTATGTAGTATCTATACATTACTTATAATGATATTAGGCTAACTTAGTATCTAGCCAAGATATGAAATTGGATTAGTATTATCTTTTTAGGGAAATGGATGATGACTATACTAAAAATTGGATAAAAATCGGTTATAATGAATCTCTTTCTATATTCGTATTGAATTAGCTACTTGATATGAAAGAATTCATAATCTAATTATGAATTGACGCCTCGTAGTTAGGTTATGAACTCGTTAATAGAAAGACCGGAGGGTAAAATTGGCGAGTGAAAACGTGACAACGGAATCCGATTTCTAAACCAGGGGTAGATTTGTTTGGGAGAAACAAACTCTTATTGAAATATGTACTCGAGAGATTATTACGTTTAATTCATTTGTTTAATTGACATACCTTAAAATTGGCGAATGACAAAACGGGAGTGACCCATGCTTGAGGATGACCTTGGACAAATGATTGGACATATGACAATTTCGGATGCTCGTGTGAGAATGAATTGTTTAGTTTAGGAGTGCACCGTTTCAGATAATTGATTTAACTTAAAATAAAGATCGAGCACATCCAATTCCACTAAAAGATATAAGGATTCAATAACATATTCTTGGCTAGTCTATAATTATAATTTCTATCTCCCTCCCTTAGATATTGTTTTGGTACCTATATATACTTATATCTATATATATATATGTATTGCTATATATCTATATATATATTTATATACTTATATATATCTGTTTTAGTTTTATGCTTTGTTAGTTTAGAGTTTGGTTGGATGATAAAATTGCGACTTAACTCGATCTAAGTCGCAGTTTTTATCATATCCCCAAAGTTAGATCGTTAGATTAGTTAGTAATGTTAGAGTTAGATGTTAGATTGTTAGATGTTAGTAAAACAGAAAATAAAACAAATAAATACTAATATAATATATATTTTTTGATCTAGCCAAGAATACTTTCTTGAATCAATATCTTTTAGTAGAAATAAATGAGACAGATCTTCCTTTATTCAAGGTCCAATCAATTATACTGAAAACGGTATACTCCTAAGCTAGGCAATTTCTCCTCACACGAGCGTATGAAATTGTCATATGTCTTGTCCTCTGTCCAATGTCATCCTCAAGCATGGGTCACTCCCGTTTTGTCATTCGGCCAATTTTAAGGTATGTCAATTAAACAGGCGAATTTAACGTGATAATCTCTCGAGTATAAATTTCAATAAGAGTTTGTTTCTCCCGAAACAAATCTACCCCCGGTTTAGGAAATCGGATTCCGTTGTCACGCTTTCACTCGGCCAATTTTACCTCCGGTCTTTCTATTAACGAGTTCATAAACTAACTACGAGGTGTCAATTCATAATTAGATTATGAATTCTTTCATATCGATTAGCTACGTCAATACAAACATAGAAAGAGATTCATTATAACCGATTTTAATCAATTTTAACATAGTCGTTATCTATTTCCTAAAAGATAAAACTAATCCAATTTCATATCTTGGCTAGATATTAAGTTAGCTTAATATCATTATACCTAATATATAGATATAAAAACAAACAAACATAATAACATTAGAAAATTACCGATTACAACTGCTGAATTGGAGCCTAATCCTCGTGAAAGTAACAACAGCTTCAGAGACAACAATCCTCGATAATCTTCTCCAAAGATTACAACATTACTACGTTTATTCATACATATAAGCATATATACATACATACATAGACATATATATGTATACATGGGCCCAAACATAAAAGAAATAGAAAGAAAACGATAGAGGAAAGTATATATATAGATATATACATAAATTCGAGGCGGTGATCAAATGAGCTTGAGAGGAGTATTTATAGACCACATTACGGGCGCGTGCGGAGCCTCACCCGGCACGTGCCGGCTACATGATGCATTTTTAATCATTAGGATCTTGTGGGCCCAGATTCGTAGATTTTCTGCCGCCATATTCGCCTTCTCCGGCGCGTGCCGGCCATGCAACAAATCAGATGTTTGTAAAAACCTATCTCGAGCTGTAGACCTCAGATTGACATGATTTAATATTCGTTGGAAAGCTCTCTTGAAGATCTACAACTTTCATCAAGGACCTTTTCTCTGAAAATGCCTCTAAGTTAGGTCAAATGTCCGTTGAAGATGAATTACGGTAGAAACACTAAGGACAGTTGATCTGTTCAAACTTGTTAGATTTTGGCATAATCTTTTATCCCACAAAAACTCATGATTTATGCTTCAAAGTATGTCATATTTTTGGGATCTTAGTAAACTTCTGATCCTGCAACAAACTCAACGAAACACCAAACGTAAATCTGACAAAAAACTATCATTTTTATCATTTTTATAACTTATGCATCTAATTATAACTACTATGATTTTTATAAGTTTTCAATGCATTTATATGAAATTATGCTAAAATATCATAAATATAATAATAAAAAGTCTTATAATATGATCATATATTTTTCATACATCACAACTCCCCACTTAGCTTTTGATCGTCCTCGAGCAAAATAAGCGATAAAACAAAATGAATGAGAGATAAATTCATGAAGATCTAAGATGTAAGGGACAACCAGATGCTGCAACCTTTAGAATTACAACCAGGCATTAACCTTAATATAAATGTATAACAGAGTGTGTGTGTGACAAGCCTTTTCAATTTCCACTATCCTCTCTTGAATAATTCAAGCAAAACACACAAATATCCATTCAGACAGCCCTAATGACTTTCCTAGGTATAAGCAGGAACAGTTCCACACAAAGTTCTTCCGAGTACTTATTAGGATAATCCCTAAAGCATATCATTCAGTTTATCTTTGGGGATAGTCGAAAGATAGCTAAGTTTTCAACCACGCTTAATTTTTATTTTTTTTTTTTTCTTTTTTTTTGATGAACTTAATTTCACATGTAGCATATGCCCTCATTCCCAAAGAATAGGACATTTCGTGATAACACCCTAGCCGGACTACTATCATCGAGCGATCGGGAGCTTTTAAACCTCATAGTGATATAGGGCGTTTAGTGATAACGCCTCTCTGCACTCAAATCATTGATAGCTACAACCGACAAACATATAGTTCATTTCTTCTTCTCTTTTTTTTTTTTTCATAAACTTAACTTATATCCTTTCTATCACATTCAAACCTTGGATATTCACAAGATTACCGTTCAAAACTTAGGTACTAAGTTCTTGTTATTATCTAGAATAACCACTAGATCTTGAATGGATACTGATTTAAAATTTTCGTTTCAATATCAAAGGCTTTACGTGAAGGAATTCATGTTACACAAATATATTTGGAATTACAATGCACTTACGGTTCACATTGGTTATACACATCCAAATTGATCATTATATCTTCAAATCCATGAAATATATACCTTATACAATTTATTTTAATCAACTAAATAATGTTCGAAAAAAATCGAAAACTAAGAGATTTATTGATACAAAATAAACACCAATTGGTTAGTAAATAAATTGAATTTAATACATCAAATACTTATACACTTAGTTTAATAAGCAATAATATATAATTATTTGATAAAAATGATATATTTGGATAGAATAAATTTTTAATTAAGTAAAGTAATCTTGATATATTATTCTTATATTAATTATGTCTATTTTAGATTTTTAATAAGATTTTAAGTATATATATCTTGATAAATATTATGAAATATTTTTTTATGAAATTAGACAAAAGTTACTTATAATTATAATGAAATTTTAGAATAATTTTCTTTTCAAGACAAAGTATGAAATTGGAATCGGATTAGGAATGATGAGATTTTTGGCATAACTTTGATAAACCAGAGCCAAATAAGCCTACTCAACATAATTTCCAATTTTTGTCCCCACACTCACCTTGTAGAGTGATCAAGACCTCACTCGAAATAGCCATTATTATTAACTAGAAATTACAACCCTAACTTAATAATGGTCTACATTTCTTTGAAAATCCCATGCAAGTTTGGTATGTATTTATGGATAAGCGGTGATGACATCGAAATTTGGTATATCTTTGAGATTGAAATGAATGTTATTCGGAAGGCGCTTTATTATCAAATATGGTTATTCTAGTAAAAAAAAAAAAAAAAAAAAAAAAAAAATCTAAAAGTAGTATTATAGGTATCTTTTACTGCTTTTGATCGACAACCCAAAAATAAAATATCGAGATAAAGTTGCACGATGATAGTAGTCCAAAATAGGTATTATCACGAAATGTCCTATTGCTTTGGGAATGAAGGTATATGCTATAAATCGATGAAAAAGAAAAGTCGAATCAAAACTATCAAGAATTATCACGAGTTTAAGGAAACCGGATTCGTGATTTTCGATCGAAAGAGTAGTACTCCGATCAATCTTGATAAAGCAATGCCTATGTTCTTAAGTTCTTATTTATGTTTATGTAAAAAAAAAAAAAAAAAAAAAAAAAAAAAAAAAAATAACCATATTTTGGAAGTTATTAAAGTTAAAAATTGAAAACAGTGTCAGGAGTGTTACTGATTGAGAAATTTTTGATCAGAAGATGAAGGTGTAAGTACGTACGACTTGCTTCTATTTTCTTTTGATTTCCCTTTGTTATCCTTTTCGATTAGCCAACTACCCTGAGCACAACGTTACAAGCCAATTTGCCAACTACTTGACTTAGTCATTGATTACGATAAATCATACAAAGGAGATTAAAAAGTTGTTCTAAATATTTTATTTATACTTATAAAGTGATTCATGAAAATTTCATTTAAATAATATTTTATAACTAGTTTATTAAATTATATACACTTTTTATCTTCTTAAATATCTTAGATAGATGAAATTAATATAATTATAATGTTGCCAAGATATCGTTACTAAGTTAGGAATTTATTCTAGAAAGATTATATTATCGCTTATTTTGCTCGAGGACGATCAAAAGCTAAGTGGGGAGTTGTGATGTATGAAAAATATATGATCAAATTATAAGACTTTTTATTATTATATTTATGATATTTTAGTATAATTTCATATAAATGCATTAAAAAACTTATAAAAATCATAGTAGTTATAATTAGATGCATAAGTTATAGAAACGATAAAAATGATAGTTTTTTATCAGATTTACGTTTGGTGTTTTGTTGAGTTTGTTGCAGGATCAGATGTTTACCAAGATCCCAAAATATGACATACTTTGAAGTATAAATCATGAGTTTTGTGGGATAAAGATTATGCCAAAATCTAACAACTTTGAACAGATCAACTGCCTTTTAATGTTTCTACCGTAACTCATCTTCAACGGACATTTGATCTAACTTAGAGGCATTTTCAGAGAAAAAGTCCTTGACGAAAGTTGTAGGCCTTCAAAAGAGCTTTCCAACGAATATCAAATCATGTCAATCTGAGGTCTACAGCTCGAGATAGGTTTTTACTGAACATCGATATGTTGTATGTCCGGCACGCGCCGAAGAAGGCGAATATTGCGAAAAAAATCTCAAACTGGGCCCACAAATCTCGACAAGGTAATATATCTGTGTAGCCGCACGCGCGGTGGTGGTGGTCCGCACGCGCCGCCTTGTGGTACACTCTATAAATACCCCTCAAATGCAACCATTTTGAAGGGTACCAAGGCATATATCTTTCTTCTATATGTCTCTATAGTTTCGTTTTGTTGTTTTTAGTTAAATAAAAGTCATAAACGGCACTCTGCCGAATAATGCTTTGTAGTATAAAGTATCGTTATAATGCTTAGAGGATGTATCAAGGCTCATTGATGTCAAGGAGTTGCTATTTCGGAGGATACAACTCAATGCTTGATTGTAACCTGTAACTTTTCTAATGTATTTATGTTTATGTAGTATCTATACATTACTTATAATGATATTAGGCTAACTTAGTATCTAGCCAAGATATGAAATTGGATTAGTATTATCTTTTTAGGGAAATGGATGATGACTATACTAAAAATTGGATAAAAATCGGTTATAATGAATCTCTTTCTATATTCGTATTGAATTAGCTACTTGATATGAAAGAATTCATAATCTAATTATGAATTGACGCCTCGTAGTTAGGTTATGAACTCGTTAATAGAAAGACCGGAGGGTAAAATTGGCCGAGTGAAAGCGTGACAACGGAATCCGATTTCTAAACCGGGTAGATTTGTTTCGGGAGAAACAAACTCTTATTGAAATATGTACTCGAGAGATTATTACGTTTAATTCATTTGTTTAATTGACATACCTTAAAATTGGCCGAATGACAAAACGGGAGTGACCCATGCTTGAGGATGACCTTGGACAAATGATTGGACATATGACAATTTCAGATGCTCGTGTGAGAATGAATTGTTTAGTTTAGGAGTGCACCGTTTCGTATAATTGATTTAACTTAAAATAAAGATCGAGCACATCCAATTCCACTAAAAAGATATAAGGATTCAATAACATATTCTTGGCTAGTCTATAATTATAATTTCTATCTCCCTCCCTTAGATATTGTTTTGGTACCTATATATACTTATATCTATATATATATATGTATTGCTATATATCTATATATATATTTATATACTTATATATATCTGCTTTTAGTTTTATGCTTTGTTAGTTTAGAGTTTGGTTGGATGATAAAATTATGACTTAGATTGAGATAATAACAGCTTTCTTGGTGTTTAATCACACGGTGAATTACCAAGTTTTCCTGAGGATCGACACGACTCATCACTCTATCACTACAATTTGACCCGGTACACTCGCCGGTAAGGATTGATAGCATAGAAAAGGTCCGTCAACATCACGGTGTGGATTGTCATGCTTTGACACTATTGAGATTTCTCCTAACCACGGGCGATCATGCGGTAGTGATTGGGTATGATCTTCAAGCATCGCGGAGTATACATGGTTGGTCGTCCGGGAATCGCGTATCCTATGATTGGGATCGAATATCCGAAATGGCCTTCTTATAAGGAATGTCTAGCTCTCGAGAATCTTTGCAAAATGGGAGTAAATGTGTTAATCCGAGAGAGCATGATATCCAGATTATAAGATACGATCGTTAATGTATTGACACTCAAGATACGATCGTATGGATATTATTTCAAATGATAGGATTGTAAGTTACACGGTAAAGCGCTTCACATGAAAGGTAGTAGTCATTGCTTTTGACTTTTCCGATGATTGGGGTCACGCGTGTGTTGCTTGACGCCATCCCGTGATCGTTAGGTATGAAGGGCATTTTAGTAAATTGCACTTTGTGTCTACGGCCAACATATTCGAAGCCTATCGGGTCACACACATATGAACATCGAGTCGGATTAAAATGCGGTTATAGTTGATAACCGAATAAGGAAAGTTTATCTCTAGACTATAAAGGTTATAGTGGTAAATTAATATGGTGGTATTTATTTATTATGAATAAATAAAAATACAAGATATTAATTATATACAAAATATATTAATTAAAGAATATTCCGGAAGCCAATTATTTGGCACATGGGGCGCCACATTTAAGTGTATGAGATACACTCGGATTGTGCACTTTAATTAATAAGATTACCATAATATTAATATAAGATATTAATTGATTTTGAAAAAAATAGATTTATGGTAATAAGATTATTATATTCAATATAAGATATTGGCAAAATTAATTATAATAAAAGAGATAATTCAATCTAAAAGATTTTCCTTATTTTATTGGGAAAAATGTTTTCTTCTTCTACACACATATGGGGCTCCACTTTTGACTATAAATAAGAGGTGGGTGTCAAGCTCTTTTGTACATCACAATTGCAAGAGCTCATAGTTCTTATGTAAAATAGAGAGCAAACCATAGTGAGTTTGTGAGGGAGGAAAAATGCCGGTCTAGCAACCGGAGTTTTCCAGTAGCAATCCAAGGAGGATTCCGGCAAGGGGTTCGTGTGGATTAACGATAGAGGCCGGACGCGTGGACGGCTTGCACACTGAACTACTCTTCGTTGACGGTCAAAGCGACGATCTTATAGATCATCTGAGGTATAACCGTCAAACTACTTAACGTCTTTATTGCATTAAACGAAGAACGATCTAGTAAAAGGAAATCAAATTTTAAATTCCGCTGCGTTAAACTAGTGATTTCCTAACACTTTGGGCAAGCTTCACTTGGATGTTATCCATGTTCAGCTTGAGGGGTGTTGAGGCTATATAGACAAGAGTACAAGTTCTTTGTGTTCGGTGTGGCATTTCAACAAACACATAGGAAGGGTAGTTAGGTGGTTAATTAGTTAAGACCGATTGAGCTCTCATGTCCAGTATAAATACAAATGGAATCTGTAGAAATTCGATTGAGTTGTTCAATTAAACTTTGACATTGAATTTTATTGTAATTCATTCGTATCCGTTTTCCATTTTTACTTTAAAATTTGAGGAAGAACATGTTGAAGTTCTTCTTGTTCTGATTTTCAATTCCACAGCTGTTTTGATCTGTTCCAGATCCATTAGTTATTGAGAAACCGATGATTGAACTACAAGGATAGAAGTCTACAAACAAGTACAACATCAGCACCATCACAACATCTGTTTAGATTGCCTTAGAGGCATTAGGTCGAACACCTTTAACCAATAGTGGTTGAAGGTTGTTATAAGCCATAGTTGTTAGGTAGTTAATTGTAGTTAGTTGTAACCGTCTTTGTTAACTTCCATCAGCTCTATATCACTATAAATAGCAGCTATATAAAGTCTGTAAACTACTTCAGTTTCTAATAGAAAAATAACTTTTCCGTTTTTCCAATGAAGAGTTCATTGTTTCTTGTTCTTCTTAATTTCTGCGTTTTAGCTTGATCAAATTCATGAGTTCCACATGGTATCAGAGCAATTGAAGCTTCTTATAGCATATTTTGCGCTTTATCTCTGATTTCTTCTCAGTTTTTGTTTTTTTGGAATTCTGTAATTCCGGTTTTCTGTACCTGTAATTCCGGTTTTCTGTACCTGTTCTTGGAGTCTTGGCCATGGATATTGTATATTCATCCTAGTGAGAATCCTTCACTAGTCTTGGTTCATCCTCATCTTAATAACAAGAATTTTCATCATTGGAGTTGGTCAATGAGAAGCCAACCGATTACCAAGAACAAAGTTGGTTTCATTGATGGTACGATTCTCAAATCATACAAAATCTACGTGGGAACGTAGTGGAATTTAAAATTTATTTCCTTTTAACCCAAGATCGACTTCGTTTAAGCAACAAGCATAAAAAAGTAGACGTAGAATATACCTTGGATGATCTAAAATAGATCGTCGCTTTATCTACGATTGTATTTCTGCACGAAGCCGCCCAAGTCTTCGGCCTCTATCGTTGATCTACACGAACAGCCCACCGGAATCCCATCATGGATTGCTACCAGAAAAACTCGGTTGCTAGACCGACATTTTCTCTCTCTCGAAATCTCTCTCTAGGAAGCTCTCACATTTTCTAGTAAATTAAAACTCTTATAATTGTGATTACGAAAGAGCTAGCCAATCCCTCTCTTATAGAGTGTGTGGCGCCCCCTATGTCTCCCAATTTGAATGAGAGAAGCTTCCTAGTAGATTTGGGAGAAAGAAAACATTTTTCTAATAAAATATGAAAAGTGCCTTTGATTGATTTATCTCATTTAATTTAATATCTCATATTAAATATTTTTAAGATATTGTCAATATCTAATATTGAATATCTTTATAATATTATCATAAATCTATTTTCCAAAAATCTATTAATATCTAATATTAATATATGATAATACCATTAATTAAATTGCACCATCCATGTGTATCTTGTATACACTATCTGCGCCCCATAGGCCATAAAATGGCTTCCGGAATATCTTAATTAATATAATGATATGATTAATTAATTTACAAAATACATGTGTATCAATATACACAAATAATTTCGACATACATATACATTATATGTATATTTCATTAATCAATATAATTAATTGTATTTAATTTATTAATAATAAATAAATACTACCATATTAATTTATCAATATTACACTTTATCGCCGAGATAAAACTTTCCTTATTTGGTTATCACTATAACCACATTTTAATCCGGTTAGATGTTCTTATGTATGTGACCCGATAGGCTTCCGAATATGTTGGCCGTAGGCACAAAGTGCAAATTACGAAAATACCCTTCATACCTAACGATCACGGAACAACGTCTTGCAACACACCGTGGCCCTCAATTATCGGAAGAGTCAAATGCAATGACTACTACCTTTCATGTGAAATAGTTACCGTGTAAATAGAATCCTATCGCTGTAATAATATCCATACAGTCGTACGTCGAGTGTCAAACATCAACGACCGTATCTTATAATCTGGATATCCTACTCTCTCGAAGTAACATATTACTTCCGCTTTGCAAAGACTTTCGAGAATAAGTCATTCCTTATAAGAAGGCCCTTTCGGATATTTACTCCTAATCATAGGATACGCGATTTCCAGACGAGCAACATGAATCCTACGCATGCTTCAGTATCACACCCAATCACTACCGCATGATCGCCCCATGGCTAGGGGAAACCTCAATAGTGTCAAAGCATGACAATCCACACCGTGATGCCATGAAGACTCCGGGCTCAGGATAATTACACAACCGCCACATAATGCGACACTTAATAAAGTAAGCGGGTCAGTCTAACGTACGCATTCTTTAATACACATCCACGTACAGTCCAAGTGTCCTTACACTTTAATAGACGAGATCTATCTCTATCTTCAAAAGACAGAAGACATCCAATACGTGCTAGTCTAATCGCACTATCAATGTCCCATTTAATAGTACATACGACTAGAGACATTTAAGCATCAAACCCTTTTAAAGTGAGTCGAGATCTCATCAACCATATTCACCATTATGATTTCTCTTTCACGATTTGACACGAAGGACGTTATCATATAACAATATCATAATTGGTTCGTTAAACGAACAAATATATAATAACATAAAAGCCATTTATATATGTACAAACATAAAGAAATAGTAGAAAAGTCCAACCCGATTAGGTTTAGGACACTATTTCAACACAAGCCTCCTCCACGATGATCCAAATTATTACAATTGGTATGGAAACATTGCAATGCTTTTGTTAGTGTTTGGTTGGTTAATGCCGTTATTCCTTCAATAGCACAGTAGTATTATGTTCAAAGCCAACTCTTTAGAGACATTTGGCTAAACCTTGAGTCTAGATTTTCAAGATTGGATGTGTTTAGAGTTTCGACTGCTGGAGGAAGTGCATCTTGTGAAACAAGGTGAATTAAATGTCACCACTATTTTACCAAGGTTAAGACATTCGGGATGAAATTGACCTCATGAGGCCTACACCAAGATGTAAATACGAACCTAGATGCACTTGTGATATACTCAAGGTATTTGCGGGATATGCAAAAAGCAGAAAAAGGTAGTTAGATTCTTGAAAGGTCTAAATCCTAAGTATTCCCAAGTCATGACACAAGCACAATTAATGCAAGTGTATAAGTCTTATTATCTACCGCAACATCCACAATATTGTCAGGAGCCTCAATACCGTAATCAACTGCACCAGAATCAACCATATTAGCCCTGCTTCTAGGTTTAAACCCTGGTGGATAACCATGTTTTTTTATAACACTTGTCTATAGCGTGGCCTGTGAATCCACAAAAAATACACTGTAACTTCTTCTTATCTTGAGTTGGACCTTTCTTGAAATTGACAGTACCAGAATTTCCATTAGGCCTAGTTTCCTGTTGCTGCGGATTCTGAACAAAACCACTAATAGACTGGTTGAAAGATCTATTATATAGAACTTGTTCTTGAGTAGAATGTGTCATGACATAATCCTTCTGTGCCTCAAGTTTTAGGGCCATGGAAAGGACAGTATGAAGATACGTTTTTTTTTTTTGAAAGGAAAGACACGTTAAAGGTAGATAATTGTTGAAGAAAGAAGAGAACGGAGGTCATGGTGTAAGCAATATATTCGGGATGTAGCAGCGAGAAATGTTTTCAGAGATAAGAGGTTCATTAACAACTTAAAATTTAAAGAATAGTTTTTGTTAATTTTCAGATCGTCTGAAGTAAACAAGTGTTATGAGAAAACATTATCAAACACATTTAATGTAACCATCACTTAATCTTTTTAAATAAATGCTTAATTGCGTTAATAAACGGGCCCTTAGAGAAAAATGCGGGAAGAAGAAAATATTATATGGTGGCTTCTATTGGCACCACGATTTTTCTTCCGACACCACAATCACTCTCGGCATCATATAAATTACTTCCGACACCACAACAATATTTTTATTATTTTTTTCACTTCAAAACCACATAAATAATAACAAAACACAATTTTTTTTAAACCTATTAAGTCCATGAACTTACTAAAAATATCAAAATAAATCCCACATTTTATTCATTTCTCCATTAACACCATCTTCATCATCTTCACCCACCTCCCACCACCTAAAAACCACCATGAACAACTATCTTCATCATCTCCATATCTTCACCCACCTCCCACCACCCAAAACCACCATTAACACCCACCAACATCCACCATTTAACACCTGCCACCATCAGCCACCCTTCATCCTCCCACAACCACCAAATCAGCCACCAACAACCATTAACACCGGCCACCACCACCCACCACCCTTGTTGCCATTTTTTCAGATCGGGGAGCTCTTTTCCTTAGAAAAAATGAAAACACTGATCTGGGAGGGAGGGGAGCCGCGATTTAAGCATCAATTTCACCAGTTTTAGATCTGTAAAGCTTTCTTCAAAAAAAGGGAAGAGGGAGCGCGATTTGCGAGCAGGAGAGGAAAGAGAGCCACGATTGCGGCGGGAAGAGGCGGCTGGCTGCGATTTGCAGCATGGAAGGGGAGGTGGGGCGATTTTCGACATGGAAGGGGTGGAGCTGCGTAGGAGGGGTTTGATTTGGGGTGGTTGAGGTAGGAAGAAGAGAGTGGTTGAGAGAAGAGGAAAGTTGGCTGCTTTTCTTGCCCGAAGGGGTGGCGGAAGGTGGGGAGGAAGGGAAGAGGTGATAATGAATTAGAAATGGAAAAATACTTGTGTGGAGAGGATTTTGAGGTAAAATGACGGGTGAAACGATCGAACCATATAGTTTAAAAACCAAAATGAATCATGTGTGTGTGTGTCTACACCAGTGTGAAGGCCACACAAAGAAAAACCACCCTAGAAAATAGGGGTTTGTAGAAGAGAAAGAAATTTTGTTTTTTATATTATTTGTGGGACTTCAAAAAAAAAAAAATTATGGACTAAAGTGTAATTTTTTGATTGTTATAATATTTTTATGTTGGATTGAGTAATTTGGTGATAGGTAAAAGTAAATGAAAAATAATATGATAAAAGATGTCTGATAGAAAAATCGTGGTCCCGATATAGGCCACATATTATATATAGGAATTAATAATAGAGAGAGAAAATAAATTGGCTCTTTGCTGAGTTGTTTCTTCTCCCGGTCGAGGAGAGCTCTCTCCCATGGCCGCCGCCGCCTATTCTGATCAACCGGCTGTCCATTGAAATTAACACTAATAACTTCAAAACACTCCCAACTCCTCTTTGTCTTCCTTCTATTCTCTTTTTGTTCTTCCTTATACCTTAATAAAAAAAAGCTAAGCTTTGATCGTTTCAATTGCTTTGTTTTCCTAGTTTTTTATGTTCTTGTCTGCGTTTTTTGAAGAGAGATTTTGAAAACCGTCTTTGCAATTGGATGGTTTTTTTTCTTTATTTTCCGCTAGATAAACCCCTAATTCTTATTTCTTATTGATGGATACCGTTTCTAACCCTACCGCTACTCTCCACTCTCCTACAAGTTCTGTCACCTCCGTTGAAAACTCGGCATTGGTGGCTGCAACTGGACGCGCATCGGCGATTTCCCAGATTGTTCTTTTTGGTGATTTGGAAGCAATTATTTCTCCTTCCTTTAGCTCTCTTTGTGATCCTATTAATACGAAGGAAACTACGACTGTTACCGTTGACCAGAAGGAAACTACGACTGTTACTAATTTTGATCTGTCGACATTGCTCGATGATCTGACCACTAGAACTCAGCTTGGTGGCTTAAATTCAGAGGAAAAAACGGCTTGGAATTCGCCGTCAAATGTTGTTAGTTGTGCAGAGATAACTTCTTCTGTTATGGGAGCTGAGTCTTGGCCTGCTCTGTCTGAGTCCACTCGGTCATCCCCGAAACCATCCCTGAAACCGAAACCGTTCCCGTCTGACATCATGCGGAGTTACTCTGATGGATCAATATATCCTGCACAGGTTGGAATTCTTCTTGCACTTTTATGTTTTTTTTTTATAGAATGCGATTTTGAGATAATCGAGAAAATGAATATTGCTTCGAAATTTTTACTCGTTATTGTGTTTATTGTTGAAATACCACTTTTTTTATACTCCATGTGTTTCCTCAGCAAGCATATTATTTTATTTTTTATTTTTTAATTTGTCGACTTGCTGCTTGCCATTTTGTCTCGTATGATTTTTTCCAAGTATACCAATTTTCTTGTTATTCCTAATTCAACTCCAAACCACGCTCTCCTTGAGGCACGGTAGGGGTAATCCATATAATATGTTATTAGCTAATGGTGGTTTGGTGGTTCTCAGCTTTCTTTACCTAGTACTCGTAGTTCTGGGACAGGGACAGATGATGCCCCTAACAACTCAGTAAAACATGATAATTTTGCTAACAAGTCATCTTCAAGAGACGATCTTGATCTTCATCAGAATGGTGGACAAACGGGAGGAGGTTTTGGGTCTCAGACTCAGTTGCTGCATCCTGGGAATGATCACCGACCACATCGAAATTCATTCAGAAGGGGCAATGGGGGTTCTCGCTTCCATGGGAACGGATCTGTCCATAATGGTTATGGCGAGAGACACAGCAATCAGGATCGCGGGAACCATGTTTGGAATCCCAATAGACGCTTTCTTGGTATACATGCACACATACAGCCACATAGAGGTCCTCCTTTGGCGCCTGCGTCCTTGATGCGTGGCCCACCACCTCCTCCCCTGCCATTTGTTCCAGCTCCCCAAATGCCTATACATCCCCTTGGCATGCCTGCCGTATATCCTGGTAAGAAGAAGTGGTATCTATAACTTGTAAGTTTCATATTATGTAGTTGTCTGTCTGTATACTGATCTTGTAATCTTTTTCCAGACGGGCAGCCCTTATTTTATGCTCAAGGACCACCAAATCCTTTTGCACCTTTTTCTCTTGGACCTCCGATGCTGCCAATGTTTAATGAGCCTCCTCATCTCCAACAATTGCGTGTCAATGTAGTGAGCCAAGTAGATTATTATTTTAGGTAATGCCCTATGAGATCATAGGAACTAATTGTTGTATCTGTGTGTCTGATCTTTATGAATGCTAATCCCTCTTATGATCATTTACTCTCTTGTGCAGTGATAAGAATCTTATTAAAGATATGTTTTTGAGGCAAAGGATGGATGATCAAGGGTGGGTCCCTATACAATTAATAGCAGGTTTCAATAAAGTACGTTGGTTGAGATTCTTGTTGTCTTAGCTGTTTTGTTTTGTTTTGTATTGTATTTGTATATGCTTGTCTGTGTTTTTATGTAACCATAGTATTGGCATTACATACAGGGTTACAATGGTTGATCACATTTATAAATGATTATTATATATGGGGGGAGGATTGGGGTGCTTGGGTTGTGAATTGGAATTGATTTAGCATTAGAATCACTTGCTATATGAAAAATATGTATAGTTGGTCTATAATTATATAGACGCTTTGTTTGTTTCTACCGGAACGATACCATTACAAGTTTATCGTTTCTTTTGTGCTAAAATTTAGTATGGGATTTCAGCTTTGTTTGTTTCTACCGGAATGATACCATTACAAGTTTATTGTTTCTTTTGTGCTAAAATTTAGTATGGGATTTCATTTTAATTTAAAAAGATTGTTTTGTTCTTAAGACATTTGAAAATTAAACGTCTTTATTTTTAACCGAAGTTTCACCTTTTCTTTTCTTTCTTTGGATGCCTCCTTTGCTAAGTTATCTTCAATGTGATTTTTCTCTTTGTTGGTTTCCTCTCCTGCCATCGTTCTCTCCACATGCTTTTTATTTGCGTACAGCAAAAAACAGCTCTCTTTAGGGACGGTATCCACTTATCAACGTGGAAAACAACCACCATTTCTGCTTCCATGCTTTCACTCACACCTTCAAAACACTCCTTCCCCACAGAATTAATGGGGGATCAATTGGGCTCACAGCTGTGTGCCTACTTTGACTGTCAACAAGGTTAGCTGCCGAAGAAATATGCATGGGTTGGAGAGGAAAGAAGGGTCGTACTACTCTAAGAGGGAAGTTAAAAGAACATGGGGACATATAAGGGTGAAACTGGAAGTTGCAGACATTGGTAATTTTGTGCCAAATTTAGAAATCACAGACCCTTGATAAAAAATTGCGGGGGGGGGAGGGTTGAACGACCGAATTCAACCTAAGTGCGGTGTATGTTTGATAAACCCCCACCCTGGGTGCTGTTACAATATGTTTTGATTTTGAGTTTTACATCTATTTTTGAAATAAAGACTACCACATTTCAATTTCGAATACTAGACTATGGTGTTTATGGCATATTTGACAGGTTAAGCAGCTGACAAATAATGTGCAGTTTCTACTAGGTACAATCAGAAATTCAAGCATTGTTGAAGTAGAGGTATGTTGCTTTTAGTAGTTTAAATAAACTAAAAGACACTTTCGACACAAAGAACCTTGCTACCTTTAAACCGACTTTGATCTTTCTGGGTGGACATATTTTCTGATGCGTTTTCTTTCTGCTTCAGAACACTTAAGGTGTTCTGCTTAAATCTATTCTCATTCTACTGCTGGCATACTTTAAATCTCTCATATGCAATCCATAAAACCTGCTTTACACTATTTTTGCTGTGCAGGGTGAAAAAGTTAGGCGGCGAAATGATTGGAAAAAATGGTTGATTCCGGCGTCTCTCAAGAATTCTAATTTATTAAGTCCGCGGTGATGAGAAGAAAACCCATGTTCCGGTTTAAGCTCAAGGTGGAGTTGAAAGTTGAAAGTTGAAAGTTGAAAGTTGAGCTGTGGCAATTTTGTTTCTGTTTTCTTGGTAGATATCCCATATGATGAATGCTTTAGACATGTGGAAAAGTAGAACACAAAGAATAAGATTTTGAGTAGTAGATTAAAACCCCAAGGGTAAGGTAGTTTAGTTATCTTTTAGACTTTTTGAGTTAGTAGCATATGAGCACTTGAGAACTTTTTTTTTTTTTTTTTTTTTGGGGTCTCTCTCATTGGGTTTTTTTCTTTCTTTCTTTCTTGTTAGCTTTTTTTGAAAAAAATGATGATAAATACACCGTTGGTTGGTTAGTTAAACCCATTTGTTGATCTAACGACCGATATCCCTTCTTGTGATTCTCCAAGTGTGAGCCCTCCTAGGTTACTTTATCTTAAAGTAACTCACAAGAAAGAAACTTACCTTGTGAAAAGACGCAGAGTAAACTTTGTGACTCTTACTTAGAGTGAGGGTATCGGGTATCCACATTCCATATGGAGCATTGATCCCGTACATTACACGTTGTAGGTGTAAAGCCTAAAAAACGACGAATATCTTTTCTTTTCGCCCTTTAGATGATTATTAGTCATGTCTTATAGTAGTTGTGTATTTATATTATTTTCCAACACCTTTAGATATATATATATATATATATATATTTTTTTTTGGGAATGTTGAGGTCCCACTTGCTAACATGTCCTCCGAGGTATATGACATGAAGCATTTGACTGGGCTATGTGGTCTTTTCTTTATTAAGTTTTTGTCCTTACTAAATAAATTCTAAGAAAGTGGCCCAATGTAGGGCAATGAATTTTGTGGTAAAAAGTGGGGCCTTTTGAGAAAATGTTTTCAAGGTTAACAGTGTCCTATGATGATATTCCTTTTTCTTCTTCTTTCTTTCTTCTTTCAGAACGGTCGTCTTTTTCGCCAGGAACGAATCTTTCGACTCCCATTATTATTATTTTTGGAAAATTGCATTTTTAGTTCTCTGTTCTTTTGTTTTCAAAAAAAAGTGGGGCCTTTTGGAAATTTGTTTTCAAAAAAAGTGGGGCCTTTTGGAAAAAGTGTTGTATTCCTAATTCTCTCTCAACCAATATTGGTAACACACATGTCGTATGGTTAAAAATTGTTCTAACAAATAAGTATGGTTAGATTAGATTAGATGACAAAAGATAAGGACAATCACGTCACTCTATCCGGAGGTGACGTATCGACAAAATTAGACTCGGGGCAACAATGTATCGTAAATGTCTACGGTTATGTCTACTGTTGTTGCATACCAAATGGGTTGTTTTTCTTTCTCTTTTGGAAGGGCAAATTGGGTTGCATACCAAATTGGGTGGATCCACTACCATTCGAGAAGTTTTTTTTTTTTAAGGAAATAATAGCTGCAATTTTCACAACTGAAAAAATAAAATTAATTGGAGTAATAGAAACAAGACCCTTTCTATAACATCATTAGATATGTATGATATATACACCATATCAAAATGGGTAATTCTTGTGTGATGTTTCCACACGCGGTGTGGAGACACCGCCATGACACTACATACTGCACTACGATTTTATTACAGATTTAAACGTGTGGTTTTGATCGCGTTACCCATCATTTCACCACAAATTCTCTCACCACACAGTAGTTTCCTATCAAAATGGGCCCAGTTGAATCCTTGTTCTTTTTCTTTTTTTTCACGGAAATTCTCTAGGTTGCATTGAGTCAAAAAAAAAAAAAAAAAAAAAAAAAAAAAAAAAAAAGCGGAATATTGAGTTGTGCCACTTGAGGGAGATACTTGCCTAGAAGTCCCTAATGCGGACTTCCATCTACGGCCACAAATTTTTTTTCTTTACTTTCTCGGTCACCTTGTCAAGTTTCTTTTTTTTTTTTTCCTTCCCTTCTGATGTTGCGCTGAACACCATATTTGCGGTAACAGTGTTTATCTTGTGGATAAGAGGCTTAGTATAAGTGGTTTCTCCGGTGAGGACACGGTGGTGGACAAAAATAATGGTGGCTGATAAGTGTTTATGATGAACCAGAGAGTTAGTCGACAAATTGGCAGAATGTATCTGCTTGTATTAGATTTATGGCTTAGAGCTTGAGAGAGAGGGATCCCCTTTTCTATTACATAGTGACCCCATATTTATAAATTTAAAAACTAAGTCGGTTTCTTCGTTCACCGACATGACAATTAAGAGTACATGACTAAGATAAGTATGCATGCAATACAAGTGTCCAAGCCAGCTGTCAGAAGTGGCCAGCTGGATTGATGAGTATGGCGAGCAGCGAACAGCGGACTCACTTCTGCCTTGTCTTGAAATCAGCTTGTCTATATGGGTAGAAATCACATGGAGAGGATGGGTCCAACTTACGACTAGCGGACAAGATCCGGCTTACCATTGGCGGATAGGACCCAGCATGTAGCTAGCGGGTAGGAGATGTTATGTGGCAGCGGACAGAGGAGATAGAGGCCCAATATCTATGTTGATGGGCCAAGATAATAGGCCCAATTTGGATGAACAGGACCCCATTCCGATCCGGGTATATCAATGGCCCCCTACTCTGTGCCTGGCGTGTCCGCCAAGGCGGAGAGTAGAACTTGAAGAAGAATTTAGGAGCCGCACCTTGTGTTGTCGCTCGTGACAGAGGTATGACGATAATGCTCTACCGGGCTTGAACTAGTGTTGGTGAAAACCACTAGCTATATGCTGTGCATTTGTAGCGGACAGATTTGATCGCCGATAATGTTCTATCGGGCTTGAATCAGTGTTAGTATCGCGTAGCGAATTACCGATTATATGCTGCACATGGTAGCGGACAGGCTTGATTGCCGACAACGCTCTGTCGGACTTATTTAACTGAGAGCGCTCTATCAGAGGTGTTTTGTTAAATAAGCCACAGCGGGCATTGATAGATGTTGGCGGCTGAAGAAATATTTGTAGATAGTAATACACCGAGGTCGCCGTGCGCGGACGGTTGATGGTCGCCAGAAGGGATTCGAACGGTTGGAGGGGATAAACGGATGTATCGGTACATGAAACGTCACGTCAGTCACGTGCACTGACACGGCGGTTGAACTGAACCGTCCTTGGCTCTGATTGGCGGAGAAAAATCGATAACCGTTCGATCATTATTACATTCAAATTTTGAACTCCCCAAACGTCGTTCCTCTCAAATTTTCCTCTATAAATAGAGGCATTCCCTAAACGCTTACACTTTTCTCCTCTTATCTCTCGATAATTTTTCCGCGATTGCATTAAGAACTCCGCGATTTGTAGCGAGTTTCCGGCAAGCGCTATTTCGGTCCAAGATCAACGTTTCACACTTCTTCCTTTATCAATCAGGTACGAAATTTCACCCATTTTTTTGTTTTTCGATTTGATTATGCTTTTATTTTACCAACTCTTCTTGCTAGGAATACGAATGCTATGTTTTCTGCCTCTGTAATTTTACTTTTCTCTGATGAACATCATGAGCCCAGCCTTTTATATATTTGCATGCGGTTTCTTTCTTCTTCCTAGAAATTCCTTTGTACGCATAGGCCTTGTTGTTTTGTGTTTTTGTCGATGCGTAAGTATCTGGGTTTGCGCTTGAATGTGTACTATTTGGGGTTTTTCTAGTTGAATTTAGGGTTTTTCTGGGCTGTGCTGGGGGTTTTTCTGGGTAGATTGGGGACTTTTCTGGGCTTTATTTTTGCTAAGGAAGATGGAAGGGCGAGGTGTCGGGGTGTGATTGCTTTCACCTCGGCCCGATTTCCATGTCCGGGTGATTAACTGATCCACCTTGCCCTTTTTCTTTTCCGAGAATGTCATCGAGCACACACAATCAGATGAAGAGGCCAGGGCCGCTGCGTGCTATGGGTCAGAGGAGGTGAGCATGGAGGATGCTAGCTCTAGCGGCGCCGAAGAGGAGATGGAGGAAAATCCAGAACCCATTAACGTAGAATCTGACCCAGAGGTCTCAGTTATTGGTGAGGGCGCCACTGGGGGCATGGTCGAAGACGACGACATAGTTTTGAGCGGACTCATTTCAAGGATGGAGAAAGCTGTCACTCCTGGAGCCGCAAAACGTAGTCAAAAGATCAAGAAAGCCGTGGAATTCGTCGAGCCGTTGGAGAGATCAAAGAAGTCTCAGAAGGTCGTCGTGTCTAAGAAGAAATCCGCCGCTGATGAGCCCGCAAAGAAGAAGAGGGCGCCCAAGAGAAGGTCCGCCGCTGTCGAGAGGGAGCTCGCAGAGCAAAAGCGAGTAGACAGTGATCTTATATCTCGATGGAGGACTATACCTTGGCACTGGGCGCGTACGATATCTCCGTGGATTATCGTTTTGTCAGTATTGGCACGACCAATGTGTCGTGGACTTGTGGTCGGGAGCAGCAAGACTATCTATGGTTGCACTACGACCATTTTGTGGCCGGACTCAGACCTCCCTTCGAACCATTTTTTGTTAAGTTCATGGAGGAGCTGAAGGTGATGCCCTGCGACCTTAGTCTGGGAACAGTCCGTGTGGTTATGTCCTTCATCATAATCAGTAGGTTAAGTGGACGCGAACCATCGATGGCGGCGCTCCTATACTTTTATGGTTTTTCCAAGAAAGGTGCGGCCGGTCAAATCCAGCCGCGTAGTAGATCAAGCCACGGCAGGCCCCGCTTATTATTCGATCTTCCTGATAAAGTGGTGGACTGGGACAAGAGATGCATGAAGGTAGAGTCCCGGGTAGGATGGCCGTTTGAGAAGCTACCGGAGAATTCGGTCAAGACTGACCACTTGACCGCAATAAAAACCCAATTTGACGACGATGAGTTTATATTTGAATTGAAAGACGACCTGGGCTATACCACAAAAATGAACCTCAAGCCCGAGCATTTAATTGGAGGTTCTGACTAGACGTCGGCCACCCTATCTCAGACAAGCCGACTTTACAGAGCTATCGTCGGCGAACCATTAGTGGTGGTTGGTTCATAGCCGACTGACCCTGACTGGTATGGGGAATGTCACCATGGCAAGCACATGCCCTCTCAATGCGTTATTTGTGGCGGCGACCCCTCTATGCGAGCACCGAGTAGGATTTTTACTTGTATTCTTTTTGATTCTTTTCATAACTTGTTTCTTTTCATATCTTCTGGTCGCTAATAAACCTTGTTCTCCGTAGGTACCATGGATAAGTTAGCTCAACGCAGCCAGCTGACAAGGAAGAAGACTACCGGCGAGGTAAAAAGGGCCGCTGAGCTAAGGGGGGGGGGGTCAAAACATCACTCCTAATGGTGGACTTAAAGGCGGGGGTGGCTGGAGCCTCAGGATCTCAGGTGGTGAAATCAACCCAACCGCCGGTTAAGCAAGTAGCGGAAAAAGCCCGGTGAGCAAAACTCAAACAGATCTACTCGATGAAGCCGCGTGGTGATAAAAGAAAAGAGCCGTCGTTGAAAAGATTGATGCAAAGAGAGATGGCAAAGCAAGAGCAAGATGTCCCTCCTCCTAAAAAATCCAGAACTGATGACTCTCAGAGGAAGGAGGTCGCTGACAAATCCAAAGCCTCTGATAAAGGCAAATCTGTGGCCGCTGAGGCAGTTTCGGCGGGCACAAAGACAGTGGTGCCCTTTGCCGGAGTCCCTGTTGGACCTAGAGGGTTTCCTGCTGCATGGTTGGACAGAGAGTTCATGCGCCAACAGCCGCTTGACATGCCCGCCGCACAGACAATTTGAAGGGGAATTGCTGATGTTCCCCCACTGAGGCATTTTAGATGGGGTCTCATTAGTGATATCCAGCTGGAGATAGGTCGTGGGATCGCTGATAAAGTTGTGATGGCGGATCAAACTGATCCCCGCCGTGCCTTCCTTGGGAGCATCGACGCTTTGTGGGGTTTATACGGCGCCACGGTGAGGATGGTAAACACCTTTCTTGCTTTTGTTTTTATTCTTTTATCGCCATACTTTCCTCAAGTCAATATTGACCTCGGCCGATCATTTTCTTTAGGTTGGCACCACTACTTAGCGCGATTAGTTAATGACTCTGAAAGCGTCATATCCGAGAGCGCCAATGTCGGAAAAAAGAGTGGCCGACACCAAGAAAGCTCTTGATGCCGCAAATGAGGTGGGGGTAGACTGCATGCTCGTTTAAATCTTCTTGAGGTGAGATCGACAAACCGAAAAATCTAGCCGCTAAAGAGAAAAAGGCACGGATTGAAGCCCAAGCAAACTCGGCGTCTGGAAAAAGCGAAGTCGTGAGTGGTCGCTAAAGACGTTGAGGCCGCCCAAACTATGAAGGATATGCAGACTCAAATCGACAGCGCTCAGAAAGCAAACGACGCCCTGAACCAATAGCTCGTAGATCTAAATTCAAATGTCCAAGGCCGGATTGAGGCCGCGAGCAAGGCCGCTGCTGATGAAAATTTTATGATGGGATACGACCAAGGGTTTTATCACATCGCAAGGTGCGTCTTGGCTCATGACAGCGATGACGTTTTGGAAGAATGGATTCTGACTCATCCTTTCTCCGATCATCTAAAGGACTTTCACCCGCGCATACCCTTTTCCGACATTGATCTTCAACGCTATGTCCCAATATATGATCCAAATTGGGTGGTTCCCGCTGTGGATGAAGCGAACTTAAGGGAGCGTGTGCGCCGGGCTACCGAGGCGAAAAGCCGCGCCACCAAGAGGGTGAGCAAGTTGGGGAAGAGGCAGAAGCGGGCGATCGGCGAGCAGGCAGTGGAGAGACCACAGAGCCTCACGAGTGCGAGACTAATCTTGATCGAGATGTCGCACCATTCCCTCCGCGAGGAGAATGTCCATAATGAAGAGATGCGGCCTGAGGGCTCTTGATTTGTGCTTCCTACTCTGTCAAACATTATTTTGTTTTTGTTTATGTATAACTTTTTCCTTTCCACGCTTGTATCTTTGTAATAATAATTCTCAAGTTTGTTTTCTGTCCGCTTGATGTATGTTTACTTTTGCTCGAATTTATTATCTAAATTGAGTCCGATTATAATAGCATCCGGCCCCCTTGTTTTAGATAAGATTCCAGTCAATCTTGTGCGGACTCGTCTTGAGATATGCCCCTATTGAGTCTTATCTCGAAATAACTTGCATGCCGAAGGTTTTGTTGAAAATTTTTCGAACACCATTTGTTTTCTATCCGCGTATACTCATAATAATTTGCACAAAAATAAAACGTAAAATCGGGCTTTATTAATTTCGACTCATCCCGCTAGATGAGCGAAGGTTATAAGCAAGTAAGAAAACCTAGCCACTCTCGTTGTAAACGAGAGGATAGCCATAACCCTAACCAATTTATTACATGTAGTACCTTTTGAGGTTGTCCGCGTGCCAAGGTCTATTGAGTTCGTAGCCTTGATGATTTCTGAGTACATAAGTTCCTTTTTTGATCTCTCTTGCGACCTCATAAGGGCCTTCCCAATTTGCTGTTAGCTTTCCTTTATTCGGCTCCATACCAGTGGCTTTTCTATTTTGAAGAACAAAATCTCCGACCTTAAATGAATGGTCGCGGATTCGCTTGTCGTGTTGTTGTTTAGTGAGTTGCTTGTAGTTCGCGAGTCGATGGTATGTCGCTAGTCTTTTTTCCTCCACTAGATCCAAGTCGATATGTCTGTTTAATAGATTATCCGCTGGGTCGTATATGTTAGTAATACCATCCGCAACGGAAGCGATTTAAAGGATCTAGATCTATAAAATACATGTAATAAAATAACTAGATCTACTCTACAAGGGGGTTGTAGAACATACCTCTTGGATCTCAAAATCCAAGTTGAAGAACCGCGATAGAAAGAACGAACAAGGTGTGAAGAGCACCACGATCTTCCGTACGTGTGATCCAAGCAACTCCCGGTGGAAGGAAATTCTCGACTCGAATCCTTCCGATATGCTACCCGGAAAAATCTCCAAGATTTTCCCCAAAATCACCCTTGGCCGAAAATTTTCTTCTTCCTCTCTAAGAGGAGAAGTCGAATTTTTCATTGTGTCTAAGGCTTGGGAGAACTCTCTTTATATAGGAGAGTAAAACTTAGCCTCCAAGGATTTAATAATTAATACAAAATTAATTATAATATTCCCATTAAATAAAAGATAATTCCATAATATTCTAGAATAATATATATCTTTATTTCTTTCCATAAATATTTATCCAATAAATATTTTATGCACATGTCTTATTAATACACAAGAAAACAATTTCTTGTTCCACAAAATAGGGCATGGGGCGAAATTTTACATATATTGACCTAGTCAATATTAATTTTGCCATTACACAATAATTGGGCCAAGATTATGGAAAATGTCTTTTCCACATATTTAATTATTTAGCCCAACTAATTTAATAGTCCACTAAACAATTAATTCACATATCGTTTTAATAAAGTCCAACAAGAACTAAATTAATATTATTAGGATTCGACGTCCGAGAATAGCTATGCTATATTAGGAGGCACGTCGGGGACCATGGACTAATAATCAGCGGCTCCGATAAATCAAATAAATAATTATCTTACGAACAGAATAATTATATTCGATAAATCAATCACATGAATATGCCACCATAATCCTGTGATCGCACTCCTCCGATTATAAGATTATATTTATCTCCTCACGAGAATAATAATAAGCGTCCATTGATATAATCATTACATATGGATTAATCCTCCATAGATCGCTCATTCTAAATCGGAAGTTACCGTTAACCCTTTTAGAACCTCTTATCCTTATTTACCATTAACCCCTAGTGATCAATTAATTCATACAACTCACTTTGGTAGCTAATCGATGTAATATGAACTCCATGGATCGATCGGTTTCTAGGATTAACAAATAAGGAAATCGTCTATCTACTTCCATAAATGGAAGGAATGGATTCAGATATCGTGATAACACGGACTACTCACTCAATCCAAAGACAATGCCAAGATGGGGTAATTCGGACCACCAGACTCGATTGTAATCCTTAACCGTCAAGTCAAACTTCATACTTGATTCAAGCGGTTGATCGTGATCACCTCGAGATTAAGATATATCCATAAATATGATCATCCATTGATTCGATAAGAATTCTCGATTACGGAATTATATCGTGAACTCCAATCAAATCGGTCCAATTTCATATGATATATCTATCATATATAAATGCCTATTAGGTTCTCTTAACCGAAAGTCCGGATAAGACAATCACACCTATTGTGTTCAGGCGCATTAATAGCACGTTAAAGAGAGACCCGATACTCTCGATTAACTTCACTACGGGATAATTGTATTTTAAGTACATCTTCACTAACTCAATCCTCCCGTGTATATACCATACACTGAGTTAAGTGATTACATAAACGATATACTTTAGGGTTTTCTGTAGTGTAAATACTATTGTCACATCGGTGAATATGAGAATAATAAATATGAATAATAATGTCAATTCATTTATTAAATAAAACAATTACAAAATTGTCTTTCGGGCATCACACCTAACAGTATAATGCGACCCTGATGTTGGGTAGAGACATTTCAACGGGGGTCATGGCCTCTGATCCATAGGTGAGAGCAAAAGGTGTTTCTCATGTGGGTGTTTTGATCGTGGTGCGGAGTGCCCAAAGTATATCGGGTAACTCGTCAACCCACCCTCCTGCTTTTACCTTGTCATCCACGCTTTTCTTGAGAATCTTAATTATTTGTTTATTGCCGGCCTCAGCTTGGCCGTTTCCCTGAGGATAAGCCACAGACGACTGCCAGTGTTTAACTTTGAATTCCTCACAAAGATTTCAGAAGTCCTTCCTGAATTGTGGGCCGTGATCTGATACTACTGCCCGTGGGACACCAAAACGTGAAAAAATCTGGTCGTGTAGGAAATATCCAGCCGCTTTCGCGGTTATCTTGACCATGGGTTTTGCTTCGATCCATTTTGTAAAATAATCCACTGCCACTATGACAACCTTGCACCCGCCTCTTCCTGGTGGAAAAGGTCCGATGAGATCGAGTCCCCACATGTCGAAAGGCCAAGGTGCGACCACGATGCTTTGCTCGACAGATGGTATCCGAGGGATGTCTGCGTGTTTTTGGCATTCCGGACATTCTCTGACTAGCTTTTCCGAGTCTTTAAGATTGTCGGCCAGTAATACCCTGCGGTTATAACCTTCCGGGCCAAGGAGCGGCTAGTGGGATGGCCCCCGCACCCCTTGGTGAAGCTCAATAAGGATTGTCTTGCTTTCTTCCTCTCGAACACATCGCAATAGAGGCTTCGTTCGCGGACCTCCTATAGAGTATTCCGTTGTTTATAATATACCTGGCCGCTCTTTTCTTAAGTGCACAAATTTAATCTGCTCCGTCAGGTAAGACGCCTGTTTCTATATAAGCCTGAACCTCATCGATCCAACATGTAGTCAGCGCCGGTGTGTCGATTTCCATGAGTTGTGTTTCCTCAATAGCGGGTACAGCTAGATACTCTATCATTATTGAAGGGTCTGCAATTTCTTCTTTGAGTGATAGTTTAGAGAGGTAGTCTGCTCGCTCGTTGTCCTCTCTCCGAATTCTGATGAACTCGCAGTAGTTGAAGCAGCTTTCAATCGTCGAACAACCTCACGATATTTCTCAAGAATACCGCAATATGTATCATAGTCCCCTGAGATTTGGTTGACGATGAGCTGGGAATCGCAATAGACTTCACCATTTTCTACATTTAACTCCTTTGCTAGTTTGAGCCCGGCTATAACTTGCTTCATACTCTGCTTGATTATTCGTGGCCGGGAACTCGAACCTTAAAGCTTTTTCGATCTCCTCCGTTGTTCCAGTCTCCATCAAAATTACACCGGCTCCACAACCATTTCGATTAGATTCCCCGTCAACATACAATTGCCAACATTGATCGGGTTTACTCCTGGCCGCAGCTGACTCTTGTGATAAAGGCGAACTGGGTTGTGGCGAGGTGAAACTCGTCTCCACAATAAAATCCGGCAGTGTTTGACCCTTGATAGCTTTTCTAGGTTGATATTGTATGCCGAACTCAGTGATCTCGATAGCCCACCTGAGGAGTCGACCTGAAAGATCCGGTTTATGCAGTATCTGGCGCATTGGACTATCCGTTAAGACAGTTATTGTGTGTGAAGTAAAGTAAGCCCTGAGTTTGCGGGCAGCAATGACAAGCGAGTAGGATAATTTTTCAATATTAAAATAGCGACTCTCCACCGGATGAGAGCCTTCCTTACATAATAATAGACGGGATTTTGGAGGTTCCGGCCTCGCCCGACAAGAACGGCGGCAACAGCCCGGTCCGAAGCCGCCAAATACAAAAAAAAGACGTCTCCCTCTACAGGGCTAACCAAAAGAGGTGGCTTCCCAAGGTATTCCTTCAGATCTTGGAACGCCTGCGAACACTCTGCGCTCCATGAAAAAGTTTTGTCACCTTTGAGAATTTTGAAGAAGGGAAGACACTTCTCCGCTGATTTTGATATAAAGCGACCTAGCGCAATAATGCGGCCGTTAAGCCTCTGAACTTCCTTGATAGTTGTAGGCTCTTGCATGTCGATCAATGCTTGAATTTTCTCCGGATTAGCCTCGATGCCATTGTTTAGGGTAAATTTTACTATATTTTCGGGCTTAATCCCTAAACAATTTACCTTATTTTTAAGGGAAATAAATGAGAAAAGCGTGTTTTAACCGTTAAATTCCTATAATGGTTATTGAGGAATTATAATTTAATTATGAGAAATTATGGGTTTAATTGTTATTTTTGTTACACATTTTATTATTATTATTATTCGATGACTTGGTGTAACAACAATTTTGCAGAAAATTAAAAGATATGCATGGGGATATCATTAATGGAGAAGATTTATCTCATTCAATCAAGTGATTTCAAAATAAAGAAGAAAATCGGAGCATTGAAGAGGGATAAATCGGATCGGATCGCAAGAGTGAAGTAGGGGACACGTTATCACGAAGCCGCGGTGTGAACACGGGCATTTGGTAGGCTTCGGTCGACCGAGCCATGACACTCGATCGACCGAGCGTGTCGGCTCGGTAGGTCGGTGGATTTTAGCGCATCGTTATCTTACAGATCTTCCTATGTCGGCCACGATCCTATAAAAGGAGCATCCATGCGGAGAGAAAGAACACAGAATTTTACACACAGAAAAAGCACCACATCAAATAAAAATATGAGTTTCTTTCTTTCAATCTTGCTTGGGAGTTCGAAGATGATTGAAGGCTAAGCATCTTGCGGTAGGACAACGGATGAAACCAATCAACAACCACACCAATTAGAGGATTTTTAGCTACATCTTTAGTGAGTTAATTTATGGTTTTCATCAATTAGATATTGTTATATTGTTTATGTTTTATTGAATCGAGAGATCGATGGAGCTATCGTTTGATTTGAATTTATATGAGAATATTGTTCAAAGTTGTGATCTTTTCAATTGATGCACTTAATTATAATTCGAGAGATCGTTTATAATTATTTGAGTAAAGTATTAGAAATAATCTCGTGATCGTGTTTTGCATGTCGTTTTGTTTTACTTGAAAAAGAAAACGAAACCCTAGAATTGATTAAAGAGATTTAATCGAATTATGATTTGATCATTACTAAAAATTGTATCTTTAGCGCGCAATCTAGTTGGGGTTGGGTTGGTTGATTGGTGGATTCCGTTGCCTTGCCGTTGTTTTAATTACTTGATAAATCGAATAGTTCGTATCAATTTGATTCCAATTTACTATTCATCGAAATTCTTGTTCATAAATCGTTTTCTTGTTCATATTTAGTTTAAACCCTAGTTTAGTTAATAATTGTGACATAATCGATAGAATAATTGTTCCTTGATCCGATAAACATTCCACTCCCTTAGGGCGACCCGTTAACATCCTATACTCGATCCTTATACTTGGGGTGTTTCGGTTTATAAATTTAAAACTAGTTTTTACCGAACAAGTTTTTGGCGCCGTTGCGGGAGTCGATAACGGTTGTCGGATTCTTCATGGGCGATTTTACGTGTCAAAAGGATCATTTTTAGCACGCAGTAGTATTTTGACCATAACTTTCGGCTCGAGTGTCCGTTTGGAGCGCGGGACCCCAATTCGGAAAGCTCGTTCCGGCGCCGACGGCGTGGTGAACCGTAGTAGGCCGTTCAGTGCGTTTTCGAGTCAAAATCCACTGTTTTCCCCTCTTTTGGCCCTAGAAGATTTCAACCGCGTTTTTCCGTCTTAGTGTTTTTCTAGTTTTTTTAGGTTTTAGTAGGCTGAGCGGCGTTCGATAACTTGAACGTCCACCTCAATTACATTCTCTGAGCGAGCGTTCATTCATTCACGAGCAGCGTTCGATTCGAGCGAGCGTCCATTCATCACTGGGCGCTTGATTTAGTCTCTCAAATCATCACTTCTTTTCTATCTTCTTTTCTCCTCCTCTAAACCATCAAACCTTTTCTAAACTGTTTCTAATCAACCCCAAGGTTGATTTCTTCCTCTCCTTTCTTACGGTTTATGCAAGCGAGAAGTAAGAAGGGACTTCGATCTTTGATCCACGAGCACGAGCGATCTATCCTTAGAAGAAGGCTTCTCCTGATTTGGACAAAATGGCGGATCAAGATCCACCAATTCCAAATCCACGACCCCAAGCTCGATTAAATTTACTCCTTCAACAAATGCAAGCTCTGCGACAACAACGAAATCGACAAGTGGCATAAAACAACAACTTCAACAATTCCGCCAAAACCAAACTTAATCAGTTGAACCGGGGACCCATACACTCCATATCTTAATCAAGATTTTCTCGAGGGCATAGACCTGTTCGTCCTCCCGATATGGGAGGAGTAAACTTTGATCTAAAAAACGGAGTAGTTGCTCTAGTCCAAAATAGCTCTTTCCATGGCCTTTTGCTCAGAAGAAGACCACGACTTCTTGTCCACATTCGTACAAATCTGTGAAGTAGGCCATTATCCTGGTGTTGATTACGAGATAGTCAAGTTGAAGCTATTTCCTTTTGCTTTAAAAGGTGAAGCAAGTAGATGGTTTAAATCGTTGGCACATCATTCTCTCCATACATGGAATGATGTCAAAAGAGCCTTCGCTCTCAAGTGGGTTTCACCGAGGCAAGATTATGGAGATGAAGCGGAAATAGCTACTTTTGGCGGTTGGAGGATGAAACTGTTGGCAAAGCTTGGGAAAGATTGAATCTTTTGATGAGGAAATGCCCCAATCACGGATATGACGGAGACATGAGTTGTTGGAGGCTGTTCTCTGAGAGGTGTCTCTCAACCTAATAGAGACTATCTTGACTCCACGACTCATGGATCTTTCTTAGGGGAGGTGATGAGGCGCCTCTGAGTGGTGGTGAGACCATCGCCAAGAACAATATGTGGTCGACTCTAAGAAGACCAATATTGTTAAGAAAGAAGTCTCTTGCAAGCAATCCCGATACAAAGTGTTGGTTGCTCGAGATGGAATTGATAAGCAAGCGGTGGCCAATCTTGAGAGCGCAGACCTTACGATGCAGGAATGCGGTAGGAGCGGAGATGACGGAGGAGGTAAACTTAATGGATAATCAAAACCAACCCTTCCAAAACTTCAGCGAGGCAGAACTAACTATTCGAGGATATCAAAGACAAAACTTCAATCAAGCCAAGTTACTACCTGGCCCTTCAAATTCAATTCTTTCAACTCGAACTATCAAAGGCGATTCGAACTCCCAAAGGCCTCAAGGTGGCTGGAATCAAACTCGAGAACAATAATCATACCACCTCATGTGTCCTCAACACAAATTCGATGAAATTTGGTGGACATGGTGAAGACTCATCTACTAGTGTTAAAGCAATTGAGAGACAAGTTGGTCAAATGGCGGACCCGACAAGCAAGCGGACCTCACGGTAAACTTCCGAGTTATACCGAGAGAAATCCAAAGGCGATGTGAATGTTTGCCCGCCATTACACCTCGGTGGGAATATGGACAAGAAGAGGAGTTGAGCAAGTAACTTTGAGAAGTGGTAAGAAAATTGGACCCGGCAAGATGTCGGAAGCGAGTAGCCCCTCACGGCGCCATGAGTTCGGGAGGGGTAATCGAAAACCACATGCCGAAGAAAGCAGCGATGAGGAGCTTAGTGACAACTCTTCGGGGATGAAAATAATTACGATGAAGAGGAAAGAAAGGAGAAGTCGAGAGGCGGTACCACGACTAAGAAAAAGGAAGAAAAGTTTGTGAGATGGAAGGATAAGGAGGATGAGGCGATAAAGAATCAAGCTACGAAGAATGATAAAGCCCTTCCTTATCCACCTAAGAGAAAGGAGAGCCTGCGCCAAAGACAAGCGATATGATGGGGTGAGGAGGATACTTAGGGACACTAAAGTGAGTATGCCCTTAGTGAGGTATTATGCAAAATGCCTAAATGTACTAAGTATCTTAAAGAATTACAGTGGGAGCAAGAGAAAGCTTGAGGGATGGTGAAGAAGTGTTTAGCGAGGATTGCGCGATGGTTTCACGAAAATTGTCTTTGTTAGCGCGAGGTGACCACTGGCGGACCTTCAATCTCTGTGAGATCGAAGGCCATTTATTCGAAAATGTCTTATGCGACTCGGGGCCTCTATTAATGTGATGCCATTAAATGTATGCAAAAGCTCGGGTTAGATAAAGGATGCGAGAACGCCCGATTTCTCTTGAGATGGTAGATAAATCTAGCGGATTGCGGCCGGTTGTGTAACTAATGTTCTCCTTCAAGTTGAACATTTAGTCTTCCCTACCGGTAGGTTATCTAGATTATCCACGATAAGGAGATGCCTCTAATTCTAGGCCGAACCTTTTTGGACACTTCTAACGCTCTCATCGACTTCTGCAAAGGACAGATTACTCTTAGAATCGGTGACACATCTGTCACCTTCACACGAGGGACACATCCTGAAAGAGCCGTAATTGATGAAATATCGTTTGTCGAAGCTATCTATGAGGACGAAAAAGATGCCTACTTTGAAGAAGCGGAGGAGTTGGCGAGAGATAGGTGTTTTTGAAGTCATGGACATTGAGGATCCGGTGATTGCGGACCATCTTCTAATTCATTTCAAGCCGTAGGCATTGGCGAAGTCATCTTCCTCGCTCACACCGAGGCTGTTATTGAGTTAGAAGCATGGAGATGCCCGCAACAAGCGATAATTTCAAAGAACTAAGTCAGGAAGACTTCATCCCTGGTGTAGAAGAAGCTCTGATGGGTAGTTGGGACGAGGTAGAGTTTTGGAGAGAAGCTACTCATTGGGAAGTAGATGATTGGGAAGAGCTGGCAGAAGAGCTTAAAGATGAAGAGTTAAGAAAAATGATCGATCACAAGAAAAAGGAAGCAAGTGTTGACCGGAGGATTCCAATGGATGATTTGATCCAGTACCTTTCTGGGGTTGAGCCTCGGGAAGATGAGGTGTTCTTTAGTCAACCACTTCAAGCTCATAAGGAGAAAGGTGGCCCGTTAAAGTCTAGTATTGAGCAACCACCTACCTGATTTAGAGCTCAAACCGCTTCCGAAACACCTTAAGTATATCTTTCTTAAGGATGGAGATAAATTGCCTTTGATCATTTCTTGAAACTCGACCAAGAGCCAAGAGGCACAGCTGATAGAAGTGCTTAAGAAAAACATCCTCGCGTTCGGTTGGCAAGTGGGTGATATCCGAGGGATCAGCCCAGACATATGCATGCATAAAATCCGAACGGAGGAAGGCGCTAAAAAGGTAAGACAACCTCAGCGAAGGCTGAATCCGCATATGCAAGAGGTTGTCAAGAAGGAGGTTATAAAGTGGCTTGACATGGGCATCATCTATGCAATCGCCGATAGCGAGTGGGTCAGCCCTACTCAAGTTGTGCCAAAGAAGGGTGGAATCACAGTCGAAAAGAATGAAAAAGGGGAGGAAGTTGCCTTACGTCTCGTGGCGCTCTGAGTGCATGTCGACTATCGTGGGCCGAATGAAGTCAACTGCAAAAGATCACTTCCCCTTACCCTCATTGACCAACTAATTGAAAGGCCGAGTGGTCACAAGTATTATTGTTTTCTCGATGGATACTCGGTTACTTCCGGATAGCCATCGACCCCAATGACCAAGAAGACCACGTTTACATGTCCATCTGGTACTTTTGCTTTTAAGTAGAATGCCATTTGGTCTATGCAATGCACCCGCGACTTTTCAACGGTGTATGTTGGCCATTTTGATGGACTTGTTGAAAAATGCATGGAAGTCTTCATGGGCGACTTCTCGATCTCTGGCGATAGTTTTGATGAAATTTTAAAGAATCTAGATATGGTACTCCAGCGTTGCGTTGAGAAGAATGGTGCTTAAGCGGGAGAAATGCCATTTTCTAGTTGATGAAGGAATAGTTTTGGGACACAAGGTGTCCAAAGTTGTATTCAAGTTGATAAGGCTAAGGTCGAAGCCATTGAAAGGATGGCGTACCTAAGGCAGTGAAGGAGAGTACGAGGTTTTCTAGGTCATGTTGGCTTCTACCGGCGTTTTATTAGAGACTTTTCTACTATTGCCAAGCCTTTATCAAATCTTTTGAAAGATGATGTAGATTTCTTGTTCGATCACGAAGTGCAAAGAAGCTTTCAATTGTCTGAAAGACAAGCTTATCGATGCCCTATTTTAGTTGCACTTTGACCGACCAAGCCTTTGAATTGATGTGTGATGCCTCTAATTATGCCGTGGCGCGGTTTTAGGTCAAAGAGTTGATAAAGGTTCGAGGCCCATCTATTATGCGAGTCGCACCTTGAACCCGGCTCAATGCAATTATACTACAAGAGAAGGAATTCTTAGCCGTTGTTTTGCCATTGACAAGTTTAGAAGCTTATCTTCTAGGGTCTCAAGTAATTGTATGGACGAGATCATGCGACTTTACGCTACCTTATGGATAAAGCGGATGCCAAACCAAGGTTACTTAGATGGATTTTAATTCTACAAGAGTTTGACCTTGTGATTAAAGATAAGAAAGGTAGTGAGAATATTGTGGTGATCATTTATCTCGCTTAGTAAATGAGGTGTGAGAGAATCACAATGATATAGGCATTGATTTTCCGGTGAGCAATTGATGAAGCTTGAAGCGGTTAGGCCGTGGTATGTTGACTCGTCAACTATTTAGCGAGTGGTCATTTAGAGGATATGACGTATCGGGGAGAAGAAAAAGTTCTTTTACGATCTTAAATATCTCGTATGGGAAGACCCTTATTTGTTGAGTGCAGTAAAGGCGGGTTGCTTCGACGGTGTGTTCTGAGCATGATCGGTGGGATATCTTAGAACAATGCCATAGCGGTCCTACCGGAGGTCACTATGGAACACCAAAGGCGGTTGCAAAGATCCTTCAAGCTGGATTCTCTTGGCCGACTCTGTTTAAGGATGCGAAGCCTTTTGTAAAGGTTGTGATAGGTGCCGAGAACGAGGACGGCGAGTAGTAGGATGGAAATGCCACTTAAGCCCATTCTTGAATGCGAAGTTTTCGGCGTATGGGGCATAGATTTTATGGGACCCTTTCCATCCTCATGTGGTAATAAGTATATCCTCGTGCATGTGTGGATTATGTTTCAAAGTGGAGTGAGGCCATAGCTACTCAAACTAATGATCACAAGGTTGTAAAGAAATTCTTGCAAAAGAATATCTTTACTAGATTCGAGTATCCGAGAGCACTCATTAGTGATGAAGGTACTCACTTTTTGCAATGCGCCGCTTGACAAGATCCTTGAGAAGTATGGTGTCAAACATAAGATTGGTACACCATATCATCCTCAAACTAGTGGCCAAGTCGAGGTAAGCAACCAGAGCTTGAAAAGAATTTTGGAGAAGACCGTGAACAATAATCGATCTAATTGGAGTCTTAAAAATTTGGATGACGCGTTGTGGGCTTATCGTCTTCGCATTCAAAACCCCGATGGGCACGTCACCCTTCCAAATGGTCTATGGCAAGGCTTGTCATTTACATGTCGAACTTGAGCACAGAGCTTTACGGGCAATTAAATTCTTAAATTTTGATAGCCAACTCGTGGGGAGAAAAGGTTGTTACAATTGAACGAGGCTCGGCGAATTCGGACTCCGTGCGTACGAGAATGCTAAGCTTAGCAAGGAAAGAACGAAGATACTCCATGACGCTAAGATCAAGGACCGAGAATTCAAAGTTGGTGAAATGGCTTTACTCTATAATACCAGACTTCATTTGTTTCCTGGTAAGCTAAAGTCTAGATGGTCTGGTCCCTTTGAGATTCTCGAGGTCAATCCAAGTGGAGTAATTACTTTGAACGGGTATGGTAATCAAGCTTTCAAAGTGAATGGTCATAGACTTAAGAAATATTTTGGGCAACCAAAGGAAAAGCCTGAGATTCTTTATTTCCAAAGAAGAGATGAAATCTGAGATGTCTGATTTGTGAAGAGATTCCATCTTATTTCTTTGAGTCGATGATGATGACGTTCCTATATCCACCCGTGAGGTACCTTCTGTGCGACACTTCCGATCATACAACTATGTCTATGCCTGTAAATGCGCAAGAACAAGAAGAAGAAGAGAGTCGATGTAGTTTGGAGAGAAAAGTTTAATGATCTTATAGCACACTTGACTTGTTGTTGTGGTGAAAATCATTTCCGCCCCAATACTCCCGATTACGATATTGAGGTGGCAAACAAGTTAAACCAAAGTGGCCCGATCCGGTTGATCTTTCGAACTTTGTGTCAAGCTATTGACATTAAAAGAGCGCTCTGGTGAGGCAACCTAGTTTTCTTTGTTCGTTTCCTTTTCTTAGGTTGTTTTGTTTTATTGTTTTAGAAATAATACTTTAGTTGATTTTGTGTTGATGGTTATTCCTCCTACATTCATTGTAAGTGTTTTGTGTTATGTGTTGCTCATATACCCCGTGTACCCCGAGATTATATGGTATGTCGAGTGTTGCAGATACTTTTGAGCAGGTTTTCGAGTTACTATCATGTCGGTGTTGTCTATTCGAGTTGCGGTGGTACATTCATGCTCCGGCCTGACCTCTCGCCAACTTTCATCCGACAACCAACGTTGAAACCAAATAAGTTTTCTTTTTCTTTTATTACGCACATTACGAGGACATAATGTGATTTAAGTGTGGGGGTGTTTGGGTATGTTTTATGCTATATCCTTTGAAATATGAGTGAATGTTAAATTTCTGGAATTTAAAATTTTTGTGAGTCTCGAGCATATAATTGGAACTAGATGCTTGCTAGTTGTAGTTTTCTAACGATGATAGTATACGTAACTTAGTGAGATAATTATAGCATGTCTTTCTTGTCATGGAGATAGTATTCATTTCACACTCACGAAAGCCTTTGATTTTGAAGCATGACTTTTGAATTATATCCTTTCATTATTTTTAATGATTTATCTTAGGAAGGCCAGTATAGTTACACCTAAGTTAGACCGTGTACTGTGAATATCATAAAGTTTGAATGTGATAGGTGAGATGTAACTTATGACTTTGAAAAGTGAATGAATAAAGTGAGTGAGCAATTATTAATAAATACGTTTGTCGGAAGCTGGTTAATGATTTGAGTGCGGTAGGGTATACCTCGTATGTCCTATACCACTATGATGACCAAAAGCTCACGACAGTTAGAAGAAGCTACCTTATGATTTGAGTAAGGTAGGGTGTTATCCCGAAACATCCTATTCTACTATGATGGGTAAGAGCTTATTACGATATCGTCAAATTTGAAAATTTTGGAAATGATGAATAAGAATAAAGTGAAGTCTTTGTTATCATGGATCTTATACCCAGTAGAACCACATGATATGCTGTAGGGATTATCCTACTGAGTGCGTGGGAAGACTTTGTGTGGAACGATTACTGCCTATACCTAGGATAGTCATTAAAATTATTTGAGAGGATATTTGTTTGAGAGGATTGTGAAGATTGAAAAGGGCTTGTCACACACACACGAATCTATCTCTGTGATGGTATTGTTTGCTATAGTTGTTGTATCTTTTGTTACGTGAGTCGAGGAATCTATGTGGATTACATGTACAAGGAGCAGTTTGATTATTTTGTTCGGGACGAACAAAAAGCTAAGTGTGGGGGAGTTGTTTAGGGTAAATTTTACTATATTTTCGGGCTTAATCCCTAAACAATTTACCTTATTTTTAAGGGAAATAAATGAGAAAAGCGTGTTTTAACCGTTAAATTCCTATAATGGTTATTGAGGAATTATAATTTAATTATGAGGAAATTATGGGTTTAATTGTTATTTTTGTTACACATTTTTATTATTATTATTATTCGATGACTTGGTGTAACAACAATTTTGCAGGAAATTAAAAGATATGCATGGGGATATCATTAATGGAGAAGATTTATCTCATTCAATCAAGTGATTTCAAAATAAAGAAGAAAATCGGAGCATTGAAGAGAGGATAAATCAGATCAGATCGCAAGAGTGAAGTAGGGGACACGTTATACGAAGCACAGTGTGAACACGGGCATTTGGTAGGTTCGGTCGACCGAGCCATGACACTCGGTCGACCGAACGTGTCGGCTCGGTAGGTCGGTGGATTTTCGCATCGTTATCTTCTAGATCTTCCTATGTCGGCCACGATCCCTATAAAAGGAGCATCCATGCGGAGAGAAAGAACACAATTTTACACACGAAAAAGCACCACATCAAATAAAAATATGAGTTTCGTTCTTTCAATCTTGCTTGGGAGTTCAAGATGATTGAAGGCTAAGCATCTTGCGGTAGGACAACGGATGAAACCAATCAACAACCACACCAATTAGAGGATTTTTAGCTACATCTTTAGTGAGTTAATTTATGGTTTTTCATCAATTAGATATTGTTATATTGTTTATGTTTTATTGAATCGAGAGATCGATGGAGCTATCGTTTGATTTGAATTTATATGAGAATATTGTTCAAAGTTGTGATCTTTTCAATTGATGCACTTAATTATAATTCGAGAGATCGTTTATAATTATTTGAGTAAGTGTATTAGAAATAATCTCGTGATCGTGTTTTGCATGTCGTTTTGTTTTACTTGAAAAAGAAAAAAACCCTAAAATTGATTAAAGAGATTTAATCGAATTCGTGATTTGATCATTACTAAAAATTGTATCTTTAGCGCGCAATCTAGTTGGGGTTGGGTTGGTTGATTGGTGGATTCCCGTTGCCTTGCCGTTGTTTTAATTACTTGATAAATCGAATAGTTCGTATCAATTTGATTCCAATTTACTATTCATCGAAGTTCTTTTGTTCATCGTCGTTTTTACTGTTCATATTTAGTTTAAACCCTAGTTTAGTTAATAATTGTGACATAATCGATAGAATAATTGTTCCTTGATCCGATAAACATTCCACTCCCTTAGGACGACCCGTTAACATCCTATACTACGATCCTTATACTTGGGGTGTTTCGGTATTATAAATTTAAAACTAGTTTTTACCGAACAGCCATGACGACTAACCATAAACCCAAGAAATTTGCCTTCCAGGACACCAAAAGTACATTTGGCCGGATTGAGTTTCATTGAGTGCTTTCGGACATTGTTGAAAGTTTCTTGAAGGTCAGTGACGTGACCGTCCTCCGCGGACTTGACGACCATGTCATCAATGTAAGCTTCCATATTTCTGCCTATTTGTGAACTGAAGACATCGTTGACCATTCGTTTGTATGTCGAACCCGCATTCTTTAGCCCGAATGGCATCATCTCATAATAATACAACCCTCCAGCGGCTCTGAAAGCCGTTTTTTCTTTGTCGGACTCAGCCATCCGCACTTGATGATATCCAGAATATGCATCCAAAAAACTTAAAACTTCAAAACCAGAAATGGAATCTACTAACCGATCAATTTGTGGAAGCTGATAAGGGTCTTTCGGACAAGCTTTGTTGATGTCCGTGAAATCGACGCACATTCTCCACTTGCCATTGTGCTTTTTTACCATGACTACATTCGCCAACCAAGTAGGATAGGCAAGCTCTTTTATTATCCCCGCTTGTAGGAGCTTTTCAACCTCTACTTTCACCGCCGCTTCCTTTTCGGTTGAAAATTGGCGCGCTCGCTGTTTCATTGGCTTGAAAGTAGAGTCGACGTTAAGATGATGAAGAGCGACGTCGACCTCGACTCCTCGCATGTCCATGACTACCCAGGCAAATGCGCTTAAATTTTCCTTGAGTAATTTTATCAACTTTTCCCTCTCGAAAGAACTCAGTCGAGCTCCAATTTTGACTTTCTGGTCTGGGTATTCATCGTTGATGATTACCTCGACCAACTCATCCTCTGCTGTAAAATCAGGTTCATCTCTAACTTGCAATGTCTCGCACTCCACTTTAACTAACACATGTTCGACGGCGACCCTAATCATGTCGATGTTTTCCATGTTCGGCGGCTGTTCGACTCGTGCCCTTTTATTCCCCATCCTCATTTCATGTATATATGTTAGACGACTCTGAGCTCGATTGATCGACATTCGATCCTGTCCCCCAACATAAAATTTTGCCCGATGTGGAATGGAAGTTACCATCTGAAAAATTGTTTCAAAATTTGGTGTCCCAATTATCATGTTATAATTGGACCAAGATCGACTACCGTAAACATCACCTTTTCGATGCGAAATGGTGCGTAATCCCCATCATCTGTACATCCAAGTCGATGGACCCCTTGACTGTATTTTGTGGTTGGTGAAGCCTCGAGGGTGCCATTATGCGGCCTCAAATTAGTGTCGCTAAACCCCAATTCTTTGAAGTCATTTGTAGTATAAGATGTCGCGGCAAGCTCCTTTGTCGACCATCACTCTATTGACACAGGCCCGATTGATGACTCTTGAAATGCATAAGCACATATCCTCTGTATTGATCGAAGTCACCACTCACTTCGAGTAAAGGCAAGAGGTTGCTCGTTCCTCGCAAAACTATAAACTTCTCCACATGTTTGTTAATGGAGCCGATCGACTCTTGATCTGATTGTTACCGGGAGGAGGCTCGCTTATCATTCGATGATGTTCTGTCCGAATCGGCGAGCTTGCTGATTCCTCCTGTCCGGACCACCTAGTTTGAGGTGATCATGGTGTCTGCGAGCGAGTAACTTTTCTATTGCTCGTTTGAACTGGATACATTCATCAGTCGTATGACCCTTATCCCTGTGATAGCCACAATATTTGGATGCATCGCGACGTGTGTCGGGAACCATCGGGTAGGGCTCGGTATTTCATCTCTTATTTCATTCAACATCTGAGTATAGGAAATTCTGAGCGGCGTGAAATGCTCTTCCTTAAATCTTTCGGGCTTTTTGATTTCCCGATCTGTATTCCTGTGGGTATCTCTAGGTGGACTACGCTCAGTCCTTTGTTTGCCTTTGTTGGACGAAGACGCTCCTTCGTTTCCCGCTGTGGCAATGTATTTCCTAGTCGAGCTCAACATTTCTTGTAGGTTCACTGGCGGGGATAGAGCAAAATAAGATTTCAAGTACCCTGGTTTCAACCCTGTTTCGAAACTTCTCAGGACGATGTTGTCCGCTAAACCCCTTTTTAGCTCAGACACTTTGTAAAATCGTTCATAATAGCTGCGGGTACCTTCGTTGTCGCCTTGTCGGACCTCATGCAGGTCGATGTGTGTCTTTTTTGGTCCTCCCACTGACTTGAACTCTGCTATAAACTTGTTGATCAAATCATCCCATGATAAAATCGAACTAGGAGGAAGACTGCGGATCCATGATGCTGCCCTGTCTTGCATCGATCCCACAAAAGCTATGCACCAGGCCTCATCGCTAGAGGTACACAAACCCCAGTTACGCTTTGAAAAGCGGATAGCCAATCCGAGGATCTGTTGCTCCATGGTAGTTAATAAAATTAGGGTAGTAAGTTCCCCCCTTGGTGCCGCTTTCCGGTATCTGGGATGAAGCACACTTGTTCCCCATGTCGGAACCACTTTAACGCCCTTCGTGCTTTTTTGCAGTTCCTCTATCTGCTTTTTCATTATGCCCTCCTTGATCTTGCGAGTCCCCATGTCCTTTTGTACGAGTACGGACTTGACGAGGATTCCTTGGTCGACCTGGGGCTGCACCGCGATCGTCGACCACGGGCCCCAGCCGACCAAGTCTTGACTTCCTATCTCTCTCTGGGTGGGAGGTTGCATGGCTGCTTCCTTCCATTTCTAACATTTGGGTTGAAACTGTTTTGGAGGAATGAATGTGGGCTGTAGCTCTGTTTGTGCGGGTTGAGGAGGGTTGAATTTGCGGATAGGTTGGGGTGGTAGTGCTTCAGCAATTAGCAGTGCATTTCCTACCCGCATTTCCTCTACATATTCCATGTGCGCTTGTAGGGCTATTTTATATGAATCTTGTTGAGGGGATGCTCCCCCTGCTGAAACAGCCTCTTGTTCATTATTTGGGGTAGAAGTCCCCGCGATCCCTTTTCCTTTATTCTTTCTGATCGCTTCTTCGTGTATTTCGCGAGCTCTAGTTCTTTCCCGGATATATGCTCGCATGTCGGTCGTGAGAGCAGGGTTGGCATCTGCCCCATCAGACATAACCCTTCTGCTAGCCTCTCCACACAGCATGCTCGCTCCACGTGGCGGGCCTTGATTGGCTGCCTTAGTCGGTGTTGCTGGGTACCAGTTTTTCCCGCCAGCCATGACTTATGATTTTTTTTGGGTATTTTTCTGGAGATGTTTTGGCTATGGATTTTAGGTACTTCTGGTTCAAAATATTAAGGCAAGAAGCGTGGTGTTTTCTGGGCGGCTTGCGGCTTAAATGACCAAATTTTCTTATTACTTGAAGATCTGAAACTGATAAAAGGGCGTATAAACCAACCTGGGTGTTTAAAGAAGGACTCAAGTGTGAGTTTGCAATGAAGTTGATAATCTCTTCCGTGTATGTTGCTGAGATGAGGAGAATAGCGGTTTCTGGGCTGTATTATCCCAAAAGATCAAGTCTTTAGTGACCGACAGACTGAAGATGATGATAACCTCGCCTGAGACACTGTGAGGTTGTCTTTGTGGTGGAGCAAGTGACCTCAAAAAGCTGAATGATGATCATGTTTCCCGGTAACGGAGCCAACTGATGTTGCGCTGAACACCAGATTTGCGGAACAGTGTTTATCTTGTGGATAAGAGGCTTAGTATGAGTGATTTCTCCGGTGAGGACACGGTGGTGGACAAAATTAATGGTGGCTGATAAGTGTTTATGATGAACCAGAGAGTTAGTCGACAAATTGGCAGAATGTATCTGCTTGTATTAGATTTATGGCTTAGAGCTTGAGAGAGAGGGATCCCCTTTTCTATTACATAGTGACCCCATATTTATAGGCTAAAAACTAAGTCGGTTTACTGTTCACTGACATGACAATTAAGAGTTCATGACTAAGATAAGTATGCATGCAATACAAGTGTCCAAGCCAGCTGTCAGAAGTGGTCAGCTGGATTGTTGAGTATGGCGAGCAGCGAACAGCGGACTCACTTCTGCCTTGTCTTGAAATCAGCTTGTCTATATAGGTAGAAATCACATGGAGAGGATGGGTCCAACTTACGACTAGCGGACAAGATCCGGCTTACCATTGGCGGATAGGACACATCATGTAGCTAGCGGGTAGGAGATGTTATGTGGCAGCGGACAGAGGAGATAGAGGCCCAATATTTATGTTGATGGGCCAAGATAATAGGCCCAATTTGGATGAACAGGGCCCCATTCCGATCCGGGTATATCACCTTCCTTTTTTATACCAGAAACGAAAAGATTCATTAAAACTAAAAACGAACGGAATACAACACCGGACCAACGTCGGAAAAAAGCCAATCTAAATCCGGATCACTTCCGGCCCAAAGCCGGACCACAACCCACATGCAACGAAAAGAAAAGACGGAGATGGGAAACCCCATTTCCACCAAATTCATCCTTATAAAAGAGGACATGATTTGGTAACATAATACTAAATTAACTTGACCATAGTCAATGCAAACTTAAAGATAACTAAAACCTAATCAGCAACCTGGAAAAGCCGACAATTTCCAACCCGATCTAAAAACATAAAAGAAAATAGAGAAACAACACATGCAAATAAAAGAACATTATTTAACAAATACCAAAGAAGTCCAAAAGCTCCGGCCACCCAACTCCGCCACTAGCCACCGCCACCGTACGGTACAGAGGATCCGAAAGAAAAATCACTCCTCCAGAAGGCGGCAAACAAAGGAAGATGCCGGAGAAACACCATCGACGTTAAGAATCCGGAATTGCACACCGAACATAGCCAAGAAGCCAAGAGAGGAGGTGAGACAAAGAACCGGAAGAGCCTAACAACAGTGGTGAAGCACCAATCTTTGAGGCAGTAGCAAAAAAGTTTAGCCGGAGACGCCTAACACCCAACGCCGGCGACTTCCAGAGTGGCCCAGAAAACCGATGCTGAGGGAGAGGAAACGACTTCCACCGAAGCTTCAAGGTATAAATGAAGCAGATAACCTCCGATCTGGGTTCTACCGCCGCATGCAGGCCGGGAATGAGCTAGACCGGCAAGGAAGATCTGCCACCCCAAACAATTGAAGCAACCCCGATCTAAGAAAACAAGAAAAAACGGGAAGAAATTAACAAAGAAAACAAAGGGTGGACGCCGGCAACATTACAAAGGGTTGCCGCTAGTTTGCAGAGAGGATGAGAGAGCGAGAGTTTATTAGAGAGAGAGTTTATTGAGGGAAGTCCACCCTTTTTTTTCGTTTGTATCTATCAAAATATATATAGAGAAATTATCCTAAACACACCTACTCAGCTAGTAGTAGTAGATTCCAACCGAAAGAACTTCTCTCTCTCTCTGCTTTCTCTCTCGCCCCTTTCCACTCTAGTCGGCCCGTGCAGATTATCCCTTTGACGCCGGCGGCCTTGTGCTGCCGGCGTCCATTGCCTCTTCCCCTTCTCATGTATATATCTTCTTCTAGTTTATCTCTTTTCGGTTTCTCCTCCCTTGCTTTCATCTGTTGTTTTGCTCGATCTATATCCCCCGTCGTGCTTGCCCGGTGCTTTCGTTTGGCCGGAAGTTCTTTCTCATCTCTTCCGATTTTGGCTCTGGATTTGCCTCCTGGGCCTCTTCTACTGTGAGGTGGGAGCTTTTTTCCTTGCCGGTGACTTTTGGTGGCGGTGTTCGACGGTGTGCTTTAGATCTGGGGCTTGGGAGGTTGCGGCATGACTCTCCTTTACCGGCTAGCGGTGCTATCCATCGCTACGTGGCTTTCATAATTCTGTTAAGGCTCCGGGCTCTTAATTGGCGGTTGGTAGCCATTCTCTTGACGGAGGTGCTAGTCATCTCTTACGGGCTTCTCTCTCCGCCCGGGGCGGCGGTCGGTGGCGGTGGTTTCTGGTGGCGTCTACCTGGGTTCTTGGTCTCAGTTTTGCTGCTTTTGTTGTTAATTCTGTTCTAGTTTGTTTGTTTTTTCTCTGTGTTTGTTTTTTTAGTTCCTTGTTTGTCGAATAATAGGTTGCCGAGAGGATCCATGCGTCTGAGCGTCTTCTTTCGGAAAATTTCAGTTAAATTTCCTTTTGTTCAACAAGCGCTTTGACCCGACCTATTATTCGGCTTTGTCGTGTTGTATGGGTTTGTTAGTTTGTGTTTGTTTATGGTCGTTTTGGTCCGGCATTAGGCCGGATTGTAGTACGGCTTTGGCCGTGTTGTAGTGCGACCATGTCCGCGTTGTAAATTCTGTTTTTTAATAAAGCTTTCATCCTTTGGGGAAAAAAAGAGAAATTATCCTGTTGGAGTTGTTGAAACTTAAAACAATAATTTTTTGGAGTCTTTATTCACAGTACATTTGATCTATCCGTTGTCTCATATTTATCGGTGCACCACACCATTTTCACAGGATGGATCCAATGAAATTCGAATTTATATGAAACATTTGGTTTATCGTACTGTTGAATTATAATCGACAATAGGAAGGTCGAATGTTGTCTATACATGCGACTTTCACAGTGTGAATTATACTGTGTTGCACAAATAGTGTGGTACACGGTAGATTATTTGTGAGACAAAATGACCCCCATATTTTTAACAACAAATTACATTTTTTAAAAGTTAAATTATATCATTTTAATACTAAAAAAAAATTCCAACTCTCAGTTGAGTCACATGACCCTAACATTGGCGGACTTGTAGTAGGACTACAGGAAAAAAAAATTTCATTTTTATTGTTTTATACACATGATAAAAATCATTCTCGTTCTCGCTTTCAATTCTCGAACACCCCTCCTGATTAAATTTTTTTCCCTTTCAATTTTTTTTCCTGTCATCCTATATACTACACGTCTTTTTAAAATATGAAACACTTATTTCCCAGAAATTGGAAAATCAGGTTGTGTCAGGCCTGACACTTGCAAATCAAGTTATGCCTTTTCTGACATGGAAAATAATGTACGTAAGGATATTTACGTTCAAACGTAAGGATCCTTATGTTTAAACGTAAGGAATTCAAATAGCCACCTGACACAAAATAAAAGCACTCAACGTAGGGAACTAACGTTTAAACGTAAGGATCCTTACGTTTAAACGTAAAGATCATTATGTTTAAACGTAAGGTCCTATAAAATTTTGAATAACTCTGTCTCTCTCCTCCATCCCTTTTCAAGCGCTCAAATCCATACGCTTCTCATCGATTCCTTACGTATGGACGGCGGTTTTGCAAGATATATTCAGATTTGCAACAATCTCTCAAGTACAATGGATCAAGGCGATCTAAGAACCCTTATGATGCATTTAAAACGCTTTATTGTTATATTGTTTCCCAATTTTTATTTCCCATTATCTTCTATGTATTTCCCAATGTTTAGTAGTTTGTAGTGGTGATTAGCCTAATATTGTTGGCCTTGTGGTGATTAGTCTGATAGAGGGGATTAGTCTGATTTTTCATTTTCTGGGTTGAAGTGGGGGTGTTTTCTGAAAAAGATTGTGTTTCTACGTTTGGACGTAAGGTTTCTACGTCTAAATGTAATGTTTCTACGTTTGGACGTAAAGAACCTACGTTTAGACGTAGAAAACTGAAGTAGGGGAGTTTTGTGAAAACGATTGTGTTTCTACGTTTGGATGTAAGGTTTCTACGTCTAAACTTAAGCATTCTATGTTTGGATGTAGAGAACCTACGTTTAGACGTAGGAACTGCAGTTTTTTAGTTTTTTGTCCAGTTTTTTAGGGTTTAGGTTATTCTTGATTGTAATTTGATAAAAACATGCAATTTGTGGCTACAAACTTAGACTTAGTCATGGTTTAGGGTTTATTTTGCATTTTCATTGTTGATTGTTGATAATAATCCATTCCATTTGTTTGTTAACAGTTGTTGATTGGCCCTCATGGTTCTGATGTTTACAAACAAAGGGAAAATTTGACGTGGAATTTTAGAGGAGAAAAGACCAAGCTTCGGGATCTTGTTCAGATTCACATGAGACGGATCGGATTTGAGGATACATTGACCGGTGGTGTTTTTGACAATTCATTGAAATGTACAATCAGTGGCAGTTTTCCTCCAAGGTTTTGCAATATGTATGTTTCAATGCCGTTTATCCGAGTGTGCCCGCTGAGCTTCATTTTAGATTTTGTGAGACGACCGTGAAGTTCGGTAGGCAGGAGTTTTGCACGTTTACCGGTTTTAGGTGTGGTGATCTCCCGGAAGCTCCCGAACGTTATTCTAGGTGTTTTGATGAGGGGACATATGGCTATATCCATGAGCTTCAAATCCGACCGATCACCATACCGGATATTGAGAGATGGTTATTGGATGAGGCTGAGCGTCATGAAGTTCTCTACCGTGTAGGTTTAGTCTACCTTCTACACGGGATTATGATGGGTCAAGATGAGACTAGTGGCGTACCTCGTGATACCTTCTATTTGGTCGAGAATGTAGAAGGCGTAAATGACATTCCATGGGGTACTTGGTTGTGGGATCAAACTTATAGAAAGATTTGTCACATGATGAATACCTACAAGGAAAGCACGTATGCGGTGTGACGGTACAAGGGGTTATACATGCCTTACAATTTTGGGCTTACGAGACCCTCCGGGACATTGGTGTTGCGACTGTTGCTGCCACCCTCACAGCTCCTGATGCGGCTCCTCGGATGATGAGATGGAGTTGCAAGACTCCCCCTCCGCAGTGGAATGCGTTGTTGGTGAAGGCAACGAAGGTAATAAGCTTAATAAACATTTCCTTTTAATTATATCCGGTATGGTTAAACATTTTCTTATTGTTAATTCTAATGAAATATAATTGTTTGCACAACCGTGTTATAGGATATCTGGCCGCAAGGAAGTTGATAGGGTGTTGATGGCAGCTAGGGGCATCCTCGATACGGAGAATACCGAGCCGCCACGTGTGATCCTCGGCTCGCACTCAATTGCATGGCCATGATATATTATTTTTATATGATTAAATATACGTTATATTATTATGTTTTATCAACAAATTCTATATAAAATATAAGAAATTATGATATAAATGATATGAAATGTTAATCTTTATAATTTAGAGTAGTTAGTAGTAAAACTTAGTAATAATAGTAAAAAATTATCATTTTGTACCGATTTTAGTAAATCGGAGTGTCGTGTCAGATTTATGCGGGTATTTGTGGTATTTTATTGCTGATTTATAAACCGAGACCCCGAGAATCGACATATTGAAGTATAATCATATCTCTGGAAGGATTTAGAGAGTGTCACACGCTTAAATGGTCAATCGAATTGCTTAAAGCGGTCAAGTGGTCAATCGAAGTGGTCAAGTGGCTAATCGATTCGATTAAGTGGTAATCGAGAAATATCTTCGACAAACGAATGGCTCATCAAAACGACATCATCTGAAGAAGAGTCCTTCACGAAAGTTGTAGATTTTCCCGAGAGATTTCCGATGCCTCTTGAATCATGATTTTTGGAGATCCGGAACTCGAGATTTGAATTTTAGAAGTTTAATAATTATATATAAATATATATATAATCCTTCGCTGCACATGCTGATTAATCAAGGAGGTGGAGTTAATCATTACAACGGCCCAGTCCGGCTATGACCCGGCCCGGTCCGGCCTTCACCAAAATTTCTATAAAAGGAGCTCAGATGCAGAGTGAACGTTTGTACCAATATATATATACAATATCCTATATATATTCTCTATATCTTTTTAATTAGTAGTTTGTAAATAGGCCTTATGCCAAAAATAATAATCTCGTAGTACTGTTGTAATGCTCGGGAAATTATCGGAAGTTCGGTGTTGTTGAAGTTGTTGTAATGTCCGGAAGAATACGACTCTGATTCAGCATTTGTAATCGGGTAAATTTTCTAAAGTATTTATGTTTGTTATGTTTATTTTTATCTTTTTAGTCGTTATAATGTTTTTTAGCTAAGTCTAAATAACTAGCCAAAGTTATGTAATCGTTTTATTTCGATCTTTTCGGTAAAGAAATGCTGTCTAATTAAAATTGACTAAAATTGAGTTAATTGAATCTTTTTCTATTTTGTAACGTATTGATAATATTCGGATTGACGTAATTAACCAAGATGAATAGCAACATATAACCTAACGATGAACTGACCAGAGAAGTTAGGATATGAGATAAAAGATAGAAAAACCGGAGGGTAAAATTGGCCGTGCGTAAAGCGTGACAACGGAATCCTATTTCCTACCCGGGGGTAGATTTGTCTTGGGAAAGATTAATCTTATTAAATTTGTGCTCAAGATCATAATAATGTTAAAATCAACGGTTTAATTGAAACTAACACCGAAAAGTTAAATCGATCCGCCTGACAACCGGAGCCTTTTGAATAACATCGGCCGTCGACAAACGGAATAACCTCTTTTATCCGGGGTAGATTTGTACTGGTACTGCTCGAACTAATCGAGATTAGCATGGGGCGCTTGTGGAGATTAAATCGATGACAATGATAAATGACAATTTCATACGCTCGTGTGAGGAGGAATTGTTAACCTCGAGAGTACACCGCTTTCATTTACTCAATTGGACCTAATATAAAAGGAAAGATCGAACACATTCTCGCTTTCTTCAAAAGATCGTATAAATCCATTATATAAACTTTGGCTAGTTCTATTTGTCTATTATTATAAACTATATATTGGTATCTATATATTTATATCTATATATATATTTTGCATTCCATGTACATCTATATATATTTATATATCTATATATATTATATTAGAATAACTTTTAAATTACGCATTTATTTTATGTTCAAAGAGAATAGTAGTAATCTGTGTGATAAAATTGCGGTTTAGATCGAGTTAATAATGACTCTTTGGTGTTTAACCACACTTAGAAGAATTACCACGGTTTTCCCGAGTATTCGACACTCGACTCACCACACTAGCACTACTGAGCTTGACCCGATACAATCGCCGGTTAGGATCTATATAGCCTAGAAAAGGTCCGTCGACTTTACGGCGCGTTGCCGCTGACACGACGCGTCGCTAATTTCTTTCTTTGTGTCTATGGTTACTACTTGTACTAGCTCAAAATTCTAGAAATAAATCAACACTTTTTCTTATCACATTTCTATTTTATTTTTCGTTGGTATCTATTTTCTTTAGTTACCAATTTTCTTCTTTTCGAGCAATTTTTCTATTTTCGTTAGTTGATGACCGTATGGTAAGGCCCCGCTCACTCCTTATAAGCCTCGACATAAACACTTACGAAAGGCGCTTAAGAGTAGAGAGTAAACATAGTCATACTAGTCAGGGAAATCCTAACCAAGAATCATCTTCAAACAGAAATAAAGAAATGGCTGAAACTAGTGATGAAACAAATGAACAGAGGCTAGATCATGCTCCAGGGCATGGACAAAACCCTGTTAACCCTAATAATAATAATAATAATAATAATAATAATAATAATAATAATAATAATAATAATAATAATAATAGAAATAATCAAGATCGGAACCAGAATAATCGTAATAACCCACCAAACCCGAGACCTATCTGTGATCAAACCGTAAGAAGAAACCAGACTAATAATCCCATTCTTTTACCCAATGAAGGAGCGAACAATTTCGAAATTAAATCTCATCTTTTTGGTTTAATTGACGCAAGAGCCCAATTCCTAGGAGAGGATGATGAAGATCCACATCATCATCTCTATCTTTTGAAGAAGCAATGCAATACTGACCAAAAGTCAAGGTGCTCATAAGGAATTAATGAGGATGACTATATTTCCTTTTTCTTTAAAAGGACGAGCCCGAGATTGGTTTATGTCTCTTCCACATCATTCACTTACTAGTTGGGAGGATATTCAAACTGAATTTACGAAACAATATTTCACTCAGTGATTTAAATTTGGAATTAAAAGTCGAGGTTTCTAACTTTAGACAAGGATCTCAAGAAACACTTGGGAATGCACGGGAAAGATTTAAAAATTTATTAAGAGCTTGTCCCGACCATGGTTATTCCTTAGATATGCAAATTCAACTCTTCCGTCAGTAAATTAAGAAAAGATTCACGTGCGTGATGTAGATCATGCACGTGGTGGTTCTTTAATGATGAGTGAAGCTCAAATAGTTTACGATGCTATAGAAAAGATTTCCAAAAATAACAGAATGTGGGAAATCGGTTCTAGCACCGTAAAAGTAGCTTTTGCAGGAGAATGTACATCTAATACGGAAGTTCTAGCACATTTAGAAAATTTGAGTAGGAAATTTGATGGCCTCTGATCAAAGAAAAACCAAAGTTCGTAAAATAGTACACCAACCGAATACTCAAATCAGATAATATGTCAATAGGGATTGAAGAACCAACAGGATATTCAAGAGAGGAGGTGAGTTTTCTTCAAAGAAAGATAGAATTTGAACAATGCATATTCAAACTCGTTTAATGCGATTAGAAGAGATCACCCTACTTATCGATAGTCCAAAACCCTAGTAAGCAAGGACAACCGCCATATCCATTCGATTATAGGAATTGTCTAATAATCAAGTTTATCAAGAAAACACATCTAATCGAATTTACAATCATTACCTAGATCCTATCCTCAACATACCACTCAAAATATACCAAGAACTCCAAGCTCAACTCAACTGCGCGTAAGGAGTTGAAAAATGGGAAAAACTAATGGAAAATATGATGGGTGTAGTATCTACTCAAGCTAAGAATATAGAAACAATGATGACTTCTATTGGTACAGTCACTAAAGATATGAGTACAATGAAAACATCTATGAGTGGACATGATACCAGAATGAGAACGATAGAAGCCTCATTAAGGAATATGGAAGATCATTTGAGTAGGGAAGGTGAACGTAATAACAAAGAGACCCCTGGGGGAATTACCAAGCAATCTTGAAAGAAACCCAAGAGAGGTAAATGTTGTAGAATACACGAAGTAGAAAACTCGTGGTAGTAATGGAGCGAAAAACTTGGAAATAATGAAGTGGAAAATGATTTAGATGGAAAAAATGATGAAACTAAAGATGAACTTGAATTCACTGATGAGGAAGAAGAAATTATAGAAAATTTATGGAAAAGGAATAGAAGTTTGGAACCTGAGAATGAAGGTGAAAAATGGGTAAAAATCCCTAGGATTTTGAAAGATCCCATGGATAAAGATTTAAGGACTTTATTCAAGGAACATGTTAGAATGGAAGATAATGAAAACGAGGATAAAAAACAAGAAGAACTGAAGGAATCTGAAGTAGAGATTAATTCAGGGAATGTTTTAAAAGAAAAATTTCAAGATCATGATACTTGGCGATCAGGTAATACTCAAAAGTTTAAGGAAAAGGAAAAGAGAAATGACATTGGGATCAAAGGTTATAGTTTCGAGAATCTTTACCTTACCCACCTAAAGATCAAATTAAAAGATTAAAACTAATCGAAGTATGATCGCTTCCTGATACTTTTCGTCATATTCATGTTAATATCCTCATTATCGAAGCTCTAATTAGTATGCCTCGCTTATGGAAAGTTTCAAAAGATATTCTGTCAAACAAGAAAAATTAGAGGAATATGAGAATATATGCCTAAATGAAGAATGTTCTCATAGCTTTGCGATAAGTTACCGCCTAAATCGAAAGATCCCGGAAGTTTCACCATTCCGTGTGAAATTGGAGGATTTCTGCTTAAGAAAGGTCTTATGTGATCTTGGAGCTAGTATAAATCTCATGTCTTATGAGGATTATAAGAAGCTAGGCATAGGAAATCTTACAAAATCGAAATGACTCTGCAGATGGCGAGATAGATCGATTAAATACCCTAAAGGAATTATTGAGGACGTATTGGTTAAAGTAGACAAGTTCTATTTTCCAAGAGACTTTGTAGTTATGGAAATGGAAGAAGGATATTCAGCGCCACTTATCTTAGGTCGACCATTTCTAGCTACAGGAAGAACCTTAATAGATGTCCGAGAAAGGAGAGTTAATTCGAGAGTCAATGAAGATGAAGTTACTTTCAATATTTTCAAAGCTATGAACCATCCATACTGATCACCGAGAATCATGTTCTTTTATAGAAGATATTCATTCTGTCTATGATAATCAGTTACCAACTTTTGAAGACAGATTAGAAGAATGCTTAACTTTGTCTATCTATAAGGAAGATGAGAAAGACACCGAAATGAAAGAGATAATCCTTTCTCTAGATAAAGGAAGTTTTACTTTTAAACCATCATGGGATAAGTATTTGGAATTAGAACTAGAAGGACCAATTCTTAAACCATCACTGGAAGATCCACCTAAGAATCTGGAATTGAAACCGTTACCTTTAAATCAAAATATGCTTTTCTTGAAACTAATAATCTATTACCGTTATTATTTCATCATCTTTAATCGAGCAACAAGAAGATCAATTACTTAGAATGTTGAAAAAGCATAAGAAAGCTTTTGGATGGACAATTGCCGATATTCGAGGTATTAGCCTGAGATTTGCGTTCATAAGATAATTACGAAGGAAGATGCTAAACCTTGTATTCAACATAACGCCGCCTCAACCCAAATTTGCAGTTAATTGTTAAGAAAGAGGTCATTAAGCTATTAGAAATGGGGATAATTTTTCCCATATCAGATAGTGAATGGGTTAGTCCAACTCAAGTGGTACCAAAGAAAGGAGGTTTCACAGTGAAAGAATATGAAAAGAATGAATGGATTCCGACAAGAGAAATTACCGGTTATCGAATGTGCATTGATTTTAGAAAACTAAATGATCATACTAAGAAAGATCATCATCCACTTCCATTCATAGTTCAGATGTTGGAACGCTTAAGTGGACATAAGTATTATCGCTTCTTAGATGGTTATTCGTGATATTTTCTGAGATATTCATTGCAAGTGGAGATAGAGAAAAACTACTTTCACTTGTCCTTATGGAACTTTTGCTTATAAAAGAATGCCGTTTGGTTTATGTAATGCACCATCTACGTTTCAAAGGTGTATGATGGCTATATTTGCTGATATGGTTGAGAAATTCTTAGAAATTTTTATGGATGACTTTAGTGTTTACGGAGACTCATTTGATGTTTGTTTGTTACACTTAGAACGAGTGTTACAACGCTGTGAAGATACCAATTTAGTTTTAAGCTGGGAGAAGTGTCATTTAATGGTATCAGAAGGAATTGTTTTAGGTCATAGAATCTCTGAAGAAGGTATTGAAGTTGATAAAGCTAAAGTCGAAGTAATTGAAAAATTACCTCCACCAGTTAATTTAAGAACCCTAAGAGGATTTCTCGGACATGCTGGATTTTATAGAAGGTTCATTGCAGATTTCTCGAAAATAGCAAAGCCTCTAAGTCATTTACTTGAAAAGAAAGTACCTTTTAACTTTGATAGTAAATGTATGGAAGCCTTCGGACCTTAAAAAGCGAGATTGACTCATCGCACCAAATTGCTAGTAGCACCAGATTGAGTTTGCCGCTTTGAGATTATGTGTGATGCCATTGATTTAGCTGTTTTAGGTCAAAGATATAACAAAATTCTCAAAGATATTTACTATGCATCTCACACATTGAACGCACTCAACTAAATTATGCAACTACGAAAAGAATCGCTTGCTGTGATTTTTGCCTTAGATAAGTTTAGATCGTATATTGTTGGTTCTAAGGTAATAATTTATACTGCACCATTCAAACGAAGTATTAACTAAGTAAGAAAGATGCTAAACCTCGCCTTCTTAGATGGATTCTCTTACTTCAAGAATTTGATATTGAAATTAAAGATAAAAAAGGAAGTGAGAATGTAGTAGCAGATCATCTAAGTAGAATGGAAAATGATGAAGAAAAAGGAATTGAAATTAAAGAATCATTTCCTGATGAACAACTATTTAGAATAGATACTCCTTCAACCTTGCAGTTATTAAAGAATAGAATTCATTCTAAGGAAATGTCACCTTGGTTTGGAGATATCATTAATTACTTAACCTGTGATTATATTCCGTCTCATTGGACTTGGCAACAGAAAAAGAAGTTCTTTTATTACTTAAAATTTTATTACTGGGAGGAACCAGACCTTTTCCGTAAATGTTCGGATGGGATAATCAGAAATGTGTGCCTGATAATGAAATTTTAAGTGTTTTATCATTTTGCCATGATCGTGAGGCAGGAGGTCATCATGGAGGTTGGAAAACTGCTTTTAAAGTTTTACAATGTGGTTTTTATTGGCCTACACTATATAGAGATGCTTATAAGTATGTTAAATCTTGTGAATCTTGTCAAAAATGGGGGAATATATCTGAAAACATGAAATGCCTATGCAACCTATTTTAGAATGTGAGTTATTTGATGTTTGGGGTATAGATTTCATGGGACCTTTCCCTATATCTTTTGGAAAAAGATTTATTCTTGTAATGGTAAATTATGTTTCAAAATGGGTAGAAGCTGAAGCTCTTCCAACTAATGATACCAAAGTTGTCATACGATTCCTTAAAAAGAATATATTTACCAGATATGGCATTCCGAGGGCTATCATTAGTGATAGAGGGTCACACTTTTGTAATAAACCATTTACTAAGATAGTTGAAAAATATGGTGTAACGCATAAGTTAGGAACGCCCTATTATCCGCAAACCAGTGGACAGGTAGAGGTGTCAAACAGAGAGATCAAAAGAATCGTGGAGAAAACAGTTGATTCAAATCGTAAAAACCAAGGCGATTAAATTAGATGATGCATTATGGGCGTCTGAGCGACTTTTAAAACACCAATTGGTTGTTCTCCTATAAGCTAGTCTTTGGTAAGTCTTGTCATCTCCCAGCTTGAGTTAGAACACCGAGCCTTCTCGGGCTATTAGATTTCGAATTTTGATCATAAGGTGTCGGTGATCATAGATTGCTTCGATTAATCGAACTAGAAGAATTTCGTCTCGATTCTTATGAAAACGCCGAATCTACAAAGGAACGTCACGAAATCTTTCCATGATAAGAGAATCTTTAAACGTGAGTTCCATGTAGGTGATCGAGTGCTTTTGTACAATTCACGTTTAAAGTTGTTTCCAGGTAAGCTTAAGTCAAGATGGACAGGTCCATTTAAAGTAACACGGGTTTACAAATCTGGAGCTGTTGAACTAACTGATGGAAATACGACTTTTATAGCCAATGGCCACAGAGTAAAGTTATTTGTGGAGGGAGAAAGAATCACACTGAAATAAGAAATAATGCTATTGATTGATTCCCCGACAAATTGAAAAAGCAAAAAATCGAAAAGCGAGAAATCAAATCACCGAATACCAGGTGCTATCTATCTTTACTCTACTTTTCTGTATTTTTATTTATGTTTAAACTCTTTTCGTCTTTTACCGGATAGACGTAAAAGAACTGGATGCTTTTTTTAGATAGATTAGGAGTTTTTGTTTTACTTTTAAAATTAGGCCTTGATAAAGATGTCGCGTTTTCTATAGAAGCTTTAGTTTTTGAACAAAACAAGAAATTGTTGAGAGAGATCAGATTGGGAGAAGTTTGTAATGGAACATCAAGAAGTGCAATAAAAAGAAGGGCAAAGTTTCTGATGAGATGCAGAATCTGTGGAAAAAGTGAACATGTTGGACGCTGTGGGAAAAACACAACCAAATCCCAGGATGAGTGTTTGAATATTGTTAGGAAGGAAACGATTAGGTGGTTATCCGAAAATCCCGATGGAATTCCAAGAGATAATTCAAATGCCTCGTTTTTAGGAGTTAGGTTGATTGAACGTTATATCAGAACTCTGGAAGATTTAGAAATCAAAGAATCAGAAACCCCTTAAGTTTCGAGTCTTTTCTTATGTTTTATTTTATAAAATTTTCGCATAACTTCTGAAAATTTTATAAAATTGGCTCTTTATGAAATCTGAGGAGTTTTATAAAAGTTTTATAAAAGTTTTTTTTTTAATTTTTATTTAGATGTTTTATAAGAGTTAATATAAATTTATTAAATTTTTATAAGCTTTTTATTAAAGTGTTATAAAGATTTTATTAAATTTTTAGAAATTGTTATAAAATTATAAGATTTCCTTCAAATTTTATTTTTAAAGATTTTATTAAGTTTTAAAAATTATTATAAACTTATCTTTAAGATTTTAATTAAGTTGTATTAGAATTTTTATAAGTTTTAATCAAAAATCATAAAAAGTACAAAAAATCGAAAAAAGTGAAAAAATTGAACACGGACCGATCCGGCCTTAACCCGGACCGATCCGGGGTCTAAAAACATAAAAAAAAGCGGGACTCCTTTTTCTTCTTCTTCTTCCTAATTTTCTTTAACAAATTATGCACCTACACCAAAACCCCACCACTCAAATTTTTTTTTCAATTCTTCCACAAAAATTCACCTCTCACACTACCACTACTTGATTTCTTCATCTTTTCATCTCCTCTCTTCTACACAAATTTGAAAAAAATCAAAAAGGATAAAAAAAACAAGCTATATTCTTTTCCGGCGACTTTATCACTTTTCCGGCCTACTTTTCAACGTTTTCTTCATATTAAGGTATTATTTAGTTATCAATTTCGTATTTTTCATAATTTTTAGATTAATTTCAACTGCTTTTGATTTTTGAGTGTGTTGTGACATTTTTATTTTTCTCGTTGTTTTTGTTGTTATTGTTGTTGTTGATTGGCTTTACCAATATCGTAGAATGGTGAGTCGAGTAGAAAAGCCTCTAAAAGCGAAAATCAAACATTCCTATATCAACTCCGGTAGTAGGCACAATAATTTTATCACCCAAGAAGAAGCCGTAAGCTTTAATAAAACAAAGATCACAAGAGGCTAAGAAGGCGTATGAAAGAATTTATAGTAAATGTGATGTTTTGGTTGAAAAAGGATTAGATTTGGATGACTTAGGTGATGAGGTTAAAAATATTTTTACGAGACGTCGATGGTTTAGAACTAGCGACTAGAAGAGAAGGGGAGATTAATACGACTTTAGTAGCTGAATTTTATTCGGTTTTGTCTACTATGTCGCAAGATGAGCTTAATCAGTCGCAAACCGTACCCCTAAGAGCTAGAAATGTTCCTTTTAACCCTGACGTCATAAATGCAATTCTTGGAGTTGAAGTTTTTTCTGATGAGGAGGATTACAGGGTAGTTTGGAATTTAGATGATCCTGCAAGCTTTGAGCAGATTGCCCTGAGAGCTCAGCACGCTTTTGACCCAACCGCTGTGTGGGTTGAGAATCGGTTTAACTACGGGAAGTGTATTAGAGGTTTAAGGGCAATTAAAAGATTTATTAGCCATACTCTCTACCCTTCTAGTAAACATACTGCGTATGGAAAGGAAGATGTTTGTATCGCTTGGGCGATGGTGAATGATGTTAAGGTGGATGTTGGAAAGGTCATGTTTAAAAGAATTTTTGAAAGTATTGTCATCGCCAGACCAGGGAGTCATCTGTACTTCCCTTGTTTTATCTCAGATTTATGTCGTAGGGTGGGAGTACTGATGTATTATTTTTATATGATTAATTATACGTAATATTATTATGTTTTATGAACAAATTCTATGTAAAATATATGAAATTATGATATAATTAGTATGAAATATTAATCTTTATAGTTTAGTATAGTTAATAGTAAAAGTTAGTATTTATAGTAAAAAGTTGTAGTTTTTGTACCGGTTTTAGTAACCGGAGTATTGTGTCTATTTTACACGGGTATTTTGCGTTTATTTCATTGCAGAACCCTAAGATGAACTGAAATCCCGAAGTAGAGACACTTTTTGAAGTCAATTCAAGCCGTTGGGAGAAAGTTATAAAGCGTCACTCAATGGTCAAGTGGTTAGTTGTTTTTAATAAAATCCCGAAAATGACACGTATTGGGAATGGCTCGTTAAAAAGACATTTTCTGGGAAAATGTTCTTCACGAAAGTTGAAGATCTTCATATAAGATTTCTAAAGTACTTTGAATTATGAAGATTAGAGGTCTACAACTCAAATGGTGGTCAAGTGGCTAATTGATTAGTACTATTGAAAAATCTCGAAAAGGACACTTAATACAAATGGCTCATCGAGAATACGTTTTCTGAAGAAGTGGCCTTGATGAAAGTTGTAGAGAATTCAACGAGCTTTTCAACGGAAGTTTGATTATGTCATTATGATATCAAGAATTCAAGTTACGATTTTTAGAAGTAGCTGTGTAATTATATATATAATTACACAGCATCTGTAATGATTAAGGTAACATGGGGTCACATGCTTATAACTAACTGTAATGATTGTCATCATTACACCGGACCGATCCAGGCAATTTTCAGGACCGGTCCGGGAAGGGAGTTTGCCTATATATATGGGAGCCTCAGCATTTGCATTGGGTGTACCAATATATATACACAATATTCTATATATATTCTCTATCCCCTCTTTTCTTTAGTTTGTAAATAGGCTTTAAGCCATGAATAAATTAGTAGTAGTAGTAGTATCGTGATAATGCTCGGGAAATTATCAGAAGTCCGGTGTTGCTAGAGTAGTTGTTATGTCCGGAAGAATACAACTTCGAATCAAAGATCTCAGAATCGGGTAACTTTTCTGAAGTATTTATGTTTATGTTTGTTATTTTCTTCTTTTTAGTTTTTATAATGTTATTAGGCTAGATCTAATAACTAGCCAAAGTTATGTAATCGTATTATTTCGATCTTTTCGTTAAAAGAATGATGTTAAAATAAAAATGATTAAAATTGAGTTAAAATGAATCTTTTTCTATTTCGCTACGTAAATGATAACATATTCGGAATGATGTAATCAACCATGATGAATACCACATATAACTCCGACGATGAATCGACTGCAGAAGTCGTGATATGAGTAAAAATAGAAAAACCGGAGGGTAAAATGGCCGCCTGATTAACGGAATCCTATTTCCTACCGGGGCGATTTGTCCTAGTAAAACAAATCTTATTAATTTTGTACTCAAGATCTTAATAATGTTAAAATCACGCTTTAATTGAAACTACACCGCTTGTATTAAATCGATCCGCTTGACAACCGGAGCCTCTTGAATAACATCGCCATCCGACAAATGGAATCACCTCTTTTATCCGGGGTAGATTTATACTGGTTTTGCTTTGACTAACTAATTTTAGCATGAGGCGCTTGTGGACATTGGACCGATGACAATTTGACACAATTTCATACGCTGTGTGTGAGGAGGAATTGTTGACAATAGGAGTACACCGCTTCATTTACTCAATTGGACCTAATAAAAAGGAAGATCGAACACATTCTATTAATTGAAAAGATCGAATAAATTGATTACATATACTTTGGCTAGTCTAATCTATAAACTATATATTGGTATCTATATATTTATATATATATATATATATTTTACTATTTATGTACATCTATATATATTTATATATCTATATATATTATATTAGAATAACTTTTAAATTACGCATTTATTTTATGTTGGTTAGAGTAGTAGTAATCATGTTATAAAATTGCGGTTTAGATCGAGTTAATAGCAGCTCTTTGGTGTTTAACCACACTTAAAAGAATTACCACTTTTTCCTCGAGGATTCGACACCGACTCACCACTTTATCACTACAATTTGACCCGGTACATTGCCGGTTAGATCCGCTCTAACCTAGAAAGGTCCGTCCCTTTCTTGACGCCGCTTCTAAGGTCCGGTTTTGGTGACGTCAGCTTTCTGGCGCCGTTGCCGGGGGAACAAAGTCGCTATTTTTTTTTGTGTCTATGGTTACTACTTGTATTAGCTTAAAAATTCTCGAGGATAAACCAACACTCTTCTTATCACATTTCTTTTTTTATTTTTCGTTGGTATCTACTTTCTTTTAGTACCAATTTTCTTCTTCTTTAAAACTCGAGCATTTTTCTATTTTCGTTAGTTGATGACCGTAGCGGTAAAGCCTCACTTACTCCTTATAAGCCTGATATAAACGCTACGAAAAAGCGCAATGATAGAGAGTAAACGTGGTCAAACCAACTTAGACTCCTTGGAAAATCTCCAACGGAATCATCTTCTAATAAAAATAAAGAAATGGTCAAACTAGTGATGAAACAAACGAACAGAGGCTAGATCATGCTTTAGGGCATGGACAAAACCCTCGTTAACCCTAATAATAATCGAATAATAGGAACAATCAAGATCGGAACCGAGAATAATCGTAATAATCCGCCAAACCCAAGACCTATCTCGTGATCAAACTGTTAGAGAAACCGTACTAATAATCCCATACTTTTACCTAATGAAGGAGCGAATAATTTCAAATTAAGTCTCATCTTTTGGTTTAATTGACGCAAGAGCCCAATTTCTAGGAGAAGATGATGAAGATCCACATCATCATCTCTATCTCGCTCAAGAACTGCAATACAAAATGACCAAAAGTCAAGGTGCTCATAAGGTATTAACAAGGATGACTATGTTTCCTTTTTCTCTAAAAGGACGAGCCCGAGATTGGTTTATGTCTCTTCCACACCACTCGTTAACTAGTTGGGAGGATATTCAAACCGAATTTACAAACAATATTTCACTCCAGACGGGAATTTGGAATTAAAGGTCGAGGTTGCTAATTTTAGACAAGGATCTCAAGAAACACTTGGGAATGCCTCGGGAAAGGTTTAAAAATTGTTAAGAGCTTGTCCCGATCATGGTTATTCTTTAGATATGCAAATTCAACTTTTCCGTCAGAAACTAAGAAAGGATTCACGTGCGTGATGTAGATCATGCATGTGGTGGTTCGTTAATGATGAGTGAAGCTCAAACAGCTTTACGATGCTATAGAAAAGATTTCCAAAAATAACAGAAATGTGGGAAACCGGTTCTAGCACTAGAAAAGTAGCTTTTGCAGGAGAATGTACGCCAAACACGGAAGTTCTAGCACACTTGGAGAATTTGAGTAGAAAGTTTGATGGATTACAACAAGGTAAGAATAAAAATTCGTAAAATAGTATGCCAAATTTGAATACTCAAATCATGATAATGTGTCATTAGGGATAGAAGAACCAACAGATATTCAAGAGAGGAGGTGAGTTTTCTTGGCAAAGAAAGATAGGAATTTGAACAATGCGTATTCAAACTCGTTTAATGCTATTAGAAGAGATCACCCAACTTTTAGATGGTCCAAAAACCTAGTAAGCCAGACAACCGCCAGATCCAGCCTCAAAGATAAGAATATGAATAATAATCAAGTTTATCAAGGAAATACATCTAATCGAAATTTACAATCATTACCTAGATCCTATCCTTAACATACCACTCAAAGTATACCAAGAACTCAAAGTTCAACTCAACTGCGAAGGGGTTGAAAAATGGGAAAAACGATGGAAAATATGATGGGTGTAGTATCTACTCAAGCTAAGAATATGGAAACAATGATGACTTCTATAGTTCATCAAGAAGGATATGAGTTCAATGAAAACATCTATGAATGGACATGATACCGTAATGAGAACGATAGAAGCTTCATTAAGGAATATGGAAGATCATTTGAGTAGGAAGGTGAACGTAACAACAAGTAGACCTCCTGAGGATTACCAAGTAATACTGAAAGAAACCCAAGAGAGGTAAATGTTGTAGTTACGAGAAGTAGGAAACTCTACGGTAGTAATGGAGTAGAAAACTTCGGGAATAATGAAGTAGAAAATGATTTAGATAGAAAAATGAAGAGACTAAAGATGAACTTGACTTTATCGATGAGGAAGAAGAAATTATAGAGAATTTCTTGAAAAGGAATAGAAGTTTGGAACCTGAGAATGAAGGTAAGAAATGGGTAAAAATCCTAGAATTTTGAAAGATCCCATGGATAAAGATTTAAGGAATCTATTTAAGGAACATGTTAGAATACAAGATAAAGAAAACAAGGATGAAAACAGAAAAAGCAAAGGAGTCTCAAGTAGATTGATTCAGGGGAACAAATTAAAAGAAAAATTCAAGAACTCAAACATGGCGATCAAGTAATACTCAAAAGTTTAAGGATAAAGGAAAAGAGAGAATGACTTCGGAACCAAAGGTTATAGATTTAGAATCTTTACCTTTTCCACCTAAAAATCAAATTAAAAAGATTAAGACTGATCAGTAGTATGCTCGCTTCCTTGATACTTTTCGTCATATTCATGTTAATATCCTCATTATCGAAGCTCTGATAAATATGCCTGGCTATGGAAATTTTTTGAAAGATATACTATCAAATAAGAAAAAATTAGAGGAATATGAGAATATATGCCTAAATGAAGAATGTTCTGCAATTTTGCAAAGATAAGTTACCACCTAAACTCGAAAGATCCTGGAAGTTTTACCATTCCATGTGAAATTGGAGGATTTCTGCTTAAGAAGGTCTTATGTGATCTAGAGCTAGTATAAATCTCATGTCTTATGAGGATTATAGAAAGCTAGGCATAGAAAGCTCACTAAGACTGAAATGACTCTTCAAATGGCGTAGATCGATTAAGTACCCTAAAGGAATAATTGAGGACATATTGGTTAAGGTAGACAAGTTCTATTTTCCAAGACTTTGTAGTTATGGAAATGGAAGAAGGATTTTCAAAGCCACTTATCTTAGGGGCGTCCATTTCTAGCTACAGGAGAACTTTAATCGATGTTCGTAAAGGAGAATTAATTTTGAGAGTCAATGAAGATGAAGTTGCTTTCAATATTTTCAAAGCTATGAACCATCAATATACATCACCGTAATCATGTTCTTTTATAGAAGATATTCATTCTGTCTATGATAATCGCTTACTGAACTTTTGAAGACAGATTAGAAGAATGCTTAACTCGTCTATCTATAAAGAAGATGAGGAAGACATTGAAATGAAAGAGATAATCCTTTCTCTAAATGAAGGAAGTTTTACTTTTAAGCCACCATGGTATAAGTATTTGGAGTTAGAACTAGAAGGACCGGTTCTTAAATCACAATAAGATCCGCCAAGAATCTGGAATTGAAACCGCTACCTTTAAATCAAGTATGCTTTTCTTGAAATTGATAATCTATTACCGCTATTATTTCATCAACTTTAACGGAGCAACAAGAAGATCAATTACTTAGAATGTTGAAAAAGCATAAGAAAGCTTTTGGATGGACAAATGCCGATATTCGAGGTATTAGCCCCGAGATATGTGTTCATAAGATAATTCGAAAGAAGATGCTAAACCTTGTATTCAACCGCAACGCCGCCAACCCGAATTTGCGCTTAATCGTTAAGAAAGAGGTTATTAAGCTATTAGAAATGGGAATAATCTTTCCTATATCGGATAGTGAATGGGTAAGTCCAACTCAAGTTGTACCAAAGAAAGGAGGTTTCACGGTGAAAGAGAATGATAAGAATGAATGGATTCCAACAAGGAAATTACAGGATATCGAATGTGCATTGATTTTAGAAAACTAAATGATCATACTAAGAAAGATCATCATCCACTTCCATTCATAGTGCAAATGTTGGAGCGCTTAAGTGGACATAAGTATTATTGTTTCTTAGATGGTTATTCAGATATTTACAAATTTTCATTGCAAAGCAGGAGATAGGGAAAAGACTACTTTCACTTGTCCTTATGGAACTTTCGCGTATAAAAGAATGCCGCTTTGGTTTATGTAATGCTCTCGCTACGCTTCAAAGATGTATGATGTCTATATTTTCTCGATATGGTTGAGAAATTCTTAGAGATTTTATGGACTAACTTTAGTGTTTACGGAGACTCTTTTAATGGATGTTTGTTACACTTAGAACGAGTGTTACAACGCCGTGAGGATACCAATTTGGTTTTAAATCGGGAAAAATGTCATTTGATGGTATCGTAAGGCATTGTACTTTGGGTCATAGAATCTCAAGTAGGAATCGGGTTGATAAAGCTAAAGTTGAGGTAATCGAGAAATTGCCTCACCGCTTAATCTAAGAACGTTAAGAGGATTTCTTGGACATGCAGATTTTATAGAGATTTATTGCAGATTTTTCAAAGATAGCAAAACCTCTAAGTCATTTGCTTGAAAAAAGAAGTACCTTTTAATTTTGATAGTAAATGTATGGAAGCATTTAAGACCTCAAAGCGAAGTTGATTATCGCACCAAAGATTGGTAGCACCAGATCGGGATTTACCTTTGAGATTATGTGTGATGCAAGCGATTTAGTTTGTAGGAGCTGCTTTTAGGTCAAAGATATAATAGAATTCTCAAAGCTATTTACTATGCATCTCATACGTTAAATGCAAATCAACCGAACTATGCAACTACTGTAAAAGAACTCATATTGTGATTTTTGCCTTAGATAAGTTTAGATCGTATATTGTTGGCTCTAAGGTAATAGTTTATACGAGACTATTCAAATTGAAATATTTAATGAGTAAGAAAGATGCTGAAACCACGCCTTCTTAGATGGATTCTCCTACTTCAAGAATTTGATATTGAGATTAAAGATAAAAAAGGAAGTGAGAATGTAGTAGCGCATCATCTAAGTAGAATGGAAACTGATGAAGAAATAAGAATTGAAATTAAAGACTCATTTCTGATGAACAATCGTTTAGAATCGATACTCCTTCAACCATGCAAAGCATTAAAGAAAAGAATTCCTTCTAAGGAAAATTCACCTTGGTTTGGAGATATCATTAACTACTTAACTCGTGATTACATTCCGTCTCATTGGACTCCGGCAACAGAAAAAAGAAGTTCTTTTATGACTTAAAATTTTATTACCGAGGAGGAACCGCACCTTTTCCGTAAATGTTCGGATGGGATAATCGTAAAATGTGTGCCTGATAATGAAATTTTAAGTGTTTTATCGCTTTGTCATGATCGTGAGGCGGGAGGTCATCATGGAGGTTGGAAACCGCTTTTAAAGTTTTGCAATGTGGTTTTTATTGGCCTACACTTTATAGAGATGCGTATACATATGTTAAATCTTGTGAATCATGTCAAAAATGGGAAATATTTCAAAAACATGAAATGCCTATGCAACCTATTTTAGAATGTGAGTTATTTGATGTTTGGGGTATAGATTTCATGGGACCTTTCCTATATCGCTTGGAAAAAGATTTATTCTTGTAATGGTAGATTATGTCTCGAAATGGGTAGAAGCTGAAGCTCTTCCCACTAATGATACCAAGGTTGTCATACGATTCCTTAAAAAGAACATATTCACTAGATATGGCATTCCAAGGGCGATCATTAGTGATAGAGGTTCACATTTTTGCAATCGACCATTTACTAAGTTAATTGAAAAATATGGTGTAACGCATAAGTTAGGAACACCTTATCATCCGCAAACCAGTGGTCAGGTAGAGGTGTCGAATAGAGAGATTAAAAGAATCATAGAGAAGACAGTGGACTCAAACCGTAAAAACTGGGCAGTTAGACTAGACGATGCGTTATGGGCATACAGAACAGCTTTTAAAACTCCAATTGGTCGTTTCTCCTACAAATTAGTCTTTGGTAAATCTTGTCATCTCCCAAAGAGAGTTAGAACACCGAGCCTTTTGGGCTATTAGATTTCTGAATTTCGATCCTAAGGTCAGCCGGTGATCACAGATTACTTCAATTAAGCAATTAGAAGAATTTCGCTTGATTCTTATGAAAATGCTCGAATCTACAAGGAACGCACGCAAATCCTTCCATGATAAGAGAATCTATAGTCGTGAGTTCCATGTAGGTGATCGAGTGTTATTGTACAATTCACGCTTAAAGTTGTTTCCGTGAAAGCTTAAATCAAGATGGACAGACCATTTAAAGTAACACGAGTTTATAAATCTGAGTCGTTGAACTAATCATGGGAATACAACTTTTATAGCCAATGGTCACAGGTGAAACTATTTCGGAAGGTGAAGAAGTCTCTCTCAAAATGAAGTGATGTTGCTAATCGATCCTCCAAAAGACTAAAAAAGAAGTGCTCAAAAGTCAAACTATCACATTACCAGGTTTTATCTTTACTTTTATATGTCTAAACTAATTTCGCTCTTTTACCGGATAGACATAAAAAAACTGGATGTCTTTTAGATAGATTAGAATTTTTGTTTTACTTTTAAATTTAGGTTTTGATAAGGATATTGCCTTTACTATAGAAGCTTTAGTTTTGGAAAGAACAAGCAATTGTTGAGAGAGAAAAATTGAAAGAAGTTTGTAATGGTACGTCGAGAAGCTCGATAAAGAGAAGGGCTAAGTTTTTAAGGAAGTACAGACTGTGGAAAGATTGAACACAATGGGCAATGTGGGAAAAATATAACTCAATCTCGAAATGAGTGTTTGAATGTAATTAAGAAGGAAACGATTAGGTGGTTAACCAAAATCCCGATGGAATTCCAAGACTTAATTCAAACGCTACGCTTCTAGGATTTAGTTTGCTTGAACGCAGTATGTTAGAAATCTGAGTTTGTAGAAATTGAAGAATTAGAAACCCCGTAAGTTCAAGTCTTTTATTGTTTTTAGTTTTATAAAATTTTTGCATAACTTTGAAAATTTTATAAAATTGGATCTTTATAAAATTAAGGAGTTTTATAAAAGTTTTATAAAAAGTTTTTTTTTATTTATTTATTTATTTTTTTTTTATGTTTTTAGATATTTTATAAGAATTAATAGAAATTTATTGAATTTTTATAAACTTTTAAATAAGTTTTATAAAGATTTTATAAATTTTGAGAAATTGTTATAAAGTTTATAAATTTTATTTTCTAGTTTTATTAAGTTTTTATTGAGTTTATAAGTTTTATATCAAAAATCCAAAAAAATAAAAAAAATTCGAAAAAATCATAAAAATTTCACACGGACCGATCCGGCCCTTATCCAGGACCGGTCCGGGATCGAATTGACCTAAAAAGACGGGATGTTTTTTTCTTCTTCATTTTTCCTCTTTTCAAACAAACGCCGCACTTCATCACCTCCACCCCAAAAAAATTTTTTTTTCTTCGAATTAACAAATTACACTATACCATTACATATATTCTTCCTCTTTTACTCTCCTCTCTTCAACACAAGTGAAAAATTGAAAAGATCGAACACAAGCTCCATTTCATCCCGGTGGCTTCTACGATTTTTCCGGCCACTTTTCACCGCTTTGTTCATTATAAGGTATAATTTATTTACTCTAGTTATCAATTTCACGATTTTTGTAATTTTTAGATTTATTTTCAACTGTTTTGATTTTTAAGTGTGTTGTGACATTTTATTTGTGTTGTTTTTTGTTTTGTTGTTCTTTTGTTATTCCAAAATTCGTAGAATGGCTCTCATCTAGTCGCAAAATCTCTAAGAAACGAAAAGCCTAATATTCCAATAGAAGTACCAATGTAGGTCTTAAAGATTTAACACCGGAAGAAGAGTCATTAGTTTTGTTTGCTACAACTTCACTCAAGCTAAGAATGCTTATAAGAATATCTATAGTAAATGTGGAGTTGTGTTGGAGAGAGGCTTAGATTTCGATGACTTAGGAGAGGAAGTTAGGCGTATTTTTATGAGACGCCAATGGTTGGATTTTGCAACCGAGAGGACAGGAGAGATCAATACTACCTTAGTGGCGAGTTTTATGCGCTTCTGTCTACTTTGACACCCACTGAGGATAGTATGATAGAGTCTATCCCCCTTAGGTCTAGAAATGTGTCTTTTAGTCCGGAACTTATCAATGCTGTTTTAGGGGTAGAAGTTTTTCCAGATGAAGAGGATTACAGAGTCAGTTTATAGATTAGATGATCCCTGCTATGTATGAGCAGATTGCCTCTGTGAGCTCGAGAGGAGTTTGATGCTACAAAGAGAGTGGGTGGACAACAGATTTAATTATGGGAAGTGTTTTAGAGATCTGAGGGCAATCAAAAGATTTTTGAGCCATACTCTCTATCCCACTACCAAACACACCGCCTTTGGTAAAGAAGATTTATGCATTACTTGGGCGATGATTCATGATATTAAGGTGGATGTGGGGAAGATTATGTATAGAAGGGTTTTCGAGTTTATTGTTACACCCAAGGCAGGGAGTCACATGTACTTTCCTGGCTTTATTTCAGATTTATGTCGTAGATCAGGAGTTCCTTTCCTATCTAACGACAAATTAACTATGGCGAGATGAGTCCCCGATAGGCCCTAGTCCGAGGAGGACTCTCGGAGGGTTCGATAGACTCGATAGTTAGATCGTAGTGCACCTCCACCGCCCCACCAGCCAGATTTTCATCTTTTTTCTCGACGCAGACTTTCTCCCAAACACCATTACATACGATATGTTTCAATCTTTAGTGTCGATGTAGCCCGAGGACAAAGCTAATATGGCTTTGTTTGCTTTGAAAGCAGAGTAGGCAAAGTGGAGTGATGATTTACGTAGAGGATGTTGAGACATGAGCAGATGCATCTTAATCCTTCTTTGATAAAACCGCCTATCCGCCTCATCAATCAATCGACCCATATACTTTACCAGATTGGATAGCACCTATCCCACCATCTCGTAGCTTTCATCATATGCCAAATCCTTTTGGAAGCCGCCTAGTGGTCGTGGTGTCTTTATATGAGTTCTCGTGGTGTCATTACATCTAGTGGGGAGGATTTTCGGATTTTGCAAGGATGACGTCAAGTATGAGTTCGATAGGTCTCGACGCTATTCGATTCGGACCACGACTACGTTTCCACGACCGCCACATCATCGGTTCCAAGTTTGAATGATCCAGCTTTATCCAAATTGAGGATGATGATGTTGACATTGTTTGATTTCTCGAGCAACTTTGTTAGTTTTAAACATTTTCTGTCTGCTTATTGTATTTTCCGTGATTTTAACTTTCTTAAATACTAAGTTTGCTAATTTAATAGTTTTTCGTTTTTATAATCGTTTTATGTCATAATAGTAAATTTAATCATTTTTAATAGTATTTAAATATTTCATCAAAAATCTATAAAAAAAAAAAAAACATTTTCGTATGTCATTTTAAAAATATAATTCGTGTATCGTTTATCCGTATCATTTAGATAAGTTTTATTAATCTATATAGCTTTTAATAGACTTGAGTCTATTCTTAGATAAACAAGCAAACTTGAATTTTACAACCTTTATACGGTGAAACTATTTTGAAGCCGGACCGGTCCGCCGCCAGACCGATCCAGAGTTAACTTTGCTTAGTCATACCGAAAGTGTTAGTATGCATGCACGTGTACTCTAATTGTTGACCATTTAAGGAGGAGAGTTGAAAGTAAAAAATTGCAAATTCACTTATTACTTTCACCTTTCACTCTCTGTTGTTTTTAATTTGTTTAAAATGTCAAACCGGTCATCACCATCAGTCATTTCTTACGATCCGGAGGCATTAGATGTTTTGTCCCGGAGTCTAGCGCTTCAAATGTTAATTTATTGGTGAATGCGAGGTTTGCAAATTCTCCAATTTTGGTTGAGAAGGGTATCAACTATGAAAACATTGATCACCGAGGAAGGATTTAATTGAGATAGAGGTTGGAGAAAATTTGTAAGGAATCCAAGAGGTAGGATTAATGTTTCTATCGTTAGGGAATTTTATTCCGCTCTCTCTCTTATCGATCTTGTCGATCCGTCACAACTTGTATCCGTTAAGTGGTACACTTATTCACTTTTCACCTCATATTATCAATCATATTTACGAAATACCGATTTTCAATCAAATCCATAATCTTCATTTTGAATATCAATGGGCGTTAGGAACTCCTTTAACGCTGTCAACTATGTCACGGAAGCTTTTCCATATTTGTTTCCGTGAGTTTGATCAAAATTACGACTCTACCACTTCAAATTTCTACCGCTCATCCGAGCATGGAACACTTCATTAACTCACGAGTCTATCCGACTAGTGACTTTGGCGTGGGTTAGTGATAGTGAGATACTTTTGTTGTTTGCGCTGATAAGCGGAGCTCATGGACTCCGGGGATTTTGATTTTTAGGACGGCAATAAGTCGTGCGGCAAAGGAACGGTATAATAATGGAAGGCCGATGCCTTTTGCTTGGTTAATTTCAAGGTTATGTATTCATTTGAATGAAGTCCCCGAATTGCTTCCGACGAGATATATCCGCTCTGATTATCGTAGAGGATTGCTACCGAGTGGAGAATCCGGGTTGTTCATCAACTATTTGAGATAGTTGTTGTTGGTTTTATTTAAGTTTGTTTAAGGTTGGTTTGCTTTAATAAGTTAGTAAGTTGATTAAGGTTATTAAGTTAGTTAGTAAGTTTGTTTTATTTTGAATCTTTTAGTGTGTAATAGTTTCTTTTTGTTTAAAATATATGTTTGTTTGTTTTTAATATACGCGTGTTATCGATATTTATAACGATCATCTATAATTTTAATTTAATTTTCGAACCTACTTTTCATACTCATTGAACATCGACGATGCCACTTCAAGTGGGGAGTAGAGTTAGGTTTGAAAATTTCATTAAAATTTTCGAGAAAAAAAAAAAAAAATATAACCTTTTTCATATAAATTAATACTTTAATTACTTATTTGCTTAGTTTTGATTAGTTTTTCTTAATGATTTAAGTTAATATATGAATAAAAATGATATAATTTGAGAAGATTAATTTTTGATTTAGTAAAATATATTAGATATATTATGAATATGTTTTATATCTTTTATAAGATTTTTAAGATTTTGAGTATGTATAACTAAATAATTTTTGTCAAATATTTCTTTTATGGAATTATTCAAGTAATTTTTATATTTATAAATAAATTTTTAGATAATTTTCTTTTCAAGATAAATTATGAATTTGGAATCAAAATTAGGAATGATGATTTTTGGCACCACAAAAATATAATTTATAATGCAAATAAATTTCACCCGAATAAAATTTCCAATTTTGACCCTACCTCGAACTTTTTAAAAAGAGTGATCAAGACCTCACCCGAATTTAGCCATTTTGATTAACTAGAAATTTCCACCCTTAGCTTGTTTTGGTCTACATTTCTTTGAAATCCTTCGAGTTTGTACGCATTTTATGAGAGAGATGATGACAAAAGAGTTAAGAGTTGAAAAAATGGTATATGCTTTGAGATTGGAATGGGTAGATAGGTTCTAATATAGATATTCTCACCTCATGACGCTTACAAAATAGTTGATTTTGGCAATGAGTTCAGATATGTTAGTATCCTATGAAAAATTTATATTAGGAACAAAGCACTATTTTTTTACACAGAATTAATCAAATATCAGGTATCTTCCCTATCTTTGATCGACCATATATATAAATAATAATAATGCTCGATGATAGTAGTCCAAATGCAGATTATCTCGAAATGTCCTATTGCTTGGGAATGAAGGCATAAGTCGAATCATTAGATCTCAAGAATGATTACGGGTTTAAGGAAACCGGACTCGTAATTTTAGATCGAAAGAGTAGTACTCCGATCAATCTTGATGAAGCAATGCTTGTAAAATTTGATTTTTTTTTTCTACACACACTCACGCTTTAGTTCTTAATATTAAAAAAAAATAAATAATAATAATAATAAAAAAAAAAGTAGAAAAAGAAGAGAGAAAATCTGAAAAATAGTTGGAATAAAAGGATGTTACTAATCGGAATTATTTTTGATCAAGAATATGAAGACGTAGGTACGTACGACTTGCTTCTTTCTCTTTTTGATTTCTTTTTCTATCTTTTAGATTAACCAATGTCCTATCCTAATATATTATAAGCCATTGTGTTTTCTATCCGACTTTAGTTAATGATTCCGTAAATTGTAATAATCGAGATAGAAAGTAATTCTAATATTTTATTTATATTTATGAATTATTGCATGCATGTTTCCATCTGATTAACATTTGATACTTAATTTATTTAAGTTATATAAACTTTCTCTCTTATTAAATTTCTATAAAAGTTATAACTTATATGTTTGTAATATTGACGATATATATTACTTTTGAAATTTTAATTTGATCAATTATATTATCTGTTATTTATATATTAGCGCTTATTTTTGCTCGAGGACGATCAAAAGCTAAGTGGGGAGTAATTTGATGTATTATTTTTATATGATTAATTATACGTAATATTATTATGTTTTATGAACAAATTCTATGTAAAATATATGAAATTATGATATAATTAGTATGAAATATTAATCTTTATAGTTTAGTATAGTTAATAGTAAAAGTTAGTATTTATAGTAAAAGTTGTAGTTTTTGTACCGGTTTAGTAACCGAGTATTGTGTCTATTTTACACGGGTATTTTGCGCTTATTTCATTGCAGTAACCCTAAGATGAACCCGAAATCTCGGTAGAGACACTTTTTGAAGTCAATTCAAGCCGCTGGGAGGAAGTTATAAAGCGTCACCAATGGTCAAGTGGTTAGTTGTTTTTAATAAAATCCGAAAATGACACGTGTTGAATGGCTCGTTAAAAGACATTTTCTGGGAAAATGTTCTTCACGAAAAGTTGAAGATCTTCATATAAGATTTCTAAAGTACTTTGAATTATGAAGATTAGAGGTCTACAACTCAAATGATGGTCAGTGGCTAATTGATTAAGACTATTGAAAATCTCAAAAGGACACTTAATACAAATGGCTCATCGAGAATACGTTTTACAAGAAGTGGCCTTGATGAAAGTTGTAGAGAATTCAACGAGCTTTTCAACGGAAGTTTGATTATGTCATTATGATATCAAGAATTCAAGTTACGATTTTTAGAAGTAGCCGTGTAATTATATATAATTATATATATAATTACACAAAGATCTGTAATGATTATGGTAACATGGGGTCACATGCTTATAACTAATCAGTAATGATTGTCATCATTACACCGACCGATCCGGCAATTTTCGAGACCGGTCCGGGAAGGAGTTTGCCTATATATATGGGAGCCTCAAAGATTTGCATTAGGTGTACCAATATATATACACAATATTCTATATATATTCTCTATCCCTCTTTTCTTTAGTTTGTAAATAGGCTTTAAGCCATGAATAAATTAGTAGTAGTAGTAGTATCGTGATAATGCTCGGAAATTATCGTAAGTCCGTGTTGCTAGAATAGTTGTTATGTCCGGAAGAATACAACTTCAATCAAAGATCTCAGAATCGGGTAACTTTTCTCAAGTATTTATGTTTATGTTTGTTATTTTCTTCTTTTAGTTTTTATAATGTTATTAGGCTAGATCTAATAACTAGCCAAAGTTATGTAATCGTATTATTTCGATCTTTTCGTTAAAAGAATGATGTTAAAATAAAAATGATTAAAATTGAGTTAAAATGAATCTTTTTCTATTTCGCTACGTAAATGATAACATATTCGAATGATGTAATCAACCATGATGAATACCACATATAACCTCGATTTATGAACCGACCAGCAGAAGTCGATATGAGTAAAATAGAAAACCGGAGGGTAAAATGGCCGCCTGATTAACGGAATCCTATTTCCTACCGGGGCGGATTTGTCCTAGTAAAACAAATCTTATTAATTTTGTACTCAAGATCTTAATAATGTTAAAATCACGCTTAATTGAAACTACACCGCTTGTATTAAATCGATCCGCTTGACAACCGGAGCCTCTTGAATAACATCGCCATCCGACAAATGGAATCACCTCTTTTATCCGGGGTAGATTTATACTGCACTGCTTTGACTAACTAAGTTTAGCATGGGGCAGCTGTGGACATTGGATCGATGACAATTTGACATATGACAATTTCATACGCCAGTGTGAGAAGGAATTGTTGACAATAGAGTACACCGCTTTCATTTACTCAATTGGACCTAATAAAAAGGAAGATCGAACACATTCTATTAATTGAAAAGATCGAATAAATTGATTACATATACTTTGGCTAGTCTAATCTATAAACTATATATTGGTATCTATATATTTATATATATATATATATATATATATATATATATATATATATATATATATATATATATATATATATATATATATTTTACTATTTATGTACATCTATATATATTTATATATCTATATATATTATATTAGAATAACTTTTAAATTACGATTTATTTTATGTTGGTTAGAGTAGTAGTAATCATGTTTATAAAATTGCGGTTTAGATCGAGTTAATAGCAAATTTCTTTGGTGTTTAACCACACTTAAAAGAATTACCACTTTTTCCCCGAGGATTCGACACCGACTCACCACTTTATCACTACAATTTGACCCGCACACTCACCGTTAGGATCCGCCTAACCTAGAAAAGGTCCATCCCTTTCTTGACGCCGCTTCTAAGGTCCGGTTTTGGTGACGCTGGCACCGATCCCCCAAATCTGATTGGACCAAGTTTGACTAGGCTTCCGGATGGTAGTATACGCTCTTTGATTAGAAGTCGTCAAACTCAACCACCCACCACCGCCACATCTTCCTCTTTTCCATCTTTTTCTAGTCACCCTCAACAAACTCCTTTCTCCAACACTATCACCTATGATATGTTTCAATCTTTAGTATCGACGTTGCACGTGGTCAAGCCAACATGGCTTTGTATGTCAAAGTAATAAGCGTGGTGTGATGATATTCGTAGAGGTTTAAGGAGGAACGAGCAGCTTGCTTCAAGTATCCAACCTTTGATGATCCCGCCTATCCACCTTGTCACGATCCTTATACCTTACCAGATTGGGTAACACCTATTCCACCACCTTCGAGCTTTCATCCATCGTCATATCCTTTGGGAGCCAATCTAGTGGAACAGTGTATTTTCGACAGTGTTCGAGAGACCAAATGTCTAGTTGGGGAGGATTCACCGAGTTTTGCACATATCACGACGGGCATGAGTTCGATGGGTCTTGATAGTTCAGTCAAGACCACGACTACAGCCTTCACCACCACTTCCCGGTGTTTCCAAGTTCAAGCTTTCATGTCGATCCCGAGGAAGACTATGAAGAAGATTGAATTTCATAACTATGTTTGATTAAACATTTTTACCGCACGCTTTATTCGACATTTTCATTCGATATTGGTTTGTTTTCGCTTTCTTATTTTGATTTTATAATCACAATATGGTTTGCATTCTAAATCGCTTTAATTTTTATAAACTATAAATAATAATAATAATAATAATAATAATAATAATAATAATAATAATAATAATAATAATAATAATAATAATAATAATTTTGTATCATTACTAAGTCGTTTTCAAAATATAATGTGTCGCTTTATCAAGTCCGTATCAAGTTAAAACTTTAAAACTATATCTTCAAAGCATTGTTAAACATGTGAAGTAAAAACAAAACACAACTTGACTTTTACCTACCGCCTCTCAAAAAAAGAAAGATGAGGCCGGACCGTCCGGCCTATTCTCGGCCCGAGCCGTGAAGAAAGAGGGGTGAGTCATTCTAGAGTTCGTCTGATACAGCCACGTATATTTTATTTACTTCTATTAAAGGTAGGAAGCCAGGAAGTAATACATTGCCATTCCTTTCACCTTCTACCTTGTTACTTTTATTTTTTCATCTGTTTTAAAATGTCAAACCGATCCTCACCTTCTCATCAATTCATATGAGCCTAACACCCGGATGCTCCGAGTCTCAAGCTTCCACTCGTAATATAATTTTGCACCCTGTTTTGCTAATTCTCCAATCCAATGGAGAAAGGTTTAAATTTCGATAAGATAGATCGATGGGGTAAAACTATTATTCGAGGATTTGGCTGGAAGAAGTTCGTCAGTACGCCAAGAGGAAGGATAAATGTCTCGATAGTTCGAGAGTTTTATTCTGCCCTAATGACGACGCCCATGATTGATATAACTCAAATTGTCTCGGTAAGAGGAGTGGCTGTTCCCTTCTCTTCATCTATTATCAACCAACTTTTTGAAATTCCTCCTGTTACGATGCAACATTTCGAGATGAAATGGGAACTACAAAATCCATATAATCATTTGAATAAAGTGCAGAGTCTTTCCAATGTCTCTGCTTTCACTTTTCGACACAAATCACGAAATGTCTACGCTGCGCTTTACTTCCACACCTAAAGATGTGGAAACATTTCATTAACTCTAGGGTGTATCCTACTTGGGATTTCGGGAGCCTTAGTGATAATGAAATGCTTCTACTTTTTGCTTTGGCATTTGGTGAATTTGTCGATTGGGGTATTTTGATTCAAAGGACAGTGTTGGAATTTGCAATCACGAGAGGTAGTAAAGGGAAACCTATGCCTAATGCTTGGATGATTTCGCGTCTTTGTACTCAAATGAATGGAGTTGGAGAGCTTGAGACGGATGAAATTTTTCCGCTCTGTAGATAATAGAGTTGGCTTGTTACCGGTTGATACACCGGGTTGTTCAATCAACAATTTAGTTGGTTTGTTAGTTTATGATTGTTTAAGTTTTTAATAAGTTAAGTTTGTAGTTTTCGGTTTAGTTAAGTTTTTCTTTAATTGTAATCGCTTGTCTTGTTTAATATATATGTTTCAGCTTTTAAGTTGTTTGTTATTTATATTAGTATACGTTAAGTAAGAAAATCAAAATAAAACGATAATATATAATTTTAATTTTATTTTCAAACCTACTTATTTAATACTCTTTGAACATCGACGATGTCACTTCGTAAGTGGGGAGTAGAGTTAGGTTAGAAAATTCATTAAAATTTTCAAAATAATTATAAATTATAAAATTAACAAAATTTTTATTACTTATTTAATATATAAATATGAAGAAAAAAAATTATATAATTTGGAAGAATAAGTTTTTAATTAAGTAAAGTATATTAGATATATTATAATTTTATTTTATGCCTAATTTAGATCTTAATGAGATTTTAAGTTTATATAATTAAGTAATTAATATTAAATATTTTTTTATGAAATTATATAAGTATGTTGATAATTATAAGTAAAATTGTTAGAATCATTTTCGCTTAAAAATGAATTATGAGTTTGGAATTGACTAGGAATGACGATTTTCGACACCACAAAATATAACTATACCAAATAAATTTACCTAAATAAATTTCCAATTTTTGTTCCTACCTCAGCCTTGATTAGAGTGATCAAGACCTCACTCGAAATGGCTATTGTGATTAACTAGAAATAACCAACCTTTAGCTAATTTTGGTCTACATTTCCTTGAAATTCCGCAAGTTTGTACGTACTTATAAAAAGAGATGAAGACATAAAAGCTAAGTTTTGGTATATGCTGAGATTGGAAAAATTAGATAAGTATTAGTATATTCGATCTTACCTCATGACACTTGCAAGATAGTCGATTTTGGTAATAAGTTCGGATATGTTAATATTCTATAAAAGAATTAAGAACGAAGCACCATATTTACACAGAATTAATCAAATATCAGGTATCTTCCTTATCTTTGATCGACAACTTAAAAAGAACATATCGGTTGTAGCTACCAATGATTTGAGTGCAGTAGGGTATTATCTCGAAATGTCCTATATCACTATGAGGTTAAGCTCCCGATTGCCTCGATGATAGTGGTCCAAATGGTGGTATTATCTCGAAATGTCCTATTGCGAAATGAAGGCACAGAATGAAAAGAAAAGTCAAATCACAAGATCTCAAGAATGATTACAAGTTTAAGGAAACCGACTTGTAATTTTCGATCGAAAGAGTAGTACTCCGATCAATCTTGATGAAGCAATGCTTGTAAGTTTAATTTTCTACACACACTCACGCTTTTAGTTCTTAATTTAAAAAAAGATGCTATTAATCGATGATTATTTTTGATCAAGAATATGAAGATGTGAGACGCATTTAATTTGCCTCTTTCTCTTTTGATTTCCTTTTCCGATTAACCAACATCTTGAGCCTAAACTTTATAAGTTCGCTTTTGTCGATTATCCACCAAGTTTACAATTCCAGATTTCATAATAGTTGCGATTAAAAATCATTCTAATATTTTATTTATACTTATTAAGTATTACATGTACAATTTCATCTAAATAATATTTGATGTTTAAACTATTTAAGTTATATACACTTTCTGTCTTCTTACAATTTTAAATTAGAATAAATAATATATTTATAATATTGACAACATAAATTACATTAAAAATTATAATCTGATCAATTATATTATCTTTTATTACCGCTTATTTTTGCTCGAGGACGATCAAAAGCTAAGTGGGGAGTAGTTGATATATTACTTTTATATGATTAAATATACGTTATATTATTATGTTTTATCAACAAATTCTATATAAAATATAAGAAATTATGATATAAATGATATGAAATGTTAATCTTTATAATTTAGAGTAGTAAGTAGTAAAACTTAGTAATAATAGTAAAAAATTATCATTTTGTACCGATTTTAGTAAATCGAGTAGGTCGTCGTGTCGATTTACGCGGGTATTTGTGGTATTTTATTGCAGATTTATAAACCGAGACCCCGAGAATCGACATATTGAAGTATAATCATATCTCTGGAAGGATTTAGAGAGTGTCACAAGCTTAAATGGTCAATCGAATTGCTTAAAGCGGTCAAGTGGTCAATCGAAGTGGTCAAGTGGCTAATCGATTCGATTAAGTGGTAATCGAGAAATATCTTCGACAAACGAATGGCTCATCAAAACGTCATCATCTGAAGAAGAGTCCTTCATGAAAGTTGTATATTTTCCCGAGAGCTTTCCGATGCCTCTTGAATCATGATTTTTGGAGATCCGGAACTCGAGATATGAATTTTAGAAGTTTAATAATTATATATAAATATATATATAATCCTTCGCAGCACATGCTGATTAATCAAGGAGGTAGAGTTAATCATTACACCAGCCCAGTCCGGCTATGACCTGGCCCGGTCCGGCCTTCACCAAAATTTCTATAAAAGGAGCTCAGATGCAGAGTGAACGTTTGTACCAATATATATATACAATATCCTATATATATTCTCTATATCTTTTTAATTAGTAGTTTGTAAATAGGCCTTATGCCAAAAATAATAATCTCGTAGTACTGTTGTAATGCTCGGGAAATTATCGGAAGTTCGGTGTTGTTGAAGTTGTTGTAATGTCCGGAAGAATACGACTCTGATTCAGCATTTGTAATCGGGTAAATTTTCTAAAGTATTTATGTTTGTTATGTTTATTTTTATCTTTTAGTCGTTATAATGTTTTTTAGCTAAGTCTAAATAACTAGCCAAAGTTATGTAATCGCTTTATTTCGATCTTTTCGTAAAGAAATGATGTCTAATTAAAATTGACTAAAATTGAGTTAATTGAATCTTTTTCTATTTTGTAACGTATTGATAATATTCGGATTGACGTAATTAACCAAGATGAATCGCAACATATAACCTAACGATGAAATGACCAGAGATGTTAGGATATGAGCTAAAAGATAGAAAAACGGAGGGTAAAATTGGCCGTGCGTAAAGCGTGACAACGGAATCCTATTTCCTACCCGGGGGTAGATTTGTCTTGGGAAAGATTAATCTTATTAAATTTGTGCTCAAGATCATAATAATGTTAAAATCAACGGTTTAATTGAAACTAACACCGAAAGTTAAATCGATCCGCCGACAACCGGAGCCTTTTGAATAACATCGGCCGCCTGACAAACGGAATAACCTCTTTTATTCGGGTAGATTTGTACTGCACTTGTTCGCACTAACCGAGATTAGTATGGGGCGCTTGTGGAGATTAAACTCGATGACAATGACATATGACAATTTCATACGCCGTGTGAGGAGGAATTGTTAACCTCGTGAGTACACCGCTTCATTTACTCAATTGACCTAATATAAAAGGAAAGATCGAGCACATTCTCTGCTTATCAAAAAGATCGTATAAATCAATTATATAAACTTTGGCTAGTTCTATTTGTCTATTATTATAAACTATATATTGGTATCTATATATTTATATCTATATATATTTTTGCATTCCATGTACATCTATATATATTTATATATCTATATATATTATATTAGAATAACTTTTAAATTACGCATTTATTTTATGTTCAAAGAGAATAAGAGTAATCAGTGTGATAAAATTACGGTTTAGATCGAGTTAATAATGTGCTCTTTGGTGTTTAACCACACTTAGAAGAATTACCACGGTTTTCCCCGAGGATTCGACACTCGACTCACCATACTAGCACTACAGCTTTGACCCGGCACACCGCCGGTTAGATCTATATAGCCTAGAAAAGGTCCGTCAAAGCCACCTCATGACGCCCATCTACTACATAGCAGCAAACACGCCTACAACACAAAGAAGCGGCCTCTACTTCACAAAATTTCTCTCCACGTGAGGCATCTTTACCTCCTCATTCACGACGTGTGCCACACAGTTTCAACACTGAGATGCTACAGGCGGAAGAAGATGAATCTGATGAAGAAGATGAAGCCGCTGGTCTTTATAGGGGTCGTGGAAGAGAATGATAGATAATGGGTCGAATGAGATTCGGGAGGAAATTCACCGCGTAATGACGAGAACCGCAAGTACTTCGAGAGGTGGTTCAAATGCGTAACGAGTACGCGGGCGATACTTCTTGAACTTAAGGGGTTGATGCAAACGCCGCTATCCAGTAGATCGTAAAAATTATTTCATTGTCAATTTTTTTATGCAATAAATTTAGTTCTATGTATTATGATACTAACCGGGTCACATCTTTTCAGTCTACCCCTCATCGGCCTCCATCTCCTTCATATGATACTGACCGGTCCACATCTTCTCAGTTTGCCCCTGATCGGTCTACATATGGTCATCATATCGACAAGATACCGATCGCCTACACTGTCAAGATACTCATCACCGCACTGTCAAGATATCGTGACAAGATACTCATCCATCGCTTACCCCGCCTGACAACCCGTGATGATGTTCGGGTATGATAAGATTCTTGAAGGAGTTTCCCAACCTGGCAAGAGGGAGTGCAATGAGGGAGTTCAAGAGAGAGGAGTCGAGGAGGATTTCACGATGATTTTTTGGTGGACGATCCTTATATGGAGACTACATTTGATTTGGGTATGAATTATGTTATTTACATCTAATTATTGTTTAGTAGGTTGATGTATATTGAATTTTGTATTATTAACATAGATATTGTTTGTTATCATGAATTGATGATAGTGCCTATTTTGATGCAGATACTGGCAATGCTACTACCCCTCCCCCTCCCGAGGCTACGCCCCCTACCTCTCCTGAGGCTACGACAGGGTCAGGTACTGCCACCAGCCAGGCATCGGTTATGGAGCCTGAGATTGATTTTAGTAAGTTATTTGATTTTTAATTTCGAAACTATAAATTATATTGTGAAAACTATCTAACTTGATCATGTATTGAATATTTTTAGTCAGTCGTCCAAGTGTTGTACAATTGGGTAAACAAAAGGCGGATGATGCACTTGATGAAGATTGATTTAACCGCCGACTACTAGCCGACCACGGTATTTAACTCACGGGTCGCACCTAGTCACCTGGCTCGTGATAACGCTGTGAGATGGACACCGCTGAAGAAGTTTCCTGACGAGCTGGAAAACAATTTCAAAACGTGGTACCAATAAGAACATCCGCCCCCAATTACGATTCCCATGGGTTACGCAGCTGGTTTCCGTATTATAGAACCGGCGGGCAAGGCGTGGTTCTCACGTCTCCATGAGCCTCTTAAAGAGTTTGACCGAGATGTATATTCTTGTGACTTCATTTTCATATTTCTAAAATTTCCATATTTCGATTTCATTATCTCTAACTTATTTTTGCATGCGACAAAGATGTCGATGCGTGTCGACTGATACAAACAAAGAAAATGGAAGCACATCCGTAATGCTTTGCACCGCATACGCCATTGCCTACTCGATTTATCTTCCTTTTGCGCCAAGGTCATGTAGATCATGAAAGCCGCCGACACAACGGACATTCTAGACTTCAGACAAGACGCCAAGAAATAGGATGAAAACACCGTGATATACATTCCTGGCCATTAGTCATGCTCACTGGGCAATATCCAAGTGTCTATTCCCGATCGAAGTTGATTGTCCGTCGGGGACGAAGTATAAGACTCGATGTGAAGAGAAACATCAAAGCATGGGGTGTTTTGTTTAAGAGTGTTGATACGGATGCTCATCTACGCCAACTCCCACAAATGGTTGATCCGCAGAAGCCTCTTTTGGGGTCAAAGTAGTAAGACCTGAATTGCACTACAAATGCCAATTCCGTAAGTGTTATAAACTTCAAACTATTTATCATATTATACAATTTACACTATTCTTACACTATTCATATTATACAGGGGTGACTGTGGGGTATACACGGTCAAGTTCATTGAGCAATTGATGCACAAAGAAAAGTTTACTCTGATCCATCATGAGAATATGCCGTTGCTAAGAAAGAAACTTTGTGTGCAGCTATTTAATCAAATAGTAGATATGTAGGTATTTTCGTGTATGTTGTTTTGACAAACTTTGCGTAGGTATTTTTGGTGTATGTTATTTTTGGTATTTTTGGTGTATGTTGTTAGCTACTACTATTTTTTGTGTATGTTGTTTTGGTGTTTTGATGAGTATTCAATATGTTTAAAAAACAACTCAAATTCAAGTCATTATTTACACCATCTCTCAGATCAAATTATATAACAACTTAAAATGCAACATTCATCGTGAATTTCTACGCCCAAACGTAGAGAACCTATGTCCAAACGTAGGGAATGCAACATTCTCTCGTGTTGAACGTAGATAACCTACATCCAAACGTAGAGAACCTACGTCCAAATGTAGGGATGCAACATTCTCTACGTTGGAACGTAGAGAACCTACGTCCAAATGTAGGGAATGCAACATTCTCTACATCCAAACGTAGTTCTTCTACATTTAAGTGCATTTCTCTACGTTTGGAAGTAGTACGTGGCAATTATTGTTGTTGTACAAGTACTTGTTCAATATACACCACATGAACGAGCCATTTCTCTCATTTCTTCAAAGTCTTTCAAGTTCATCTGAATTTTCTAACCACTTCTTCATCTTTCAAGTCCATTTCTTCATCATTCAAGTACTCAATTTAAACTAACCACTTCTTCACCTTTCAATTTATAATCTACACTGAAGCAAATGGATATTGATCGTTTCTTTAAAGTTATGGATGGCGGTTTCGCAACAAGTTTGGTATGTCATTATTAATTAACTTACATTTATATCACTTATATTATGATTGAACAAACGTGATATGTTTCTTTTTTCATAAACATTACCTCCAGCATACGTTAATAGGTTGATCGACACGATGATGAACCTAGATATGGCCGTTCTCAAAAGCCGATTAGGGACATGGGAAGTGAGGGTTGGAGCCACAGAAAACGGAATTCTTTGTTTCTTTGGGGAAGATTGGGAGGAGTATGTGGCCGCTCATGACTTGAATGAGAGGGAGTTTATGGTGTTTGAACACGTGGGGGGGTTTCACTTTCGACACTATTATGCTGGATCACACTTTTTGTGAGAAAACTATTTCTGAGTCCGAGAGTGAAGAAGATGATGCAGATGATGATGCAGGTGCAGGTAAACGAAATCCCATTTTCATACGACGCTGGCAAACTGGGTATTTTCACATGGTTGTTATTATGTGGTGAGATATTTAAAATATTTTTAATTGTTTTCTTGTTTTATCTTTTTCCCCCATTTTGAAACAGTATTTTGCTTGTGATTTGTAGAATATTCCAAAGGCATTTACTAGAACAAACGACATGTTGCAAAACAAGATCATGGAACTGCGAATTGCCACAGGGGAATCATGGCCAGCTAGAATTGTCTATTTGTATCAAAAAGATCGTTTAAGCGGGTTGAATGATTTCATCACGGACAATGACATAAATGCGGGACATGAATGCAAATTTTTGAAGTCATTGATCAACCTATAGAAAATCACGCCATGTTTAATATGATGATTACTAAACATTGAAGATAATTTATTTAGGCGCCATCCTATCATATTTAATGATCACCCTTAGTTTATTTAAGCGTCATCTTATTGTAATCTCAATGTATCATTACTCTTTGTTTTTATGTTTCTAAGCCCCGTATGTAAACCAACGTATCATTACACTTTTTTTTTGTAAGCTCTGCATTTCACTCATCAAGTAGTTTTAAAGATGTAGTATAATACAAGACAAACTTGATTCCGATTAATAACTGAATACAGTTACTACAATCCATTAATAACTTACTACAATCCAATTAATACGTTACACAATAACAATCCATTCTAATATCACCATAACAAAACAATGACTTCCTACCGGTATCGCGCGGCGATCGCTTTGTTATGTCCTCGATGTTTGCAAGCATTACATACATTCTCGATGGCCTGGACGCTCCTATTCGGCGGCTTCTAGTGGTATTAATTCTACCTCTTCTTGGAGCTCCACTGGCATCAGGCGCATAACTCATATTAGGAACCCCGACTTTCATATTTCTTACCGCATCCGAACATCCAATCCTCCCTGTTAGGAACTGGATACATGCTAGCCATGTAAATCTCCTTGAAACATTCAAATTTATAATACGGTGAACAGAGTTCGGTGGACTCAATGTTCTAAAAGTCGGTAGGCGTTAGTCGGGCGGCCGGGTGGGGAGTTGGGACTAGTCGGCCAGCGGGGGGGACTAATCGACTAGGCGGCTTTGAGTTTTTAAATTAATAATGATAATAATAGAATTGACAAAACAAAAATAACAAAATACTACTAAAACCCCAAAAATAATGATAATACTACTCTTGTAATACTAAGTACTAACATAACATACGTGATACGCCCAAAATAAACACATAAAAACATACGTGATACGCCCAAAATAAACACATTCAAAGTCAAACACTCAAGTCTAAAAACAAAATCATAATACGCACTACCCTAGGCCGAGTTGCCCTCGAGTTGAGCCCGACTTTCTCGACTAAAGGCCAACTAGGGACCGACTAGAGACCAAATTTACCTGCATGTGTCCGACTAGTGTCTACTCGGTCGGTGGAGGGCCGACTAGCGCTCTGGGGGTGCACATAGTCCAAATCCGGTCGGTTTTTTATGATTTTCTCGAATCGAATCAAGTTGTTACGGTTTTGATATTTTCTCGAATCGAATCGAATTGGTCATTTTTCAATTGGATCGAACCAATACAAATCCGTTCGGTTCGGGCCGTTTTCGATCAGATTTAATTTACCATAAATTTTTGATTTTTTTCTTCTAAAAATGAGACAAACACCATTATTGGCACCATAAGCTGGGGTGGTCGTTGTAACGACAATTTCAAAGGTTGCTTTCACCTTTCACGATCAAAGGATGAAGAATATTAGAAGAAGCAAGAACGGCCGTGAGCTCAAACGGCGTTATCGGCGGTCAAGCATTTTAGGTTTAGGTTTAGTAGAAATGGCAAAAGTATAAGGATTAAAATTTAAGGTTATGTGTGGAGGGTATTTATAGTAGAGCTAGTGAACAATTAAATTATATATATATATATATATATATATATATATATATATATATATATATATATATATATATATATATAATTAAAATGAAGTATAACCGTTCAACTTCAATATACCGGTTTTTATGGATAAAACCGAAATCGAATTGGATTTCCGTTCGGTTTTTTTCAATAAAACCGATTGGAAAATCATGTTCATCATTTTCCGGTCCGTTTTAATTCGTTTAGTTGGTCACCCAGCTTTTCCAATTTCGTTGTACACAAGAGATTTGCTTGGCGCTTCAGTCGGCCGACTTGGCCGACTTTTAGAACACCGGGTGGACTAATTCTCGGTTGTCGCGGGTCAAGTTATAGCATGCGATACGTGATTTCCATTTTCCTCGAAAATAACCGCAATAGCACTTCCTCTCTCGTAGATTTACCACCCCATGAAGCAAGTGTTAGGTGTAGTGCCCAAAGACAATTATCTAATTGTTCTTATGACAGATTAATAATTCATCTTATTATATGCATGTATGCTTATAATTAAGACACTACCGAAAACCCTAAGTACCACGCTTATGTAATCACATAACTCAAAGGTATGGCTATACACAAGAGGATTGAGTTAGTGAGATGTACTTAAAATTAACTTAGTCCGTAGCGTGATTAATTTGAGTACGGTTCTCATGATTAATATGCTAATAATGCGCCTAACACTTTACGTGTGACAGCCTTATCCGGACTGCCGTAATAGGGTACCTAAAGGGGCATTTATATATGATGATAATCATATAGGTATCGACCGATTTGATTTGAGTTCTCGATATAATTCCGTAATCGAAAGTCTTATCAATCACAAGATGATCATTTATGGATTAATCTCAATCCCGAGGTGATCACATATAAATCGCTTAGACAATTGAGGGTGGCCATTGATTGAGATTTTCATCATGGATACCTCCAATGGCCACCCTCAATTGTCTCATGAAATACCCCCATGAATCGTTGCATTCTTTTTCAGCAATACCGAAGGCTACAGGGAATAGGTGGTCACCAACATCTACAGCAACAACAATAACTAGTTGCCTAGAGAAACGGGTTTTTAGATGACTGGTGTTGACACACAAAATAGGTCGACAATACTTGAACCCACGACGACTTGCTCCTAAAGACATGAAACAACTACCGAACCTTCCCAAATTATCATGCTGAAAGTCAACATAGGTCCCTTCATTGGCCTCACTCACCATCCACAAGTATGAGGGTAACGCATTGTAACACATCGTCGGTGAACCTCTAACCATCATTCTCATCATCTCGTGAGCTCGGTATGCTTGGTCATAAGTCAACCAGATAATCGTAAGTTGTGAGTATGTCCTCCATAATATGTCCGGGTTTATACTCATTGTCGAAGTTCTTCCATTTTTTGACTTAGCACATCAAAGAATAACAATAGGTGTTGCTTGTCGATTGTCATTATCCGCATTCGGAGAGGCATAAGTATGCACATCATTCAACGCTGTGATCGAAATGTACGTGGGACATCCGATTCACCTTCACCATTTTCTCCTTACATGCCTTTGCATGTATCGTTAAGACATTTGTAATACAGCAAGATGTGTCCGACCTACCCAAGCTCATCTCGAAAGTTATTTGCAAATCGCATACGATTTTATTTTCAAATTAAAATCTTCTTTTGAATCATATTTCTTCCCAATGAACAATTGCTCACGCTATTCATATGTAACGCATCGTGGATAAACACTTCGTAAATCGTCATCTTCAAATGTGGGAATCCTCCATGAATAATCTTCTCGTACACTTGCCCTAGCATTTGCACCCTGATTATTGTTGTCATCCCTGACGGTTTGATCGGTTTGAATATGAGGTGCAAACGGAGAAGCTAAAAAACTACTGACTGATTCACCAAACAAATTATATGGCTGTTGGATAGGTGGAGCACGACTACTTGAAGGTTGGTTAGGAGGATACTGAAAGGGGTGGTGTGATTGGCTATTTACTAACATTATAACTTGGAGGACCAAATTCAAACGGAGCAGAGTATTCACCAACCACTTCAACACGAACATGACTACTTGAAGGTTGATTTGAAAGATTATGACTTGGTCTGACTGGTTGATACCGAACGGTTGGTCCGAAGCTTCACCAAGCCTTTGTGTAGAAACATGGTTTTCAAACCCACTTCATCCATACTGTTGCTCGAACGGATTAAAATTTGGATCTCTAGCAAGTTCTTGTACCAGAGAAGGGAAATTTCCAAGACTATATCTGAATTATTGTTATCATCCGAGGCATTGCAATATTGATTTAAATCAATGCCATCATCCTCAATTATCAGTTCATTGTTTGCCTCACTAGTGTGGCATTCGACAAAACATTACATTTTTACCGTCGAGGCCGCTTCAATGTAACCATTTAGTGTCTCGTCGCCTAAGATATCATCAGTGGTATATTCCCCACACTACCATAAGTAAACAAAGCTTTTATGCCGAGCTTTGAACTGCACTGATCAATATCAAGCCTCAAATGCAATTTATCCAATAATGCATTCAATCTTATTTTCTTTGGGACAAATAATGAGAACATCGATCCATTTACATGATTCCACCGGTTATAGAGAGGATAGTACGTAAAATCTCCGTTGAACGAGACAACAATCATAGTGTTGCGATTATTTGTTTAAAAAAAAGCCAATTCAAGTCATTATTAACTCATTCAATATCAACTTAGATAACAGCTTACACTAAACCCTACCATAAGAAAAGACTTAAACACACTACTTAGATGTATAAACATTACATATACAACCTACTTAAAACACACATTTTGGTTAATAAATAACATAATCACTACTTAAAACACACATTTCAAGTTAAATACATATCATTACTTGCACTAAACCCTACTAATTAAACCTCCTAAAGAATAACACTAAGAAAAGACTTAAACACACTACTTAGATGTATAAACATTACATAAACAACCTACTTAAAACACACATTTCGGTTAAATACATATCATTACTACAATATAAATAATATAATCACTACTTACAACACACATTTCGGTTGAATAAATATCATTACTTACACTAAACCTTACTAATTAAACCATAAGAAAAGACTTAAACACACTACTTAGATGTATAAACATTACATAAACAACCTACTTTAAACACACATTTCGGTTAAATACATATCATTACTACAATATAAATAACATAATCACTTGAATTAAGACAAATTACATAGCAAAAACTTACCCATTTCAAAGACTTGAATGATGAAGAAATGGACTTGAAATATGAAAGAAGTTGGTTAAAGATTGAGATTAACTTGAAAGACTTTGAAGGAATGAGAGAAATGGCTCGCTCATGTGGTGTATGTCAAACAAGTACTGTGACAACAACCTTAATTGCCATCTACCAAAATTTTTATTTCCATGCAAAGATAATTTCCTTACGTTTCAAACGAGATTCCTTACGGTCGAATGCAAGGAATCTATGTTGAGTGCTTTTTGTGTCGAGGGAATTTCAATTTACGCTTGAACGTAAGCGATCCTTACGCTTACCTGATTTTCCATATCGTAAAAGGCATAACCTGACGGTGTGTCGTGCCTAACACAACCCGATTTTTCAATTTCTCGCTATTTCCCAAATCTACTTTAATAGTCACTATGTTGTTTAAACAAAATATTTATTAATATAAATCAGCTGTTCAAGTCTCTATAGCATGTCGACGTTTTATATATGTTGAAGAATCTCAACTATCTACTAAAAATATTGTTTTCTTTTTCATTTTATAATGTTAATTTACGTAATAGTCATTGATATAGTCGGATATATCAGTTTATGTAACAATAATATAAAGAGGATATATGACTGATTCTATGTGATTTCTTAGGTGAGAAGAGGCGGATATTAAGAACACTGGTGGTCGGACTTGTGTCGTGAATGAGAAAATGAGCAAGTCGACAAATTGACAGAGTAGTTCTGCTTGTATTATATTATGGATCCTTTTATTACATTGTGATCCCATATATATAGGCAAAGGCTAAGTAGGTTTAGCTAAACATGATAAGACATTAAAAGCAAATAATTTAAGATAGGCATAAGTCGGCGAGACAGCTGTCAAGGAGAGGTGGCGGAATGCGGGCTCGACATACGGTCGGACTCATATCTTCCTTTATCTTGTTGTCATCAACTTAAAGCTTAACCTGATAATATGGGTAGCATCCACTGTGTCTGGCGTATCGGAGTAAGGATGAGTGTCGGACTAGCGTGTACGATGTTCCTAAGTCCGGCTTATTGAATGTGGACTAGCGGAATGAAGGCCCAAAATCTGCTGTTGGGCTTAGATTCACGCCCCAATCTAGAGGCTCGGTTCCGATCCGGATCGGGTATAGGCCCTTTTACTCGCGCTTCTTGCGATCCGCCAAGACGGAGAGTAAAGTTATTGAAGCAAAGGGAAAACCAAACCCTATTGTTGTCGCTTGTGACAAAAGATGCCGATGGTAGCTATCGGGCTTAAATTAGTGTTGATATCACGAGAGCTAATTACCGAGGTATGATGAGCATTGTAATGATGTGCTTAGATACCGCGCTATTATGTCGGACGGGTTTTGGGCGACTTTAGGTCGTAAAAAGACTTGTCGCGAGGTGCCACACTTTGGAACGAACGGGCTTAGATGCTGATTTTCAGAATTATCGAGCTTACATACCGTGCTATGAAGCGGACGGATTTAGATGGCCGTAAGCCATTTTGAGTTGAGGTCGTAAGCCCTAATAAAAAGAGAAGGCCGCTAACTGTTTGACAGTTATCCCGGTCGATGAAGTACATAGTGGTTGCATTGGTTCACGAAACGTCACTTTGGTTCCATTAATGACACAACGCTTGACATGAAACGCCCTTGCCCCGATTGGTCGAGGGACTTCATAAACAATGCCAATAATAACTACTTTCAAAATTCAACCAACCGATGCGCCTATTCTCTTTCCCGCCTATATAAAGAGATTCTTACCTCACATTTACACTTTCCCCATTTCAAAAAATTCTAATGAAAAGCAAGGAAACTCCAAAGAGTGCAAGCGATTTCCTCGTGAACTTTGCGCCTTCCGCCGTTATTCAAACGTCATCCCGCATTTCTTCATTATCTTTCGTGTATGGCTCGATCTTCCTTGATTTCAAGAGATTTTGCTTTAAGCCTATTATGGTAGGAACGTAATAGAAGACGGTGACCCTTTGAATGCATGTGAGTCTCTGATTCGAAATATTGGGCCTCAAAATGTATGGGTCTCCTTGTTCCTCCCTAAATACTCATCCTTTCCTCGAGATAGATTTCCGATGACATTAGGGTTCATCAGTTTTATCTGGCTGCTTAGTGAACGGAGGGGCGAGGTGTCGGGTGTGATTATGCTCACCTCGGCCTGACTTCCATGTCTCAGTGACTAACCTGCTCCACCTCGCCTATGTTTTTCAGATGTCTTCGAGTCATGCACCCAATCGACGAGGAAGCTCGAGCCGCTGTAAAGGCTATGGCTCGGGAGAGAAGGTTGACATGAGTGATCAAGAAGAGATAGTCGGCGTTGATGAATATGATTCTGGCGATGAGGAAAGCGATAAAGTGGTAGAGATTGTCAGTGAAGCTAGTGGCGAGCTTAGCGATCGAGACAATGCGACGCCGAGCGCCTTGTCCATAAAAGTCGGCGGGGTGACAACCTGGGGCTAGCCGCACGAGGTGCGGGGTCTATAAAAGTCATAGAATCAAGAAAATCGCATCCTTAAAGAAAGTCCCGCGCCTCAAACATCTCGAGCCAAAGAAAAGAGCACCTAAAAAGAGGTATTCTCGCCGCCGACGAGAGCCGCCAAACAAAAATGTTTTGATAATGGCGTAGACTTCGGCGGAGAGAAATTCAATGTCGGATCGACATACTCTCGCGTTGACGGCCTACGATATTCCGAACAACTACCGGTTCGCCAATATGGGTGTGATAAATGTAGTCCACATTTGTGGCCGGAGAGGGAGGATTATTTGTGGTTGCACTATGATCATCTCGCTGCCGCGACTTCGCCACCCTTTGACCCATTTTTTCGTCAGTTTATGGAGGAGCTCGTGGTCATGCCGCGGCAATCTTACACTTGAGACTCGTCCGAGTGGTGATGGCCCTCATAGTGATAAGCCGATCACATGGGCTGGGCGAGCCGCCTCTACCGGTTTTACTTTATTTCTACGGTTTTAAACAAGAAGGACGGCATGGTCAAATTCAACTCGCAGCAGACAAGCAGCAAGTGCACTTCGGCTTATTCGACCTTCCCGATAAGGTATCGGCCTGGAACAAGAGATGCATGATGGCGGAGTCACAAATAGGTTGGCCTTACCTAAAAATCCCTACGAACTCGGGTAAAATCGATCATTTGGCGGCGTGAAAACCCAAATTGACGATGATGAGTTCATAGCCGAGCTTAAGGGGGGTTGCTCGGGTATGTTCGGCAGGTTGCATGGTCGATCGGGTCTTTAACCGAGGCTTTTATAGATGTTGAGCAACCCCTTATTAGGATGGCCGGACTTTCCGGGGCAGGTGCAGAGGATCCAGATGTATGCCCTCTTTGTGTACGGTGTGCTTAGGCGATTCTTCAAGGTGGACTCTGAGTAAAATTTCACTTGTATTGATTTGCTTGCTTTTATTTTAATTCCTTTATATTCTCTTGATTGTATATTGATGAATATTATCCCTTTGTAGGCACTATGGACGCCTTTAAGACAACGCAATCCTGAAAGCCGCCAAGAGGACCTTAAGTAGGTAAAGAGGAGCGGAGAGCTCAAAGAGTTAAGGCTCGACCTTCCAATGGTCGACTTTCATACCGAATCACAGTACATCCTCCGGTCTAAATCAGGAAGGCTACCTCGCCACCACTCACGCGAGCCACAGGAAGACAACTATTGGCAAACAACTCAAGCAAGTTGTTTTGACGAAGATTCTCGATAAGAGGCCTAGGGCTTCAAGCCGCTTAATCAAGAAGAGCTTGAGCCCGCCATGTTTCCAAGAAATCCAAAGTGCCCGATACCCAACCGTTCAACCGAGGCCCGATGCCTCTCTTCAAGAGGAGTCCTACCCAAGGATACCGATCCTCATAAAGAGTCCGACGCCTCGCCTCTCGATAAAGGTGAAAGTCTAGCCGGCAAGTCGGGCTCGGCAGACGTGACTTCAATGGTGCCTTCTCTGGTTTGCCCATGTGGGCTCACGTTACCCCCGCAACTGGGCCGACATGAACTTTATACGCCAAAGATCCAATGGACATGTCTAGGCGACCATGATTTTTATGGCGATAAATGATGTTGCCCCGCTGAGGTATCTCGAGACGGAGCCTTCACAATCATATTCACTGGAGATTGGTCGCGGGATTGTGGACCGGATTGTGTCGCCGATCAAGTCGACCCTGGCACGGGCCTTTCTACGCAATATCGAGGATTTTCTTGGTCTGCTTTGAGGCTACGTGAGCATGGTAAACCTCCTCGCTGCCTCACCGCATTTCCTTTGTGTTTTGATTTTTGTCTTGCTTTGTTATTCAACTAAAGCTTTCTTTTTTCAGGTCGGCACCGCACGAGTCAATTCATGGATGAGTATAAAGAGACTACCTCGTTAAGGTCGGCTGTTGAAAATGAGCTAAAGGCCGCTAAAGTTGTTGCAGCTGACCTGAATGTGCGGCTTAGTGCTTCTGAGGCCGAAAATGCCGAACTAAAGAAGTAGCTTGTCGAGGCAAAAGGATGCACTCGAGGCTCAAGCTTAATTCCGAGCGCCTTGAGGTTCTTAACCGTGATTTAACGCAGTATGATAAAGAGGCAGCCCGATCTATGAAAGAGATGGAGGAGAGAATTGATCAAGCAAAAAGCTGGACAAGAGGTGAATGTTGATCTGAAGCAGAAACTGACCGACTTGGGGGCCGAGGTCGAAGCCAAGTTAGAGGCCATGAGAAAAGAGGCCGTGGAAGAGTTTAGAGCCTATGAGGGCGCTAAGGAGATAGCCGGCGAGAACTTTTTGATGGGTCATGATCAAGGTATCTATCACCTCGCAAGGTGCTTCAGGGGCTCAGGCGGTGATGTTCCAAGCCTTGAGACTTTGCGGGATTGGATCGTTACCCCTCCTTTCTCCGATCATCTAAGGGTTTTCCCTCCTTCCATCCCATACACTGAGGTCGAGCTGAACACTTATGCTGATGGTTGGGAGCCGCCCCAGGTCGAAGCCGCCAATCTCCGGGATCTAGTGAATCAGGCCACCTAGGCTTATAATCAAGGAGAGGCTAATCAAGAGGAGGATGAAGCTGATGCCAATACTGATAATCTATTGCATCCTTCTCTTAGTGCTGAGAATGTTGGTAATGCCGAGATGTGGCCTGATGATGCTTAGAGTTGTTGTAATAACTTTTCTTGATTCCGCACTGTATGTATTTTTTTTCTTTGATAATTTGTACTAAGATTAAATCTTTGAAATACCAGAGAAGTTTGGGGTTTTCCTTCTGATAACTTGTAATAATATTTTCAACTTTTGTGGTTGAACGTATTGATGTGTTTTGCTCAAATTATTGTACATATCGAAGTCCGAGTCTCAAGCGTAGTAGTATCCGGCCCTTGTTTCGTGATAAGATTTGGAGTTGTAAACTTGCGGGCTTATCTGAAATAACCGTCTAACTGTGTGTTTGAAAGTTCTTCCAGAGTATAGACCCCATTTTCAATAAAATCCGAGATTGTTGTTGAAAATAACGCCAAAATTACGCCGACATGCATAAATGGGCATGCTTCAAGTATTAAAAGATAAATGTAAAATCGGGCTTTATTAAATTCGCCATCTTGTTAGAGAGAGTGAAAGTTATAAGTAAGAAAGTTTAACCACTCACGTCATAAACGAGAGGATAGCCATAACCCTAGCCGATTATAACATGTAGTACCTTTAGTGGTTGTCCGCATGCCATGGTCTGTTAAGCTCGGAGCCATGTTGATCTTTGAGGATATAAGTCCCTTTTTTGATCTCTCTTATGACTTGATATGGACCTTCCCAAATCACCGTAAGCTTGCCCTTATCAAATGGAAGAAGAATGGCTTTCCTCAAGCTTTGAGGAACGAAATCGCCAACCTTAAAAGAGTGGTCGCGATTCACTTGTCGTGATGTCGCTTAGCGATTTGCTTATAATTCACAAGCCGATGGTATGTCGCTAATATTTTTCCTCCGCTAGGTCAAGGTTGATCTTTCTGCTGAGTAGATTATCCGCTGGATCAAACTTAGCGACTTCGATACTTGGGAGCGCCATTTCGACAGGAGTCATGGCTTCCGATCCGTAAGTTGTAGAGCAAATGCCGCTTCTCCAGCTGGGTGTTTTGATTACGGTGCGGAGTGCCCATAATATGGCGGGCAGCTCATCTACCCAACTACCTGCTGCTTTCACATACGCTTTTTTAAGCATTTTGATTATTTGCTTATTGCCGGCCTCGGCTTGGCCATTACCTTGAGGTAAACTACATATGATTGCCAGTGTTTGACACTATATTCTCTATAGAAATTTGAGAACTCATCCTTAAATTGTGGCCCATAATCTGTTACCACCGCCCGCGGGATGCCGAAACGAGACCATATATGGTCATGTAGAAAATAAACCGCACCATTTGCTCCTATCTTGACAAAGGGTTTGGCCTCAATCCATTTCGTAAAATAATCCACAACGACTATGATAACCTTGCATCACCCCTTCCCCGCTGGGAAGGTTCCGATGAGGTCGAGTCCTTACATGTCGAAAGGCCGTGGTGAGACCACAATGATTTGCTATACGGATAGTAGTCTTGGGATGTCCGTGATGTTTCTCGCATTCCGAAATTCTCTAACAAATGCTTCCGAGTCCTTTTGATTGACGCCGCAGAATACCATGTCATATAAACTTTCTGAGCTAAAGAGTGGCTAATGGGGTATCCCCACACACTCTTGATTTGAAGCTCGTGAGGATTTTTTTTACTTTCTTTTTTCGACACACCTCAAGAAAGGCTTGAGGCGCATCTCCTATAAAGATCTCCGCTGTTTACGATGTACTGGTCGCTTTTCTTTTGAGGGCGCTGGCTTTATCTCAGGTCCATAGGCAAGGTGCCCGCTTTATATAAGCTTGAATTTCATCAATCCAACATGGAATCGGCGCTGTGCATCGATTTCCATGATTTCTATTCTTTCAATTGCAGGACATCAAGATATTCCACCATTATCGAGGGATCTCGTGATCTCTTCTTCAAGAGATAGCTTAGAGAGGTAATCTTCCCGCCATACCCTCTCTTCCACCTCGATTAATTCAAATAGTTGAAGTCGGATCTCAATCGCCTGACAATCTCACCATATTTTTCTAGGATGCGCAATATGTCCCATAGTCCCCAAGATTTGGTTGACGATGAGCTAAGAATCGTAGTAGAATTCAACATTTTCCACTTTTATTTCCTTTGCAAGCTTAAACCGCCATGACTTGCCTCATATTCGGCTTGATTGTTTGTGGGCCGGAACTCAACCTTAGAGCTTTTTCGATTTCTTCCGCCCTTCCTGGCTCCACTAGAATAACACCGCCCCGCATCCATTCCGACTCAATGCCCCATCAACATATAATCGCCATCATTGACCGGAGCAGCACTGGCTGGTGCAAAGCGAGCTCGGCCGTGTCAAATCGAACTTGTCTCAACAATGAAATCTGTAATGCCTAAGCTTTGACAAATTTTCCTTGGTTGCTAATAAATATCAAACTTGGTAATATCGATAGCCCATCGAAGCGCATTTACCTAAAAGGTCGGGTTTGTGTAGATTTGGCACATTGGGTCGTCTGCTAAGACTACGACATGTGTGAAGTAAAGTAGCCCCGAGTTTGCGGGCGCTTTTCAACATTAAAATAACGACTTCCATCCAAATTGAGAGCCTTGCTTACATAATAGACTCGATTTTGAGGTGTCCGCCTTTTTTGACAAGTACGGCAAAGAATAGCCCGGTCCGAGACCGCCAAGTACAAAACAAAACGCTCTCTATAAGGATAATCGACATGTCCCTACTGGTGTTCACCTAACCGCAAAGTACCAGTCAATCAGAGCCTAGTTGGTGAGTCAAGGTCGATTCAACAAGGAGTGTTGGTTAACCACCGATTAAGTTCATATTTTTGATCCAAGTCGTGATTTGTTTAAACAATAAGTATCATGCAAAATCGCTAAACTCAATGACAAATGGAACTAACCAAGACAATGCTTTGATCCAATGGACTTCCATTGACTATGATAGAGTTGGCTACCTACCTTCCTTCCTAAAATGTTCGAGAGTGTGAACCGTGTGTTCCTCGACTAGAAATCCCTCTTCGAATGAATGAGATCACTTATGCCTCCTCCTTGACTTAGGCACCCAAGTCTAATGATTCAATATGATATGCACTTGAACACAAGCCTAAGCTACCCTCGGATAAGAAACCGACTTCCACTTAAGGTCGGTTTTACCTTCCGATTCTTCTACCCTTTTCCCACACTCATCATACCCTTTCGGTCTCTACCAAGTGTGTACAAAAACTAGTGGTTAATTACCTCCTAGATTACTAGCAACAATTCCAAGTAGAAGAAGGTTCAACACTACAAGAAACTCAAATGTAAAACTACCAACTCATTCACAATCAAAAGAATCCATCTTCACTTCACATTATCTTGGCTAGTGTGTAACTAGCCACTCATAGTTATGAGCCCCAACATGTTAAAGTTAGAGTTCAAATCTACAAGAACAATTAAATCAAATTAAAGGCTAAGAATTATACCAATCACAAGCTAACAACTTGAAAAAGGAAACTTGCATTCAACCTTCAAAAGCTCCAAATTGAGAGAGTGTATCCCAAAGCTACAAACATTTCCAACTAGAATTCATCCAAGGAATCAATACAAGAATTTTAATGTTTACACTTGAAATTTAAGAGCTAAATTTATGATAGTTTTGGCTAGACGAGCCTTGAAAGTGGAAGTTCCTTCAAGATAGAGGTCGAGTGTGTTTTTTTCAGCCCCTTCAAATGTGTAGTCGAGAATAAGCTTTAAAACTTGAAACTGGCCTTCGCGCCCGCCATCTCAGGCATTCCACGATGCCGGCTCTCGGCATGTAGCCGGGTGAATCGTAATCATTAAATGCGCTCAGTTCTCAATCACAAATTCCGGCGCCCACCGCCTGCACTCGGTGTGTGCCGACTTCTACTTTAGCTTGATTCTTTAACTTCTTCAACAAAAACTCTCTAAAGCTCGATGGACTGCTTCAAGCTCTTCCAAAACTACCATCTAACCTGGGTATCTCAAAACAAAGCCAAAAATGATACCTCGCATAATTCCGATAACAAAACTTGGCATAAAAGCCTAAAAATACGGGTTAGACACCTAAAACAAATTTACCACTTTGGTCCATTTCACCACTTAATTGCATGAATTTGATATGTGGCGCCACTAAAAGCTTAAGAATCGGGTTAAAATTGCATCATTCGGTTGACTTACATCAACCACTCCCACTTAGATTTTGGTCGCCCTGAGCAAACAAGCGACAATACAACTCACGATACAAAATGGTGATGCGATTATCAAGAACAAGTGTCAACTGAATGATAAGTGTAAACAGTATGATGCAATCAAATGACAGTCACGATCACATGGTAGTCATAGTCTATAAGAATAGAGTGGTGCGCGTGTGCATACATAATTCCAATCTCTCACCGAACAATTCATCATGAAATCGAATCCTTATAAAAGCATCTTGGTATAGTCTAGACACACAAGTGTGACTCACTTTCACTGACTAAGGCAATAGGAATCTAGAGTAAGTCATGTAGTTGGCAAAAGGGCTTGTAATGTCAAGGTTGTAAGTGTGTGGTGGCTAACCAAGGTTAATCAAGGGAAATCAAAGAGAATAGAGCAAGATAGCAAGAATCTACGCCTTCATCTCCTAATCAATTAGTGCTCCGATTAGTTGTACCTCGATCAACATCATCAAAAGATTGTACACTTGAAATTTCAAAATTTGCCTTCATCGACTTGTCATTTATTTAAATATATTTACGATTCCATCTAGTTCCTCTTTCAACTGCAATTTTGGGTTTTTGGAACTAAATTGAACAATGTACATAAGAATTGAATGAGAAAAGATATATATATATATATATATATATATATATATATATATATATATATATATATATATATTATTATTTTAGAAAGGAAAACTTTGTAAGGTGGGGAAACACTCAACTCTGAGCCGACTAAAATCGCTCCAACCACTACTCCGCATTATAACCACCCACACAATCCATGATGCTTGCTATACTTCATGGAGGCCAAGGGAATGTAGGCCAACAATTGCTAAGGGGTCGGATTATCATGAGGTTAAATACGATGGCTCGCTTTCGAGCTGGGTCTCACCACTCTACAAAGGCCGAGGTGAGGAGAGAAAGGTAATTTATGTATAGTAAACCATTTGGCTATAGTCTAGTCAAAGTAATGCCAAAAATCGTCATCCCTATTCCGATTCCAATGCCTATATTCGTTTCAAATGAGTGACAAACTTATGTTCTAGACTTTATCATGATGATTGTTTTAAAGATTTCACAACGATTTATGCTGAAAGAAAATTAAAATCATACGTGCATATGGTCTCACACTACCCTTTAAGATTAGACTCACATGTTCTCGTGTATCATTCAAATCACATTTCCCATTTAGTTTACACAATCAAATGACAACACCTTTTCATCTACACTGTGTATTATAATACTCGTAATGCGCAGAAAATGAACAAAGTCTGTGTGTTTCTTAAGTATTTAGTGACACTTTCTCTATCCGACTAACTACGCTCTCCACTCCCCACTTACTTAACTTGCAATGTCCTCACGCGGGCTGAGTGCCGGGCGAGTAGTTAGGAGGAAAGATAGTGATCAAAATGAGCAATTACGAGACAAAAGAGGGTCAAAAGGAAATTGATGGCGTGAACTGATCGAGCTCGGCTTACGCCGAAAAAGCTATTTTTGATACAGAGATATCGGCGCTCATCCGCGCACACCAAGTCGGGTCATTCAAGCACCTAAAAATGCTGAAATTCAAGAGGCTTGAAGATCAAAGCAAATGGTGAGACCGGAAAAATGAGAATACCAAGCAAAATGAGGATAATTGCATGCATGGGGACAAGAATAACATACGGCATTGCAAAAGAATGAGATAAGCACAAATGCCGATAACAAATTAACATGCAATACCACAAAGAGAACAACATGCCCATCAAGTTCAACAAAGTACATGGAATGAAAAGGTTGTGCTCACTAAGAGCATTATTACACATCAACCGTAAGTCAAAGAAAACAAGCAAACCAAAT